>JANCRA010000040.1:2400000-4800000 GCA_024362935.1 Setophaga petechia | reverse complement strand
CAGCTCCCTCAGCTTGTCCTTGGAAGGGAGATGATTTGGACGCCTCATCATTTTTCCACTGTCCACTAGAGCTGCTCCAGGAGCTCCATGTACTGAGGGGCCCAGCCCTGGACACAGCACTCCAGATGTGCCTCTCACCAGGGCAGAGCAGAGGGGCAGGATCACTGCCCTCAACCTGCAGAACTGCTCCTCCTGATGCACTCCAGAATCTCATTGGCCTTCTCAGCCACAAGGAAGCTGCTGGCTCATGGCTTGTTGTCCACCAGGACCCCCAGGTCCCTCTCTGCAGAGCTGCTCTCAGCAGGTCAGCTCCATCCTGCGGTGGTGCTGGGGGTTATTCTCTCCAGGTTCAGGACCCACATTTTTCCTTTGTTCTCTGCTGATTATGGGAAAATACTACATTGCCACACTTTGCCTTTAACTGGTGGTTATGAAAAACTGATCATTCAGAGCAGGTTGTGAATATTTCAAGGCTGAAGAGTCAGTTTTTAAATTTAATGGGACAACCAAGTTCTTGGTGGACTATTAGACTGTAAGTAGAAACAGGAAGAAAAGCTGGTAAATATAATAATTTGATGGAAAATTAATCCTTGCTAAGATGCCTTGCATTTACATTGGAAGGATGTTTCTTATGAAATTAAAGTTGGCAGCAAAGGCTGTACCAAAATAAAATTATTCCTACTTCCACTTACAGTGTGACTCAACTTCAAGATTGCTTCTATTTCAATCAGCTTTTGAACTCTTAAGAAAGTGCCATAGTTATGTTCAACCCTCTTTTATCTCTGTATTAAAAAGCATTTTAACATAAATGTGGATTACCAAACTTACTTGTGTATTTCCTAAGGCCCTATTCAATTGTTACCTTCTTTTCTCTGATTACTTAGTATGCACGATTCAATCAGGATATTGGTTTTAATACTTCTGAAGATCTACTGACAACTTCTTTCTCAATTTCAGAGATGCTAACAGCTGTTTAGTATCTCTGGTTGCAACTTCCTACTCTCCAGCCAGCAAACAAGACTTACTGCAACATCACAAATATTATACTGCTGGGAGGAGAGTAGTACAATGTCATCTTGTTCCACCCAACAGCACTGGGTTCAATCATCTCTATACAGCCACTTGACATATTTATATAAAACATGTATTTCATATATAAAGATAATTGAATATCATATTTTATATAAAGTAATATTTATTTCTTTTTCCTGAGGCTACACTGGAACAAAACTACTTTGAGGAAGATGGTGGGTTCGTGTAAAAGTTCACCAGATAGACCTTGAGGGAAGCGTAGCATGTGCCCTTTGACACCTCAAGGTGATGCATTCATTGATAAAATATTTGAGAAAGTTTTTGAGGATGTCATCCAGCAAGCAAGTACATTCTCTGTGGGGCATAAAAGCAGAAAGCTTATTTTTCTCTCTTTTTTTTTTTTCCACTCCTCATGTTCCTGGTTATTTACTCACCAACAAGTTTATTATATTCTGCATTTCAGTGAGCATTAGCCAAAACATAAACAGACAGAGAACAATAAGTAAAATATACGACTCCTGCAGGAGAAAGAGCTACCACTTTCCTGACTGTAACTCAATACCCATCTGTTTCCTCCCTTTAGACAATTTATAAAGATAAAAGTGTCTCACAGTCCACTGCACCTTCCATATTGCTATTATGCCTGTGGGAACTTTAGCACCTGAGAGCAAAAAATTATGTAACATGCACTGTGATTATCTTCCTTTCCCTAACCTCCTTTTACAGCTCTATTGCTTACCTTCTTTGCCACCTACCTCGCTGTTTGCCATGCCTTTTGCACTTACAATATGTTTTGGTACACCCTTGCATTTAGTAAACCAATAGTTTTGATAGCTTTTAGTAAATCTGATGGTTTAGCTTAAGCTAACAAAACACCTGATAACAGACCACAGAGATTAATTCCATTGTGACATGCCCTTGCTTAGACGAAATGAAAGTATGCTTACAGCACAGTTTCTGAAACTATGACTTTAAACAATGCACATTAACAGTAGGGCACATTGATACTGCATTTTAAGGATTTAGGACTCCATTCATACCTTTTCATTTAGGCATTGACACTGCATGCCAAAAATCATGGCTCTTTGAGTGCCTCACATCAAAGAAGTCCTTTATGTCTTTAATAAGACACAAAGTGCCTGAAGAACTCCAGAAAAATGGTACCTACAGACATCTATGACTCTTACCTGACTATGGAAGCCTAATCACCAGGTTCAGATGCGAACAGTTACCATCAAATCATATTCCTGATGCTGAGTGCTTCCATGACTTAGTTGCTATTCCAAAATCATGAGAAGAGCATATTGAATCTCTGCTGGCATCCAAATGTAAGTGAAATTCGGCCTGATAACTGGGGGTCTAAATTTTTACAGAATAGGGATGAAACCAGGGAAAAAAATGTCTCCAAAAATTTTAACATAACAATGTGTTGTTATTCACATTACACTATTATGTTTTTATTGTCTACACTACATGCTAAAATGTGGGGCTTTTCATACAATTATGGAGGTCTATTTTTTAGAAATAAAAATGTTACTTCTGCGATAGAAGCAAAAGCCTCTATGTCTCTCCTTAGGCAAGCTGCCTTTTAGTTTTGGCCATGAGCTCATAAGTTGTTTGAAGCAGTCTCTCCTCCCCTCTGTTTATAAGGAGCGAATCACATTTTTATTTGTACTACATCCTGAACAATGATAGTACAAAATTGTGAGCCACCAGTTAACTGAAGAAAAGGAAATCAGTATTTTTAACGTCTAAGTTCTGTTCTCCAACAGGCTGTGCAGAACAATGTAAGAAAGGTCTGTATGGGCTAAGATACTAACTCAGTGTAATTAATCTCTCATTTTCCAGATTCAAACACGAGCTCACTCACTGTTTATATGGAGCAATTTTGACATACAAATGGAACACTTTAGTGTAAGAAAAGGAACTTAGATCTTTTTGACCTTGAGCCCATACTTCAAGATGTTTTAAAGAAAAAGTCATCATAAAAAAGTATGTGATTTTGATATTTGCACTGTTTGAGGATGCTGTGTATTTTTCTTGTTTCTCAAACAACACTGTCTTTTTATTTAAGCCAAAACCATCAGAAATATTTCAAAGGATCTGTAAAAAAATTTTTCTGTTTAAAAGTGTACAGTTGAATGGCTGAATGGTCAGACTCAGGAACTACTTAAAATACTCAGGAACTACTTAAAAAATCAAGTACAAATCTAGAGCATTACAAGGGGAGTTATCAGTACAATTCTATTGCTATTCTTGTTGACATTTTATACAAGAATCGTGCTGAAAAGCAACACAGATGAGAAATTTTGTTCAGGGCAGCTTTACTCATCCACACTTCTTGAACAGAGCAAGAAAATAGACACAACTTATTCGAGCTCTCAGATATATTTTCACATTCTCACAGAATTTTTAAAAATGCGAGAGTATCAAACTCCCCAGTGCTTTACTTTTGGGCTCTAAATCGGTCTGTACATAAGCACTTTCATACAGTTTGTTCTTTGAAAATTTTATATTGAGTAAAATATTACTGAATATAAAAAAATGTCATTTTTAGGTCTGATTTGAAAATATCAGTTTCGATTTTAACAGCTTGCAAATGAAAACTAGTCAAAGATACACTACATGTTTTTCTTTAATGTTGATTGACATACCGACAAAGTGAATAAATGAAAATTAAGAAATGACAATGGTAGAGTGCTAAAAAAAATTGAGGACATATTTTGAAATGTTCTCATTGAAACACCTGTGGTACCATACCAATATCAGGGAAAGCTTCCAAATGATGTGAGAAAATCTAAGAGCAAAAGAAATCACAGAACACCTTGGGTTGGAAGGGACCTTAAAGATCACCTAATTCCAAATCCCCTCTCAGGAGCAGATCTTTCACTAGATCACATTGCTCAATGCCCCACTATTAACCTCGAATACTTCCAGATATGGGCACAAGGGTTATGGACAGAATAATGTAAAGAAAACAGCAAAACTTTCCAGCGAAAGTTCATAGAAATCATGTGAAGCCAATATAAATTAAAGTCCACTCACTTAGGTCCAATGAATTTCTTAAGGATATAGAACCCCAAATATTTTCCTTAAGCAATGAAAACTCAGCACAACTGCTGTTGCCATTAAAGATTTGAGTACAGTTGTCAGGTCATAAAAATGAAATTAGGAAGCACAGCAGAAAACCTGGACAATATTTAAATGCTAACATTTAGAAAAATAATGCAAGTAGTAAGTATTTATATTTCTGTTGAATATGTAGGTGTTTACAGTCTCACAGCCTTGTTGGCATAGAATTTTAATGGACAAGGCATGAGCAGCAGTGAGTGGAAACTGCTCAGTGTTGCTTTCCTTTCAGGACCCTCTATTCAGGCCATCTGTGGCTCTTGACCTCTTTAGTCCAGAAGCAGTAGGAAGGGGGGAAGTCACTGTAAGGAAATGTCTTTGGAGCACACTTTTGTAAAGATGCAGGCCATGAGTACTGTGTGCATATGGGGAAGTGGAAATGAGAAAGCAAGGCAGTGGCAATAAAAAGGCATGACAACCACCTGACTAAGCATGCAACATCAGGGGAAAACCAAAACAAGCATGGAGATGAACAGTACTGGAGATGAACTTCTCTCTCCTCTGAGAAAAGGCAGGTTTGGGAGAAATTTTGTAGCATGTAAAAGAGAAACTCATTAGTCATTGAAGCACTTCACATTATTTTAATGTCATGTCATTACAGAACTGGATAGTGCCTCTTAAATAATTCTTTTAGCATTGGTTCCACTGATGGATTTTATGAAAACATCTTCAATTCCTCGTACTTGTTGACCAAACAGTTCTTCTCCATGCAACATTAAGAGAGTGAAACACTGCTGTTCAAGAAATATTCCTATACTCAACAAGTGTACTTGAAAGTGCATCATTCTGTTGAGCCTCCTAAATGTGCATAGAGGTGCCCACAATAACATCTGAGTTTTAAAATGCTGCTAATTACCATATTGCCACAATTCTTTTGAATACCAAAAAATAAAGATTTTCTTCTTTTTATTCTTAAAGGAATAAAAAAGCAGAGTCCCAAGGCAGTCTATAAGCCAGTAGTGTTTTGACAAGAATAACATAGAAAGTACACACCACATTGAGTAAGATTTGTGTGAAGCTGCTTCTACAAACTTGTCTGATATGATTTAATAAAACTAAAATAATTTCCAACAGTTATGTTTATCTCCCTGAGAAGCTGTCCTTTTCAGTCGGAAGATGTTTTGAAAGTAAAACAACAAAAGCAACTATTTTGTGGTGATCACAGTTTTTTGTGTTTCTTTTGAAAAAAAGCTGTTTCCTTTCAAAAAAGCATGTTACACCTACAGGGCATAACCAAGGATTTAGCAGCACACTTTATTTATCCAAAAATATACTGATTCTGCTTCAAGTCAGGAGGACCACTCCTGCACCAATTTATTCTCTGTATCTTTCGACTCAAATTTCTTTCTTCAGATTTCTATATAATGAAAAGTATACTAAAGTTTGCATTGGTTTTTTGGAGTTTTTTTTCCCCATGTTAGTAGCTGTCTTACAGAGTTGAGTGGGTTCTGCCACAAAGCCAGCATTTTACATAAAATGCCAGCAATTAGCTGGTGACAGCTTCTTGGTGAGAACTAACCTGGGCTGAATTGCAACCTGCTACATGCAGGCTGGCCAGCCAGTCCTTTTAAAATGTCCTCTCATTTCCCTGACAAAGAAATTAAAATTTAGAAGCAATGAATGCCCTACTTTCCAAATCTTTTGCCGAAAAGACGTTGTGATTTTTGGTGTAAAGGATGCTTGGACGTCCTGTAATAGCACATAAAGAACTTTACAATGCTTTGGTTTTCTTGCTACTGGGAAACGGATCTTGTATCAGGAGGGGTTTTGGAACAGAGCTTAATTACAAAAAACTGCATTGAAGTAAAGCTTGTCTTTCTGCTCTCCAAAGCAGCGACCTAACCAGAGGCTTGTGCCCTCTGCTCAGTGCAGAGCCGCACTTCTTGGGATGGTGAAGCGAGAGGACGGAGCAGCAGCACAAGAGGTCGGGGGAAAGGAACGAGAAGACAGGGAGATGGTCAGGAGAAGCCAAAAAGCGCTGACCTAAGGCACAGGGCGCCGGATGCGACGGGAAAGGGATGCGGGCACGGCGAGCGATGGGAGGGGGACAGGCGGAGCGGAGGAGGAGCCGATGGAAGTGCCGCTGGAAGAGCGGCGGTTCCCAGAGGTGGCGCGGAGCGCTGGGACCGGGAGGCGGCAGCCCGCGCCCCGCAGCGCAGACCCTCGGTAAGGGACGGTGCTGGGGGCGAGGAGGGGCGGGGAGGGAGGGACGGGCGAAGGGCGTGGCGCCCGCGGCCAGCCCGCCCGGGCGGTGGGAAACACTCGAGGGACGAGTCAGCCTGTCCGCCGCCGCCGGAGCCTGGCAGGCACCCTCCTTTCCTGCACGCCTCCCGCACACGTTCCCATCGTTTTTCCTCTCCAGGCTGCACCGCCCCCGGCTCCGAGTCACCCCCGTCCCGGCGGCGGGGGCCGGGGCAGAGCCGTCCCCCCGAAGGCAGCGCCATGTGAGCAGGAGCCGCGCCACCGCCGCTGCGGGCACGTCCAGGATGTAAGGAGCCGTCCGGCTGCTCGCACCCCGCCGCTGCCCGGCTGCCCGCGCTCTGTCGCTGCCGGAGACGCGCCGGCGTCCGTCGCTGCCCCGGGCCAGCATGACCGAGGTGAAAGCCAAGGAGCCCAGAGCGCCTCCGCCTGCCACAGACGGGGCGGTCCTGCTGCAGGGTCAGCCTGGCTGTGATCCCTTCCGCGAGGAAGCGGAGTCCGTCGACATCTCCCTGGACGGACTGCTTTATCCCAAGAGCAGCGACGAGGAGGAGGACGAAGAGGAGGAGGAGGAGGAGGAAGGGGAGGAGGAGGAGGAAGAGGCGCAGCAGCAGCAGCAGCAGCATCTGGGGCGGGAAGACGGCCGGGACTCCCTCTGCTACCAGCCAGGGAGCGGCTCCCTCTCGGTCAAGGACTCCCTGGACACCGTCCTGGACACCTTCCTGGCGCCTACGGCTCATGCCAGCTCCACCGTGGCCGCGGCGCCCTGGTCCTTCTTCGAGGCGGAGGAGGCGCCCGACGGCCCGATGAGCAGCGGCGCCTCGCAGAAGGCGGCCGAAGCCGCCCCGGGGGCGCCGGGCCCTTCGCAGCCCCCGCCGCGGCCCGCCGCGCTCTGGCCGCCCGGCGACGCCCTGGTCCCCGCCGCTAAACCGCGGCCGGCGGGGCCGGGCTCCGGCGCGGAGTGTCCCGCTGCGGCGCCCAAGGGCGATGTCCCCGGTGTCGGGGCGCTGCCCGGCGGGTCCCGGGCGGCGGACCCGGGGCAGGAATACCTGCACGTGCCGCTGCTGCCGCTCAACTCGGCCTTCCTGGCCTCGCGCACGCGGCAGCTGCTGGACGGGGCGGAGTACGAGGGCGGCGCGGTGCCGCGCTGCTCGCCCCCCGCCCCGGAGCTGCCGGCCTACGGCTTCCCGCCGCCCGACGCCAAGGACGGGCCCTTCGCCTACGGCGACATCCAGCCCGTCATGAAGATCAAGGAGGAGGGTCTCGGTCTCGCCGCCCGCTACCCGGGCGGCAGGGTCACCCCCGCAGCGGGCTGCCACGACTACCCGCAGGCTCCGCGGGCCGGGCAGGAGCCCTCGCTGGAGTGCGTCCTCTACAAGGCGGAGCCCACCCTGCTGGCCGGCGCCTACGGGCCCGCGGCGCCGCCCGACAGCCTGCCCTCCACCTCGGCCGCGCCGCCGGGGCTCTACCCGGCCCTGGGGCTGAACGGGCACCAGCCGCTGGGCTTCCCGGCCGCCGTGCTCAAGGAGGGCCTGCCCCAGCTCTGCCCGCCCTACCTCGGCTACGCGCGGTAAGGCGGCGGCGGCGGGGCGCTCGCTGAGGGACGGGACCGGGGGGTCGCGCTGCGAGGCGGGAGAGCTCCGCACCTCATCCTCATCCTCCTCCTTCTCCGCAGGGGCGGGCGGGCGTGCCGCGCGGTGGGCGCCTCGGGGGGATGTTAAGGGGATGCTGAAGGAAGGACAAAGTTTCTCTCGGCGAGGGCCTTTTTGGGCTTTTAGGTAGTGGCCGCAACCCCGTTCGCACTCCCCGCGCTGCCTGAGCACGCCGCGGTGTCCCGGCTCCGCAGCCGGCACCTCGCGGCTTTGGGCACGGTGACGCCCCAGGGATGTTGGTTTGTTATCGCTGCGGGACTTCAGGGCCACCCCATGTCCGAGCCAGTGCCCGGCCCCGGGACCGAGTGCTGCTTTCTAGCTTGTCCTTACTTTCAGCGATACCATATTCATCAATACCTAAATATTTTCCAAAATAGTTCCCAATTTGAAAAAGAACAACAACAACAACAAAAAAAAAAACCCAAAACAAAACAAAACAATAAACCAAACCAAAACTAAAAAACAACACAAAAACCCGACACCACAAAAAGCAGTTTTTCACACGGAAAAAGAAAACCGAAACACTTGTATATTGATTTGCTTGAATGAAATGGTGTACTATCCTGCTGAGATCTGTATAACCTACAAATAGATGCAACAAAAGGTGCATGCAATGTTGCAGTTTCAATGGGTATCCTTTCTTTTAGTAAATGCAGTGGTTACCTAGATTAGTCTGCCTTGGAGACAAATATCATTGATATCCCCATCAGATTTAGTTACTGCTGAGAATGCTGCAGCTGAATGGGGGGTGAAAAACTGATTATTAAAGATTTTTTTAGTTGAAATGAAATTTCATGTTTCCCATGTGAAGGAGGCCTTTGAAATTCAATTGTCATCTATGTGATTCTGTCTCTGTACAGGAAAAAAAAATCATCAGTATGACTCCACTCACAAGAGTTGTTGATCTGAGGAAGATGAACATTTTAACAGAGTGTCCTAGATGGTACCTTTTTTGCTAAATGGTTTAAAATATAACTTTCTGCCTTTTTTTTTTTTGCAATGCTTTCCTGTATTACCATAGTAGAGACAAACCATTAAGCAGAAAGGCAATCATACTTTAGTTTTTTCTGTGTCTTGACTACAAATTTTAAAATGAAGTTTTTAGTATAAAACTCTTTAATACAGGTAAGTAGTTTATTGCACAAAGCTAGATCTTTCATTTCTTTTTAATTCTTTTTCTTCTCAAGGCCAGATACGGAAACCAGCCAAAGTTCTCAGTTCAGTTTCGAATCACTACCCCAGAAGATTTGTCTCATCTGCGGTGATGAGGCTTCAGGTTGCCACTATGGAGTACTTACCTGTGGAAGTTGTAAAGTCTTCTTTAAAAGGGCAATGGAAGGTACTATAAGATGCCATTGTTCCTAATTGTCTGAAATATGTCTTCTAGACACTAGGGCATACTGTTTATTTATTGCTCATTTTTATAAATATTGTCACTGCAGTGAATTTTTTTGTTGTTTTATCAATAGTGGATATTGACAAAGTTCTTCCTTAATTGTTTTTTTTTTCCTAGTATTATTTGTTTTACTTTACTTTTTTGCAATTTATTATTTACTGTTAATCAGTTAATCTTTCCAGGTAGGCAGAGTTAAATAAAAATTTTGTGCATTATACAACTTGTTTTAAAAAGTATAAATGGTGTTCAAAGGAAAATATTCTGGGTATGAACTCATGATAGGCAAATAAGAATTGTTTATGGCTGTGTTCTCTTTTTGAAAATACAAAATTTTTCTTGCTTTCAAGTTGCAAAGTTTTGGCTTCCTGGAAGTTACGGCAGTATTTAAAATTTCACTGAGCCTATTCAAGTCATAATAACAATAAATGTGTTTGACTTGTTCCAAATAGTTGTTAAATTGCAAAGTCAAACTGCAAGTTTTATGAAACAGTAGCAATATCTAGGTATAATTTTTCATTTTGGATTCTTTTATATGGCTTGTCCACTAAGATTTTGAATACAAATACAAGTGCAGACTGTTTTATATGGTTCAACAGATAAAGCAGTAAAACAAATCCTTCTACTTTTTCGGCTTTGTCTCCTGTTTTGATTTTTATCTGATCCTGCCAGAACTAGGATATTCAAATTTGTGTTCCCTGGATTTAACAAAACCATTGTTCTGATCGATAGGATTCCTTAAAATAAAAACCCTGCATCCTGTATTTTCTTGTGTTGATACGTAGTTTTTTCTGCTTAAAAGAGTTTATATATTTCTAAATGAAAAAGGGAATTTTGGAAAGGTGAAAGTTTAGCATAATAATCTAATTAGATTTTTTGTTTCACTGTGCTGTTACTTTCTACTTTAAGCATATTTTCATGTTCTTCCTTAACATTAAATATTCTTCCTTAGCATTGAGTATTTGCAAAGTGGTCTTGGTGGTCTAAGTGAACTTTTGAGCCAGTGCCACATTTCTCCAATGCATTCAATGGGTTTCATGAGAAGATTACTACAAATATTTGTGTTAGGCTGCAAAGCTCTTAAGTCACTTGCAGGAATACATTTAAGTTTCACTGCATCTGCTAGTTGGTCTCCTGGTTTGCCTTTGGATTTTTTTGCAATGTTTTTCTAAATCAGCCAAATATTTTTTGTAAAAGTCAGAGAGTAGAAGTTTTAATACTAAGTGTAGTGTTATTTATGAGTACTGTATTTTAAAATAAATTTTATTTTTGCTTTTTACCTATAATGTTGTAATAATTTCTTTGAACTTTATTCTGTCAATTTTAGATTTCATCTCTTTTCTAATTTAGTACCCAGTTCTGTTGCAGTAGATGGACCTGCTCAAAAACATAATATATTACGTTATTGTTCAGCAGAATTATTTTAACAAAAAATGTTAAGAAGGAAGAACTTGATACAAGGAACATCTTAAAGTTGTTTTCACAGACTGTTCAAAGTCTATATTGGCAGAGTCTTGCCAGGTTAAGAATATAGAGTTAGTTATTTAGAGACAAATGAGAGGTCAATGCAGTTCGTAAACAAAAGTCTTAGGTTTTATGTAGCAGCTTCATAATTTTAATTTTTAAATGAATCTACAGACTAAGAGTCTGTTGAGGAAGGGTGTTTGAGTTTTCTAGAAAGGATTTTCAAAGAATGTTCAAGATTGTGCATCAGAAACCTGACTGTAATCAGAAAAGATACCGGATATTGAGTTTGATGGGAAGCAATGTCAGACAATGAGCAGCGTAGGCTTTGGCAAAATGAACAAATACAGTTGCACCTGTTTTTGTGTAGAAAGTATGACTACAGGGTGTTCCTTAGAGATGGACTGATGGACTTCATATTTTCATTGCAGTATACTATGTAATTATCAGCACTAAAACAATCCTATTTATTGACAGATTTTCGATGGACTTTAAATACTTTTTAAAAATTTAATTTCAGAAATAATGGTGGGAAATTGCTCCTCTGTAAAAAGACACAAAGTATTTGTATTTTAGTAGTGTTTAAAATTCTCACTGGCAATCATATAAATTTGAAGCATATTTCTTCCATGAAATTTCCACCTGCCCATAATTTCTCTGAGCATAAATGCGTTACTTATTTTTTAAATTTTTAGTGCTACTACAGATGTGTGATTTTTAATAATAATTCATGCAAATAAAATCTTAAATTTTGTGAGTAAAAATTCCTGGTCAAAACTCTACTTTTCATGTAATTTTCATACAGTACTTTATAAGAAAATAAAACATGATTGGAAATAGCTATTTTGCTATTTCATGGATTTTTCTATCTTGAGAGTTTTTTTGTATGTTACGAGGTTTTGTGCATAGGTAAAAAAGTACTTTATACAGTAGCTTTACATTTGTTGGAAAGGCTTATTTTCTATTTTAATTTTTTATGTAATCTGAGGTGCATTTGCTGTTTGAAATCAAACAGCCTATATATTTTTTGTAATTTTTTTTCACAGAAACTGTTCTATTAATACACCATTTATTTTACCTTCCCTGGTGTGAGGACAATACTTTATTGGTTAAATACATCCATTTGAATAAAATGAACTGCTCTGTTATCCAGAAGACTAATTTTTTTCCATATCTAGTCTTTTTGAAATAAAACCAGATTATTTCAATTATTCAGACTGAACAATGGTTTAAAATTGTATATATTAATTATGATTTAATAATAGGTTTGAATGTAACTAATGCATATACATACAACTTAATGAGGGGTCAGAGTTATATGGGAATCACAAAGATTACTTAGAATGTTTCTTGGCACTGAATTCTAAAATATATATGCATTGTAGATACTTTCTATCTTTTGGGTTCTCAGTTGCCCATATGTGACTATATATATGAAAAGAAGGCTGTTGTTAATACAATAAACTTATATTTCTCAAGGCAAAATCTTGAAGCAGGTTAAACAAAGATGCAAGTCCTTTCTCTGGGAACCTGTAGTATAGCAGATATGTAAAAAAGTTTGTACTGCAAGTGAGGAGGAGAAAGGGGACAAAGATAATGGCTTGGTTTTACTTAGGAAATTTTTATCTGTATGTTGTACATTTTCTGTTGGACTCCTACAAATAACTATTAGTCTGTAGATTCACTTAATGTACAAAGAAATTACAAGGCTTTTTAAAAATACTTTAAAGATCTTCTTTGAGTATAATGAAAACAATGAAAGTTACAGCTATTTATATTCAGTAAAGAAATTTGAGGAGACAGAATTGAATTCACTGTGTTGATAGGGTTGTGCTATTCCTGTCAGTGAGATGAGAGTGATGAGCATTTTGGAGATAGGAATCAAAAAATTCAGAAATAATATTCAAAATGCTTTCAAATATGTAGAATTACTATATTTGTAAGATAATTTGCTCTTGATGACCAGATGTTATTTAACTGCTATCAGTATATATCATTCATGATAATAAAAATAGAGAAGAATTTTTCTAACAGGCATTAGGAGAATGAAGATTAAGAGACAAACTTTTACTTTTCATTGACTAAATTGCCAAACAGTCATTAGTGATGTCTTATAAAGATCCCATAATGTGAAATGATCCAGGGCAGCTATGATAAAAATGCTTGTGGAACACCACAATAAAATATTTTTCCCTTGAGAGGAGCCCAGTGTTCAAAGTTTGGGATTCTGGAACTGTTGCTAACACAGGGTTTCTTGGTAGCCTGCATTATTGCCTTCTTCTTGAAAGTGTCTCTTTCACAGTAGTTTTACTAATGAAAATTTTGAATTACCTAAATCCTGCAAAAAATTCAAGTGCTGTTTTTCCTATAATAAAGCCTCTTCTTATTTTTCTTCTCTATTTATATTTGCACTTTGCTTATATTGTTGGTTTCTAAGGAAAAGTAGTTGCCCAAACTCAGAGTCTGAGACCAACATGATATTGCAGCAGATATGTCAGAAACTGACTCTTGGTTTGTTTAAATACCTGGGAATGTGTTACAAACTTGATCAAGTGATTGTGGAACATTTGTCTAGTTTTAATATGTGCTTTAAGGTCAGGGTAACTCTGACCTTAAACTCTGTTGCATCAATGGCATCAGGGAACAAGCTCAAGCACATGTAGCAGATAACATTTAACTGACCACGTGTTTCCTTCTTTCTGAGATCTAAATTTGGTATTCTGGCAGAAAGTAAGATTTCCATGAGAGTTTTCACTGTCTGTATATGGAGAGGTTCTGTGGAGTGTCTGATGATGAGGTACACCTACACAGTAAGAAGTTGATCGTGACTTCAGCCAAACTTTCTGATAAAGTTTATCTGACCTTCTCAGTGTGATGATAAGCAGTTTTGTGATGGCAGTGTGATTCACTATATTCATAGTGCAGTACTGTGCATAAGGAAAAGTGTCTAAACAGTTATGCTTTTCCATAGCTAAAGAATCTAAAATGGTACAGCATGCCAAGTATTAAAAAAATGCCAACAACTAGTAGAAAATCCTCTTTGAAAAGAGAGAAATAATAGTGTGGACACCCCTTTAGCTGTAAACTTGATGAAGCAGGTGTTAAAAGTTCCTTTTTCTCCCAGCTTTGAAGGGTTTTCTAATTCTTAATCCAACTTTCCAGTCTGGATCTTGGGATCAGAATTTGGTACTGCATATACCAGTATCACCTGATGGTGATAAAGTGTTCATGAAGTAGAAAACATGTGAACACACAAAGCATACACATGGCAAGTTGAGAAATAAAAATGCTTTTCACTCAAAATAACAGATTTGATGTTATTGGAGTATTCATGATGTACAAACTAGCAGTGTTTTGATAGATATCGACATTTTCAAATCTAATTAATCAAATAGAATCAAATTAATCTAAGGTGTTTCAATCAAGAGGTAGCAATATCTGGGTGTTTTGCATATTACTTTTTTCTTCCACCTTTATTTCTCATATAGTGGATGACCCAGTCCCACTGCTTGATTTGTAGGACAAGTCAAGGAATTTAAGAGAATATGCATGAAAAAATTTCTCATGGCAATGTGCTGATAATTCCACTAAAATAGGAATGATAGGATGGCTGAAATGCAAATATGGAGTCTTACCTTGATAGAAGAATATAACAGGGATCAAAAGGACAACAACTAATACTTTAATGCTTCATACCTCTGAAATAGTTGGTGTGTTTGTAAAGTAGGTTTTGTGTTCAAATCCCATGGTTTGTATTTGTAAGAAACAAACCCCCAATTGACACATATGCTGACACTTCCATAATTTTACATATGTATATCCCTTCTGTGGTTAATTACTTACAAATTATGACCAAGGAACAATTGTGACACAATGCCATAAAAAAAACTGGAAATAGTGATTTGTAGATGCTACCATATTCTCCTGAAAGAGTATTAGCTGTGGGAAGTTTTTACTGTTGTCAGTAAAAAATTAGATTCCAAAACTTTATACATTTCAAGGTGTTGCAGTGGTAAACAGCCTAGGCAAACCAATTGTTTCACATTGAAAATCAATATTAAACAATATTCCTAATTTTGTAGTTCATTATAGTTTCCATGAATTATGAGTTAATCTTGTTTCATTTTTTTTTCTTTCTTGTTGGAAATGATGGAACAGACAGGGAAATGTAAAAAAGATTAAAAAACAAGATTGTAGCTTTTGACTCTGTATAGAAGTGAGCGAAAACAAGATAGGTACATTTAATTGTTCTGTTTTGTAGGTATCATTTAAAAATTATACCCTCTTTGGAGGTTGCTCTTTGGAGAAGTGATTTTGGAAGGACAAACAATAGTACTGCAGGATTCACAGCAAGAAAGGCAGCAAGATTTTGCAATCAGTATACAAGAAGAGGAAAGAGTCAGTCAATGATGTTATAAACAGTTATTTTGATTGCTTTCACTATAAAATATATTATTATGATGAAAGAAATTCTTCATTCTTTCAGTTAGATTGCAGGATGGAATGAATTCACAAGTTCCTCTGCTTTTCACTCTTTGTCCCCTTTGTCCCCCTTTGCTGAGGAGCAGACTTGCATCAATAGCAGGTCTTTCTTTATACCAATATAGGCTACAGAATGGAAGTTGAAACACCTACTTAAGAACTGGAAGTGAGAATTTTTCATCAGTGGGCCAAGAGGGAAATCAAATCTTTATCAAAAGGTTGTGCATGGTAAAGTCTGTGATAGATGTGGGTTTTGGTTAAGTAGTTGGAGTCAGAACTCTCACTGCAGAGACTTTTTCTATTTTTATAGAAAACACACAGAAATAAAATAATTTATAAATTAAAGCCCCAACAGCATTATCTGAAGTGTATGGAATCTTGGAGACTAATAGCATGGGATGGCATACAAGGACATGGAGACTGTGTAGTGTAGATTCCTAGTTCTTCAGAACTTAAAAAAAACACATGATGAGAGGTAAATTCAACCCACATTTGCTGTTTTGCACTTTGAAACAGTGCAAATAGTGTTATATTTAGATCTGGACAAAATTAAATATATTTTTACTTCCCATTTTACCAATGATGAACTAGGCCAGACTGCCTAGCTGTGGAAAACCATGTCTTGTCAGAGCATGTTCAGGCTGAGGATTACCCTGTATTTACTCTGACAAGTCAGGTTTTCCACAAGCTAGGGACTAGCCTGGTCTGTTGTCTTAGCTTCCAGAAGTCAGATTTTTGCTCAAAAGCTACATCTGCACCATTATCTTTTGTTTCGGTGCATGGGTGAATTAATTTTCCATTTTTTAAATTTTAAACCGATGTTATTGTCAGCTTCCACAATTCCATTATGGTTTTTGTTTTGTTTTTGTTTGGTTTTTTACCTATTGATTTAATTGGTACCTTTTCAAAAGTTTATAAGAGGTAAAACATACTTTTAGAAAATTATTGAGCAAAACCTTGAGGTGAGCCTTCAGGAAGCAAAGGGTCAATGTTGGGAGATATTTGGCAGTAAAATAATTTGCAAAGAGATGCAATAGATGTCTGCAAGCTTTAGACAGAAATCTGAAACTAAGTAAAACACCATGATGTGTTCTGCCAAGGTTGATGGTTTTATACAAAACCATTGGCAGTTAATAGAAATACAGGGAGGCAAAATCACTTGGGAGAGAGAAAAAAAAAGTGAGATAGTACTCTTCTTGCAGCTAAGAGGAACTGAGAGTTTGCAAGTGTTTTGCTTCTGTGCAGGGTGGCAGCAGTTCAGCACAGATGCACTCACCCAAATAACTGATTGCTGTGTCTTATACTCGAGGTGCAGAGAAGGCTTTATTTTTTCCATATTTTGTACATCTACAAAGTCTCTGCAACTCTTGAGTTTACTGGAGTGATTGTAAGTGACTTCCAGCATGTCAGTGAGCTAAGTTAATAATGCAGTTTGTAAAGATGCTGTATGTGCTACTTGCACCACCGGACTGGAAACCTCCCAGTATAGCAATAGTCATTACAGGACTTAAAATTGTGTTTGCCTGCTTACATTAGAACTTGCAGCTTTGCTAATACTAATGGATTTTGATGGAAGTTTAAGAAAATACTATCCTACAAAAATCAGGAACATTAAAGTGACAGGTAAAATCATCTCTGTTTTCTTCAAGCTGGTCATGGGCCAATACATTGAGAGTGACCCTCAATGTGCATTTTCAATAAACAGTGCAAAATAAACATGCATAGGAAACTTAACATTAGGTGAAGTTTTTGAAGGTGTGGCAATTGCCAGAAAGTTCCCATCTTCATATTTTTGTGAGAAATGCTAATAGAAAGCTTTTCCTTCAAACTTGTGCACTAGTGACTATAATACTATCTTAGTTTTTTTCCTGAGTATTTTGTTTGCTTGTTTGTTTTGTTTTTTGTTTTCCTGGTTATAATGACAGTAGTCATAGACAAGATACTGACTATCAAGCCACCAATTGAATGGTGATTTTATCTTGATGGAGGTTTTGGGTACTTCATTAGTACATGCATTTGGTATAACTGCAGTGCTCAAGTATGGAAGACAATTAGTTCAAATCTAGATGATCCTTAAGACTGAACTGCTGCAAGTACATTTTCAAATACATATTTTATCATCCCAGGAAAGCCTTCCAAACATCGTCATCTAAGTAAATATTGTGCAGTAATTTTGAAATTAGGCAAATATCTGGCATGTGTTCATTTCTTACACAATCTCTCCTTCAGATGGCTGCTGTCTCTGAAATATTAATGTCAAGCAAGTAACAGTTTCTCAGAACCCAGCTTTGCACAATGATAGAAGTGATTTCAAATGGGAACATTTACTCAGATTTATCTATTGAGATGAAATCCACACAGATCAATGCAATTAAAAACAAAATTCTTTACTGATGAAACGGAAAACTGCCAAACAATTGAAACTTATATGTTTTCCAAATAAGTTGTAGCTGAATCAGAAAGAGTGGAATACACTTTGGGACAGAAGGTGTCAGGGAGAGGTGGGGTAGAGATGAATGGAATGGAAAACTCACATGAAGGTGTAAGTCAGGTACAGGATATGACTGTAGTTTCTTAAAAGTCCTGAAAACAAGGAAGATGTTAACAGTAAGCATCAAGAGGTGCCTGAGGTTTTGTCACCATAATCCTTTTAGAGAATTGAGTTAGCGCCGTTTTGGCTTTTAAGCAAATTTTGCTGTGCCTAAATTCTAGTAACAGATTTAATTTCTGGCCTGGTATACACTGGGCAGAGACACTGCTTAATCCTGTCTAATCTGAAACTTCAGAACATATGAACATGGAAGTGTACTTTTAATAACTGCGATTCAATTGCTGTTTGTTTTGTAAATGTGAAAAATGTTGTTCAGTCTTAGATTTATAATAAGAAGGACAAGGTTTATATGGAGTCAGAATGTCTTGTGAAGAATTAAGAAATTCCCGAGAAAAGAGTTCCAGAAGAAATCTCTTTTCAGGGGACCAAAGAAAACCCCCAAAACAAGAAAAGGACAAAGAAAACTTTAACTATGCCTAAGCATTCCTTTGTAAATTAGCTGTGCGTTAAAGCACTGGAATGCCATGGAACTGAGATAATACCCATGGATTTCAATTAAACTAATGGAGTTTTAAAATTGTTGTTACTTATCAAAAGACTCGATGCTTTTTGTAGCTTATAAAGGCAAAGAAATACAAGGAAAAACTGCAAGTAATCCCAAGGAAGAATTGTTCCAAGTAAGTGTTTTGCTTACTGGTCTGCTGCCAATAGCAAGATGGATTTTTATTCATTTATCTGCTTTTGGTAATGTTTCCTGTAAGGAGGAGTCCAGAGTCAGAATTAATGAGACAAAGTAAATGAGAATTTCTTCTGATTAAAACAGTAAGGTCATTTTTGTTGCCAGGCAATGTGTGTGGAAATGGTTTTCGTTTACCTGCAGTTTTCAAAAAAAAAAAAAAGAAATTGTTATGAAAAAGAATTTCAGACAATTGGGTTTCTTTCACTAAAATTAAGAAGTAACCTGTTTATCTTTTAAAATGGTAGCACAGAAACAAATGCAAAATCAAGCAATAAACTAAGTTAATCTAAACCACAGAGTTACAATCCGCTTCTGTTTGTCCTTTCTGGCTGTGTTGGCTGGACCTGGTCAGCTGGTATTTCAGCAAGTTTATTACAGAACTGCTTGCCCATCAGAGGTCATTTGCTTTGCTTAAAGGGCTTTTTTTTTACACTACCACAACTTCTTATTTCTGTTTTCTGTCAGAAGCTCCACATCAATCCAAGAAAAATCTACTTAAGTTCTTTGAAAATAGGATAACTTCACAGAAAAAGAAGCTTTAAGGAAACAATTGGTCTGTCTTCGTGCTTGATTTACTTAAGAAATACTGTTAATACAATAATTTAAGCAGTTCATGCTGACTGCTAATTGTTTTGGATTTTCATAGATGAGGAGTTTTGCCTTTAAACAGACCAAATAAGGCATTATATTCAAATAGTAACATGATTGGTCAAAGCTTAGCATAAAATGAAGGAGTTCTTTAATGGTTCAAGTACAAGTTTTTGAACCTTCAGTTATTTTTGCAACATTTATACACAGAAATAATTTTTTCATGGTAGAAAACATGTTGTTCATATAGTTTTTCTTTTTCCTGCAGGGCAGCACAACTATTTGTGTGCTGGAAGAAATGACTGCATAGTCGATAAAATCCGTAGGAAGAACTGCCCAGCATGTCGCTTGAGGAAGTGCTGTCAGGCTGGTATGGTTCTGGGAGGTGAGCTGTTTTTCAAGTGGATTTATAAAAATAGACAGTCAAGTACACTACCTTCAGTCTGTTGAGGTTAAACAACAGTACTTTGATACTGTGAAAGAAAAACCACATTCAAATATTATTTTTGGAAGAATTACCTAATGCTTTATACTTTCTTAGAATTTTTCTTTAGTGAATCTGGAAACCCTGACGAAACACCTTTCTGTACTGTGTATCCTTACATTCATTTTCTTGAAGGGAAAAGAATTATGTCTTAGGTGTATTTGTTAATAATTTTGTTGGTATAGGTAAAAAATATGTAGATTGAGATTGACACTATAATCAGGAATCAGTACTGTGCTCTTCTAATTTGTGTTATACTCTTCATCATTGCTTTGAGTACATGTCAACAAAATTGTATCCTTCTGTTCCACCAGAGAGAGCCAGGCAGTGGTTGCACCAGTACTGCAGGCTTTGCATATTAGGTGCTGGGAAATCCCATCTTTGTATCAGTTCTTTCTGTAACAGATTTGTTTTTTTTTTTTTTTTTTTTTTTTTTTAATGTATCATTACATGAAATTGAGCACTGTGCCTTTGAAAACCTACAGGGAGAAAATGGTGTATGATTAAGTAGTCACATGGCAAGTTTTGATGTGCTTACAGGCAGAAATGATGCTTATTTTTGCTGGGGTTTTTTTCCCCCTATTTTGTATCAGCACAAAGCTTGGAAATATGTGGCTAAGACTATAAGAAAATGGACATATTAAAGTGATAAAAAGAATATGTTCCTAAAGGGAGTTAAAAAAAGGGGGGGGGGGGAAGGACAAAAATGTGCTTTATTTCAAATTTAATCTGGTTTAACCCATCAAAGCCCTCTGTCTGTCTCTCTCCCCTGTTCAACCCTACATTCCCTCCCCCACATTTAAGTATTGTTTTTTATCTCTGAAGGAAGAGCTGGCACTATATCCTGTACATCATTTCATTATCTTGCTGGTCAGCATTCCTTGATAATGTAAAACATGCATATAGTTTTCAGACTGATAGTTTGCACAGCTCTGTGTTCCCAGCTCCTGTAAGCTGAATGCCAGCCCCACGGAGCTGGGGTGTTCTGCACACATGGCCCGTGTGTCATTCTTACGTGGTCAGTCAGTGCCACCTCTCAGTTAAAAAAAAAATAAATGGAGCTGACAAGCACACTGGGCTGAGGGGAGAGGGACAAAAGGAGAACATGTCCTTTGGATCCTTCTCAGATTGCAGTAGTGTTTTAAAACTGGAGTAGCAGTGCAGTAGGGACACGTTAATACAAAAGCAGAGCCTAAAGCCTTGTTTGCCTAACTTTGGAAGAGGAGAAAGCCAGGGAGGCAGAGGTCCTGAGTAGGCTGTGGAAAATGCAGAGTAAGAATAAAGACTCAGGAAGAGTAATTGGCAGATGTAGTGCCTGCCTTTTAAAATTTGGGAGAACATGCAAGATTTGATCAATTTGACCTCTAAAATATATACCTGCCTTAGGCAGGTGTCTTAGACTAGATGATCTTTAGATCCCTTCCAATCCAAACCATTTTATTATTCTAATGGGTGTAAATTAATAGAGAGAAAAACTCATTCCTTACTGTGAATTTTGCACAGCTAGGAGTTTGATAATGATCTAACCTAAATTTTCATTTATGATACCCTGGATAACACCAATAACTAAACTTTGCGTGTTTCAACATCACAGGTAGCAGTTTCAACAAGCAGAAGAGTGTGAGATGACTCACTATCATTGTCTAGTCCTTTTGCTTCAGCATTGTTCTGCATAGTAATAGGAAAAGTCGCCAGCAGGCTTCACTGCATTTTACACTGTGTGTGCAGTTATGGATGCTAGTTTCCCTAGTGTTTTTTAATATATGCATTTTTCTCTGGGTGTAGGAGCTAGGAACAGAAAAAGTTGGACGCTTTTGCCAGCAATATTGATCAGATGGTATGTCCTCATTAGTGTGTTCTCATAGTAAGATGTTCCGTCCTCCTACAAAACCTGAGGATAAAGATGCTCTGACTTTTATTTCATTACTGTCACGTATGAAGAGAGTAAAATCTTCATCTTTCTCATCACCTTTTCGGATCACCTTTTTTTTCTCAGCTATTACAAAGCAACCATAAATATTTTCTTTGTATTTAGTACTAGATTTTTGTATCTTGCTGGTTTGTTGTGTTGCTTAGTCTTCTCCTAAGTATACCTAATCAAAACTGTCTCCCATGTTTTGAGAAGCCTGTGCAGTCTAGTTTCTCTGGTTCTTAGAGAGACATTGCATTTCATCAGATCTCTGCCCTGATATCCCCACCTACACCATCTTCTGTAAAGGAGTAATCTGGCAGCAAATACAAAGCAGAAGAGAATAGTTGGGCAATGGAAAAAAGGAAATACTGAGTGGAGCTGTGACTGTGGCACCTCTATTTTTTTGCCAGCTGCTTCAGGTTAAGTGCCTCAGGTGCTCTTAGTGATGTCAACAGTTCTGGGGAGATTAGGAAGCTAAACTAATTGTTTTATGCAGGCTGAAATGGAGTGCTTAGTTCTGAAAAGAAAAGGAAAAGACAAATGTAGACCAAAAATGAGGAAAACTGGAGTGAAATTATACTATTTGTAAATGGGGGTTTAAAATCAAACTGCAAACAAAATCTCAAGATAGACTGTTAACCATAATACTCTTTCTGTGGTTATATTGTTGCCTTTCTTCCTTTTGCTCATCTGCCATTTCTTACAATTCCTTTGTTGTATCACATGAGCAAAATTTCCTATCCATGACTTGATGTGCTGATCAACACAATATGATTCATATATGGAGTGTTACAGAGCTTAGATAATTTTCCCAAAGACATCAGTGATCAAAGGGCTGGGAAGCCTGCCATACAAGGAAAGGGTAAACATGAGCCAGCAGTGTGCCCAGGTGGCCAAGAAGGCCAATGCACCCTGGCCTGTGTCAAGAATAGTGTTACAACCAGGATTAGGACAATGATTGATTGTCCCTCTGTACTCAGCACTGCTGAGGTCACCCCTCGAGTGCTGTGTCCCGCTTGGGGCCCCTCACTGCAAGAAAGATGTTGAGGAGTGTGTCCAGGGAAGGGAAACGGAGCTGTGGAAGGGTCTGGAGGATAAATCCTATGATGAGCAGCTGAGGGAGCTAGGGTTGTTTAGCTAGGAGAAAAGGAGGTTCAGGAGGGACCTTCTTACTCTCTACATCTGCCTAAAAGGAGGTTGTAGCAAGATGGGGGTTGGCATCTTCTCCCAGGGATCATGTAGCAGTATGAGAGGACATAGCCACAAGCTATGCCAAGGGACATTCAGCTTGGACATCAGGAGGAAATTCTTCACAGGTAGGGTTGTTAAACTTTGGAATGGGCTGCCCAGAGAGGTTGTGGTGTCACCATCCCTGGAGGTGTTTGAAGAAAGACTGGACATGGCACTTAGTGCTGTAGTTGACAAGGTGGTGATGCATCAAAGTTTGGACTTGATGGTCTTGGAGGTCTTTTCCAGGCTAAAAGATTCCATGATTCTCTGATTCTGTGAACTGGGTTTGTTCAGCCGTGAGAAAAGAAGGTCTAGGGGACACCTTATCACTGGTTTCCACTATTTAAGGCTGACTGCAAAGAAGATGGAAATTCCGTTTTTACAAGCAGTCACATGGAAAAGGCAAGGGATAATGAGTACAAGTTACTCCTAGGGAGATTCTGATTAGACACGAGGGAAGTATTCCACAATGAGAAAAATCAGCCATTGGCATTATTGCCCCAGATAAGTGGTGGGCTCATCACTGTTGAACACTTTTAAGATTCATCTGGACAAGGTGGTGGCTCATCTTGTCTAACTGTGCTTTTGCCAAGGAAGGCTGGACTGGATAATCCATTAGGTTCTTCCCATCCTGGAATTCTGTGATTCTGTGATAAAAGCCTATATGCAAATTTCCAGTTCTTGGAATAAAGTACATGCTTAGAGACATCCTTGAGTATTTTAAATGAGTTGGAATTGGCAATACTTTAAATCTTTTTTTGTGTTTACAACCTGTATAGGTCAAGATTTTTTGTGCATTTTGTGATTTCTGCCATTTAGAACCTACATAGAGATATTTTTGTTCTTTTACCTCTGATACTTAGTTTCTTAATGCTGGCCTTGAGTTAAATGCAGACTTGCTCTATTACTTAATTAACATGAGAAATACTAAAATTTTACAGGATATTAATGATAAGCTTCCAAAAATTACTATATTAATTAAATTAAATTTACTTCTTAGGGAAGTACACCTGTCTTCCATTGAATGTCACTGAGTGGCAACCATATAGATATTTTATTTTATGGACAACAGTTCCATTTTTCAACCCTAAATTCAAAGCAATATCAAACCCCTGAAATATTTTGAAAGAAATTTTAAATCAATAGTAAGTAAATTATAAGATAGCAACCAACAACTTCAATAATTTATTATTGTATATGGACTGTTTCATCTTTCTTAATCTATAGAAGGAAAGTATCAATAAAAATATGCATTTCACAGTACGGTATTTGTAATTTTCTTTGAAAGTGTTAATTGTCTTTGGGCTTTATAACCTCTTACCTTGAGACATAATTCTATCCCCTTTCTAATCTTAAACCTAATAGGCTAGCAGGTAGCTGGATCAGGTCCTGGAATAAACAAGTACTCAACTCTTTTATTTATTATGAGTGAATCTGTAATTTTTTCAGGCTGATTATCACAGATTCCTTGTTCAGCTGTATTGCTAAATTACTGTGTCCTTCATTGTTTCAATCAGCTTTCAGTCCGCAGTGCAGTGATTACAAGCAGAAAAAGGTGAATTAATTTTCCAGGCAATATTTTCTGAGGTAGGATCAAAGGGTTTATTAAAACCAAGATGTGTTCCTTCTGCTTTGCTGCTTTCTCTGTGTTGTATACACCCTCCTAAGGTGTGCACGGCTTCTTTTTCTAGACAAAAAGCAAGAGCATAGTGACCTTAAAGTAAGGGCCATTGTGTTCTGTCAAGAATAATACATCATTGATGCTTTTCACCTCATTACAGGGTAAGGAGAAGGGTAGTGAGATGCTAAACTTCTACTAGAAACCCAGCCCTTTTATTATAAATTGTCTACCATCAGTAATGTCTAATTGTCTGTATGATTCTGTATACCTAGTTAAAAAAATGTTAAAATACAGAAGTAGGTAGTAAGGAGAAAATCATAATATATTTGATAGTGGAATTAAACAGATTTTTTTTTTTAATGTTTTCTAGGTACATGTAGAACACAAACACTATAAACATGCTATTCATAGTAATCAAGGGTAGGGGAACAGTGAGTATGAAGAAACTGCTTGAGTGGTTAGCTGTCTTAAAGTGAGGGAATGAAAATGTTACCAAAAATTTTGTGCTGTCTAAATATGCACAGACATATAGTATTAAGAAGCATATTTTATAGTATTAAGGAAAGTAGTTGTCAGAGTGGATTGGTATTATTTACCCATTATGGGACTAAGGGGAGACATTTACTTATCTTACAGCAAAAGTTACCTGCTTTGTAAACAGCAAATTAAAAACTAAGCTAATTTCAAATCTCCATTGTTTTCCTTATGTTCTTTAGAGTTTTTATTAATTTGACGTGGTCTCCTTTGTTGTAGATGGGAAAGTTTGCTGTGAGTTATTAATAGTCACCTCTCTTGTAGACAGGTAACAAGTGGAGTTGTTTTACTGATAGCTGTTAAGCAACATAATTAGCAATAAACACTCGTGCAGTTCTGCAAACCAGTGTGACTTTAATTCTGATACATTTAGTCACTTGGAAACATGGGTACTTATTAACTAGTAACATTTCCATGTGATAACTATTCTGTTTGGTTTCTTTCTTTACTTGTTCTCTGAACTGTAAAAGTATCTGAAGCCATTATTTCTGAAAATACCTGAAATGATTATTTATGAACTATCAAATGCATTGTTACTTCTGTTTTCCTTCATGCCTACAAAATACTTAGTGGGAAATTCCCAGCAAGTTTATAACTATGTATAGGTTTGTTATGATAAAAATTGGCTCTGGGTCTTTCAGCATAATAAATTGTCTATTCTTTTGTGGGTTTTTGTTTTGCTTTTTTTCCCTTGGTTCAGCTGTAACATAAGATGCAACTTTGTGTTTGGTTCTTTACTAAGTAATCTCTAATTAGAAATATTTTTATTCTTATCATAATTAATAAAATGAGCGTATGATTGTTGTGGCACTTGATACTAATCTAATTAAACCTGCAGTTAAGTTAGTGGGAATAGGACCCCTGAATGTCATTGCATGATGAGTGTTACTGTTTTTGCCATCACCCCTCTGTCTATTTCTATCCCCCTGTCATGTAAATCAGACCATAAGTATCAGTATTTTTCTTGCATTTTTCGACCTTTTTCCCTAAGACAAACTTGTTTGGCAGAACTAAAGATCTAGCAGGGTTTTCATCATCTTTGAGGATCTATTTAAAGCAAATAGCCATACTACATGTATCTGTGCTTATTTTGGGAAGGCAGTTCAGCTATTAATTTGTTTCAGTTAGTGTTGTTTATACCACTGCAGTATGGAAGTTACAATTAAAAATACTGAGACAGGGAAATTATGCTTTAGGAAGTGAAATATCTTCTAAGAGTTTACAGTATTTGTTGGTCTTTCACTCATACCCCTGGGCACCAAAATAAGATTCAGCCATGACACTGAAATGCTCTTAGGGAACTGGAGGAGAGGAGTTTCTGTGTGTAGTAATTAATTACTAACATTTTTGGTTTTGAATATTAGGGAGTAAAAGAAACAGTATCTTTAATTGACATTAAATAGAAACTGAATTGTAGAGCCAGCTGGCTCAGCTGTTGGCATATGACAGAACAGTGGGAATTGAACCAGAAAACACTTTATGAGGTTACTGTAACCTAGAATTCATGGCAATAATTTTAATGGGTGGGTGCTATTCATCCCTCAGTGAAAGGAGCAGGATACTGACAGAGAAGCTCTAAAGAATTTTCCATTATCATTTTTCAATTACATAAATAGTCAAAAATTTATTCTGAAGACAGTTCTGGTTTCCTTGTATAGATTAAAAGTATAATCCAACACTACTGGAAAATACTAATGTTCTTGGTTAACTCTTTCTAACAGATCAACAATTTTTTTTTCAGGTCGGAAATTGAAAAAGTTTAACAAAATTAAGGTTGTGAGAACATTAGATGTTGCACTCCAGCAGCCAGCAGCCCTTCAAGATGAAAGCCAGTCTCTAACCCAAAGGCTGTCCTTTTCTCCAAATCAAGAAATACAGTTTGTTCCCCCAATGATAAGCGTTTTACGAGGCATTGAGCCAGAAGTTGTCTATGCTGGTTATGACAATACAAAACCCGAAACACCAAGTTCCTTGCTGACCAGTCTGAATCATCTTTGTGAGAGGCAACTTCTTTGTGTAGTGAAGTGGTCTAAATTACTACCAGGTAATGTCATTTCTTATATGTCGTGAATTGTATTTAAGCAAATGTTTCATGAGAGGAGCAGTCTAAAGATAATACTATTGACTACCTGTTAATTCTTTACAAATTCTGAAATGATTAAGCTTTCCCTAATCAGATAATTTAACTAAACAAATATATTTTAATAGGGAAGCACATTTGAAAGAATCCATATAAATATTTAGATTCACTCCAAGTAAGCACAGGAGCTCAGACAGTTCCTGCATGTGATTGTTATTATAGCCTTTCTTCTGTTTATTAATTTGATATAAAAAAGGTTGTATATCTGCTTATTCTTTATTCTTCTTACTACTAAAATGAATTTTTGAAAGCACCAAAAAGTAAAATTTTTATTAATAATACCAAGTAGAAGTAAGCTGCTCACAAACAGACTGGTAATGAGAAGTAATTGAATTTATGAAGATCCACAACTGGATTGAAAAAAAAGGATCCATGTTATGTATTTATGTGTGCTGTATGGTGATAGGGATCATCATGGTCATCCTGGGATATATAGAAATCAATATACTGAGGAGAAAGTCTGGAAAATAGTTTCATGTGAGCTCAGTTTGACACTTTGCTGCTGCAGGAAGCAGTAGTCTCAATCACTGCTCTTCCCATTGCATTTGGCACTTAACATACCTCTTAAGTGAATTGATTCATCTCACTAAATGAGAAGAAACCTTTTTTTTAGCCCTCTGTGTTTCCTGATGTCTTCATGAACTGAACCAGTTCACTGAGGAGGAGCATGAGTGCCAAAGCTTGCTTGAAGGAGGTAACAGGACCACACAATGAGGGACAGGAGTGCTCCTTTCAGTGTCAGGAAGCCATTAGTTTCACTCAGATAATTCGTGGCAATTTTTAAATTTTTCAAACATCAAAAGTGATCAAACACAAGCTCACAACTGAGTATGGTTCTCTTAAGTTGAATGCAAGAAAGATGCTCATATTGGATGTTTTTGTGTGACAGCTGCATCTTATGGGAAGAACATTGATGTTCAAGCTATTGACATTCAATGGGAGTTGGCTACAGTGACGATGTTACAAACTGTCGTATTTTTACCAAAGGAAAAAGAGATGCATTCCTGTCCTCTCAAACAGTCATTTTTGGTAAAATAAATTTTGGTGTGAACATTTCAAAATACTGGATGAGAACAAAAAGACGAGAAGTTAACTATCAAAGTAAGATAGGCAGTTATTACCCAAGCATTGGAGAGCTACATCCCCAAAACTGCTTGTCTCTCTAGGTGTTCTCAGTTTGATAGCTCAGATTTGTAATCTCAAAACACCTACTTAGCTGCTGTCTAAATGAGAATGATGGAATATTTTATCTTGAATTTCATTTCCAGGTTTTCGGAATTTGCATATTGACGATCAGATAACTCTCATTCAGTATTCCTGGATGAGTCTAATGGTTTTTGCCATGGGATGGAGATCATACAAACATGTCAGTGGTCAGATGTTGTATTTTGCACCAGATCTGATTCTAAATGAGTAAGTAGAATGCTCCCATGAATAACATGTTGAACTTTTATATGCCAATGGGAATGTGACTCCATTGAGGCCAAGATTTCATTCATTGCTTGTTCTGTTTCAAAATTAATGGCCAAGTCCTCTGACCATATCAAAGTTTAGTATCTTTAGGAGTGGTTTTGTGGGAACCTCAACTATTCTGTGTACATGGTCAAGCAAAAGCAGTTCAAATAGAATTTTAATTATCTAAGGAAAAAAAAATTCATGCTGTCAGAAGATTTACTTCAATTCGTATGAATAAGTCATGAGTTAATGTTTACTAAAATGGAACTGAGTGTGGGTTTTTTTGGTTGTTTTTGTTTGGGTGCTTTTCACAAATAGTTTGCCTAAAATCTAAATGCTCAGTAAAAAACTACTTATCAAGTCGGAATTTTAATATCAAGGAAAAATTATATGAGACCACTCTTTTCTGCTGGGGGATGGCAGAGGCTTTTTGGCTTGGATTTTCCTTCACTATGCTATTTAATTTAGATAATCATCATTTCAGTCTTTGTCAGTTTTCCAGCTCTGCAAATTAATATTGTCAGACTGGTAATTTTATATTCTTTTTTATAGTACATGGGAGGTTGCCAGGAACAGTAAAACATAATCTAATCCCTATATTTGTTTTTCCTTAATAAATTTTTCTCTGTTTTTTTTTTTTATTTCTTAAAATACTAAAAGAACTGCTATGAAGCAAGCTGAAAGAAAAACAGGTATTTTTTAAGACATGTTGTTTAAGGATTAAGGGGTGGATTTGCAGAAGATCTAGACACCTGATTTTAAAATCTATAGATGTGCAAGATCCTCCCAGTGAAGTTCTTTGTAGAAGATATTCAGTAGAGCCGACCCTATAGCTCCTGACCTTTTCTCCTTCAAATGACTGTAAATCACTGTGAGATCGTTGACTAATGCATTCCTTCCTGTCTCATTTTTATTAATTGTGCTGCACAAATTGAAATACTTAGAAGTGATGAGATTGAATGAATTTCTGGCTGTATTGTTGTCCCAGCATAGTCTTATACATCTTATGGGTACATTCAGAAGAAACAGAGTGAGATGATAGCTTTAAGCAGTAGTGTTGTGTCTTGGAGTATCACTCTGCTTGTGCACCACTGCTGACAGCTTGTGAAGAAGACTTGCAGTACTTTCTTTGGGAATGGTGTTAAGATTTATGAGCCCTGACTGTAATCCACCAGAGGCAGATTCTTATTATCAACTCAAGATCATCTATGCTGGGTGCTGACAACATATTCCCCTCTTGGTTGTAGAACATCTCATCAGGGTCATACTAGAGAGGTTATAAACAAGGAGATACAAAAAGTGACTGATGCACTGAATCATATCTTCAACTATTTATTGGAAACAAGTTAGGTTTTAGATCAGTAAAATGTAAACGACTTTATCTACGATGATGTTTAAGTTTGTACTTTCATGTTCACCTTAAGCAAGGGTAACTGCTGAACATTGCCAAAAAAGTTAGCTGTCCTGGTCATGCATCCCCATGACTTTAGCTGAGCTGGACCAAACACTCTGTGGCTGCGCTGTCAAACAGATAAGGAGTTTATATTCCTGAGAGGTGCCCCAGAAAAAGCCATTCATTAGTGGATAGAGATGATCCCTGACATGACTCACCATGTAGGAGTGCAGGCACTAATGCCAGAATCACAGGAGTGTGTGCCTAGAGGTAGAAGGAGATAATAGAAAGTCCTTTTGCAGGGGCAGCACACACCGTAGTTGTTTCATAATCACCATGAAACCAAAGCTTGTGTCACAGCCATTCTGTCATTTGGTGAACTGAGTTGTAATGCTTCTGGGGAAGGATGTGTTTGGTAGCATCAATTTCAGACCAAGAAAGCCAGTAGTGCTAGTTTGACAAAGATTTCTTTGTATTAACACCCTGCAAGGACTTACTGTTCTTGTATTTTGCAGTGTCTGAAAATTTGAGTAAGAACAACATTTAAGCTGCTAAACCCTAAAAGCTGCTATTGCTCTTCATAGATGATAACAATTAAGAAGACATGCTATCAAAAAGTAATAGAAAAGGAGAATTAAAGTAGATGAAGAAACAAGTCTATTCAGGTCTAAAAGATTAAATTTCTATGGTTATGTCATTTAAGAGCTGGTACAAGATATCAGATGTTGAACAACATTGAAATAATTTTCATTCAAGCTGACAGTAACACTTTGATAAGAAAAAAATTCAATGCATTGAAAAAGTCTTTTTTAAATGGAAAATATCCTGTTTTGTTTGCTGAGGTCACTACCTGCAGTCAGGTTGGAATGCTGATCTGAACTCACTAGCAGGTGGGCAAGCAAAATTTAATCTTCCTGTTATTGTACCTAATTCATCTGGATTGGGATGCCACCTTTTAAAATCAATCCAAGTTACTGGATCATCAGGTTAATATGCAATGAATTCAGTCTAGATTAGAAACTTTGTAATGCTCCCATTGCAGTCATTTCAGTTGAAAATTTCTCCTACTAAGTATATGCAATAATATATACTCAATATACCAAAATTGCAAAGAGAAAAGTGGTATCAAAGTGCTGCAAAACCCCCACAGTTTTATGTATTTCCTGTGTGATTTGTTCTGGTTACTTCTGTGGGAGCTTAGGAAAGGTTGTATTAATGTCTCCTTTTACTTAGCATGTAACATTTTTAACTGTTTCTTTAATGGCATGGCATGCTACAGAGTAATATCACTACTGCTAGAAGTACCAGGCTAGAGTTGCTACAAAGTATCTTGATACAGATATTTTTTGGAAAACCTAAGAACAAGCTTTCTATAGACTTTCAGATTTGTCGTCAGTTCTATGCTTTGAAATCTTTACGGAGATACAAGAATCTATTGACTTCTAAAATAAGATAGTACTTCACATTATTCATTAGGGTATTTTTAATTAGTAAACTCCCCTTATTTGTAGTGGTTAGAGTTCAGCTTTGATAATTTTTGATTTCTTTTCTGGACAGCAGTGACAGATTTAACATCCAAAATAATAGCACATTCATTGCAATAAAAAACTAGCATAGGAACAAAAATAATCAGAAAATTGTTTATGTGTATAAGCTTATCTTTAATTTTTGTAATGTGATAAACTGCTAATAAGACATTTCTTTCAAGCAGTTAGTACTGGAGCCATTCTTTGTCTTTGTTTTCATGTTTTTTAATTAATTTTTTTAAATTTTTCTGGGTGTAAGACAGAGGATGAAAGAATCATCGTTCTATTCCCTGTGTCTATCCATGTGGCAACTCCCACAGGAATTTGTCAGACTTCAAGTAAGCCAAGAAGAGTTCCTGTGTATGAAAGCACTGTTACTTCTCAACACAAGTAGGTTCTTTTATTTCTTTGTAACACATCACTACTAAAAGGGTTTTGAACCATGTTGTTTAACTTGACAACTTGACAATCACTAAGCTCTATGGCTTAACAAGGGGAACTGTCTGAGATGGAATGTTAGTCTTGTAAGACTAAAGAATATTTTTTCTAATGTTTATAAAGAACAAAGAATTTCTGATTCATTGTTGGTTTTATTGTGTATAAAGATACTGGGGGAATATTGGATCCCTTTTGACGTATGGCTATACTGTGTTACACATTTTCAAAACAACTGTGCAGTATTTCTGCATGGAAACATTGATTCAAGTGGCTCTACACAGATTTAAAAATCTCCAACCAAATCAAAACAATCTTAAAAGTATTAGAATATATTTAAAAATATTTAATAAATTATCAGGACTGAGGGCTTTATCTTGACCAAGATCTTAAAGCATGTTTGCTGAAAAGAATTAGGGAAGTGGCCATGACAAACAATACAAGCATTTATTCAACTTTTTATAGTTATAAATAGGTGAAGTTTAGCACAGATATAAACAAATGGAAATGTTTTTCTTTGGTTTGTTTCTCTGGAAACAAAATCCGTGGTCACTTAATTATACGCATCTTTTAAAGAATGCAGCATACAGCTGCATTCCCCATTACATAGGAAATGTGATTGCTGGTGAACTTATCTTCCAAAATTTTCTCTGAAATACTAAAATTTGCGTCTGCTAAGGCCATAATTTTTAGTTATGAATCCCCAAACAGAAAATTTTTAAAGTGCCTTTAGAAATCAGAATAAGCACTTTTGAAAAATATAGTAGAAAGAATGTAAAAGTTTGGTTCTCAACACACAAAGGGGTCAGAGGAGAGATGTGCAAATCCTGCATGACCTGCTTCTTGGTTTTACAAAGTTTAGTTGATCGATAAGGAATTAAAATTTAGTCTCTCTCATTCTGTACATGGCTGGTATTTGCATAAACCCATTCGTAAAAAAAAACAAAACTGGTCTCAGCAGAGAGTAAGTTTAAAAAGATATGAACATGGAAATTACTAAAAGAATAGCAAAATTCTATACACTCTGCTAAAGCAGTAAAGGTAATGTAGATAAAAATCCTGATACAACTCCAGCTGCTTTGTTAGAATATTAATGTATTCCTATTTTCAATGCTTTCCACCTTGTTTTCATCCCAAATAAACTCTCTTGTCTATCTTCTAAAATTTCAGTTAAATTTAGATAAATTTGTGACAAATCTGTGACAAATTTCAGCTATCTCTGTTCCAGAAAGTTCATATCAAATTCAAAAAAGCATGACAGTGTTGGTCCAATCCCTCTAATTTTTGAGTGCATCAATTTAATAGAATTCATCCAGTTACCTTTCTTTATCAACTGCATTGCATTCAGAAGCTATTTTTTTAAGATGATATGTTTTGTATAATTCCACAAAAGTATTTTCAAAAAGCCATATAACCTGGTTGTTGTTTTAAGGTGTTTTAAGACTACTTTTATTTTAGTCATGATGTTCATCTTAATCTACTTCAATTGTGAAAGTACAGCCATTTCAATCTTTTGTGTACTAACCGTAAATCAAGTCTAATCCTTTAGTCTCTCATTGTGTCTTCTGTTCAATTTATTATTTAGATGACCTGTTTTTAACGTTTTTTTAGATTATTCCAAAGCAGCAATAATTTGAAATAAACTGAGTGTCAGTCTTGATACATTTCAAATTTTGAATGGACCCCTAGCCGAAGTTTTAGCATTATATTTGATTTTACAGTTTTTTCTTTGAGTTGGCTGAGGCTTAAATGTAATGCTTTCTAGACTTCTGATTTAAAGGAATTTATGAATCTTGTTACCTAAGATTTTGGCTCAGTTCATGCCACTAAATAAAAATATCCTCATTCTTGACACATGTTCGGGGAAGGGAGCAGCTCAAATAGATAGCTAAAAGGAACTTTTGGTCGTTAGGTGGGAATGTGACTGTCTTTTTGCAGAATTCAGAGGAAAAAGGCTATTCATTGATGGAAGATACCTTCAAAACTAATTTGCAGGGGAAATATAAAGACTTAATTGCTGGTTTAGAGATGTAAGTCACGGATAACTTCCATCTAACCCTAAACTCCATCAGAGCCACTTTATATGAAAACATTCCTTAGTTCTCTATAAAAGAAATGTCCAGAATCATCCAGGCTTTGAAAATTGAGGTGTTCTTTTTCCATGACACTTATCACTAGCAGCCACTAACAAGTTCTTTTCTCAGTGTTCTCTCCATGGTCTCATTTTGATTCTCACACCTGACCTTTAAGAGAAGAGGGAGTTCAACCAGTTTCTTCTCCTTGTTCATTTTTCTAAAAAGCTGTTCACCTTTAAGTCTCTGATCAGTTCTATTAAGTGAAAGAGGTTCAAACAGGTCTGAGCCCTGGCAGCTTTACTGTCTGCACTACTTTAGAGCTGTTAGTTCATTCCTTGACTCCATTTTGAAGCACTCCTGCTAGATCTCTGTACCACAGATTTGCTGTGAAGAGGGCAGACCCTCAGCAGGGTAAGCACGGATCAGTCCATGACGTGTTTCCTCAAAGACAGGAGTGGTTCTTTAAGCCATATTTTTTTTTCCCCAGCTAACACATGCAACTGAAGCTTAGGGATATTTCTAGACATAAGGCAGTTAACAAAATGAATTGATTGCTCCTGATATATCCTTTTAACTAATTGTATCACTGGTTTTGGAGTAACTCCTGAAGGGGAAGAAGCATCTGGCACATAATAATGAATTGCACTGTACAGCATGAAATACTGTAAATTTTTCCTGTACTTGAAATTTCATTGTCTTCAGAGTAAATTGTAGCCCAAATGATTTGGTTTTTTTTTTAGTTCCTTTGGAAGGTCTAAGAAGTCAAAGCCAATTTGATGAGATGAGAACAAGCTACATCAGAGAACTGGTGAAGGCAATTGGTTTGCGCCAGAAAGGCGTTGTGGCCAACTCACAGCGTTTCTATCAACTTACAAAACTGATGGATTCCATGCATGATGTAAGTTGATTTGTTAATGCTTTCTGCTCTTTATGTAAGAAGGAATTTCCTAAAAGTAATTCTATGGAAGGGAGTCATCACATTGCTAAACAACAGAAGAACAAAAAAAGAAACTCCTTTATTGTGTATATTTGTGTGAATAGATGGCTCTATATTCAACATCAGTATTTGTATTGTGCACATATTTTATGTTATACCACATCAAAGTACTTGTGAAACATGCATTAGAGTTCTACCATTTTGTTTAATTTTTAGTGTATTATAACCAGTACAACTGTGGGCTTTGGTAGGGGTGGTGTATATGTGTGTGTGAGCACGTGTACACTTGTTCAGGAAAATAGTGTGAGGTAGAGGCAATTCAAGTTGCAAAGTCAGACTACTAAGAATTAGTGAAAGGCAACCAAGATTGGCTTTTCAGTCTTAGTTCAACTGGTTTTTATGTGGATATTCTGTACCACTTTTTCAGTATCTGTCTAGGTTTAGAAATTGAGTAATCTTTGACAAGTCTAGATACCATGCCCTGGACACTTGAACTCAATGTTGGTTGTGAGGACCTCCTAAGGAGTTCAAGGTGGACAGGACCTTTGCATCTTTGTATTCTTCAGAACTCAGCAAATCTGCATTTTATTTTAATTCAATCTCTTCCTTTTAGATGCATACAGTAAAATAACCTGTGAGGAAGAGAAAGAGGGAGAGAGGCTTGCTGCAAAGTAAAAAAGTGGTATTTGATCCATGAAGTATTTTCATTCAAGTCCTGTTTCAGCTCAGGCTGATGAGGTGGTGGGAGACACAAGGAAAAGAAAAATCATCACACTGGAGAGATTGTGTGATGTTAAAACCTAAGGTAGCAGAAATAGTCCAATATTTAACAACGTAATGGTCACTGGTCTAAAAGAAAAATTGGAATCTCTCAGAGAGGCTAGAAGAGATGTAATAGTCATGTGTTGAGCAGTTGCTTTCAAGGGATTAGTCTGTGGAGTTCAGTGTTTGCAGCATACACGGATATGATCATAATGAAAACCATGTCAAAGCTCACAGGGAAGTAGTAAATGCTGCCTCTCAGAGCAGTGTTTAAATAGCAGGTAGTGACCAAAGCACACACATGAATGTGAGAATAAGATGTAAGGTTGAAAGCTTGTTAAGTAGTTGCCATTGTTCATCACATACATCTTGAGTGAGGGTGATACTACTTTGTAATATTAGTGAAGGAGTAGTTTTATATGACTTGCCATAGCTATATGTATGGTTTTTGCCATTAATAGGGTCTGACAAGTACCCTCATTACTGAGTCAAGAAAGGACAGGGTAAGGTATAGAATGATGTGAGCTGATGAATGTATAAGTGATTGACAGCATGTTTATGTGGCTGCATTACTGTTAGCCTGATTGATCATGTTTGTATTTTATCAAATCCAGCTGGTGAAACAGCTCCATCTCTTCTGTTTGAACACATTTCTCCAGTCCCGTGCACTGAGCGTTGAATTCCCTGAGATGATGTCAGAAGTGATTGCTGCACAGCTACCCAAGATTCTGGCAGGGATGGTGAAACCTCTTCTCTTTCATAAGAAGTGAAATGTCTTTTCTCTTATCACAGAGATGATACCTGGGTCATTTTTTGTTTGTTTATTTTGGTCAAGATTTTGCAATGTCAGGACTTCAGCATATTTGACATACTTACCCTGCCGACTGCTTTATACCTGTAACATACACAAGCCATTCAAGCTTGATGTACATATTGTGAGTTCCTGATTCCTTAACTGCAAAAATCACAACAGTCATAACAAATGTTTTGTAAACTTGTCTAAGCTGCTTTTTAGATATGCATATGAATGACAGTGAATAGACTTTCCAGATTTCTAACAACAGTTATACCTTTTTCTTACACATTGCACACTCTTGAATTTCTGGTATGACATGGTGCAAAATTTTTAGTCTAGCACATTGTGTGCATGGGTACATGTGGGCATGTGCATAATGTAAGATTTTGGAGGAATTGAAATAAATATTGCCCACATTTTCTTACGGATATTTTACTTTTTATTACTGCAAGGCCATCAGAAATAAATAATGTGCTAGGCACACAGTATACATTCATACTCACATCTGTGGTCATGTTGCATTGAAACTTTTAATCCAGCACACTGTTTTCTGCGTCATTCAGTGGAGCTCTTCTTCAAAAATCAGAAAGTTTAGGAAAATTTCAGTGTGTATTACACCAGAAGTAATGTGTATGCAAACCCACTAAGCTTTGGTTTGTGTTATTTTTCCTTAAAAGTTCAGCACTTACTAAAGCTAAATCACTTAGCTGTAATCCTAAATTCATCAACTCTTACATTCTGTATTTCAGAAGCTTTAAATAGAGATGTTTTCACTGACTGCAGCTCTTAATAATCTTAATGTTTTGAATTCCAATGCTGAACACTCAATCAGCCATTAGCATCAAATTATAGTGAGATCAGATGCAAAAAGAAATGGAAAATATGACTGCAAACATTTTGATACACATCAGACTCATTTCAGTATGATTTACTGGAGCTACATATTTTCTATTTTAAAAGCACACCATTATAAATGGGGTAACTGTAAAAAAGGAATTGGACTCAATTAGTTTTATATTCATGTTTTACCATAGAAATGAATATTCAACTGAAAAATTATAATGTGGTGGTGTTTGTTTCTTTGATACGGTTATGAAGCAACTCATGTATTTAAGGCAGTAAATTGTAGATATATTCAAACAACAGAGAAACAGATAAACCTTAAGAAGAATTTATGAGTCTATTAAAATATGACAGATTTTGCCAGACATTACAAATTATATGTAAACATAGGAAATTGTGAGTCTTGTTTGGATACTTCTGGCCTTATGCTTTTGCTTTTGCCCATGGCTTGTTAGATGTCCCCATTGTGTGACTGTGTCCTGCTGGTGATGTGTAGCTTGGTCTGTACAGACATATCCTTGTCACATGAACAAAGGCCCCTGGAATACAAGTTCAGTATCCCCAGCTAAATCAGGGTGCCCCTCATTAAAAGTACAAGGGATGTTGCTTGTTGGTAAAAATTACATCTTGGTTCTTGGAAAAACTGTGGACAACTGACAATGACAGGAATGTCTCAAGGTGTCCTTACTGGTCATAATTTCCTAAAGCCAACGAAGAGGAATCTACATTACAACTGGGAATAAGAGCATTTTTGAGATCCCCACATATCAATACAAAACCCACTAGAGCTGGTGCAAATGTGTGACCCTAGATAAAGTGGTATAGACAGACATCTGTGTTAGTTGACAAGGTTTGTCATTTCTAACTGCCCAGGAAAGCAATGTCTTTGATATTCCATACAGTCTGACTTTTAACTGTGATCCTTAAAGCAATTATGGTTTAATAAATAGCACAAAATTCTTTATTTCTACATCCTGAAGTTTTTTTTCTTTATTTTGTGTTTGCATTCAGTAAATGTGATTTTCAGTAAAAAAATCCATTTCAATCATTCCACTTTCATGTAACAACTGTATTTCCATGCATTCTTTTGGAATTGAAGTATTGCCACATCATTTACCACCGAGTAAGAAGACCGTCTGTGTTACTGTTTAGATTAAACTGATAACAGAAATTTCCCACACTAAAAATTACTCCTCATCACTCTAATTTTGAATTTAGACGACAGATCAGGCAGTATGTTTGCCTTAGGAATGCATGAATCTGCCTACATCTGCGTTTTACTCAATCCCTAAGTGGCTGACATGTCACCGTGTCCCATAAACTTGGCAGATTGGTCTGAAATGCACTATATTTGCCTCAAAGGCATAATCAAAAAGGAAAAAAAGATACCTTTAGGGAATAGATAACAAAGCTTAAAAACATTCTCAAATTGTACTTCTGAAAGACCTCTTAACTCCCAGAAAAAAAATCCCAAAAGTTTGTGGCCATGATGAATTCGCTACGCAAGATAGAATGATTGGGTGATTGTGTCTGCTATAAGTCTGAAAGTCCTGTGATCATTATGTGATTGTATGAAGTTTAGAAAAAAAATCCAGTGATAAGCCCAGATTATAAAATGGCCTTTAATGTCCATTTTGATATTGTCATTTGCTCTGGTTATGTAGAGACTATGAATAGTGGAAAAGGACCTGGGGGTGCTGGTTGACAGTGGCTGAACATGATCCAGAGTGTGCCCAGGTGGCCCAGAAGGCCGATGGCATCCTGGCCTGGATCAGCCAGGTGTGGCCAGCAGGAGCAGGGCAGTGACCGTCCCCCTGTACCCAGCACTGCTGAGGCCACAGCTCCAATCCTGTGCTCAGCTCTGGGCCCCTCAGTGCAAGAGAGACATTGAGGGGCTGGAGCGTGTCCAGGGAAGGGCAACGGAGCTGGGCAAGGGTCTGGAGCACAAGTGCTGTGAGGAGCAGCTGAGGGAGCTGGGGGTGTTCAGCCTGGAGAAAAGGAGGCTCAGGGGGACCTCATCACTCTCTGCAACTCCCTGACAGGAGGGTGCAGCCAGGTGGGGTCAGGAGTCGACCTCTTCTCCTGGGTAACAACTGACAGCAGGAGATGATGTGACCTCAAGCTGTTCTAGAGGAAGTTCAGTTTGGATATCAGGAAGAACTTCCTCATTGAAAAGGTGGTTATGTGTTGGAAGGGGCTGCCCAGGGAAGTGTTGAAGTCACCATCCCTGGAAGTGTTCAAGACATGACTGAACTTACTTCTGTGATTTAGTTGACAAGGTGGAGATCAGTCAAAGCTTGGTCTCAATGATCTTGGCAGGTCTTTTCCAAACTAAATGATTCTGATTCTGTGAACATTGATCAATACACCTGATTTCTTCCTTCCCTACAGAAATCTTGTGTACTATGACTTTTCAACCCTGCAGCAATGTTCAGAGAGAAATTACTTGATTTTTTTTACTGAGTACAAGGGTTTATAGTTGTATGTGCTTATGTCCTTTAATAGTTTTTTAAAGAGCAAACCATTTTGGACCTGAGCTTTACAAATGTGTCTAAATAGACATCTTGTAGTGCTTCTCAATATATTGAGCAAGGCAGAATGCTGGATCTTCTTATGGTGTGTTTATACACTAGGAATAACAGGTTTCAGCAGATGAGTTTTTCTTCTTTTCTGACATTTAGGATGTGCCTGACTACATTTTAAAAGTGTGAAACCTGTTGTATTAATTAGAAAGCTTGTCAACCATCTTCTACAGACTTTTGTTTCAAGTTATGACTAAAAGTTCTTCATGCACTGAATAATGCAGGCTGTGTCTGAAGCTGAAGCAGTTGAGTATTTTTGACCAAAGCCCTTCAGCCTTACCTTCTGTTGGTGCTTGAGTCAAGCAAACAAACCAACCCATGAAGTCATCAGCTTCCTTTCAGCTTTGTACAGGTATCATATTTATGGCTTTTAACTAATGTTTTGGAGGTTGAGGTGCCTGGCCATGGCAGCTCACCTGTTTGGAGAGGTGAGACCTCCAGCCCCTTCAAGCTATTCTCTTTGTCTATGAGCTGCTCTGCAGTTGTGCTTGCTGTGGTCCTAGAAACACAAAAGATCAAACACTTGGCCCATGTTTTCAAAGATCTCAGCTGTATCCACAGTTGGGACCAGACTTTAGGGGTGGAGGAATGTGGGTTCCTTAATACCTAGTCCATGACAGAGGGAAATGTGTTCTGAAAAGTTTTCAGTTGATTTCATGGCACTTTGAAATGTCCTGGTTATATGTGTGCATAATAAATATACATAATAATTTCTGATCTGCAGTTGTTTCTTCAGCTGCACTGGGGTTATGCTTTCTCATGCTATATGTGCAACATATAAACTTTCTCATTGAAAGTGAGACCTAAATTTGTGTTTCTGAGAGTCAGTGTCTTGTTTGTACGTTAGCTGGGTTTTTTTTCTTTCTTTTCAAGTAGTTCTCTCTCCATTACCTTTGCTGGGAAGGTGAGCTGCTTTCCTGTGTTCCTACCTACACCCAAATATTCATCTCAGTTACCACTGGTGTGTCAGTAGCATGAACAGCAGGGATCCTACAGGAATCCTTCCTGTCCTCTCCTCCCTGCCCAAAATGAAGGTTGGTTTATCTGCAGAGCAGGAGAGGATGGGGCTGCACTCCCCCCTTGCAGTGCAACTCTGAGCACACATTTCTTGCCTTACATGCTGTTTGTGGCAGACTGACCTTTCTTTCATTCCAAGAAGTCAGCTTGCAGCCACAGAGCTTATATCCAAAGCCCTCCCAACTTTCCACGGCTCAGAAGCCTGTGAGCATATTGCCAGGCTGGACTGTCAGCATTGCTGGATTTATTGGTTTGTACTGCTTTGTGTCATGGTGACCTGACTTGAACAGAGATTTGCTTTTAGTTTAGTTCTCATTTTCCCTTGGAAGATGAAAAGGAAAAAAAAACCCTCTAATATTTTAGGTATTTTTTGGTTTAAAATTTACTTTTTTTTTTTCAACGAATGCTATTAGTTTATTAGATTGATGTTATTTGCATGCAGAATGGTACCGTAGCTTCTCCGATGCTTGGACAGGAACATGCAGTAAAAGGTGACTGCACAGATATTAATAAATAAGTTAAAATTTATCTGTCTGTTTACCTTAAAGAGAAAATAAATAACACACAGAAAATAGTCTTTAAGTGCTCTTGGAACTATGCAGCAGTTGCATAACTTCAAATACATGAGCAGTGCTGCTCCTTTGATGATTTTTTTGCTCACATTTAGGAATTGTTTTCCTGGGCTGAGCCTACAGTGCTTTGTATGGGGCATTTAAGCATATATAGAGGACATCAGATAGGGGTGAGCTTTCATTTAATTCTAGTATATCCTTTAAAACTGGCAACACTTCAATTTCTTGCTGGTGTGGGGTGGGCTCATTATAAAAATACCATCACGAGCCTTTTAGTCATAGATCATGTTTTTCTGACCATGAAAACTATGTTACCTTTTCACCTCTATGGGTACAATAGTTCCACCAATTTAACATTCAGGCATATCAGTGAGGAAGTTCTCACAGTGTCATTTAAATAGTCTCACTCTATTGCATTTTCCCACACTCAATTCAAATACCTACCCAGCCAGTTCATGACTAAAATCTCCTTTTCATTTGTGGAGGAAAAAAAAGAAATAAATCATTGTCAGGAAATCAGAACACTGCATCACTGAGCTTCAAACAAGGAGCTAGATTGAATGAAAAGCAGGTAGGGAGCATAATAATCACTTTTGACATCGCATCAGAAATAACTGGGCAGAGAAGTACAGAGACCTTTGTGCTATACAGGTGAGATTTATATGAGCATCACCATAAGCTGCTCATTCCAGGGATGTACAGTTCTCTCAGAGGCCTATTTTCCATATGCTGGATGGGAATATAGGAATGCTGTTACACTTCATACCCTGTATTGTTGGGCAATGTCCAGTGTGGGACTCTAATCTGTGATATCTCCAGTTGAGAACAATGTTCTCATCATGGTGCTGCTCAAAGGAATTGATTTATTCTGGCAGGCCTGTCTTGGCTATATGGAGCATGAATAGGGAAAACACCAAACCAACATGTGCATGGCAGTATGAATCCACAAAGGTGTGGATGTGATCTTACTGAGAGTATTTGAAAAAGAAATACCTGGCCACCTGCAGTTAATGTGTTCCCAACCATTTCCCTAGATTCCAGCAACATTCCTAAGAGTAAAACATGGATTTTGATGGCTCATGGAGGCATATTCTGTTGCAAAAAAAGGGCAACACACTTGACAAAAATTTACCACTGTTAAATAGAAAAAACTGTGACATGATGCTGTCAGGACAGGTTCTCAGCTCACCTAGGGGGCATTACACACAATGGATGGGAATAATCACCTTTTGGCACTGTCATCACCACATCAAGCATTGGTTAGCTAAGGATGTCAAGGCTTTTCATTTGAAAATTTATATGTTTTATATCCTAAAGCTCAGCTTACAGAACAGTCACACTGCACTGGCCAGTTCATTTCTTACAATAATTTACACACTCACATCCCCAGCTGCTGTAAGAAGCAGTTCCTAGTGATGGTTACAGCCAGCTTAGGTTTTACTGGGAGACAGAAACTTCTTCCCTTTCTCAGGCTTCAAAATACAGGTCATGTGTCTACTTGGCTGCCCACAGCCAAAAGGTTCCACAAATCTGGCATTAAAAAAAAAAAAAAAGAAAAAAAAAAAGAAAAAAAAAACAAAAAGAACTCCATCTGAAATTTTGAAAATATTACTTAATGACGTTTTCCACTTAAAGTACCCTTTAAGCATTCTCTGAAGACAGACATTAATTTTAAGAAAAACTACATGATAGAGAAAAGCATGAACCAAAGCTGGGCACTCCTGGAATGCATGATCTTTTGAAGTTTCTAAATTTCTTACAGCATCTAAATCCCAGTTTCAAATATTTGTGAAACATTTATTCTCCCCTCCTTCCTGTGTTTTGAACACACCTGCTTTTCCAATGGGTTTCTTGGATATGTAATACATTAACACTTTGTAGAGTCTTTGTAATCCTTAATGGAAAAAATCTGTAGAAAGACAAATAATCCTTAATTCTCAGACATCTTTGGACTGATCTTCATATTTCTCTGTATTTGACATTCAGGATCATGATAGATACAATTTATGCTTTGCTGCTATTTTTATTTTTGGAAAAAAAGACTTGTATAAGATTTCTGTATTTTCCTCTTGAGGAGCTTTCATCTCTATATTTGTACAACTGAAATAATAGCTTCAAATATTTTTGCAAAGGTGTTGTCTTGCTACATTGTGTCATGTCCAATAAACTGGGGATGTGCTTGCCTTGTAGTAGTATGAGAAGTGTTTAACTCTTCAGTAGATGTACAAAAATCCTCTAAACTGAATGGAAGCTGAAGCTGCAGAATGACACTGCTGTCCCTGGACACAGGGCTGCAGCTGCCAGAACCAGGCTGGTGGAGACACTTGTGCTGCAGTCCTCCAGAGCAGCTGCTGAGGGGCTGATTTTGGGGGAATACTTTGGCAGCTCCAGGTTAGAGACAATTAGAGACCTTGATTAGTCCCTGAGTTCAAACCTGTATGGCTGGGAAAGGGGGGGGGCAGAATTGTCTTTCACATTTTTTGCCATTCAAACCCTCTACAAGACAGGATACAATCAAACCTTATTTAATTACTTTTTTGTATCTTTATTTAGTCTTACATGGAAAGTTGTGACTTTATTCAAAACTGAAGCAAACTGCCAGCTGATAGAAGCATCAAAAATCAAAATAAATTACAATGCATTCCTGATCTCCTGGCATAAACACATACAATGGGAAAGTTTATTAAAAAACCTGCCCTGCAGTGCAGAATGTCCAAGCACAGCAGCACTGGCAAGAGGTGCTGATGTGAAAGCACAGACTGTGGCACTGTGGGAGAAGAGGTGCTGGCATGGCACTGCTGGTCCAGATCAGCAAAAATACACCTGAGTAGAGACACCATTAACACAGCAGCCTACACATTGGGTAGTCATTAATTTGTAACTATTTAAAAGCCAGGGTTTCAGAATAAATTGTCCCTGGACTTTACAGAGCCACTCCACACCAAGAGCTGGAGCTTTCTGCTGCCAGAATTGGTCAGTTCCAGATCTGTCCTCTGAGGTGCAAGATGCAGCACACTGCAGGATGCATCCCTCTGCCATCCATCCACCCTGGGATCCTCAGTCATGGGGGAGAAGAACTTTTCTTGTTGCTGGTCATGGACCTGGACTGGTGCAACCTTTCCTTGGCTGCACCAACAGGGCTGCACCACCATCACCCCTGGCTTTTAAGGAACTGACTCCAGTGCTCAGGTGACCCTTCCCTCATCCTTAACGTGTTCTGCTTCCCACCCCACTGCCTTGAGACGTGGTGTGCAACAGGCAAGGAGTGGGAGCTGCAGCCTGGTGAGGGGCACAGGCAGAATGGCTGGGAAATGCCAGGTGTTCTCCATCAACAGGAGAGACCACCCCCCTCCTTTTCTGTTCCAAGGAAGTACTGGCAAAAATATGGACTGCTGGTGTAGATGTCACCCCTTTCTAAGGGTGTGCTGCAGTGTTAGTGTGCCCTCAAAGAAGGATTAGTCATGCCAACAATGCCAATACTCATGGACATAATTTCCATATAATACAGAACATCTTGAAAGTGATGTTGCAGTTTCATTTCTGAATGTCCTCATTCTTGTCAATTGATATCCTGGATGTTACCAGTGCTCCATGTACACATCACAGTTTGACAGCACTGGGACTTACCACACAGATGACTCATTTTCCAAATTAATTTAGTTTTAAGCATTCCATGCAGTATAAAACAACTGGGGAAGGCATTTAGTCGGTACAAAAACACATGAAGTTCTATTAACAGCTAGCACACAGAAGAAAATAAAGTCTCTGAGACAACTGAACTTCAAGATGTCAAAGTGAAAGAATATGGTCTTACTTAAATATGCAGTGGAGCACATCTTCATTGGTACCTTTATTTAGGCCCCCATTATTTATTTACACAATGATGGTGTGTAAATAAATAATGGGTGGAATAGCTTTGTGTGTGCATATATATGTATGTATGTGTGTATGTATCTCTATACATCTCTATATATCTCCATATATATGTCTACATATATATCTGCTCTGTCCCATATCAGCCTCAATGCATGCCTCTTTTGCTCAAGGACAGTTTGGGGTTTTATTCTTTTTAACAGATATGGTAATAGAAGGGTGTAAAGAATAAAATAAGGTTACTCATTATTTGACATAGGATGTCTAAACCCTTTGAGGTAGAAGGTTTTGCTTTAACCTTTAGCAGATGAGAGTCTCCCTAAATGAGATGGGATTTTTATTGTGACATCTCAGACTCAACAATGATGCAGATGCTCTCGAGCCTGACTCATCTCTGCACAGCACAGTGAGCTTCCTCTTAAACATACTAACAAGTAAAGCAATAATCACTGCCTGCCTACAGGGAAGGCAGTGCTGGCATTTTGTGATTTTCTAAATGAAAGAAATGAGCGGGGTCAGAGATGCTGCCCTGTGGGAATTCAGATGAAACCATCATTTCCTTTCCTGTGTGTCCGTAATGAAGGTGCTGCAGTACTGGAGAAGGCACCAAACTGAGCCAAGGCTGAGGTGATGCTCTGAGGATGTCCAGTATCCTAAATCACCTCCTGTGAGCTGCCCTGGCTCTGGTGTTACCACTGTTTCACTCAGATGTTCCTGCAGGGAAGGCTGACCTAAACGTGTGCCAGGGAAAGAGCCATGCTTGTTTCTTTTGCCTTCAGGTGAGGAGCTATTTGTGAGAGATTCACACAAATAACACCTTGATAAACACTGTCTTGATTGTCCCTCTGGATATAAACTACCCAGCCAAGCTAATTAGCTAAAAAGCCACAATATTCACCTGAATTTCTCATGCTGATGTGCTTACAGATATCATTATTATGATCATGCTCACATTTGGTCCCAGTTCATTTCAGAAATATTTCAAGGCATCCTGTGAACAAAGATGAGGAAAAAATATTAAGGCAAGGGTTTGGCAGGGGCAGACTTAGTTCAGTGTTGCTTTGAGGGTAATAATAATTGTGCTGGTTTGCTTTTTATTGTCTGAACTTCAGGGGGTGGGGAGGGCAGGGAGAAAGGCCCATCTGGAAATGTTACAAATCACAGCTGGAAGAGGGTGACACACTCCTATGGCATTCACTGCAGGTTTCTCAGGGAAGGTCTGGGGAGGACATTGTGCAGAATGGCCATATTTCCCATCAAAGGCAGGCAGTTTGTACTAATTACAGAAAAGAAACAGCCTTTCACAGGACCAAACAAAAGCATCCCTCGAGCAACAGCAGTAGCAGGAAATAACAAACTTAAAATGGCAATTTAAGATGATGTTTTATGTAAGGATATATCTGCATCACAGCTGTCCAGCAAAATTCATTTGCACCTAAATGTCTCTGAGGTCTCTGCTATCTACCTGATTTCTTTAGATGCCCCTGAAGGGTGCACCAGGGCCCACCAGCATGGTTTTTGTCTTTTCTTCTTGTGGATTTTCCCTGCTGAGAGTCATCCTGCTTGTTTTGTGGTAATTCAGGGCTCACAGCTGTCACTGCTTACACAGTCTCTGTTTCCAGCACTTTGTGTTCAGCCTCCCAGCTCAGGTGCACTGAAACCCTAACCCTTGTTACCTTCTGGTGAGGCTCTTGCAAACAGCACGTGCTCTGTTCTAGGAACCAGTTGTGTCCTGCATGCCAGTTAATTTATTTGGAGGAACACTCCACGGATCAAGCTCAGGTTTCTTATCCCCCTTCTGCCTGGTTTGGGAATTGTCCTCTGAAAGGCTTCTCACGGGGCTTCCCGGTGTGCAGCTGTCTCACCTGCTTGTGCACTGTGCTGGTGTTTCCCCAGGGCTGCCCTGAGTGTATGGTCATCTCTGGAACATGGAGACCCCAAACGAGCTTGGCTGGAGCCCATTGCCCTGAGCTCTGCTGTGCTGTGACATGTTGGGCCCCATCCATGCCCCACACTGCCCCAAGCCCACCCAGGGCTGAGCCCCCACCCTCTCAGCCCCCCACCTGCTGCCATAGCCAAAGCACAGCATTGCAAACCTTATTTTGAAAATACCCCAAATCCAGATGTGCTACATGTTTCCCTTTGCATGTGTGGGGTTTTTTTGTAGGAATACAAAAGCAATGACCACCAACAAAACTAAATCACTGATGTTTTTCATTCAGATGGAACTGTGATCCCTTCTAAGGGCACCCAAGAACCATTAACAGTAATTTTAAATGAAATACACCCGTGCTGGGTCTAACTAATCAGTTCCTCAATTATACTGGCAGAGAGATGTATTCCAATTACCAAAGTACTTTCAAGTGAATTAAGACTCCTTTCTGTACCGGCTGTGGAGGTCACTCAATGTTCCCATGAATCCCTGCATGTTTACATTAAAAAAGCACACCATGATCTTTGGCAAAGGCACTTGCTCTAGGTTAGTTCAGCTTTTGAGCTTGTTGCCATAAATACAATAGAAAAGAAGCCAAGCATTGCAAAAGAAGCCAAGAATATCTTTCAATACTTTGTTTCAGTATCAGCGATTAATCCAAATGACACGGGAAAAGTTTTATAAACATGAAATAAAATTTTAAAATATGAAAGTGCAGATACCTTATTTACCATGTTTAATGAGCAGTGTTTGTGTTAGAAAGGATGGTTTTGAAGGAATGCATCATGCCAAACTAATGAGAAAATGTTCTGAACCAGGACCTGAACTGACTTTGCCACCTGCTCAGTTTACACCTGTGCTGTTTCCTTGGATCACTGAAGTTTCTCCTCTTTAAGCAGGAGGCTGTGGCCAGCCTGGCTCATCTCAGCACACATTCTATAGCAAAGCAATTCCATACATCACTTTCTCCATAGCTGACATTGAAGCCTTATCAATAATAAAGCCAAAAATACTAATTTTTCCAAACACATGAGAATCACTCCCGGTAAGGTGCTTTAATGCAACCAAGTAATCAGATGTGTCTTCATCCTTTCTGGTAAGAAGCAGAGATGTCTCACCCCTTGAGAGTTTTAAATTAGGTGTTAGTGTGGTAATTCAACACAGTTGTGTTGATTCAACAGCAATTTAAGTCTTTTTACATTTAAATGTTCAATGAAATGTCAAAATATAGCATGTCAGGCAGAACATGGGCTTCCCGGAAATAAAAAAATAGAAATTGTAGTTATTACCTGATTTCAAATAAAACGGGACACTGTGAAAATCAGCATGATAACTACTTTAGAGTTTAGTCTAGACTCCAAAGTAATGTTCATTTACTCACTCCTGCAGATCAGGGGCTCTGAAGCTGAGAAGCCTCTATTCCTGTGGAAAAGAGCAGAAAATCTAACAGAAAACACAACATTTTTTTAACAGATTTTTAACATAAATCAGTAATGAACTGTCATTTTGGATGAACTATCAACATGCAGATACTCTCCATTTCCTCTTGTGCCTATTCACAGTGCAGAGCTGGGCATGTGTGGCATTTCCAGCTCCTAACACTGCTGCTTTCATGGGCCCCAGCAGGAATGGAGGGGAATCCATTCCCAACTGCTGGTCCCAGAGGGAGCTGCGGCAGTGCTGATGCAGGCACCGGCACAGCCCAGCTCAGCAGGCACAAAGAGCAGCAGAGAAGGGCAGGTGCCTCAGGGCATCTGTCCTTGCTCTTCTCTTCTTCCCAAAAGCCCCCTTGGCACCTGGGAGTGTTGCAGGGAGCGATGGTGACAGCTTCCATTGCTATTGTTCCACAGGAACGGTTCACTCAGGGGTGGTTCTCTACACTCGAAGTCAGGGCACTAAGCTTCAGCTCAGCTCTAACCCCTTGCTGCAGCCCCTCTACTTGTCAGGCATTTCCAGCTGAACTAATACAGCCAGAAGGGGCTTTGCCAGCTCAACTGCATCCCTTGGTCCCAAGAGGAACCTTGCCTTCTCCCTGGCCCCATCCTGCTGGGGACACCAGGATCTCAGCAAGGTGCAAGACAGCTGGGTGACTGCAGGCTGCAGGTGATGTTTTGATTCCTGAAAGCAGAGTCCACATCTCTGAAATCCTCAAGCAAGGAGAGCTGTGAAATACAGGCGTCACCTCGGAGCAGTTGTTAGAAAGCATCAGAAGGGAAAGACTCCTTTTCCATCTGGTCCGTGCTGCTTGGCTTCTCAACAGCCTCATTTTTACTTACAGCCAGGGTACTGGTGTTTTGTTTCTGTCTCTGATGTGCCCCTGGGCAGAGCTGTGGGCACAGTGCCCACACAGGAGGAGGCTGGCAGGCAGGAGGCACAGCAGTCTGAGCATGCCAGGGACAGGAGCTGGCAGCTGGCAGCCCTGGATGCAGGAGCAGTATCCATCCTCCCTGGCCTCCTGCAGTTTTCTGCACTGACCAAGCCCAAGCACAGTGAACAGGGAAATAGTTTATCAGCTGGCTGGTTTGATCTTGTTTAAGAAGCACAGGTTTTTAGTCTGTATCATAACAAAGCCTGATTGTTTCAGGGATATTAAAGTCTCCTGAGTTTCTGGTGAGTTCCTTCAGAGAAAAGGCAAAGCAGGCCACCTCACAGCTCCTGTGCCTGGGGCACAGCTGTAACTCCAGCCCATGGGCTGTAAAAACTGAGGCAAAAAGTCTTGGAGAGATGCTGGGGAGGGCATACAAGGGAACTTGCAGAGGCCACTGCACTCCCTTGCTTCCCCCACCTGGCAGTGCTGTTGGAATGGAGCCATGGAAGGCCCTCCCTTGAGCCCATCCACCTGCTGAATTCCAGAGGCAAAGACCTCATCAGCGAGATTCTGCCTCACCAGGGCTCTGCTTCTTGCGACCTACCATCCAAAGCTGTCGCTTTCTTTTCTTCAAAAGCCACATCTTTGGAGACTTCCACATGATCAGGACAGTGTATGACAGACTACTGTCTGGGACTCACATGCCCATCTATGTAAAGCATCCTCAGGGCTGAAATGTTACTCTAAAATGCATGTATGAATAGAAGTAGAACCAAAGTGTTATTACTTGGAAAAAAGAAAAAGCTGAACCAGAGCCCAAACTGAAAACAAATAAAAAACCAGTTTGTATATAAAGGATTTTTTATTTTGAAAAACATTTTTTCAAATTTTTGAAATACAGTGTAAAGTACAACATAGAATTATGTCTGCGAAGTCAGCTTATGCATGTCATGCTAGTTATTTACATGTAGATATATACAGAGTGCAGATAATTATTGAAACCACACTACAAAATAAACAGAGAGTTCAATAAGACAATGTAATAGGACTTTATTAAATAGACATAGTTATTGATTGTATATATTTTCCTATTTAAATAACATATAGTATCTAAAGTAACTCTTATAAACTCTAATACCTCCAAAATTGCCATAAATATGATTAAAAATTGAAACAATCCATGTGCCCTGTTCATCTGTTCTGCCCTTTGCTCCAACAGAAACTCTTGCAGAAATAATGGAGCTATCTTTAGTGCCAGAGCTTTGATGACAATTCCCAATAAAACACTTGCCAAAAGTTCAGAGGCAAAACAGCTTTCAGCTGAGGCATCCAAGGGTTGGAGCACTGTGCTCTACACTTAAAACAACAAGAATAATGTGATGGCTTATTAAACACTGCCACACACAGGACAATTAAAGAACAGATATGATCCTCAGTGACTGAATTCGGATGCCAAGCATGTTACTAAAACAAAACAAAGCAAACTCCCAAAGCCCATGCAAACTCTTAAGCAAAAAAAGAAGAGACCTCCCAATGGGTACAGACAAAGCCCGACTGACAGTGGACTTAATCAGGAGCAGGAGCTGGATGGGCTGGATGCTCCTGCTGCAGCAGCAGCACCATCTTCAGGGCTCTGTGACCAGCCAGAGAGAGACTCAGGTCACCTATGGCTTTCATCTCTGGCCACTGAACAATTCATCCAGGCCCCTCTGCTGAAGGAAAGGACAACGCCAAGCTGGATCATAGATTATCACATTAGCAGAATATTCTACCTCCTTTCTAGGGGCTTCTGGCCAGCAAACCTTCACTATCAATTGCCAAAGGTCTGTCTTTGACTTCACTAGAACTTTGAGAGTTTCCATCAGTGGAGAAGATCCATCCCAGACTGGAGGATGTGCTCCCCAACTGGGATTTCTCTTCTTGCTGCTCAAGCCAAAATTGCACAACCTTCTTCTGCCTTAGGAAAAGAAATATCAAGAACAATGTGCTTTTTAGTTCCATTATTTATTCTGATGCAATCTTATTATGTAGAAAATAGGCCAGGGGAGAAAAGTTAACAACAAAAAAATTCCAATTACTACCATACAGTGCTTTTTTTTGTTGTTGTAATTACTGTTTTGAACTGCAGAATTTTACAGCTTTTCCTCTCCTAACATGTCTTTCCTAAAGGCACATTACAATTCAATCCAATTACAGGCAAAGAATAGAGATTAGCACCAGAAAATATATAAAAGGAAAATAAGTTACTATTACTAGCATAGAATAGTGCTGGTCAGCAAATCTGTGCATCTTTTTTTTTCCAGAAATAATTGTACAGTGAACATTATAGATTAGTTAGGGACATAAGTAATAATGATGGTTTAATTTAACAGTTTTGTTACATATAACTCTAAATGCCAAAATATGGCAAGGACATTTTAATACTGAACACAAAGGAATTACACACTAAAACTGTAATCTTTATCATCATTAACAAAAAGTGTGAATATAGAATATTAATATACTTTACATATCTATCATACAATATATCCTTCACACTATTAATCTGATTCATGTTGTGCTGCAACATGTATCAAAAAGTTTAAAAGAAAAAAACATGGCTAATTATATGTTGTGGGTACAGACATTATTTCTACAAGACAAACAAGAACAACAATGTATCATCTACCTTGAGTTCCACAGTGATATTTGGAACAAACCTGCTGCATCCTTTTAGGAAGGATAGTAATAATAACAACAACAACAACAACAACAATAATAATAATTTTTAAAAGTGTTTAACCTTTGCTTGTAGAGTGAGTCTGATTTCCATGAAGAATAGTAAAACACTACTATGAGCTAATTTAATTCCGATTGCCTAATTTTCTGGTAAGGCATTATCAAAATACTTTATCTCCATTTAAATGTTATACAGATTTCTGATTCTTTGCTATTTTCAGAAAAGACTTTTGGTCAGGCCTGAGAGTATCATCATTAGAGAAGCTTTGGTGCTGCCCCCTACCCCACTTCAGCTTTGCAGCCCTACTTACTCAGCTCTCTGGTTCCCTGTTCAGCTTCTTGTAGAGACAAACTCTCTCTTTAAAGGCAGGGAAGGGCTGGGGCACCCACAACCCAGCAGTGAGACCCTAGAGAAAGTGCTACTACCTGCTGCAGAGGAGAGTACAAGAAAAACCATAGAGTTCAAAAATGAAAAACCCTGCTCCTGGAGAGTGAGTGGCTAACTGTAAGTAAGAATGGGGATAACAATTTTCAGATTGAAATGCCATTTTAAAGCTAAATGACTTAAAAGTCGTTTATGGCTAGTTCAGGAGAAAGGCCTGACAAAGCTGCAGAGCATTGCAGAGGAAAACACAGATTTGTTCTGTGCAGCACATTAATGGAATCCAGTTTCTTATGAACTTGTCCTTTCCAATCCTAATTTTGGTCTAATGTGAGATGAATGTGTGGGAACACATGAACACCTCTCCTCCACAGGGATTCCTCCAGGTCTTTCTACAACCTTCCCCTCAGCCCTCACAGGCTCTACTTGCTTAATCTGTAACTGAACTTGGAAGTTCTACAAAATTTTTATGAACTTGACATCTTTGACTTCTCTAGCTTGCACTCAGATCAGCTGCTTTCAAAACACAGTACTGGAGAATTGTGAGACACATGCAGGCAATGTGAAATTACCTAAGCTTAGGGTTTTTTCCCCACTTATTTTTAAATCAGGCTAGAACAAAGCAAGTAAGAGCAAACAGCTTTTACATTTTCTATTTCACAATTCCTCAAGAATTTCACAAGAATTAAATTGCCCTTAAGAAGTATGAGGAGTCACCCAAGCATGTTCAATACAGGTTTTCTACTGAGTCCATGCAAGAGACAGAAGCTGGGATCTTTCCCCCTGATCACTGCATTTTTCTGCCTGTGTGAGATGTGCTCGGCTCCCAGCCTCTGTTCAAGGTTCTGCTTCCCTTTCTGCTCCTTTTGGCCTGCAGCAGCACTTTTCCTAGGAAGGTCACCAGAGGCAAATCTTTTAATATCCTGCAGCTTTTTGATTGCGAAATTCAGCAAAAACACAACCAAAACCATGTTGGTCTTCTCAGGGCAATGGCAGTCTCAGGTGTAGCTTAGACTAAGAAAACCCTAGTCTAATTTAATTTAAGGCTTGCCTTAAAATGAAGAAAGATTCAACTGGCTGAGGAAAGAGCTTCACTTCCTTTTACATCTGCTCTGGGCAAATTAGATGAGCACACAACAGTCTGCCTTCACTGCCAGTGCCACCTGGAACAACCCTTCATCACAATGCACTGGGCACAGTCTGGATTTAAGATGAAGTGAAACGTGTTTTGGGATTAATAAGATTGTTTAGGGTGAAGAAATAAACCAGGTAATTCAGTCAGTAATGCCTGGGGTTTGTCCTCAACTGCCTGCAGCCAGTCTTGCTCAGACTCCCCCTATGAAAAAACAATTTTTGGAAAGATGTTCTTTGAGCCTCTCTCTTACTCTGACCATCACTCAATAATTGAATTAGTGAGGAGAAAGATGCTGCAGGATTCTGCCACCAGCCTGAAATCCAGCAACTGCTCTGAAGAATTCATGCACTACATGTAAGTAAAGTTCTGATGTGCTACTTTGTGTTGGCGATGAATCTTACTTTTCAATTTAAATAAGAAAAAGGCTATGGAAAAAAAAACAGCAGGTCAAAAATTACTGATGTTTTTAGCCCTAACAGCAGTTCTTTTTTAAACTTTCTTCAAGCAGTGTACAACTTAGAAATCAACAAATGATTTGTATGTTGATTTCTGCTACTGAAGAAAGAACTGAGCTTTGACATATCTATGAAACTAAGCCTAGATAGTTCTATGAACCAGTGAATACTTTTGGAAGCACTGGTGTTGAAGAAATACTAAGATGGAGGTTAAATGTCATGGTTTTCAATCAGGAATGGTAAGTAGCCAAGCAAGCAGTACATGTTTTCCCTCAAGGTGTACAAGAAAACTGCTCAGACTGAGAAAGCTACTTAGTGTTGCTGGGGTTTTCTTTGACTTGGTTTTATTTGCTTTTTTTTTTTTTTGGTTTTCAGTCCTACCAGGAGCAATCAATAGGTCTTTTCAACACCTTTGAAAAGTAAGGATTTTTTATTCTGTGGAAAGAGAGAATCTTTGTCAAATGTTTTAGCAGAAGTCAGGAGAAATAACACTAAGTAGTTTTATTGCTACATGGAGCTTCTAGCATTCATAGCTTATAAAATTGGCTAGTTCACAGGTCATTTGTCTTATTTTCAATGAAAAAAGAATGAGTTACAATTTATCTCAGGTTTCAAAACATACTGCTGTTTTTCACTGCTCACTTCACATGACTACCAATCAGTCCAGATTCAGCATCTCCTTGTTTTCTACAGATGTTCTGGGACACAGAGATGATATCTTCCAGATGATGGTTATCATTGAAATAAAAGTTGTTAATATTATCTATGCTGATACAGAAAGCAGGAAAGAAATCTACTAAGTATTTGAATGAAACATTCATTAAACATACCACATTTTGAATGAGCATTCACTGTGCAGGCAGTGTATAAACTGATATTATCAGCTGTATAAATTCTATACCATATTGTAACTCAATGACTAACAGAAGTCCCAACTTCTGATTTACAGTAAAGTAATTTCTTATGTGAAATGATTAGGATCGATTTTAGAATCAAGTTTTCTAAGGGAGAATTCAGATCACAATAGAAAAGTAGTACTTACATTATGAAAAAGTCCCCGATTTTCCATATTAAAAACCATAGATTACAAGAAATGTCATAGAGTGCACTGCCTCTAAATTTCACATTTCTGTGAGCAACATCCTCGGACCTGAAAGTCTGCAGCTAAATAGCAATTTTTTTTATTTTATTTTATTGCTCTAGAGTTCCTTACCCATAAAGGAAGAACAGAACAACCCTTTTCAAACAATGGAAGTTATTTAAACAGAGTACCGTCCTCAGCACAGAAACTGTTAACTGTTTCATCACATTCTGTTCCATTGGCAGGGAGCTCTGCAACCTGCAGCTGCAGCATCTGAAGGAAATCTACCACTCAGCTAAGGGGCTGATCCCATATCTGTGTCAGATAAAAATCATGCTTATTATTTGTTACCATGGATACCATGAAGATATTGCTGTCCACTAAAGATTACTAGAGGAAGACAACATAATTCTCAGGAACTAGTCCTGTTTTGCCTTCATAAGTTGCCTTTAACCAGCCTGGTTCCACTGATGGATACACTGCAAAAAAAAATATACACAACTTTCAACACTGTTAAAAATCCCATACATGCTACATATATTTATTTAGATGGCATTTATTCAAGAGCAATTGAAAAATAAGGGCAAAACCTGAGAGCCAAAAAGGGAATTACGCCTCCATTTTGTAATACAGTTCAGTTTTTATAGGTTCTTTTTAAATATGTAAGGCAATGTAGAACAAATCTTACCATTGGAAAATATTGCCCCCTGTGGGAAAGACAGCTCATGACTATGCTCAGCCTTGCAGGAATACATGGCTTTTGCTTGTCTGAAAGAAAAAAATACAGGCTTGCAATAAATGAGATAACAAGGAAAAGGGTATAAAGGAAATTAAAACCTGGGAAGTATAGGAATAAGCAGATGTACAAATGCTATATGACAATGATTGGTTACACAGCAATTCAGAGGAGTAGAATTATAGTAGATAATAACTTCAAGCTTACTGGAGTTAACAAGCATGTTATTGCAGAAAAGAGCACTCCATCCCACTTAGATATTTAAACAGGAATATAATTTGGAACTTTTAAAATGAAGTTGTTCATTCAAATAAGTACTGAAATGAGCATACTTTTTGAAGCAAGCCATGGACTGCCTAGAGACAAATTCAAAAGTGATCATCAAGTCATTAAAGGTCTAAAAAGTTGACCTGTGAGAAACTATTGTTAATAGGTCTACAGAGGAAAATAATACTTAGAAAGTAAACATGAGACAAAAAGGAGTAATCATTCTGTGCCAGAGAGGAAGGACAGGAAAAGTCACCTCTTGGAATCTGGCACTATGATTCTGCAAAGTACAAAATGAAGGTTTGAACATGAAGATTGAAATTAGTTCTCTTTAGATTCCTGCACTTCACCTAATACTTCACCTAAGATGCTAACTTACACACTCAGAACAATTTTACATGAGCTACCAATTTTTCTGAATTTCTTTAAACCCACACTACACTAAGTGAAGATGAACTTGTTGATTATTTCACCTTTATGAGATATGATGGGGAATTGCCAGCTGAAGTTTCCTTCTAGCCAGGATTTATCTCAGTGACCCAATATGTGACCCGTGGCAAAGTTTAAAATTTTTTGCATACTTTTTGAGAGTGTCTATATGCAAGTGGCATGTAATCTATCATGTCTTTCTCCCAAAATAGTGAGATATAAGAGGTGCATCATAGATTAATTAAGAGTAAGCCACATCATAAGCATTATCATCATTCATTTGAACCTTTAAAAGGGTATGAGAGTGGATGGACATATTCTGAAGTTTTTATGTGAGAGCTTTCCTAGAGATGATTTGTCCCTCTGAATAAAAAACTTTGCTGTTGGTTCTTTGACTTATGACTGGACTAAATGGCATGTTTTGTCTTAATCTTAAGAGAACTAATAGCTCCTCAAGAGTTTCATTCTCAGGATGAGATTTTCAGAGGAGATCAAGAATTTTGAATTGTACAATATCCAAGGGGCAGTATATTTTCAGGGAAGCATTTCTGATTTTTAGTACTGTCATCCTGGTTTCATCCCATCAGGTAACTAAAACAAGATGAGCACTGGATCCCTGTTTGTTCACTTTGCTTAAATGTTAGCTTGCTCTCTGGCTGGTGTAGACTGCTCTGAGTAGAGTTTTCCCAAAAGAACTCCTTGGTACCTCCTGTTGTGAAGAGTTTGCTACCTACACTTGACAAGATAGGTGTCTTGATTCATTACTCTATTTGATCTGTACAAGTTTACACATAATAATGTATATACAGAGGCAGTTTAGATAACATTAGTGAAGGTTAACTAAAATTATTTTATCTTCCTTTTCCTCAAAGCTATGGAGAGCACTACAGATGTTCTAATTATCCTGACTGAAATCAGTAACACTATGACAAAACAGCCTGTTGGGATGGGTTGACCCGTGTATGACTCCTTGCTATGCAAACCCAATACACCTGAGTGGCATAATCATGGATTTTACACATCTGAAACAGTAGAGTAACTACTGATTGCTGTAGTTGTAATAAAGTAGCAAGTAATGAATTTACTAAATCACAGGGATTATTTCAAATCTGAATAATTTTACTATCAAGTCAGGTCCCCATGTTAATAATGGGACACCTGAGTAATACTGTGACAAAAGACATTTAAGGCAATATTTAAATGTGAGGTAGAATTTCTTAAGTCATTCTTGAAATATGACATGTTGTTTTTATTGCCCTTAGAAAAAGTTAAGAAATTAATGCAATTTTCTCCTCTCTTCTCTAATGTCTAATAAGTTATTCTGTTTTCAACCTCCAATTTAATCTGATCCACTGATGTTTACCTTAAAAATAAAAGACAAGAAAACAGACTCTGTCTTAGAATTATACAATAACAGAATTTCTAACGTTGGAAAAGACCTGTAAAATCATCTCCTATAGAAAGAGAAAAGTTCTCAGCACTTGGCATTTACACAGATAAAGAAACACAGAAGTCAGTTTCTCAAAAGCTAATGAATGATAAGATTCTTCACACTACCCTGCTCCTGAGGCAGTGCAATTACACTCCAAAGTTATCTACAAATGATCTGTGATGGTATAATGAGAGACAGATTTAAAAATATTTACTCATAATTCTGGAGCAATTTTCAAGCACCTGGTTATTGCTTCCACACTTGATTTTATTATTTAGGTTCTCATATTTGTTATTACTCACTTCAACCCTATCCATCTGGAGGCACTGCTCATGAAATGAGCTTGCAGGTTCTTGGGCATTTTGTTTGTGATTACAAAAATGGACATTGTTACTGATGGTGTTAATGCTGATCTCCCTAGAAACAAGGCTGTTAAAAAGCACATCACCATCACCATCATCTATTACAGTTCTTTTAAGATGATGATAATAACCTGAGAGGAGTGTGGTTCATGTTGTTTAGGGCAGAGGAAAAAACCAGAATCTTCAGAAAATGTTATTCACATTTCCTAGAAATTCCTTCTTTCCGTGACCTTATTGGTTAGATTCCAGATGAGAAAAATGCATTTTCCATTTCCTTATTTCCTATTATGGTTGTTTTGAGCCCATAATGATAAATATACCAGCAGTCACATCAGTACACATCAGATCATAAATTCTTTTCCTTGACTACACACAGTCAACAATACCTGAGGCTCTAATAATAATAATAGAAATAATAACTGTTTTGAAAGATAAACAAGCTTTAAAAGTATGCTCCTGCCCTAATGACTTTTCAGTCTAGCAAGACAAAGCCAGAAGAGGAATGAATGAGGAAAAACATATGAATCTCTCTCAGACGACTCACCAGTTAATATTATCCTAGAGGAAGAAGAAATGTTTATAGAGCCCTGGAGATAGAAGACTCAAAACCAAGCCTGTGTAAAACATACTGGTCTGGTCATTCCAGGTGGTTTGGGATGCAAAATATAGCATGGAAATAAAAAAGGAAGAATGACTGGAAAAGAATATTTAATCATATATTTGGGAAGGGAGCATGGGTCTAGAGGGCTTCAAAACATCAGTCTGCTCCTATTGAAGTCCCAGTCTGGCACCTAGAGACCCTGCTGAAAGGTTGAGCCTTTTGCTGTCACCTACTCCTTCCCATTTTTCTAATGAAAATTCTTCTTCTAATGCAGCTTCTCCCTACAGGAGACTTAACTTTCTGTGTACATCTAAATCAAAGTCAAGAATATGTAGAGTCAGGGATTTTGTGTTGGTGCATTTCTGTACAGAAGCTGAAATAAACAGACCTCAGGCCTGACTGACTTACCTAACTGCAGCGTTTGTGAAAATAGGAAAAAAAGCTCCTTCACCCTTTTCAAGTGCATGCTAAACTAGGGACAGAGATTGGTCTCACTGTACGCAGTAGCTTAATACCACAGTAAGGGAGACTGATGAATAATAAACTTCAAATCAGGAAATAGGAAGACAGAAGTCAAAGTAAGTCTGTAATTGGAAAAAGAGAGCACAGGCTGGACAGGGCATCAAATTTTGGTCTTCCTTGTTCAATCCTAACACACACGTTGTGGTCTCTTGTTGTCTTTCTGACTAGAAATGCCCCTTAGTGTTACAGGAGCATATACTCACGTATATAAGGAGAGAAAACAGGTCAAATAATGCATTAAAAAAGAGGACATACAAATCATTAGAGACCTGTTGCATCATACAAAGTCAGAAAGCAGGGTTGCAAACACTGAATATAAGAAGAAACTAAGTAGGACCAGACCACTGTGGCAGTAAAATCTCAAGTGCAGCATTACCTGCTGCAATACAGAAAGCAATGTGAGACTGCAAAACCATACAGGTATTTTTGATCTGCCATCTGTGCAAAAGACCACAGCAGGCAACAGGTGCCTCAAGCAGGGATGAAGTTACTTACATTCTATAATGCAGAGGTAAGCAGTACCTTGAAATTTATCTTAGCAGGGTAAATTACCATGCAGAGAGTCCAACACTCTTGACTTGAGTATTCCTGGTATCAAAACAGGCAGCTTAAAAATAGTTTTTCTGCCTTACACTCGACATTCATTGGTTAGCAGAGTTATGAACACAGGAAGCATTTCTTCTGCATGATCAAGTTGTAATTACCATGATTCCTACATACTTCAGAGCCAAAAAAACCCCAAAACAACAAAGTCTAATCTACAGTTTTAAATCAGCCTTCATGTTCATAAACTGCAGCTAAATAATAGCTGGTTCTGAATTGAAAAATCATACTCCGACTTAAGCAGCACTATCAGAACAGCTGAGCTATTACTGGTTAGCCTGCTCATTCTGCCTGCTGACCTCCCATTTTCCATTTCCCTTGCTCCTGTTAATCTTCTGTCTTCTTATGAAGGCTGAAGTAGAGGAGCTATTCAGCCTTTCAGTGTTTTGAGCTTTGTTATCCCCTCTCCACTTCCATTACCAAACTGCTACTTTTTCCTTTGTCAGATTTTTGCTTCTTACATGCTTTTTATATACAGATGGCACAGGCTCTGAGGGAACAACAGGAGAGAGTTTGAAAGAAGGAAGTAATACAAAATAAGAAAAGGAACAGTGTTGAAGATGAAATGAGGAAGGACTGGTGAAGCAGTCATTGCTTTCAACTTAGGGCACTGGCTTAAGAACATTCTTCTTTTATACTTTTCTTCCTTAAATTATTGCCCTGATCTTTTCGCACCCCTTTCCTCCCCTGTCACCCTCCTTTTTGTTCATCTTACAGTTCATGGTACTACACAAAACAAGAGCCTTGATTCCTGAAAGCTGCTTCTCTCACAAAATCAGTAGGCCTTTGCAGGAGAGCTTTTTCTCTCCCTCTCCTGCTAGATCTGCCAGAGAGGACAGACACATTCCATGGCCACACATTTTTCAGCATGTTGGCATCCTCCTTTACATCTGTGCTCCTTTACACTACTGCTTCTGGATTCATGGTTTGCCATCTTTTTTTCATGGCTCAACAGTTCTGATTAGTTACGGGTTTATCAGTGAGTGAAGCAGTGATCTGCTCTAAATCTCTGTTCTGTCTCAAAGAATTTTAAAAGTTGGGATAGTGAGAAGAGAGACAGATGTTTTCATACATCTATTTACTTAGCTGGTTTGTCTATTAATTGTAAGGAAGGTAGTAATGTACAGAAGATACCGCTTCTGTAGAAGACAAACACTTACTAGAAAATTCTAAATTAATTTAATATAAAAATGAATCAAATTAATGAAGTAAATGCAAACAATTGTGAAGAAAGTGCCAATACTTTCTGCTGCACACTACCAAGAAGAAACGTCAACAGTTTCTCCAGACAGACACTGAGGCATGGAAGGTGTGATGGTAAAGACAGAAATCCTGATCAAGTTAATCCTGAACTTTCTAAAGTAGATGTTATTCCAGACCTACCTATATAAGCAAATTACCATAAACCAGCAGGTTTGCTACTCTGCTGAAGCTGTTCCATACAAACAGCTGTATGGAGAAAATACAGTACCCTCATCCCAGTTTAAATACTGGCAATTTTCTCTTGTATGTGTGTCCTTAAGCAGAGAGCTGACCTGAGCGTCTCTCACTATTCCCCCAGGTGAGAGAATAACCAGACTGGCTGCTATTCTCTGGGAAATTTAGCTTTCTTTTGAAGAAAGGATGAGCTTAGTAAACCAAAAAAATTTCACATGCCACATGATGCTGTCCAAAAGACACAGAACAGAGCTCCAACACTTCTATTTAATCCCTGAGGCTGGCCAAACAGAAAGGATTTTACAGGATGTCAAACAGTTTGTAGCACTTACCTTCCTGAAGAGACTTGTTTAAGTGAACCAGCACTTTCGAACAACTGCGCTCTTGCAGCCACTCTGAAAATAAATGCAAAGCCTTGCTTTACACTGCACACACTAGTTTCACTTCTAATCATTTAAATACATGGACACATCTGAATTTTTTTTCTTTTTAATTATTCATTTACATCCCTATTTACCAGATTTTTTTAAGGGTGTAACCTAACTGGGGTAACAGACTTCCACATATTCCAGTGCCATGCTGAGTTACCAATGGAAACATCAACCTCTTGTGTTTAAAACTGTATTCATGGATGGCCAACAGATATATTGGAAATGCTTTTACTGAAAGTCTATCACTATCATGCTGGAACTCTGAGCTGTGCAGAATTCTCTGTTTAAGTAAGACACAGGAGTCTGTGAAATGACTATGGCGATCCCTTCCAGATACAAAAGTGGAGAGGCTGAATGATATCCTGCAGTATTTGAAAAACTTCTTGATGCTCTGCAGATCTGGAAATACTTGTTCATTGAGACAGAGATATTCTGGGTCAAAGTCAGATCAGGAGAGATCTTCTTACTTTTCAGTGTTCTGAAAGCACTGAGAAACATTATTAACCCAAATCTCAATAGGCTAAATCACAATCTCTATTGCTTAGAACTATCTTCAGCATTGAAGAAACAAAACTAAACCAAACCAAACCCCAGCTGTTAAAAATCAACTATTTATCATGCAGCAAATAAAGACACTTCAGAGCTGAAGGTTTGTTTTGTTTTCTTTTTCCTTCCTCCAATTTTGGACTTCCACAAAGAAAATCTGATGACTTTTCTGAGATAACAGCACAGACAGTAAATAGCATTTCTGCTATTTTCTGAAATATTAAATTCCAGAAGAACCAGAGATAGTAATACTAATCATTTTCCTAGGAAACATTTCTACCTTGTCTCCAGTCTAATAAAGTCAATGGTAGTCTTTGCACTGACTTAAACAGACTTCGTGCCATCTCCTTTGTTTACAATTTTAACAAAACTAGACAAAATAATTAACAAATACAGAAATATTAAAAACAAGTATTCATGCATACTTTTTCAATTACTTATGAATGTTTCTGGAATCACTTTCTCATACACAATACTGTAACAACACAAATCTCCAAAGGGTCATAATGACTTACACAGATCCTGGTCTTTGATAGCCATTACTGGATGCAGTATCCAATCTTAATCTCCTGCACATTTTGGGAGGCAAATCAGGGTTTGGTGGAGCCTTTGGTGTATCTTTGGTATCTGTTGAAGATAAGCTCTGTATAGATCCGCTGCAGCTTTTGTTACCTAAAGAAAACATCAAAATATAGGGACAGATTAAAGCTGATTTGAATTTGTTACAAAACATGTATAATTGTGCAAAGTGAAGGTTGTGTTGTTGTTGTTGCTGAGGTTTTTTTTCTTTTTTTTAGAAGACAAAACAGGAAGAGAAACTACTTATTAAGAGCAAGAAAAAGCATCTTTCAGGTGAAAAGCCAGGAGAATAGACTCAACAGAAAGAATGAGGAAATTACACTAAAATTGAGAAGGCTAAAAAATTACATTGCTATTACATGGCTAGATAGTACAATCACTAAAAAGTGATAATAAAAGCATTTATAAAGTAGTACTTTGCATAAAATTGAAAAAAATTCACAGGGAAATGGTTCTCAGGAAGTCAACTGATCAAACCAGTGTGAAATCAGACCACAATAATTTCGATATCCAGAAAAGCTTCATGCAGTTTAAAAAATATACTTCGGAGTAAATTACCATGATTTGCCTTAAACAATTGTCACTGTAACTTGATAAAGGAAATCTATATGTTTATAGACTGTATAGCACACAAAAGTCCTTTTAATGAGTATAAGCCATGTCCACATGTGTTCTTCCAGGGGACTTATCAGTGGATTGCTGCCTTGTTTCCATGGATGGTCTGCAAGATGAAACAGCATCTGCTTCTCTCCTTATGCCAAAGACCAACCAATGCTTAATAATGCTTAACACACTGTCATAATACAGAGATCCAAAAATACAAGCACAATACCTGTATTGATATTTATAATCTATAGTATTACTCTGTATCAAATTATAGATGAATTGTAGGAGGATAGAAAGTGATCTAAATTTGAAAAACATTTTTTTTAAGCTGTGCGAACTGTGCAGGTTATAAGCAACGGAAATATGTCAGAAGCAGTTTGAAAACTGAAACAACATGCCACAAAAATTAAAAACAAGCAAACAAACAAGACTAATGAGTATCATTAGCTTTCAGATCCAGCTCTTGTTTTCTGACGCATAAAATAACACTGATGTGATAAAAGACCTTGGAAATTACCTTCAGCTGATGGAATTGATCTAAGGGAAGATGCTGAAGACCTTTTCAGCCCAGACAGACTGTAGGAACTCTTTTTGGTCAGGTCTGTTGGTGGAGAGGCATTTTCTGGTCCAGTGACAGAAGCTACACTTTGGCAGTCTGATTCCACATCTGTTTTGGTTGCATCCTCTTTTGATGAGGACTCTGGACTTGTAGTCCACAAGCCTGAACTTTTCTGGCCATTAGAAGAAGAGGGAGAGGCAATCCATGGAATCCCTCCTGATTTCTCCCTTGGCTGTGAGGGCGTGCACTTGGTGGTGCTGTTCTGCTCGGAGGAGTGAGAAGACAGGGATTCGATGCTGCCCATGGGAGTGCTGTCAGGGCTACTGCTGTACGAGTCACCTAGGGAGGAGGCAGGGGAAGGGAGAGAGAGTGAAAAACATAATCTGCATTTTCTAATCATGTACACATCTTTCATGCCACTTATAGCTCTTTTGTACCTTGTTATCAAATTCATTAATTTGTGGTTTCCTGCACAAAGAAAACAACTCTTTTTTTAATTTACAACTTGAATACTCATCTTGCCCATTTACAGAGCATTAGTCCCTTGAAAGTCACAAGATTGGTTAATGTATTTTTTGTCAGATGCATTTTCTGTAATTTTTTATCATTCCCTACCATATGAAACCTGCAGCTCTTTTCTCACCCCATACAGATTTCCTTTATTTCTTGCAATATAATTGTGTCCATGCTTCATTTAAATAAAGGACTTAAAACCATCTTGTACTCTGAAAATGTTATTGCCAGAAGCCTTGGTTCCCTTGTACCTGCCATACCGAGAGATATTTGGTAAGAAGAGTACTGCTTCTACCTCAGTGTTTCAGGGCACAAGTGAGATACTAATTGGAACTTGTTTACACAAGTGCTGAGTTTCAGCTAATAAGCAAAACACAAATGGAGAGCGGTTGGATCAGAACCAGTGGCAATCAAACTGCCACCAAACGTAGCATCACAGAAGTCATACAATCATTTGGGTTGCAAAAGACCCCCAAGATCATTGAATCTAACCTTTCACTGAACACCCCAACATCAGCTGATACTAAACGTCATGTCATTTCTTGAATATTTTGAGGGGTGGACACTCCACCACTTCCCCGGTAAGTCTGTTTCAATGCTTGACAAGTCCTTCAGTGAGGAAATTCTTCCTGATGTCCAACCTGAATCTTTCCTGGCACAGCCTGAAGAAGCTTGTATGCACTACGTGAAATACTTGCATAGAAATATCCCATTTTTATACTGATATACATTCATTGCAGCCACACAGTGAAAAACACCTGAAACTTGCCCAGTTTATCCTCTGGTGAGTGTAACTGACTTTTCCTTTGTAACTTCTTACTTGGGACCCCATGTCATTCACACTGGCAATCCATGTGCAGGGAGCTATTGTTATTTAGTATTTAAACTCTGCCTGACTGGAAACAAGTAACATAGGCCTATGGGAAGTGCAGCAGCTGTGCAAGAATATACTGAGGATAGATTTCTTAACATTACGGACTTCAGAATTACTACAGATGCTCAAGAATAAATGCACTTTAGCTGTGGATTAACTTACTGATCAAGTCTCATCTAAATCTTTTTGAGAAACCAAGGGACACAGAAATTCTTTAGGAAGTCTGTTGCAGTAGTGCAATTGTTAACGACTTAAGCTTTTATAAAGTTTCAATACTCCTTAAGAGTAACCGGTAAGTAAAAAAGTGGTGACCCAAATGGATGAGAATGAATGAAGTACAAATTTTTAATTATATCTATTAAAAATTAAGTAAGAATTCTAAACAAGCAGTTGATTATAGATAAAACTCTCTGCTGTTAAACAGTAAGCCATATGATGAGTATACTGCTTTTCCCAGGAATATTAGAGTTGGTTTCCATTCCAGAAAACATAAGAAAGTTTCAGTGGTTTTGGCAGCTGAGGCAGTGGCTGACTTTGAAGGAATGACCACAGTTTCATGCATGTGAAAAAAGCCAAGTGATGGTTTTGATCTCCTATCCTTTACTGAATTACATTTGTTATAGGAGGATATAATGTTTAAATTGAACACTGTATGCAACACAAGACTTGCCTATAACCAAACATCTTTCCTCACTCAGAAGTGAGGAATGCAGCCAGTCAAGAGTGCTGCTGTGACTCACAGAGGTTAAAAAGCTGATGATCATGATCATTGGAATACAGTATCTATAGAATATTATTCAGGCAAAGTTAAAGGATCACATAAAAAGCAAGATAATCAGTATGGAATGACAAACTTACTGTCAGGATCTGCTAGACATGGTGTGTACCTTCCTTTGGGTTTACGTGAGCCTGTGGAGAGACAAATCGCTCTTGTTCTTCTTGAACTCGATCGGGACTGAGGCTGGGGAAGAGGAATATTGGGGTCTGGTGCTGTGTGAAATATCTGCATGATTAGAAAAAGAGAAAAAATGACATTAAACAACAGAGATACTCTTACACTTCCATTATTAATCCATTTGTTTTCCTCCCCACTATGCTTGAAATTACAACTAACATAGCCTCATATATTACAAAAGAGTAAAGGCACAGAATATAAGCTTTGCTTTGATCATTTTACAGCTTAAGAACCACAATACTGAGCTGTACTTAATATTTGTATTAATGTGTTGAAATAGATTTATTTTTTATCTCTTTTTAAGAAGGGCTTATCAGTTGAAATTGTAAAACAAAATAGGTGCCTACTAATGACTCTTCTCCAAGAAGTAACATATTTTTAAATATTATGACAAATTTGATTTTTGTTTTGCTCTGTGTTCCAGAGAAAGTTTTTATACATCACAGAAATATGTCACAATTGTAACTTATTACAATCAAATTTGGATTTCAGAAAGCTTTATTTGACCAAACAAGTCAAGTTTAATAAGGAACAACTTTACGTTTAAGGCATCTCCTGCTTCTTATCTCTTACATACCAGCACTGCCACTGGTCAATTTTGTGCTTCATTGCTGCAGATGAAACTCAATTTTTTACCATGCTATGCCAGAAGGCATCTCTGAAAGGATTTCTGGGCCCTCTAGACATAGGGCATTCCCAAAAGAAGACGAAGCAAACCATGAAAAGACACCTTTGTGCCATTCATAGAAGTGGAAGAAAGCAACTATACTTCTATAGTAGGAAATACTTGGATGGACATCTTGATATGCTCTTGGAGTACATTAAAACTGTAGTAAGCACTAGTGAGTAGCACATCAATATAAAAACATTTCTGTAGACAGTGAAATAGAGCAGGAGTGGCTTTGGTTGTGCAGTCATAGAGTTTGTGATGAATGAGCTCTGATTTTCTGGAGAAGAAATTCAGTATTGGAAAAACGCAATATATATGTTTTGCAATCAGAGCCAAGAAGTCTATCAGGTTCATAGCCATTTTGAGGAGTCCCTATGAAATTTGATACCAAGCTGTACTGTCAGCACCTACTGATCAACCAGTGCAGGGGATCCTGGTATGGACTGGGAACTGTACCTTAGCAGATTAGTACGTGATGAAAGAAATTAAATTTTTTTTCACTTTGTTTTGTCAGTCATCAGAGGAGATGACATAGCTCAACTAAGATCCCCAGAATAAAATTCCTTTTGAGTACTAAGTAAAGGAAGTCTTGAATGTTCGGCTGAATTCTGAAATCCAATAGTTTACAATTAAAACAAAAAATCTGGGGAGCTTTCAGTGAAGCTGATACCAGCAATGGTAGTGACTGAAAGAAGTGTGTAAGATTCCCTGCTCAAGTCCTTCTCAACCCTTCTAGTGACTAATCACCACTATGCAGCTGACATGTCCCCTAAGGACAGCAATGGCCAGAAACACCCTGACCTGATGCACTCAGAAAGGAATACCTGCATTCACCCAGAGTGCACCTTCATACAATGGTAGCAAGAAAGTGCTGGAACAGCCAGGAGCAAAGTTATGGCCTTCTGTTTCTAGACTCAGGAAGCAATCTTCAAAAAGCAACTGAAGATTCAGAGCAATGCCTTCAAAGCATGGAAAATTATGCCATGGATGCATACCTTGCACAGCCATGAAACACTTGCTAAGAATATAGATTCATAGCATAGAGTGGGAAGAAGCTATTATTTCTATTAATGACCTTCTACACATTTTGGACTCTATTCTTAAAGACTTAATGATGGTAATGAAAAGGAGAACTTAGTTCTACTTCATAACAGAACAGATGATTTCTTTCTACCTTCTCATAATGTTCTATCAGAATTTCAACGACGATATTCTGAAACTTAATGTTCATCATAGCAGCCACGGTTTCTTCTTGTGCTCTCATCAGAGTTGGTCCAAAGATAACACCAAGGTTGGATACAGTCATTAGATTTTGTTGACTGTGCAATGATACCCTTTAAACAAACACAAACAATATGTGATTTAATTAGTGTGCTAAACTACAATTTCAACAGGCAAAAACTTGCTAAGACTACTATTGTTACAAGATCCCAAGTTCATGTCTCTCTTTAAAATACATTTTTAAAACATCCACTTACACTAGAATCAAAATGTAATGTAGTACAACTACTATGTTTCCATTAAGGCTCCTATCATGCAATACTTTAATGGATAATGAGTATGCCCTCCTAGAGTAGTATTTCAGTTCTTGATACACCTGACAGGAAGAGGCAATTGTATTTGGAGTTCTACACAGAGACATTGAGAAAACCCACAGTTCAGAAGTCTTAGGGCAAGCACTGTCTCTCTCCAATGATTATACAGGTCCTTACATACTTTCAACTGGTGCTGTGTGGTAACAGAGATCTATCATATACCTTAGTGTTCATGTAAAGGAACGAAGCTTAGTTACTGAAAACACTTAATTTGCAGTAGGATCTCTTTGTCAATTTGATGAAGACACGGGATCAATGGATTAAGTGAAATTATTGTTTCTGTGTGATAGATAACATTAGATGCTCATAATGACATCTGGCTTTAAAATATATTAACCTTTTTTACCTTTTCGTTTTTTTTAATGTAGAATTTAAAAGCTTAGTTTTCCCAATAATTTATCAGATAGTTAAATCTCAATCAGTAATATTCAATGCCCTATTTCTCTACTCACTACCAAGATTTGCCAATTAAAAACTATATCATCATAGATCCTTTGAAAAAACTGCCAGTGATTCCCCAGTCACAGCTGCCCTATTGCCTCATTTCTGAGGAATATTATACCAAGTCAGGATTTCAAAATCACTTTAATGCCTAATCTTATTGACTCTGTTACCAAATGGAACTTATTAATGAGGCACTGGGTCCCATTTTCCTCTTCCTTCTCACTGCCATCTGCTAGTATGGTCAAGCTGAGCATTTTTAGCCATTTCCTACACAATTAAAATAACTCAACTTTTAAAATTAAGAAATAGTAAAATCTATAAAACATTTCTGCCTTTGGGGCAGGAAGATTTTAGCAATCCATTTACATCAAGAAGTAGGAGAAATATGTGAAAGGGTTTTGTATAGGAGGCAGCATGATTATAAACTGCAGGAAAACAAATGTGTATCTTCTTACATATTTCTTATATTGCTTCAATAAGTAATCTCAAAACTTTCCAAAATGTTACCTCAGACAAACACGCTGGCAGAGATTATTATTTGGAAGCCATATAATGAAAATTATTCCACTGTTAAAGCACATTTTTAGCTTACTCTAACTTTCTCTGAAACAGATCTTATGTTTATCTTAGATGACTAAGAGTCTTCTGGGAAGTCCACTAGTATTTTAATGAAACTGGAATGTTGAATGACTCAGCTCTAGATATGCTATAAAAAAGACTTAAAAAAACCCTCCCTTTGCAATGTTACTCTGCTGTGTGCTGCACAGTAACTGTAGAGGCCTGTTACACAAATACTACAATCTTGCAGCATAAGACAGAAGGTAGTGTTTGTCCCGTGTTTGGGTTTCCTTGGTTACAAATTTGGGAGCTTGGTTAATAAAAGAAATGGCGAATTCAATAACACTGCAGCAGGAAAGGGCTTTCTACAACGCATCTCAAAGGCTCAATTTCTTGCAAAAGAGAAAGAACCCAGGGCTGTAAATGGATCATTTTGATAGCCACTTTCCCCTGACCTACTCCTACTGGTGCTGAGCTACAGCACAGACACAAGCTGAGGTAATCATGCATTTCAGGTAGCTGTAGGCCATTCATGGAAATGCCATTGCTTTCTCCTCAGAATCTCTTCATTTGATGTATCACCAGCAAATCTGTGATACTGCCAGACTGCAGACTCCCAACTGCCTACCACAGAAAAGCATTATGTTGTTAAATCATACCAAAGAATGATTCATTCTTTACAGTAGACATAATTTTACTAGATAGGATTAAAAACCAAAAAATGAGCTACCCATGTGAAAGTAGCCCCAAACTTGCCATGTTTGCCTAGCTACTGACTTTGTATCCATGCAGTATCAGGTCTCTCAGGGTGCTTTTTAGGATGCTTAGGTGCTTTTTTGCCAGTTTTGCTTGTTTGTTTCTAGTATGATCACATCTGATCCTATTTTTAAATTTGCATTGTAACACAAAAGTCAAGCTAGGCAAAGATGTAAAGACTTAAACCAAGAAAAAAATAACATTATCCTTATTTTATAACCCAGAGCTACAGTATTTTAACTTTGCTGCAGAAGCATTTATAAAGGAACTGAACAGCTAAAAGAAATATAGGAAAGTAATTATGCACTTTGAAATTGGATTTTCAACAAAAGAATGATGAAAACAGGAGGCTGGATTTTTTCCCCAAGTTTTCCCATTTCAATAAAATTAGGCACTTTACCTGCCATCTATTCTTTATCTATTCTTTGAAAAATTTCCACACAGTGGTAGGAAAGAGATGAGGGAGGAAGAAGGCTAATACACTCAAGAGACTAATTTTAAATTCAGTCTCATTAGAATTGCTAGCATAAACAACAGTTGACAAATTATATGGAAATTAGAAGGGGTGACTTTTATGTTGGAAAGAAAAGTACTGAAGGCATTCAGTGTAAAATTAAGATTACGTCTCTATGAAATGAGAATCTCAACAAAGATGAGAAAAGTGAAAGTTAAAGAGAACAATTAAATAAGGGAATACTACAGGAATGCTTTTCTTTGGAATTGCATCTGAGATCACACTCAAAATAAAGAGAAAAGCAATGAAAAGAAGAAAGTAATCCTTGCCTAACAGTGATTGCACTGACAAATAAGTCTGTTCCTATGCTTATATATTCCTCTAATTTTGAAGCTTCCAGACCAGCAGCTTTTACAAAATTGTTAATCCTTCATTAAATACTTGCACATTTTTGATGGTTCTGAGGGAGTAGATACTGGATTTTTTTGTTAATTAAACAATTCTCTGAGTAAAGAAACTCATGAAACTTTTTTCCAATCTGGTTCTCTGTGTCAGCCCAAGTATAAGGAGAGGCAAGGTCTGTGTAATCAGGTTTTGCAATGAATGCATTTAAGCAGCTTGCTACAATGCTAGTTCTCCAGGGGCTAATGACATAATGGGCTAAAACAATTTTTTAGGGCTAAATGATTTCCTGTCAAAGAAATGTTCAAAGTTCTCATTTCTATAGCAGGAAGCAAAACTGCATTAGGTTCCACTGTAGACCCTGTAGCTTCCTGCAGCCTGTAGTAAGCTCAAGCTGTGATCAAAAAAGCAAAACATCTGGGTTGTAGTGAATTGAATGACCACAACATGGACTCTTCTTATGTCTTCTAAATGTGTGAGTCATGTGAGCCTTATCTGAACAACTACTGTTTCACTATTCACATTCCCAGATGACTCATAAATGTACTGATACAGTATCCTAAATCAGAAAGAATAATACATATTCAAAAGTACTGAGTAAATACCAGCAAAAACTAACCAAAGATGCACTTAAGAAAACTTAAGAGAATAAATACTTGTCTTTTTTTTTATCTCATAGTACATGCCAAGTGTAATTCTGTGAAAACAAAAGGTCACCAATTAAAGGAAATGCAAAATGCTTTCTGTCTGACAATTAAAAATGAAGAGAATATTAATGGAGATTGAAAAGTTGGACATCTATGTAGATATCAAAAATATAAATGAAAATACTTCAAATTAGTGCTTTCAAGTGATACTACACTTCAGACTTGCTAGAGAGAAAAATAAGATCAAACATGAAGAACAGGAATTATCGTATCATCTATCTCATTCTATCTCCTTTCTAATCTATCTCATTTCTAAAACACTCTGGGACTTTGAGACAGATTCAAACCAGTTTCATGTTAACCTTGGCATAGTATTAGATGTTTCTTCTATTTAATTGGTTATAAGTCCTGTAGTAAAAGCATGAATGAAAACATTGACTAGGTTTATTTTATAAGCATAGTTTGCAATCTTGGTAACAGTGTTTTTATTCTGTTTCTACAGAGAGTATTATTCCAGTTAAGTTGAGAACAGCATTTTAGAAATCAAATGTAATTTTGAGTGTCATTGTTTCAACACAGAGCAACACTGACAAATTTAAAGCAGAAATGACAACATACAATAATACCAAAGAGAAAAATAAAAAATAATTACTTGACCAAGTGCTTAATAAGGATGTCCAGCATCTCTCTGTTCTTCTCTGGTAATTTATGCACAAGTGCATGCACTGCCTCAACTCTGTAGTTCTGATCATCTGACTCTATTAAGCAGAAAACAAAATTTTGATAAATCATAACATGTGCTAAGAAGTGACTACAAAAGGCATCAGTGCCTGTATGCTAACACAAACATGCATTAAGAGAAGCCAAACAAAATTAGCTTTCAAATTCTGAGGAAAATTTGATTATACTTATTACACTGTGAAATCTGTATTTCAAGGAACTAGCCTAAAGCAATTACTATCAATACTGGAACCAACAAATTAATGGCAATATTGACTTGATGTGCCATTTCAGTGAAGCTTAAGATTTAATCTAAGAAATATAGATGAAAATAGCAATAACTATTTTTTGTCTTTTATTTGTATAAAGACAAGAGAAAATGGAGAAATATCTTCAAATTCTAAACTGAAGTATTTAGAAAAATTATCTCTTCTATCTCTGTATCCAATTACTCCATTTGTGAAAAGGAGTTCTCTTTTGCTCTTTCTAATTTCTCAAGGCAAGTTAGGAAAATAGAGGTCCCTAGACAAGAGGGATGAATGTTACAAAATAATTATCAGCCTATATAAAACAAACAAACAAACATCTAAATGAGGGTTCAAAACTTCATGCAGAAGGCAGTCACACAGAACCATTAAAAAGATCACAACAAACCACTGAACAGCTTCATCTAGTGTGACTTCTCTGTTTTGAGGGCTGGCTCACTGAATATTAGAGCAAGAAGAAAAGTAAAGATAGTAACTGAGGAGGGGTTAGAAACAATACTACTTTCATGAAAGCATATTTATCATTTTACTTTTTACTTACTAACAGCAACAATGAAATCTTTGTGCAGCTTGAAAGTCATCAGTGGTTCTGAAAGACACCTGGTTATGAAAAAAACCAAATTTAAAATTTAAAACTCATAAGCTAAGTTTTATGAGTGTGATTATGATAACCTTCAACATCTGCATGATGCTCTATTGGTCCTAGGAAATCCAATTCAGTGATGACAGATTACAGGTAGTATAAAACTCAGTCATGTAAACAGTCTGAAAATCAATTTGAATTGAATCTGGTGTCACCATGTAAATTAATAAGGAAAATGTTACTTCATCACAGAGCCTCAATGTTCCTGTCTTCCATATTGTAGGACAGGAATAAATACAGCTGCAGACAAGCTATAACAGGCTGCAGAAGTAACCTTTTGCCCAAGAAAAGGCAAAAATATGATGAAATTTGGGACTGAAATTCTGATGTGAGAGATCTTAAAAGAGTCATCATTTGAAAGGCAGACTGTGAGTTCCCTTACAGACACACACAACTACTGCTTGCTAACTCATGTCCAAGTTTCACAAAGACAGTAGCAACAATGACTTGGGCTTCTGAAGATGCATTATAAATTTCTTCAACCAAAGCCAGTCTTTTCAATGAAATGTACATGACCATTCTGCTACAAATCCCAGGCATGTTTTTCCAGGTTAATAGGGATTTCTGATGCTGCCCTTTGTTAGGTGACTTGTATAGGAAATGTAGATTTGTAGAAGGCATAGCACACTCACCATATTCTGTCTCTTATCAGCAAAAATGACAGGAGTGGTATATTATTTATGAACATATTAAGAACATAAGATAAAAAAAAACCTATGCTTTTGCTGGGATTTTCATTCAACCATAATTTCATGAAATTTTATGGTACACACCTTAAGGGATTCACAAAGACTGAGCACAACAAAGAAAAGACTGAGCTTTGTGGCTAACAAAAAAAATTTAAATAAAAACATGCAATTGAATTTAGGGCTATATAAGGCAGGATATCTTAAAAAGGTTGAAGGTATGTATTATTATACATAATCATAATACATAATCATAGGAATATTAAGCAGGATAATAAAATACTCATTTATTACCATGGCAATGGATACAAGAAATGTATCCAAGAAATATTAACAAGCCAAAGATAAATGGGCCAGAAAAGGAATACTGAAACTCTGTGGCATCATACTTACCTGAGGTAGTTTTTTAATCCACTTGTTATTGTTTTATTGTCCCAAATTTCCATATCAATATCCATATCAGGAGGTGACTTAGGAGCTGTTAGGAATTTGAATAAGGATTTTGTTACAGTTTCACTTACACATTAACTAGAAAGGTAGCAAAACAGAAGCTACTAGACCAGCCATTTAGCTCAACTAATTATTTATTAGCTAGACTAACCACCAATCTGATCAATTTAAATCTTTTCATCTCTGCCAAATTATAAATAAAAATAAATTCCGTGCTCATAGTTAGTAACAATAAACATTAGCTATGCACTATATCAAAGAGTTAAGTAAGCCCAAGTCCACAGAGAATTACTAATTCAGTTGTCTTAAACATGCAAACACAAGCATCAGAGAGATAAATTAGCAAGAAAAGTGAAAGACTGGAACAAGTGTCTATTAAGGTGAGCCATGATGTGTTATGGAACTAAGCTTTGGAGAACTTGTGGAACAAGCCAAATATAAATCAATAAATAGAACTTCAAAGGCAGAAGAAGAAAAGCATTTTTATTAGTAATTTGCTCATGTGTAACATGCAGAAGTGAATACTAATACACACAAAGAACTGCAGATGAATTACTCATTTTAAGAGTGCAAACTCAATTCAGTGGCAGCCAGTGCACATACAAAATTGTGAATATTGACCAGCCTTAACACTTAAAAATTGCCTACTCTTCTGAGCACAGCAGTTGAAGCAAAAGGGATCACAGCACACACACACTACACAATGACAAAAGTTCACTTCAGATACTTACAAAATATGGTATTCATCAGCTTTTGCACCTTGGAATTTACACCACCTATTCTGTACAGCCCAAGGATTGTAATACCTATATTGGGAAAACAAGTAGATGAAAAAAATTAAAATAATGAAAATACAGTGATTTCAACAGATGCTGATGCATTCTTGGTGTACATTTTCAAAACATCTAAATGTATTTATGGAAAACTGTACCATTACATTCTTAAGTACTGCTTTACCCTACTGCAACCTCTTGTGGGATATTAACAAATTCATTCCACTGAGTCCACACCATAATATACACTAAGCATTAACAGAACGCTTCTGCATAGAAATGTCCCATATTAACAAACTGCAAGGTGATGGCTAGGAAAAGCAAAAAATAAGACCCAAAAGCAGTCTAAAAACACATTGCACATGAACAAGTTTATATTGTCTATATGTCAGTGGAATTACTATGCAACTGTATTTGCTTAGACCACCATCCCTTTCAAATAAGATGTGATTGACATTTATATGAAAAAAAAATATACTGTATACTGTTCTAACATGCAAATTGAGAATTTATGTTGCCAGTTAAAATTGCCAGGCCTTTTTTAATAGCACAGTTAATAATAACAAATAATGTTAAAGAGTGATATTCAGAACACAGTATTTAGAACCTAGAATCTCTAGGCTGGAAGACACCTTAAAGATCATTAAGTCCAACCCATGCCCTAAAACCTCAACTAAACCATGGCACTGAGTGCCACATCCACTCTTCTTTTAAACACATCCAGGGATGGTGACTCCACCATCTCTCCAGGCAGACCATTTCAACACGTTATCAATCTTTCTGTAAAAAACTTTTTCTTAATATCCACAGCTTAAGACTTACTTGATTATCTCAGTCATGATTATTTTATTATCTTTTATCTCTATTATCTGCTTTATTATTTTTAACTGCCTTTTAAAATCAGCAGGGCTTAAATATCTTCCATTCTCCCCATTTCAAGCCTTAACATTTAAAAATTGCCTACTTTTCCTTTGAAAACAACATTCCTGAATCTGATCTTAGATAACCTAGGTGTTTTGTTTTGAAACCCTCTTTCACCCTCCCTGCCCCAGAAAATAATGCAAGCTCTGAGTCAGCAGTGACTCAACAATGATAACATTGCTGGCTGAGAAACTGAATTCAAGTTGAGCTTAAAGTTGCACAGAGAGATCACATTTGGATTAGGAGAGACCTCACACTGACAGCTCAAGAAAAAGTTATCTCATTTTATAGGTGATGATACAGCCATAACTCTCCATTTAAAACTTACTGTGAGTTGTTAGATACCACCTCATTGGTAAAGTGATTGTTACTTCCATTTTTGACATTCCCACTAACAAAAAAGAGTGTTGCTAAACATTAATGCTGCCGAACATAAAAAAAAAAAGAGAAAATAAACAATGTACAACATTATTGAATAAAATTATAGGGGTTGTACGCTACAAAAAACCAGATGTACCAGTAGAGAACGTCAATGTCACTTTTAGGTCTTCTGATTTCACACCTGAAACCAAAGTTGGGAGCTGAGACTCCCTACAGCTGTATCAAAAGAAAAGTCAAGTCAGTGCACACAAAGGAAAGACTATAGATGTGTGCAGTTGTGTATTAAGCTGTCTAAACAACAAGAAGCTACAGAAAAAAGTTTAAAAATCTCAAATATGTTAAGAACTGTTGTTGGAACTGAAGAAAATTTGGAGTGCAAAGCACCCAGATATGAAAAGTCCAAACCAAATAATGGATACACCTTTAAAGCACAGATGTAAAACATGTAGAATTAAAAAAGCCAGATTTTAGAAAGTCACAACAATCTAACACCTTATTTGTGGTTTAATACACACCTCTTGTTTCTACAGCATGAATGCATTTCCTCACGAAGTTGAAACCCGCTTCATTTAAGAACACTATAAAAAAAAAGGGTAATTACTGTCCAACATCAATATACAAAATATTCTGTCTAGCTACACTCCTGCACTAATAAAGGAGGGCTAATATGCAGTTATCCATTACATTAAAAGACTTATTCTGCAATAGGTTCTTTGTAGCATTCACAAATGTAGCATTCACATCTTTTTAGTCATTCTGTACCATTACACGCTCAATATTCTACTGTCTTTCTCAGCAATCAGTAGCCTCTCTAAAGATACAGTTGAAAGCTGCTGAGCAAAACGCTTTTAAGAGTCCAGGACCTACACTATGAACAGAATGTATTCACTGTTTTTAGTACAACAATGTTCTTTCTTCCTTGCAATTGCACATAATCACTCATAAAATGGTAATGTAGGAGAACAATCCTTGTTACTGAGTTTAATTATTACCTTATTTCAAGTCATTTTACTTCTCATTAATGTTGCATCTTCAATATCCACTGCTCTAACTACCTAAATAATGATCTTAAAACAGCATATTTGTCACCATTAAAATAAACACCATCATAAAAAAAAGAACAGATAGCGGCTTAAATTTCAGATTTTCTGAGTCTCAAATATACCTCCAATGAAGATGTGTGTCCAAATTTTACAAATTTCTTTCTCTGAGACATATTATTTGAATTAGTTTGATATATTTGTGTTAATATATGATAATAACCAATGTGTTAATACAGTGCTAACACAATTATGTACACAAATCTCATAGCAGCTTTAAATACACTAATTTTGTTACTCAGTGTATGTCTAATAGGTGTATATACACCTTAAACTAAAAAGATGTGATGGACCAAGGCGAGTTGTATAAGGTCCAACAAGGCCAAGTGCTGGGTCCTTCACTTGAGTCACAACAACCCCAGGCAGTTGTGGCTGGAAAGATGTCTAAAAGATAAGGACTGGGAGTGCTGGCAAGGAGCAGCTGAACATGATCCAGAGTGTGCCCAGGTGGCCCAGAAGGCCGATGGCATCCTGGCCTGGATCAGCCAGGTGTGGCCAGCAGGAGCAGGGCAGTGACCGTCCCCCTGTACCCAGCACTGCTGAGGCCACAGCTCCAATCCTGTGCTCAGCTCTGGGCCCCTCAGTGCAAGAGAGACATTGAGGGGCTGGAGCGTGTCCAGGGAAGGGCAACGGAGCTGGGGAAGGGTCTGGAGCACAAGTGCTGTGAGGAGCAGCTGAGGGAGCTGGGGGTGTTCAGGCTGGAGAAAAGGAGGCTCAGGGGGACCTCATCACTCTCTGCAACTGCCTGACAGGAGGGTGCAGCCAGGTGGGGTGAGCCTCTTCTCTTAAGTAACAAGCAATAGGAGAAGAGGAAATGGCCTCCAGCTGTGCCAGGGAAAGTTTAGATAACCAACAAAGTTATTCCACAGTAATAGAACTAAAGTAAAAAATTATCTTCCTCCCACATATATCAAGAAACTGTAACATTACAGAAATCTAGCAAGATATGGCAACTCAAAAAAGCTTACTTTCTTCCTTTTTGCTAATAATGGCTGGCAGCGTGTAGATCTGTAAAAAAAAAAAAAATCAACAAAAACCAATCAAACAACAACAATGCAATAGAACAATGTTTGTGCTTTAAATCCTTTATTGGCAGGTTTGTGAGGAGTTGCAACATGCTATGTACTAGACTGCTGCTAGGGAAATCCCAAGCTTGCCTTTCATGATCTCTTGACATTTACTGCTCCAGCACACAGGTGGGTTAACAGTTCTGTGCTACCATAATGCAAATAATGCATTGGAAATCAGATTTACTGAGACCACATGAGTTAGATTTCAAACCACCTTGTGATTATAATTCCTGTACTGGTTCAGGCTAACAAGAAGCATGTAAAAACACTCATCAAGTTCATAAAATGGATCAGCTGCACTTTTCCTATCAGATACAGGTCTGACATTAGTCTCATTCAGTGACTATTTCAAGAGCATACAAATAGTGGGAAGAAAACTCAGACAAGCCTGTCTCTCAGTAGCTTTCAACATGTGTTTCTGCTCTCTGCAATGCCTTTTGAGATGGTACTAATTGTTTACTCTATGAAAATGTCCAAAAGATGGATGTTGTTTACCACTGTAATAACAACCATTTCACATATTATCTAAACCATGAATCCTATTAGACAATATGCTATTATGTTACTTAAAATAGTATTAATTTAAATATCCTAACATAAAATAATGATATATATAAATGTAGTCTTAAACTAATAGATCTACTTTTCTACTTTATAGTTATCCTCACTATGTACTTGCATTAGTGTTTCACAAAGAAAACAACTCTATTTGTTGGTATTGTGACAGAGTATCTGAAATGTATATTAGCTTCTTTCTGTAATATGTGATCTAGAAAACTGTAAAATGAAAATGAAAAAATATCCTTACTGGTTCCTTTCCATCCATAGCTTCAAGCCAAAGTTTTCGGTTGGATTCTGAAAAAGCTTGTAGTGTGATGATTCCAGGTCTGTCAAAAACACACATTCACTGAAGTTACTGTTTTTCTCAAACAGTATCCAAAGTCAGAATCCACATGCATAGTGATGTGAATATAGAAAAGACAGACAGAAGTTAGGGAAAGTTATATCAGAGCTTCTGATATAACAGAATAATTTTGAGCTAGGTATAAAACACATTTTTTTTAAAGTTTGCTAACAGTCATAAAACAATTTTTAGGAGAACTACTATAAAAGTCAGTCAATTTATCATAGTTTAACAAAAAAATTAATTTAAGATTTCTCTTTATTCCCAAGATTGGAAAAAATACTTCTAGAAATACCACATACCTGTATCTTAAATACAGGAAATCTATTCTCATGTATCTGATATAATTACAATATCCAGGAGTAAGTAGAAAAAAAAATTGTGGACATAATTTTCAAGAAAAAAGAAAGTATTACCACACATTTCTGAAAGTAATAGAGGTTTTTACAGAATATACTTATTAACAAGTATTTATAAAATATTTATAAAAATATTTATGATCTGTTTCTCAAAGAGGGTAGTCAGTTTTGTTACAAGTTCCATGCTGTATCTGCATACAAACATCATGTAGAAAGACAACACATATTCTGTGTAGTGAATTTAATTAGAAAACCAGGTCTGAACAAAGAAGTACTAAGTCTTGAAAGGCCAGTTTGTCTGTATAAAAATATATTGGTAAACATGTGTTCCTACTACAGGAGTTATTATTACCTATTGGTTGCAATTACTTTCAAATTGTTAACAAAACAGAGACAAACCTCTCAAATACTTCAATATCAAAACAGAAACGTTTGTCAATTGAATCTGTCTTTCTCCTGATGCAAGATTTTAGCTTGAACATTTCTGGTGAGCTTGTGACAAGGCCATTCTACAAAACAACAAAATGGAATTAGCACAGGCAATACACTTACACATCTTGGCTTCATCCTAAATTTAACTGCAAGAACAGTCCAAAAGAACACATTTTAACATAGGGACTAAACTTCTTTAGGAATATTTACAGTATTTTTTTAATATATAAAGACTACATTTAATAGCTTTCTGTCTTATATTTGTTACTTAATAATTGTATTTCAGAAAATTCCCTAAATTCAAATCTTACAAACACCTGTGTATATAGCTTGATTACATGCATGTAAGGATGAAAATTATGTAATTCTACCAACTCTCACATGCAGATAAAAAGATTTCCGAAGAATAAAGCTGACTAACCCCAATTCTGGCCACCATGATTGTGAGACCTCACTATAATGACAGCAAGGCTGGGGATTCTGGGGAATGGTAGGAAACAAATGCCACTCCTGTCTTCAAAATGAGCAAGGAGAAGGATATAAAATCATAGAACTATTCAGGTTGGAAAAGGTCACAACTAAACCATCTATGCACATTTTAAATACTTCTGGGGTTTGTGACTCAACTTCTTCCCTGGCAAACTGTTTCAATGCTTGACAACCCTTTTGGTGAAGTAATTTTCTGCAATACCCACCTCCCCTAATGCAATCTGAGGCCTCACGTCTTATGGGAACTATAGGGCAGTCTGCATCACCTTTATCCCTGGGAAGGTGATGAAGTGAAAAATTATGTAAAACACTTCCAAACATATTAAGGACAGAAAGGTGACTGGAAGCAGTCAGCAAGAATTTAATACAGGAAAAATCCTACAGGATCAACCTGATAGCCCTCTACAATGTGTTGGAAGGCTCAGTGTATGATGGAAGAACAATGAATATCATTTATCTCAACTTCAGCCATACCTTCAACACTACACCCTGGACTGAACACTGCCTGAACCGCTGAGCTCACAACAGAAGTCCAGCTGCAGCCAGGCACTAGTGGTATGCCCATGGGGTCAATTCTGTTCAGCATGAGTAGCAATTAGCCCAGGCACCAGGACAGGATCAGACTGACAGGATAGGGAGCAGCTTGGCAGAAAAGGAATTTCAGGTTCTGGTGGGCAACAAGGTGACCATGAGCCAGCAATGTGATATTGCTGCAAAGAAGGCCACCAATCTCCTGGGATGCATCAGACAGCTACTGCCTGCAAGTGGAGCAAAGAGATCCTCACCTTCCATCCAGCACTGGCGAGGAACACCTGGAATGCTATGCTCAGTGCTGGGCTCCCTGGTAAAAGAGAGGCAATGATGTGCTAGAACAAGTCCAGCTAAAGGCTACCAAGGTGATTAAGGACTTGGAGCACAACTACCTGAAAGGAAGCTTTGTGAGGTGGGGGTCAGTCTCTTCTGCCATGTCTTCAGTGAAAGAACATGAGGGAGAAGCCTTAAGTTGTGCCAGGGGAGGTTCAGGTTAGATATTAAAAATAAAATTTTCACTGGAAGAGTGGTTTGGCATTGAAATAATTAACCAGGTGGAGTCACCATCTCTCCTGGTACAAGAAGAAAGTGTAAAAGAAGAGCCTGGATGTGGCACATGGGGATATAGTTGAGGGGTGATTATGGGGGTGCTACACTGATGGCTGGACTAGATGACCTTGAAGGTCTCCTCTAACCTTAAAGATCCTGTGATTTGTCATATGAGAAGAAGCTGAGAGTCCTGGGACTGTTTGGTCTGGGGAAGAGGGATCATATCAGTAACTAATCCACAAATACCTCGTGGGAAGGAAAGTAGGCTGAGTCAGATTCTTCTCAGTGGTGCCCAGTGGAAGGGCGAGAGGTGATGGGCACAAACACAAATAAAAGTAATGTGTATTTGAACTTAGAGAAAGTATTTCAACTTTAGAAAAAGTTTTTTATGATGGTTGAACACTGGAACAGGGTGCTCATAGAGGGCTCCATCCTTTTAGATGGTCTGGACACAGACCTCACCAACCTGTTCAGGCTGACCCTGAATTGAGTATATATTAGAGATCTCCAGAGCCCCCTTCCAAACCTAATCTATTCAATGATTCTGTGCAAATGTGATAAATTTCATATGCACTTACAACAACCACATTAGAGAAGTTACTTAATAATTGATTTCAATATGTCTCTAATGAAATATTACTTGAATATTTATCCATGCTATATAATACATGCCCTGCTTCATCTACGAAAACAGCCTTATCTGTTTGCATTTTTTCTTTTAGCAGTTCCTTAATGCTTAATAAAAAAGATGGAATATACAGGTCACGTATTTGTCCATGTACAAGTAACTCACCACTTTTCCACCAGATTTTGTTTCAGCTATATTCATTGTAAAAGTTTTTGTTCCTTTGTCATAAGTGCAGTAATGTTTAACCCATGTAAATCCAAGGGGTCCTAGAGTAAAGAGAGATAGTATCAAAAGTAACTGTCATTTTACCACTATTATACTTGGAATTAGAGTAAAAAAATGAAATAAAGTAGCATCCACATGCAGCCTACTCCTTGTTTTTTAATCTGAAAATGTTGTTCCAGTATAATTTCCAAATATTGCAGCTTTATAATATTGCCCAATAAAGCTCCAGCAGACTGACTTTCTTTGGCAACTGGATGGGCAACAGCATTCTATTATAGTAACAAGGCAGGAAAAAGGTAAGAACAGACCTGAGGAGTTTTCAATAATATCAACAGCAGAGTGTACAAGAGGCAAATGATTCACATGTGAGTACTCACCACATAGAAACACCTGACAATACCTGAGTGTTCCCTCTGCCACATTTGGGACTCAGAAAGGATCCCTTCCCCTATCCCCAGAAAATGATGAGGTGGTATTGAGGAAGGACCTAGTCATGCCCAGCTCCTGGCTACTTGCAAAAATTAACCCTGTCCTGTCTAGAACCAAGACAAAAATAAAGAACCTTGACTTTAAAAACTGGTATTTTAAATTTTAATTGCATATTTTAAAATTTTTCATGTTTTTCTCTCTTAATGTGAAGAATTAAATAAAAATGTTTGAAAAAAACCCTAGTAGTTTTACTATAGATACACAGGTTTTGCCTTCTCAATGTACCCACAAAAGCGGTGGTTATATGAGAGACTGAGTCAGTCATGTAAGTCGGATGTCTGTCAGTCCAGAAACACAGCTGTGGAAATTTATATGGTCTGTTATGCTGACTTTGAGAAAGCTCTCTTATTGCCTGTGTTCTGGAAGAAAGTAAAGTCATGAATCAAAAATTCAAATGGCTATTTACCCTCAGAAGTTAGCTGTTCTGCTCCTTTATTTTCACTTAGCAGAACAAAATCTGTAATTATTCAGCATCAATTTTTCCTCTGATGGCAATTCATTATCTCTTTTAGCACATTATAAGATGGATGAGCACTCTCAAAGCAGTTTTAGATGAGTTAAGAAGTCACCTATTTTCATTAGAAAATTTAGCCAGACACCTGTGTTGCAACTTTAAACTTGTTACTCTTGGCTATCCAAGAAAAAAATGTACGGCCTAGTGCCATTTTTTAAAAACACCTATATTTGCCACCATGCATATCAGTAAAAAATATATACAAAATTTACTCTCAAGAAGAGCAAACATTTAACCCAGTTGATCACAATTAGACAAGGACCTATTGGATAAGGGTTGTAGGCAAGTAAACTTGCATGACAAGGAATTATACAACTAGTACCTTTCCCACTATGCAGTGAGTACAGACCCTGTTACTCCAGAATAAACATTTCTTTTCAGTAAGAAGATGTCAAGCTGGCCTTTCACTATTTAATGAAGCACAGCATGTGCCTGGTACTTCACTTCTTTTCTCCCTCTCCCATTAGCACAGCTCAGTGTAATTTCCACTTAACACAGATTTCTTTTATGATTATTAATCAATTAAAAAATAGACTGTGTTCTTAAAACTTGCAGCGCTACTGAGGATAAAACTGGCTGTGGTTAACTGTGGTCAGATGGTACTTAGATGACCTTTTCTTACATCTTTGATTTCCATTAAGCACATGTTCATTTAAGATGGCTGGGTCAGTGAAGGTCTCTGGTACAAGGTGCTCCTGATGGCTGAACTAAAGATCCTGTTCAGGCAGAGAAAGTACAGGAAACAGAAGAGATCCAAAGCAGGGTGCTGGGAGTTTGCAGCAAGGTGCAGGGCAGCCAGCCAGAGCTGAGCTTGCTACCAGTCAACCACTGGGGCAAACAACAGCACAGACCTTCCTTCTTGTACTTACGTTTCTCCTGCACATAGAGATAGCCTTCCATTGTCCATTGACTTGGTGGTCTGTAATCTTGGTTGGCTGATTTCATTCTCTGCATGAGTCTCTCCACTTCCTGCCTAGTGCTTTCGAAGTTATTGCGAGTCTAATACCCAGAAAAGGAAACAAACACAACCCCACATCATCTCATGCAAGTACTAAAATAACAACGAACAACTAATTACAAATAATGCCAAGGAGACTGTATTGGAGACCAACAAAAGCATTTGCCAGAGACATAAAAGGGAGGAAAAGGAAAAAAAATGCAGTATAGAATAATACTTTTCACTGCTAGAAGCCTGGGAATAACCTAGTAATGAAGAATTCAACTTAGGTACACAAATGTAAGGAAAACATAGCTGAGAATAACACCATTGCTCTTTCTGCAGGTCATTAATCTCATACAGGAGGTCATCTCACCTCTTCAAGTATGCTTACACAGTATTTTGCAGACAGATACAGGCTTTCTCTCTGTACACTCTGGGATTCTCAGACAGATGTTTGGCTAAACTAGAAGCTGCTAACAGCTTAGCCTGAAACCTGAAGTAGTAAGACCCACTGAAGCACTTTAAGTACAGTGCAGAAAACACTAGTTTGGGTTAAAGTCAGGTTAATGAGCCCAGACAGCTGCAGTTTCTACACACAAGGAAGAGACAAATTGTCTGTGTATCCATATCTGCAGTGATAACACAGGTGTTGCTGCTTAGAATAGTCAGGTTACTGGCACTGCCATGAACAAGTTCTGACTTGGCAAACACCACAGTTCAATATAAAAAAAAAATGGGAGGTAAGATACACTCACAAGTGGCAGAACTATGCCAAAAGCATGGAAGAAGTGTGCCTGTCCTAAATATCACGTGTGTAGCCAAGCATGTAACAAAGCAAACAATTAAGGTATTAAGGTGGGTTGTTTCTATATTTTCTTATATCTATATGCATATAAATGGCTGCTTGCTCTTAGTGAATTCAGTGAGGCTAGGGGTTCCCTCCATGCATCTAGCATGGGATAACAGAAGAGAAATATTGAGAGATGCCACAGCTTTGTTTGATTACTATCAGATATTGAACACTCTGACCCAATAGGTAAAAAAAAAAATAAAGATTTTTGTAACGTTTCTACAGAGTCATCCGTGGACTCAAATCCTCAGCAGTCAGAAAGATACTCTCAGGACTTTATACACCAGTGAATACTTCCCCTTTTTCATGGGCCATTTGTGTAGTTAGTCACACAATAGTATAAAAGAATATATGCTCAATCTTGGTTTTGAAGACAAACACGGTGATTAGAGAAGGAGGTAAAATTCTAATGTGAACTTTTCAGATTATGTCCTTCAGAAGAACTATCAGTTCAGATCAAATTTAAGAGAGGTCATTTTGAGGCCTTCAAGAAGGACAAGCCATCGAAGCATTATCCCTATTTTAAGAGCTTGTCTCCATCTATGAAGTTTTTAATTACTACTTTTAAGCAGCCAGGTCTTTGAACCAAATCACAGAAACCAAAGCCAGACACACCAAGTATGCCACGGGCCAGCTGTGAGACAGTTAAAGTGACAACAGGTCATGTTAGAACATGGTGACCTGTTAAGAGCTGCTGGTCTGCTACTACTCTTCTACAGCTGTTACTGCTCTGCTCTAACCTGTAGAACATTTTTAAGAACAGCAACAGCAGTTCAGATAAACTGTTTTTCAAGACCTGAATATACAATGCAATGGAGAGGAGTACTTTTGACAGCTACAGACAGGCTGAATGCACTTCTTCCTGTCCTCAGTTTGTGTTTACCCATATAAATTATTTCACTTCCATCTGATTTTGGGTAACACTCTCAATGACAAGTACGTAGAGAACCCAGCTGGCTGCGTGAAGCTGTGGATCGAGATCTGGAGCCAGAATTTATACTGCAGTGTAATAGGAGTGATGTTCTGATCCCCACTGTATCTTCATGTATATGTTTTCTGATATATAATTAAAAAAACCCAAAAAACCGTTGATCCTTCTGCCTAACTTCACATCTCCCTCTACTTCTGTAATCTATTTACAACTTCAAGTTGTGCAGATATAATAGTTAGAAAACATTATATCTAAATATTTCTTAATTACCATTGAAATTGAAAAAAGTTCTTTAATAATTTTGCTTTGGTAGGGACACATAGAGGAAATATATGATTACTTACAATGCCAGTTTTGGTCTGTGCTGTGAGCTCATGCTCCTCTCAGACCTTGCCATATTAAAGTAAGTAAATCTCTGGACTGAAGCACATTTTTTACTCTTTCAGTGAAACTGCTGTGCAACAACACTGACCCCTTGTGTCTTTATCTGAGAGCATCTTAGTAGCAAACAATGTGAAAAACACAAAATTGGAAAGGACAAGTGACTGGGATGCTCTACAGAGACCACTTGCATTTTGATCCAAAAGCAAAAGGCTAATCATCTAGGAAGTTTAGCCATATTTCCTCAAGCAGCATTTAAAATGGCATCTATATATATGAACAAGACATGCAAAAGGAAAGATGGAGCTACAAAAATTTGTGGTATGTGTCTTTTCTTGAAAGAATGAAGTAGACTTAACTTTTAAAAAAATTTTGTTATGGACTTTGATGTTACTTGTCAGGAAATATTTGGGGCTTGTCCAGTACTGACATGTTGAAGTTCACTTTCTGCCTTAAAAGCAGAGTGTTTAAGCTTTGCTTAAAATCAAAGTGTGTACTTACTTATTTGTATATCCTTGGAAGTGTAATATCTGAATTACACAGTGAAACAAGTGTACACTTTTATAAAGCAGTTATGATAAGTAAAAAAGTATGTTGATTAAACATATTTTAGTCATCTCTGATAGCTTTGAAATTTTTTGGGCAGTTTGTGCCCAAAATGAGATCTTATATGGCTCTGACTACCAAATCCAGACCAATTTACAGCAGAAGATTAATCTCCTCCATTGAGTGTAACTCTCTACACGAAAAGATTCTTTCTTCTGGTGAAAACTAATGCTCATGAGAGCTGCTCACCATGGAGGAGGGTCCCACCTATTCTGCAATGGTATAGGGAATAGCCAGAGAATGGCTTCCCAAGATTGCTTTATATACAGTGAGAAGTTAGCAGACAGCAGGACAAACTCTACAATTCTATACCAGCTGGAGCATTTTTGGTACCTCCACTAGTCCAGAAGAAAGGTTTCATTCTCAAGAAAGCTTTATACAAGTTTAAATCTATCTGGACTGCTATGTTTTCTAATAAAAACTTGGCTGCTGTCCTGTTTCTCTTGTTCTTGCTCCCAAAGTTTTGATCTGGAAATCACAAATTTACTATCCAAAGTTATTTGTTGTCAGGAATCTTAATTAAATTGACCTTATAAAAACAATTTTACCTATCTGTATAAGAATTTGATTTCAGCTTACTAAAACATTGCAAGATTTAGAATTTCAATAAAGTGTTATAAATCTACTTTAATATCCTAAACTGAAGTTAGAAAATGAAAAAGTTAAATTATGTAAATATAAATCATCCTTACATTCTGCAAATTGAACTGCAGTTGCTGCTTGTATGGTGCAAACTCCTGAGCCAGTTCATATCCTTCATGGTAAAATGTAAATAATCCTTGAAGAAAGGCCAAGAGCTGAAAAGGTAAAATTGAGAAGCATTATACATTTTTAACTCCTGGAACACTGTGTGCTTTTACATGCAAAAGCAAAGTTTTGCTGAGAAGGAATTCATGATGAGACCTTAAAAAAAAGAAATGCTATACATGCTTTTGTGTCATGAAGTTGTAATTTCCATAATAATTTAATTCACTATCTTAGTAATTTTATCCAGTTTTTCAGCTGGAGTCTTTGCTGGTGTGCATTTTCCAAGTTTAAAATGTCAAAATTCAAGTGTTTTTACTTCAAAATATTATTTCACTTTCTTCACAGTAATTGCTTGGTCCACGACCTATTTTCCATAAATGAGACTCTAGAAAATATGTTTTGGATAGGTTAGCACAACACAAGAAACCTGGACTATTTCTTCCTGCTCTAAGTTGTAAAAGGTGCCACTAGATTTCAGCTCTTGAATTAATGCATTCCTGCCACCTCTTAGTTTTAAAAGCCTTCTATAACGGATTCTGCTTTAAATTTTAAAAGCGTTTTGACATTACTATAAGTCACCCTACCTGCTGTTAAATAACAAGCATTTATTTCTTATCATAGACTGCTTTCTTGGTCTATATAATTTAGCTTACCAAAAAAAGGTAAAGAAAACAGAAAAAAAAAAAAGAGAGAAATTAATTTGGATTTACAATAACAGAAATTTTTAACAATAAAAAATATTTGCATTAGTATATTACACCATTATCATCCAGGCTAACTGGCTCTCCAGGCTGTCTGACTCAGTAAAGAACCACAGGTATTCCAGAGCATAATTCTTTTCCCTTTTTCAGACTTCTCTCTCAGGATGGAATGAATGATCCAATGGAAACATTTATCTCTCTTCATTGATACTGAAGTAGTCTAGACTCAGGCAACAAAAATGCCATCGTTCATATTTAAAGCCTTTGCTTTCTGTTACCAGTACCATAGATTACTCTAAGTGGAATCGTGTAAAGATGCAGTTTTTACTGTGCTTATATTTTCTTTAAATTTACTCTCAGCCCTACTTGAAGAATTGTAGCAAAATTGTTCTGCCTCCTCTCTCCCATTACTCTCTAGAAGACTACTGAGAGCCCATTTATGTGCCTGCTCCTTTGTTGCATTAGTAAGTTAAAGCAGTTGGAGGTGAACAGACCATCAGTTCAGACACAAATATAGGATATGGCTGGGAGAAGGACTCTGCCCTTGGTTTTTACTGCTATTGCAGGAGCAGAGGAAAGCCTGGCCTCAGGCAGAGATGGTGCAAGCCCACGGCTGCCCAGTAAGCCAGTCATGGGGCCTGAAGAACTGAGATCTTTGGACACAAAAAGCAAGTTTTTGTGGGGGCCTCTACAGCAGATGTGAATTCCTGAACCATATTCCACCATCAAACAATGAAGGCAATGCAATCTCAAGAAGAGGGCTCCATATCTTGTGTAAATCAATCTCACCTTAACATGATTCATCTGTCCAGCTGAAATTATTAACTCAGCTAAGGACTGGACCCTGAAATTATTATTATTAAACTGATCATTCAAGTGTTTCTGAGGAAGGTCCAAGTACAATAGTTTATATTAAAAACCTCCAATTGTGCAAACAGATAGAAAGAGCTCTATAATTTTCTCTAATTCTAGACTATAATTCTAATTCTGTAATTCTGGAAATAACTACTTACAGGATAAGAAAGAAAATTATTCTTCCTTTTTATGAATAAAGAACAAAATATGCAAATTATAACTAAAGCTCTGCTTTGGCTCCAGTTATGTGAAGCCTGTTCTCACTCTCTAGATTCAGTTACTCATCAGTGCCCCCAGCTACAATTCCTTCAGATGTCACAGCACAACTACTCCTGTTACTTTGACTTGGTCCAGTCAAAAGAATGGACCAAGTCAAAGTAACAGGAGTAGTTACTAGTAGTAAGTTAACAGTTTACTTTGACTTGGTCCAGTCAAAAGAACGTGTGGATTAACACAGCCTGCAAGCAGGAGCTTGCTGCTAAACCCATCCCTAGTGCAGGAGCAATACTTGGCAAAACTGCAGCCAAATCACCACACTAATGCACATCAAAATTACAATAAAGAAACTTTGTAGAACAAAGTTTCAGTATGTCAGCTTATACCTGACTTTTAGAGCTCAGTTTAAAGAACATTTGAGGAGAATAAATTGTACAAATTTCAGCTTCAATACTTGAAGGAAAACATTTTACATCACATGAAACACTTATACAGAGTACACTGAGAAATACCAAGGAAAATATTTAACACAAGATGGCAGCAAAGCTGAAATTATCTGAGAGCAAAAATACAACAGTAGCAAAAAAACCAAACAAAACAAAACAAAAAACGAACCCAACCCAAAAAAACCAAACCAAAACCCTGACAAAAATCTGAATTAATTTTAGTTAACGTATTTCACAGGTATTCTGGCAGTTGTGCATTGCAGAGGATCTGGCCTTGAGGCTTTCCTGGTTAAACACTCTTTGAGAACTCAGAAAAACAGGAATAAAAGAAAAGCATTATGCAAGTCCTAGATCAGCATTTTAAAGCTGTGTGCTGATATGTGGCACTGAGGATGGCATTCACTTCAATGTACATGTCACTAGCAGTGGAAAAACAGGAATGCAGAATATGCCCTGTGCCCAATGGGCCTGTGCTGCTAGGGCATCTTCAAAATCACTTCCATTAGAACAGGTACAGCTATAGCATTGTATGGAAGAGATTTAAAGGCCATGGTCTTTTGCCCTAGGCTCATATTTATAGCAGGATTTTCTATTTGCTGGCATTGAAGAAGCACTGCTGCTAAAGGCAGGCTCATAACTTTAAAGATATTAATATTAAATAGAGCAAAAATATATTAAAAACAAGAATAGAAAATCAGCCCCTTTTCTCTTCTATTAAAATTTTCAGAATGTATTTTGAGGTGGTATTCACACATAAAGAGGTAGGTTATTCCATCAAACATCACAAACAATGTCTGATGCTTTCATATCAACAATTTTTCATTTTAATAAGAGTCTTATCGTTATCTCATTCTGAGTGCCTAATCATTCACATCAGTAAAGACTGAGGTCTGAACTCCATAGCACAAAGCTACTCATCACACCAGAGCCACAAGGATTTCAACAGAGAACCCGAAACAAAATCCAACTACTTCTTGAGACTCTATTTATTTTTATGTAGAGCTGCTGACCTCAAGACTGCCTGGTCGTTTCATTCTCACAGGAAGAAGATTGTACTTAGGTTTCGGATAGGGGAGGAATTTAACCTTTGGCCTGCAGCACATCAGCCAGAAGTCCCTGTCTCCCTGTTTTCATTTTATTTATAAGAAGATAGTGCTTATTCTTCAGATTAAAGTGAACATAGTTAATAATGTAGAAAATGCAAGAAAGGGAAATTTAAATTTAACATCCACTGTGAAGTCTCATAGAAATGCATGCAATTACAGGCAGTGTTTTTCAGTTGGCTGTTCTTTTTTTCTTCTCTTTAAATAAACATTTAACTGACCACCCCTCACATTTCAGATAGTTTACTACTTATGAACTTTGTGCCCTGACTTCTACAAGACAAGGAAGTCCTGGCATCACCAAAGGACAAAGCAGAACTCTAGGAAGGTGTTTGAATTGTTTTACAAGCATAATATCCTCAGAAAGCACTGTTGGCTTGGACTAGCTTCCTAGGGATCACAAGAGAAAAGCTAGCAAGACAGATTATTGTCACTTAATTTGCTTTGTTGTTTATCCAGCTGTAAATTTGAACACTAATTTGTCCTTCAGAAAACGTTTAAATTCATTATCTGTATGAAAACCTGAGGTTTGTTCCTTGGAAAAATCAAGATTTAGGAGAATTGCAAATATGAATATGCCAGTTACTCACACTAGTACACATTAACAACCACTTTGATCAAGATGCAGAGAACAAAGAGAAACCCAGGGCCTGAGAAGCAGCTGAAAAAATCTACTCTAAATATTATAATCTTCTATTCACTGTATGAGTCAGTAGCATCTGTACCTTAAGATCTTTCCTGAGTCTCCTCCAGGAGAGAACACATTCTATGTTTACTGACTCCCACTGTCCTAGCTGTAACCCACCTAGCAATTTTTGCTGGGTTACTTCTCCCACTCTGGTTCTCAGACTGTCTTTATCCTTTGGCATAGAAAAACTAAAAGTCTTGAAAGGATGTTCAACAGATCATTTGATTTTCAAGTTCTACTCCCACATCCCAAATTTATCCTTCTGCATGGGCATCACAGTTTCCTCCTTCATTGCACTAACAGATTTATTTTGTTAAACTTTCCTTCAGCGAGTCTGTTAGCAAGATGTCAGACTGAGAATTATTTGAAGACGTGACACTGTGCTGATAACTCAGAGGCACAGGCAGCACGTACACAGGAATGTCTCACGACCATTAGAACTCCTGAGGAGGAACGTCCATATGGACACACCACCAGGCATCATCTGCCATATGCACATTCATAGAGCACACAGAGGAAAATTAATAATATGACAATTCTTTTGATATCTGACTTTAAAATGTTAGGCTTTCTCCTTAGCTAGACCTTTCATCTAGGATCATATGCTCATATTTCCAATATTTCTTACATAAGTGTGAATTTTAGAAAGCCTATTTTGAAGTCTTTGGGTGTTTTTTATTTGTTTAGTTTTTTTTGTTATTTTTAACTCCATGGTATTGCTGATCTGTATTTTAATATACTTTTTCACATAAGGCACGTGCCTTATGGGTTTTAGCAAATGTTCTTAATTCAGCACGTTGTATGCAAGAGACTACAAAAAAGAATTCAGTTTTGAAGATTCAAAATTTTATAACTGAAGTTATAATGTAAGCTCCATCTATATCCAGATTGATTATAAATAAATTCACACACCAAGTCAGAAGACATTACCTGCAAGGCCTATCAATTACCCAGTCACCAGAGTATTTCCTGTACCTTCCTCTGGACAATCAAGTATGCCATACTGGGCTGGAATGCCTACTGATCTGAGACAGTTTGGAAACAGATACATTTAAAAGTAAATTTTACCTATTTTAACTATTGTGTAGTTTCACAACATTTTCCAATGTACAAGGTCTTTTCAATACAGAAAGTTTCTATTACATTAAAGGAGCATAAAGTCTTCTACACTAGGGTCAGAGCTAGGTCAAGATTGCTAGATTTTTCCTGGATGTGAGAGTTTTGGAGAAGGAGACAGAGACACACATTCTGGATTAATCTGTGACAGGTAGAAAAATGTTCTTATTTAGGAATCCGAGCAAAGTTTTAGTCTCTAAGATTTGGCAGCTGTATGCCATAAAGATAGGATTTCTGAAAGTACTGCTTGCTGAAACCAGGTTCATTAGTTTGCATCAATGTCAAATATTCAGTATACAATACACTCTCATCTCATGGAAAGAAGGCATCTGAGAAGCTCTCCTTGGTGACACAGGGTGTTAGAGATGTAATTCAACCCATTTCACAGTGAAGAGTGCTGCTTCAGTAGTTACAAGGAAGCTGGGAGATGGCGTGGAGAGAACCACACTTGTTATGTTCCTCTCTGACAACCAGGACTCTGCTGTGCTCAGTCTGCTTAATGGGAAGGGACACATGGCACTGGAAGTTCTCTGTCAGGGGCTAGAGGTACAAACTGCATCAGGCAACTGGCAAGCCAGGCCTGTCTGTATGACATGAACAGTAGTAACACTGCTACCAGGCCACAGAAATATGCTAGCATGTCATGAAGCTGCTTTTGGAACTGACTGACACAGTAGAGAGTTAGGAGTGGGGGATGGAAACACAGTCCAAAAGGAAATCCCAGACTTAGATATGGACACTGAAAAACAACTTTATCTTACTTTTTAATGACACATCAACATATGCATTCCTTTATGGGCAAAGTAAACTAAAGGCAAATGACTCCACCACCAAAAAGATAAACTTACCTATGCCACAGGAAAATTGATTTTTCACTTTACTTCATGTGTAACTCAGAACAATATCTGTGTATACTGCCTACCCAGAATATTTAAATTAAAAACTGGCTCAAAATTTAAGCCATTAAATCATGGTATTAGGAAACATCGATTATGTGTTGCACAGACACAACATTACATGATGTCCCATTAAAATGTTACACACACTTCAAGTCATCAGACATTTCACTTCACAGTAGATACTAAACTCTTACATAATCCTTCAATAAACATGGAAAGTCCCCAAGCCAAGATCTTAATGTCTGTCTATATACAAAGAACCTGAATTCAAAACTTAAAAAGGGAGCAAAAAAATTGGTATTTTAAATTCATTTTTCAGCTTTATATGCATGCATTCTAAAGAAAATAAAACATAAAACTTACAGGTTCTACAAATTCAAATTTCTTTTTTTCTTGTACTTCTTGTATTTTAAAAACATATTCTAATGAGGCTTCATAAAAGTTCTGATGTTCTCTGTCAATCTGTGTATCTGCCTAAAAGACAAAATTAAATATGAACAACATTTGTTTAGTCTTGTTTTTGGTTTAAAAACAAGTTATGTCATTAACAAACAGATCTTCCATAAGATTATTTTTAAAGTTTTATAGAGTTCAGTTTTCTGTCTCATAATTAGAATACCTACTTAAAAAAGCTAAATGCAAGTTTAAGCAGCTAACATTACACATTTCAGCCTATGTCTTTTACTCCTCTTTTTTGGTTTCTTCTTTCTTTTTGCTCTTTAATATTCTAGTTTTTAGGAGAGCCTGGAGGGAAAGAAAGGTGGCAGCAGGTACTTGGAATATGTAAATTTAGAAAAGGAAATAGAAATGAGCGCCATAGGAATCAAGGACAGACAAAAAGATAATTATTTCTATTGAAATATTTAGGCATCATATGCACTGAAATTGTATCTACTTTTCAGGTTCAAATACCTTCACAAAAACATATTTTCTTTCTTAAATAGGCTGTTTTTCACAATGACATCTTGCAACTTACTATTTTATAGTATGAATCATACATTCTTGGTATGTAAACATATTTAAATCCCTAACCTCATAAATCAAATATATTTCAAGTTTTAATTTTCAAGTGACAGAACTGCAAGGCAATACTTGTCAGAAATGCCTGATTAATACCACCCAACATGGAGATCTAGTATCAGAACAGTGTCTTCTGCCTAAACAGCTAAAGAATTAACTCTTATCAGCTGATAAAGAGTAATAGGCTTTTATCCTCAATTTAAACAAGCCACAGGAGAGGGAACTAACAGACAAGCAGTGTAGCACATAGATAATGTTTAAAGAAGACATGCAGATTCCATTCTAATTCATTCTTCCTCATAACAAATCATTTTCTCATGCAAATCCCTTTTGGGCTGTATTAGTTAGACCTCGCTCTTTGGTCAAAATACTACAGCAGATTAACAACATGAATAAGATCACCTATTTTTGATGTACATCAGTTAAAATACAGAAGGATACTTCTGCATGTTCTCTAGTTTAATTCTGGCATTAAAATTAACAAATGCAGGGCAAGTGGGAAAGCGTGATGTTGTCTTCCCTTGACAACAAACTATAAACCAGCAAACACATCATAAAAGAGATTTAGTACTTTTAACAGTAAAAAAGCAAAAAGTCAATGTTTTCCTTCAGGCAGGATTTGGCCATCAACAGCACCATATATAATTAAGATTGCTTCTCTACTCAAGGACAAGCTACTATTGCGATTTGGCTGTACAGGCTTTTAACAATATTGATTCACCTTCGTAGCCCAGTGTTCTAACTCTACTTCAACACATAGGCCTCAGGGATATGTTTCAAATCATTCAGTACCAGCATCTCCTTCCTATGTCTATTAAAAAAAAATCAGTAAACTAATAATATGAAGCTGAAATCAAGTACTCAAAATTCCAATAATGAACTGCTCTACCTTAAAATTAACTCTGCCATTTGCCATTCATATAGTGTGTTTGGCTAGTGTTTTCCCTGGTAGTCTGTTAATAGCTTTACTTCACAATAATAATCTATCACAAAGACAGTGCTACATAACTGAACGGAAGCAGTTGCCACCACTTTGGGATGTGATCCAGCAACGCCTTGCTCACAAAAATGCCATCAATAAGCACTTGAAACAGACCTCAGCTCTCTCATTTAATTGTACATAAATAATGAAACATAGTTTTAGAAATTGTCTCTTTCAGGCTTTGCCTCAGAAAAAGTATTTAAACACCTAATTAAATCCATCCCTACTCTGAACAGCATTTAAGCAGGTTGCAGTTGTAATGATACTTACAACAACCAAGTGCCATCTCAAATATGGTTTAGGGCCATAATCACCACCAGGGAAAGGGACTAAATCAGATTTCCCCAAACATATATTCTGTAGAAGCTTATGAATCTGTGTTAACACCAAAGGATTCAGATTTGTAAGAATTGCTTTGAAAGCGATCTTAAAGATTCAAAAGCTGAAAGTTTAATGTTTTTCTGTGAGTTCAAACTGCATGTAAAAAATAAGGAGATCTGATAGATATGATTTTAAGTCTCTACCTGTATGATGTATAGTTATAGTGAGTAATACTTTCATTGATGTAGGCTATCACCTCAATATATATACCAGAACTTCACAGAAGCTTGGATACTGATTCTGGAACAGATTTCAGAGAAATAAAACCAGAAGTTCATTAGATTTCTCACATCACTCAATTCTGCCCATTTTCTCCTCCATTGTAGGCTTCTGTAAGCAGTGAAAAGATGCTACTGTGAAGTTGCATTTTGATACTAAAGGAAAAAAGCCAGTCACCAGTGTAAACTGCATCAGCAATCTTGCAGACTCTTAAAATATCCAACATATTTCAGTTAGGTGAATATATGCAAACTACTCTCTACAGAATGTGTTTCAACCATCAAACTTCAGATACCTAATTAAGGTGATCTCAATTTCACTCAAGTGAGATATGGAGAAGAACCCAACAGAGTACAAGATCTTTGCTCATCCCAGTACTCTTTAACCCACATAATGTGAAGAGTTATCAAGAAACCTCATCAATTCAAGGAAACAGTGTTTTTCCCATGCAGCAGTCAAAAAAATGGTATTTCCACCTCCCTGAATACATGATGTTGGCTTGAGGCATGGACTTTCCATCTCCTGCCCTGGGCACCAAAGCTACAGCTGCCAGCACTGCTTGGTTCTTTGCTCGTGCCCTGCTCTGCTGTGGGTTGCTCCAACAAACTCCATCCTGGACACCAGGGCTACACATGGGGCTCACCCAAACCACTTGGGATGCAAATCAACAGCTGTCTTCAATTTCAGGTCAGGAATGGGGCTTGGCCTCCTTTTACTTCCAATATAGACAGAGGCCAAAAGCCTCCCAGGCTGACAATTTTGGTACTGATTTGCTATTGTACCTTCTCTTATGGTGGGTCTATGCTGCTGATTCAGCACATCTACAGAGGCAGAAAATGGCTAAAGACAGAAATGCCAAGTTATGCTCTTTATTCTTTACAAGGGAGGCATCTAGAAATCAGAAACCTCAGCCTCAGCTACAAGATTGCAAATCCAGATATGCCGCTTAAGGACACACTGGAAAAAATTATTCTGGTTTTCCATCAGTTTATACTTGTGAGCCAAATCCACTATTATTGTACCATAGTTTACTAGATTCACAGTTGTTACTTCGCACTTCAGTCGCTGCTTTTAGACTGTAATTATTCTCAAAAATATTTTATTTATTTTATTTAGCTTCTATTCTAGAACAAATTAGTGTTTAAGCTCACTTTTCCCCAATTTGGTAAGAATGTCTCTTTTTTTAAGCTGGGGCTTAGCCTCAAACAGAACTGCTTCTTCATCAATGCATAAGATATTTGGGAAAAGTGAAAGCCGTGACATACAAGTGGAACGATAAACCAATCCTACATAACTAGCTTCTTATCTAGACTGATTCTTATATAGACAGCAACAGGAATTCAGCCATATAGACATTATTAGAAATTTTTAATTTCTAAGCCTTATTTTATTTGAATTATAATTTTATTGGTAAACATGAAAAAAAAAATCCTACGACATATGACTGAGTGATGGTCACACCTTTGGTGAAAATTCCATCTGCAAACTAACCCCCACAATTTAAGATTCACCATGACAATAGTAATCTCATCAAAATGATTTTTAACTACTTTTGGCACAATTCCCAAAGTGTCATTGATATAATATTGCTGGGTTTAATGTAATTTGCTTCAGAGACAAGTTATATTAATTTCTATCTAGCATACTAAAAAGCCCTGGAATCTTTCTGTTAAACCAGAAGTCTTCAAGTTTTGTTTTTGTTTTTGTTTTTTTTTTTAAACAGGAAAGAATCAGCCATACAGACTCTTCAGAGCTGAAGTTATAGATACAATTTCAGGGAAATTTCAGGAGCCACAATTTAGAATAAGATGAAAAGGAGGAATAAAAGAAGGAGAAAAGAGTATTATCAAAGTGATCTCAGTTCAGTCTTCTGGATTAGAATTTATATGAAATAGAAGTGCAATTTCATCAGTTAATAGATTAACTAGCAAACCAAGAAGAAATTAATTAATTGGCTTTCCAGTATTCAACATATAGCTTATAAAACTCACACTTTTATTGTACTAATATAATTCCATTCTTGCAACCGATAAACATTAGCTGTACTTGAAATACATAAAGTTGCAAACATAGAATATTTCTTTGTTCAAATATTTAACTCCTATTTGGAGTTAAATAAAATTTCATCCCAGTCTAGAATTTATAGTGACAACAAGCATGATCAGAAACCATCACAATTTCACATTAAATAAAATACAGCACGTCTTGAAGAGAACCAGCTTGTTATCATGATTTCTATGCAAATGAGAAATTAGGTAGGAGTGTATTCAGTTCTTACATCTTGCAAATGAGATTCTTTCTTCTTGGCTGACAAATTTAAGTGCTTCTCTAAGATGGAATAATATTTCTCACTTTCCTTGTCAAACTTCTTCTTCCCATCCTGAAAAACAAAGCATTCCCAAGTGAAATATTTGACTAAATATCACAGCTAACTTAAATTAAAAGAAATAACAGGTGCCAAGATATGCCTCACTATTAAACCACTTTTGTTGGTTCCAGTATTTTTAGGGTTGGATTCTTAAGTGGAAGTAAAGATAGTAGAACTGCTTCAATTATTAAAAGCAACAGTAAGCAGGATTTTTCCCATAAATAACAAATCCATACAACAGACTTGCATGGTTTCCCACAGTAGAGGTACATGAGATTTTATGTAAGTGGTATATTTTTAAGCAGACACTTAATACAAGATTATATTAAGTTTTAAATACAAGTTTTTAAAGTCCACCTAACTGGCACATTGTTTTAAAAAATAAGCAAACAAACAAAAAACCCCAACCAAAATCACAAAAAACCCCAAACAAACAAACAACAAGAAACCCCAAACACCTCACCCACACCCAACAAGCAAAAAACCCTAAAAAACCCCTCACTGTGGAGAACACAGATGAGTATAAAATATGTGATAAAGACATAGTCTTATTCTTTGCATTTAAGACTAATACGCTTATTTTCCACCCACTCTCCTAAAATACGAGGATGATGGAAAAGCATATGTGTGGTTGCAAAATGAAATTAGTCCAAAAGTCTGTTTCCAATAATATTTTGATGTATCTGAATGTTTAAGCTTGTCTCATTTAAAAGTTATCCCGCCTTTTTCCTTTCCCACTCCTCTTTGTTTTTCCCATCATGTGCAGCCAATCCTCACATTTCTACAGTAAAACTATTTTGATACATAATATAAAAGAGCTACTACTTTGAGTAAATTAAGAAACATCTTACTTTCTGCAAACAAATTCAAAATTCATACTTCAAATATTTTAAAACCTGCTGTTCTGAAATTTAAATCTGAAATTTAAGAAAAAAATAGGTTTCTCAAAAGCTTTTCCATTCTTCAAGGAGTGTCAAATTTCAAGAAATAGGAGAACTGATTGAAGTTGATATCCCATCAGGGAATTACCAATGATAAATCCATAACTTTTAATTAAAAAATATTTATTCCCTAAAAAAATGCAACTTTCTGCCAGTGATTTTTATAATCTTATTGAAGTCCTAATGATTAATAATTTGAATATTTTGAGAAAACAAAAAAAGCTTTAAGACAAGCAGTCCTACTTACACATGTGCAAAAGCTAGTAATAATAGAAAAACTAATTACTGGACATCATGCAGTAACATCAGGTCATTTTAAGAACTGTAGTGTTTCTCTCCCTGACCTCTTTCTCTCTAGAAATTTTTTTATACAAAAACAAATAACTGGCTCGCATTGTAGCACCACCCTGTTTTCCTTAGTCATATTATGGGAAAGTCAGGTCAGTCAGAGAAATAAGAAATAGGAGGAAGATTTTAACAACATGAATTAAAGCTTTTCAACCAGCTGCAACAACAAACCACTTAATGATTAGCTTCAGTGATTAAAGTTTACAACAGTAATTCTAGCAGATTGTTAAACACATCATATACTTTCTATCCTGCAAAAAAGTTCAAATATATTCAGTACGAAAAATATGCACAATTTAATATTCACACTATTTCACAACAGAGATATCTTCAAAAGACACCAGAAGGAAAAGAAGGGACTTGACCCAACAAAAGATTAAATAACAATACAGAATAACTACTAATGCCTTTTATATTTAATTACAGATAAGCAGATACCAGGACAAAAAGGCAAAAAAGGAAAAAAATAAAAGTTTGTATTTTTTTTAGCAAGTGAAAAAAAGCTATAAGAATTATCTTCCAGAATCTTTCCCAAACACATTCTAAAAAGAGAGAAGGCAGAAGGTCAGAGTTGTGGCAAATAACTTGTAAGTCAAAAAATCAACTTCTGTGGGACTGAAATCATAGGTCAGTTCCACAGCCACAGTTTTAGTGTGGAATACTTAGGTGCCAGGTCTTCATGATGAAGCAAGAGCAACTTGTGCATCTCAACAGTATGATCAAAGGTGCTGTGTATCTCAACAGCATCTTTGGTCACAAACAGAAATTCAGTTCAGTTGAACACTGAATGAAAGGTGCAGTTAGTTACATACTGTCTTATCTTCTGAGATGATGATATGTGCTGGACTAGAAATATGAATCAGATTATTTTAAAATCCAAGTGACAAAGCTGTCAAAGTCATCAACTTCAAGAAATACTCAAAGGCAAACTTGATGCAATGAAAAATGTCAAGAGAATTACTTTTTAGGTGTTTTTTTCCCCATGTAATTGGAAAGTGGGAAAGGAGTGTGCCTGATTGCAGTATTTCAGGCTTTGGTCACAAGCTACTGGAGTTCAGTGGTGGATAGCCTGTCCACTACACCACACACCTCAGAAGGTAACTTGACACAGCCTTTGACAATGAGGCCTGGGTGCTGATAGGGTACATTTGGACTTGATATTGTGTTTGCTGTCTCAGATGTCAGATCAAAGGAATGAGTCGAGGACCCATGGGCAAAGCCCCTACAGGATTACTTATTTCAGACTGGGATCACCCAGCCCAGCCAGCTCTTCCATCCTTCCTTCCTCCCCTAAGAGGTTATGGTATGAACCATAGGTATTCATCTTGCCTTGTGAACTAATTGTCTCAGAACCAAGGTGATCGATAAGCAATGAGTAACCCAAAGTCTGGCCAGCCACTTGAGCTCGTAGTGACACTAACATAACTTTTACTTACAAGAGGTGGAAAAGAGTGTGAAGCTGGCCAGTGAGAGTCAAAGAAAAAGGGGTGAGAACAGGATTTTGCCATCTGAAATACAGCGCACCAAATACATGCCAATGCCTAGAGTGGACTATTGATACACCTAATGTGGCTCCCATTGCTTTTATTTTCTGCTATGATCTATACCAAAACCTGTGAATTATGCATCACATCCTCTCTTTATATGTATAAAAGGAAAACAGAAGATTAAATTATCACATATAAACAGATTAGTCCCACCGGCCTGCCAAGAACAAGAAAAAAACAAGTTCAAATAAACTAATTGTGGTTTTAAGACACATTGTATCTCATGTGAAGCCTCATAAAGATCTCCATGGCACCATCCATAAGGAAACAAGGAATTTGACGGCTCTCATGGTCCTCTGCCAGCTCTCTCCCAGACTGCATCTCTACACTGCCACAGATCTGCTCAGCCTCCACAGTTTTTTATACCAGTAATGTTAAAGAAAAAACTACAAATTGGAGCTTGTCTCTCACCAGGACAACTTCTGACCCAAGTGCAGTGTTTTCAGAGACAGTACATCAGATCAACTTCTTCCTCCTTTTTCAGATTTTAACTTCAACAAGACCTTCTTCCTTCAAAGGTAGAAGTTGACCAAGTAAAAAGACTAACAGAAATAAAACACGAGTAAAAATCTCTTGGCAATTTGGACTGCACTAGCGTCTTTACCTGGCGATACTCCTGGGAATAAGTTTGCAGGAGGATAGTGTTTCTGGCATTGCTGTGATTACTCAGACATGTTTCTGGGAAAAGTGTAAAAAATACTGGCCCCAACAGGTGAGTGAGTTTCCTTTGCTTGGAAGGTCCTCCACTGTGCCAGTAAAACCCACATATTTGGATGTACTGAAGCATCTGAAATCTGTTTACTTAATACAAATTAGCAAAAAAAAAGATACACTCAGAAGCAGGTGATTCATGTTCTGGATGAGAATGAACAGTTTATGCCAAAATAGCTCTTGTCTCACACACTCAGTCAGTGACTCACAGCACACAGGCTCATCCTAAGTGGAGTCACAAACTCAGTTTATTCCTGCTTTAACCTGTTCTTTTGCAGCCCTCAAAACACTTTACACACAGCCCCTACCCAAATAAACTATCTGAATCCTGGTCCCAGCAATCTGTGCCCTTAAGACTGAAAAATCTACTTTTCCACATACTAGGAGGCTTTCAAAGGAAGTTTCTGTGCAAAAACATCTCAAAGTTTAGGAGACATGATTGCTTTTGCCTAGATTCCACACTGGATAAAACCGCAAGAAGAAATGTGGTGGGATAAGAAAGCTTGTGCTGCACTGCTACCAGAACAGACTGCACCAGCCATGACACAAAGCTTAAGGCATGTGGCCATAAGGAAGATGCTAATTCCTGATCTCTGTACTGTCTCTTATTCCCCTCAGATTCCAGCTTTCTTTCATCCTTGCACATCTTTCCTGCAGTAAACTTCATCCTTTCTCTTTGCCCTGGAAAAGTATCAACTTTTTCTTTCAAAATATCAGATAGAACATATCATAAAAACTCCCAAATCCATGTGAGATAACTGGGAGGGTGCAATAAAAAAACTAAGCACAGAAAAAGAGAAATTACATAATATTAATCCTTGGTGTGTTTTACACTGATATAAGTCAGTCATGTAAGTCATCAACACCTTTTGTCTAGACTAAGTCCTGCAGATTCTAAACACTGTAAATGTCTTTATAGTTGTTTAACCATTCTCAGGTGTGTCAAACCTTATATCAGTTCAAAAATATTTACAGTTTGAAATGGTTCAAATTTCTAGGAACCCCATTAGGAAAGCCTTTAACCACACACTCGTCTTACAGCATTTAATGGAGCCTTACTAACTGCCAGTACCCTCTTGAGAGACTTAAGTCATGTAATACTGAATCCAGGTTTAATTCCTGGTTTTATTCTCTCCACTCAGATTTCCTCCATCGTTTTATTTCAAAACCGATTAGAAAACCTCCAAAAATTATCTTTTAAGAAATAAATTTTGCTTGAGATACTTCTAATTATAGGCATGCCATTAGAAGTTTAAGTCAAAAGGTTTTCTTGTATTCCTCTTGTTTTACAAATATTTATGTCTGTGAGAAGTCCAGAGATCAATTGCTGAGAAGTTTATTAAAAAGTTGACTCAAGTGAGTCAGATAGTTTTTCTCCTGCTCAGAAAGATCTTGATTGCATGTCGTAACTAACCATATGCATGCTACAAATCATTGGCATGATTCCTACAAATTTTACCCACTAGCTGTATTTTTAGATATAAAGAATAAATCTTGTTATATTTTAAAGCTGAATTTCCTTTTCCACAGGAAATATGAAGAAATCTAGTATTTTTATAATGGTCTACCCCTACTTTGTGTGCAGTATTTAATAAAAAAACTCTTATATGTATCTTCAGAATTATACAATAATTACAGAATTACATAAATTATTCCTCTTTATTTTTCCAGAAAAGAGCCTCTGCTGTCCTTCTCATTCACTTCCTTTTTTTTACTCCCGTATCTACCAATATAACATTTTGATGTTACATTTATCTATTAGCTACATCTTGTATCTGTCCATAAAGAAATTTTTTAACTCTTTGTTACAAAATTAATATTTAACACTTTAAGAAGCTAATTCGTAAAAAATCCCACAAAAACATTATCCTTGTTGAAACCATAAAATCAACATGTTTTGCAAGAAATTATTTTAAAAGGATCATTAAAGGAAATTAAACCAGAAATCATTGCAAAGAAACTACTTGGAAAAAAGTCAGTACCTTGAAAAGAGAAGAATACGTCAATTAGAAAGCAAATAAACATTGTGAAACATGGCCATGATGATTTCTTTCTTCCCCTCACCCAGAATTTAGTACATATTTTTTCACCAACTCAAACTGAGGTTTAGAAACTGTAGAAACTGGCACATAAATACAACAGTAAGACTTGAATATAGATCAAGTCAGACACATTTGCCAGTTGAAGAACTGGAAGGTAACAGTGAACTCTGTGGAGATCAATAAAGCCAAATCCCTTTTCTTTCTCTTTGACAACAACTGCAAAAATGTTGATTTTTGCAACAACAGACTGGAGAGGTTCATTGCTAGAATGTTAGACTTCAATTATATTTTCTCAAAGCTATCTTTTTCATTACCTCCCAAACAAAAAATTTAAATTTTATTTTTACAAAGTTAGTGGGATTTTGTTTGGAGATGTGAGTTTGGGGACCATGTCTTACTAAGTAGCAGGACAAACAAAAATAGAACAGTAGTCTAGAAAATAAAGTAAACTTAGCTTTGGAAAGATTGATTTGAGCTAAGATCCTATGGACTTCTTTGAAAATTTAAAATCTCAGAGTCTCACAACTGCTCCTTTGAGGAGAAAATACTGAATTTACCTTCCATTTTATGTTGCCTAAGGTTTTGTTGAGCATTCTAATGGAAGTAGTTAGTGAGTTGCTGGGTTTTGGTTGCTTTGATAGTATTGAAGTTATCACTGGCATCTGAGACCACAGGGTGCATTTTAAGAGATGTCTGGATAGGAAGAACTTCTTTTTGGTAGAAATTTTGATTTGCTATGTGAATGCAAAGGGTTCAAGATCAGGTTGAAAGATGTGACAAGAAGAAAGAGTGAAAAGGTGATATAAAAGTCCTTCCCTCCTCTTACTCCTCCAAAACAGAATTTAATGTACTGTTAGGCTATAGGGTTTCCCCAAATCCATAAGGAAGTCAGAAAATTTAAAGGACATGGTTTATGTATCATTAGCAAGTAATATGAAGTGAAGCAAATTTGTACCATAGTTCATAAAGAAATCCTTGTTGATTGACATAAAATAGGGTTAATATATTCAAAAATTGTGTCTTATGTTCCTCATAACTGCTAGTGAAAATACTTCCAAATTGAAGCAGAATGCATAATGTAGAAAATTAAATGTCCAAATGACTATAAATCATAAAACCATTTCTTTACTAAAAAAGAACAACCATATGCAAACCATGATGATCCAGAAAACAATATAGTGTAAGACAGAAATAATTATAATAAAAAGAACATATTGCAACTATGAAGTATAACAAGGCAATAAACTGGGAATACAAGACTGTTTAGCAGACTTAAAGCTATGAAGACAGATATTAGAAACTGGCAGTTAAAAAAATAACCTCAATTAAAATCAGGTAAGGAATACATAAAACTGAAATATACTTGAAACAAGCCAAAACTAATTTAAGTTTAACTGGAGTTCACATCTGTGTAAAATACTAAATAACCTTGCAAGAGATAATTTACTTTCAGGTTCATAAACTTCTGAAGAAAATGTTCTTTTCCCTCTGTAATGCCTTTAGAGATCTAAGTATCAGGTACTTTCAAAAGTGTATCCTGGAAGAGGAGAATCAATTTCCTAAAAATTCCCTATGTAATTCCATCAGATGTTTTCAAATTAAAAAGCAGATACTATTAGATGAGAAAATGTGTTTGTAGGATATCACTTGTTTTTCTCCAAAACATTCTCTTTTAAGATGGAAACAAAAATATTAGAAGTTCCCAGCATTGCTGTGAAAATGCATGCAAACCTGCCAGTACTGTCAGGTCACAAAGCAGGACATATTAGACTCCCTGTTATTCAACTGCAAAGCTGTCTGGAGTTCATTTGGCATTTGCTGATTTCAGGAGTAGCTGCTCTTTGTCTGGGAATCTTCTAAATCCCTGCCCAACCAGCAGGACTGGTAAGTCTACACACGTAATCTCATTTTATTGCTTTACTGTCTACTAAATATGTAGTATTTTTGCTGGAATAGTTTACTTAGGATATTATGAAGTTACTGCTTAAATAATATGGAGAAGCCCCCTAGAACATCAGAAACTGACTTTCTTTTTTCTGCATCAGGTTTAGGATAGCTTTCTGAAGTTTAAAATATTTATCATAACAGGAAGAAGTTTGTTCCTGTACAAAAGCTTGTGACTTAAAATTATCTCTAAAACAAAGTTAGCCATGCTCTTTAGGAGCTCTTGAAGAGGCCACTTCATCTGCATAGTTAGCAACATCTTTGCTTTGCTGCAAAGATAAAGAAAAAAGTTACATCTTGTTACATCTTTGCACTGAGAGCAAAGATAAAGAAAAAAGCTGCAAAGAACATAGTGTCATTCAAATAAAGCAATTCCAACAGAACAGCTTATAACTTCACATACTCACTGCTTTATTTCAAAAGCTGCAGATAAAAATATCTCTTTCTTAACTAGTAATTTCTTTTTTTAAACCCTCTTTGGGAATCTCCCAACTGTGCCAGCCAATCAGCCAACATCACTGATCCCAGGGTGCCAGTAGCACATTCAGCACCGCTCACGGTCCCGGGGCAGCTCCGACGTCATCGCAACAGGACCGCAGCGCTGACCTGAGGAAGAACTTGAGGCGTGCTTTGAGAAATATTTTAGATTAATTCACACAACTGGAAACTGTGCTGTTTACAGATATTTTGGGGGGGAAAAAAAAGGAAACAGTCTGAGGTCAATGTCAGAATTGGTTTTGTTTTGTTTTGTTTTGACAGCATCTATTTTCAGAGTCCCTTTTACAACACTGATAAAAGAACACAAACTATCACTTTGGGGTGAAAAGTTAAGCCTCCCCAGTGGCGTTGTTAAGCTCACCGAGTGCTCTCAGATTACTTCTTGGGGGTGGGTGTTTAATCCTCTCATCAAGACAAGAATCTGAGACCACCCCTTCTTGGCAAACACCACAGAACAAATAGTTCTGTGGTAGCTACTATAACCTGACAGGTCCTGAAATAACAAAACTGCTTTATTTGGTGGAGAGATGGGTCTCTTGATGCTCCCATATCTACCAAGACACAAGGAAGTTTAAAGTAATGATGTCCATTTTTGTTACAGCACAGAAAGGATACTTCCCAGATACAATCATCCACTTCACTTTGGAACAGAGCTATTTCAGAGTTTGCTTTACCAAAAAAGCAAAGTTGCTATTTTAGTAGGAGATTCAAATTTGTATATTCCCAGGCCCCTGCAGAATCTGGTGCATAGATAGAACAAGATATTGGATGAAGGGAAATCTATGGCAGTACAGCTGATCAAATGATTTTCTATTTAGAATGGAAAAAAGTAACTCCACCATTCATATGGAATAAAGACCCACAGACCTCATATCATCTGAGAAATGTCCAACCAATGCCTAAATTGTAACTCTAACTGTATCTATTTTTATGCTGTTGACTTAACAACACCACAAAACAAAGGAAAGCAATGCAGAAAGAGACCTTAATTTTCCCCCAAACTGCTACAGAAAAACCCCAACACGTAACAGAGTAAGATTAACAGATGAATTCATACCCATGTATAAGACCTCATGACTTCAGCATTTCAGTACAGCTGTGGCACTGTACAATATCCACAAGCACAATTCTGAAGTAATCCCTGTAGGCTAAGAGAAGGCAGCTGCCTTTGCCAAAACATAATGAATTTGGTTTGATAAAGGATGCTAAAACTCAGGATGGAGTCTAATTTTGAACAAGGGGAGGAAGAACAGGGGACTAGATGCCTTTGAGCTGGTGAATAAAGATTGACACCTTGTGCAGGGAGCAGAATACCAAACTCTGCTTTTTTAAGTCCTGTCCTGCTCTGTGCCTGGGCAATTCGCCACTTCCTGTATTTCTCATAATCCTTCTTGAGGCTTTTAAAGTCTCATCAACAACCTTGAGACCTGCTTTTCAGGTGTGGGAACGTGATCCTGTCCACACTGCGGCCAAGAGCAAGGATAGAAAGAACTTAACAGGTGAGTGGAGCTACTGCACTCTGTTTGCCAAATACTCCATTCTCTCAAAACACCCACTAAGAAGTTTAGTTCCCCTGTGAGCTGGAAATTAAGTTTGAAGGTCAAAGTCTTTGCTCATACTTTTGATCACAGCTCAGGAGTCCAGCAGGATTCTAGCAGCTGTGCAGGGTCAGGATGCAACCTTCCTGAGTCCTTCCAGTGACACACACCACAGTAGGCTGCAGCAGATTAGCAAGAAAAAAAGCCTTTATTCAATTAGAAGATGTCAAAGTTTTCTTGCATTTTTATATTCTTTGGTCCTTTTTCAGTAAAAAAGCTAACACTACCTAATTTTTAAATTTTTTTTTGCTTTACTAGTTTTAGATTTTTAAAAAAAATGGTTCTTTTTGCTAAGAAAGTTACACTGCATGCTCACTTAAACAATTCCACCAATTTACACATTTATTCTAAGCCTTAATTCTTAAATGTTATGGCAGAATAGTAAATTATTTTCCAATTTACTACAGGGGACTAATTTATTTATCCTTAATTTATATCTGTTTCCTTTATGATGCAAATTAGAATCTTATTAAACTGCAGAAAAAACAAAGCTTCAAAAACTGGTTTTAGTCAGTGAGCCAGTTAATCACACTCACTTATAACACAGAGGCTGCATTTAACAGAATTTATTAAAACTGATTATGCACATAACATTAACTGTTTTCCTCCCAAACACCTGCAGTTAACACACTGAACCAACAGTTTTTAATCACTGTGTCCACAGTCTTATAGTAATGAGAATTGAGTTTTCACTCATCTTTTAAAAGAATACACTAAAATTGAAATAAGCTTTTAGGATTGTTGTCTTTCTTTTGTTTGTTTTTCTGTTAACTTCCTAAAAATTTCTCAACTTTGAATGAGACAGTAATTGAATTGAAGCAAACTGCAGTGAGAAAATAATTTTGTTTCATTTGCATGAGCTGTCCCAAGAAGACCAGTCACTTCAAAAAGACTCTGGGTCCAGCTGCTCAGCCAGTGTTGTCTTCCAGTTTAATAGTTTGGCACTGCACAGGAGAAAGTAAGACTTGCTTAGATTAAATGTATGCATAGAGGGCTCTTCATCAATGTTTTCGAAACTTCCCTAATACTTCACATACACAAGTGTAGAAGAAGCAATGGCTAATCATACTGGCATTACAATTATTTTATTCATGGCAAAAAATAGGTCTTTCGCTGCTTGATATTTCCCTATGTTTATTTGAATAAATAAGGGAAAATACATTTGATCTATTTAAAAAATAATTTAATATTATACATTTTCATTAAATGCGAGTTCTGATTTCTCATTTCTTGCATTTGATAATGCTAGTTTAAGTAAAATATCAGATTAGACAACATATATGGGATTATTTCTCAAATGAAAGTGTTCTAGGACCAAAATCTTGGAATGAAATGTATTTACTAGTGCAATTCACAACTTTCACAGTTCAGAAACTTTAACCAAAACTTGAGGATTTATGTAAGTAGACAAAAAGCTAGAGAAAATTTGTGCTTCTCTATCTACAAGAGACAGATGCCTATTAACCTATAATACCTAAAGAGATTGCCATGAGTTATTCTTCAGTACAGCAGATCTTTTGGTATGCAGCTGTCTCATGACCACTGAGTAGCCTCAGTTCCTCATGCTCAATTATTTATTCTTACACTTTATACCAAATCCTCCAGTCCTCCTCCTCTATCTCAGCAACCTATGGCGATACCATCAGTATTTTTTTACCTGGTCATTACCAAAAATAAAACAACAGACTGATCTCAAATTGCCCCACGGGATCTTGTAACTGGTGACTACTCTCTAACCACAGTCCCTCCCATAAACAAAACCCACTGCCCTTTTGCATTGAGCTGGTTCCTCTGACAGACTGGGTTCCTTATACCAAGCCCCATCTAAACTACATTACAATGACTCTACATGTAGAGTCTTATAAAAGACTGGCCGAAATAGAAATAGGTTTGATCCCCTGTATTTCCTTGCCTACAGAATAAGTTATCAAGGAAGACATCAAGTAACTGGTACTGACCCTTTTTGAGAAACTGTTGCATTTTAACTCAAAACATTTGGCCATCAATAAAACCCCTTGCCGGTCCTCTCTTTGTGCTTCCTTCTCCTGGCCCCCTCCCTCCATGGTCCAGACTGACATTAAACCACATCAAATCTAGTGGATGCAAATACCAAACTTTGAGTGACAGACACCACTTGTAATGGAACACCTCCTGCCGTACCTACTACAGCAAGGTCACTCATTTTTCTCAGTTAAAGGACAACAAGTGCTATGGTTTCATCAGATACCCAGGAAACTGATTCACCAAATGGACATTCTGGTATTTCTAACCATCTTAGATACTTATCTAAAATGCAGCTTTGACAGCTTTCTGACAGACCTTAAAAAATGGGGGTTTTGTTTGTTTCACGCTCCTCAATTTCTAGACAATCCAAATTAAACACAGAGAGAACGTGCTACCTCCTGCATGCCTACATGTGAAGATAGATGTGAGCAAAGATGTGGGAAAATTAATCCCAGCAGTGAATATGGATTTGTTTCCAAAGTGGAAAGGAATTCACTGCTTTGAATAAATGAATGAAATTAAATAATGATAAAAACTAATCCTCCTGGCCAAAACAAATTATTTTATGAAACAAACAGATGCAATTGTAAGGAGGACACAAAACTCTTCTTTTAAGTCTTAAAACCAAAATTGCTTCTGTTCTCTTTGATCTGATTTAAGTTGTATTAAAGGTCAATGAACATTGGAACAAATATTGCCAAATACTGTACTCAATGGATAAAAAGAAAGAGGAAGGTTTGGCTTTATTGTCCATAACACATCACACAATGAGCTCACCAGAGTTACCAGCTGGGGCCTCGCAAACCACATTGACCAAATAAGGCAAAAGGCTTCGTGCCTGGAATCCTTTCCCAGTTACCTCACCCGGCTTCTGCTCGCCTTGCTACAATAATTGGAGAGGTCATTTTTTTAAACTCAGATGGAGTAAATCAACAGGCTGTCCAATGCAAAGCTGGGTTTGTGTAGTCTCTGGAGAGAACTCAGCTTTATTTAAACTGAGTGTGTACAGAAAAGGAATAACTGAAATATGCACAATAAAAACAGAAGAGCAAGTAGTATAAATCAAGAAGAGCAAGTGATGTAGATTTGTATATTGCTGGTTAGATTACAAACACTAATGTTTTATGAGGAAACTTTCTCAAATTTGTTGGGTACCTTCAGGTTTTTGAAGTGCATGTGAAAAAGTGGTCTTTAATGTTATTCTCGTGCTATTCCAAAAACACTTGAACTTTGCACTTTTGGGTTTATACGGTCTATGTATTTAAAATATAGCTTTGTAACATCAACAGGATATATTTTATCTTCCATATTCTTTTTGATTTCTGAGACCATATTTTTGCCTAAACTCATTATAGTTTTGAAGAAAAAATTAAATATTCGCATTCTCTATATAAAAACATTTATAGAATATTCATAATGGTAGCAAAAAATCTTGTAAACTTATTTATTACACAAATAAGTTTACAAGGTTTTATTATTAAAATAAAATTTTTAATGTTTAAACATTTTATTTTTAAAATAAAATGGTGATTCTCATAATTAATAACATTTTCCCCTTTTTTCCCTTGGGAGGGTGGGGTTTGGTTGTATTTATCTGCAACTGAATTTTATCTGGTGTCTCATTAAAAAAAAAGAAAAAAAGCCCAGAAATCACTTTGAAGTGCTCTCTGACATAATCTTTACCCCCAGAAAAATCTGACAGTAGTACCTAATATAATTTCCTGTTTTGTACGTTGGTAACACAACTATCTAATAATATTTTTCTTCCACAAGATTTGGAAACACAGCTTAATAGGGCACTAAAATGTATAAAGTCCAATCAGAAGACAGAGTCCAACACCCAACAGTTGCTCGGATCTCTAGTTACTGCTAACATTGTTAATGCTAAAGGCATACCAATCTTGTGCTTCTATACCTAATCCCTTTAAATGTTTGTCCATAAGATATTATGATGCAAATTAACTGTGAAGTGACAGCTCTAGAAATGTGACATTACTATCAGCTATCCTGTGGAGTTTGCACCATCCACAGAATCACAAAATCACAGAATATGCTAAGTTGGAAGGGACCCAAAAGGATCATCAAGTCCAGCTCCTGGCTCTGTACAAGACCATCCCCAGCAGTCACACCATGTGCCCAAGAGCATTGTCCAAACGCTTCTTGATCTCAGACAGGCTGGTGCTGTCACTTCTTCCCTGGCGAGCATGTTCCAGGGCCCAACCATCCTCTAGTGAAACCTTTTATAAATAGCCAGTCTAAACCTCCCCTGATTCAGCTTCAGACCATTCCCTCAGGTCCTGTCACTGGTTACTACAGAGAAGAGATCAGTGCCTGCCCCTCTGCTTCCCCTAATGAGGACACTGCAGACTACAATGAAGTTTTCCCTGTTTCCTCTTCTCCAGGCTGAACAGAGCAAGCAATCTCAGTGTGTCCTTGTATGGTTTCCTTTCCAGACCCTTCACCACATTCATAGCCCCTCTTTGGAGACTCTCTAACAGCTTCCTGTCTTATATTGTGGCACCCAGAACTGCCCCCAGCACTGGAGGTGAGGCTGCCCCAGAGCAGAGCAGAGCAGGACAATCCCCTCCCTTGCCCAGCTGGCCATGCTGTGCCTGATGCCCCCCAGCTCAGGGTTGGCCCTCCTGGCTGCCAGGGCACTGCTGGCTCATGTTCAACTTGCCACAGACCAGGACCCCCAGGTCCCTCTCTGCAACACTGCTCTGCAGCATCTCATTCCCCAGTCTGTCTGTATATCCAGGGTTGAACCATCCCAGGTGCAGAATCCAGCACTTTTTCCTGTTGAATGTCACCTGGTTGGTGAGGGCAGCACAGTCCTCTAATCTGCCAAGGTCCCTCTGCAGGGTCCCCTGGGAGTGAACAGATGCTCCCCATTTTGCTTCATCTGCAAACTTGCTTAGTATCCCTTCCAGTCCTGAGTCCAAGTCATTTGTGAAGATGTTGAAGAGCACAGGGAACCCTGTGGAACCCTACTAGTGACAGGTCACCAGTCTGATGCCACCCCACTCATTAAAACCCTTTGTGCCTGACCCATGAGTCAATTCTCACCCACAGCATGATGTGTTTATTCAGCTGAATGCTGGATATTTTGTCCAGAAGGATCCTGTGACAGCATGGAAAGATTACATCAGCTGGCTTCCCTTGATCAGCTAGGTAGGTTATCTTGTCATTAAAGGAAATCAGATTTGACAAGCAGGAGTTTCCCCTCATGAAGCCATGCTGGCTGTCACCAATGACTGCACTGTCTTTCAAGTGTTTTTCAATACATCCTAGAATAATCTTCTCCACAACTGTACCAGGCACTGAAGTCAGACTAACAAGCCTGTGTTTTCTAGGGTCCTCCTTCTTGCACTTCTTGAAAACTGGGACAGCTTTCTCCAGCTTCTAGTCAGCTGGGATATCTTCAGTTTCCCTTCAGAGAGCAACATGTACACAGAAATGTTTTGGGGTTTTGGATAGGAGAGGGATGACAGAAAAACAGAAGCAAGTTTGGATTTGATACAAATACCATTCTACACACTGTTTTAGACTACAGGGAAAAAAAACCAGTTCACACCTGCTGTGGACCTGGTAAAGTCCACTCAACTGATGTGTCTAGAAAACACCACAAATAAAAAGTGACATTCTCAGTGTTCTGTGAAACTTGCTCCTAAAATCCAAACAACAAGAAAATACCTATATCTTCTGTTTGACTATCAGCACAGATCATCCCAGAGGAGTTCAAAGAGCCAAATATCTGTGCAAACCCTCCTTAACTGCAGATAAATAACCAGAAAGCTCAACTCATTCTATATTTATAAGAGCAAATAAATGCTCAAGGGCTGATCCCAGTGAACAGAAGTAGGGTAAACAATCTGGCCATGTTTTCCACTTTACCAATAATGGGTTTCACAAAGCCCAAATTTCTACTCTACTTCATATGGGTCTCATTATTCCTAGATCATATGCTGCTATTTTGTAATTACTAGAAAAACAATACTGAATGTAATTAAGCTCTGACTTGTTTGTGTTGATACCATTTAGTTAAAGGCTAACTGTAATTGCTTCCACTGATAAAAATCAACTCAAAGGCAAATGTATCACACTTGGTTATGACGGCTTTCTGAATCTCTCATTTCTGAGTTTGGCAGTTGAACAGCATGTGCAGTGCTAGAAAATATGTTTGTTTGACATTTTATAAAACAATGACCTGGGAGAGTTCTCTTTAGGGTATCCATGTGTCAAGCCAAGTATCCTGGACTCTCCAAAACACACAGCACTGCATAATAAAGTGCATTAGACACTGGAATAAGAGTTAGCTGAGCCAGGCTCTCTCCTGGACTCATTCTGTACAGTGCAGTATGACCACAGGTAAGTCAAAACAACTCTAAGAGGAGCAGATGCTCATATTTTACATGGAAGAGATATGGAAAAGAAACCAACCATTGTGATATACCAAACAGAGAGGACTCACTCAACCTGTCCTGTAGTGCCCTTGCTTTAATATTCTTGATGATACAAAAAACTAAGGAGTCATCTTCAATTAGATCATTATGCAAGTGTTGACATCTACTGAGTGATACATTTATTCTAAGGAAACCTGAGTGTCATAGAGAGTTCTGTAGAGAGTCCTGTGAACCAGTTATAGATTGTCTGTGTCATGCAGCAAGACAGTCAGTAGAATGGTGGGTTAAGCTTTCAAATAGGGTGCTCTGAAGAATGATATCCCTTAAACTAAGAGAATAGGAAATGAAACACTACTACAAAGAACTGGATAACGCTATTAAAACCTACTGAAAACTAAAAATAATTTTGTGCTATGATTAAGTTCTGATTCATGCAGCATGGTAAATAATCTCCCAGTCCTGCATCTCACAGCAGCACAGGGGTGGGAAAAGAGAAGAATGTTGTTGTACACAAAAACATATCAAGTGAAAGGGTAAAGAACACCCACTTCAGAGAAATCTGACCTCAAGTTCGCAGTACACATTCTTCACAAACATCTACTTAGTTCCTGTGCGGAAGCAGCCCCATGTGTTTCACAACAGCAGTACAAGAAGTATAAACCTTTGGTGTCTCTTTCCAATAACTCTGTTCTTCTTCTGAGTTTCCTTGAGTACAGCAAAAGCACAATCTCACCTGCAACATCAGAGAGCTTTTCTTTTTGTACTCATTTAACCTTACAAATGAATGTTTCCCAAAAATTTTTATGAGCACTAATATAAGATGCAAAATGCTTCAGAACTAGTGTATTCATGCAGATGGAAGAACCATAACCTCTAATTGACTACCACAGCATCTATGCATAGCCCAGAGACTGTAATGAAAGCAGTCACTGACAACCACTCAAAAATTCAGGATCAGACTGAAAACAGCTATTCTAGACTAACAGTTAATACCAACATACTTTTCCCCAATATATCTGATCTCCTGAGCTGACTAGTTAACCCTGGTACAGAAAACCTGCATTGTCTCTCTCACACAGATATAATACTTAACACAAAAGAACCAGATAAAATGACTAACTGTAGCACTTCCACAATGGGAAAATACCTGAAGAATATTAAGATGAATACTCTGGCAAAACGAACATGAACCATTGCACTGCATCAGCCATGTAAAGAGGAGAGGGAAAGCAGAGGTAGAGATCGTGCTGAAACCGTCTTCTGTCTTTATACAATGCCTGTTTGAGGGACTCATAGCAGCTGTTTCAACCCTCCCTGTGGTTCTGGGTTAACCCAAGACACAGCATAATGTAAATACAGAATTGCAGACATCAGAAGATGAATACAATGCCAGATGGTAGGAATGTGCAACAGTAGCAAGAGCTATCTTCTATGCAGATTATCAGTCTTTAAGCTCCATTTCTAAATTGTCTCCTCCTCTGAGGCAAAGCATTAAGTATAATTTACTAACATATTAATGAGAATGGCATCAAGTCTGTTTGAATACAAAATGCTTGTTTTCAGTCCAGCTTTCAAAACACACTGATAAACTCAAATAAACATGAAACCCCAGCCACTTACTTTTGCTGCTCCTATTTGCTCTTTTCGAAACTTCTCCAGCGGTGCTATTAGCACATCATTAGCATTTTGGATCTGCAATATTAAACATAAAGGATGTTTTCTTAATACAGAGTATTTGCAGAAAGTGGAGCCACTGTAACTCTGCCAATGTGCAAGACAGAAAAATGCATATCCGAAACATTCTGGTAAGAGCAGAAATCAAGTAATTATGTTTTCTTTACACAAAGCATACAAAACACATGTACACTAGTCTACCACAGAACATTTTTATGAATAACTAAGGGAATTTCAATGGAAGATGCAGTAATTTTCTCTCCAATATGCAGAAGGTTTTCTGGTGCTTTACTTCCATTTCTTGTATCTTGCCTAAAACCAGAATAGAAAACAAAAACTTTCAGGAATATATTTTGGCAGAACAAAGAAGACAAACGTGAATAATGACAGCATTGACTAAAAAAAGTCTGTGTTTACGGAATCTGAAACTTTGACAGCTGAATATTTTCAGCTATCCTTTTGGATTATAGACCTAGGTACACTGAGCAGAAGACAGTGAGGCAGAGAACTCTAAAAAGATATGTGGGTATTTAAAAAAAATACTCTAGATTGGGTTCCTTCACTTTCCTAGTTTTTAAACTAATTTGAGATGTCCTGCAGCTATTTTTATCCCTTTAACCTAAACCAGAGTTCTTAATGAAACACAGTTTTCCCCTCTGGCCTCTGTTTATTTAGTGTAAATCCAGTCCTGGGAACTCCTCTCTGAAACCCATTCCCAGCAGCAATCACCCAAAGCATCTGTAGTCATTTGGGACTGGAAACACACAAGCAGCAGAATACAAATGGCAGCCAAGCCATCATGCCACTCTCCAAGGAAAGGAAGCATAATTTCCCCATGTGCCTTTTAGGTAAAGGAAGAATAACCAATTAAATTGACTTTGCTGATGAAAATCAGAGAAACTAAAAGCTGTCAACATATCAGAAATAAAGTAAAATAAAACACATTACAATATTCTATTATACTGACTACAGGCAAAACTCTGGGTTTTCCGCACAAATAGCTTTTTTCTCCTCACCAGTACAGTCTTTACCAGGACTCATAATTTGGGCTTTGGCAGGTTTAGTGGTCTGGGCAAAGCTAACATGTACCTAAGCCAAATGTGAATGAATACAGTTCTTGTGGTCCTTCCATAACAATAATTGATAAGTTACATTGTCAGTTGAGCACAAAATCTTCCCAAAAGGCTGTAATAAAAACCATATAGAATAAACCCATTGAAATGCAAACATAACTTTCTTTCTTCCCAAACCTAACATTACAATTCAAAAGACCAGAGAATCACCACATCTCTTAGCAGGGCAAAGTTTTAGGAGAAGCTGAGACTCTCTTTGCCACCCTTATGAAGTCCAAGACAGCAATGGCAACACTAGAATACTCAGTGATACCATGATCAAAATGTGCTACATTTAAAAATGAAAATAAGGCACAGGGGATGAGGAGAAATATTTTCATTGCATTCAACATCTTCCATCAGTTCCACTGGACCACATTACAACACTACCTTACTCTCCAAGTGGATGTTTCCCAATAAAAAATAAATTTTCAGCCATTATCCAGCAATCTAACTGGGACTCAACACCTTTTACAAGGTAAAGTGCATACACTTAGCAAAAGATAATTTCAATCCCAAGGATCACTAAATCAGATTAACAGCAGTGCAAAGCTTAAATGACTTGCCTACTACCAAGCAAAATTTGCCTGGAAGTAGCAGCTGGAAGTTTTGATAGCTTACAGAGCATGTACATGGCCTTTAGCAACACATACAGAAACCACAAATGATTGCTGGAGTCACTGGTATGAAAATGCAGATGCAATTTTTTTTTTCTCTCACATCCCAAGCTAAGTTCTTCTCTGCCCTTTAGATTCATTGCTAAATATGTCCCAGTTCAATTAAGGGAAACAGATATATATTATTAAGTAGTTACTTCTGATACCAGCAATCACTACTAGTCTTGTTGCTAGTCAAACTAACCAGTTTGACTAGCATCTCACTGACAGTCAAACTAACCCCATGTGGAGCTGAATGGCCCCTCCCTTGACTCAATGCTACCATGGTCATGCAGCCTCCATGCCACACCAGGAGACCTCACTCCTATATATTGTCCTCTTGGCAGTGGTAAAGTGACTGAAACACAACTCCTACCCATCTCATTCAAAGATGCTGCAAAGCAAATGATAAGACACTTGGAAAAAGAGAATCCTGCTTCAAACACCATGGAAGAATATACATACAGGAAGCATATAGAACTGAGAGGACTTGGCTGAGAAGTAAGTGGCTTTGCTGAGCTGAACCACAATGTTATACTCCCACAGTTATACATGAAGTGGGAATGGACAGTAGGCATTGCTAGGCTTTCATCTAGACAGGGTCTGTGCCTCTGAATAGATCTGCTAAGCCACAACAACAGAACACACTGCAAGCTCATCCCTGGGCGGAAAGGTTCTACTGGCAAGAACCCTACTGTGACAATTCATCTCCCAGCAAAATTAGGAGCTAGGCAAGAAATAGGCTTTGGGTTTGGGGAGGGAGAATGTGGCAGCAAAGGAACTAAGAAAAATCCCAGCAGATGCATTTCAACAGCCACTATTACAAGATGCAGAATGCTCCACTGTGTAAAGACTTCCATCAATTTCTACCAGGTTGGGCCTAGCTTTTGGAATCTGAAAATTATAGAAAAAGAAGAATTTTTGCCTTACATATTCACTTATTAATTTCCTTTCTTTGTAAATTACTATCACTGAAACTACCTCACAGTTTCTTTCTTAAAGGCTATAAATCTGCATACAGCCCTCCCCCCCACCCCAGGTCTTCTTTTAAATCAGCAATCCAATACTCCCACAACCATTTCTGTGGAAATCTGATTGCTTTAGATCATCTGAAATATTCACTGTGTGGTCCTAATAGAGTATTCTTTTCCTGCCAAGATGATAATCCCTCTCCTGCTCAGTTATTGTGCTAGGTTGAAATCAGGGACATTGGGAACAGGCAAACAATGTCAAAAAGATTGTTACAGTTTTTGTAAACAGCAACTTCAGATATCCATGTTGTCTAAAATTTTAATCAATCTTACCCTTCCATGCTTATTCAGATTACTCACACCTTTAGAGAAGTTACATTTTGTTGATCTAACAGTTCTTGAATGTGACACAGTCTCACTGTTCATCAGGGTTAATATGTGGCAGTCAATCAAATTACGTGATTGTTTCTCTTGTTTGACAAAAGCAATAGTCTTTCTCCAGAAAAAGAATAAGAATACCACAACTCAATTTATTGACAGTTCATCAGTCTTTTTTTAATTAAGATTCTAGACAAGTATTAGCAGGCATAATACAAGAATATTACTTTGACATTTCAGAGAGCTATATTAGATACAGTAATAAAGAAACAGATTTTTCCAGACTAAAAAGCATGTTCAGACTTTTATCTTTGGTATATATAATTCCATTTAGTTATAGTTAAATCTACTTGTTGGTAAAAGCACCATTGAAATAAGTACTACTAAAACCACACAGAAGTTTAAAATATATTTGAAAAAGAAGCATTTAAAAATTCAAAGCACTTTTTCTAAGGCAGTTTGACAACTTATGAGGTTGGTCATTGGTTGCATAGCTGCAACATTTCAATATACCCTGGCAGCCTTTGAAACAAGATGGTGAAACCACTTAAGCTTTCTTTTCTGATTCATGATCATCCACTTTTCCAACCTATCCTCCTTCCCTCCAGGAGTTAGCTGTGAAATTGAATTGATGCACCAATACTGAGATTGGTGCATAATATTGTGGTTTGCCCAGATTGCAGATGTTGAGAGAAACTCCACATCTTTACATTGAAGATTTATTGGGCTAGCAATTTTTTTAACTTTTCTTTTTTTAACAAAACTTTTAATCTTTAGAATGAAGACCATTAAGAGAATCATAATTATTATACAGTGTTAGGGAAGAATAAATTTCTAGCAAACATATCTGAACATTTCCATTTCTAGATTTTTCTTAAATTCAAGTCAACATTAATGTTTTGAATGAGTTTTCGAATCAGTTTTCTGATTTTTCTGAATTTAGGAGAGTGAATGATATACAGCCTGTACATGCAGCACTCTTCTTCTTTTACTTAAAATGAAAGAGGGTAGAAAATTATTTACATGGAAAGAGGGCAGGTTTAGGTTAGATATTAGAAGGAAATCCTTCATTGGGACAGGTTGCCCAGAGAAGTTATGGATGTCCCATCCCTGGAAGTGTTCAAGGCCAGGCTGGATGGGGCTTTGAGCATCTTGGTCTAGTGGAAGGTGTTCCTGCACATGGTAGAGAGTTGGAGTTGGATGACCTTTAAGGTCCCATCCAATCCAAGGCAATCTGTAATTCCACTTTGGTAGAACCAGTGAATATAAACAGAATACCTAAAAAAAACATCAATGTGGCTGCTAATTAATTTTTACATACTAACAATATAGAAATTTTAAGCCCTAAATTATTATATAGGCTTTTATCATCATCTTAGTGTCCACAGGGCTGAACTGCAGTAACCAGGACAGTCAATACCTTTTGAGCTTGGTATTTTCATTTGTAGGGATAAGGACTAGGTAAGTCACAGAGAAGAACTGAGTTAACAGATTTACCAATTGCCAGAAGAAGACAGCAACAATTCAAGTGAGGAATATTTGCAGTAACAGAATTATATTAAACTAACCTGAATGACATCAAAACAATTTAACTACGAAAAACTTTGGTGTTTATATAGTGTATCTTTGAAAATCATTTTTTTGTTCCAAAATCTGCTATGACTACTTTTCATGGCAACACAGAATGATCACACTAGCACATGGTATATACAACTCATTTCCCTGAAATACTGAATGGCTCTCAAATTCTGAATGCTGACAAATATTAACTTTTTTCATGTCAGTATAAGACTTTTAGAAAACACAAATTAAATTCATTCAAAGGGGGCAACAAATCTCATAGGTAATATGTACACAGTAATGCATTTCTAATTTAGAAAAATATTTATCTAGTAGACAAAAAGATATAATTTAATTTTAAATCTTTTCCCCAATAACTAACAATTCCTAACATCTGATCAAAATATCTCTTCTTTCAGTCTGAGGACAGCATCAGCAGCTCCTAATCAATACATCTTCAAATACAACACTTGAGACCAAATACAGACAACAGGCTTTTGTATAACTTATGTATCAAATTGAATGCTACAAAGAATATAAACATGCCATGATAAAATACTGGTCATGTATTTAAGTGCACAATTTCTGTTTTAGAAGTTAAAAAATGTAAATATTACACAAAGTTAACAATGTGAATTTCAATGCCTGTAACTACTTGACCTCAGCAAGACAAATATTTTTACAGCTTTGTACAGAAAACTCTACACAACCAAATCACATACTTAAAAACAAATAATATACTCAAAGTTCATCTTAATACCTCTCACCTTTACAAAAAAAAAAAAAGATGACATCAAACAGTATCTAAGCTTATGTTAATTTCCTAAAAGTATCACTATCACTGCCACTTATTTAAAATAAAGTTGATGATAAAGGAGATTGAGAAGACTACGAAGTTTTAATTACAGACAATTAATAACATAGGCTGGACACTTCCATTTTCAATGTGTAATGCAACATTCAGCTTCTTACCAAAACCTAAAGCTGTATCAAGTGGTATTAATACACTGCCACAAGGGGATGACTATAAATCACATACTAGTCAAGGCTGGGAGTAGTTATACACATGAATCAAAGAATGGTTTGGGTTGGAAGGGATCTTAAAGATCTTTAGGTTCCACCCCCTGTCACAGGCAGCAATACTTCCCACTAGATCAGATTTTTTCTCAATATTTTCAAGTGAACTTCGATTTCCTATATTGCATAGTTTATGTTTAAAAACACATTATTGTAGTGTCAAACCTGAAGTGATTGTTTGTTAATATAATAAAAAATTACACATGAGAAAGGCTGCCTTTAGCACTGAAAGGCCAGTCTCCTTATGGACTCCTCACAAAACATTAGAGGAGGAACAGAACTCATCTGAAGAACAACTGAAGAATTTCAGATGTTAGGTGTCCTCAGAAGCTTTTTCCTTTTGACTAATTACAGACAAAGCAGATAAAAAAGCAGCCAACCTTCAAAAAAGTCAGTCTTCATGAAGAATCTGACTCAGATCTACCATCTTCTTTTTACACATAACATTGATATTCTAAAAAGTACACATTGATATGTAGTGTAAATATACACAGAAAAATATAACATATAGATATAATATTTTAAAATTAAGATTGCAAACAAATAATTTCAGATCACTGATATTCTGAGTCAGAAGGGAGTCACAACGATTATCAAGTCCAAATCTTAAGAGAATGGCCCACCCAGGGACTGAATCCACAACCTTGGTGGTATAAGCACCAAGCTCCAACCAACTCAGCCAATCTGCAGGGTCTTGTGTATCTTGACTTTGCAATTACTTGGTACAGGTCTTGGTAAATGAAGGCCTCCTGATATATTTATCTATCAGAACTAATAATTATGGGTGAGTGGACAAACTAGATCTGGAAGTAGTGAGTACTGTGACTATCTTTGTGATCATTAACCAGATGTAACTTTGTCTTGTAAAGTGGGGAGAATATCAAATACCAGGAGGTCCTCTCAGGCTCTCTCTCTGTCCCAACAGTTTCCTCTGCTCCTCCCAAGTTATCAGCCAAGGAAGAAAATAGTTACAGTTTGTAAGCAATATATTTTGGGAGCTCATTGGCAGAAATGAGTGAGTCGACATTATTTTAGAAATACTCCCTTGTACTATCTTCTTTTTCTTTGCTATTTTTAACTACCCACTATCCTACTAAGCACAGTATGTAATTAAAAAGAATTCAGTTTAAAATGCTTTCATTATATCAGCACATGAATGAAGTGTTTATATAAGCCACATTTCATTAACTTTATACCCCAGCAGTCTCATGGTTGAGGCATATGCTTTCTGGGCTGTTTCCACATGTTCCTATACAGGGTTATGATGACCTCTGCTATCTTAGATGAGGGTACAACATAGCAAGTACCTATAGCAATCACCCTCAAGTATCTTACCTTTTTTGTAGTAGCTCAATCTTTAAGGCAGAAGACAATATCTATGGTACTTTAGCACTCAGAGACCCCAAGGTCCAGTACAACCTTTCATTAAAACAGTAACTTGATTCTCTTGGAAGGAGGCACCAATATTCTTCGTGTCTGCAATGGCTGTGGAGCAGAAGTTCCCTTCTTCCTCCCAGGAACCAAGCCCTATAAATGACCCTGAAAGCCTGGGTCTTTAAGACCATGCTATACTAACACTGGTTAACTTGCTTTAGGGCCAAGGAACAACAGAGAAGTATTAACTCTAAGGCTTAGCATTAAGAAAAGAGAGAAAGAAAAAATGCATATTTGAGTTTAAGTAACAGCTATTACACAAAATCTGGAACTTCAGGTGCTCCCCTAATAAATCAGTTCATGCACTGCCAACAGCAAGATCTGACAGAGGACATTAACAATACCAACACAAAGAGGCTCAAGGACTTACCGAGCAATTAACTCAGTCACTCAACATTAGATACCCATTGTCTCTGTGGATACAGCCACATAAGCTTCTCTTCCCAAACAATGAGGAAAAATAAGCATAGGATGCCTGTGATCCATTCAGACCAGATACAGCATATCATGGAATTGTGATGCTGTTTGCAATCAAATTCAAGCTTGCTAATCTGCTTACATAAAGGTTATTCTGTGTAGATGTATAAAGGCTTAATACAAACCTATTTAGAAGTTTCCAAAAGAAAGCAAATGAACATCTGAGCTACTGGGCTTGAAGTCTGCTTTCCCTCAGAGATATTGCAAACCCATTTGAAGTTTTCTGTGATAAACTGAAGAAATATGGGACTGGGCAAGATTTGCTTTTCATTCAGCAGAAGCAGCTGGATTCCACAAGACAGCAAAAACATAGACATTACAGGATTCAGAAAAGGTTACTGTCACATTAACTTCACAGTCTGAAGTTACACTTAGAAAGGTACATGGCACTTCTAATATAACAAAACAGATGAACCACAGGTGTAGCCACACACCCAAATAGACAAAGAATAAATTAACTAAGCAACCAATGAAATAATGTAAAAAATCACTTGTTTCAAAGTTAAAAGAAAAAATAGTCAAATTTTAACTCTATCATCATGCTAAATAGGAATCACATTAGTTAGATTTTATTATATTGGGTTATACAAAATATGGCTTAGTCTAATTCCAACACGAAGCAATATTTTTATGCCTCCTGATTTCCTTTTATTTAATTAATTTCTAGCATAGTTATTACATTTATCACCAACTGATTACATGTGCAGTGCTGGAACAGGTACATAATCAGAACTTCACACCTGATCTAGGCTATTTTTTTCTGTTAAAATCCAAATTGGTCATTGCATATCACTTCTCTTAGAGACAGTACATCATTCAGCCTCAGAAATAACCATTCTGCCCTCCATCCTCTGGCAGGATGCTGCCTCCACTACTCACATTTTCTGTCATTCACAGGTATTAAGATGCCAGATTCACCAGCTGACTCTGGAATGTGGCAGCTAATTGAAGCCTGACCAAGACAGGGCTCACACAGGGAGCTCACTGAAGCTGAGCATGGAAATCAACAGAAAAAAATGGATCATCAGAACCCAAAAGTTCCTACCATCTGACTCCAGTCACTCAGTGCTGCTCCAGAACCATTTTATGCTGCTACCCACTGGCAATATCTTATAGAAGCACACCAGAAATTCGCAAGGGAACAAATATTTAACAGAAGTATACAAGATGAAACATGTCTTCCAAATAATTGTAAGATGCATTCAAGCATCTTACAATTATTTTTCTTAGTGGTTTGTTCATCTCTTTATAAACACCAGCCATAAGAAACAATTCTCAATGACTGCAAGACTGGACTCTGCAGACATTGCTCATTGAGGAAAGAAGGGTAAAAATTAACTTAGATGAGAATACTTGCACCATGAATTTATAGCAGCAAGTTTCAAATGCATCTCAATAGTTCTTGTTTTGCATAATAAGGTAGGTTATCTATGACTGAACTTACCATTGCAGGCAAAAGAAAGTAAAGGTTGCAACAAGATTTCCATACATTAAAAGTTTTTAAAGATGCAAAAATGGTGTTTGGCATGCTTAGATGAAGTATATTATGAACACATTCATTTAATACTTCTTTTTAATGTTACTTCCTTTTAATTATCTTGTTCACCTAATTTATTCATTGTCTGTGATTTCTCTGGAGGGAAAAAGCTAAATATTCATTCCATCTGTTTTAAATTCCCCATTTGAGAATTTGCAGTAAGCTTAATATATCTTTCTTGCCTTATGAAGAGAAAATATCATTATATTTTAACTCCCAGAACTGTTGTTATTTTACAGCAGTTAAGTTTTAATGTTTGTATGCTAATCCATTTTGGTCATGAACACAAGATTCTTGGGCATTGTTGGACCACAAATACTTCAAGCATAACTTTAAACAGCACCAAGAAGAAGCTACTCAATTCCTACCATTTGTATGTGAACAGACATTGCATTTATAATCATCCTCCACTAAATGTTTTAGTTTGGCAAACCAAATCTACTTTACATTTTAAAACCTGATGCTCAAATTTTCCTTCTGAGTTAAGAAAGTGCAGTAGACCTATATTATCAATCACTCCAAGTAGGAGTAAAGTCAGAGGCTACAAACCTGTCACATGCCCAGTGAGCAAACTGCCTCTGATAACACACAGAGGCAATGAGATGTCTAATACTTTTATGGACAGCCTTAAAAATTATTTACAGCATATAGTACAATGTCATCTGCCTACAGAAAGCAGATTTGTTTGAGGGGGAATATTAGACGCCTTTCAAGCATTGGGAACTGCTGAAGTGAAATTGCTACATATACCTTTATGTTAATTCTAGTTTACATCTTCAAGATGCACAAAAAAAGTCTTAAGCAAACATGGATTACTGAAAACAGTCACATTCCACATATATGTTCCATGTAAAAAGTCAGATATTCTCTTTTCTCATAATTTTTTATTTTACTTCAAATCTCAAAAGATTGCTACATTTAATTTTCTTTAGATAGGTGAATGAAGAAACAAGTTAAATACCTCAATTATTTGACCCAAATAAGACCAAACTAGATCTTTTCCTGTTACCATCATATTTAACAGACTCTTATAAACTTAGATTAGAATAGGAAAAACATGTGATGGTAACCTTAAAAAATGTCTTTAAATTGTTACCAAACACTTAAAATTTATTCATTTCTTAATAAAATAATCATACAAAAAGTTAACATTTATAGCACCTTTTAAAATAAAAGATTATATAAGAAATTGGATAAATACTTTTAGAAGCTATGATCCACAAATAATACCAATGTAAATGCAAACAGCCTTCTGGAAAAGCAACACAAAGTATTCAGAAGACAAACATGGAAATGGACAAATGAATAACAGCAGTTGATAAGAGAAATAAAAAGGAGAGTGTGCTACTATTTCATAATAATCTCAAGAAATTGAAAGCCAAAGGTCAGTATCAAGACAAAAAAATCCACCTGAATTATTAAAGGGCTTGGCTAGTTTTATGACCATTAATAAACACACACTACTTGCATATTTTAAATTTAAGGAAATCAGATTTTAAAGCATTCAGAGCAAGCACGTAACTTGTCTGTCATCTCCCTCTCACAGCACACAAAATGGCAAAGGAGACCTGTGTTTGTTGGAACATTGGATAGCCCCCAGAAGAAACATCTGTGTACAAAAGGGGCCCAAACAAACTCAGAAAAGTTATTCTTTTTCATGTAGTTGAAGTGGTAAGGGTAAAAATTCAAACATTAATATCATACAAAAATTATTGATTTTAGAATTTAATTTCTGTCCTTCCCTTTACTAGCCTGAATAAAATAAAAAAAGCAATTCCACAGCTCTTCTCATGTGTCAAGACTATTCCAAATGTCAAACTCTGTATCAAGTATTACAAGAACTGAATAAAGATGTAAATACTGGCATGTTGTAAATTAGGCTTCATGGGGAAATTAAGATGCAAAGAACGATACCAAGGGAATTGTCCAGACATGGATTTAACAATACTGCTCTTGCCCTCCCACAGTAACTTTCAACAAAACTGACTTCATTCCACTCACAATGTACCTTGCCAAGAAATGGATTTAAATAAAGGGCCCTCATTAGCAATAAATGTTTGGAAGGGAGTGCTGCTTGAAATGTGCTTTGCTGAAGTGCATGCAAGGAAAAGTACTTTGCTAGCAGAGTCTGCACAAGCCAGTCCCAGCTAGCTGGTCCTACTGTCTCAGCTGCTGATCAACAGCAACAGAGGAATAAACTTGTACCACCCATGCATGCATCATCCTGGTAGTGTAGCCTAGGATGTCCTTCACTGACTGTGGAGCTCGCAGAGCTTCTCAACTCCTAGCAAGGATTGGCAATGTGCTCTGGGAGATAGTACGTGAAAGCTGACAGAATTATGCAAGGAGTATTAATGCTCAAATCCTTTTTACACTGTTAGCTTCTGAGCAAAATTTAAGGTGCTGGTGATTCTTAAACGTAGTGGTTATGTGCAGGAAAGTATCAGAATTATTTAGGGTTGCTCAGAAAACTCTGCAGGTATTGAGAGGATTACTACCTTAGTGACAGCACAAAATATTTAAGTTTTACTACTGATAGCACCACTGAACCAATCTGAAATGGAAGAATGTCATATCTCAAGCAACTTATAGATCAACAGAGTTGTAAACTAAATTCCTGTAACATTACCTTTATTAAGCAATCTTTAATTCATGTTTCAGGCCACAGTGGCACATCTAAAATAGGGTACCTAGATCAATTTTAATAGCACTGAGTTTTGAACAAACATGACAAGCTACAGTCCTAGCTCCATTAGTAATCTTATACAGCTGGAGGGTTCATACAGCATGGGCTACCCTTCTTGTAAATAACATAGCTCCTGCTGTATGCTAAAGGTAAAAAGTAGAATTCAAGATCCCTAGCATTCAAAACTAATACCAAAACTGGGATACCTGAATTCATTATGAAAATACCAACTGTGCCCAAGCAGTGCCTACTGAAGGACTGACTTCATTGCCATCATTCCTTCAGCTCAGCTACAAGGAGTCAGTGTCAAAAATGTGAAGGGCAAGCTGTTTAAATTTGATCAATTGGGATGAGGGACCCCAATACTGTTACATTAAATACACAGAAGAAAGAGATCACTTGAAAACAGAAAAACCTTGGCCAACCTGAAGGTATAATACATTTATAATCAGACTCTTAGATGCTTTGATCCACTAGAAAACTCTCACATGAATATATTTAGAAAAATTTCTGTTCTAGGTATTGACAATAAAAGTCCTAAGACACTGTCATAAGAAGTGCCTCATCTTCAGTGTGTTCAGAAATTGGAAGCCAAACGGCATCAACTGGTTCTTCACTTATTTCCTCGATGTGTGGGTTTAAGCAGACTGACTTACTCTAGTCCAATGTTAGCCATAACCAAACACATTTTCCTGAGTAGGCACCAAGCACAATGACACTTAGCAACTTCCCAAAAGAGCAGGAGCAGGGGTAAATGCTACAGAGAACTTGGTTGCCTACCAGTACCCACACACTATATGCATTGACCACTGTAAGGTAAAATTCAAATGCAGAAGCATTGTACATCGAGGCATGTGCTCCAGTACTTTTCATTTATGTGAAAAAATATTCACATCTGGCCCCTATAGAAGTTTTTGATGGATTAGGAGAAAACAGTGGCCAGTAAGTTAAAAAGGAAAGGGGAAAGACCCTACTGACTTTTATACCTCGCAATTTATTGCAAAAGCCCAGTAGAAGATAATATATTGGAATAAATTCGCTGTACCTCGGTTATATTTTTTATCTTCTCCTGTGCTTTCATTTCTTTCTTTTGCCTCAAAATCCTTTCACATAACAAAGACCATGCATGCCACCTACTCTTTCATTGTACAAGGACACACTTCAAAGACTTGATTTCTCTGTGTACCATCTTCCTGTTTTTCCTTCAGTGGGCAAGAGCTCAGTGGGGTTTCTGTCACTACTGGCACTAACAACTTGAGCTGGAAACTGTAATGTACCCTGCCTCCTCTCACTTGCAGCCTCTCCTGTCTCTCAGACTTACTGCTTAGTTGCAACAGCAAAAGAGTTTTCTACATAGATAGGAACATTTTGTAAAGTGTTAAAGAATGCATTTAACTTTTTCTGATATAGGCACAATTACAAAGATGACTGAAGCTAGAGTTTTCCTCCTTTTGGAGGGAAAAAAACTACTTGGTGATAAATGAAAGGGAAAAAAACCCAAATAACTAACCAACCAAGAGCACACAAATAAAAACGCACAAAAACACACCAAAACAACAGTTGGGCTTGTTTGTCCCTTTTTTCTTTAGCAATCCCCTGAAAATATTTAGAAGACATAAATCAGCAGTGGATATGGTCATGGTAGGTAGCTAATCATCCAGGAAGAGATACCATTTCTTTTTACAGCTTACTCCATGGACTCTAACTCAGCAAAAACTGAGTAAAAGATAAAGCAGCCACAAACACCACTACACTGAAGGAAAAACAGTTCGGTAGTGTACTTGCAAGTCTAGGTATTTATCTTTTTATCACTACCATTAATACAAACAGTGCATGTCTCTTGAGTAGGCTGAGAGTTCAAATCATACAGAAAGGAAAAGAGCTTGAGAATGTAGTTTCAGATAGGCAGCAGAAGAAAATTTTTCTGGTTTTATCCCTCTTTATGGCTGTCCAAACAAACCAAAAAATCTCTCAGCTTGAACGTTTACATTACATATTATCAAGTGGGAAATGGCTACATAAACACAGGAAACAGCATAATTGGAGCACAGAACTAATTAAGAAAAAAACTGATCCAGAATTTAAGTATACCACACTTCACAACATTTTCAACAGTATGTTATTCTAGTGAGTACTCTGTTAAATATAGATATTTTAGGATACTACAAGTATCCTTACATTCTTAAACATTTATCACATGGAACAATTTTTCCCATAAACAATGAGTAAACAAAACAAAACCAAATCTTTTTCTATAGGGGAAAATCTTCAACTTAAGAAGTGCAGAAGTGAAGGAAGCTCTGCTTTTGTGGAGAGTTTTGTGGTTTTTTAAACTTCTTTTTTCAATACGTTAACATTTAGAGAAATTATCTGATTAAAAGAAATTCTAGCAAATAAGCAAAAAGCTTTACTCTAAAAAAAGCTTATTTTAAACTTTCCAAGAAATTTTTAATCTGGCTGTAGACCTACTTAACAGTTACCCCAAATCAGTTCTGTATGTTTATTATTTTGTCTCTCTGCTTTTCCAAATCCTGATCTGTAAATTTTGCAGCCAGGCATGTTTCCCTCACTGTGCAGATGTCAACAAAACCTCTCCAGAGTGGAGTGAATGCACCCCGAACAGGCCTCCTTGTGAGGTCCATTAGGATGTAAAGGGAAAGTTGGAAATCGATAAAAGAATAAACAAACATTTCACTTATCAAAGTAAGAACTTTCTAACTTGCCATGAAAAGTAAAACCAATGTTATTTAATTAGTGCAGATTATTCCCTAAGGGATGTTGAGCAGCCATCATCACAACATTTATTTTGACAAGCTTTATTTGTCAGAATTCCTGAAACTGCCTTTAAATATTCTTTCCTTAAAAAAACAGAGTCAGAATGCAGGTTCCTTCTTCCTAGACCAAAGCTGGACACATTAAAGCACATAGACAAGCCTTTCTTTAGCAACAGACTTAAGAGATCAAGAGTTTGATTGCCTGGATGTCATAAGCAACAGCTTCTGAGTCCAAAGTAAGAACAAACACCTCAACATTTAAAGTCTGAAACAAATAAATAAACAAAATGGAAGTTTAGCAGACATAAAAATAACTAAATGGCTAACCCAACATGGAAGCCAAAACGTTGTCAGGAATGTTTACTGCAGCTAGGATTTTTCTTTTAAATATTTCATCTTGCAGAATCTGTCAGAGAATATCAATAAATTTTTCAAATTGTCAGTAATGGTTCTATTTGACACAGTGGCTCTAATTTTCTTCAAACAAACAAGCAATAAAATTGGCCAGCTACAGAACTCTGCATAGAAATTTAGGCTCCAAAATACTGAAATCAACTGATTTAGAACCTCACGCAAAATGCTCTTGGGACAAACGTCACGGGTGAGGATGTTACTCTTAAATTCAACTAGAAAAGCAGATTTATTAGATGTTGTCCAACTTCTGCCTGTTTCCCATTTTCCCCATACCCCTTACCTCGAAAAAGAGTATGGAAGTCTTTTTTAAGAAATGCACCATACTCTTAGCCCATTACCATGATGGGCACCTTTGAAATAACTTACTGAAAGATACTTGATGACAATCTGATTAATGATGCTCCAGGTTGAGGCATGCATGGCCACTGAGCAATATAAAATACTTACTCTGTTTCTACAGTACATTTTCCAACACTTGGCCTAATCTCAGTTTGTGCCTTAGACATTTTCCATGGCAAAGTCTATTTTCTTTGGTAAAGTATTTCACAATGCAATTCATCATGAGGAAGTTTTCCTGTCATTCAGCCTAACTTCTCTCCCAAATTCTTCCTGTCAGATGACTGTCTCTTCTTAGCTAGATGATGTAAGCAGCATTCATACTTCCCAGATAAAGAAATAAAAATTTCAAATCAGAGTGAGAGCTTGAGAAGATGAACAGTTCAAACTGAAAGGGGTCTTATGTATAGATCTACCTACTTACTCTTTTAGCAATCAATGCAATCACTTTTACGTGAAGAAAAAATGCCTTATCTGTGACTAAGTGATGGCTATGGGGACTAAGCAGCTATGTAAGCAATCACATAATACCTGTCTGCTGCTCTTAGTGAAGGTGAGAATTCAAGCAGCCAGGAGAAGTCTTGCTGGTTTACAGCAGGCCCTGCACTATTTGTGATCATCACGTGCTGCCTTCCAGTATGAAAATTAATTTGCACTTTCACAGACACTGTAGGTCTTCACAGGTCAATGCCACTAAGTGCTCAAGTGGGGTTAATAGGTCTACAATCTGTTACTATTAGGAATCACTTTGCATTATATTGCACAGCTGCTGTTAAATAAAACACCGAGAAAGGTGGTCTGACAGTTCAAAGCTTTGCTTCTGTGACACATTCTTGATAGTTTGGATACTGCCATGGTTCTTCTATCTAGTATTTGTTATCTCTTCAGTACCAACAAAAACAAACCTCAAAAGGCATTGTTAAAAAAAAATCAAACAAAAAAAAAAAAAGAAGAAGTTGGTGCTGAGGAAATTAGCTACTCAAGAGATTAATGTAATTAGAAGTTGTATTTTGCTTTAACAACTACTTTGTGAATGGACACAGCCAGGCAAAAAGCCAAAATCAGCTTAGCTGTTTGTAATGGTACTATGCCCAGGAACTGTTAATGTTGAAACTGGAAGTATGTATCCTTTCAGGAAACAAAAGCATGTGCATGAAAATTTAAGATATATTCTGAAAAACCGTAGATTAGCCACAGCTACAAACTACTAAGAAGTAAGGGAGCTTTAGATATAGGATCCATAAAAAACCTTTCCATTTCTCCTTGCTATTGGCTTACTAAGTTTTACTGGTAGCTGACACATTGAAGAATGTTCATGTTATTTAAGGCTCAAATGCTGAATAATTATAAATTAGAAAGTTCTGGCAGTTGTGAGTGGTGAAAATTCAAAATGAGTATGTTGGGAACAGCAGACAGAATTAAGAAAGGAGCGCAGGACATGTCATGACACATGCCATGACAAGATATTTAGAGCAAAAGGTCCCAAAATAGTATCCAATTCAGACTTTTTGGCCTTTTTTTCTGCTCTCATGCAAATAAAACTAACAAAATAAGTCAACTTAGAAAGCTCTCATCTAGCTTGTAGAAAGGTCACGATATAGTGTAAGAGGCAGCCTAAGAGAGACATAGAGCTAGTATGGTTTTTTCAAACTGTGACTCTACTAAGATTGTCTGTTGCTACGTGGGCTCAGCTGCAGATATCGCACCTCCCTGTGATCCTGCTGGATCCCCGTCAGGGAAACCGAGTCACCCTTTGCCTCAGTGTGGGAATTATGGATGGTCTCGCGCTATCAAGCAGCTGCCCTGCCCCCTCAATAGTATCCCTGGTGAAAGATGGCCTTTAGCCATGGTGGGGGATGCTGGGGCAGTCTGACGGCAGCTGCAGGGCAGTGCTGCCAGGACTGACGGGACGTGCACAGGAGCGGAGCCGGACGGGCAGGCCGGGGCTGGCCCTGCCTGCAGCCACCTCACCGCTCCGCGCTGGCCCCAGCCCAGGGCCTGGGACAGGTGGAGGCTCAGGGCAAGGCCAGACTCCCCTGCAGGATTTGGCTTGCCATAGCCCACTCTGTACTGACTGTGACACTGGACTCCAGGGGGAATTTCACATCAACTCCATGAGATCACATCATGACATGTCACATGACAACAAACTGGGCCAAAATTTTAATGATTTTGGCCAAGGTGGATGGACCACCTCCACTTAACCCAGAAAGGAAACATAACTCAATATTGTTTGAAAAGTAGCTTTTACTAACGAGCAGTTATCCAAAGAAGTAACTCTCACAATATTTTAATCCTTGAGGCTATCAGACTCTGTGGCCCCATACTTCAAAATTTTCCTCCATGTGACCACAGCTTCCATATTTCAACTCTAATTTCCTTTAAACACTAGAAAAATAATCTTTTTCTCTGACTACAGCTACTTGTAATAGCAGGGCTGCAACAAATATTGCACCACAAAGTGGATTTGTAGTCATTTATTTTGGTGGTCACACTAGCTTAAGCAGTTTGCTGATCTTGAAATGTTCCTTCATCCAATTTTTGACTTCTTCTTCTGTCGTCTGTGGGTGTTACACTGAAACAGTCTGTTGCACCATGGTTGAAAAATAACCAGTAAATATCTTGTTTGTTTTGCTTTTAGCCAGGTCAGTTTTGTGAAGTTGGTACATAATAAACTGTCATGGCTGCCAAAAAACAGACAAAAGACTGTAAATCTGTTTTAGTCTTAGCACAAAGCAAAAGCACTTGCTCTGGGAGATACATCTAAGAAAGCTTCTCAAGATAACTGTAACTGAAGCCTCTGCAGACATTTGAAAAGTATAATAAAGGGAACCTAAGTACTCTGCAAATACTACCACAACATCCTAAAAGAGATACTTCTATAAAACACCTTTGTGTTATATACTTATATAAAACACAGCTATGAGCCCATGCAGATTACACAGATTGCTTAAGGGAGAATATTTTGCTTCCTTATGAAAAGGTGGGGGCTTTGTTTGGCTGGTGCTTGTTTGGTTTAAATAAAGGCATATTTGTTTCTACACACCCTTTGGTACATCAAGTGCTTGTGCTGTTTTCTGTTTTCAATCACTATTCCCAGGACACTACATAAGAACAATAAATACAGCGGTTTCATTCCAAAGATCAGACTAAATGAAGGAAACTTCAAAATTAAGTTTGTAGGAATAAAGGACCTTTTTTCATACCTCCAGGAGAATTGCAGATAAATTTAGAATCCATTAAAAATTAAGAAAGTAGCATGTCAGATAGCATGTCAGATAGCAGCATCAAAATTATTACAAGCTAGTAATGGGTACAGCACATATCCTCTTCTATGACCAGCTCCATTCACTCCCTCTGTAGTCAGAAAATAAATGCATAAACTTAAAGTCTATAAGGTTGGCTGATCTAGAACTCATGTTCCCTTAAAACAGTAATTTAAAAGTGCAAACATCTTTCTTCCTTTTTTCTCTGTCAACAGTCATCTGAAAAGACACCTAGTGAATGTGGTGGAAGCAAAAGAATCTACAAACTAAAATTGCAACTACCACATTTCTGTGAAGACTAAAATGTCATTAAAATAAATTCCTTCAAGCCATGCTACTCACAGAATGCTTCTCAAAACTTTGGGAAGTGCTGTTATGCAATGCAATTTCACATGCAGTGAAATGCTTGTATGGAGTAAACATATGAATTGAGAACAAATTAGATTTATAAAATGACAAGTAGCAAGAAGCTTTCCAACTAACCTTTCATTCTGCACTTTTAATGAAGACAGCATTTCATATCTCTCTCCATGATACTCTTCAAAACTGGAAATATCAAGCAATCTCATTTTGTGAATGTTCTCACTGAAAAATGGTACAATGTAAAGCTGGAGAGAGACATTTTATAAGGACAGGTAGTGACAGCAAAAGGGGGAATGTCTTTAAACTGAAAGAGGCTAGGCTTAGATTAAATACAGGGAAGAAATTCTTTAATTTGAGGGTGGTGAGACATTGGCATAGGTTGCCCAGAGAAATTGTGGGTGCCCTACCCCCAGAAGTGTCAAAAGCTGGATGGGGCTTTGAGCAACCTGGTCTAGTGGGTGGCCTCCCTGCCATAGCAGAGGGAGTTGGATTATGGTCTTTAAGATCCCTTCCAACCCAAACCATTCTCTAATTGTATATCCATATGGAGGCAAATACAGATACACACACCTTGAATACAGAAAGCAGGAGAAACTGTAATTGCTAAAAACTAATTACACTAATCTCCTGCAACACACTGTGTTTCTTAAAAAATATTTTCTAAAAAAGATTTTCTTAATTTGCATTCTCTGCAGAAAACTGAAAAGCAAATAGTATATGGACACTGAATTACCAAAGCCTTCTTACTACGGCTTGGAACATTACGTAAGATGGTAAAGAATGCACATGAATCTTATAAATCCCCTTATCTCTGTTCCCCTTTCCTTTCCTCTTGAACAATTATCCTATTCCCACTCTCCTGTCTTACTCACAGCCTCTTGGTCCTATCAAGACACACAAGCGATCACTCTTTGATACCAACTATCCAGTCAAAACAACAACAGAGATCAACATGGGAGATCTACGTTTTCACACCTTTTACAAAGTTGCTTACTACAAGAAAATAACATTTTGTCACAAATCAACTCTATGGCAACTATCTTGGAAAACAGCAAAGACTGTCTCTAAAACCAGTCAAATTGCTTTCCTCCTCAACAGGTAGGTTTAAAGGCAATGAAATTATCTAGGCCCAAGATGAGGAGCACAGGGTGCAAAAGGCACTGCAGATTATATGGTTCTGCACTCTGGACGCTCATATCAACAGGAAATAACTCACATTTTCAAAAGAAAAAGAAAAACGTAGAGAGAAAGCTGCTAAGAAATAGAGAGCAAAACATGAACAGTAGGTTCTCTGTTGACTTCATGATCATAAAATTCTCAACATATTCTGAATTAATAGTACTGTTCTGTCACAATGCAGTGATTCTGGAAGTACCTTCTGCAAAGTTAATGAAAATACAGACCTATATTTTCAGTTCCTGAGGATGGCAGTTACAGGGATGTGAGAGGGACTAGTTGCAATTTTTTTTCTATTGAGACTAGTTTGATCTTTTAAAAATTATCATACTCAAATGTCCCAGGATGACTCTTTTTTCTTCATTTCCACGAAAAAAAGGAAGAAATTATTTTAAATCATGAATGTTATTGGAGAAATTAGAACTAGTTTTAAACAAATTAGGAACGTACTAAGTGTACAATTACGGAAGCTGATGCAGTGTGGTCTGGATAAGCCAGCTAATGCTCTGTACTAATAGCACCTATAATTTTATCTCCAAATTGTCTGGCCTAGTATGTATTCTTTATCTGGGAAAAGTTCAGAAATACATACAGATGTTATATGTTAAACTACCTTAATGATAACAGAACATGGACTGTTTGCTTTTACTACTGTTTTTTTATGTTTTTTTTTTTTTTTTAACTGAGCACAAATGCTAAGAAACATCCACTGAACACGTGTATTTTCATACTTGAGTGGTGCAGAGAAAGACAGCAAACAGGATTCCTTCAAGCCCAAGACAGGGCAAGGGGGAAAGCTGCAGTGAGAGTTCTTGCTCAAAAAGAACCCACCAAACAATCATGGTCTCTAGGAAGTCTGCGTGACAGAAATATGCCTATCGCTTCCTGATTTCATATAGGAGTTATAATGATCAGAGATAACATCTGCAGGGAAATGAAGGTACAGTCCTAGTATATTTTTGACAGCAATTATATTGAAGTAATTGCTATCTTCTGGATAGAAGGTCTTCATTTTCCCTTTGTGCATTGCAGTTCTGGGAAGGAAGTAATAGAAAGTTAGTGTGAGAGAAATTATTTTTCCAGCTGGATCACTTCTCCAATTATGTTCACCACACAGACACACAAACATTTGTATCAGCACAACAGGAAGACCTTTTCTGAAAAGGTCTATACTTGACAGACACGCTATTAATATGAAGAGGTAACACAAGGCTGACTGAGATTTAAGGCAAAGCTGGTTCTGCAAACTGTTAATTAGATAAAATTCTGTGTAGCACATTTCCTCCAGTTATTCCAGAGTTAAAACACAGCAAAAAACCATGCAATGCTACTGAGCACACTCTTGCTTTTGCAATAGTCTCCAAGTAATTTTGCAACGTTTTTTTTTGTTTATCCTTACAAAGTAAGACTGACAATGGTATCAGCAAGGAAAAAAAAACAGAAGAAAAATCTGATGTCAAGGGCTGAAGTGTTAACCTGTTGCTGAGGACCAGTTCAAGTGTGCTGACAGGTGTCATTTCAATTAATGAATCACAGGCCTCCAAATAACATTGATCTAATTTGTTTTAATTAAAGCTAATCAAAGAGACCTCCTTGCAGTCTCTTCTCATTCTCACCTTCTGGGTGTTAATCTTTCCTTGTTGCCTTCCCCTGTATCTTTTGTAGTCTACATCATACCTTCTGGCCAGAAGTGCATATAGAAAGTCTTCAAAATGGGGGTTCCCCAAAAAGGTTTGCAAAAATATGCCATTTGTTTCCAGTAATTTTCCTAATGATTTCTAAAACTTAGCCTGTCAGAGGACAGTAAGCTGATAGTTAAAAAAAAAACAAACCAAAAAACAAACAAACAAACAAACAAACAAAAAAACAAAAAAAAAAAATCCCAAACCATTGAAACTAGTATTTTCCTATCTTGCAGAACTTCCCTTACCTTAAAGACATGGATTTTTCTGTAATTAATATCAAATATGTTCTCTGCTATGTCTGGGATGAAACAGGAGGAAGAAAAGGTGAAAAAATAAATAGATAAATGTAGGTAAAAAATTATGTTTATAAGAAATCCAAAAATTCAGTACTGATTTACTGATCCTCCTTCAAGAGAAACCTCAAAGAAGTACTTATAAATTAGTAATTTGATGCAGAAATTCAGAAACTAACTAACTAACTACCTAACTAACTCTTTCCAAAGAAGTTAGTTAACAAAACAGTCCATGCTATGGAAATGACTCAATAGGATGTACAGCCCTCTTAAGTATAAGGAAAATACTCAAACTCTCTAAACCCAGATACTTTTAATTAATTTTAAACAGCAAATATGGTGGCAGGAGAGGGAGTAGAAGAAACAACAAAAATAAAGAACCAAATAAACAGCTGTGCCTTCAAAGAAGTCCTTTTATTTGTGGCATTTTCTTTCACTTACAGTAATATGCTTTCAGTGTTCTTCCCAGCAGACTCCTACCAAGGAGATTAATTTAAATGCCAAATCTTTCATGAGAGGTGAAAAACACTGAAATCAGTTACCAAGTATATCCAAACACCATCAAACACTATTTTTTTGAAATTTGTGAGAGACCATGCAAAACAAAGTGCCAGGTGTTAGTTCTGCAGTCTCAGGGTGCTCGTACATGAAATGCTATTTTTCCCCTGTAAAAACTGAGAAATAAGCTACCCCTGTGGATAGGAGACTGATTACTCTTCTGATGGAATCTGTAATGCACTTTGCATTATAGGGAAAAGGTTAATTCTGTTCAATAACATGTTGTGCCCTTCAGTATCTGATTTTATGTACCATTCCATGGATAGCTGGTTTTAACAACTCATTTATTTTTCTTCAAGTGCAGCTTTTGAAACTGAATATTTTGATGCTTTCCCTGAAAGCAGATAGCATCAGACCACTTGTGTGAGGGCAAATACAGAACCACAATGAGAACATCCAGTTAATACAAAAAAGCCCACAAAAATGAGATACTGTCTGAAGCATGAAGATTATTAGATACAAAAAAAGCAGACTTTATAAAGAAAAATATTCATCGAGTATAGTACAAAACTATCCACTTCAGAATTTTTATATATCCCCTAGAGTATTTAATACTGGTCAGGAATCTTACTGATTCATGATGCCAGAGAAAAAAAGCTCTGGGGCCATTCATCACCTGCCAACAACCAAAAAAAAAAACTTGGATAAATAGCAAGGAATTTAAGAATTAAGAGCCTATTTCAGTCTTGGATTCAGTAAGCTCTCAGAAATAATCAGGGAGTTCCAGCAAGATAATGCTGGCACCCAAGAGAACTTATTCAATGCTTCAAACTCATGGGGGATCTCTAGGACCAGCAGCATGAACCAGTTCATCTATAGTGATGAGAACACAGAATAATCCTCCAAGAGGAAAAGGAAGTAGCATCTTATTTTACTTCCAGATAATTTCTGTTTGTTATTAATTTTAATAACAATATAAAATTAATAGGAAGCATAAATAAAATATGAATCTGTAAAATAAAATATATCACTTATTTAACAGAAAGAATGCAAATTCAGTGAAAGAGGAAGGAAATTATTTTAAGTAAGTTCCCTTGATAAAGATTCAAACATTCACATGGGATTAAATTACAGCATCTCTATTGTTCCCTAATAAACACGAGGAAATAGAGGTCATTATTCTACATCCCTGATGGCTTGCTGCTGAAGTCATTGGAAATGAAGTGGGGATGAATCTGACTTTTTATCCAATTTACAGTACATGTGAAGCCCAAGAGTAGCGCTGTTTAGTTGGAATTTTTTTAATGCACTATTTACCAACAGCATCACTAAATTAACACCACCACAAAATGACAGACCTCATCAAAACTTAAGGCTGTACATCATAAAAGAAGCTATATTATGAGTTACTTTTTCCTTTATTTTCTTTTTAAGGGGAAATGTGTGGTGCATGGCCTCTGTTTTTTTCTGACTACTCTTCAATTTTCTAGCATCAAGAAATAAAAGACAAGGATAAAAGAAGCTGACTTGCAATGATCACCATATTATTACTGCTGCCAGTAATAATGGCCACAAGGCCTTACGAAACAGAATATTCGTGTGACATGAAGTTTCATTTGACTTTATACTTCAGTGTTTTTCCTAATAATACCATTCATAATGTCTTGTTTCATTAGCTTCTTCTGAAATAAAAAAACTTCTGATTCTTCTGGGTCTTTATGTAAGAAGGAGAGAAGACTTGCTAAACACTTCTCAAACTATTTCCCTGACTGTTGGAAACACTTCATTTATACAATCAGTGGACAAGCACTCCAACATTGCGTTCAGTAAGACAGAAATATAAATTGACTTATGAAGAATTTAATAGGCATCAGATTGGCAATAAATTGGTCACATGAATATGTACTTTTTTATACTTTTCATATTCTAACCTGATTAATGCACTTATATGTATGCTCAAAATTTAAAAAAATAAAGTTCAAGGCAGGGAAACAAGGCCATTAGCTGGTATGCAAAATTAATATCTGTCACTCCATATTCCCATACATCCTGCATTCACTGAGACAATAGTGTCTTTTACTATCACATGCTACAAGAATTAAAAGAAAGCTGAAAGTAGTAGGATGAAGTATATCCAAAAATAGCCACAACATTGCCTAGATGTTTTTCTCCAAGCCTTCTACAAAATGTCAGAAAGAACAAGCTTTTTAAAAATAACTTTTGCATGTTTTCTCTCTTTACGCAGAAGGAAATTAAATTCTGAAAGACCTGCATGCCATGTCTCAAGCTTTCCTATCAGCTGAGAACCTTGTTTAGTATCATCAAATTGGCTGACTTTAGGTGCTTCCAGCAGAGAACATTAGTGTATGCATAATGTTCCAAACTTCCTCAGAAGCAAGCAAAAGTGCTCTCAAGATTCCACAGTTAAATTACAAGTTTCTCAAGGAAAAACTTTTTACTAGGAATCTCTTTGGCACACTGATCCTCACAGGGATCTCTGGATTCTATGACAACATGTAGAAAACTGCAGTAAAAAACTGGGGAATAAAAAAACCACATCTTTGACAAAGGTGATACTTTTACTCCAGTAATAATTAAATAAATTCCACTAACAGGCAGCTCAAACATTTTAAACGTAGAGAAATCTGAAGTCTAATAAATTTTCTTATGCAAATATAACTACCATGAAAACTGTGTGTCCTCAATGTTCTCATTTTGGACAGAGAATGGGAAGTGAATGAGGTTATTCCAACCTGAGCAAAAAGGTGGATACAAATAATTTCCTGTCCAGAGCAGCTTCTCCATACATGAAGACCTTGCAGGAACCCACACTGGAGCAGTCTATTCCTGGAGGACTCAATCCTGTGGAAAGGGCCCACACTGGAGCAGGTCATGAAGAACTGCAGCCATGGGAAAGACTCATGTTGGAGAAGTTTGTGGACACTGTCTCCCAAGGGAGGGACCAATATTGGAGCAAGAGAAGAGTGTGAGGAGTCCTCCCCATGGAGAGGAAGGAGGTGCAGCCCTCATCCCCTGCCCTTCTCTGCCACTGGCAGGGAGGAGGTAGAGAACTGGGATTAAAGTAAAAACTCAAGAGAAGGGAAGGGCAGAAGAATTTTCTTGAAGATTTGGGTTTTGCTTCTTATTACCCTACTCTGATTTGCCACTAAATTAAACAGATTTCCCCAAGCTGAGTCTGTTTTGCTCATAACAGTGATTGCCAAGTGATCTCCCCCTGCCCTCATCTCAGCCCATGAGCCTTGCCTTAAATTCTCTCTTCCCTGCCCAGACGAGCAGGGCAGTGACACAGCAGCTCTTGTGGGCACTGCTAATCCAACCAGGGTCAACCTACCACACTCAGCTACATAATCCATGCACTCCCATGGAAACCATATTGATACAGAACAAAACATATTATTGCATCTGACTGGTCTTTTTTCACTTAATAATATTAATTTTTTTTTCCTTCTTTTATGCTTAAGGCCTTCCTACATCTTTTACAAAAATATGGCAAGATCAAATTATAAACCAAAGAGAGGCCATAAACTTCTAAAACTGAAAATGGTAGTGACTCCTCTGAGGGGAAAAAAAAGAGGGGAAAGAAATGAGAGAAAATAATAGGAATTTTTTTTACATAGTATGAAAGACTAATGAGTTTGAAAAATAAAACCCTCATCTATTCATTGCTTTTTTCTTCCTAATAGTTAGCTCATAACAATCATTAACTTAAACTGGAAAGCTATCAGTTTTGAAACATTGTTTAACTAAGGAACTAATAAGTGTTCTGTTAACCTACTTTTAAGGTGGTAAGTACACAACAGTCGCCCCACTATCCCAGCTACCCAAAAAATGTTTTGCATGAAGTAAAAAAATAATTATACTTTTATACCGGCACAGACGTAATCTTTGGATGGATTAGAGTGAGTTAAACTTTTACAATATTTAAAAATTCCCCCAATGATGTTAATTCTTAGCTCACTCCTTTATTCATGACTGACTCCCAAGGAAGGACAAAAATAGCTTCACTGCTCACCTGGATTTTTTTTTTAATAGTTCCATAAAAATACACTTAAAACTTCTTTTAAAAAGCTATATTTGAATAGAAATACAAAAATTAAAGCAAACAACAGATTCAAATGGCATAAGGACACCATATCAATGGGTGACTCTAGCCAGACTGATCTATAATGTATTCTACAGGAGTTTCTCTCAGGTAATGAATTTACTTTCTTTTCTTATCACTTACTTCTCAAATTCTTGCATTACTAGCATACATTCACTGCACAACACTCAAGAGTATTTCATTAAATATAAATACAGATCTCCATCTCCAGTAGAGGCTTTTTGCAGGAAGGGAAAGGTACACCAGGATTCAAAGCTTATTTTGGGTCAGGGAACAGGAAGGTAGGAAACAGAGAGAAAACAAATTTTAAATAAATGCAAACGTCTTTGGTTGAACTGTTTAATAAAAATTGCTGTAGTTTGTGCTAGTACATTTCTGCCTTTGTGTAAGAATTCCAAATAGTTCTTATGATGTACTTAACCTCTACTACAGAAATAAAATTTTTTAAAAATCACTTCAGGTAGAATAGAAAAAAGTGTACTATTTTACTCAAGGAGAGGTCCAATGGAAGATTACTGCCAGCAAACTTACCAGTCGTCTTCTCTCCTCTTCAACAGCAATCAGGAGCCGAGCAAACTCCTTCAATGACTGGGCTGAAAGGAAAACATAGAAAAGGAATGTTCTGCTTAAAATGAGATTTTAAGACCAGGTGAGTCCATTATCTGGATTGAAGCTACATTGATAAAATATTTCTCTTATATTGCAATGCAATCAGTAGCCTTAAACGGGATAGCCTTAAGTAGGCAGTAGGTCAAGAGCAAAGAAAAAGAACCTGAGTCTTAAGAGTCATCTGTATTTTAAACATAGTTTTTAATGGAATATGGCAAACTGAATTTCCTGAAACATGGAAAGATCAGTCTCAAAACAGAAGAATTCTGCTTTCAGCCACAAAATTCACTTTAGCATACCAGGGGCAGAAAGAAAATAATTGAGTTTCTCCCACTAAGGTGGGAGAACAAGTATTTGAAAGAACTATTAAAAATATTTGGGTGAATATTTGACACTCAACATTTTAGAAGAAATGCCAAGTGTTTAGATTTAACTGCTCTTTGGCTTTATGTTTTACAAGGACAAGGTTTCAGGTGACTCAAACATATGATTGATTTATAAGCTTTGAATTCTGTTACAACCGTGACAGAGTGTTTGCTCAAAATTGTTTTCAAATAGAAGTCAAAGAGCTGAAGCAGAGCCAATGGAAACATAATACAAGAATTAACGCTAAAAGAGGGCAAGAAAGAGGAAAACATTCTGAAAATTCTTAAGACTTCATTCTCATGTAAGCAAACCTGTCTAGAAAAATATTTCTTTCCATTTCTATCACTTTCTCAAGGGCATAGGGGTTACTTAGATTCAGTATCACAATCCCATCAGTGACAATCCCAGAGAACAATCATGTGAAGAGAGCTAAGTATCTGTTTTTACTTTCTCTTGATGCAACTTTTGTTTTGGACCATTCCAAAAAAATTTCTATTCTTTATACCATCTGGACCTTGCAGAGGTCACCCTTGCATTCTCTTTTCTCTCTCCTAACTTTTACAGTTGAAGAACACTTTGTTGTTTGCTCCAATTTCTTCTGCAAGAAATTACATAGCTAATTTTTTTTTGTAACTATGACGCTACACTTGCATATCTTGACCTCTAAGTCATTGTTTGCTGACAAATTCTTTTTTTCCCATTATGAGTTCTTAGTTTAGTCCAAATACACCTGTAAGTGAACCATCCATCTACTTGGAACTTGAGTCCTTTCCTTTAAGTGTCAGAAGTGTCAGAAGATTTTGCCAGTTAAGTTGATATCAAGATTTTCAGTTTGATATCCACTGAATTAACCCAATCTCTTAGTCAGATCATAATATCCCACGGAAAAAACCAAACCAAAACAAAACAAAACACAATGGGTAAAGAAATAGGATTATGAACTGGTTGGTTATACCTGACTAGGAATATGTAGAGTGTTACACCCAAAAATATCTAAGTACCCAACATGAAATGCTAAAATCTAAATAAACAATTAGCCAGACAGACATGGCTAAACTATGAGGATGTGAGGAGTGGGGGGGAGAAGGAAGGGAAGTGTAAAAGAAACCCGAAACAAAAACTAGTACGAGAAGCTTTTGATTCATCTTTCGAATTCCAAGGCTGAATCAGAGAGATTTTTAGCTTAAGAGTTGAAACATTTGCTTAGGATTTAAATAAATTCAGGTCAGCCACAGGAAAAAAGCATATAAAATATGTTCCGTAAGTGTGCAAATCAATATTTTCCTCAATATTTAACACTAATACAAAGGTACTAGTCACCTGCACAGGGCCTCAGCTAAGGACTGAGAAACTGTCTCCATCTTTTCCTCCCCATTGGCTCGCCTTTGGGGGAATTACAAAGGTCAGTTTCACTAAGAACACAGAACCTACACTCTTCAGCAGCTCTAAGACAAACCATCCCTCTGATCTTATGAGACTTTGATTGCAGAGGCACGTTTGCATCAAAACTGACTACACCTCTGATGATTGCTGCCCAACATCCACATCCATCCCTACATCCAGCCATGGAATGTCCTTCCCCAGCTCAGGAGCTGCACAGGAAGGACCTGTGCATTGTGCTATTCAGAGCACAGTGAAGGATGCACACCCAGCAGAGAGTTCTGCAACACGGACATCCCTGGTGACCCCCATGGTTCTTCTGTTCTTGTAATGCCACCACACTCATTGAGAAAGGCTTTACTCATGCCAGCTCTCCTAATATAGCCCTGACTACTGCAGCACTGATCTTTCATGTTACTACACCCTTCTTCCCATACAGCCCCCAGTCAGTGTGGCCTCATTAAAGTCTAGGGTCTGTCCCTAGAGAACTTCGGCTGTGCTGGAAGCTGCACTGGGAGGGGGAAGGGAAGGAAAGAGAGCCCTTGCTCCTCTTTTCCCAGTGTACCCTTTTCCTTCTTTCTTCCCCCTTCTCCCACAGAGCCCTCTGGTTGCAGAGAGGCAGCAGCTCTGCCTCACCTCAGTTTGGGGCTGAGTAGACAGAGGGATGCTGAGGGCAGCGGTCACTGAGTGGAGTGAGGCCTCCCAGGCAATTCACCCACAGATCTACACTTGGAGATCTGGGCATGGGGGTCCTTCCCTTCCACAACTACTACCCTCATCAGAATCTCAGCACAAAGCCTGGGCACAAGGCACAGACATCTAACTCTGGATTCACAGCTCTCAACAGGAAACAAACAGATATTTCAACAATAATAATTTCAGGTCCTTTTGTGCAGTTGAAAACCAGAAGATTTAGAAATCAGACTCATCTGTGCCAGATGCAGCACACTGTTTGTCACGATACTCAGGCATTACGCACCAGATTCACAATCTTTTCTAAGTAATGCTAAAACATTTTTTTAAATATACTTCTTTTTAATCAGAATACACACAGAAGAATTGAAGTGAACTTTGTAAATACAAAAAGGGGTGGGATAAAGAAGAGTCAAGTATTTTGCAAGAGGAAATGTCATGGGAATGTGCTGATAAGAAATAAATTCTGAAAACAGCAATAAATATGAAGTACAATATGCAGCCTAACATATTAAAGACATTTTTAGTTATTTTCATAAATAATTATTGCTACTGGTGGACCATTTAAAGGAAAATGAAGTGCTGACTCAACATTTTATTCTAAGTTATTAGGCGATATTAAAAATTCCAACAGTGTTACAGTCTGCTTTATCTTTAAGGGCTACTCAAAAGGATTTGTAAGATACATTTGGTATCATTATGGAAATGATGTCTGTGAAAAGCAACACCCAATAAGTAGAAACAATTGAATATATGCCCAGATATACACTTGTGGTCTCATTCATCACAATCACAACAGGTTGCCAGCTGCTCTCTCTGGAGTGTTCCCTGCTCAACAACAATGAGCTGCAAAATTTCCCTTGTTCAGGAGAAAGCACTCCCATTATTTTATTTACCAAAAAAAAAAGCTAATCTCTTTACTTTTAATTGAAAAGTCTTTTAATTAATTTGCTTCATAAAGAAACAAACTAACAGTATCAGCAGCCTAAACATTAATGGTGTAGATCAACAAATCAATAACGTTCCTTTTTTTTCCAATATCCCTATCATTTCAAACACATGGTACAGCTCTACAAAGAATTACACTCACATAATTAAAAAGGAACTGAAGGTTGATATAGAATCTGATTTACTGCATTGAAATCAACTCAGTTGTTCAGAGGAAAAAAAATACACATAATAAATCTTAGGAAGTTTTTCCTATATACTTGTGTAGAGAATGTATCACCTCAAAATAGCATGTCTGTGGAAATTACTGAAGCTACGCTATCAACCTTAGCTTAATATTTAAGAGTACAGTGCTACACTGTACCACTAAATGTCACATGCAATAGATATGGCATCATCTACACTTACTGACAAAAGGCTGACAAAGTGTATGACACATACAATAGCCTTGCATGACCAACACTGAACTGAAAGACATAAAGCCATGTTTGGAAGGTAATGCTCAACCCAAGACAGAAATTAAAAGCTACTGTGGAAGACAATATAACTGAATGCTCTTTTTTGTGGACTGTGGCTGTAATTTCCATTTATACATTCAGTCTTAAATGATGCATAGACAATTTTTAATTACTCTAAAGTACACAAAACAAGAATTTTTTGCATTATATGAGCAGATATCACCACCATCTTCAGATATGTGAATGCCAGCATGGAAAAAATAATACGTACAGATATATGTCACATGTTCTTATCACACCTTGCTGTATGAAAGGCAAAAATGAGCAAGACTGTCAGAGATTTTCTTACGTCCTCCTGATCTGAATGAGGAACTGCTGGGACTGTGCTGTACATTGCTCCCAATACTCTTTGGCAGGAAGGTCAGTCAAGTAAATCCTCCAGAACCGGTCATACCTAGCACAGACTTGCTATAGCTGGCCTGAATTCATGCTTGAGCACAAACCGTAGCTAAAGTCTAGAGGGGAGTTTTTCCTGTAAATAATACATCACTGAAACAGAATTCAAGATAGACCAATGGCCCATAAGGAAATTTTCTAAAGATTAACACTTGTTTACTAGACTTCCGTGAGTAAGCAGAATAAAAATAAGACCCATGAAGGCTGGGAGAAGTTGTTTTCTTTTCCAAATCTAAAATTACAGTAAATATATTACTAAATAGTTATTAATTAACAATTGTATTTCCAGAGCTTTTAATGATTAGTATTAATTGCAGCCATGACAAGCAGTTTTTCAACAAATCACAACAGCAAACAAAATTTCCATCCTTCTTTCTATGGCTTTAAGGCATATTGAAAAAGTTTGTGAGGTGGTGGTGATGGGGAGGTTACAGTAGGTAGGACAAGAGTGGCCACAGAAGGCTTCCTTTTAGACAGAAAAAACAAACATTTCAGAATCTGAATCAAACACTGACAGGCTACAATAGGTATGAAGAGACAATCATCTTCTTTCTCAGTAATTTCTACTTAACAAGAGTTGTCGATGTTGTTAAAGCCACAGAGGATCTGTAATGTCTATCAGTAGGTAACTAAATTGGATGTCTCAAAATATGACCACTATGGCAAGTTTTCACATTACAAAATGGAATGCAGACTCCCAGAAAGACTCCCAAAGCCTGTAAGTATCTTGGTCTTTCAGTATGTTGGCTATGAATTTAAATGGAGCCTTATTTTATACAACAGAAGTTTCCTTTACCACTGTCATGACCTGGACTGATTTGCTAATGATCCTTTCTTCCCCCTATTTTTCCTATTGAATTAAATCTATAAAACATAAAAAGTGTAGAACTACCAAGAGCTTTAAAGAGAATTACAGCTGAGCCCAACGGGAACAAGTTGGAGGATCAACACCTAAGTCTACAAACAGAAATAATGAATAATTTATGCAAAATGCAAAAAACATTAAATGTTTTTGAACTTTAAGCAGAGTATCGGTGTCAAAGCATTTTATAACTAATGTTGACTGGGCTGGAGCACCTTCATAACATAATTTAAAAAACAGTAGTGCAGGATGACTGCAACATTTACCTACAGAAAACAGCTGTTGGTTTTATTTTTAAAACACATTTTCAGAAAAGCTATATTTGGACAATAAGACATATGTCTGATATGTCTGTTTCCCAATTAGTGCTCAAGTTTTCTATTTTCTTTACATACTGTTATTTCTTCCACTACTTCTACTCTAGGTTGTCTTCCCTCACTTTCCAAATGGCAACATTTTTGGAGAAACTTGAGCTTGGAAGATGGAGCTTTGTACTGTAAATAATATTTACTGGGAAAGCAGAAAAGACCACAAAATAGGAGAGAAGTACAGAATTTGAAATCAATGTTTATCTTAGTTATTTTGTCCCTTTCTGAGTATCATTCCCAAGATAACAGAGATGCAGCAACTGCTTTCTTTTGCTAAGGTTTAAGAAAAATCATTGAAGTATTTATGTAAATTCCAGTTTGCAAGCTTGCAGCATGTCAGATACGCTTTAAGCTGAGTATTGTGTCAAGAGATGAATTATGTTAGAAGATTCCATTGTGAAAAAAGAAGTTAGAATATCAAGATAATGGTTCATTTCTTCATGGGGTTTCAATCTCATTTAAAATTTGGGAAATTATTATTGTCTGTGCTGTCTTATATCCTCTCTGTTTGGTTCCTCTTACCTTCCTAATCTAGGTATCAGGTTTTATGGATCTGTAATAAGGACCTTAGGCATTCCTGTTGTCTGTGTTTGCATTTACCACAGCCTCCAAAAGAACAGTAAAAGAAGCTATTTGAACCTTCCTATAATACAATGAAATGCACTTCTAGTAGTAAAAGACATAGGATGAAACAAAAATTCAAGTGTAGAGGTTTAAAGATTACATCAACATACTGTAGTATGGAAATACACTCTCAAAGTGACAATGATTTCTGCCAGAAGACAGTGGTTTAAATTTACAATCCAAATAACTACAAATTTCCTTGAAGACTTCCATCATGGCAAGGCACACTAAGGTACAGACAACCCTGTCTGGTCTGTACTGTTCTTGTGATAGAATCAAGACATTCTTAGAGCAGACAATGTGAAGCTATTTCAGACGCAATAAGTGAACATTCTTACTATTTTCTCCATAATTAGTCTGCAAGGACTTAATCCAATGCTTTTTTTATGAAATACTTCCATGATCTTTCAGATTTTGAACCATCTCCCAGGGAGCACAAGTTTCAGTGATAACTTTATTTCCTGTGGAAATTCCATCCTTGAACTGTGAGGAAAGGTATTTTGCCAAATTTTTTAAATTATTGAAAATAAGTGTGCTACCTCCAATAAGGAAATCCAAATTTGCCAGAAAATTAATTATAGATCAGGAACAAAAAGTATGATAACAGCAAAGAGACAGAGATGAAAAATGCTTGTTTTAAAGCTTCTGCAAAGAAATTACACAAATGAATAACCAAGAAAAATTACAAAATTAAGCCTTTTATGCCAAAATTTATGCTTCAAGGTCTATGTATTGTTCTCCAAATATGATCACATGTTCCACTACATGCTGGCAAGCAGAGAATTTCATCAGGGCACAGCTACTCAAATACATGTAACTAAAAGTTAAGAAACCCCAAGGGTTCTCTCTATTTCATTTGAGTTAAGGAATTGCAAACTCAAGAGTAAATTCAGTGGTAATTTTTTCTCCACCTCATAATTAGGAGCACTTTGGCTCTTCACAGTGTTAGAACAGAGAGATGATAATAAGTGCTGCAAATTCCCCATGAAAACAAAACCAACAATGAAACTATCAGATATTCAGCAACAGCTTCCCATTTGATCTCCCCTGGTTTATAGCATTTGATCCCTGTATGTTTCTAGGCAGTGTTCCCCACAAAGTTTCAAAGCCCTTCAATTGCAGGCCATATACCAGGCCCAAGCATTTGGGTTTTGTCACACTATAAAGGTGAGACAAACCAGCAGAAAAGGTCAGTGATTCCATAGCAAGAATGGAACCTCCTGCCTGAGCATCACACACATGTGCCTCACACTGCAGGCCAATATGAGAACCATAAAAGGCACCAAATCAAGATCTGAACTTAAATGAAGCCCAAAGCTATGCAAGATGTGTTTGGCAGGACAGTATAACATGTACATACCACATGAGGCAATTTTAACTCAAGAGTATTTTCACTTTGCAAAACTTAATGAGCAAATATAACAAGGTATTGTCTGAAGTTTTTTCCTAAACACATAAAAAGCATAAAGTACAGAGCTGCTATTAGAAGTAAAAATCCTTTTCCCTTTACAGAAACAAACCTCCATCAGGGTAACCATCTAAATTCAGTAACAAACAGTGTCATATCTGAGATTTCTTTGCTATAAAAAGTAGCTATCATCTCACAAATATTTAAACATACAAATGCAAGCCTTGTACAAAAGTTAAAACAATTCTTTGAGCCAATACATTTACACTTTCCACTCCACTACTTTTCAACAGAGGCTTATGCAGAAAGCTACATGTTCATATACAAACTAAGAAGATTTGCAAGAAAGTCAGGTTATCTAGAAATCCCAGATTTACTGTCAGCACTTGTCAAACACAATACTTGGAGAGATAACCTGAAGACATGCAATGTTACACATTTTAAATAAATCCAATTACTTGACTTAATATCAGTAAATTACCATGCCCTACTCATGCAGAAGCTCACAAAACAAATACAAGTAGAAGATTCAAAATAGATCAAGCAAGGTCAAAGCACTTCAGAGAGTCCTCAAATTTTTTAAAGTTCATAAGGGCTGTCTATCCCTCAGCATGTTTGTAAAAACAAAACAAAAACAAACCCACACCAAGGAATAATTCCACTACCACCATTTCACTGTTAACACTTTATTAAAAATACAGCTGCATATCTACCCTGTGTTAGTGTTCTACTCTATTTATAAAAGCACTACAGGTATTGAAAATACATCATTCAATTTGGAAAATTTACCTATCTTGTGTAGCATGAATTCTTCAACATAGCAGAGATGTGGTAGAAAAACTTCATTCTACACTCTACTAATCTACAGCACCTCTTCTCAAACATGGCATCTTGGAGTGCCAGCAAAAACATTTTTAATCATCTAAATAATTTCTTCCATTTTCTTAGCAACATGAGAAGGATCTGTCAAGCAGTCATGTGCTCACACAGAGCACTATATCAAAACCTGTCTACAAATGACTAACTCTTGTCTTGTCTCTTCCCTTCTACAGTTCTGTGAAGGGGTGGAGGCTTTTGGGACGAATCACAACAAATACACCATTTTTGCCATGTTCTTATAAAATAAATAGATAAGTAATCATTAGAAAACACTGCATCTCTATGGCACACTACAAAATGGAGTTTTACATTATTGTATCTGTCACAGAGAAATCAGCCTCTCTTTTCACCTGATGGAGCCACAGGCACAGCAGTGGGGCTGAGCTCCACAGCTGCCAAACTCAGCAGGGTGTGGGGAACAATATTAAATAATTCAAATTCTGTCTAACAGGTACAAAGTGATATTAAAGTGCTGCTGGAGACCTACTTTGAAAAAACAGCAGCTTGAATTGGCCCCTATTGAAAACTAACAGCATTCCAGAGAAGTTAATTTCATTCAATTAATCTTTACCTCAACTAAATTGACCATTAACCTTTGACTTGATGGCTTCGTCTGAATTGACTGATATACTATCACACGTCAGAGGAAGAACAGCTCTAAAAACATGGAATATTCAGAAATAGTTAAGTTCAAAGATGGATTCTGATGCAATCAGACTACAGTCCTCTCTTGCTCTCCCTCCCCCATCCCAGGAGAAAGAGCTGTGATATAAATGTACTGAGTACTAATATTCCGTTCCAAGATAAGAATTGATTCTACAACCCCAAGTTTTTTTTAACAGCTGAATAACAAGACAACATAGGACACAGCCACTGTGCAATATACAACACTGTGTGCAGCAATGTTAAGCTGCAAAAGTAATATTAAATCGTAGCATTCCATAAATAAAGGAATTAGAAGTAATTATGACTATATTTCAGGCTTGCCAATCCCCAATCCTTCAGAGGCCTATCCATACTTTAGGTGAAGGAAAAAATCCTGGTATTTTAGTCTCCCCAGCTGTACAAACCTTATTTGTGTGTGGCTCTTTATCAGTGCTGAAATAGGGGAAGTAAAAGCAAAAGCAATATATTCAGAATGCAACTGAGAATCACTAATAATGTTTTTCTGATTTTTAAAGTTTTTGCATTTATTGCATGAATAGTGGAAGAGTTTAGAAAAAATATCACCAAATACTTTAACAGATGTTAGGTTTGCTGTAATAACTTAATTGAATTTATGCCTACAAAGGATCAAAAAGTTCCTGTGCTTAGAACTCTGAATTGTACTAAGCATCTTGATTTCAGAAAGTACAAATCTTTTATCTTACTTGCTCAAATCTGAAGATGAATATCTTAAAGTTGACCTGATCAAACCACTATCTGTTTTGAAAATGAGTTCCTATTTTTCAAGAGGTATTCTAGCCTGACAACTCTAAATGTTATGCTATTTTACTAAAAGTGTATTATATGCATCAACAGTACATAATCATTATTTTCAAAACAACTCTACAAAATAACACTCTAGTCCTCACATTGTCTCCCTATGGGCATTCATGCTTCCACTGGGATGTCCAGATCTAGAAATAACAAAGTTAAGTGACAAAGGAGAGGAAAAGAGGTATGTTGAAGGCATGGAATGAGGACAATAAAGTAGAATACACCTTCAAGCATCCAGGAGATCGAAATAGCAGAGAGACACAAAAGCTATTTCATATTGCTCTGTGTGGCATGGACTTGTCCATTCATCTACTCAGCGGTTCAGATCAAATTTTGACTCATCTTAACTCCTTAGCAGGATGCACCAGGACAACAAAGCTGTTGTTGTCCATTGCCTGCCTCAACCTCTTTCTGTGCACAGTGAGAGCTTTATCCTGAGACATCACAGTCTGCAGTCCAATACAGTAAAATGAACTAACATGAATTTTAGCTTCTGTTAGTACAGCAGGATGCTAGTACACCAGTACTGCAGGGACTCAGGAGAGCTCCTACTGTCAGCTACTGCTGACACAGAAGAAAGGTAGGACAAACAGAAATGGCAGTAACTGCATCAGCCACCCCAATTCAGTTTTTTCATTTGAACACTCCTCTTAATGTCAACAGAGAATGGAGTGTGCAAATTCCAACAACCTTCTGATAGGTATCCAAGAGAAAAAGAAACAGCAAGGACTCTGTTGTTGATCTTATATTACCTTTTCCTCCTGAACAGATAAAAATGTACTGTGCCATTATTTTGTTTCCTGATTTGTTAGCCCCATTTGCCCTTCCAAAGCAAGGACCAGAGCTCTGGGCTTGACCAACAGAATGTAACCTTCACTTTCTGGGGCAGATATTGTTTTGAAGCCTTGATAGAATCCCAGCACTATCATAAAATCATTCATTTCTTGAAGTCAAGAAACAATAGAGTTCCGGAAACAGGTGGCATTTGTTTAAATTGTCAAATATGCAACAGGAATTTAAAAAAATAACGGTAGGAACAGAATCAACAGATTTGAAACAAACACTTTAGGCATTTGACACCATGATTGTGCTGAGTTCCTCCCACAAATTACCATTGAAATTCTCTAGGATACTTGTGTAGGATAAAAATAATCCTGTACAAGTACCAAAGAACCCTGTCCTGTGATCTTACAAGTACCTTAAGCAAAATTGCTTTGAAAGTAATCGAAAAAGTTAAATCTTAAAATTCATTCCTTCAGCCAGAGGGAAAGAGCTGGCAAATCTAAGCAGATAATTACTGTGGAAAAGCAGCATACAATCTTTCTATGCAAATTCACTCTCCACTGTAAATAGTTTTCTAGTCTGATTCAGGACTCAACCCTTCCCCACCCATCTAAAATAAAACCACCTTTTGTAAATACACTTGTCCCTAATGTATTCCACAGGGTCAACAAACTGAAGCACTAGAAAAGTTGTTGGGATGATTCCTACACTAAAAAAACATCCATCGCCAGAACTCTGCCCTCAAGGTGGTGGCAAGATCCTGTTCTTTCTTTCCTTTGGATAAGGCAGTAGTAGACCGGAGATGCCGGAAGCAATTTTAAACTCATTTGGAATTTGGTAATTCCATTCAGAAGCTTGGTTGCAAATGGGAATTCAGTGCAAAGTAGGTTGAATATTAACCCCAAAAAGAACATTCTTGAACATGAAAGCTTAACCTCAAGTAATTAGGGAGATGACCTGTAAGATATCCAAGTGATTCAGACTGTAGGTGGATCAACTGAATTTAATAAATAATTCAAGAAGAGCCAAGCAAAGTCAAGAAGCCACTACACACCACAAGCCACAGTGGCTTGAAATCATGAGTAACCTGACATTTACCTTCTCAGATTACTGATGAACCTCCAAAAAGCAGTGTCCTAACCTGGAGACTGCCAAGTCCACAGACTGATTGTCAAGATTTCTGTCTACACACTGTAGGCATGTAAAAAGCTCCTATGCAATTTATTGTTGTTGTTTTAAATTTATTTATTTGAATACAACATTGTATCCACAGCATGCACAATTAAAAATGTAATTTGGTACCTCTTAAAGTCAATTAAACTTTTACACTGTTACAAAAGATGGGGGGAAAAGGAAACATCATTATTTTTTTCCTTTTTTTTTTTTTCTGTAGTTTTCTACACAAATTTCCTGGTACAGATTTATTTGCTGCTTTGAATTACAGGATGCTTTTCCTCTGATGAGCTCTCCAAGATGGTAGAGCAAATTCTAACTGAAAAGCATTGTATACCTGGATGCCCTGCATGAGAAAAAAAGAAGACTGAGCTTCTGCATCACTGCTCAACTAAAACAAAAAAGGAAAACACAGTAGTGGACTCTAAGAAACAACTACTATTAGCATTCTGAATTTGTTTGGTTGGTTTTGAGTTCTTTCTCTCCAGTACATTTGAGTCGATTTTTCAAAGTTCAACTTGAAATTAACTGCTGTAAACAACAGAACTGCCAGGTATGAGCTAACAGTTCTGTAGATGGTTAGTTGCAAGCAATTTAATAATCCCATGAATGACTTGAGGTGTGAGTCAGCAAAGATCACGAGCCCCAGTCACCAGTGGCAAGACAAGAATTCAGCACCCACAAGAAAAGATACCACATTTTAGAACTTCTGACCAATTCTTTGTGGCTCAATTAATAATGATTCCATAAATCATCATAATCCTGTTACATTCTTAAATTAAGCATCTGATGCTACCTGAAACATCTGTCATAATATAATTCTCCGCAGGGAAGAAAGCCCCAGACTTCAAAACCAGCAGTCACAGGGTGAAAGACATATGCATTTCAGTGCACTTTCCTAAACAGCACTTGATAATAAAACACAGATACTAAAATAAAATGCTAGAATATCAGAATGTATTTCTTTGCTTTGTTTTTTTTTTTACATTCTGAAGAGCATGGTCTTATATTGCAGATATTAGATCTCACAGATATTATATAATTAGCCATAATACCAAATAGACACAAACTTGTTAAAGGCACACGACAGAATCCCATTGAGTTAATAATGTTTATTAATTTCCTCTCTAGCAGCTATAAATCAGGTAACACAAACAGAATGAAAGAGGATCAGAACAGGGATATTCCTAGGGAGAGATCCAGGTGATACAAGTTGGAAAATACTAGGAGGAGCTCGGGAAACCTTCTTCTTGCAAACTTTATGCCTGCAGTGTATACTGAAGAAAACGATAGATGATCAAAAACATTGTTTTTGCAGCTGTCCTATCCATGTAAGTTCTATGTTACCTATAAGGTTTGAAGTGTAAAAATCATGCACCCATTTTACACAAAACTCCCACTGAGCAAGACAAATGACTGGCCTTTACTGTAAATCTTAAGTATTTAATTTTTGTGCAAAATATTTACAAAGAGGGCTGGGAACAGGGTGATATGTCTAAAAAGCAAATGGCAAAGTGTTATCAACTGTTGTTATTTCTGAGGAAAACACAGTTGTTAGATTAGGAAAGCCACACCCTCTTCTCAGAATAAGGGCACGTCACATAAAATTTTTATTACTATGGCTTTTTAGTGGTATTAATTTGCTGTCACTCATCTAGTTATTTTTGCATTGAAAATGCCATCTTCTGCAAAACTTTCCAGTTGCACTAGACACAGTTATAGCTCCACTGAATCACATGCAACTGGAGCTAATAACCATGTTCTGCCATCAAATAGTCATGCATTGCTGCATATCACATGCTTCCACAAGCATTCCAAACCAGAGGAAGAGACAAAACCAGCAATTGTCGCTGGCTTGTTTTATTTTTTAATGAGAAAAACTAGTAAAGATGGGGACCACTGTTTCTCAAACCAAATTTTCTGGCAAAAAGATTAAAAACTGAAGAAGGTTTTATAGCTTGAGTCCTTTGATGTTCACAGTTAAGAAATCAACCAAAACCATAAGCATTGTAGCTGATTTGAGGAACAAGGCAGTCTACTTATCCAAGACAGTCACAGAAATTCCTTACAACCCATTTATAACATGACTCTAAACTAGGCATGGTATATCTGAAAGAGACTATGAAGATAAATTTGCCTAACTTCCAGCAACATGAAAAAAACTACCTAAAATGCATTATACAGACAGAGACACAGATAAGATATTTTGTCAAAGAACAGCTCTTCTATGCAAAAATTAAATCCTTGTAAATAAAAGATAATAAATCACCAAATTAGAAATCAAAGATAGGAATTAAAAAACCAAAGCAACCCAAACAAATAAATCACTGGATTAAATAGAAGATGAATTAAAATAAGCATGAAGAACACCACCATAATTCTGTTTATGTGGAGTGTGTCATAAAGCTTAACTAAAATTACTTCTTACATATTTAATGTAATGGGCTTACTGGAATAAGTAAGTTATATTAAAAGAACAACTAAAACGCACAGTTTATAGGAAATGCAGAGAACTGCTCTTATTAGATCTCAGACTGGAAAGCAGAAAGAAGCCAAAACAAAGCTACTAAAGAGAGACCCCTCAACTTCAGTTATTAAAGAGAGACCCTCAACTCCAGTATCACCTTAAAAATGTTAATGGAGCTATCAATTCAATTCCAAATATTTTTTAATTGGTAAAAAAAAAAAAATCACCTAAATCACTTATATTTAATGCTGAAAGAATCTGAACCTTTAAAAAAAATACTCAAATGCATGCTGACAGAACAAGTCAGAGGTGAATTCCCAGTGCTAAGGTGTATTAGGGTAGATTTTCAATGCTAAGCTTGAAATAGAAATGCAGTCCTTACACTAAGCCCCTATGCATATATCCACAGGGTTTTACAGATGTTATCAAGTCAGAACATCACTGCAGACTGAAGTAGAACTCCCTGGCCTGCACAGCTGTAGACATTTTTAGAAAAAGGAGGTGAAGGCAGAAGGAGGTACAGAGCAGGATTCATCTACACAAAGCTGTCTTTGATGATAAGCAAACATCTATCTTGTTGGGGCATGTTAAAGATATGGATAAATTCTAGGTCACTGCTCTAGGGAGATCAAAAATTGAGCCTTACCCCATAAAAGCACACAGTATCATTCAAGCTCTGTTAGACTTGAAGTTGATTCCTGTCAGTTTACCTTTTACTCTTACAAGCTTCTTTGATGTAAATGACAATCCATCAGGCAATTGGTCCTTTGCAAGCTAGAAATCCCTTCTTTGAAGCTTCAAGTGAAATAAATCAGCTGTCAAGCATCATGAACTGTATTTTTTTCCTGAACAGTTTTAAATGCCTGTTTAATGTCCAAACAATAAAATGTCTTTTCTTTGCTACGTTTGCGTTACAAGTAAAATGAATGTTGTCTTTGTTCTCAGTCACCTGATTTTAAATGCAAAACCCTATGTCTTTAAAAAAGTTATTGACCCAATCTAAGACATTTATTGACCCAATCTAAGGCATATAGCTGAGATACTGCAGATTTAGTTTAAAAATATGCATATACAGTATAATCTTAACAGCCAAGAAATAATATGCAGCATGACAAAAAGTACATGCACACCATTTGTCTTTCCATGGTGGACACACCTGAAGAATGCCTGCAGTTTTACACCTGAGTAGCAGCTGCTCAGTGATTTCACTCCCCTACTTTTAATTGCCAGTAAAATTAAACCTCCCCTCCCACGCCCTGCCAAGAGTTAGTGGAAGACCGTGACCAAATACCAGTCATCTTTGATGACAGTCTTCTGACTACCACAATGTTGTAGGGTGAGGATGAGGCAAACCTTGCAAGTGAAAACAAGCAGTTCAGACCTTCTGTCCAATGACTCAGTCAGGGAAAGGAAAAAATTGAAGGGAGAGGAGACTTGAAAATAGACCATACTAATAGATACACTTGGAAAAGACTAAATCTGAGTTTCCCCTCTGTGTTACATAGAACTTCCTCAAAAAATACCATCAAGTCCTATGTTCCTTCTTGTACTGCCAAATTATTTATTTTTAGAAGCCACTACTCTTTAAGAACCATCTTACTTCCTCTCAGATGTTTTAGGAGACGCATGGGGGCCATGTGGTATGTAAGACTCATGATACTGAATTTAGCCTTTCTGAAGATGGATTGTAATCCAAATTTCTTACCAGTGGGGGTTAGCACTCCAGCTGCTGTGCTACTGTGTAAAAGCATCACTACAACTGCAGCAATGTCTTGCAGTAAAGAGTGGCTGAGTTTCTGAACCGTGGAAACATTTCCAGGATTAGTCTGCTGAGGGAGGAGTATTTTGATGACATTAAAGAGGCTTACATGCAGGACATGTTAAAGCTGTTAAGTTCTGCATATGCAGAATTTCTGGTGTGTACAGAGACACAATAAGTAGCTAGCAAATTATCCTGGCAAAAGTTCAGACAACCATATACTTAGCAATGCACAAGTTGTAATGAATATATTCCTCTTTTTAGACATTTAAATACTTCCTGTGTATCAGTACACACTTTGGTGGCTTTTTGCAGACCTATGTTACATCATAGAAAACTTGTGTACCTTTTAGTAACCCACTGAAAACTGATTGAAACATAAAAGTAGCAGCAGAATTTAGAATATTCACAGTTGACTCAGTTGACAAAAGTACTGTTGAATACCTTCTGCTATAATAAATCAAGCTATGCCATGAAGACAGTTTTTTGACATGTATTTTTAAAGTGATGCATGTTTTCTATTTATTGAAATTTTTCTATTTTTGTGACATGAACCATTAAAAAACAACTGTGAATTCCCCCACCATATTTCTGATAACATGCTATAAGAAACTATAAAAATGCTTTGCCAGCAAAGTAAAGAGAATACTTACCAATATTAATTTCATCATCAGTTTCAGCATCTCCAATACACTCAAACTGAAAATCTTGTAAAGACTGTGAAAATTTTTGTACTGCCATGGATAAATCTAAAATTCAAGGAAAAAAAAAATCAGAATTACTCCACTAGAACTTAACTGGAGCAAAGCATCATGCATTTCTGCACTGAGTATTTTTTCTGCTTACAAAGTTTTCTTTCTAGTATATTTTTGGACATTAACTCATTTTAAAATCGCCATCACATTTTCAAAATCAAACGTCTGAGATATCCTAGACAGCTATGAAACAGACTGATGCAAGATTTCAAACATTGATACTAGCATGACATTGACAACTAAAGAACTTTTATACATCTTGAAAAACAATAAATTAGTGTAAGAAATTGATGTATAGTGATAAATTGCATATGTAAGTATACCACTCTTTAAAGTATTGCAATAGTAGTTTGCAGATTAAAATAAAGCTCATGACAGTTTTTTTTCATTACCATTATCAAAATAATTACATTATAATTATTCTGATACACCACAATCAACATGGTAGTCCACAGATTATGAGCCCTATTTTCAGTGAATTTCACAAAGCAATCCAAACTTTATAGTGCAGAATTTCATAATAATTTTATACAAAAAACCCACAGAATATCAACCACATAAATCTGTTGTCTTCTTTTCTTTTTTTAGAAATAGTAATGGCAAACGGAGAGATAAATGTGATAATGAATAGATGTGGTCAAGACTTAAAAACACCACCAGTCCAGATGAGCTCAGAAAACCAGCAACAAATTTCTGCATCCTGGAGGCTGTATCTATGGCATCTGTTTTGATGCTAGGAAAATTCACAATTAAGAATCTGACATCTACTAAATCTAAGGGAAATTCATGGTAAGGGTAAGCTATGAATGAAAGTCAAGTCATAAATTCTGTTTCAAAAGCATCACATATCTGTCTCTACCCTTGGGAATGGTGAAAAGCTGTCTAGACATGGTCCTGGGTAACAGGCCCTGCTTGAGCAAAGCAGCTGGACGAGATGACTGCCATGGGTCCTCAGTCATTTTGTGATTCTGTGATTTCTTTATGCTCTGTTACCGTAAAGCCATAAATACTCATTCAATCAGTGCTGGACACAAAATTAAGAGGGTTAACCTTCTTCCAGGCAGGAATAAAACCTAACATGTAAATATACAAATTGGCCTAATATCCTAAATCAACACACAAACAACTCCCATACACACAAAGTATGGTTAAATTTAAATGATCTTCAACAGTAAGAACCATTCCACTATCCTAAATGAAATAAGAATTGAAAAAAGATTGAAATAAAGATTTTAAACGCCTCCAAAAAACAATCCACAAAATAAGATGACTGGGTTTTTTTATTTTATTTTAATTAAGGGTAATGACTATCAAGCAAGAAAATCCCTTCCTGGATTTTGCACTGGCCAGAATTTACTCAATGACTGTTCCTCTTGTATTTTTATAGGTAGCTACAGAGTACATCAGTCCAAAAAGAGACCCACCATCTTTAGACAATACAGACATGAACAGATTTTTTTTCTTCTATTAGTAGGGAATTCTGTATGCATATCTAATAAATAACAAAGATGTAAAGAGCTGGGTAAACAAATTCTGTATCTTTTGATAAAGCACATGGGAAACAGGAAAGAATGCTACCCAGATTTATTGCATCCTTACTGTACATTTCCCACTGTGCTGTACATGAAGATGATATTATTAAGTGCATTAGCAAACTGAATGCTAAACAAAAACTGCTTCCTACTGTTTGTATACATGAAAACAAAATAATCTTTATGAAGGACTGTGTTTTATGCAAATACAGCTTCTTTCATAGCTAAGTATACAATCCTTTTACATTTGTTAGAAAGATCTAAACTTGAAATTCTCACAGTAGTATATTTTAAGTTTTAAGGAAAAAACACAGTTTTATTATTCACTCTTTCACCAGGTTACTATACTATACTATACTGAGTCCCAAACCCTCCTAACAAAGTTGCTGTATGGCATCTGATGCCAAAAGGAATTACATGGCCTTAATGTAATTGAATGCAAACATTTCCATTGCAAAAATTAACTCTTGCTAATAGGAATGGAGGTTTATTTCCTTTGGACAATCAAATAACTGCCCATGATGAACAGCATCTCTGTGAATGTGAAAAGAAATGAGAGAGCATAGGCTGTCCCCTATCATTCTTTCACATATGCAGGATTTAGTGGAACAAATGTCAAAGTAAAGGAAAATAAATGTTAAAAATACCAAAGGTGGAGTCTCTACTTCATATCCTGGATTATTGCTATACAATGCCAATTGTTCTTCCACTGTATCAGCAAATCAGACACAACTTATATATTTTGAAACTGAAGGAGGTATGTTTAACCTAGTTCAGAATAGTGGGTATGAAGAATAAAGGAGTTTATGAGATAACTTGATAAACTCATGCATCCAGATACCATTTGGATATATCTGCCTCTATATGAGGCCTTTCCTCATATCTTGAGAGTATTAGACAATACCTTAATGAGATTTAAGCTCTTCAATGTAGCAAAGAGTAAAATAAAATTCCAAGGTCAGATGCTTCCTGTAACACTCATTTACAAGTTCTATACAAAGTTAATCTAGCCTGAAAAGATAAAAAAATATTATTCTACAGAAAATTCCAGCTGACTTGGACAGCTTCCTAAAGGCTGAGATAGGAGTTACTCTCTAAGACCCTGACATTGCAGTTGAATCACCAACACTGGACCAAGCAGTGCTACTTGGTTGTATTTATCACTTTCTTAGGAGCATCATCACTTTAAATGATTATAAAATTCTAAACCCAGTCACAGAAAGGAGCAACTGTGCAGTAGGCATAGCTTTTCTAAAAGATACCAAGATTCAAAACTGAATTAAAAAGGATTTAAGAGCAACTGTCTCCAATCAAGAAGAGGCAAATGATGGATTAAAAAAAAGAGCAGATAGAGCAGAGACCATGCCCAATTTTATAAGATGTCATTTATTCTGGCATATCCCAAAGTCTTAATGTCACTGAGAGTCCTCAATGCATGCTGCTGCTTCCAGAAGGAAGGTAATCACCACACAAATCACCTTTTTAGAGTCTATGGCATTATTCAGAGTTGCTCTTACTCAGCATTGTTAAGTCTTGTCCCTCCTTTCATTGAATCCACATGAACTAGAACATTCACTTAGCTCAGGGAAGAAATTTTCCTTTAAACAGAGACAAGTGATATTCTAAGTTACCATAAAAGGCTCATCAGCTTTACTGACTGGGAGTACAAGTCTATCAACCAGGGAAGGATGGTTGCTCTAAAGTCTCAATGAACTCACAAATGCTGTTGCCCCTGCTCCTCTGCAGGCACTCGAAGAAATCTCTCTGGGTGTCAGCAAAAGAAGGAAAATGCAACCTGATAACCCTCATTTGCTGGAGGGGGAGTTCTGTTAATATGTATTTTCTGAGAGTACTCACTGTACCTCTACCACTTGTTCCCTGCTTTCTCTGATTCCAAAGAAGGATTCAGTTCCATTTTGCAGTGAGGAACATAGTCAAGAGTAGCTATCTACACACTACATACTGTCAGTGCAAGGAAGTAACTGTGACAGAGTTGCCTGTTTTAGTCAGGGCTTCAGCAAGTCAATGGGTCAACAAGATTTTAGGGTTTTTTGTGGAGCTGACAGAGGAAGTACTAAAGAAGTTACCACACTGTGACTGGAAATAATAAAAAGATTACTACAACAAAGCTTAACCACAACAAAGTAATGTAACACCAGTATTGCATATGGATACATACAATACCAACCATCAGTACCATAATGCCAATGAAAGAATAATAAAAGTCATCACCCATTCAGGACAGTCACAGAGGAATCATGAAATGCACTACTCTATTGTACTTCTCCCTGAAGTTTTATATATTTGATTAATCTATTTAACACATATTTTTCAATTAAAAAAAATCTTCTGGATTATTCTGGAAGGCAGGTTTATTTAAGATTCACTTTCTTTGAAATTGCCAAAGAGAAGTATGTAATATGAACTGTAATATATTAACTTATTTTAGGTATCAGGGCCTTACAGCTGAATATGGGACAATAAAACTGGGATGATCCAGACCCTTTGCATCACAAGAACTGTTCTTCCAGAACAGTTTTATTCTTTTTCTTTTATTATTCAGCTTTATTCTTCTTTCTTGTCCTAGATTTGTTAAACAGATTGTAAAATAATTTCTTGTTTATAGTCTTGAAGAGGAGGAGAGAACAATACATTGCAACAATGTGATGAAATGACGGATGCTATTTCTCAAAGAATCAAAAAACAAGTGTATGCTTTGGCATGGCACAGCCTGTCACAACAAGGACAAAGTCCTACAGATAAGGACACTTGAAAAGATTTCCACAAGTTGGTAAGCACAATGAAGATTTTATTGGGCTGTGATGGTTGTCATTTGTTTGGTTTTGCCAGTCTGGTGTCTGGAAGAACAGCACAAAGTCCAAACTTTGGATAGGGATCAATCAATCTCCAAAAGCAGAAACTTTGGAACACTTGCAGAGGACTCATATCCCTACCCTAGTAGCAGCCTGCAAGAAAGTATTCTCAGCAAACACATCAAAGCCCAAGTCTTTCCACTTGTTAGCTTACAAAGATGACTTCATTAGCTAATGGAGTTCCAATAACCAATGTTCTTCCTGACTGATGTCAATCATCCTGGGAATCCTTGGTATCATTCACTGGGTTAAAAAGAAAAACAGTAGTTAAAACTCATGAGAAGATTAAATATGCCTAAATGAAACTCCTGAGCACCAGCTGGAATGCAGTAAATGGGACTTCAAACAACAGACACTCTGGTTAATACAGTAACAGCAATATATCTGGCTATCTGACACAAAGCTACTTACTATTCCATGGCTTCAAAGACAGCAGAAGCAAAGGGGTTGACCTAGCAGGATATTAGAGGTAATCCTTCAGTCAGCTGAATTTCAGGACAGCTGAAGACTGGAAAGGAGACCTACAGTACAGTACAGTCACCTCTGGTGTTTCAAACCTTTGGGGCAGTATGAGTCCACCACCAGATATGACTAGATGCATTGTGGTGCTCTGCTTGATGACACACTTCATTTGGTCATGCACTGACGTGTTATTAAAACCCAAGCTAGTCAGCAAAACTCAGCATTAAGATATTGTAATATGTGAATAAAGCACAGTAGAAATTGAACAGTATTGCCAAAGTACTTGATAAAACAGCATGCTAAAACACAGAGAAATATTTATCTAGTTTGTTGACTTCTACTCCTCAATACCTGAAAATGAATCATCATTATGGTTATTTTTAATTTCTTTACAAATAGATTTATTTTCTTAATTTATTTCTTAAGCAACTCTCATTCTATAAACAATTGTTCGGACTAAGTTATCTAAACACTTTAAAAAGTAGTTTTTATATGAGAGACATTATTGTTATTATGAAATAGCAGCTATGAGCATGATTTGCAGTATTCTTACCACACTAAATGACAGAAGCAAGGAAGCATTTAAAAATTCATAACAGTGAAAAAAGGGCTTTCAGTATTATAAATATAAATCCATAAAACACTATTTATTCAGGAAAATGCTTGTGAGATATGTCTCCCTAAATAGTACATGACATGCTCTTCTACACTGAAGATGAACAGAGAACTTCCTTGGCTTTGTTATTTTATGAGGGAATGAGCTTCAAGGATTTGAGCTATATCAACAGCCAGAAAGAAGCTGGAGGAACAAGAACACCCCACTGAGAAGCACTGAACTTCAACAGCTTCTGTGTTTGCTACAGTCAATTTGATTGTAAGTAGAACATGTCACAGTGGGATATCTTTTTCCACACCATAGACTGTAAACACAGAAGCTGGCAGTACAATTATGTTTAGGCAATATGAATGATTAAGCAGCTAAAAGCAGTGATCATACAAGACTGTGTACATCACTAGTATATTTCAAATTTCTTCCTGGCTTAAGGGCTTTCTCATTAAAACTTCCAGTTTCACAGTAGTAGGTCCTAATTCAGAGAAAGGCACCAAAATGCATTTTCTTTGCAATTTCTGCCTTTCCACTCTTCATTGCTCACTAATAATTTAAAATTAAAAATAAATTATTATCAATGGTTTTAGGTAATTATCACATTTAGAAAAATCTTCTTGCTCATAACATATATAGCAGCACATAAAAAGGGACCTGAAGGTTAGCACAAATCAAGGGACCTGAAAATGTCTTACAAATCAGCCCAAAGCAGCAATCCTGAGCCTGGGAATGTTGGCACATATGCCAGTAATGCAATTAATTCCTTCGACTACATATGAAAAGAATTCTGGGTTTTGCTGCCAGAACAGGTAATCCCAATTTAATAAAACATCACTGCCATAACATGTCCAGATCACCTACAGTTAGAGAGCAATTTACAGTGCACATTAACATGCCTTCTAAACACTGACAAAAAGATCTGTATAGTCAGCTGATGCAACTCCTGATGTCCTTGGTTTCATGGCTTTCAATCCTGGAGTCCTTCCTTTGAATGGAATATTTTCCATGGTATTTCTATTTTTAGAAGTCTATTTGATGAAATTATTTACAGACACTTATTATTCTTTACTTCTCAGCTGAGTTAATTTCCGGATCATATAAACTTTTCTGATTATCATACGAAAAAAAATGACAAAAGGGAGAAAAAAAATCCTCTCCTCTTATGAGTGACCACATTTTATCCAAATTCAGCAGAAAATAATTTGGCAAAACACAGGGCAGGCTGGCACAGAGTAAAGACTATCTGCAAGGGCTGATCGAGCTAATGCTGGCCACATGCCACAATACTTTTTAAAAGAATCCACAAGAAAACACCACAAGGGAATAGAGAATCCAGTGCCCAGTGCCAGAGATTTAGCAGCTCTAGGGCCACTGCTCTGTATTGACACAGTCTTTCATTGTTGCTCTCAATAAACTCTTTATCCCCTTTATTTGCCAGCTTCATGAGTGCATATTCTTTGCCAACTTGCTATTCATGGAACAATAATAGGCAACTAAAACAAACAACTCTCTACCAACTCCCTACCTCTACAATCCCACATTACTTTTTTACCTTAGGTTCTATGCTTTGGTCTTAATTTCAGGGAAGCTAACTTCTTCCCACAATCTCCAGGGACAGGACATCAGAATATGTCAACACGTAGCCCATGCATTGCCGCATTCCTCTGTGGTTACATAAGGCACTGAAATTTTTCAGTGTCGTTCTCTTACTCATGAATATTTCCATGAGAAAAATGCACAGTTTGCTTTCCCATTCTAGAAAGCACTGAGAAATCCCCTTGATCAATGCAACAAAATCCCCACTTTCTTAACTATGAGGCAAGAGCTACTGAAAAGTCTGTATGGTCTATAAACTTCATAGCTATTCATACCAACACTGCTCAGTCACAACTTCCTTATGTTAGACACTTGTGCAATACTTTGGATATTCTTAGAACTTCTCTACAGTTAGGAACTAAGTCTAACACAGTCTTGAGGACACTTCAAGAACACAACACTGATGTTTAATGAGAGGGGGATTTTTATGCCACATTTGCATGCTTACTTGATAAAAAACATACTAAAACCTCCATGATAATATCTGTTGAACCTAATAATATCATACAGACAACAGACAATATTGATCATATTCCATCCCTCTTTTCACTATTCCTCTCCTTACCCCACTCACTTTGTGTGAGCCTAACCTTATTCACATAATCAGAACAGAAAGAAATAAACTTTAGTTCAGTATGCAAAATCTGTAAAGTCTATAAAACTACTATCTTGTTTTGACTTTGCCTAATTATAAATACATGAAATAATAAAAATGCACCTAAAAATCTATGTCCTGTAACCCTTAATGTGGAGGACACAATACAGTATATACTGCTCATCTGTTTCTCTGAAGTTAAAGCATGTATGTAACTTCATAGCTCTTTCTCATATTAAGTGATGTCATTTCATTTCAATACTCCCACATTCTTGTATTTTATTTCTCATTACCTCATTCTTACAAAATCTTTTCTCAACATTTTAGTTTAAAAGACTGTTTAACTGTTTACTGCTGCATTTGATTAGAAAACAAACTGACTTTGCAGGGAATTATCATGATTTAAACCTTTCAATCATCAAACCATATTCACAGAATTACACTTTACAAGTGACTAATCACATGGTACAAGGCAGAAGAGAAAATTTTCCTTTGCCACCACTGCAATTTTTTGCAGTCTTTCCCCACAAATATGGCTACAATTCTCAGAAAGCATTTGGTTTCCTTTTACTTCTGAAATTGTAAAGATTGGCTGTAGGGTATTACCTAGTACTATTTCTAGCATATTATTATATTTTTCTAAATTACATTCAACCAAAACATTTCTATACAATGAGAGTTTTGCATGCCTATTGTCATCCTGTATACTTTTTGACCAATACCAATGTAAAGGCCTGAAATATTCCTACATTTCTTCTGTCCTGGAGAAAAATAGACCTTAGAAAACAAGTACATTTCCCTACTTTTATTTCCATTCTCAAACAAATATCATTACTTACTCATCTGCATTCTCAGTATTTTCCCTGTCTGTTGGTAAAACTACTCCACAGTTCTCTATCAGAAAGGTCTCAAAGATTCCTAAACTTTTGTTCCTGCAAACTTGCTTTGACCCTCAACATACTTTCTCTTGCTCCTTGTGGGGATTTTAAATGCTCTTTCGTGATCTTCCACATTCTTCCCCCACCCCATGGATGTTTATTTCCCAGAACAGTGTCAGACTTTTCCAGGGAATTGAGTCCACATTCCAATATTCTCCCCCCAGACTCTTGCAATGAAACACGGTTTATCAGGCATGCTACGTCATTTCTCACTCCTCCTGGCACATCCCAGCAACACTGAGCAGGCAGAGAAGCACCACAAAAAAGAGGACAAAGAAACTAAGAGCAGATGCTGCCAGAGGTTGAAAAAGCAGAGAGTGATTTCCTGTCTGGCAGCTAGGGAGTTGCCAGAAAAAATATGGGAATTCCCAGATTTTTAGTGAAATGTAAGGTATTGGTGCATCAGATGATCTTACAGTAAGACTTGAAAAGACATTTTTCTCTGTTTGTTCTTAATCTTACCATGCACCCAAAGAAATATTAAAAATACATGTGTGTATTTGCAAACAATGAAATATATGATATAATATCAGACTATAATTAAAGCCTATGCTGCAACACATTCTTAAGGAGCCAGAGTTCAGACTATCTGACCAAGATCAGTTCTGCTAGCTCAGTGTGGTGCACATGTAGAATGAGATCCAATGTCCTCACTAATATCCCTACCCAAATATCTTTCCAGAGAAAAAATAAAATATAGGATTATTTCTGGTATGAACAGGGAGCTCTAAGAAGCTGCTTCTATGAAATCAAGAATAAATCACTGCAGCAATTATCATGCAGATCCTCAGCTGTAAAAAATTCTGCAATATATCTTTCAATGCTTTAATGTTCCATGATTTTTACATTAAGTAGATTCTCCTGTTCTGTGAAGAGAGCTGCTCAAAGGAGGATCAGTCCCACTGGCCTGTGCTGGATGGCGGGGGAGGGATGAAAGGAATGAAAGCAGTTATCAAGGCATTTGTAAGTAGTGAGCTCTTGGAACAACATTAGAGTTGAGGGTCATGGGAAACAGAAGCATTGCTCACCCTTCTTCCTGGCAAGTTTTCTGTGCTTGGGCAACAAAGTAAAATGTGTTGTAAGACCAGAAGGAGGAGGAGAGGGAAAAAAATTAAAATGTGTATATTTAGCTTATTTAAAAAAGAAGAAAATATTACCACTTGGCTTTAAAGGAAATGAAACACTTTCCATATGAAATTCTTTCAGGCTCTTAAAGCTCAGGAATACAATGCTTGATTAGATTCTTTTGATCAGACAAGTAATATCACAGTCAGATGTACTTCAGTACTGCACTTAATAGGGGTGGGGGTGTGAGAGTTCTAACACACATACACAAACAGATGTAACATTTGTTTAGAGTCAGATATGCACTTCCACATATGGAGAGCAGAACTAAGATTCCTAATCAAGCAGAATTTTGTTCAGTGACATTAAATGTCACTAAATGTCTTGACCAAACTTGGCCTAAAGTAAGTTTTTTTCCATTCAGTCTACAATACAGCCAGTGCACTATTGCACACTGCTTAGCTACTTCTCACTGCTTGGAGAATGGATACTAAACACATCAGTTCCATACAGTAAACAAGCTTAACATGCTAGTTTAAACTGTCTTCTCCCTTTAAAATATGAAAGCAATTCACAAACTACAGATATGAGAGCAGTTTAAAGTCTGATGTCACAATGAAAGCACTTAAAAGTCTTTTAAAGATACATTTCTGAGGGCTTAAATTAAATCACTTGCAGTATCATAAATTCAAAAAACTATTACCAAAATACCTATATTCTAAAAATGGGTGGAAAAAAATAACACCAAAATGAAATATGCTTCATTAACTAATGAAATCCTCGACTACAAATCAGTTCACCAGGTGAGCTCCTGCTTAAACAAGTCAGAATTAAGTGTTCCCAAGGAGTTTGGGGTTAACTTAAATTTATGAGAAATTTAAATTTACATACATGAGACTATTTCCTTAACACTTACAGTTTTTGCATTTTACTTTCTAGATTTATTGCATTTAGTTAGAGAGAATTATAAATAACCTCTGTACAAACCAGTATTCATACGACGTTTCTTTCTATGTATAAAGCCACTTCAAAGAACAGGATCTTTGTATTAAAAAAAAAGAGAGAGAGAGAAATATCACTCATACTCATTTTACTGGATTTTTTATTAAACTTCTCAGACAAAAATAAGGAATTTGAGTGACTTTCAGCAGAAGCCTGTCTAGTTTCTCTTAAGTCAACTAATTTGTAAAAAGGACCGACTAGTTCTCTACAGAGTTCATGTATCATTTTTTTGAAATTTTAATTCTTTGGAATTTTGTTCTACTTTCCTGTCAAAAAAATATGTAGGAACATATGAAAACATCCTCTTGTTATCTTCCCGGCAGAGTGATATCCTTTAATTAATAATCTTACCATCCATTAGTACTAGCAGTGTTTATATTATGGCATGTGTAATGAGTTCTGAACTAACAACTATCATGAACAAATGAGACCTTGTCATAAAAACATATATTATAACTGGGTTGCTTTATTACTCTACAGTCAGGCATGGTCAAGAAACATATTAAATTCTAGTAATTATTTGAAATTAGGGGAAAAGACACACATCATTAATGCCAATCCATCAAACCACAAGAGACCTGCACTTAAAAACTATACACAGATTTTTTCTCACTCCTTGACACTGTCTCTTGATATCAAAGGTACAGGGAATGGAGGCAAAGGTCCGTGGTAAGCAAATGGCAAGAATCCCTTTAAAGAAACGCACACACTGCAATCTGCCTGAAAGGGGTAACTGGGGAACACAAGAGTTCTACAAAATAACAAGCAGTACAGAAATGATGGTTGTTTCCCAAACGGAAACAAAAGGCTGTCTAACAGAGCAAGAAGTAAGCTCAAAACAAAGCAAGAAGATGCTTTTTGTTAACATTTGTAGTTAAATAATGAATCTCACTACAACCAGATACTTTGGATATTAAAAATTTATGTGGGCTCAAAAAAGGACAACTTCACAGAAGAAAAATCCACTGAGAGCTATTAAAGACATAAGTAACCCCTTGCTCAGGAAATCTTCAAGCCCCAAATCACTGGAGGCAGTGGAAGCCTCACTACACTCTGCCTGCTGTTTTTCTCTGCCTTAGACAGTCAGTGCCATGCATGAGAGAAAAACAGAACCCACAGCACAGCACTCACCCGTATCTAGAGACAGGATGTAACACCAGATAAGCTTCATGTCCAACCCTGCACAGTTGTGCTTATGCTCTTTGTAGGAAGATTTGGACACATATTTTGTAATTGCTTCAGTGCCTCAAGACACTATTAGCTGATGACCAGCACCTGCTAGTAGGAGGTTATCACTGTCATGGATGAGCCAATCCATGGGATAAGGCCTCTTTAGCCACCTATCCAGGGCCATCTGTCTGAGCAACAGGCAACAATAGGAGAAGGAGCTGAGTTCACACTGAGAAAGTAAGGATCATGAAAATGATGTGTCTTCCTGACTGAACCACAAGGAGACATTATCCAGTGTATGGGCAATGGCAGGTAGATGAAAGCTGTATTACCTCCAACAGCTCCAGAGCCAGAGGATGTGGGCCATTACACCTTGAGTTATATCACAAGGCTGTAACTCTTCCAGGAAGGACTTTTTCAGTTATTTGTACTATGAGGTAAACTAAGTATAACTTTTTACAGTAAAAATAACTGCATTAATAAATAAATAGCTGACAAAAAGTTTATTTGGACTACCAAGCACAAATGGCTTCAATGAAGACTGATTATAAAGCTGAATTCCTTGCAAATGCAAATTATCTTCATCCTTCTCCTTCAAAAATGCTCCTAACTTATTCTTAGCATGAGGGCAGTCACTATGTGGACAACTATTACATGACTCCTTTTTTTTTCCTCAGGGTTCCTTCCTCCTCCCATTATTGCTTACTGCCTAGCATCCAAGTCCAGGAATAAACATGGAATTATCTCAGCCTTCAAGCAAGCCAAATCTAGAAAAATAAAAGAAGTAAATTTTTATGTGATATGCAGCTCTATTATCCTATTTACAGAAGGAAATGCTGAAAGCAAGACTGCTTAAGGCCACACACCCTAAACTGGTGATTAGGCAGGCCCTTCTAGTTCCCTAGTCCTTGCCCATTATTCCAGATGCCATTCTGTCAAACCAGGAGATGTTAACCAGAGCTGCAAACAACACAACTTCTCACATTTCCCTGTCACCACAAAATCTGCAACTTCCTTCTTCCAAGAGGGCACAGTTTTGAAAAATTGTTCTATATTAAAAGGAGTGAAGAAGACCCTAATTTCATTGAAATAAATAATAGAAAAAGAAAATAAGCAGCACAAGATTGTTTTGATCCATTTAATGCAGCCCCTACAGAAGGCCTGGCTACTCCAGTTGCAGCAGTTAGTGCTCTCTGCTTCAACTCAGTCTCCATGAAAATTAAGAACACCAGACACACAAATATGCCTACTTGCTTAGCAGTCACTTGCTAAACTTTAGTTCAAGCATTTTTTAAAAAATTAAAAAAAGAAGAAACAAAAATGTGACAGAAGTATTAAGGTTTGCACAATTAAACTCTAATGTTTCTACAAGATGTTTCTAGAAGATTTTACATTTAATATAGAAATTTTGCATATACAATGTTTTCATAAATTTTCAGGTGCTGCAGGATGTAATTTTTCTTTCTCAAAAAACATATAAATTTCCACCAACTAAGATTAATTCCAACTAAGATTTCAATCCAACTTCATCACAGCTCCTCTCAAGAATCAGTATTTGAAGAAATATTGAAGAAAGTTTCTTTGCATAGAAGGTCTAGTAGAAACCTACAGAGGTTTTCACTAAGAGAAATGGGAAAAAAATTCCTTCTTTAAAGATACAAAACAAGGCTGAAATAGCTGATAACAAAGCTTTTGGAAAATACCCATCCATTTTGTTTCCACACACAATGGAAAAGTCAATAACAAGTCAATGAACCAATAACTCACTGAGAGAAGGAAGAAAAAAAAAAAACCAACAGAAACACTTTGAGCCTGAACTAGTTATTTATTCATGAAGGAAAATTTGGTGTTTAAACATAGAACTGTATTTTTATCCAAAGACTAGACTGCAGAATGTCCCTGACCTCACCATAACATCATTTTCCCTCAAGTTTGCCACAAGAACTTGCACTTGGAGGAGCAGCGTCGCATGCCTCACAGTTTGTTGGCTAGCTGGATTTCCATTCCATTACAGCCTCCTCCTCTCCCTTTTCTCAGTGAAAAGTGGCTTAAAGACTTATTTTAAATGCCCAGCAGCACTATGACTTCCTTAGACTCAATTTAACACAAGTGAGAACTTTTCCATGAAAGTATACTTTTCAAAAACCATGAGACTACTTAGCAAGCTTAAAAACAAACAAGATCTGTAACTGGACACAATTCTGAAATCATTGATTCCTTTTAAAATGGAACTGGAATTCTCTGTGAAAAGTTTCAGTCTAGACAACATTTGCTACCTACAATGAGCAATACAAACCAAACAAACAGAGTACAAACATGGTAGTCTGGATTTTGGACACTGCTTCCCAAATGCAGATTTTTTTTTTCTGTGAGCATGTAAAATGCTTAACTGCAATGGATACTCCTTTCAGAGGTCCACATCTATTGACTATAATCCTTTTTCCTCTGCAGCTGAAAAAGTTCATAAACACAAATCAATGAAGAGTCTCTGAATTACTTGGGAGAATTAATTCAACAGCCAAGCAAAACACCTTCCCAAAATATTCATGTTAGCTTCCTTGACATAAGCAAACAGAGCACATTAAAACATTGGCTGCAAGAGGAGGAAAACATGGCACTAACTAGCTGGGGGAGGGGGTAGGGATGGTGTTTGTTATTTTTAATTATTTTATTTAAAACTACAGCCACCAATAAGTAGATGGTTTTGCAAACATCTTTGGATCTAACATGCAGGGCAAGACATAGTTTTGCCAAATTCAATTCTATTCTGTAAATTGTATCTGAATTAAGGATGCCCAATCTATACTTTCTTAAGAGATCATAATGACTACTGCTGAGTGTTGCAACAGCTCAGCTACTAAGGATTCTGATCCTCTGGCCCCCTAAATATATAACAGCATCTCTTATCAAGCCAATTATTCATAAAGACAGACTTGCTAAATCCTTTTACAACCACCTTGCAACACAAAACAATACTCCTGGGATCTACTCTGCACAGACAAGAGCCCAGAACACTGAAATAATCTGAGCTACCTCTATGCTAGCTGGTCACATTCATTACTCAGTGGCCAAAGAGCTAGCAAATTTAACTTTGATATCATACCCTCAAGCTAAACACATAAATTAATCCTGTGCATTCTGCTGTTAATTCCCACAATGTCTAAAAATAAAATTTAAAAAAATCACTGTGGAATAATAATTATAAACTGGGTAAAGACAAGCAAAGACTGCTCTCAAAATTATTGTGGGAAACAGTAACTATAAATATGGATGAGAGAATCAACATGAAGTTTGACATAAATAGCCTCATTGAGAATTATTTTCCTATTGGATTTGGAGGTCACCAAAATATGCACACAGTTACTTAGAAATAGAACACCCACTAAGTCAAACAAAAACGACTTACAGTGCCAGTTTTTCGGTAATGACACTCAAGGTGCTGATTTTTTTTTTTTTGTGCTAATCCTTCCTCCTCCTGTTTCTAACATGAAAAATGAAACTTCTCTTCACTCAAAGAAAAACAAAATCCAATAATAATTCTTAAAAGTTCAGTCTTGGCAAGAAAATTTAGTAAAGGTTTCAGCTTAAGAAGTCTCCTTGAACCAAATTACCCAAGTGGCTAAAAGATTATGCAGCTGCTAACTTCACTAGTTGGTATATAGCTTCCCAATAAATACACCTAAAAAATCACTTCATAATTTGTGGGTTTGTCCTACTGCATGAAAAAACAGAACATGTTTCTGGATGCACATAATAGTCAGGGTCTGTTTTTTATCATCTCACCACAGATATACAATACCACGAGGTGCTAGCACAACAGCTTTTTGAATGAAGAGAGATGTATTTCTGAAAAATCACATTCCATTGAGAATTCAAGCGCATTTAGCTCTTGCTCTTTTATACTTCTGAAAATATCATAAGCAACCTACATAATCCTTATAATATTTTACAGTCTAAACAAATATTTTCATTTAAAGATCAAGGTAGGGCAGCAGTAAAGCTGTAAGGATAGCAGAAGGCTCTTCTTCTAGCTTCAGTTTCACTAAGTACTGAACTCAGCAAAGTGCATATTCCAGCTGTGTAAAGTATTTATCTTGAAAGAAACACAAGAGGATGTGGGCTTTAAGCCAGTAAAATACTCAATCATCTGGAATATTACAGGACAGACCAACCAAACTGGTTTCACAACTGCCAGGGCACGAAGGCAGCAAGTACTTAACTTAGTTGCCACAGCTTCTTATAACGGAATCAAACTTTAGTAGATTTTCTTTACTAACACTTCTTTTTCCTGCCAAATAATTCCTTTCTGAATCTCCAAGGAGTCTTACTATTTATCAAACCCATCATAAAATCTGGAGATCAAATTGGAAAAAGGGTGTTAACACTCAGTAACATATTTTGCTGCTGATACATGTATTCACAATCAACTTTCATTTTTTTTCCTTTCCTGAAAAGCAGAAGGATTTCAGAATCTTAAATACCAAGAAGGCAAGGTGATATGGGAAAATAATATTTAGGAAGCACACATTAATGCACATAGCAAAAAAAATTATATCCACGTACTGACGCTATTTACATTAGACTTAATACTCCTTGAAAGATCTTGGGAGTTAATGCAGGCAGTTATTTTATAATATCAATGCAACAATCAGTGACAGTCACAAATATTAAGGCCTAGTAGGGAAAGAATGTCAAAAGCAGAAACCATCACTATTTGTTGCATTCTTGCCCTGAATATTCCATGAAGCTGCAAGTTCCACTTCTTGCAATCTAACTCAATATAACTCAGAATGGGCATTGCAGGGCAGAAAGAAGGTACAAAGGACAACCAGAGGACAGATTTGCTAACTTAAAAGTAGAAACTAACTAGACTGGAACTTTTCAAAGCAGCTGGGGAGCAAAACCTGAAAGAACAAAGAAAGAAAAGCAAGACCTTAAAAAATATATATAGCAAACCCAGACAAACAGCACAGGCAATATATACAGACAACAGTTACTACTTCTCATAGAACAAAAATTGCCACTGTCAGATGAAAAAAAATAAGCAGTTGGCATACAACAAAGGAAACATTTTTGCTCCTGCAGTGCACACTTAAATCATGGAACTCCTCACCTGCTGTCACAGACTGGTGTGGAGCCTAACAGGACACCTGGATTTCAATCCAGGTAAGATAAATCCCTTTCTGAAAAGGAGTTTTTGATGACACTTGGGGAAATTTTAAGCAGAAGGCTACGCAATTTAGAGGTTCTCCTTGTCTGACTTATAGAAGCTCAGCACTTCTGTGAGGGTAACTGACTGGCCAGTTTTATTCTGGAGGTCTGAAGGCACAGTGCATGGCTCTGTGAGATTGCACAGATGCTGACACAAATCTAAACTTAAGTATCCTCACAAAATCTGAAACTTGCATCATCATCTATCCTTAATAATAGGACTTAACTACTGACTACATTAATTTGTTTCATGGGGAAATAATCAGGTTTTGCAGAAGTGCTTATCAATATTTATGGGGTTTTGTTTGTTAAAAAAAAACAACAACCAAACTTTTCATATACTTGGAATTCAAGCAGAAGCAGACTTCTGAGAGACCAAATTCCATGCTGCAGATCTGGATCTCACCATAAATCCTCCCTCCTAAATTTCTCTGAGAAGCACAAATACAATCCTTACTGGAATGAATGAGGAGTTACAGAAGTATTAGACTTCATATTTAAAGAGCCAACATACTTTGAATAAAGTTTAACAAAACAGTATGACAAACTGTCTGCTGGCAGTATGATGTACAACAGCATAAAAAATTCTACTGCACTGACAGTAGGGATTACCTGAACAATCTGTTTAGCTTCAGAAAAAAATAAACACCTCTTTTAATAAAACATACTAATCAACTGTTTTAAGATCCCACTCCTATACTAAAAAGTGTCGGTTTTATAAGTACCCAAATCAAACTAAGTCAAATTGTAATTCAAATGTTTAAAATGGTATTTAATGCTTTTACAGTTAACAACTTTTTTAAAAATTTCAACCTAAAGCCATATGAAGAAACTGAGATGGAAGTGAAATGCCCCATAACACTTAACAGACATTTAAATTACTCAACACCTGCTTATATACAGAAAAAAAACTAAAGTACTATTTACAGAAAAATAGACAAGTTAAAGATAAATCTCTCAAAATCACAGGTTATATTTTACTGTGACAAGAAGAAAGGCAAGAACTTGGCATACAACTGGTTTAACTTTGATATCTGCCCAGAATCCAGACATGGGAATGATACACAGAAACTCCAGCTCCCACTGGTGCAGAACCTCATAGTCTCTGCCCATCTTCACTGCACTCAGCCTTTTTTGCATATCCCACAAAGGGGAAGTGGGATCAAGATTTATATCACTTAATAAGCTTTAAAAAGATAACCAGACCAACCAACCGACCAACCAACAAAGAAAATATCAAGCCACTAAAACATCATCTCCCTCAACCCATTCACTAGTAAGAGTAACACTGCTGTCTTGTGTTTTATTCCATCTGTACCAATGCATTGCCGTTCAAGTGCCATTTTGATTCACAAAGAACAAGAAAAGTGTTTGTCAAAATATCATGGATTCCTTTGGGAACATTAAGAAAACATTGCAAAACTGATGTTCAACCCAGCAACACAGTACTCAGAGCACCATAATGACTCGTCAAGAGAAGTGACAAAAGTAGGCATGCGAGGGAGTTTTTATTGTAAAACAGTCTTGAAGTCTCAAGGTGCATTGACGGCCCTGGCTTCTCATAGAGAGCTTCAGAGAGGCTCTGGAGTGTCAGTGAGGAGTTGTGACAGCATAATGCATATTTCACTGACAAATGATTTGGAAGCTGTCAGAAAGCTGGTGGAGAAAAAAAATCCACATGATCTGCAATGCCATTTTAGTAAATTTAAGATGATTACCATTCCCAGGGAGATTTGGGATATGCTGCATTAAGAAACAAGAGTAAAACTAAATGAACCAACAAAATAAAGAATTACATTATTGCTGTGCTGTAGCAGTGCAAACAGAATAAGAATAAACATTTTAACCTGCTGTATTTCAGCAACACAGAGAAGGCACGAAACAGAAAAAGTAGCACTATGTACAGTTATCAATATTGCATGAGAATACAAAAAATGGAAGTTCCTAGGTTGTGTGGAACTAAAGGAAATCAGCAGATCCTGTGAATTTGTGAGTTTAATTTATTTAGACCAGAGACCAATGTGTCTCTAGGATTACAGAGAAAAAAGAATGGCAAAAAATTGCACTTGTACAAAACTTGTAATTTTTCACTTCTCAAATTAGACCTGAAAAAATTTATTGAACATGACCTTAACATTTTTATCTTTCATCCTGCAATCTGGGGATAAACAAAAGATGGTAAGACTTAGACCAACATCCCAGCAGTTCATGGGAAAATGAGTTGTGTCATGCTGGCTGGGGTGCAGAAGATGGCATCTTCAACCAGCTAAGCAACAGAAGCTATAGCTTAAAGGGCAAACTCAAAATTCTGTATGAGTGAATCAGGAAATCTCTCAGCATACAAAGAAGATTTGGTTATGTAAACAGGAAATATCCTGCTGTGTCTAAACGCCTCTTCATAAAATGAAATATTTTGGATTTCTCATTTGACCTTAGGCTCCCAAACAGTACAAAGACGCAGCAGCTCTAAGCTCACGTAGCAAAAAGCCAACCATACTGACTGTATTTGTGAGAAATCTTTCTTAAGTCTATTGCCAAGCTTACATTTACACCTACAACAATCAGCTTAGACACACCTCTGTACTCTTATGTCAGTTTCCAATTAAACCAGTCATGGTAGAGGACAACAAAACCCCGTATACACAGGAACTGTGAGAATTTTAGGGTTTTTTAAGTAGTTCAGACTATCTCTATCTCAACAGGATAACAAAGCTAAGCTACTAAATAAATTTTCCTGACATTAAGGATCTTTGAAAAATGTTGAGTTTGTTGCCTTTACATACCTGTAAGACACCAACTTTAACTGAACCTATTTAGTGCCTGTATATATGAAAAGAAAGATAGTATAACTATCTTCAACTATTTGGTTTTGTTTCAATGTATATTTCCACAGGCATGTACACACACTAAAATAATACAGTCTAGTGTTCAAAACTAAGAAAGAGGAAAGAAAAAAAAAAGACAAAACAACAAAACTAGACACCAAAAACATCCACCCAAGACAGTCACTACAGCATAGCACCTCTGTTTTGAATCACAACCTTGATACCAAAGTAAAGAGTACCAGAAGGAAACATCTGAGGCCTTACTTGCAAGTATTTTAAACATGAAAAACATTAAACCAAAGTAAAATGTCTTAAGGCAGCATTCTTCACAGATTTCAAAGTTTCACTCACACATGTACATTCAAGGAATGTAACTTCATTACTTGCAAGTAGAGACTGAAAACATTTCTTTTTAACGCAAGAAAAAAGCAATGCAACCAACAAGCCCTGCTATCCGGACCAGGAGTTTCAGGATTTAATACTTCAAGTCCAACAGGTATAAGTGAACAAGATTTCAACTTAGGGAAAAAAAATCCAAACAATTTAAGATTTTCCAGCAATGAAGAGTCCATTATAGTCCTAAGGAAGCATCTTGCTAGCTCTGCAGGTTTATAATCTCAATTTGTATAGCTTCTGCCAACACTTGGATCTTCATATACCTTGGTCTCTTAGCAAAACCTCCCATCAATAATTTTCCCTTTGATATAAATAAAAATATAAATATAAAAACAAAATATATAAAATATAAATAAATCTTTGACTTTCAGATTAAGTAATGGTGGAAAATGGTGCTACATGGTGTTTGTGGTCTTCAAGAAGCTGAGCCATGTTGATATGCTCTTCAAATGTTCAAAAGGGTCTTCTTTGTGCCTTCACAATTTTTCAGCATTCTCCAGAAAACAAGCAGCAGGACCAGACTCAACATCCATAAATACAAAACTATCCATAAAATCCTTTAACTGACACTTGCAGACATATTTCCGGCATCTGTCAGCCTGCAAGCCCATGTTCACCTTATTAAATGTACTCATCTTCCTCTCCACCAGCCAGTTACTTTCCACAGTCAGTGTTAGCTGCCCTGTAGGCATGCCACATTTGCTGTTTCTTGACTTGCTGAAAATGTTCCCAAAAACACTATGCAAGGACAACAAAGAATGATTCTAACAATTTTCAACTCTCAGAAACGAAAAGCATGTTTCCCAACACAGAAGTCTCACCACACTTAAAAACAAGAAGCAAGGGAATTCCCTCTAAAAACCAGAGTGAACCACTGGCCATTATCAAGAAGAAAGTATGTTGAGAACCTGCAGTGCATTTATTTCCTTCCTACTTCAGAAGAACTAACTTACATTAATAAATTTATCAAATTAAGGTAACAAGTTCTCATATCCAACCTCTACAAAAGTAACCAGTCATTAATTCCTAGACAAAGACCTATGAGTAAAAAAACATCTCATCAGGCATTCATGATGCTTACCAAATTACTGTTAGTTTTTCCAATTTGCACTGTTTTTCCTTAGTTTTAACGAACAGGCTTGGTCAATAATATGCTGAAACTGGGAGAGGAAACAAAAAAAACAGGAGAGGGGAAGAAGTAGTACTAGCCATATTTTATTTCAGTATCTGCAAATAGTTAATCAAAAATAAAAATTTCCAAAGATTATTTTAACCCCACCTACTTGCAGCTTAAACCAACTCCTGTTCAAACAGATCTGACACCAACTGAAAAATTAACTAATGGCTTCTTAATGAAAAGTAATAGTTGGCTTATAATAAAAATTTTATTTTGCTCTGTGTACTCAGATATGCTTTTGTGAATCTTATCTCATGGTATGTGTTATTTGCATAAAAGTCAGTGCCATCAAGAGTTGGGCTTTGGCATTCTAGCGATTCTTTTCCTCAGGTCTGTTTTGTACTATTGGACCTCTGCCTGGTTCCTAAGCACAACTCAAACTCAGATGGAGAAACCAACCCTTTAAATGCTGAGAATGCCAAAGCCCAACTCTTGATGGCACTGACTTTTATGCAAATAACACATACCATGAGATAAGATTCACAAAAGCATATCTGAGTACACAGAGCAAAATAAAATTTTTATTATAAGCCAACTATTACTTTTCATTAAGAAGCCATTAGTTAATTTTTCTTTTTCTGCACTAAAACAGATTCTTCATAGAAATATGGAAATTAGCACAGTTTTATAGACAATCCTGAGCTGGAAGAGACCCACAAGGGTCATCAGGTCCAACTCCCGGCCCTACACAGGACAAGCCCAGGAATCCCAACATGTGCCTGAGAACATTGCCTAAGCACTTCTTGAACTCTTGGAGGCTTGCTACCATAATTGCTTCACTGGGGAGTCTGCTCCAGCGCACAACCACCTTCTGGCTGAAACAACTTTTCCTAATATCCAACCTAGAGGTAAAATATTTTATAAATACTTTTTATTTACCTTAGAAGGTAAAATAATTGACAACACTTCATAAATGAACAGATGTATTGTTACACATATATGTTTTAGCAGGATCAGTCTCTCAAATGTTCTCATAACTTCTGTTTTTGCCCAGAATAAGGGGATTTTACCACTCCTAGAGTAAAGCTCAAGTCTTAGTTATTTCAAGGTTTCCTGGAAGGTAAGCGACATGGCTCCACAGCTCCCCTGTGTATGTTGGCTAACTGGTAACTCACAAGAGGAGCGTGGAAAGGTATTTAGTTTTTTTTTTCTTGAAGCAGCATTATACAGCTTGTTTTAATGGCAGTGGTAGTTCTAGACATGAAAAGGTTCAAAAAGGGAACCTTTTTTTTAATTGATAATCTCGGGCTCAGAGCAAGCTTTTCAAAGTAATAAGTTTCTTCTGCATGCTCCCTGTAACTTATAAATAATTTCAGGCTTAGAGGAAAACCACCCCTCTAAAATATTCATGGATAGAGGAAAATCACCCCTCTAAAATATTAATGGATTTAAAGTAACAGTTTATACAAATAGTAAATTCCACAGAAGATGAGTTCTTGTGTTCTCTCTACTTCTATCTCTCTCAACTCCTCCTCATCCTTTGTAAACAAAGGTTAAAGGTAAATAAGCCAGAAAAGGGTGAGAAGATGGAAGGAATGGAATGTAAACTTTCTGAATAGCATGGTCCCAGAGCTCCAAAGGCTTTGACAATACTGATAATCCAGGCAGGCTTTTGAACATCAACATGTACTACCACAACACAGCAAATCTCTCTGCTCTTCTATTTAAATATGACCTGCACTTTTAAGAACTGTGGCTTTTAAGAACTGATCTGCCCATATTTACACTGACATTTGGCCACTTCTTGAAATTAATCTAATTTTTACAGCAGAAGAAAAAAAAATCCAGTTATCTCTTCTTGTGCATTTTCAATTAGCAAACAAAGAACTTAACTCAAAAGGAAATGTCTTTACTGGGAAACCCTACTTCCTGTATTGGTTGTTTTACCAAGAATTTGTGGCGTTCTTCTGTGCTTGGTGGTGAGACAGTGGCAAATGTGATGACTTGGAGAAGAAGAACAAAGATTATTTTTATATTTGATAATTTTCTAGAAGCAACCAGGTTCTTACACAGGTATTTTTGTGCAGAAAGCAGCAGGAAGGGGTCATCACAAAAAATTTATATCCTTAACAAAAGTCTGAACAGGTCAGCTGAATGATGACTTCATGTAAGATATACTGTAAAAGAATTAAAAGCCTTTGCAACTTTTTAATGATTCATTCCCCTAAGTTCACCTTTTCCTAAGTTCACCTGTCCCTATGAACAACAAAACAAGTCTCAGTCATCAAATGCCCAGACAGCAGCTGCTTGTTAGAAGAGGAACCAAAACGTTTCTCTTCCAAAGGCAGAAGCACTGAAAGCACTCGGGGAAGAGCTTTACTGGGTTCACATGACAAGGCAGAGGTGGAGGAGGGCAGCAGAGGTGGCTTCTGTGAGGAGACATCAGAAGTCATCTCATGTCAGACAGATGGTTCTACAGAATCAAATAGAAGTAGAATATAGTAGAAAATTAATTCTAATGGTGATACCTGCTTTGATTTACATAATATCTTTCTGAGACCAAGAGAACCTTTGTAAATAGACACTATTACCCACATCTGGCATGCAAACCTCTCCTTAATCAACTTGCAAATCAATTAACATGAGCAACATGAGAACAAATTATATGACCGAGGCATTGCAGCACCTTGTATCCTGCTTTAATATTGAGCTAAAAGAAGACAAGACTTCTTAAGACATACAGCATTTCCATACTGTTTTGCCATGTCTCAACGATGTTAATCAAAACACCAGAGTGCAGTAACATGTTTAAGCTCTTGTATCCTGTGAAATACAAGTTTGCATAATTCAGAAGAGGGAAGTGATTTAAATTGATAACTTCTAACTAATCTGAAAAACTACACTGTAACGTAGCCTGGAGTTTATAACCTGCTGTGAAATATACCTTTCTAATGAAATATATTTGCACTTCACAGGGTGCCAATGGGAGGTTACATTACTGCCCAACAGTACTTCAATTCCATATTAATATGGAAGAAGGTCAAGTTATTTTTCTTCAGTTTAAATATGTACTTCATTGCTACTGCCTGTAAGATCCTGAGACTTTTTCACCTTAAATCATACACTTGAGGAATCCATAGCACTACACAGTCAAAAGACCATAAGCATTGATTTGATTGAATGACTGATGTTCTCACAGAATATGGAAAGATAAAACTTATGAAAACTATTCTACTAGCTTTGTTTTCCCTACTTTTAGAGCTCTTGAATACTTAAAAGTCAATTTAAAAAGGCATATAAAAGAGCTACCAAAATTACCAAGAAACCAGAGAACCTCTTAGAAGAGAGGATGTGAACAGCCTGTTCAGTCCAGCAAAAGGATGTGATTATTCACCAAGCAAATCCAAGTAAACAACAATGCTGAGTGAAAGGAAAATTAGCATAAACAAGTTTGAAATTCCAGATTAAATTTATTTTTAATGAGTTATCCAACTCTCAGAGTAACAAGGTTCTAGAACAGCCTTCTAGCAGAAATAGAAAGAATAAAAATTGTTTTTAAAATGGAGCTTGACAAGTGGGGATTACATTATGTAATACTAGCAGGAGACTGGATGTAATAAAGTAAATCCATGGTACCAAATTTCTCTATATTCCAGATTTATTTATAATTACAGTTTTGAGAAAAGGAAAAATAGAAAAGGCAAAGATATAGCACTGGCTTACTTATTCAGTAGGAAGAAGGACTGTATTGTCCTCTGGTTTTTTTGTTGGTTTTTTTTTTTTTTTTTTTTTTTGAGAGGATGAATACGAAGTTATTTACTATTACAGGAAACTGCAAATTGCTGTAGCACTTCTGCCCACAAAAACCCAAGAGATCTGGACAAATTCAGTGACCACAGCATCATATTTTCCATTGTAGTAAAGACAATATTCCTGAAGCAGCTGGTCTCTTATTAATAGAATTCATTTATCTTATTCACAGCAAATGAAGCATACAGTAGACAACAAGCCAACTGGCCCATTCAGCAACAGATTAAAATTGACCTTTTAAAGAAATCAGTTTAAAAATCCTAATTAAAAAAAAAAAATCCACAATATTTTTTTTCAAGGAGAGATATCATTTCATATGGCACTTGGAACTCGAAACTGCTCCTTTGGTAGCCTGACATAATCCAATTACCAAGTTTCTCTAAAGAATACCAGTTTCAATATTAAGGCTTAAGAACACCCATGTTGAGTCATTCAAGGTCTTTGTTAATACAGTAATCATTACTGACAGTATGGAAATTCACTTGCAGGTACTACTGGTTCCAAATTAAACATCATGTGATGGCCAGAAAATAATGCTCTGTAACAGTCTGCTACATCCTGACATTTGTTTTCTTCACATATATTTGGCTACAGATAATATGATACAGACTGCAGCTGCTTTAAGCACTAGAGAAAGCAATTAAGATCCTTCTCTGGCCACCAACCAGCTAACTGTTGGTATCTCTGCATAAAATGCAGAACACTGTTAGTAATGTTTTTGACAGTTACATCCATAATCCATAGATATTGCAGACACCATCTGAGGTTGCACAGGACCCTACAAATGCCGATCAGAAGTAACAGGACAGCAATGGAACAGATAACTTCAAAAACAAAACCTAATGGCAATGAGTAAGTTTCAATTTCCTTTTAGTGGGATAAAAGAAAATGTAGTTTCTCCCTGTAAATCCTAGCTGTAGGACAGGGCTGAAGCAGGCATGATGACCACGTGCACTCCATGAAGCTGCTGCTGACTGTCAGGAATGCTTACTTACTAAAAGTACGTGTGACTCTGGGAATATCCCAGAACAACACAGATCATATGGTTCAGTTTATTTAGCATCATATTGTTATGTATAGCCATACTAAGAGGGAAATATTTTTTTTAATTGGGAATAATGTACTTAGGGACTAAGAAATATAAGCTACAGCTACATAAATAAAGGAGAGTGACTGCTATCAAACTTCAGCAGTCAGTATTCAATGAACTCAGTCTTGCTTCACTTAGAATCTGGAAAAGACATTGCAAAGACATAATCTTATGAAAATATGTGAGGCAAAGATATCTGGGAAAATGCATCTCTCTGGAAAGATACAAAGGCTTTGTTTATTTCATGAAAAAAATGAATCCCAAAAGAGATAAAAAGATCATAAATACTTACGCTGTAATTTTGTCCTTTTTTTTCCAGGGAGCTAATCACCAGAATTTCCCTGTGTATAAACAGGTTCATCACTGTATTTTTATTATTAGGTTTAATAGAGAAGTGAATCATCCCTGAAAACCTCGAAATATGCCAAACAACTTAAGAGTCTTTTTATGTGTGAAATTTCAATAAAACCCTGGTAAATAACATCCCTTTGCACCCTTGCAAAAGGCAGTATTTCCATCTTGTGTCTGTTTCTCCTTGTGTCAAGTAATAAAATAAAACTAATGACTGCTACTAAATTACAAAATCCTAAAGATATCTGCTAAATCTTCTTTATATTACATGTATATATAACACCACATCTCTGCATTACTATTTGCATCATTCTAAGACACTTGAAAAAGTATAGTATTACTTAAAATAGTTGTAAATATACTGAACTTCCAACCACTTAACCCAAAACTTAGGCAGCTCTCATCTTCGAATATGTGAATTTGACATGACTTAAGATGGAGAGGGCCTTGAAAATCAGAAGGAGAAACAAAGGTTTCTGCACACACTGAGCTGTAAGATCACCTGTACAAGATGAATGTCACTTTTCTGGATTGTTAAATACAATATTCATTAACTTTGGCAAATCAGTAGGCCCATTATGGAAATTAAAAGTATACAAGTAATTCTATAATGGAATTTCCTATATAATCTATAGGACAACAACCTAGACTAGGTTGCATTTTCAGAAGATAACCACAAAGAAATTATGAAGCATATGACTGGAATAAGTACAGGGGAAAACAGACTTGATGTTTTAATTGAAAACAACCTAGAATGAACACGAAGGAAAAATATCAATTCTGCCTTAAGAGTCATTCTGCAGCTGGACCTCACAATGTGAATCATTCAGGCTTATGCACTTTCAACATGCACCTGAAAGATCTACTAAATTAGGTAGCTGAAATTATGAACTCAACAGTTACCTAATAATCAAGAAGGTCAGTTGTAACAGGAAACCATTTGTTCTATAAAGTTTTTTACCCTCTTAATTAACAACAAAACCCCTCTTCTGGGTGCACTAAAAGATTATATGCTTCTACTTAAATGTGCCTATACACAGGGCTAAAGCTCTGTCAAAAGATAAATTTTTAATATAATAGGCATTACATCTTACATGCATAAACTAAATCTTTCAAGAGATAGTAATGCATTTAGTAGCTCAGCTGATTTGGAAAAGGAAGAGTAGTCCATCGGTACAAACACTAATTGTAGGGCAAGGCTGAAGCAGGCACAGTGGCCATGCAGATGAGATGCTGACATTTAGCTAAACTGAAACATATCATCTGTGTTGTCCTGGGCTACTCACAGAATCCTGCTTATTTAGAAAGACAATTAAACAGTGCAAAAAAAGCTAGGAAAAAGCTGCTGAGGATTTTATATCAATTCTAACTTTATAAATTCCCACTGTATTCCAAATAGTCAACTGCTGCTTCATGGAACACAGTACTACAGCTCTGCATGCCACCTTGGAAAGCAGCACTCTCCAGAATTAACGTAGCAAAACCACATTAAAATAAAGTCTGACTCATTTTGGGACCACTCCAAATAAAATGCAAAATATTTGCATACTACCTTGAGCATATTTGTTCTATCTTCAATTTGTGTGGAATCTGCCAGGCATTTATAAACATTGCATTGTTACAGTAACTTGGATACTTGATTGTGAAAATATTAAAATTTTGTAACATTTGTAATACAGAAGTTTAATTTTTCCTGAAAAACCATGGACGTGCTGTCATTTCATATAATAAAACTTACATTTAGCAACTTTTATAATAACACTGTGTTTTCTAACTGTATTAAGTCAGTTTCACTGTCTCTTCTCTAAGCATGGTCAGGATGACATGTTCCAAAACTCATTTCCATTGAAGCTCTACAGCACAGTCCATTTTTTTTCTTTTTTACCCCATCAGAACTGATCCTAGAAAATGATGTGTAAATAAAAATCCTAGATCACCTAGAGATAAAACTTGGTAAATAATGCCTGTTTTGTTTCTGGGCTTTAAGGTTATTAAATATTCAAAAATCAAGTAATAGAGTCATCACTGAACTCAACTACTTCATTATTTGATTTTCAAACACAATTTTAAGAAATTTGAAAAAAATACAAGACTTGTGTAAGTATTTTACACTTCACTGATTTTAAAGGTGAGTAGGAGCCACTAATTTGCTTAAACAAGTCAAATTTCTGTGCTCTAGAAATATACAATAGTGCTACTCGCTATAACAGGTACACTGTTCTTGCAGCACCCACAACAAAGTCTTTAGAGAATAAGTCAAGGATTTCTAAATTGTTGAGAAAAAATCCAAACTTTTTCTCAGCAGTCCTAACACAGGAATTAAGGCAATATTCTATAGAAGAATGACACAGCTGTGAAATCAAGGGATTTGAAATGAACAAGAGGACAAAGATTTCTTACTAAACCAAAACAAACTTTATTTTTCTAAGGCTAAAAGACACAACATTCTAGATCTGTAGATAGGATACAATAAGCATTGTGTCAAATAGAGTAACATTTGAACTAAAAGGTTTGAAAAATCATGAGAACTTACAAATTAAGAAGTCATTACTTGAGATAGAATGTTATTCTAAATCCTGCAAGGACTCATAAGTGCTCTCCCCAAAACTAATGGGATTACTCACTTCAGAATCAGGGTTCAAATGAGTTCTCAAATAGAATATTTGCTCTACTGCAATCTGTGTTTGACAATCATTCATAAACTGGCTTGTGGTGGAAGGGAACCTAAAGATCATCAAGGTCCAAACCTCCTCCCATGGGCAGGGACACCTCCCACTAGACCAGGCTGCTCCAGGCCCACCCAACCTGGCCTTGAACTTTTCCACAAAGGGGCATCCACAGTTTCTCTGGGCAATCTGTTACAGAGTCTCAGTAGCCTCACAATGAAGAATTTCTCCCTAATATCCAATCTAAACTACCCACTGCATTATCCCTGGGCCTAATCACTGCACATCCTCGTAAAAAGTCCCTCTCCAGCTCTTGTATATCTCTCTATAGTTACTGGAGAGCTGAAGGAAGGTTTTCCCAGAGCCTTCTCTTCTCCAGGCTGAACAGCCTCAACCTTCAGACAGCCTAAGAAGAAAGTTGTGTTTGTTCATATTTGATCTGGACCCAAAAGCAGTCAGCTGTCAGTGCTAGTCCAGGTCAAAAAAGTACTCATGTGGTATCCTAATCTGTCATTACTATTTCTTGGACCAGGTTTGTAATAGTAAGCTTTTACTACTAAAAACAAGGTCAAACTTTCTGTTATACAGAGAAAGCTTTTAAGCAACAAGAAAGGCTTAAAGTACAAATAAACTTTTTTTGCCTGTAAAGAAAAAAAAAAGTTTTCAGAGATACGGACAGACATACACACACAAGCACTATTTCTGTGTAATTGGTCATCTCACATCCTGTGGGCATGGGTTCAGGAATTTATTAAATTTAATATAAATTCACATAAGATGTTGTACCCAGCTACTCACTAAAACTTAGATGCATCCAGAAATACATGTATCTATATGAAAAAAACTCTCAAAAAGGCAACAACTGCTTTATGTAAACGCAATGCTGTAAATATACAGTTGATGCATGAACAAGTACAATTCAACCCTACTACTGGGCAAACAAAATCCTCACAATTTTTACCTCCTAGGTAAGGACATAAACTTTGGGTTTAGACTGCGGGTCAGAAAGGGTTCTTAAGAGCTACAGAGCTCAGAGCAACACCTGTTCCCCATCCACATAACAAGCAGTACTGCTACATCTAACTCGACAAAAACTGACATACCGTGACAATGTGGCAGATATTTTTAAGAATTAAAGCGATTCTTTCTTTTTACTATCTCATGTTGCAAAAAGAGACGCGGTAAGTTACTTCTCTGCTCTCCGTGAAGGAAAACTTTGAGCAACAGGTGAGACATCCAAAGCGACTTAAAGACAAGAAGTAGGTGGCAAGGTTTACAGGACGGGAGGACGAACCGAGTCTAGTGACGCTCCTGGGCGATTCCCAGCTTTCACTTTATGATCTTTGGAGCATGACTGCTGCTTTCATGCCCCAGAAAGCTGTCACTGCTCAACTCACAGAACTTTAAAAGCACTACACTGTTCGTGTTTCTCTGCTCTCAGAACTTTCAAAATACATAAAAGTTCATCGACAAGATGAAGACTCGACAGGATGGGGGGGGGAAGATATAAACTCTTCCTATAAATCCACTTCATTATGTCACTTTGCCCACTTATTACGAACATATTCGTTATCTGAAGACACTCAACTAGCAGCCAGCGTGCCAAAAAGAGACCCTGCCGCAACACTCCACGCCTGGTCCGTGGCGTACAGCGATCTACACTGCGACTTTCCGCCCCAGCCCCGACCCCGGGTTCTGCCCGCATCCCCAGGCGGGACCACCTGGCCGATCCGCGCCCCGGCGGCGCCCACGCTCTCTGCCCGCGGCCCCGGCGGGGAGGGCGCGGCCGGGCCGGGGCAGGGCCCGCGCCGCCCCCGCTCCCCCGGGACACCCACCCGGCCCCGCCGCGGGCGAGGCGAGGCACGGCGGCGGGGAGCGAGGAAGGGAGGGAGCGAACAGAGAAAGTTGAGGAGGCGCCTTTCGGCGGCTGCCGGCAGGGGAGCCCGCGCCCGGCGCCCATTCAAACAAAAGAAGCCCCTTCTCCTGCCAGCCAGCGCCCGTCCCACCGCCCGACTCACTTCGCAGGGCCCCGATGAGGAGGCTTCCGTCCTTAATCAGCTCCTTGATGAACTTGTTCGTCCTCTCCAGCTCGATCTCGTGACACTTGAGGCGCTCTCTGAAATCCGGGCTGTCCAAGTAGGAGTCGCTGAACTCCAGCGTGGGCAGCCCCATGGCAGCGGTAGCGGCCGCAGCCCCCCGGCCGGCGGTGGAGGGAGGGAGGAACGGAGGAAGGGCCGCGCCGAGAGACGGCGCCGAGGGCAGAGGGGAAAGCGGGGGAGCGGCGAGACGAGGCGCGGCTACCGCCTCCCCGGAGAAGCTCCCGACCCGCCGCACCGGCCCGCTGGCAGCGGAGGCGGCGCGCTCCGGCCGCTGTCACCCAGCTACATCGCTGTCCACGGGACACCGCGGGCTCCCAGCGCCGCCGCCGCTCCGCCGCTTCCGGCAGCGCTCGCTCTTCCTCCCTGCCCGGAGCTAACTCCAGTGCGAACCTCCCCCGGCCCGGCCGAGGAATTCCTCCTCCTCCCGGCGCGGCATGCTCACACGCCGGGGCCGCGGCCCGGCAGTGCCCGCCCCTCGCTCGCCGCCCCTCTGCGCTCTGCCCTCCAGCGGCGGCGCGGTCTCGGGCTGCTACGGCCCGGGAGGAGGCGGAGGGTCTGCGCGGCTCTGCGGGGTCCGGCGCTCGCCGTCTCCTTTACCAGGGGCTTTGGGACGGCCCGAGCAAAGTCGGGAGGGAGGATTCCCCACCGGGACACGGAGACACTGGGGCATTGCAAAGGGTGCGTGGGGGAGGCCGGTTTGTGTCGGGGTGAAGCGGGGCAGCAGCCGCGCTGCTGGGGCAGGAGCGATGACGGCCCGGAGACTCCTGCCTCCGCTGGGGGAGCTGCGGCAGCCGGGGCCGGAGGCAGCCAGCCCGAGCGGACCTGCTCTGGCAGGGGATCCCGCTGGCACCCTGGCCAGCCTGCCCCGTGTGCGCGTCTGGCCTGTGGCGGGGCAGCGCCCCAGGGATGGGCTGGCACAAAGATGGAAACATCCCTGTTCTGCCATAACACTTGGTTGCTATAAAGGGGATACAGCTGAGCCAGATCCATCCTAAAGATGAGCATCAAGCCTGGCTTCTGTAGAAAAGTTGGTATTTACAAGCAACTTTATGTGAGTGGGCTTTTCACAGTAAACAGAAACACTTTGATTGATTCTTTCATGTTTGTTTATCTGGAGTGGTTTATCCAGACATACCATGTCAGTATGTAAGTATGTATACAAATATACATACTGGATTTAAGGAGAGCTCTCTGTAAACATACCTTCAAGTCGGCAACAACTTAATTGGAAACAACCATCAAGGCCTGGCCATGAAAGTAATTGTACTTCAAGACAGCCCACCACTTGCCAAAAATGGCTTTCAAGAAGACAGCCATGCACACACTCCTACCAAATAATTGTCACCATGTCTACACAGTTGAATATGGAAGTGGGGGAAGGTTCAATGCTCCTACATGCTGTAATTGATAGAATTTGTGTTTTTCAAGTGTCTTAACTGTTCATCAAAACTTACTTCTTTGTATTCACAATACGTATTTGTAAGCGTCAAAAATGCAGAAGAGATGCTGCCATTTCAGCTAATACAGCCTGCCAAATTTCTTCAAGTGAAAAAATAATAATTCTCATTTTTCACAAGACTGAGACTTCCTCAGGATAGTATCAGAGTTAGATGTCAGTGTTGATACTAATAGACCCATTGAAGTCTCTTAATTCATAATGATCACAGAACTCTGCTCATTAACATGATCCCTATTTTTCTAAAAATAGAAGGAATTAGACTGAAAAGGGCTGCTTATTTCTATGCTTTTGCAGGCAATAGCATGTAATTTCACTTGTAAATTAACAAATTTTATTTAGAGTCCAGTTGAACTACTGGAAGGATGTTCCAAGTAGATCTTTTTTCTGACTACTAAAAACCAGATTTTCAGTCTACATGTGCTCTACAGGGTCATTTTAGGCACAGTTATTCTCAAACGACATCTGGAACTGAAAACATTCTTTGTCTTCTATCATGTTTATTTGATGTAGTTTTAAAATACAATAATGTCATCTCTTAACTCTTCCATGCAATACCTAAAATAAAGCTTTCTGTCATATAATAAAATATTAATTTCCTTCTTTATTCTTGTTCTTGTCTAGGTCTCTAAGTTTGATTTGGTCTTACTTCATCATAGTTCTGAAGTTATATGCAAGACTTTGTTCAGTCACATTAATGACTATGTTACTGAACTGAACACCTTTGATGAAGATTGCATTTGTCTATTTCACAGCAAAATTACTACTGTGCTTCACTAAGGCTCTTAAGTCTTTTATTTCCCGTCTTCAACGAGCAGATTCCAAAGAGAAAACAGACATTTGTAAGTCCTAAAACCATGTACTAAGCATTTTAGTTCAAAGTAGTTGTACTAGTAATCAGGGTGACTGGTTTTTTATTATATAATGTTATCATCTTAAGTTACATAAGCACATTGCTGATTTTGGTATCAAGATCATGAGTGAAAATATTAATGAGACAATAGCATAGCCCCTCCAAGTAACTTACATTATCCATTTAACTAGTTTCATGTTTCTCAGAATAATCCATATCTTTCTCAGCCAAACTGAGAATTTCTCAGCATACAGTGTATCAAAGTTCATATAAAAATTCTACTAGTTCACATGTACTACTCTTCCCGTTTCTCAGCAAAACCCTTTCTTTTTAAGAAAGTAGATTTGTTAAGAATTGTCCTTGCTTCATAAGGCAATATGTGGCCAAATGAACACCCAATCCTGCATTATCTTCCACCAGCAGAGAAAAGTCTTATAGTTAACCTGTGAGCTTAATAAGCATTTATGGCTGCATCTGGAGGAGGATCTGGTAAATGAGGGATCTGGCACACTTGCAGAGTTCAACTAACAAAAAAGTCTTGATGGAAAGATAAGTCCTAGGGTGTGTTTTGTGTTGGAGTTAGGTGAGACCTTGGAGTTTGCAGCTTTCTCAAGAAAACAAGGTATTTGAAGCTGTACTCGGGAAATGTAGAGGCCCAAACTTTATAGTGAGCAGGATAAAACTGTATTTGGTTTGGTTTGTTTTTTCTTTTCTTTCCCTTAGAAAATTTTTTCACAGTGCCCTGGTAGAAACAGTAGGTTTCATAACTTGAAAAGATGGGATAAACTGGGGAGAAGCCTCAACTTTCTAAAAGAGCATCTTTCTTGTAAACTAATAGTATGCTAGAAGAGAGTGAACCATATGAAATACAATTTAGACACCTAAATAGTAGAAGCATCAGGCCTTCAAATAGCAGGCTCTAATAAATGAGTTAGCCTGGTGTAATTACTAGCTGTGAAAAGACTAATTGAAAATTGGACCCCTTTTTTTTCTAAGCCCCAGGGAGCTTTGTCCTGTTTTATCAACCTCTATGTTTGTTACTCTAAGTTTATTCTGATATCTTACATGATTATGAGGTCAGATCAATTACTGTGGATTTCTCCTTCATCTTAAATGTAAACATTGAACTGTAATTTCCAGACAGTGGCCCTAGTCTGACTCGAGAGGATACCTCAGTCCTATTTCTAAGCAGCCTGGGAAGAGGAAAGGAGAGGTGTGTCTCAGTATTGTCTACAGCAGCACCTATTCCCTACTCCTAGTGTGAGGAGAGGGCTGCACATGAAATCCCCAACATTTGTGGCTCTGTCCTCCTCTATTAGATGCTATTAATCTAGGCAGTTAATGCAGAGAAGGACTGTGCGTGTCTCTTATCTACTGGAGAATATTTTAGGATAAAGACTCTGCCAACTTCCTTGTTATTTTTTCTGCCTCAATGTACACAATTATGGGAAAATTACTTATAGAGCTGTGTGGCATTGCTCTGTCTTCTGAAAATTACTGTTTTCCCTTGAGAGACTGTGGGATTATAGGCAGAAAAATACAAGGACACCGATGCTTGTAAGTCCTCTTGAACTGCTCAAGTGTACAAGATTAACTCTGTACATAACTAGCATAGAAAATATTAATAGAATAGAAAACCCCGCTCAAGCAGTTTTTTACAGAGTATTTGAATTTGTTTTAGCTCTCTAAAGAGCTTGCTTTACTTAAGTTTTCCATAGGTTTCTTCTTGGGAATTGCCAAGATTCCCAGGAATTTGCTAGGATAAATTCTATTAAAAGTTTTCAGTTTCACCTTATTAGTTTAAGATACTACGTGCTAAGCTTATATTGGTGAACAGTGTTAAATAAAAAAAAAAATTAAAATTCATGAGGAAAGTAGGTCTAAGTTTTTTATTTCCTTGCATATATAAACTGAAAGTAATACTACTCTGTCTGGAATAGAGTCTCATGTTGTTAAATGACTGCTAAATGACATAGCTGCCAATGTGTTCTGTTTGTTTTGTTGGTTTGGGTATTTTCACTGCAAGTTAACATTGTCAGAGGAGGAGAGTAGCTAGACGAAATCATGGTTTGGAAACCACACCTTGTAATTTAGTATGTACCGACCATATTATCCTGAAATATTGGTCTCTGTGCACAAAGGTCAACTCACATGTGCATTCCTATCACTGTTTCAGATTGTCATTAATAATTACAGATTGGTAAACTTTCTCAAAAAAAAGTAGTGTTTTTAATATTTGAGCTAGCTCAAAGTGGTTTGGAGAAACTTCAAACAGTGAAGTTCAAAGCTGGAATTAAAAATCATGTTTAGTAACTCTAATGCTGTGTTTGCTTAAGCCTCCTGGGTACTTCTGGGTTGAATCTGAATATTCCATAACTGTGTTCTGTGGTTCAGAAGACTGTGGTTCTGCCTTCTGGTTGCTCAAAATAGCACTTAATTCAAGAAGTAGGTGCCTGACACCACATGAGTTACAAGCACTTGAAACAAGCAACTCCCAGCTTCCAGATGGGATGGGTACAGTACCTGTGACTGAGCAGATAAAGGCTAGTCAGCATTCTATGGGAAATAGTATGTATGGCAGCTTAAAAATCACAGCAAGGTGGTGAGGACTGCTTTATGTATCCTAGTACCTAAAGTATAGAGTAGGAAAGCTGAATGTTAGGTACCTGTAGTCTTGGTTCACAGCACTATCTCTAGAAGGGGGAAAATTCAGATCACACATTTTTCTTTTTGAAGCTTTTGGGAGTTCCACTGAGCATGAAAAAATCTTTGGATCATTCTCCATGTCTATATACAGTAGAGAAGTACCTCCATTCTTTAATTTTCACTCTGGAAGCAAAGCATCTGAGAGGTAGTAGATGTATCATCTTAATTGAAATTTGATTCATTTACTCTTTGGTGAGATTCTTTACTTGCCTGTATTTTTCTGAAAGTAACTTTTTTACATTATTGATTATAGTTTATTTAACTAAGTAAACAATGGGACTGTAAAAAACATCATCAAGGTGAACACCAAGAAATTAAAATTTCACATCATTATCCACAATTATTCTTTCATATCCAGGATCCAGTTCCCTAAGTGGGTGGCTTCCTTACTAGCCTTGTCGCTTGTATCACTTTGAACATGAAAGAAGAAACAGGCTATAGCAGATGTAAATTCTGGTCCTGCCCTTAGTCAACAGACTGCAAGTTAGTGCCAGATAATCACTGGGTGATTACATGATCTTGATGAGCAGCTGAGTATATTCAGCTCAGCCCTGTGCTACACCTTTGCACAGCATTTGGGTCGAAGTGGATGTCTGTGGTGACTGCAGCCTGTATAGACATCACGAAATAGAAATTACAGAAGGTACCTGAAGGAAGCTCAGTCACTTTGGAAGATTGTGCTAGAAAGGATGCCACAGAAAGCTTAGCAAGAGAAGGAAAGTGGACAGACAGCTCTGCTGTCTGCTTTATCATGTGTACCTCTACTGCATGGAACCTAGATGGATGCCAATTGCAGCCACGCTGTGTAGGGGAAACAGATCTCAGGAGACAGCAATTGGTGTTGCACATGAAGTCTTTGCTATGCTTCTTGGGTTTTCAGAAACCAAATCAGATCTATGAATACAGGGCAGTGAGATGGCATCATTTTCACCAACTAGTATTTTAATAGTTTGATTTGCAAGTATGTAAGGTCTTTAAAATAAGAATCATTATTAGTTTCTGACTTCATACCTCGCTCTGTAAATTTGAAGTAGTAATTGTAACCTACATCCTGTGCACTCACTGGAAGAAGATACTTGTTTATCTCTGCTGTCTGTCTGTAAGTTATGACACAAATATCAGTAGGGCCAGGAGCTCTTGTGTAGTAAATGCTACAGGCCCTGCCAGGGCACCATGGAGGCTTTAACAATAGGATTGCTGACACAGCAGTCTGGAGATGTCCTAACCCTGGACTAACTACGTATATTTGTACCCTTATAAGGAAAAAACCCTATTGATCCTTCTATTGGTCACTTGTGAAACCTTTAACCTGTATTCATTGGTCAAGTTTGGAGCCTGGCCAAAGGTATAAAAGTAGCTTACTGTACCCTATTAAGAGAAGAAGAATTGTACCGGACCTTTCACGCTCTCCTGAATAAATCATCTCCAGTGGAACTGCCGGCTTCTTCTTCTCCTCTCTCTGTCTGCCTGAGCCTATGCCTGGGGAAGCCAAGCCTAGCAGCAGCTAAACCCTAAAGAGCTGAGATCCCAGAGCTGTTATCACTACAAAGAGCTGTTATCACTCTGCTGGCTACAAGGCTCCCCGTGGTTTCGGGACCAAGCGGGCTGGACTCCGGGACTCTGTCCTTTCCTGGGATAGAGGTCCCGGGCCAACGCCCAGCTGCTGAGACCCCCAAAAAGGCTCACAATACTCTTGCATGCTGTTACTCCTGCATTAGTTACGCTTCACCAGAAGACTGAAGTCCTAGGCAGTCAGTACTCTTTAGCACATGATTTGCATTTATGTTGACTCAGCAGATAACTGGGAACTGTAACTATGATACAATGTCATCATTTTTGGGTATGTTGATATCTACTAGGTCTGTCCTAGCAGAGCACCTGTGGGAATTGAAGGGCCTTCATTAGCAATTTTGGACAGTGGGTACTGGTAACGAGCCCACTGTCAGCCTATTGCTGGTACTTTCCTGTGCAGAAAGAACACGGTTTAAATGCCCATCCAAAGGGCAAATCTTGCAAGCCTCTTGGCAGCCATAAAGCAGAGAAAGCATTTTGCCAAGTAAAAGGCTGGATTCAGTTTGGAAAGATAAATCTGGATTAGGCCAAGTTAAACACAGCGATAGAAATTTTGGATGACACATGAATAACCAGTTTCTCAAAAGCAAGCCCTACCCTGAAACTAAACTTAATTGCAGAAAATTTTACCCAGAAAGTAATGCAATTCCAGAGAAAATAATGAACAAATGCCATTTTGAAGTTAATCTTGAAGTATTTTTTTTCCCTAATCTAATTATGTGTTTACAGAAGTACATAAGCCAGAAAATAAATCAATAATTTATTTGAACGTTTCTCTAATTCCCTGTGTAACCTAAAGCTCTGCTTTTGTGCATGGTCAGAAGTGCCTAGGTCTTGACAGGAATAAGTAGTTCTGAGCTTCTGAGTAGTTATGAGTTCTGCCTGAATCCAGAAAAAAGGTATTCTTTATTCTTTTTTATGGCATATAAGGAAAGAATAATATATGTGCCTACTCATTAAAGCCTACAAGGATGTTTTCTAATCCTGTCCTTCTCTGAAAACTAATCAAGTAATTTATGTGAGAATCATGGAGTAGCAGTCCTAGGGTGGAAGACATAGGCTATGATTCTGGGTGTTTAGATCAGATTTAGAACAGAACACATGCAGTGAAATATATTTTTCTTTTTACAGGTAGGGAAATGGAGACATTAATAATGCAGGAGAAAGTTACTTCCATAAACTTGTCTATGCTTGGAAGTTTGCTAAATACCTATTGTAGAAAAGCAGTGTCCCCTTGAGGATTTACAGCAAAATAATCATTGTAAAATGAATTAGGGATAACTATCTCAGTAAATCTCAAAATGCGTAAAAGAAATATAGTGCAACATTAAGCTCCTCAAGAATATTATAGCTAAGCATGTTCTTATTCTTTCTTTAGATGGGAACTCTGTTTGTGGGGTTTTTTTCCCATTTACTTTGTAATTGATAACTGCTATGATGTAGATTTTTCTCTTCATCCTCTAAAATATATGACTTACATTGTAATTTCCAAGACATTGAAGTGTTTACTGGCAAAAGTAAAAAAGTGCTTTTTGTTTTAATAAGAAACCAAATCAAATAGAAAGTGAAGTCTGTTTTTCATGGCTTCATCTATGAATGCTCAACAGGTCTTCATGTGAACAAGGGAAATATACTCTTTCTTTGAACTCTGTCCTCTTCTCATCAGTGTTTCATTTTTTGTTTAATTCATAATGTTTTCATTAAATTAAGTGAACAACAGGGTATCCCTCCTGTAGATAGTGGAATAGCTATCTGTCCTTATACTTTAGTCCTCAGGGTAACTTTTTTTGTTTGAGTTAAAGCCCTCTTGGTTTTGAGTTTCATAAAGTGTATAACCAGAAAAGTATTGATAGTCATGTCAGATATATTACAAACGTGTTTAAAAATAAACAAATCACAAATCTAAAAAGGTGTTAAATTAGGCTGGGTAATTTTTCATGTAATTGCAAAGACTTGAATAGAAGATGGTCTCAAATGTTGAAATGATATTTCCTATGATGTAAACCAATTCAGATTTCATTTTTTGTATCAGTAACTTAAAAATTTGAATATTGCCTAATGATGAGCCCATATTTGGGAGAAGAGGAAGAGATTGTCCTCAGTCTATTCTACACTTGGACAACAAAACTGTCTGATATTTCTCGGAGCCATGGGAAATCAAGCTGTGATTCAAATTGCTCTTAGTCTGTTTTGCTATTCAACATAGAGTTGCTTCTGTGTGGGCCTTGTCTAACACTATAATTATGCAAATGATACTGGCTGAGGACAGATGCCTTAGAAAGCAGATGCTCCTAATCTGGAATTCAAAAAATATACATTTTGTATCTCTTTCCCCCTTGCACTGGAAAAAGAATATTTTTGTAATGTGTTTATTGTAATGACTCTCCCACCTCTTCCCTCTGTTTCTGAAAATATAGAAATTTAAGAGAGGATCAAAGGAGACATACAGTATGAATTTCCTCATTTCCTCTCCTGAATCATCCCTGAGAAAGAACTTGATTGTCTTTTTTTCTCAATATGATATTTTTTTAGTTTGTTCAAATAGTATCTTCTGTTGTTTCACCACCCTGCTGAAAAGTTTCTCCAGATAACCTTTGCTATCAATAGTATTTTTTTTTCTTCTCCCTTGTACATGGAAGAACAATGATTGTTTAATTCTGTCCAGTTTCTTGCTAGACATGAAACTCCTAAACCAGACACAGAATTACCTGTGAGAACTCACAAAAGCTGAATTTTTAGGATTGGTTATCGTTCTCATTATTTCATTCTATAAGGACACGGCTCTTTGGAAGGATATCACTCTATATAAATCATTGTAACCCTAGGACAATTCTGTCCCCATCATCTAAATAAACATTTCTTATTCGATATTTTGTGTTCTGAATTTTATTTTCTCTTTTCACCATTGCACTTTTAGTGTTATTTGTTCCAAACCCAGAAAGATAAAGCTAGTTGTCTTACTGATTTGTCAATTTTTTTTTTTTTTTTAATTCTGATCCTTTCACCAACAGCATTTTCTGTTTCATCATGAATAATTTTGATAAATGAAAATTTGAACTTAAATCTCTTTGGGAGCTCTCAGCAAGACAGGGCACTCAGCAGGATAGGGCACTACTAGGTATTTTCACTTCCTCAGCATCTTTTGTTTCTCAAAAATAGGCTCACTATTCCCTTTGTCTTCCAGTTACTTCTTACTGCCAGAACTTTTTTACTTTTTTTGTCTAACTCTTTATGTCACATTACATCCACTCACATATTTGCTTTCGTTGATGTGTCCTTGGTTTATGTTCATCCTTGCTTTAAGTTTTTGTATGTACCATTCTTCACTGGTCCAAGTTACTGAAGAGCTCTCAGTACAGACATAATTGTCTCTGCTACTCCTACTGTGTGGCCTTTCCTGTTTAATAGTTTGGCTTACAAAATAACCTTTCTGTAGTTCTACCTGTACTTCTTCAAATTCTTTCAGAAAATGTCTCCATTTACCATCTCCCTGTTTTCTGAAATATTATTTTCTGAAAACTTTTGCCCTATTCAACTACTTTTGCAATCTTGTATCAGTAGAGCAATAACATTTTTCCTTTAATTATAATTCCCTACGCATAATTCTTTATGCTTTCCCAGGAGTCAGAACCATATCTAAAAGAAATACTGATATGAAAGAAGAGACTGCTCTCTAAATAAAAAGTTTAAATGACAGTTGATCCTGATGATTCCTTGAGCAACTGCTTCATATTTTATATGTTTTATATATGTTGAGGTTATAGCAGATGAACAAGCTGAAATTGAATTATCAGTATTATATCATTGCAGGAAGGCATATTTTCTATCAACTTCATTAGGAAATAAGCTCTGAGCTGGACAATTTTGTCTTCTTCTTGGTAGTTCAAGGATGTGGACTAGGTGGAGAGGGATAAGCAGGGAGCAGTGATAGTGATCAGAGGGCCAGGAAACAAGAGGAAATGCTGAAAGAATGTAATGTGTATTTTATGCAGACAGAATACTCACAGTATACTGACACAAGACTGCTTCAGAGAAAAGGGGGTATTTGGTTTACATGCTCAGACAAAAGGTATTTGGTTCCAATTGCAGCATAAGAGATTTGGGTTATACAAGGAAAAATGGCTGGTGATAAGGATAACTAAACTTTGGAATAGTCCCATTTATTCATAAAAGCTATAAATCATAACAGAAATGCATTTTTTCATTGAAAATTTTCTAGTTCATCCTTGTCCCTAAGTAATACTGTTTTCCCATAAAATAGAAAATCTCTCAAGGTTTTTCTTATCTCCTCATTTTCAGGTTACGACGTCTCTAGATTTTATCATCTCTTTGAATTGCCCTATTTTGTCTACTAGTAATAGCTCCCACTCATGGGGAATTAATCAGATTCACTGAAATCATTATTGAAATCCCAACATATGTGTTGACCATTCACATTTTATTCTATCTTTTCAAAGACTAAACTTAATTAGACCTTATTGAAAGCTTATTGAAAGCAAGAGAAGATCAGACTGTTTTCATGAGCTTTTACTCTGAAAAAAATAGCTTTATTAAACATGTCTTACTTTGGTTTTGTCATTCTAACCACAAATACTCATTGAGTAACCTGTCCTTGTCCAAAGATTTAGTTTGCTTTAGTTTGTCCTTTTTTTCTGAAGTTACTAGTTTACTGGAATAAGAGGCATTTTCCCCTACATATTAAGATTGTTCCAACATTTCCTTCAAGCAGTTAAGTTTCTGTTGAGCCAATATCTCAAACACTTTCATCCCAGTATTTAAGTTCCTGTAGATAAAGAATTTTCTTGCAACTCTGCACGGTTCCTTGCTGTGGCAGAAGGGAGCTTTTCATTGACTTCTCAAAATGAGCATTCACCCATCTGTCTTTAGAACAAACATGTTTCCACTTCCTACACCCTTGCCACTTCAAAGTGAGGTCTCACTTTGTGCTTGGAAAAAAATGCTGTTGAGTTTTTCTCGATTTCTACATCTCAATCTGATGCAAAGGAGAGGGATCCCAGATTTAGAGGAAATCCTGCTGAGTTTAGAGTTGTGTTCACAGTTCATGAGAAGAGTGCAAATTTCATGCAGCCAGGGAATTTTACAATGGAGAATTAGTCTGTCTTTTCAAAAAAACATTTTGAAGCAATAACAATATCTACATATTTGAAAGGTTGGGAAATTTTAAAGCTATAATCACATATGTAAGTGTACTGTTTTGTGCATGTATCTAGCAGTAGAGATTTTAAATAAATTTAATAATTTAATTTTTTACCCTGAGCACTCACAAACTTGCAGTGTAATTAGCACTGTGGCTTTAACTTTCACAACACAAATATTTTTAATGGTTCTTCTATCCTAGACTTATGTCTGGAAATTTCATGGCAGCTACTGGGTAATAAGTTCAGATGTCTTTTATGAAGATTGCACAATTTTAGAGATTTTATTTTGAAAGACTATTTTGGATGGCTGTGCCTTTATAATATCTATCATGCAGGATATTAGAAAAAAAGCAGAGTCACTTCCTTAGACAGTCAGGCTACACAGACACCATTTTGCATCTTCAGGGCTATGAGGAAGTAGGGTACCATTCTGGGAGAAACCTGAGGCAGGTGATTTAAATGACTTGTTCATGGTCTCATTGGATGCCTGTGACAGAACATGAAACTAATTCATGTCTATTGAGCTCAGAATTAGAGTCATAGCTTTACATCCTGATTTTCTCTTGCCTTGATGGGCATTTCAGTAAAGACAGTGATTGTGTGAACATGATCCTGTGTCAAGAGATTACTATTAGGGATAATTTGTACAATTCTCACTCTTCTGCTGAAATAAACAGATGTAATCCCCTTTTAATGGAGAAGAGGTTCTATTTTATAAGAAAATATGATTGCTTGAAGCCAATTAAAAGAACTGTAATAATACAGTATTGTGATAACAGAAACATGGAAAACCAGTTTGTGGGCTAAGTGAAACAGTAGTGCCCATAAAAGCTATAAATCATAATGAGACAACATCCTCCAGGCAATAGCAGAACCTTCCAACCATATAATTTAGGTCTTTCCAAAGGCAAGGCTAGCCTTATGGCTTCAGATGGCTGAGGCAGAGAGACAAAACAGAGTCTAAACAGAACCAGAGATGGACATATGCCAAAGGAACAGTATTTCTCATCCAAAGATCAAGAGGAAATGTGCCAATCTGCAGTGCTTTTGGCAACCGGCTGTCTTCCTCACTTATCTAAAGAGAAGGCCTGTCTAGGGGTTCTTACAGTCTTGAGATGCACTGAATTTGGTCTCTGGTGCTATGTGATGTGGAACAGAAAATGTTGATTGGGAGCTTTGTAAGCAGGCATAGGTCACATTGCCTACTTATTATGCAAGAAAGTCACCAGAAAAAAAAAGGTAAGTTACTTCCTGATGGAAATTTTTCCTCCCCTCCCACAAACAGCTCTTTTTATTATACATATACATTCTTGCCTGAGGTGATCTCTGTCATGTCATAGATTTTGTTAGGATTCACTCTGGATAGGAGGCCTTAAGTGTGACAGGAACAGGATGCTCATGTCAACAGTATTTTTTCACACCTGCAGATCTCTTACCTTCAAGCCTTTCTCATCCCAGTTTTTCTCTACTACTGACTTAATTTCACAACTGGGTCTGTAAATTTAGGATATTTGACTGGGTCTTTAACATCAGGATATTCTTATTCCAGGTGGATTTGCACTATAAGAGAGGTCTCATTTACATCTAGAACATTTGGAATAATGGTATCTACTTTTACTTTGGAGTAAACAACATAGACTTCTGCTTCCAAATGTCTTTATATCACTTGCCTGTAATCTTTTTATTCTCATTTCTCCAATTTAACAATTGCTGTAAACTGTTTCAGTTAAGGGTTGTCTTCTTGTTGCAAAACATGCGTGGGATGTCTGTTACAAGAGACTGGTTGTAAAAACTACAACAATACAAGCAACAATCCTGGGTCTAACTAATCTCCTTTATCATATATTTACAAAACAACTCCTGGAGCTGCTTTGATCATGCTAGTTCATCCCATGAAGGATAAATTTTATTCAGATTTGAACTGCAATTAGCATTTAAAATTTAAAAATGCCTACTTGTGTAGCATTTCATACAACAATTCTGAAGCGTAAATGAACACAAATGTCCCTAAATAATTTTTCTAAAATCTTCATACTGAAGAAAACCCCTCAGACATCCCTGGGTTAAAGTGAATGACTGAGTAATTTAAGTATTTTTCCTATATGAAGTTTACAGGCTGTTCTTCTGAAGCTCTGTGTGTGTGCTGTGGGGTATACAGATTCAGGAACGTGAGAGAATTGCATTAGGAAGAGAGGACATTAAAAGTTTAAAGCTCTTTTGATCTCAGAAGGGCTTAAAAGTCTGGATACCTTTATTTTTCAGAAAATACTCTGTCAGTCTGGTTTGACATTGTCTTAGAAATGCAAAAAAAAAAAAAAAAAAACCAAACCAAAAAAACAACCCAAATCCAAACTATAGGTAAATTTCATTAATAAAAGTATTTGTTTTAGTGTGCTGGTATAGCACTTGTTTTGGTCTGTAACTGTTGCAGAACTCCAGAGTGCAATGTATATCTTTTCTAAGCTGAAATGCCGTTCAGTGAGTGGTTCAGTGCTCTTCCCTACTCCCAGTTGCATGATTCTGCCCTTTCCTTTGGCCTTACCTTTGTCTGACCCCAGGGCATCAGACATACCAGTGCAGAAGTAACCAGGCTACTGTGTTGCACTGGCTTATTGGAACCATGGACCTGTGTTGTTGAAAAGCATGTGAGTGGTTATTTCCACAGGGTGAGCACAAAAGCAGCTACAGGCCTGCACTGCCATGTGTGCTTGTTTTGGATGGGGTAGAATTATTTTTCTTCACAGTGGCAAGTTAAGAACCACAGTTAACCGAGGTTAAACCACGACACCATGCCGATCAATAGTCTGGATTTGTGCAGAAACCAATCCAGAGAGATGTGGGAAATCTTATTGAAAGAAACTTTACTGATTATTTAGGCAAAAGACTTGAGGACTCTGTTACTGGATTTGTACATCTGAATATTGGGTTTGGTGTCTTGTAGTTTAGGAACATTGGGAACTTCACTGGTAAAAGTTGTGTGCTTCTTGCATTAGGAATCATTAAAGCTTTTGGTTCAGGTTTCCTAAACTGTCTTCTATACATATCTCAGTTTTTATCCTGCTAACTGCAACTTCTGGAAACTAGGCTATGGTAGGGGGCTCTCCTTTCATGGTCAAATCATAGACTTATTAAGGTTGAAAAAACCCTGTAAGATCATCAAGTCAAATAATTTACCTGGCAGCACAGTGTTCACCACTAGACCATATCCCCAAATGCCAAATCCATGTGCCTTGTGAACACTTGTAGGGATGGCGATTCCACCACTTTGCTAGGGAAGTGTCTTCACAGTGACTGCAATCATTTGCTCTCGTTTTTAGGCAGTTTTAAGAAAGCTTATTTAAAATATATTTATGGTTTTATGTTTATAATTCATATAATGTATCCCAAACCCATGAAATTAATGCTAGATTCTATATTGCTTTTGCTATAGAAAAAAGCCCAGCAAAATAATGAACAAAACCACAAACAAACAAAAACCAAAATGGAAAATATTATTATTATACACCAAGGATAGATTACATGGAAAAGTAAAGTTGGTATGGGTTTATATTAAGTGAAAAATATTACTTTAGTAAAAACTGGAGGCTGCTTTTGTAGAATCATATGCTTTTAAAATTCTGGGAAGTTTGCTTCTTTTTTGCCATAAAAATCAACCATAACTATAAATAGCTTTCATGTCTGAAAAAAGTTTTAGTGCCATTGCTATTTTGACAGTTATCTATTAAATTTAGGGTGCAAACAATTCTGTTAAATTAGATTCAGTGTTTCAGGTAATCCCTTTCTTACAGCAGTTGGCATTTTCTCAATTTCCTTAAATCAAATGAGGTAGTCCTAAAAGTGAACTGGCAGGTGTCAAACAAGTGATCACCAGCAGAAAAATGTAGCAGGAGAATACCGACAACATTTCATACTACATGGAAGGATATTTTTTGACACAAGGAAATATCAAAGATGACCCTTGGCCAAGATAAACAATGAACATGACTGCTTCCACTGCTGCCTTAAGGAACCTTGTTCATTTGAACTTTACCTGTATCAGCTGCAATGATATATTATTTCTATTGGAATGATCACAAAACCATAACATCTGAAGCTGCTTAGCTAAAGTTAAATTCATGTTTGTTTTAATACTTCTGGTGATTTGTTGTAGAAGTTATTGTTTGTATACTTTATTTCAGTAATAAATCTGAAGATTCCCTTTATTATCTGAAGATTCTGTTTCTGATGGATTGTGATTGATTTCTTTTTATATTACAGCCCATGCAATTGCATATTAATTACTTTGAACAAGTATTCTTTGGCTTATTCAAAGAAAGTCTATGAACAAATAATAATTTATATTGAGAAGAAAACTCTATGTGTGCTGGTAAGCATTTTCTGGTCTTTATAATCAGAAATTACTGTATTTGTTAGATTTTTTTAATGGTTATTTGTAAGTGGTTTAGGAATATTACAAAAGCTACATTAGTATAGTGAATTTCATACCTTCCTGGGATGTGAACAACACGATTTTTCCATGGAAGTTGATACCGCCTGTCAGAAAAATTAATGTTTTTCTCATTTTCTGAAAAATATCAGATGATTCAGGAAAAATAGTCCATGACAGCAAACAAAGTTTTCTTAATGTACAGTTCTTGTGGTATTTTCCATGGAAAACCAAAAGCTTAGACCATAAAATTGAAGCACACGGTGAATCAAAATCCTGTGTCTAAGAACATCTCTTTCAGAAGTCTTCACTAACAGATTTTTGAATTCTAGAAAATAAGGGATGTGGGGTAGCAAATAAGCCTTATGCAGATTTACATTTCATGGGTTTCCATTCTGAAGGCTCTGCTGATTCAGCTACCAAACCTATAATATGCTACAGCAATTGTATATGAAATTGCTGCTGTGCTGGCATGATTTTGCTGCTCTTGGTTTACAGGCTTAACATTTTCTGTTTTCTTTGGTATCTCAATGCTGTGTTTAATATAAAGTATTTCTACACATAGAGAAACAGATTCCAGCCAGACTTCTCTGCACTTGTGCAGACCTGAAGTATCATTGCCAGTCTGGTGACACTCAGTCCTTGAACCTCTGTGTATTCACTGTCAGCATAGGCTATTTTTTTGTTTTATATTTTCTTTAAGCTGAGACAGGCTGCTTTTGATTCTCCCTTGTTCCCCCCTCATGTTGGATATTTTATATCTTTAATCATCACTTACACGGCCTTATCTGCTTGCTATCTTATGAGGTAAACAGTCTTGGGCCTCACCACTCACATGGGAGGCTGCCAAGAAGTCTGACTCATGTAAGAAATGCAAGACTTTTTTTAGATTGTTTACTTATGACCTCTGTTACTGTAATATCTTCAGACTCACTAGTTTTAATTTTTCAATTTATGGATTTCCTCACAACAAACAAGGAGTGGATGTTCCTCTTTTGCTTTGCTCATTTGTCTCTGTGGTCTGGTAGACAAAATGTTGGTAGATCAAAATAAGATGGTTTGAATTTCCTCATGAAATAGATGGTGAATTCATTCTCTGCTGAAATTGTTAGAATTTAGAGCCTTGTGGTAAGAAATCTTTATCATTTATTCCTCATTGATTTATCTGAATGAACCCTGTTAGGGTACACAAACTTTGCACCTTATTATTGGCATCTTGGATGATTTTAAGTTCTCCCCTTGTATTGTGTTTTGTTTAATTAGATACATTTTACATAACAATTAAGTATCTTCTGCAGCTCAGTTCCCAAAGTATTTCAATGTACAACTGTACTGAAGTGTCCTGACACCCCTCCAAATTCCAGAGTTCATCTCACATCTCCCCACACTCCCTGCAGTGTCAGGCAGCCACATTCCTTGCTGAATCTTATACCTCCAGCTCCAATTATTTTTGCCACATGTCCCTAATGGCTTCTTTCCTTCTTTCTTATATATAGTCAAAGCAAGAGCTTGATGCACAACTTCCTCACATCCCCTGACCTTTGAGCTGATGGGAAGACATACCTCTCCTCTCACACTCTGAAGGCTGCTGTGAAGTCCAAGTTCTCCCACAGTCTGTAATTACAAAGCCAGGAAGGATGACTCTGACTAACAGTAGGTAGTCTGTGGAGAGACCTGATATATTATTAGAGCTGTAAGCTATGAGACTTTTGGAACAAAATGCAGATGTGATCTAAAGGGCAGTAACTCAGTCTTTTCCATCCAGATGTAGGTAAAGAAAGTGGTATCATTTGGAAGCTGTGCTGGATATCTCAGAGGAAATGGGAAATGATGGTCTGATTTCCCTGAGGACATGCGCTGTGGGTAGATAGCCTGGTCCAAATTTCCAAAGAAAGCAGATGCTTGCTGGCAGAACCAGTACCTCCTGGTAATAAAGCATTTACACTAGCAATAGTAACAAATCTATCCTGAAATGCATCACGTGGGTTTGGTAGGACTTGGTAACCTCAGCATCCTTTTGGTCCCAAAGCTTGAAAAAAGAATTGCAATCCTTTGCATGCCTGTGTGGTAGTTAAAGACTCAGCAGCTGGGTAGGTGCCAGTGTCCAGCAGGGACAGAAAGTGCCTGCTTGCTTTATTCTCAAGTTTCAGTCCTTTTCCCTCTCTATGGTAAAATGCTGGAGGAAAAGAAGTAAGAAAACAGATTTTTGATTAAATTCTTGTATTAATTCCTAGCTTGGCCTGCTATAACCAGGATACAGATTACTGTGAATGCCCCTCAAAAGCATGTCCTATCTATTACCTGGAGAGAATTAGACAGCCAACTTGGAATAGTTGCTGCCATTTCAAGCAGTCACTTTAAGTTGTGCCTATGACAGACCTTGAACTCTTTATACCTCCTTTTTCATCCCTGTGGAAATTGTTTTGCCTCATTTTTTTCTTGGTGATTCATGTATCCCAGTCTCCTTCCTGGAGCTGTTTGGCTGAAAATTAGGAAGAAGTGAAATTCCAGATCATTATCCTGGATATGATTTTTCAAACCCTCTATCTTCTACCTTTACCGTCTTCCTTGAAAATGTTACTGTCCCCTTCTCAATTTAGAAATACTTCCCCTCAACACACAGGCAGGCACACACATTCCCTCTCCCAGAAGAGCTTTGTGACATGAAGTCCTCTGCCTGCATTGTTTTGAACTCCTGACTTTATGGCAGTTACTCAGATCCTCTCAAACAGTCTCATATTCTTCAGGTTTAACAAAACAGGCATCTGTTATTCTTTTACTAACCATGGGATAAAGGTCAGCTCTAAATGCCTCATCATGTTTTCTAACTACTGACGTGAGACACTAGTGCACAATTCCAGTTGGCAAGATCTGTCAGCAGATAAGAGGATATAAATCAGTGCATATTGCCATTTTTCCCCTAAGAGATCATTGCCTAAAGCCTGAGCAGGAGGAAGTCAAGGTACCAGCACTAGCTACTCTTTTCCACAATGGAATATTTGGATAAGCTCATCGATTTAGTTCTTTTAATGATATTTTCATTTATAAATTAGAAGTGTACTTGGTACTTACACTGAAGAGAGGAGATTCAAGTAGCCTGTCATAATATATTCAAATGTTCCTGGTGGTAGTGCAGGCTTCCTTAGTACTTTATTTTTCCATTATATGAATGGCAGTGACTTGAGAGAAGTAATTTACTTTATACTGTATCTACTACAGTCATGTTTGGCTCTTGCTTACCCTCCTTCATGGGACAGTGTCTTCCTTGTGCTCCATGCTAGGGAGGGGTGGCCACAGAAGTGATCACCCCCTGGCTTCATCACCGGCAGATTCAAAGGAAGAATGGCCAAGTGTGGGCAGAAAATTGAGACAGTCCTTCTCACTGGTAGCCACGGATTGAACTGCATCAGATGTGAGGTGCATGTACACCTGAGAGCTTTCACCATCCATAGCAACTTTTCTAGGGTTTAACTTTTCTTAAAAACCAGTATTCCATTCCAGAGCTTTGTCACCTGAGGTGACTAAGAGCTCCTGTGCAAGTGATTTAAGGGTATGGTTTAAGCATGGCTTTGAAAATGTTGGCAAATATTTAGGTGGAGTTTGGAGGTAACCCTAAGTGGGTTCCTCATTTAATCTGATCACAAAAAGCCTGATGGATTTTTTGGTGCATTTGTGGGGGTTACCCCCCTTTTTTCACTTCTCCCCCAAAGTTAGGCTTGTATGCCTTTGAGTAGCCATTGTATTTTTTTTTTCCTCTCTGTCATTATTGTAATTTTCTTTTCATTAGATCATTATCACTCTGCTCATTTGACTGGGAATTTCCCCCAGGAGTCTGCCTTGCCAAAAGTGCTGTTATTTTATGACAGATTTACATGAGAGCAGGTTTTTCAGGTTCTTGGTGGTAAACCATTTGGAAATACGTAGACTGGAAAACTGCACTTTTCTGTAAAAGGCCTCATCAAGATCACAAACTTTTCTTGTTTTCTTTCAAGAAACTTATCTTCTTTCAACCCCCCAAATAACTACCAGTCAGCAGTGCAACCAAGGATTGTAGCCAACACGTAGTCCTTATGGTTCCAGAGCCTTTTACCCTTTTAATATCAGCACTGCACATCTGATATTAATTAACTGTTTAATTTAATACTATGATTGAAACACTTTGTCATTTTCAAAAAATAGATGGGGAGTGGGGGGAAAACCCAGCAGTTTTATTGCAACTACAAAGGTTTGCAATCTGAATTCTGTTCTTCCCCAAATTAAGACTTTGTGTGTGAGAATTTGTGTTCAGTACCAGTGCTTAAACTGTGAATGATCCTGAATACATGCTTCTGACAGGGAGGCTTGTCATGCAGGAGAAAGTGACTGTTTCAGAGATGTAGGTCACATTGTAATTTCCACATCTTGAGAAGGCTGAAGAGGAGATGCAGTGGATCCCTTCTTCCATGCCCAAACCTTGTCCAACGGCCTGGTAGACAACATTTTTGGATACTGAGAGAACATGTGTCATATTAGCACTATGTCCCTCCTTTGTCATCAGTCTGAGCTTGTGGAAGCTGCAGTGGAAGCTCTGTCATTCAGCCTTGCAAACTGAAGCTCTATAACCTTAGGAAAATGTTAATTAGAGCATGGTTGTGGCTGACTCTGCTGAGGCTGTAGCCTGAGACTCCAGCCAGGCTGTATGGAGTTGCATGAGCGCTGTAAGTGGAACTATCCCCTGAAATCAAGGCATGTAACTGAATATCCATGTCTGAAAAACCCAGCTGGTGTAAGTGAGCATGTACTTAGGCAAGCAGATTTGTGTGTGCATCTTTTGAAACCATCCAGTCAGGCTGCACTTTTAGCACTCATTCCAATTTGTGCTAACTTGTAGGAACTTGGCGATTACACATTATAATTTTCAATTCAGATTTTCAGGTGATTTCAAAGAACCACATCTGAAAGTGAAAGTTTTATTGAAGAACTGTGTTATAAACTTATGATGTGGTTTTAATCAACCAATACACAAAGCTAGTTTTAAACTGATACTTAAATGGTGAGTTTATTTATATAATGTAATTAAACATGCAGTTAAATAGTAGTATTGTTGCAGGAAGAATTTTGTTCTCTAAAATGAAAATTTTCAGCCGTTGACTTCTGTGCAGGTTTTCCCCCTTCTTTTTAAGTGTATTATTCCTAAAGTTTTAATGTGCCTGAACAGTTAACTGTCTAAATGTCAGTTTTACAGTACTTCAGCATATGCAGTACGAAAAAGTACAAGTTTGAAAACATAGCTCTTAATAAAATAAATGTCACATGTGGCAGTTTGTTTAAATATTAGGGATCTGATATTTGTGTGGAAAACGCTGCAGTTTATACTCAAATATTTATTAATCTTCTCAAACCTGTACTTGCGCGGCATGAACAAACTGGTGGGATAGAAATTTCGGTCTCTTCATTTTGTATTCACATAGCTCAGTCCTAAAATGCCCTCTGCTGGGCACCGGGAGCAGCCAGGGAAGCAAGCGTGTTTAAGGTTGGCAAAATGGACATCATATGACTTACATCATCCAGCAGAGCATCTAAATTTTGAAGAAATGTCTTATTAAAGTTATTTAAAGCTTAAGAGTGTGTAATATGGAGCAATTAAAATAGGGAAAAAATTAGCTTCTTCTAGTTAGATATTTTTCTAAAAAAATAGTCTTGTACTGGGATTAAACCACGTTTTGTTGACATCATCTCTTCTTTTCTCCACTTCTGGATAAAAACAGCATTATGTTACAGAAACTAATAAGTATTTGGGGAAAAAAGTATAAAATAGAACATATTGATATTCCAAAATTGTGGAGCCAGGAGAAGCCGCATTTGTTACATAAAATTGGAGCTAACAGAGAGTAGAGAGTTTCATCACTGGTGTTCACTGCTTTGTCAGAGCTTCTTTTCCCTACTCAATGTGATCATAATGCAAAAGTAGGAAGGGGAGATCTCAACTGCTTCCTGTTTTTAAACCTAATCTGATGGATAAATGGCCCCAGAAATTAAAGGACAATAATGTGATCAGGTCAGTTAATTGTGGCTCTGGAATATACCTATAGGGATGGTATCCTGTTTAGTGAAAGGTAAACGAGGAGTTACCCTACTTGGTCTTTAACTTTGCATTGACAGCTGTAAAATATTTTGACTGAATGTAAATCCTTATGATGTTATTGAACTGGTAGACTAATAATGTCAGCTTGTCACTGGTATGTTTTGTGGTAACCTTGTCCAGTGCTGTCAGTATACATGAGCTTCCACACATTACTGCTTTGTATTGCCTCAATGTACTAATCAAAATTGGAACTCTGTGTTTTGTATAAGTTGGTGTGTGAAATCTGATTGAAGAATTCTTAGCAAGATTCTGCAAGAAATATTGTTACTATTTGTATTGTCTTTCTTTAAGATCAAATATCTCACATATCTTCAGATGCAAGTCCTGGACTACAGTGTACTTGCTTGGAACCTGGGATTTTTCCTTTTTCTGGAACATAAATATATGTATTTTTAATGGGGAAAAAAGCAACCAAGAGTTTGGCCTGTGGGTACATGAAAATAGGTTTGTAATTTGGAGCTATTAATTCTTTATGATTAAAATGAAATATATGAGAAATTCTGTATGTATTGAGTGCATGTTTTCTCTGTGCAGCAAATTAACTGACTCACAGAGTTTTACATCTTGGCTTCTGACTCTTATCTCTCATAGGGTCAGAAACAATTTCTTTGTCCAGATGGACGTGGATTAATAAAAAAGGCATTTTTATTAAATGGATTTAAAATTGTAGTGTACTGCACTTTGTTAGTTTAATTGCAATTGTGCAACATATGTTGATAATCCATCTGAAAATTTCAATCTATTCCACGTAAAAGTAGTCACAATAAAATGCTAGAGTTTAATTGAAAAATAACAGCACAACTGAGCAAAGAGTCCAAGTTATACTCATTAAACAAGCCAGACCCACTGATGTACTAGGGTTTTTGTGAAACTAACAGCACTTTTCTGTCCAAAGTACTTGTCTTCTCTTTTCCTAAATTTTGAAATCTCTGTTAAAAAATATGGTTGTTTTGTCACCATGTTGCATGATACCATTTGTTGTCTTGTTTGTTACAATATGCTACTTCATGTTAGAAAAATAAAAGAAAAATAATCATTTTTATAAAGCAAGCAAGGAGGAAAATTAAATCTCTCTCCACAGCTGAAACAGAACAACCTGCAGGGAAGAAACATGCAAAAGCATGCGTCAAATTTATGTGACAGAAACAGTTTTTAAATGCCTCAAGGTTATTTTTGGTATTTTTTTTCTCCTTTTATTATTTTTATACCAGCCCTCAGTCTACCCTATACCTCATAATGACTGTTTTTCTTCTGATAAGAAATTAAGAACTGGTAAACTTATGAGAAGTAATATCTGGCATTTTGGCAGGATGATAGTGAATTCAGTTGTCTTGTAAGCAATAACTAGGAAAAAACCCCAAAACCCCAAGGTCATTTGAATAAGGAATATACTTTTTGGCCTGATATCTGAGATTTAGAAAACATTTGATATTGTGATATTTACGGTAATATTACAGCGCCTGCCAGGACATTTTTTGTTCATCTTTATATCATTGCCAGTGAAAATTTAGGTAGGATAGTGGGAATAAAAGACAAAGCTAAGAACACCTTCTCCTCACCCTTCCCTCCTCCCAAGCTTCAACTTTACTTCACTTGCAATTTTTCCACCTCCTCTTCTCTGAGCACCATGGGAGGTGGGAAATGGGGTTCCTAACACTTCATCACTGCTGCTCATTCCTCCTCACAATCTTCCTCTGCTGCAGCATTGGGTCAGGTCCATAGGGTACAGTCCTTCAGAAGTTTCTTCAGCCTGGGTGCTTCACGTGGACTGGAGTTCTTCAAGAACTGCTCTGTCATGAGTCCTGTTTCTGGGTGCAGTTCTTCACAAGTGGACTGCTTCAGTCTGGGTCCACCACGAGCCACAGCTCTGGCCTGAAAAACTGCTCCTCTGTGGACTTCTCTCCACAGGCTGCAAATTTCTTCAGGTACATCAGTGTTCTCTGGCATGGGGTTTTCTTGGGGCTGCAGGTGGATCTCTGCTCCATTGTGGACCTCCTTGGACTGCTGCCCACATCTACCTCACCATGGTCAGCGCCATGGGCTGCAGGGGAATCTCAGGTCCAGCATCTCCTGCCTCTCCTCCTCCACTGACCTTGGTACCTGCAGGATGTTCCTCTCACAGTTTCTCACTCCTGTTATCCCAGCTCCTGCACAGCTGTTTTTACCCTTTCTTAAACATATTGTCACAAAGGTGCCACCAACTTGACTGGAAGGATGTTGAGTTGGCTGGAACCAGCTCTCTCAGATTTGGGCATCTCCTTCTGTCTCTTCACAAATGCCACCCCTGCTTTTCCCCCACTACCAAAACCTTGCTGTAAACCCAGGATATCTTGTACCTTCTCTAAAGGAAAGGCAATACTGAAATTCCTTCTAAATGTTTATACAGAGCCATGTCATAATTCTTCAATTTGTATTGTTTTAAGAAGATGTTAGTATTTTATCCTCAGAAACACTCTTTCTAATGAAGATAATATCACCTGTTTTCACTGAAGGAAGCATATGCATCACATAAATAAGGATAAGTCTAAGAACAATTTTTTATGTGCTGTAAAAGAATTGATTTTACCACTTTATCTCCCACATTAAAATTATTTTTTTCATATCTCCTCTCATACATATATACATTATTTTTTCAAAGGTGAGTTAAAGTTCTGTTTTCACTTGAAATGGGGAATGTTTTGGAACCTTCCTTAACTAGGACTCTGTGCTTGTAGACCCCATTACCCCTGTTCAAATGACTTCAGAAACTTTTCTGTATTTCAGTAACAGATTTTGCTAAAATACTGCCCTGTCAATACATCATCAGGGGATATTTCATAAAGAAGACATGCCTTACTGTGATACATAAAATCCCTGTGTGTGTGATGGCCACAGCCTCTTGTGCTGCATAGGAAAATCTCCAACCCACAGCTGTCGTGATCTTTTGCTTTCTTTATCTATAGCTGAAAGCTTTCATATTAATGTCTGCCATATGGACTTGTTTAGCAAGTCCCTGCCCTTTTATAAAAAGATCTGTTAATATTTTTAACAACTTTCTTTGCCTGTTTGAACTTCAAAAAACAAGTACTGTAAAGGTAGGAAGTCCTTATTATTTCAGTATTGTTTGTCTGTGGAAAGAGAAACCCACTTTTTTTCCTTTAATGGATTTCATCTATTACTGGCAGCTGATTTATTTTCTGAATGTTCTTTAGTTTTGTAATGGAGTTTATATATTTTTACTTTATACATTGGAATCCTGCCTCATCCTTACGTGACACATCTGATAAAATGTTTTTGTAATTGCTTATTTTTTTTGCATTCAGAATTGGTTCTCTTCCCTTAGATAGATATTCTCTCTTAGTGGAAGCCTAAAAGCAATATATAGTTCTTCCATTGCATCTGTCTTTTGCCAGTTTGGAGACCTAGACATCTAATTTTCGACTTGATTTATAAGCTGTGCAGCTGGTGGTGAATTTATGGTCATTACTGCTTTTTGACAATGTATTCTTGGATTCATCTTGCAAAGTTCACATTTTCAGAAATAGTGTCTCTTTTTCCCAAATCCTTCATGTTGCAAAAAAAAGTTAACACTTCCTTCCCAAAGCACGATCTTTAGGGAGAAATTCATCTTGTGCTCTCAGTGAAAGTACAAGAGATCAATACTTTGATATGTTGTTTTACTTTTTTAGGTTTCTGCACTTTTCCTCTTAATTCTTATGCCTGAGGAAAGACCTTACATATGAAAGATCTCTGACTTATTTTTTCCGTGGGTTTATAATCAGTACTGTACCTTTATAATTAGTACCCTTAAAATTATCTTTTATTTTTATTTTTTTTCTGTGATGAAGTCAAGATTTTGTTTTCTTTCCTGGTTTATGACTTAATTTTTATACACCAATTTGCTTATAAAATGCTGGGCTTAATGCTGTCCATTTGTAATCCTTTCTTTGGTGCATAGAGAGGCTAGAGTTGATGTTTTCCTCTCTCCAATGCTGGAATATTTGATGTAAATGTGTCAGTAGATTAGTGGATATGTCACTGTCAGTTAAAGAGTATCTCTCATCTATTTTTTTATTTTTCATTTCTTTTCCTTTTTTACCCCCAGAAACATCAAGTTATTGCTTCCAAAACTTCATTTTTGGAAGAATAACTTCCAAATAACAACAAACAAGACTGATTTGTCTTGTTTGACAAATCAGTCAAACAAGATTTTCTTTCAATATGAATTCTCTGGATAAATCCCAGTAGAACTGGAGCAAATTAAGGAATTTGCTAATTAGCTGTTAATGAGTGATAAATGTTCTCTGCCAACATATATATTCCCTGTTTTGATAGTTTAGGGAGCTCAATGGAATGAGCTGTTCGAACTAAACTGTGTCATTGCTAAATAGTACTTCTAATGCAGCAAAGCTTGTTGAATATTTCCAGGTAATTATTTTCCTCTAACAATGTGCCTGGGTCTTATGAAGATTAGAATTTTTTGTTAGAAGTGAAAATTTTGAAATATTAAGGAAAAAAAAAAGTGGAGGTGTCCATTAAGAAAATTAAACCTCAATAATATTTTGGTTTTTCATTTGAAATTATTTTATGAAATATTGATAATTAAATATTTTCATTTTCCTGCTAGAAAAATATTTTACCAAATTAAAGTCAGGAAGTTTTGTGGGGAACTGTAATTGCAATTATTTTATTATTTTCTTTTTTCTTCTCGTTTTCTCTTTGAAATATACTTATTGCATGGCATGATCTCTGCATCCCAGTCTGAAATAACTAAGAATTTATCAAGTCTCTCTCCAATATAATTAAAAGAACTGATAGAAAAATTGCTATTGTAATGATCAAGAACTGTGGAAATATAGACCAAAACCAAGATTGCTTCTCAATTTAAAATGAAATTTGTGCATCTCAGATATATTTTCAGTACACTGAAACTGAAAGAGTTTACAAAAAAATATTATTTCCCTGTGGGGCTTCTAGCAGTGTTCTAATCAGTATCCTGTATATTGGGCAAAGCTGGATAGATGTAGAAGTGGAAATTTCCTCTGATGCTAACATCCTCCTAGGCACAGGGCAAATTGTCTTTTGAAAAATGTACATTAAAATGTATAGCATGCTTTTATCTGCCTCCTCTTTGTGTGCAGAAAAAATAATTTTAAACAGTTTTGCCTTCTTTCAAATGGTAATTATTGTAGGGACTATCAATGCTGTGCACTACATCAGTTACAGAGGAGTCTGAATTAAGCTAAGCACTACAGTTCGCTTTTTTAAAAGCATGGATCAATTCACACTGAAACAATAGCACATGCACTGACTAAATTTCTGGTTGACCCACGTTTCCACAATTTCCAGTTCTTCCTGTACATGAGGAAGGCAGGGAAGGAAGTTTTGCTCACAGACTTTGTGTACACCAGGAACATGTTGATCAACATAGCTAATAATCAGACACCAAATAAAACCTATTTTATCACTACTGACACTAATTTCACAGATCAAGGTTCATATTTTCCCTTTCTCTATGAGTTTTTTGCAGATTTTTTTTCCATCTAACAGCATATAAGCCAATAAAATTAAAATTCCTCTGTCTTAGCCTGATGGTTTGCTCAGCACAACAGGGCAGTCAAATAAACAGGCCAAGCACTGGAAAACTGACACACTTGAAATTCATAAGAGCAAGTTTAAGTGGTTCTTTAAAACCATTTTGAAAGCATCATTAATCATGCTGGGCACTGAGCCAGTATAAGCAGCTAGTTACAATTGTATTACTCCTTTTAGCAGAAGAGATGAACTTTCCTCGTCTTTCCTCTGCATGGTTCTTTGCACTTAAAGTACATCCAGCCTCAGCTAGAAATATCCCTTAGCAGGTTAGAAAAGAGAGACAGCAGGAGGCTTACTTCAGGTGTTCCACCCTCCCCTTCATGATCTTTGCTTTGTAATGGTTTTCTTTCATCAGGAATACATCCCTTGCTTCAATTGTAAAACTAATGGCAATTCTTTGTTCTGCTAAGGGATACTCTACACACTATGCAAACAGGCAAAAGAAAAAAACAATCAGATCTCTAGATTGTTCATTCCTCTACCACAGGTTACCGAAAGGACACACTGCCTGTACCAAAAATAAATTTAGAAGCATTTCTGTGGGCCACTTTCACTGTGCTCTATTGTTCTTTAAAGATCTCAACATGCAAAATTACACTGAACACTTAGAAAATAAAACTGCCAATAGAAACTTTTTGTGGTGTCTTATTGTTCCTCCCTTGCTCCCTGTCAAACTGGGGGAGTTTTTCCCACCTATAAATTATTGCATTCACTAATTATGGTAATTAGGACTAATTATGCTAATTATGTCCTTTGAAGATGAAAAATGTAATTCTTTGATTTTATGGATGTAGCTTTCAAATTTATGGATGTGGGTTTAGAGGCTGTCCCTTCTCAAGGATTTGCACATGATAATAATCAGGAAGATTATATGTTGTCCTTTACTGGAATGCTTTTTTTGTGCTGTTTTCATTAAAAGTAAAGATAAGCTTTGAAGACTTGTATTTAAGTACACTGATTTAAATAAACTTGGGGTTAAACTTGGACTTCTAGGAGTACTTTGTATGCCACTTTATTTCCCTTGTTTCTGGGTCATACTTCTTACACATTTTTTTATTTAATTCTTAAAAAACAGACAAGAGAAAATTTGGTCCAATTATGACCTTGATCCCCTCAATTTAATATCATTTTCATTTATTTCAAGGTGAAATTTTATGATGGACATTTAACTAGCAAATGAGGCATCTGTATTTATTTTAACCTTTGCATTTAGCAAAGTAAGTTTCCCATATGAAGATGAGGAAGTATATCTTCAAATCAAGATAAATTATTTGTATCGAGAGATGCTTGCCAGCCCATTATAACCACAATTAGAAAGCCACTGATGCTCTGTAAGGTATCAAGAAAAAATGTATTTGTCAGAGTCAGCACTACAAGAAGAGCAGAGTGTAGGTAATCTTTATGTGGCTTTAGATGGTGTAGCACTGAATGGCTCTTCAGCCCCTGAGCAGACCCCATCCATAGAGCACACTCTCCCTTTTGGATCCTTGGAGCAACTTGTGTACTTACATGGAAGGTGCTCTATTCATAATTCCTGCTCTCAGACAGGAGAGATGCTTGTGTGGGGCTTGCAGCTGCACAGGTGGATGGAAGCAAGGCCAGGTAGGGAGTGGAACTGCCAATATGAAGTAGGAGCTGCCATTGGCTCCTCTGTTAAAACCAGCTGGTTTTGTTTGTCCTGCAAATTCTGTGCAGCACTGGCCTGAGGGCTGTGCTGGTCCTGCATTTACTTGATCTTCCTTCTGTGTGCAGTGGTGGAACAGTCAGGGCCACTGCACCACTCCCTAATGGTATTTTATTAGGTAAGTTACATGGTGGAATTGAGTGTGTATATGTTGATACCTCTGAACTGCAAGGGAGTTTTCCTTTCCTCTGTTTCAGGGATAACAGGAGAAAACAAGTTCTCAACACGAAACCCCAGGGAAACTGCTTGAATTCCTCATTAAGTCCACAAGCAATTTGTTGGGTAAATAAACCCAAGTAAGTGTTCTTAAATCATCTATTCAAATACAGGGTGATTTATAAAGTTAAAGACTGCTAATAAATTGGCGTTGCAGAGCTGGTAAAAGACATCATATATCACCAATTCTCATATAGCTCTGTGACATGAATGTAATTACATTATTTTACATTTCAAAAGCAAATACAGAGAGAAGGAACAAGTCAGAGGGAACAGCTAAAATGCAGGGGGAAAATGTTCTTAGAGCTCCTTATTGCATCATTTTTTCCTGATTTGTAACACTACAGCAATGGGGACTCCTTCTTTCCCCTCCAATAGAAAAGCATCAGAAGTGAAATTATGATAATTAATGAAAAACAGTGTGTACAAACATATAATGGAGAGTTAATGGGGTATTAAATAAATAAGCAGTTTAATGCAAAGTGGCAGTTCTGTGAACATTTCCTATTTCAGAAAGAGTGTGGCTAAACACTGTGAAGATGCACTTCAATTCGTGAATTCCATTAGCTGTTTCTTCTCTAATAAAAACACATACAGTTTTTCTTTCTATCATCTATCTATCTATCTATCTATCTATCTATCTATCTATCTATCTATCATCTATCTATCTATCTATCTATCTATCTATCTATCTATCACAGTTTGTTTTGTTTGATTCTCATCTCTATGATGAGAACCTCTCACAAGGCCTTCTAATACTGTGAGGCTCCTTCTAAACTGTATTGTCGGAAGTCTCATCAAAATTTGTGTGGGCACAAGATGTTGTTCTTTGTTGTATAGAAATAACTCATATCATATTCTCTCTCTTCACTGTTTCACTCATGCAGAAGCAGGAGGTCAGTGCAGGGCATTAATGCTCCGATATTTTCCATACTACGCACTGCAACTAAATTTCATCAACCTGTGATATATTCTGCACAGAGTTCTGTATTGTGCTGCATAAACCCAAAGACAAAAACAAGGCCACTGGTAAGTAGTCCAAAGGTTTCTCTACATTTGATATGGAAAGAGTGAATGCTTTCTCTTTTTGTCCCCTTTATGCTGTATATAGTACATAAACGATTATTTTTCCTTTTCATTTCTGAAGTACTCTTTATATATTTGAGTCCTGATCAATAAAAAAAGAATCTTTCTAAAAGCTCTATATACTGAAAATAGGACTGGATAGTTGTATTTTTTCTCCTATAGGAAATTGCTGTATTGTAGTGATGCTACATTACAGCATGAGAAAATATACCCAAATGAAATAATTGTCTGTGCCTTATAGAGATTTTCCTGGGTACAGGATGGGAGAAATAAACCTTTGATAACTAATACTAATTATTTTTAATGAATACTTTCTAGGAGGCATGAGTACTACTAAAATGTAGTTGAAAACAAAGTGCCACTACAAAGAGCAGAAGATGTTAAAAGGTCTTCTTATACTTGGCTTCATGGGAAAAAAGAGCTGATAAGGTTCAAGATCAAATAAAAAATAAAGGAATTAAAAAGGCATAAGCTGAAAATATATTTAGACTTTAAATCTGTACAGTCTGAGGGTTTTGTTCAATTAGACTTGATTTGGATTTCTATATTTGTGTTGACACAGCTTCAAATATCCATTAATGCATCCAATTCCAATCATAATGTTTAGAGGGCTTCAATGCTAGCAGTGCAGAGATCTACCTCAGCCAGCCTTAGATACGTGAAAGATTATGTTTAAGTCTGTACTTGTCACCCTGGTTGCTTTTGAAGTCAGTGAAAACTAATAGATGCTTTGAAGGAATGTCTCATGTGGCCTGTGGAGAGTGGAGAGAAGTGACTTACACTCTGCTGTCAATCACCCTCTGGAAGTGCCTGTTTCTTCCAGTGGCCTGCAGAAGGAGCCTGCCAAGACTAGTTAAGATTTAAACCTTGATGTCAAAATGAATGGATCTCTTTCCACATTACCTGTCACTGCTTGAGCATGCTGTTGATGCTTTCTGTGTAGTTCACACTCAGTTTAGAAACAGAGCTTGACTTTTTAATAGATACAGAAGGGGAAGGAGATAATGGTTCCCCTTAGTTTAACAAACACGTGCTAACTAAAAAATCAATTTCTTAATATTAAATTCTGGAGTAGCAATGCTGAAAAAGTAAAAGTCATGGTGAACTTAATGAGCTGCAAGGAGAAAAATCTGTGTATCCTATTAACTAAATACAGAACAACACACAAGTAGGTTTTTTTGCCAGAACGCCAGAAGTCACAGGGGCAGAAGGAAAACTGTAATATCCTTGAATGACTTCTGTGGTTATTAATGCTGTTCAAGTCACTCTGCCTGAAATTTCCAACACTTCAGTATGTCACAAAAGATCATTTTGTTTTTGCTGTTTTCAACCTTCTCATGTTTTTGTTTTCTTTGAATTTTAGAATGAGGTGAAGTTGTCTGGGAAAGTTCTTAATTTTTTAGATTTATATGCGCAAATTTTATCAAGTGTTTTGTTTAAGAGGCTTTTAAGTAATTGTTTATTCTTCTGGAAGATTTTCAGCTTTCAAATCTACATTCCAGCAGCAAAAACAGAATTGGAATTGAAGATGCAGAGTCTGGTCTTTGAGATTTTTAAAGCAAAACTGATATTAATATTAATACCAAAATTCTATTTTATAGATTCAATATTATTTCCTTCCTGATGTCCCTACATGATTGCATGTTACAGTCAAAATAGGTAAATTAACTTAATTTTCATGTTCCCTGTCTTCTAAGGATGTGTTGTGACTTGAAGAAATTCTCATTTAATTTTGTTTTGGGATGTTCTACTTACCTTTGTTCCTTTCTTGCATGTTAGCTGAGCTTTAACTTCCAAGATTTATTTTATTGCCTACAATTACATCTTCTGCACACTCCCTGTGTAGCAACCAATTCTGTGGTTGTGTCTAAGTAGTTTTTTTCTTAGAATTAAATGAGTGGTAATATCAGTCAGGAAAGATATATTCTTGACACCACTTGGCATTATGTTGAAACATTAAGTTAAAAAGGAAAAATGTAAAAGATTCTTGGTTGTCTTCTCTAATGTAAGTTTTAGATCTTCTTGTTCAGAACACCATTTACAACTGTTGTGCTATGTAATAATAATATCAGAAAATATCATGTTAACGGTGAGTTCTTTGAATCCATATGCTATAGCTCTCTGAATAATGCTTTAGTTTCCTTGCAAGCTTTTCTTGCTTTCTATACATTTTTATCACAGTAAAAAATGTATTTTTTTAAATTAGACATTTGATCATATTGCACATAAATTAACATCTTCAGATATTCTGAGGGACAGATTTAATTTCCTTTCAAATGTCTAGAAAAATACTGCTTTTTTGAGACTCCTGAACATTTTCGTGTGACTGTGTCAGAAGAATGCTGTTCTGTGAGCCTGATGGTAGCCACAATTTCATGAATAATCTACTATTTTTATTTCTGAAAATGTTTGTCACTTTGTCTTTATCTATCTTGACAAAAGTAACCCATTGTTGACCTTAATATTCTTGGATTTTTTTCAGTATAAGTTTGTAGGCAATAGTGAAATTAACCTTTGATCTCAACTTTGTGTCATCTCTTACTGCATAGCCTTATGTAACTGCCATTTTCATGTAATGTGTTTAAAGTCTGGCTCAGAGCAATTACTATTAATTGACGTTTGGTCTATCAGCAATTTTTTGTGCTTTAGAACTCATAATTAATGCTACTTGCTTTCAGAGCTAATCCTCGGACCTCCTTGAATATTTTATGATTGTTTTTATTCTTAAATTGCTTTTTGCCTGCTCCTGGCCACTGGCATGTGCTTATTACAGCGTTCATGTTCATCCAATTCTTTTAGCAACTTTGTATTGTTGCAGTTACAGTTTCTGTTCCAAAAATTGACTTTCACAGTTTGTTACACCTTAATAAAGAGCCTTTTAGAGCCCTGGCATTCTAATCAGCAACGCTTGCCAAGAAGAGTACATTGCTTGAGATGAATTATTTGTAAGGAGTATCTTGTTATACTTCTGAAACTTCCTTTTATATATGTGTATTTTTTTCTTCGTATGGGCTGTAGTGCAACTCTGCTTCAGACAATCGCTGCCCCTTGTCCTGCTGGCCACATTGCTTTTGCTGCCCATGATATGGTTGTCTTTGTGGGCTCTTGGCTTGAGTCCAGCTGGAGGATATCACTTGTTCTTTCCTCATCCACAAATGTTGTAATCCCATTGTAAAAGGACAACAGATTTGTCAGACACAATGTACCTGTAGAGAAGTTGTGCTGGCTGTCACCAATCCATTTTATTTTCCATGCGCCTTTGAATAGTTTCCAGGAAGATCTGTTCCATGACCTTACTGGGAACCATGCTGAGACTGACTGGCCTATAAATCACTGGGGCTTTTTCCCCCTTTTTTGAAAATGGGGACTACATTTCCCTTTTCCAGTCAGTGGGAACTTCACTAAACTTCCCTGACTTCTCAAATGCGATTGAAAAGTGACTTGGCCACATCCTCTGCCAATTACCTTAAGACCTGCAGATGCATCTCACCATGTGCCATGAACTTGTGTGCCTTTGGGTTCCTTAGATGTTCTCAGACACGATCTTCTCCTACAGCAGATGATTCTTGACTGTCCTGGTGCCTGCTTTTGCCTTCTGCAACCTGGGCAGTGTGGCTGGAACACTTGCTGGTGGAGACTAGGGCAAAAAAAATCATTGAGTGCCTCAGCCTTTTGTCCTTGGTAACCAGGGCTCACATTTTCCCTTTGATTTAATATATCACCAATGTATATAATAGATAACATTTTGTTATGTATGCTGAATATAAAAGATAAATCACATTTTGTATGATGCTAATATCCCACTTTGCCTGCTGGATCTGTATGCTGAGCATGGTAACCTGAAACAGGCCTCTCTTTAATGTATGAGCTATTTGGATTTATGGAATGAGATGCATGTACCTGCAAGCTCACGTATCTGTAACCTGATCGAAGACAAAGCTCACACTCCTTGCAATAAAAATCCTGTTTCTTTAATTCCTCACATCGCATTGGGAGCCTCAAGTAATCAGGTCCTGATTTGAGCAGTAGGAAAAAGGGGTGTAGAATGGAAGTGTGCGTCTTGACTACATTAATTTTATTTGATTTACCAGTTTGTTATAACATCTGAATTGGAGCAAAATCATACCCTGACAGTTTGAGAATAATGTAAAATGTGAGTTAAATAAAGGCTTTTTCCTGTTGACCACCAGTATTTTAAAACCCCATTTCACAAGTATTTTCCATTTTACTTGTTCCTGTTTCAGATTAGACAACCCCAATGGTGAAACAGAAATGAAAATATCAACATTTTACAAGACTGAGTCCTTATGAGATTCATAGGTTTATATTTTTTGATGCAAAAAGGTTCATACTCACTAGGTAGTTTTATTGCTCTGTTCTCGCAGACAAATGAATCAATAAGGAGAGAACTTATAAAAGCCCTTCAAAGTAAGTAAGATCATAAAATGGTGGATAGCTAGTTTTGACATTTTATTTATTTCATTATAAACTTCTAATGGTTTTTGTTAGTTTAAATTATTTTGAAAAATACCCATTGTACTCATCTTCTTCTTTGCTATTTTAGGTTAATGACTGATTGTGTGGAAAATGGAAATAAGCATTACCTATTTAAGAATTTTTTAAGAAGAAATATAGCACAAAAACACTAAGCATGTAGCATTTGCACTTGAAAACAAAAAGTAGAGAAACTTGTAGGGAAGAGAGCACTCTATCTATGCTATAATAAATTATATCCTTCCTGAAAAACTTTTCTATCTGCAGCAATTAAATGGGTCAATCACTTTTTATCTAGGGGCATCTACTGACATGATTAATTTAACTGTGTGCTAGCAGTGCTAGAAAAGATATCATGAATAAGTGATATCATTCTAAGTGGTGTTGACTTAGGATGTTTACCATTTTTAATCCATTTGTAGTTTGTTTTCCTGATTCTATTTTGCATAATATTAAGTGCTCTAATTACTTGCTGAAGTAGCTAGCTGAACTTCAAGGAATTGAACATATTCAGTGTCTAATGTGTGTGACTGTCTTGAAGACTTAATTGCCTTGAGAATTATCTAGGGATGTAAAAGTGCATTGTATTTAAATTTGGAAAAAATAGCAATCTGTGTACATTCCAAACAAATGTTCTTGCTTATGAAAAGGTAGGACAGTGTGGAGTGAGGAGCCATAACTGGATGTGTTGCAAATGTGCTGCTTCTAGGTAGGATTTTCATATCTACCCATGATGGAAGAGTGTTGGAAAGATTCTCTGTACTGTGTCTGGTGTTTCTGATTGATTCATACTGGATGTCAAGAAGACAATTCTGAGGTTACAGTACCAGTCCTCATGACAAGACAAATTAGAAAGACTGATCTCATCAGAGATCCTTGAAGAGAGACAAGGTCCTCATCAAGGCCATGGTTTTAAAGCTTTGTTTACAGGGTTTGAAAGCTTTGCTTAATTACAGACTGATCTGAATCCTTTTTTTTTCCTGTTTACCCTGATACCCTTGAAGAAACAAGTTTTAACAACTAGATTGCCAAGACATGGGACAGCAGTCTCCAATAGTCAGATTTCCTGGATGGAATTCTAATTACAACTAACAAAAATAAAGATTTAGTTTACATAATTAGTTTTTAAGAGAAAAATACTAATTGTAGGTGAAATGGGAAGAATTCATGCAAAATCCCCAACTAACTAGTGCTCTTAATTGAAAAGCTCTACTAATTACTACCAACAACTGAACAACAAACCCATTTGATCTTTTTCCTTTCAAAAATGTCTTCCTCAAAGGCAGATAAGCCTTAGATATCTCTGAGCATAACCTACAGACAGAATGGGTTACTAAATCTTGTCCTGCTATGAATAGACTGCCGGCTGTATGGTTGAAGAAACAGTTCTATCACATTTAACATTATAATATTTAGAGACAAGACAAAGGATTGTCAATATTAATAAGATCTAATTTGGCCCTGATTTATGTAATTATCCTGAGATGGAGTAAATCAGCAAATTCATTGAAATCAGCATCTGATCTTCCTCTAAATTTTACCATTATGCTATGACCTAATTTTGTGGTTTGTGTCCTAGTGGGTGGAATGATTTCATGGTGGCCTGCCTGGACCTAATGCTATTCATACAGTAGTCAAGATTCAGTCTGTTATTTTGATTAAGTTAGCAAAATCTGTAAAGAGCAAATCATTGTTCTCAATCTGCAGTCATGTTACATTAAAGGTTAAGGGATTCAGAACCCGTGGAAAGATTACTACCAAGATATTTACTCTCACAATGAAAATACCTGCAGTGCACAGAGGCACAACAAAGCAGAAATAGAACTGACCTTTTTATTAATATTGTCAGGGGTAACGTTTCAAAACATTCACAGCAGGAACGTGAATGATCATGATTGCATTATAGGGGAATTCAAATATTATGGTCTAATTCCCTACAACGCAAAGATATTACAGAATGAATCACTTGCCTTTTTCCCTTTATAAACTTTCTTTATCCTTTTCCCTAGTAGCCTACCAGCTTCTGAACTCTAAAAATTAATGCATCTTTTGCAGAAAATATTTATTTCCTGCCTTTCCAATACTAATCAGAATGAGTGGTTTACCTGGCTTGGTTAGTGTTATTTTCCTATGTTTAATTAATTAACAATTACTTTTTTTCCCCAAATATTATAGCGTTCAAACATCCTTTAAACTGTGGTTTAGATATTCCTTCAGGATGAGTTCTAATCTGATAAACATCAGATTAGTCAAATATCTTTGCCACGTACTTTAGATTTACATGTTCCAGGAAGACTGCCAATGTGTGCCAGACCTGCTTGCAAGCATGTATTCCTTGTATTTGAAGTAAACGTGCCTTTTGACTAGCTTGTAAATAATTGTTTTCAAAAATCTGAATATATTCGCTGTTCTAAGATTACATAGATTTGTAACTATAGTCCTACTTCTTGCCTCTTCCATGTATAGAATGATGATTAAAATCCATGAAGAAACTATGACAGTCAAACTGACTTCCTTTCAGATAGGACTGACCTTTTGAATCTCTTTTTCCTCCATTAGAAAATGAGAGTAGTAATACTTACAGGCAATATTCCCAGAAATGCTGCAAACTTTTTCCACCTGCTTTCCATCCCTCCCCCTTTTTAGACTTAAATTGGATCAAAATTGGTATTCTTTAAAAAGAAAAAATATCATTAATTTGATTAGCAAATGGATTGTTTCTAAGTGGTTGGTTTTTTGGTTTTGGTTGTTTATTTTTTGTTTATTTGTTTTTTTATTTGGTTTTTTTTTTTATCCTAGGGAAAAAACGACTTTACATGATGCAGAGAAATTTCTGGAAAACAGACGTGGGGCCTAGAGAGGTAATCCAGGGGAAAAAAGGTAAAGAGCTGCTTCAAGGTCATGCCTGTGTTACCTGTTGGGGTGTAACCCAGATCTTCTGCCCTTAAATCTGGTCTCCACTGTATTGGAAGTCTGTTTCCACAGGCTGAGATGGAGTTGAATTTATACTCTGGATAAATCATGGCACTCATGATTTTATTTGGGCTTGAGAACTGAGATCTCTTGTGAGTAATAATTGATTGCACATAGATATGTGAGAACATGGCCTTGTCATTATGATTTCAGTGAACTATGTGCTGCTTAGTTATGCAGGTAAGAGTGATCTATTTCAAAATGATTACTGAAAATATTGTATAGAATTTGGATAAACACAATCCATCTTGTGCTCTACCAAAAAACTCTCAATCCCCTTTCAATTAGCATTTCAATTAGTTTTTTAAGCATAACACTTTTGAATATGCATATAGATATATATATACATATATATATATATATGAAATCTGTGTTTTAATAACATTGAGTTTATCAATGCTGTAAATATTCTGAATTTTTTTGGTTTTTAATCAGGATAGCATATACTAAGTCGAATACTTTCTAAATGTCTGTTATGTTCTATAAAACCATATTTATTAATCACTCTTGTAATCACACCTATGAATGAAATCAGTTTTACTTTATGAGTTCTTTCTTCCAGGAAATCTTGCTGATTGGCATTAGAAACACCTTTGATCTTCAGTGACTTCTAAATCTGACTTCCAAGTTGCTAGGCTTGGAAGATCTTGTCTTTTGCTATTTAGGTTATGCTGTTCACCTTCTTCAATTAGCTCTTTCTTTATTAACATCAGAGATTTTTATTTTTAAACATGCCAAGAATTCATTGGTTTAATAAAACACAGTGTTTTCAGTACTTTCCAGACATCTACTTGAACAATTATGATAGATATTAAGACAAATATCAGAAAACAGTTGATTAAAAAGTGATTATTCCTAATGTATGCATCTAACAATAAATATTCTTGGGCTGAATCTGAATGTTATTTTTGTGCTATTATTTACTTTTTTATTATCTGCATAAAGATGCATACAGTGGTTTGAGTTGAACATTTAAAGATCATCTAGTTCCAACCCTCTCCCACCATCAACAGGGACATTTTTCACTAAATGAGAATGTTCAGAGCCCCATCCAACCTGGCCTTGAACACTTCCACATATGGGGCAGCCACAAATTCTCTGGGCAACCTCTGTGTACCTAATGAATCCTCAGGTCCAATTTAAACTATCCTCTTTCAGTTACAACCTTTCCCTTCAGTGCCATTATCTTGTTGCTTCTGGCTTTGGTAAAAAATCTCCTTCCAGCTCTCTTGTAGTCCCTTTGGGTACTGAAAGGCCGCACTCGTGTCACCCTGGAGCCTTCTCCTCTCCAGGCTGACAAAAACAATTCTCTGAACCTGTCTTCACCTGTGCTCCAGCCCTCTGATCATCTTCATGTCCCTTCTCTGTACACTCTCCAGTAGCTCCATGCCTGTCTCATGGTGGGGGGCCAAGAGCAGCACTCAGATGGGGTTTTATGGGAGCAGACCTGCAGAGCAGAATTGCCTCCCTTGACCTGATGGTCACATTTCTTCTGAAGCAGCCCAGGATGTAGTTTGTTTAATTTCTGTACTGTAGGAGCAGATTGCTGGCTTATGTCCAATTTTTCATCCACCAAAAGTCTCCAGGGCTTTTGCTCTCTGCAGGGCTGCTGTCAATCCATTCATTCTCCAGACTGTTTTGATATTGGGAATTGCTCCCAGCCATGGACAGGACCTTGCAGCCTTGCTGCACTTTACGAGTTTTACACAAACCCTCATCTCAAGTCTGTCAAAGTCCCTCTGGATGAAATCCCTTCCCTCCAGAGGGTTGACCACATCACAGAAACTTGTTAAGAGTACAGTCAAATGTAATAATGGTTATATTCTATAGTTAGAATTTCACAAAAACTACTTAAAAGTTTTTCTCTTCCCACAAACCATACCTTTGTGTTTCTATTTTTTTCCTTAATGTGTTTTAATTTGCTGCAATTCCAGTTTTCATTGCTTTGTGAAGCATCTTCAGAAAAACAATAGCTATCTAAATATTTTTCTCAAGGTATTATGGACTATTATTTTAAATTTGTTCAGTAAAGATATTAACTTCTTGAGTTTAATATATTTATTAGGGATATTACAATGGCCAACACTCTTTCCTTGTCAGACTTTATGCAAATCAAGTCCAAAGTATAAAATTAAAGTTACATGAAACCTTGCTTTTTTTTTTGATCGATCACTTAAGCTGATTATAGTTCTGTTATTACATAAGGCCTGCTGTTTTCTAGACTGAAGTAAAAATGCAATTTTTGAATCTATAAATTCAAATCTGAATGAATGGTACTCTTCATCAGGAAGTAAACACCAGTGAAGTGTAAATGTTCATTACGTGGTTTGATTTTAAGTAGATTGAAAAACATGCCATGGCCTCTTCCTCCTTTACACTGAGTGATTTGCACCAGTGTTATGTGATGGCATTATTCATCAGACTTAATGCAACATCAAATTGTTAGGGAAATACAAACCACCCCTAAAATACTAGAATAAAAAGCTAAGTTTTATCTTCGATTTACTTTTACCTCATCTGAATGATTTTATTTTACTTTATAATGAGCTTTATTCTGCTCTTATTTTTCAGACAAATAGTAGAATAGCATAAAGCAGCTGTTATCACAATAAAAATGCAAACTTGAGAGCATGATAAGAAAGGTATGGTAATTATTTTGATACAGTAAAAGAAGCTTGAATTTTAAGATTCATTATTTTTCAAGATTTTAGGTGATACCATCATTTAATGGCAAGTTTTGGTTAAATAGCTTCTTTGATTTAATAAATATGGAGTAAGACCTGTACCAAGTTGGCATCTTTTAAACTTAGCTGACATTTTGTGTTTGGGGATAAAAGATGGAACTTTTTAAGTCTCCATAGTAAATAGCAGAGAAAGATAATAAGAAACTAATAATTTCTTTTGCTTTGCTCTCAATCTGATAAGTAGCACCTCCTGACAGCTTCCTCAAGGATGTACTTGAAGCAAGGAAAGTTTACGTTATATCAGATGCTGCACATCAAAAATAATTGACCAAATCCCTTTTAGCTCTATAGCTATATTTTTTTGCATGTAAAGGAAACAAACAAATTTTAATTGCATTTATTAGCATGTCTCTGTTCCTACTGTATTTCATGTATGTAATGGATTGTCATAGGTATCATTTCATTAAAAGGATGATATTATTGCATAAAATAGAAAGGAAACCTCAAGGATTGATTCAGACATTCAGTGCTGAACATGCTCCTGCTAGATAAAGGATTTTATAGTGTTGGCTTAAATCTATCTCTTGTAGTTGAGGAGTATACCCAGACTTTACTGAGTTAGAAGAGAATTTAAATACATCCCTCAGTTTTCCTGACACCCCAAGGCTTCTCCTTCGACATCACTGCAGAAGATATTTATGATGGAAAACTTTTGGAAAAATGGGATTGTTTTTTTACAAACTGTGAAGTGAGGATGCAGTGTGTCCTCAGAGAGTGTGGCTGCTCTTTGGAAGGGGCCTTAGCCTGGCGCTGGGACCGGCCCAGTGTCCTGCACAGACCTCAGTCCTGTGGCACAGGCAGTCTGTCTGCAGCCCTGTTTGCTCTTGGGACCTTGGTCCAATGTCACAGCCTTGTCCTTCTGCCCATCAGCCCAGTCAGCTGCTTTGTATGATTGGACTTTTGGGATGAACCCCAGACCACATTTACTCTTGATTATGCCTGAAGTGAACTGCATTGGTGAAAAAACTCCTTATTATCACTACATGGCCCTGCTCAGTCTTGTGGGACTGTGTGGTGGTCACTGAGAGCACAGCTGTGACCCTTGGCTCTCCTTCAGGGAGCAGCCCTGCTACTGCTTCCCCTCATCCCCACCATCACCCCAATCCCTCTCTGGGGCTGGCATCTGGTACCATGGCATAGTGCTCATGCCAATCAGCATTTTTAACAGAGATCCGGCAGTCTACAGTGTACAGCAACATCATAAGGAACAAAAAGACAATTTATATTACATGAAAAGATAGTGTCCTTCATAGCTGAGATTTAAAACAGAGCAGAAATTGGGTGGTTATCTTTGATATTTGATTATTGATACTTTGATTTCTACTGGATTGATTTCTTAAATCCTCACATAGCAGGTACAGAAGTATCCGAAATATGAAGACTGAAAGCTCCTTGCTTGATGTCACCTCAAATTGAAGTCAGATGGAAGGACTACAGGCTTTGTAAAAGCTGTGCTTTATCTGCTGGGTCACAATTTTCCTTTGGAAATGCATTGGAAAAATAGTACAACAATAGTGTGAGAAACAAGAAAATAAAATTATTCTGCTAAAATGCTACTTTAAAAGCGTTTGAAATTCATTAGTGACAGAATTTGGTTTAAAAGCACCAATTTCTGTTTTACCTCGAGCACTTGCACAATCACTGCTTGTCTGCCTGGATAATAAAAGTAGTGTTAATTGTACCAATTAACAAGTGAGAATGTGAGTTATTGCTCTTTGTTACTTTCCAGGTCAGAGCAGATGCAATAGGAAAATACACGTCCAACAATCTAAAGACAGTTTACTCTGAAATAGTTCTTTGCAATTTAGGCATTTAATTAAAAGCTTTAAAGTTTAATTAAAAAGTTAAATCATTTGTCTATTTCTGTGGGAAACAAAACCAACAAAAACCACAGTGCTTATGTGTTTGGATCAATTATATAACATAAAACACAGTGAGATAAGCACTATTTTCTGGTCTGAAGTTGTAGCATTTTTCATGCATAACAGCATAGCACATAAAAATGTATTCATGGTACTAGAAACAAATAGATATACTGTTCTATTAAGCACAGTGTGAGAGTTAGTTTTAATCTAAAAAGATACTTTTTTTATGATGGTACAAAGGTAAAGCCCCCTTTTTAGAATAGTGAAAATAATGAAAAGTAAAAGCTAAGTCTTTTCTACTATACTTTAAACTTTCAAAACAGCAACCTGTTGCATTTATATACTGGTAATAAACACTCAGACAAACACCAGAAGAGAATACTAAAAAATTATTCATCAATGGGTTTTTTTTAAATCAGCATGTGGTGTCATATTCTAAAAAATATTGAGTAGTTGGATTTAAAACTCAGAAATATGTGTTTTAATCTCATAACTTAAGCCTATAATTTGCAAAGGGCTGGCAAATAGAGTAGCAGATTTGTGAATAACTCAGAAATTCAGAAATGCTCAGAACAAATACAGTTAGAGTAAATAAACTATGGCTGGAAGTAACTACATGTCTACTCAACATTCCCCTTTGAAAATAAGAAAGCTGCTGAGTATTATTAAAAATAATTCTGTTCTTAATCATATTAATAAGAACAAAAGTCTTAGAAACTATCTTTTTTCTTGTCAGTAGGGAAACATTCAATTTTATAGACATCTTTTCTTTGGAGTTATCTCCCAAGTGACATCAAAGTTAACCATGCAAGTTAACCATGTTAATCTATTCAGACTAGCCCTCTCTGAAATGATTTTTCTCGACATGGGGCCAGTCCAAATTGTAGGCACACAGTGCAATAGATTAATGCACAATTGCATGGTGCACTCCTGGCAAATAATGCAAATTTACTGGGCTGCCTTAGAAAAAAACCAAGCTTGGCCAACTGAAAAATATCCCACATACAATTATTTGCAATTCCAAGTCCGCTTCCTCTCTTGTGTTTCAAAAGGGATGTGGAGAAACTGGAGAGGTTCAGCTGACAGCTATCAAGATGACATGGGCCTAGGGCATCTCCTGTGAAAAGAGGTTGCAGGATCTGTGCTTCTTTACAGGGGTGAAAAGGAGGCTCAAAAGTAATTTAATAGCTGCCTACAACTATTGGAATTATAGTTACAATGCTAACAACTTCACTTGATAATTCCAGACAATAAAAACTAAACCAGATATGAATTCTGGTTTATGAAGTTCATAATAACTTTAGAGGAAAAAATTCTCTAGGCGATTAATGGAGCAGTGGAACAGGTTGTGCATCAGGCACCTGAGCTAAGTGGTGCTACCTGGTCATGGAGATTGGATTCTTAACCTGAGCAATAAAAACCTGAGCAGATAAAACAACTGATAGAATGCTTAGTAATTGAAACTGTGTATGTGCTAGGGACCATTCCTGGGAGGCATTGTGGGCATGTCTGAGCCAGGTGTAGCCCCTTCTACTCCGTGTAATCCTCAGTGCCAGCAGGCCCTATGCTCCTAGACTTGGCTGCCCTCATGGCATACTCCATTTTAATCAGTGCATAGCCTCACTTGCACCTTATAAAAACAATAATTTGATCTCTTGGCGCACAACCTTCACATCATTTCAGACACTTTGAATTGACACGCTCCCACCCAGTCATCCACTACAAAAATGTCATCTGGTTGCAGGAAATCCGCAAAAGGTTCAGAGGGGACATGGAGACAAATGTCATTAGATGGACTGTGCCATTGCTAGGTCCGAGATCAGTCCCTGACAGTCTTTTACATCTGATTTTGGCTATTTCCCCAGCCTTTTCTACATTATATTAGAAGGTACTTAATCCACTTCTTGTGCTTCTTGAATTACCTGTTTTCTGGCTGCCTAGCTGTTGTACTTAAGGACTATTTGACCAAAAACTCATAGCTACAGCTGTTCCTTGAGCATCTTAAACTCAGTCTAATGTGTTATTTAGTGTGTTTAATAGACAAGTAATGTTATAAAATTCTGAAAGCAGGGCCTTCTCCATTTCTTGTGCCCCATATCTCTACCTATAAAACAGAGTAATACCTTTTACTGTCTTCAAATGACATGATGAAAAATGGAGATTTATTAATAAAAAAATTCTATTATTAAAAACTGTAGAAGAATTTGAAAATAATTTTCCCACAAGGCTTTAGTTACCTACAGTAAGCAGTATGTCAAGGCAGTCTAAGTACCCAAATTATTCAAGAAAAATTAATTAAATAATAATAAGGTTGGGAAAAAAAGTTCTATATGGAAGTCTGAGCCAAAATAATACATGTACATGAGTGACCTGCTAAAAACAATGTTATGATGTAATATACAAATTTTAAAATATAGATTTTTTGTTAACCAATGTAACATTCAGAAATGTAGTTTTGAGAACATAAAAAATAGGTACCTTCTATTTTTGTTGGAGAGTAGCACAGGTATTTTTTCATAGTATTTTTATTTTTTTGTATTGCTCACACTCAGTGTAGAGGAAACATCATATAAATTGCATTGAGTGTGCATACCTCAACTCATGAAACTTATTAGACTGTACTTCAAAAGAAAGATAGTCCTATACTAGTCGAAATAAAGGCAGGAGTAATCAGTACTGATGATGACTTTTATATGCAAAAGAATAGAATCTACTCAGATATTGTTGACTGTGAAATGCCATGAATAGACTGTGAAATGTAGGTGCTGTGACATTAGTTCTCTTATCGGAAGGTAGTTGTAAAAATCTGAAACAAGTATTACTATGTGTGAGCTATAAGAATGGGATTGGATTTATAGAGCAGTTCAAGAGTGCATACATTTTATAGGTGTTAGAAACATGTATGAGATAAAAATGAATCACCTGTTTAATTTTATCTACTGTCAACATTAAGATTAAAGTTTTATTTTAAAATCATATTTCCTGTAAATCTGTAACTAAATGACTGAAGTTATTCTTTTATATATATCTAATCCTAATTTCTCTTCCTTTTTAAAGAACATAATTGTATTCATGAACCTTTGTTGCATTATTCACTTGGAAGGCCTTGATTATGCATTTTACACATCAGAGTTTCATAACTATACATCCTGGGTATGCACTGTACTCAGATATGAGATGACATTGTTAAGTCTTAAATCTCTAAAAATATATGTAAATCATAATAAAAGAGTTTTCTTAGTTAGAAATGATTTAGCATTGAGGCAGACTTTGATTATTTTCTATTACTCAGTTCAAAAATTATTTTGCATCGAGACTGCTCAAGCATGAGGTGAAAATGAAAACAATCTGTATTCAGATTATCTTTCTAGGAGTATATGTTAAGAGAATGTTTCTCAGTCTGTCACCTAAAAATTGCCCAAGCTAAAAATGTTTGGACACAATTATGTGGTATCTTCTATGTGATTAACCCTTTATTTGAATGCACAGCAGTTCACAGACTCTGGTATAGAAAAATTTAGTCTAGGGAAGTTTCTGTTAGATAACAGCTAGATGACCACACCTGGGTCTCTGTGTAGGAAAGAGGCTGCCAGTTTTCCTATTCCATATAACAGTTTATTGACTGGTCTGGCTATATGCTGAGTGCTGAGGGAGTAGGGGGAAAAGCTTGGTGTTCAATAAGCATCTCATTGAACTTCTGGCTAATTCATCAGACATAACAGTTTCTTTACAATTTCATCATCTGTGTGAAATTTCTGGTGTTTCGTCACCTCCTGTGATCTGATGTCCTTATGTTTGGATAATAGAATGAACATGTTTCTCCTGCTTTTTCTCCAAACACAGACACCTTGAACTGCTGCACTGAAAGAAGTCACAAATATTTGGATATTGGCACTTTAAGTTATTTTTGCCAGGGCTGGCCCTAGAATAGTTTAACTACTATTCAATAATGTGTTGATTGCTCCAAAGTTAGAAAAGTGCTCACTGAACTTTAACCATGGAATTCAAGATCAGCTTCCTAATGGGTGTAAATGACAAACAGTTAAGGCAAAACTGCTGTACTAGTGCTGTCGTATTGGGGAGATTACATGCTTAGTAGCCCAGATAAAACACTCCAAATTCAAGATATAGATAATCTGTTTATATTTTTTCTCTTCGTTATTATCTTCTGCCACATCTTTACCTCTTGCCTTCAGGAAATGCTTGCTTTATCTGTATGCTAGTTATCTTCAAATTCCAAAATTACCTTAAATTTTGTCATAAATTCTGATGAACTCATACTGGATATTTCCATGTCTGTAATGTTGCAAGTGTCCTGTGTGGACCTCCATTAGTCCTTTGATGGTAAAGGAAATTCTGCTTGGTGTCCTGTGTTTTTCTGCTGATCAAATTGCTCAGGTGTATCATTGTTTCCAAGGAACAATTACTGCAGTTGGGCTGCTTTCCTAGCATTTCCTGGGACTGCTACCATCATTGCCTGCATCTGGGCCTTAAGCTTTTCACAGATGAAAGCAGATGTTGAACTTGGTCTAGAAGTAGATGGCAAATAGAGAGAAACCCTTAAGGCAGACTGGATTACCTTCTACTGGTTTTCATAAAAAAACCTTTAAAATTCTGTGCATTATTAGTGAAACTATTCTCAGTAGACTGAATTGTCCCACTGGGGCAAAGCTATTAAAATTTTAATTTGGAAGAGTACTTAAGTTAGAATGAAAGCCATACAAATGATCTTTTTCTAACCAAATCCAGTATTTTAAGTAGCTATGAGAATATAGAAGTGTAACGTATCTGCCTATTAAAGCAGAAATAAGAAATAACTTCCTTTTGGAAAGACATGCTCCTGAGTTTACATGCATCTTGTGAATTGCTTTTTGTTGTTGCTGGTATTTGCTTTTTTTCTGCATTGTGACTCACAGTTAGAATAAATATATGTTTTGCATGCTGTGTCCTTGATTGCACACTCAGTTTTCTGATAATAGGTGGTATAGTAGGATAATAATGGCAATGTACCTACACTCTCACACATTCTGTGAAGGAGCAATTAACTATCTACACAGATAGGCTGTCAAATTGCTGTTCTACATGACTGCTGTATAATCTTGCAAGCTAACATAGCCCTGGCTCAGGTTAACAGCCACAAAGCAATCTTCTTAGCCACTGGGTCTTAACAGCACTCGGGCATGTGGCACAAACAGTCAAATGGGTTGTGTTAAGGGCTGAGACAGCATGAAAGAAAAAATTCAGTGTTTCTGAGAATTATAGGACAGACTGTGTGAAATTCTTTTGTGCATCCAACACTTCGGATGTCTCCAGGAGGTCACAAAGGTAGACAAAAGACAGCAGCATGGGTAATAGCAGAGAATAGAAACATGCCTTTCTCTTTCCTTATATCAGTGTTGCTAGTAACTGGCCATGCCTTTGTCCTTGCTTATTTTAGTGTTCCCAGTAACTGGCATATCTCTAATATTTCATAGGACAAGATAGATTACTGAATTACATTGATTATCTCAGTTGGGTAGAGAATAGTGCTAATAACACCAAGGTCATAGGTTTGATTCCCATATGGGTTGTTCACTGAAGAATTGGACTCAATGATCCCTGTGGGTCCCTTCCAGCTCAGAATATTCTATGATCTTGGGTTCAAACAGACATTAAAATAAAGAAATATTGCCATTTGTATGAGGTTCTTGCCTTTGTCATAAGATCATAGAATGGTTTGGGTTGAAAGGGACCTTCAAATTCCTACCCTCGTGCCACAGGCAGGGATGCCACTGAATAGATCAATTTGCTCAGGACCCCATACAACCTGGCCTTAAACACTTGCAAGATAACAGGATCTGCAATGTTTGCGTGTTCTTATCAATTATGCTAATGACACTATTTTCAAAGTCAGAAATACTTGTTTTCATTTATTACAAGCACAGAATTTTCCCTCATCATCCAGATTTTTAGGAGGGAAACACAGGTACAATGATTTTATGATCAAATTGAGTGATGGGTGAGGAAAGACATAACTGAAGTCACTAAGAAATAGTGATAGAAAAAAGAGAGGAATCTGGGAAAAAAAAAAGAAAAGAAATGAGACACTGAGAGCAAAATTAGATAGTAAATGAGACATCTGGAAATGGGAAATACCTATCAGTATGATATCACTTTATTCCATATAAATTATTCTGAACACCTAATCTAATATCTCCTTCAATATAATATTAAATATAGAATTATGCTTCCATCTTTCATTGAAAGTATTTTTACAGTATTGCCTTTATATAGGAGTATTTTTTTGTTATTGAATAACCTGCATGATGTTTACAAAAAAATTTTTAATGGCATTCATCGCAGGAAGATTTCTTGTTTTCAATTTTCTCAGAGTATCTCCATCTTTATGTCAATATGAAGACAAAGGCAAAACAAAAAGATATCTCTGAAAACTGATCTGGAATCAGTATGTTTGACTTAGAATTTGAATACTTCGAATTGAGCTCTATTTCAATATTTTGAACTCTACCTTGTATATATCTGTGTGTTACTCATCTGTAAAATAAAGTAACAGTATTGTCCAAGCTTATAAACTGCATATTGATACATGAAAGTCAGGTACATGCTCAGATGCAGCAATAATCTGTGTCAGATAAATGGGTAGGCTCTGATTGTACAGGCATGTGCACTCATATAGTCAGAGGATGTGCAGTGTGTAAGTGACTTTAATGGGATGTGCCTGGGAGCACAGCTGCCTTTGGACTTCAGCTCTGAACCATCATAGTGACAGTTTGATGACAGAATTCAGGTGCTGAAATACTCCAAGGAAGAAACAAGTTGCTTTGAATGATCTCAGTAGATCGTCAGCTGTTGCAGGGCTTTTTACTTTTTTACAGTGAAAGTGACTAAGCATATATTAATTTGGGCATTTTAAAACACTATAACTTTTATATTTTTTAAATTCCAGTTCATTGCAAAATTTAGCTAGTAATTCATTAAAAATTTAATTTTATATAAGCTTCCAAACAACTGAATGGGGATGCTTGAAGTACGGCCTTTTGTTTGTGATATTAATGAAATTACAGTTCTAGCAAGTCATACTTTTATTGCTAAACAGGGTGAAATTATAATGTAAAGGATATTTTAGAAATACAGAGGAAAAATTTATGCAAAATAATTTTGCTTATAATGTGAATTGTAGCTGCACTTGAAAGAAAGTTCTTTGGGTAGAAAAAAAAAGCAATACTTTGATCATGCTGATGATTTAATGTTTACTTTCACCTATCCTACTTTTCCAGTGCTAAGACTGATCAGAAAATAGTTTTACCTTAACTTATACAAAGAATTGCAATTCTAAAGGTATATGCATATTGCTAGCATGAGCTTCACAATACAAGAGACACAACAGAAATACCTTCCCTTGATGTAAAAAGTGAATTCCATTTGATAAAAGGCATGTTTAGATAGCCCTAGGTCACATTCAGAGACTTTTTGTAACATTATATGTTTTCTATAATAAATACAGTGAAAGATGCATCATAAATATTCCCAAGTTACTTAAAATTATTTGAGAATCTGAAAGTGTGTTATTCTTGGTTAGCCTATGAACATTGAAAATCTTTTCTTGAAACTGGGGCCATTCAGGTTCAGTGTTAGGAATTTATCACTCATACCTGACCCAAGGAACTAGCCTAATTTTAAGGGAGTGAGAGCTAGCATGGCCCATTTATTTCAGCTGCAGTAACTCTCAAACTAAGGGCAAAAATCTGCTAACATGAATTAGCTTCCTTTAGGAAACTACATTATACATTACTGGTGCTCTAATTTTATCTGAATGTCAAACATCAGATCTTCACCTTCTTTTCACCTTTAACTTATTCTTTTGTTATTTAATCACAAATGGTTTGTTCGGTTCCTTGCAGAGCAAGAAGTATTAGCTTTCCCTTGAATTGTAATTTCAACAAATGGTTAGTGAAGTCTGAAATTAAGGTATCACTTTGTGGAGGAAGAATCAGTGAAGTTCATGCCAGTAAGCTCAGCACATACATTTAGACACCTAAAGTCTAAACATCTGCATCTGAATTAGTTGTCAATATACTATATTGAAGAGAAAGTTATAAACATCTCTAAAGACATAAAGCACCCTAATAATTTCGCTTGTCTACTGTAGCAAGAGACAGCAGCCTTCCAGTACTTGAAAGAAGTCTACAAGAAAGCTGGAAAGGGACATTTTTCAAGAGGATGTAGTGACAGGACAATGGGGAGGGACTTTAAACTGAAAGACAACTGGTTTTGGTTAGATATTTAGAAGAAATTCTTTTCTGGCAGAGTGGCGGGGCACTGGAAGAGATTGCCCAGAGAGGATGTGGATGTCCCACCCCAAAAGTATTCATGAGCAGTCTGTAGCAGCCTGTTGTAATGAAAGGTGTCCCTGCCCATAGCACAGGGAGTGGAACTAGATGATCATTAAGATCCATTTCAACAAAAGCAGTTTTATTATTGTATTCTCCATTTTTCTCCATTGACACGAAGTGAGGTCTAGAATTCTCAGAGCTTTAGATGTAAACAATACAAAAGTGCAGAGTTTGGTGACATGAATTTTGATCATTGCATGTGACAAATGATACTTTCACATGCATATATTTTCTTGCAGAAAGCAGCTTAAAACCAAGTCTTTTTAGAAATAATATTGTTTAATAGTGTTCTGAATAAAATAAAATATGAAATTTCTTCAGTTGCTTTCTGTGATATTATATATTACAGAGTAATCACATAATATTTTGAGTTAGAATGGATCCACAGGGACCATTGTGTCCAACTCTTAAGCGAATGGCCTGTACAGGGATTGAACCTATGGCCTTGGTGTTATTAGCTTCATGGTCTAACAACTGAGCTAATCCTCACCCTACTTTGTGTTTTTTTGGTTTAAATAGCATCTTTTATTGTTCTAGCTCTTAGATATGCCCATGCTAATTTTTCTGAGTAATGAGAATTGAGCACTTAGGAGAGCAATGTAGTAAGATGTGTAGCATTGCTTTTAAGAATACAGAAAGAAGAGGGCACAGTGTCTCAGTGGGGCAGTTAAGAAGCCAGTGACAGTGAATTAACTAATAGCTAAATACCTCTATATTGATTAAAGATCTGAACCTGAAGCATAGGAAATATCTCTTCACAGAAGAAATATGATTGTATATTTGCAAATGATATAACAATTAACAAGTGAGATTTTGTGGCTAAGCCAAAGGAAACAACTCATTTGGTGCAAGGTTCATGTTGCATTCTGGGTATAGAAGACACAGAGCTTGTGTTAGACTTTGAGTGTGTTCGAAATTCTGTGAGAGTCAAGAAAAATATTGATTGCGACAGAAAAGAAGATTACTCCTATTGTTATGTCAAAGATGAGACACTGGATAGGAAGATGTTGCTAGCAAAAAAAGTAAGAAAAGATACAGCCAGGAAAAAAATCCCCAAGTGTAAACCTGCACTGAATTGAACAGAAAAGAACAGTCTCTGATGAAAACAATACCAAGCTGTAAATGTGATTGTCTGCTTAAACCAGCTGAACCAATTTTTTTGTATCAGAGAATTTGTTGAATATGAGCAGCAATTCTGAGCAGTCCTGTCTGTCCTCTAAACTATGGATACTACATAATTTCTGTCAGTGTATCACAGGAAGTTAATTTCAAGTTGTTTCCTCATCCTTCACAATGTAGTTTTCCTTCATTGATTTGAGATCAATTTGGCATTTGGTCTGCTCGTTCCTACAAGGCCAAATCTGTCGCAAAAAGCATTTTAATTATCTCTTTCTAATCAGTGAACTGGCAGGAGGTTGTTCAACTTGTCTTCTCATTCCCATTATTCTTCCATCCTTAGTTTCTAAAAGACTGGTATAAGTCTCTTGAGACACACAATCTCAAATTAGTCAATACACTGCAACATTGCTTTCTTATATCTTGCATACACTATGTACCTTTCAACAAGATTGATAGGGCATGAGCATGAGAGTTTTGGCCTTTGGCTGCTCTTCAGGGTTATAAATAAAGGAAACAATCTATTGTGTCCCCTGCTTCTGTGTTAAATACAAAGAAGCAGAAAAAGTCAAGTATCTACACTGCCAATGCATCTGCATATATTTCTGTGTTTGGATGGAAAGCTGGCTATGGAGTGGCATCATTTGCTGGACCTAGATATTTACCTTGTGCAGCAGACTAGATCCTCTATTTAGAGAGTAGCACTTGAAAACATGGGTTTACTTTTTGCCCCACTGTGAATTTTCCTGGTGACCTTAGTTTTTAACTAGTTTTTGGTCTAAATCCTCAGGTGTAGGTAGCTAAATAAAAGGCTGACCTTGAGATGAGCTTGTTGCTCCCAGCCTCAGTGGCAGATTTGTAATATAAATGAAAAGACTAAAATGATTCCTGAATATTTATATGTGTGTCACTTTCAAATTATTACCTTTACATGTTTGTGTTTCGCTTTGATTAGCTGAAAAATAATATAGTAATGACAGTGCTAACAGCAGTAATAGTAATGCTTATAACACAATATAAACATGAGGTCTATTTTCAGTAATATTTCTAAGCTGTTTTGAATCATATGGAACAGATATATAAAAAGAGGTAAACATAGAGCCAAATCCTACAAATTATACCTATCCCATTGCTCCAGTGCTGGTTACTGGCCTCTCCCACCAGCTTGGTCCTGGTTATCTCACCTCCTTGGTCATGGTTGCGTTTTCTAGAGCAGCCTCTTGAGCAAAACAATGGAGTAACATTGGAATAGGCCTGATCAACTTTACTGCTCTGATGAAAAGCTGTCCATTATACTAAAGGCGATTTTGGATTTTGTAGTTTTAGGTTATCTACCAGTTTACGTCCATTAAAACTCATCGAAGGACTCTGCACAATGAAGTGACACAAAATGTGCAATGAATCCAAAATATGGTTCTGACCATGCATAGAATTATTCCAGTCAGTTAAGTGGGGCCATAAAATCCATCTACATGACTTTCTGATGAAAGTATATTTCAGTGATTTTATTAAAGAAAATATTTGCTGCAGTTCTCCAAGCCAAATGACAATGTTATTTTATTAAGCTGCTCTCTGGTAACTGCCTTGGTTGATGTGAAAACCAGTTCACAGCCTCATCACCCCTTGGTTCTTAGGGAAATTCTTTTTCTTTTTAATTAGATATTGCTGATTTTCCAGGAATGGTCAAGTAATTATTTTATTCTGGTGTATGATTCCTTTTGTGCTGTAGCAACTAGCACAAGACTTCCTTTTACTCCTTGGTGTCTGGGCTTGTATCTTGAGTATTATGCAGTCCAACATATAAGAAAGCATGGCTGGATTTGACTTTGATTACAGAATGAAAAGTCTGTCCCTGAGATCATCAAGATTTTGCACTTTGATATTTACAGCTCTGTGTGTTCCCATATGTTCCCACGCTGCTGCCATTGAGCCAAGGCAATTAAGGTGTTCCTATCACAGTCTTCAAAATAGTCTCTTGCCTTTACCTCTTTGGTCAACAATATCTCCTCTCTGCTTTGCAGCCTGTTTTTTAGGTAGGAATTGTCCATCATAATTTCCTTTGGGTCTCCTTTTTCACTGCAAGAGATGTTTTAGCGCTCTGCAACAGGTAAAGAGGTTGGCCAGACCACTTCAGAGGTCCAAAAGGTGTGTTGGGTCTAATCCCTTCACCCCAACCCATGACTTTCTCTGCTCTCCAGAGGAAAGAAGGTCTGCCAAGAAGTCTGCAGTTCCCCAATTAAACTGTTACTTTTGGATACTGTGATATACAGTATAAATATTTTCTTGATATAAATATAAAAATATTTTCTTTAACATCTAGTGGATACAAAAACAGAGCTATGAAAGAAAGAGTGACTGCCTTCATGCAAAAATTGAATTATAATATTTTTAAGACATAACCTTAATTTTCTATAAAATCACAGCTCTTGCTTGCATGAACAGTTTTTTCAAGGCAGTAATGTGATCTCTGATAACTGATTTTGAACATGTGGTGATTTAAGATGTTGTCACTACAGTCCACCTTATTTTTCTGCCAGAGGTGGCTATCTACAGAGCAGGGCATACAACTGAATTTATTCAGGTTTTCCAATTCATGTTCTTAGTATCTTAACACTAACTAGCTTCACCTGCTGAAGTGTGCCAGATTTTATGACTCAGAGCATGACAATTTTGCCTCAAGTGCTAGGAGAAAAATCAACATCAGCTTGGCTTTGTAAAAAAGGGAAAGTCACATGATCAGTGATCACAAACAAGAAAGGACCATTATCTTAAGAAGTACCTAAGATAAACTAAGCACTATAGCTGGATCACCCTAATCTGATAATCAGTCATTAATTTTAAAACAATTACTTACAGTAAAAAAAAAGAATTTATATCTTTGATTTCGTGCAGTAATATGACTGTGCTTACAATGAACTTTAAAAACACTGCAAACAATGTGGTACTAAATCCTCTTATTTCTGGGCAATGAAATTAAGACAAATGATTTCATTTTCTTCTGCCAGTGCCTCCCAAGTCAAGTACAGACAAATGATCTTTCAGTATCTCTCAGAGTATACTCTGGATACTCCAACTTTTCTTACAGTATGATTGATCCATAATTTTCAAACAATAAAATCTAAAATGAATGGACTGGCAGACATAGGCTCATAGGCAGGTCTGCAACAAGCAGTTATATTATGGTTGTTTTGTTGTCCTTACTTGAAGCTACAGTCACAGGCATGCTCAATTAATCAGGCTGATTTACAGAATACAAGGAGATTATTCAGAAAGATGATCGACTACATGGACAGGATTGGTTACCAAAAGCCTTCTTGCTATACAGAGAAGTATCTCTAAGCTATCAAATGTGGCCAAATTGTGAAATTTTTCTGGCTTTGGTGGCAAAGCAGCTATTGACATGACCTGCTGATTGACATACTTTACTGATTTTCTCTCTTATGTCGCAAAAATCTGTGAAAATTGATGTATTTGCCACCTCATGGCGTCAAACCTGTTGGGTGGTCCTCAGTTTCTTTAAAAAGGCTCTGGATTAGAAAATTGAACTCCTGCTTAAAACACAAAGTTAACTTTGAGAACAAACTTGAGGAGTCACTGATCCACTTCAGCATGTCATCTGTAGTAATACACTGTGGCAGACATGATGTCATCCTGCTGCCTGAAAGATATCTATTTTTCATTTCTTTTTCACAACATCATTTCTCACACCATGCCATCATTTTTTAATGTAAAGGAAGTGTTATCACATATTTCACATGTATGACTTGCAAGTTAATAATAAAAAGACTTGTCTTTCAGCAGCAACATGAATCTTTGTATGCCAAGACATTTTAAGACAAAGTTAATTTTGGAGTGTCCTTATTCATAATCTCCATGCCTGTGATTTTCCAGGTCTCTAATTCTCATTTGCTGTGGTTAACTTTTAATTAGGAATTAAGTGAGGAAGCCTAGTACAACATGCATATTTAGTAAGTCTCTGTTTAGCTAAGTATTTTTAACTTGGACATCTCTGAGTGTGTTACTTAATTATTGATACTTTGGAGACATTTATATTTAAAGATTCAAGAATAGAAACTTTTATGTCACATTCTTGCATTTATGCGACCTAAACTCTTTTTAAAAATTCTAATATATAAAGTTTAAAAATAATATTGTGCAATTCATTCTTTATAGGGCTTCCCTGAAAATCATCACATTTCTCTTCAGTGGAAAAATCTTTGTTGCTGTTGTTGGATTGTTGAAGTTTGAGGCCTGTATTTATTTTTCTCATGGAAATATATATTTTATTTCAGGGCATGCATAATATAATTTCATTAATGGTGCATTCAATATGTATTATGGCTTTGATTCAATATGCACTATTGCAAGTCACAAGTTAAACTTAAAATAGGATTATTGCTAAGGAATTTTTTCCTTAAATAACAAGTTTTCAATTTTAATTGTAGTAACTTTATGCCATAGAACTTCTATTTTAATATAACATTTTTTGGAAAATACAGCACTAATATGGGAGGGTATCTTGGAATACTTTCTATCATGTGGCAGATGACTCAGTGCACTTTATGGCCAAGTTCTTAGACTTCTCAGGAATGTGGTGAACTGACCTAGAAACCAGAATCCTGATAAACCCTACTTGTTTGCAGGTCTTAAACCTGATGTGAATCCTGACCACATTTTTGTATCTTGTACTTTCTTTTCATCTGAAAAAGTCTGTGAGTTATGTGTTCAGGCTAAAGGTTGTTTTCTGAAATAGAGATTTTATCAGGGTCAGAAAGGGAAAATATTACTTTCTCACTTTTAATTTCAACAGCAGAAGAATTTTGTACAAGAGAGACTGAGTGAATAGCTCTAAGGCATACTTCATTATTCCTTCTATACTTACATTTCTCCATCTACCAGAATAAAAAATGCAGGGCCTACCAGTGTGCACACTTCTTTGTGAGCATCTGTGCCTTTCACAGCACCACAGAAAAATGTCACACTCCCTAGACCTTAACATAAAACAACTCTCTCTGCAGAAAATAACAATCATGCCTCATCATTTCATTGTATGCTAACACAACAGGAAAAGAAGCAAAAATTTCCTCTTGATTTTTGACTTTTGCAAAATGAGGCAGTTTGGTAATGCCCAAAAGGTCATGTTGTTTCCTTGAGATAACAGTCTGTGTATCTGGGAGGATGTCAGAGCTATGAGAGTTGTGTATTACATTTTATTTGGAAATCTGTGGGCTGCTTTGCCCTATGTTTATGACTTTTAGGAAGTAGCTTCTTCTGGAAGATATTGCTTTTCTGGCAGTAATTTTTCTGCTGCAGAAGTTTTTTTAGAGTTGAAGCAAATACATATCAATGTAAATCACTGAGACTGAGAAGCCTGTCTGGGTATATATCTGGACATGACGCACGGAAGGTTTTATTCGCACTCACATGTTTTTGAGAAGTGCAGAATATGGAACAGGATCTCATGGGAAAACCTGTTACAATCTTCACACTTTGTTCAGTGGGGTGGAGAGGCCATTCCTTTTATGTCTATGAGGCTGTTCCTCAGGAGGCAGAAAAGCTTGGAAGCTCCAGTGCCTGTAGAGAATACCAGAGATCACTTTTTCCTCTTTTGCAGACAAGTTTGAAGAAAAAGCATGCTCCCCTGCAATGCAATCTCTTTCAGCCCCTGAGGCACTGGAGGTTTACTGCACCTTCCCGCCAGTTACTGTCTAAAAACCACAGTATTCTTTTGAGGATGAAGAAGCTGATTTTTGTTTGTTTACTTTTCAAAACACTGAACAAATTCACCTTAGTGTTAACAGACTAAAGGAGGCAGAGCTTAAGGCATTTTCATGAAGGCTGAATTTAGATTTGTGGAAAATTCTCAAAACATGTTCAGAGGCACATGGCAGGTGTGATGTGGTTATCTCACTGGATTTCTGGGTTTACTCAGAAAAGCTTTCTTTCTTGTCTGAAAGTAACCCTGAGAAATCTTCATATAATGTGAGTGTGGTATGCTGTGAATGTGGCATATTTAATTCTATTTTTTGAATGCCGATCAGCTGTTTAGGGCCATAAAGTGTAACTCTGTTAGAACTACTTTAAAATGAATGGGAATAATTTTTATCAAGACATGTAAAAAATGCTAAGACATGTGGATCACCATGAGGGTAAAGAGAGAGGAAGAAGGTATTTTAAGGTGACCAGACATAAGTGGAACCTCACAAATGGAAGCAGAAGTAATAGCAAAGCTGCAGTGCTACAAAATGTGATTGTAATTAGGGCATCAGTCTCACTGGCAATCCTTCCTTGGATTTAAATTTGAAAGGACTTTGAAATTTCAAAGGACTTCAGCTTTTCAGTTCTCTGTTTAGAGGTATGTAACTGTAAGCAGATAGCACTTATTCCTAATGTGTAAATGGACTTTCTATGGAAAACAGGTTTAAAGTCAGGTGCGGAGGAGATTGAGGGAACTACTTTAAAATCATTATAATGAGTGAGATGGAGCTTAGTCAAAGCAAAAAATAAAAGGAAAGCTGAGGGCAAGTGTGTGACAACTACTTCTATATTCTAGTTTTAACCCCCTACTGTAGTGCTATCATCAGTTACTCACATCCTCTGCAGGACTCAGTGCTCAGGGGCTGTTGCAGTCACCCGCAGCATAGCAAAATTGTGGTGCAAAATTGTGGTGCAAGTTCTTTCCTTCCAGAAGCAACAACTTAAAGCCACAGCGTTAGTAGTCTCTGGGGGAAAATTATGAAAATTCTGATTTTTGTCAGTGAATTTGCTATATTTGGTGGGAAAAAATATGAAATCCTTCCTACCCTGGCAATATTCTGGACCTGAAGCCACAGAACTCTGTTCCCCATGCTGTTCTGGCTGGAATGTAATAAGTCTGCCCCTTCTTCAGAGCTGAGTCACTCAAATAATGCAGATGGCATCAACTTTCCATGTTTAGCAGTATATTTTTAACTTTGGAACATCATTAGTACAGGTTCCTCTAGAGACTGTTCAGATTAAGAGTTTTTTTCTGTGTCCTGATCAAGCACGCATAAGAAAAATTAGGAAAAACATTCAACCTCAGAAATACTGAAGTGTTTTGGAGTGTATGCCTTGTTAGCCGAGTTTTAGAGCTTACAAGTGCTGTTGTTCAAATCATAGAGTGTCTATATAAAAAGATGAGATATATCTATCTTCAAATGTTTTATTTTCCATGAAAAATACAATTTTTTTTTTACTTACCCTGATTTTGAGCTGGTATAGCCACACTTGGCTGGCTGCTAGATGTCCACCAAGCTTCTCTATTGCCTCTCCTCAATAGCACAAGGAAAAAAATGTGAAGAAAAAGCTCAGGAGTTGAAGAAATAATGAGGAAACTACTTACCAGTTACAGTTAGGAGAAAAACAGAGGATATTTTTGAAATTAATTTTATTTATTGCCTCTAACAGAGCAGGATATTGAGAAATACAACAAAACTAAGAACACCTTCCCACCATCCCTCTAACTTCTTTGCAGGCTCAACTTCACTTCCAGCTCTTTTACCTCCTCCCTGAGTGCTGCAGGGGGATGTGGAATGTGGTTTGTGATCAGTTTTTCTGCTCCTCTCTCCTCCTGCTCCTCAGCCGAGCACAGTGTCTCCCACAGTAAAAAGCCTTTCATGAACTTCTCTAAAAAAGAGTCGTTTTCATGAGCTGCAAAGAATGCTCCAGCAGTGGGTTCTTTCCATGGGGTACAGTCCTTCAGCAGTGGATCGTTCCTATGAAGGTTCCTCTCCATGGGCCACATTTCCTGATAGAAAACTCATTCCTGACCTGGGACTACACAGGCTGAAAATTCTTCATGGTATGTCCACCTGATCCAAGATGGAATCCTCCATGGATTGCAGTGTGGATATCTGCTCCAATGTGGACCTTCATGATATGGTCCTCTCCCTGCTGCCGGGGAAACTGCTCCAGCAGCTGGAGCACCTCCTCCCCCTCATTCTTCCCTGACATTGGTGTCTACAGGGCTCACACATATTCTCCCTCTTGTCTCCTAGCAGTTGCTCAGCAACTGACTTTCTTAAAAGTCTTTCTTTCCTTTCTTAAATGTGTTTCAACAGAGGAACCACCACTGCTGCTGATGGGCTCAGCCTGGGACAGTGGCAGGTCCGTCCTGGAGCTGGCTGGAGCTGGCTCTGTCAGACATAGCAGTGTAGAACCATAGGAAGGCTTGGGCTGGAAGGGGTCTTGGAGATTGTGTAGTCCTCACTCTCTTGCAGTGGGCAGGGATGCTCCCCACAAGATCAGGCTGAACACTTCCAGGGATGCACAGCTTCTGTGAGAAGCCTGTTCCTGACACGGAGGCAGAGGCCAGCGCCTTCTCACAGAGGCCATCCTTGCAGACCCCCACTACCAGTACCTTGACACAAGCCCTGTACACAGAACTTACTTCTGTAAAATTTCATCAGATGAGAAATTAGGATAAAGAAGATGAAAGTCAAGTCATAAGCATTTCTATGGTAAAGCTTCCGATTTTTAACCCCCATTAAACCCTTGACATTTTATTTTGTGGAATTGTTTTATGATTGTTAATGTCTTTATTGGCTATTTGCCATTTTCTGCAGTCTGACTTGTGCAAATTTATTTCTCTGTTGGTAATTTTAGCTGCTAGTTACTTAGTGCAAACACTGCGAAGCATAAAAGTGTATTTTATAGATTTACTGTTCAGTTTGTGAAAGTGATTGGCCTGGTTACGAGTGATAAGTAGGAAATTGCTCTCTTGATGTAAAGTGCTGTCAAATGACCATTTACAAGCTGCAGAAAGATGCAATTTCATTTAATTTTCTAACAATAATTATGAATGAGCAGGAGACACCTTGACCCATTTGGCAAATGTCAAATGGGGGATGAATTCCCCAATATTAAGGATGGAGGAATCGAGGGACTTGTATACGTTTAAATGAAAGGAATAAAATTATGCTGGGGTGAAATCACTGTACTTGCTACTGGATTTACTTATTGAGTGATTTATTTCTCAGATGTTGCAGTGCCTATATGTTTATGCATGAGGAAAAACAGGGAGAGAAATGGTTTTCAGATGAATGAAGTAAAGGTACTGTATTTGCCATCACTAGTGATTCAAATCAATCTGGGAATGTCTATTTGACATAACTCAATGTCATGTTATAGTAGGATTTCTAACCTGCCAGCGGTGTGCATTTTATTCTGAAACTAATAAATAAAATAGACTGCAGCCTCTGAAATTCTGGTGACAGCAAGAGTTGCTAAAGTTAAGCTGTTTAAGAGATACAGCATTAGACATTAGAAATTTATTCCTTTTGTGCATGGTTTTACCACAGAGAACCATACGACCTGTGGTTACAGAAGTCCCTTTCATTTATGCACAAGCTCTCTGGCAGGGTTTGTGAGCAACACTAGGCAAGAGATCTCATGTGATTAATTCTCGCTCAGTGGTTAATGTCTCTTGTTTCCAGCTTATCTGAGGCCATTGTAATGTCCTCATAGAGCCACTGTATTTTCTTTGTATAATAAAATCATTGTTTTTCCTCTAGTCTCCTTTATGCACAATTACCTCTTTTTGTCTTCAGATTGTTTTCTCCCACATTTGTCTTCCACTTGTGTCCACACATGCACATGCTCCCCTCTCTATGATTTTTTTCATTATTGCATAATTAATTGTGTCTGATAGTAGTTTATATTGTTATAGAATTTTGAGCACACACCACCTTGCAGAAGAGAATGCAGATTAATGCAGTTAGAAACTCAAATCTGAAAGAAACAGTAACATAGTGTTAAATAGCTGGGTTTGGGCTATTCTCCAGTGAGCTCCACCTTGCCTGTAACACTCACATTATGCATTCACCAGAGGAATTGTCCTGCTGAGTCCTCATTAAGATGATTTTTTGAAAGATCAATTTTGAAATTTTGAATGTATCAATTGCATTGCTGTTTCAAGGTTGTTGCTTTTAGGTTTGCCCTGATGATATTACCAAAAATCAGGCCTCTGTCTGATGTCAGAACTAAACAAGAAGTTGTTTTCTTTCATTGTAATTGCTTTTGAGAGACAGAGAAGGATGAAATCCCTGGTAGACTTCTCTGATAATTTGAGTGTGAGGGCAGACAGCACATGCTGGGATTGACTTTAACAGATGACCCCATAAAAGGTTTACTCATCTTTTCCATGTGAAAAAATTAGAAAAAAATTGGATGTGTGATTGTCTTATCTGCAACAATTACTAAAGGTTTCCTGAGCAAAGAACAGATTGGAGTCCTATGCTCCACAGCTGGGGAGTTGAGCATAAATGTGATGGATCTGAAGTTTCTCCATGTTATATCTCTTTACAGACTCCATCAGGAGCTATGAAAATATACTACAATTATACATAACATCATGAGTACAAAAGCATTTAATCTCTGCTCAAGTCTATATTTTGTCCCTCCTGGAGATAAAGACAGGAAAGAGAAAATGTACTTAAAATTCTTTGCAATACAATATGATATATAAATCTAAATGTTTCTTAAATGTTTTGTCATGTTTGCTTTTTCTGGGCATGAGATTCACATGAATTTTTGAGTACAGCATGATTGAGTGGTAATTTTTAATTTCTGCTTTAGGCATAGTTACATTTGGTGCTCTGTTAAAAGGATTTTGGTGCTCTGTTAAAAGGAGACTTTTGTTCTGATTTCCACCTCTCCTATTCTTTTAACTTTTTGTTACTCTGTATGTGGTGTTTTGTGTTCAAGAACAGATAATATTGTGTAAATGGCGTGCTAAAAATCTTATGAAAAAATGTTGCTATTTTTATGACCTTTGATATCTGAACAACTGTGATCAGCATACGTCTGTGATGTAGAACTAAGGTTAAAGATTCCATTATTTTACCCATAAGTAGCTGAAGCATTCATGTGACTGTTATTTATTAGGACTTAACCTAGACCTTCAGTTCAAAATGGCAGGTTCAAATATTAGAACAAAAGCCACCTTATCTGTAAGGTGGTGGTATCCCATGGGGATCACACTTTCAAAGGATTCACATCAGGACTTTGCAAATATCATTGTGTTATAAGGACATCCTGGCTTTAAATATAAAACAATACTTTTTTGCTTTTTTTGTGTCTCTGTGTCTGCATGTGTCTGTGAGTATGAATTTCTTTTCACTGTCACATATTTATCTTTGTCTAGCTGATCTCTGTCAACTCTTTGGTGTTTCAGACACCTGAAGCTGTACCTGCTTCTTTTTGGATACTTTCTTCCAAAACCTGCTAAGTCAGTGCTTTTCATTCTACATTCCAGTGTGCTAGCTCTTCCCCCTGGATGCTTTTGCATGCCCTCTTGACTTTATTTTAGGATTTACTGTTTCAGTTCTTGTTTCATCTTTTTGCACTCCCCACAGAGTCTTAGATTCTTTTCTCTTTCTCAGTATTTTTATAATCATCAGATCTAGTCCCCGTAGCATTTGCTACATCTGATAAGGCATTATTTCCATGGAGCTGTTGTATGGGATTTGGAAATGTATCTTCACAAAACACAATGATGAAGCTGAATGTTTAATGTTCTTTACACTGACAGCGTTTGACTTCATGTTGTTTTCTGTGAAAACAAACAGGAAAATATAAGTATAGAAGACAGGAAACCATAGTGGAAGATTATCAGAAAAAAAAACCATAAAACCAGCTGAATTTTATATCTGTATTCCCAGTTTTGGATAGAGTGACTTAAAAGTGACTCTATATATACTATGTATATTGTTCAGAGACATACAAATTCGATCCCCTCTCTTTAATCATAAGTTCAGCAGCAGTCTTGTGACATATCTCTTTTCCTTGTTTTCCCTTACATACAGACTTAAATACCCCTTCAAAACACCAGCTAGTACTTACAAAGCATGGATTAGCTATTTTCCCTGCAGCCTTGCAAACAAAACATAATACATTTCACCATATTTCTGTATGCTTATGCTGCTTATTCACTTTCCTGAAGAATTCAAATTTCTGGTTTCAGTCTTTTTAATAAAGAATAAAAGTCTTTTTAATAGTGAATAAAGGTCTGCCACTCAAAGAACAGCAATAAAAACGGGGCAAGATGTTAGTCATACCATAGAGCTTAATACAAGTTGATTTCAATACTAAGGAAAAGTGCACTTTCTATTTTAGCTTTTGAAGTGGCACAAAACTTCAATTTTAGTTCTACTTTAATGCCATTCATTTGCTCGGTTCACAATTTTTTAGTGGCAAAGAATTAGCTTAAAGAATTTTTGGATTCGCCATTTTTTGTTTGTATGGGTAAGATGTGGGAATCTCAGGTATCCACACAAACCCACTGACTGGCTCTCAAAGGCTGTTCCCATATTGTAAACTGTTGTAATCGTGTTTTCATATTTTTTCAATATTTTACATTTTAACACAGTTCTGCCCTGAAAGCTCTGGAAAAACCGTATTAATCTGAGCAATTGAAATAGGTCTAGAAGACAAATGAATTACATTTCACAGTACATACGTGAGTACAAGTACAACACCTACTGCAGCAAAGCACGTGAATGCTGTGAACTCATCTATTTGCTGAATTATTACTCTCTGGGAACTCCATCTCATTGACACGAGAAACATCAGCAGTGTAAACTGCAAATGCAGTGTCTGCTCTTATGACCATATTTGACATAATCAATATAGTGTTAGCTCTTGTGGGAAAGGTTTAGTCTGTATTTGTAATGATGGGATCTTTTTCCTAGTTTGCTCCCTCTTTACCACTGCAGGGGACAATATTTGTCTTGTATGAGTGATTAAAGATGATTTTCTGCTTGGATTGTAGACTTAGCTAATATCTGACTCCAAAACAATTTACAGGGTATATAAAAAGTTGAACACAACTAGAACATATTACTGGGGACAAGAACAATTTATTTCCCATGCCAGCTCTTAATGCTGTGAAACAGAGTCATAATAGCATTCTCTAATTCTTCCCTTTAATTTTTATTCTATACCCTCAACTTCCTTTGCTGAACTCCCTACAGGGACTCGCAGATGAGGTGTCCACTGAGCAAAAGGTAAGTTGGCAGACATTTTAACTTGAGTAATAGAATTTATAGTAATGACAATGTAATTTAAAAGTGGACTCAGACAAAGCAGTGTAAAACTCAGTTACAATACTGCTGCAGAGTTTTACTTGATTCATGGTGACTCACAGGCAAATTTTTAATTGCAGTTAGCCACAGGTATAGAAACAGGCACCAAATTATTTACCATTATTTAAAAATATATATGATTCTTTTCCAGATGCAATCTCCTCAATTTAAATTTATACAAAATTTAAATTAATTCTTTAGGGAAGAGACTACTGCCTGGTCAATATTGCTTAGTAGCCTTTCTAACCGCAAATCTAGGGACTGCAAACATTTTTTAAGAAAACATTTTTTCTCTCATGAAGGGTGCTGCAAAGCATCAACTACAAGCACAGATTTTGCCTCTATTTCTTGAATAAACTCTTTCCTAGAATTTTTCACATTTAAAGATTAGTGTAATAATAGGAGTATTTCAATGTGTTTTAGCATTTTAAATTACCAATAATTAAACGTTTAACACCTCTTTGTTAATTCTTATTTGTCTTTTATACTTTCATATTTTCCAATTTTTATTTAGGTGTATCTGTAATCTGTGTATAGAAACACTATGTCTATTCTCTAAGGAAATGACACTGAAAGAAGAATTGCATTTTTGTAGGTATAAATAACTGTGTCAACAAGGGGCAATTTAGAGTATGCAGTGTCACTAACAGGATTTATAGAATTCACTAAAAATGTCATACTTCAAAAGTGACTCTTGGCATGTGATTTCAACTGTGCTAAAATTAAAGCCTCTGGCATGATATTCTGAGGCTGTTTAACAATATTCAGTAAGACTATAAATGTTTAATATTGCAAAGAAAAGAGAATGCTATGCCTATAACTATTTTTTATATTTTTATCAGAATAAAAAATATTTTGGGGCCTGTACAGAATTAATTTCTTTATCTTCCTGATGAGATCGTAGTGTTTCGCTTTGGGTGAAAAATAAATTAGTTTCATTTTTTCCTAAATCCATAAATATTAATTTTAAAGTGATTTCAAAATCTTGCAATAAGAAATATCTTTTAAGAGGGCTGGAATTAAATGACTTAATTCTTTGTTTTTATGTCTATTTTGCTCAATCTGTGGAGTCTTTGTAGGTGTGGTTTAATCCCAATTGGCAGCTCAGCCCTATCTGTCCTCTTGCTCACTGTCTCCCAGAGGGATGGAGAAGAGAACTGGAAGAACGAAAAAAAACCCATGTAGGTTGAGATAAAGGCAGTTTAATAGGTGAATAAGAAACTGTACATCCAAGCAAAAGAAAACTAGGAAGTCATTCACCACTTCCCATGGGCAGACAGCCATCCCCAGGACAGCAGGGTTCCATCATGCATAACTGTGGCTTCAGAAGAGAAGTGCCATCACTCTGAATGTCCCCTGCTTCCTTCCTTCTCCTTCCCCAAGCATTATATGCCAAGCACAGTGCCACAGTTGGGGTCAGCCAGCCCAGCTGTGTCCTCTCAGCCTCCTCATGGCGGGGTGGGACAAGGAACAGAAGAGGTCTTGACTCTGTGTAAGCACTGTTCAGAAGTGACAAAATAATTCCTCTGTGATCAACTCTGTGTTCAATGCTAATCCAAAATGCAGTCTCATACCAGGTACAATGCAGAAAATTAACCATCCCCAAACCAATTCCATTGGCACAACAGCCATTTTTCATTGTGCTCAAGTCTCTGTGACTGTGTTTGTGTTCATGCCTTTCTCTCATCCTGGTCTTGTGCAGATTATGTAATGCACCTGAAACCAGATCCTGCCACTGGAACTGTGGCCCTCTCACACTGCTCCTAGAAGTCTCAGCAACAGAGGTGACTGATAGAGGACAATAAAGAAGTCCTCTCTTTCTGTGAGAAGGCCATGGACAGCCTTAACTTATAGACAACATCGGTGATGGGGTGGGGCAGGTGCCCTGATGGGCAGCCCTCCCAGGTCTCTTGATGGTGTGTTTCAGGTACACAGCCTCTTCTGTGCCTCTAGAATTTATCTGGCAATCTTTGTGCTATCACGTTCCTTGTCAGTGATAATAAAATCTGTCTTGCCTATAGAGGATTTCTTAATGAAGCATGGAAGGCAATACAAGCAAAGCTTCTGTGCACTGATGCACCTTCAATAAATCACACTCATAAAACGCAAGGATTTAGCTTGATTTAAAAGTAGAGAATTAAGGTCTTTTATTCTGCTGCCACTAATTCAGTAATTCCATCTGCATGCAAAGGCCCCATGATGCTTCAAGCTGTTAATTTAATGCTTCCATTTAATGAGTAATGTAGTGGTATTGTACAAAACAGTGTAAATTTTGCTGCAGTGTCAGGCAAATTGCTACAGGCTGATATGGTTTATACATACCAGACTTCATGAAATTAGTTTTTCTCCAATTCTTAAACTTGATATATTTATGTATACATAGATTATTTCCTTTATTTTGCTTTTTGTGACTTTTACAGAGGGTTTTTTTTGTGTTGTTTTCCTCACTCCAAGCTACTGCATGGAAATACCTCAAAATAAAATATAAATATGAAGGTACCTGCATAATGCTCCTCCTGATGTGTTATGTATGGAACCAAAGGTCTTAAAATTCCTGGCAGGATTTATAAAACGAAGGGAAGCCCATTTCCAGTATGTCAACTGGGGACTAACTATGGCATTCCTATCTTTCAGTGAAATTGAAAGAATTTTCTAAAATTGATGGAGTTTTCTGCACAGCCCAAGCAAAGCATGGTGTGAGGAAGCTGCAATCATTTTTCCTTCTGTCAATTCCAAAGCACTCTCCTCTGACAGATGTGCAGGGGTGTTTTTTCTTTAGTCTTTTATGTCCTTTGAAAGTGAAGAGGCACAATTACTAATTGTACTGAAATGTGTGGAAAAGATATGAAACCCAGCAATTTATTTTTATTAAAAAAACAACTTTAAGTCCCAAATGAGCAGAATAAGATTGGTTCTGATGGGACATTGTTGTTGGAGGTATTTCTTACAAGTGCATTTTGGATACTAAAACTTCCATCCTTACATTTTTTCTCAAAGACAATAATGGAGTATTTTTGTATATGCTATGCATCTTCCATTGTTACACAAACTCTTGCCCCAGGAAACCTGTACAGAACTGCAATGTAATTTTAGCAGAAACAGAGAACCTGTGAGTAAAAATCTTGGGATTTGGCCCACAGTCTAAAAGAAACCTTGCAGTTCTGTGCAATTCAGCTGAGGGAAATGTTTCTGAGAACACAGCTTACCTTTGGGTATATTGGCAGCATTTAGGTTGTCTTGGGCTGGCTGCAAAATTGCTCTTTTTGGAGCTTAGGAAAGGACAGAGGGATTTAGAGGACAAATGGGTAGAACAGGCTGCTTTGTATCAGCTTCAGCATTTTTATATGCTGCACACTGGGGAGAAGAGCAATGGCTGTCATCTCTGCTTTTGACAACTTTTCCCTGAAATAAAATGACTAGAAGTCACCAGTGTGCTGCAGAATAACCCAGTCCTAACACTTATCCTGCTGGGTTTATTTTATCCACATGGTTTTTCTGGGCTCTTGTTCTTCCTGGCAGATAAGGGCAGCCAGTTTTTCAAGAGGGAAATTTTCCCCTACAATGATTTAGGCCTTAGGAATCATACTTTTACTCAGTCTACTCATCAGAACAAGTGCTTATAGGAGCTACTTTGAGGGGTAATCCTCACAGCCTGCTGGGATGCCAGGTCCTAGGAAAAAATGTAAAAGATCCAGAGGAGAGATTTCAAGTACTTCAATTTATTTCAAGACTTCCAAACTGCTAGGGAAGGAAGAGAAAGCACGTTGTCGGAACATGTTTTGAAGTTTATTTTTTTCTGACTTGAGACATAACATTTTTTCTGCCTAACAACAGTGAGACACATAGGAGGTTTGAGTCTCTCTTGCTGATGTTGGCAAGTTCATCCTTCAAAAGCTTAGCTTTCCTCTTAGCCTGGGCCACCTTTTGAGTGTGTGCCACATCATTAACACCTCCTGATCTGCAAAAATTGAAGCACTTTCTTTAATAAAAACAAACCTGTATTCCAGCAATGGCCTAATGTGTAAGTGGCTGCAGTTTTTATAGCAAAGTCTGAGAACTCTTTGAGTTTAGTCTCATACCTTTTCTGTAAGAAACACATGAGAAATTTTGGTAATTAAACAAAATTTAAGCAGTTTAATCTCATTTGATCTAATCCCATCTACCCCTCACCTCTGAGTTTGTGTAAGAACATACACACATAAATACATACATATTTTGCTTATTTATGTGGATCTAATGTTACCTTTTTGTGAACTTATCTCTTATAGAGGGGTATTCTAGTTCTGGTGACACTTTCTGTAATTGAAGGCTGTTCCCTTAGAAACTGCCAGCTGAATAACCTTAAACTGCAATGGGAATAAATAGAGTAACTAATATTTGCTGAACGTCTGGGGTTTGTGAAATATTCTTATACATAAATTTAGCAAGTGGGCTTCTGTGAATAAAAGTGGGTTTTAAAATTATCTATTATTATTTTGATGTGCAATGTAATTTTTATACTTGGACTGAGGTGCTCTGCCAGTTTGTAGTTGAGTATACTGTGAGAAATTCTGCAAGAAAATTTAATTTTTTCTCTTACTTATCTGTGATTTATGTTTGATTTTTTAAACAGATCTTTATACCTGAAGCTATTCACTTCAGAGGTTACTACTGATATTACATGGATACAATAGCTTTATTCTCTTTCCTCACTTTCTGTTAGTTTACGTGAAAATTGTATTTACATTACCTGTAGCTCACGTCTAAAAGAAAATTATTCCACCTTTTGAAGCATGGTAATTGGGACAGCAAACTTTTATTTGGCTTCCAAGCACTTTGGACATGTAGTGAATCTTACTCTACTGTTCACACTAAGGCCTTTTACAATAAAACCTTGGGTTTGATTGCTCTGTGGCACTTGTGACCAAAGATAAACTATTAGGAAATGTGTCAGTTTAGGGGAGAGGCTTCTTCTGACTCCCAGACTGCTGGTCAGCTGGACGTTGCTTGGCTTTCAGTCTCCTGGAAGAGCAGGACAAATTCCATCTGTTGCATCCTATTTAAAGTAGCCAAGGCAATGGGGAGTACATTTTGTTACAAAATCCTGGTAAATTCTAGCTGGAGGAAAAAAACTCAAAAATTCATGATTCAATGCAGTAACTGCCTTATTAAATAACATATAACCTTTTGCAAGGAGCTGCAAAATGCTTAAAAGTATCCTTATAGATGGAACCTCTTGGGGCATCTTTCTTGGACAGCAGAAAGACTCCTGAAAGAGCAGTACTACTATTCTATAAAACTCAGGTCAGTAGTTATTATACATCAAAATGTCACATTCCTTTGGAATAGAATATTAAGGAAAATATTGCATGCTGATACCTTAGAGTGATTGAAGGTGGTGTACATGATAAAAGTTAATATAAAAGAAGCTGCCTTGAGTTTATTCTTGTGGAAACAGGTAAGAAATGTGAAGTCAAACAGAGATGATGAAGCTATATTTTGGCTAGTTCTTGTAGAAGTGCAGTCCCTGTCTCAAGAAATTCTCACAGGATATCTGTTATGATCAGCAAGTTCTGCTTTTATGGGAGAAAGGTTTGATTTGGTTTTGTTTTTTTTTTTAATTCTGAGAAATAAAGCTATTCACCTCTATTTTTCCTCAGGAACTGTTAGATTACTATTTTTATGCAAACATATATTTATGCACACAGTCAACCTGGGTGATCAGTCATCTTGAAGATAAAGACCAAAAGCTTTAAAGTGAACCTGAGATTCTGGGGAAACCTTATATAGAAGTGTAAGAACAGATCATATGTGTTCCTCAAAGGGTTGAGGATTTCATGCCTGTTTGTATTGCTTTGTGACAGTCCAGGTGGAACAACACAAAGCTGGAAACCAGGATGAGACAGAGATTCCCTGCCAGGTTAGAATGGAAATTGCTGCATGAGAGGCTACCTCCTGGCAAAGATAGCTAATATTCTGATGGGTCCTTAAGTGTTATTAAAATGAGAATTTCACAACAATAATTGCCAGCATTATGCTGCTGGTGGGTCTGAGTTACATGACATGAATGTAAGCAAAATTATTTCATAGAAAGAGCTATAAGACAGTTAATTTATTTCGCTCTGAAAAAAATTTTTCTTAATTAGGCTGCAAAACTCAGTCCCAGTTAGAATAATTTTCAGTCATCAAAAGAAGAAGCAGGAAACATGTTTGAATTCCAAAATTTAGGAGTGTAGTAATAGATTCTTTAATAAAAAGACTGCTGAATATCAACCGCACTAACCATGTCCATGACAATCATCTGCACTACTGATCATTAACTTCACAATGAGCAACAGTGCTGATTTATTTAATGAACCTGCAGGTAATTGTTGTTTCCTTTGCTAATTATGTCAGGGAAATGAGACCTGTTAGCACTGAAATGGCTTGAAATACTTCAGCAAATCTTTCTGAAGGGTAAAACGCCTGGCTATTTTTCTCCTACTTTCTGTTCTGTGATAAAATTTTTGTTATTCTCTTGTTTAATTAGTGAGAATTTTCTTTTTCATCCCTTAAATAGTGAATCTTGGACATAATATATGCTTTAGCATTTGGGGAAACACCTTCACATAATTAGCACATAGTGCTTCTAAAAGCTGGAACATTTCTACTGTTTATGAGGTAAAATTGGAAAACATTTAAAGTCAGTCTGAAATGCTGAAATAATTGAAGCTGCTACTTTCAAAAGCTCTGCCTAGTGCAGTACAGCTCTGTTGTTCCTGCAGGTCTGTGGTGAGACCTGCAGGGCTTCTCTTTCACCCCAGAGCTCTGCACATGGAAATAAGAGGTTGCAGCTCTTCTTGGTTTACACAGATTCTGGGTTGTCATAACAGATGGGAATACTCTGGCCACTCAACCTTAATTTTCTGTGAAGAAAGGAATTCTCTTCATAGAAACTTTAATCTCTGGCTGTACCTGAGTAGCTAATAGTAGGCTTCTAAACAAGCTGCTTCTGTCTGCTAGAGAGTCTATGAGACAGCAATAGATCTGGTGTTTATGCTTGCAGTCAGAAATGCGCTGGTTTTGTTCAACTCCACTTCCCAAAAGTTGCGTATTTCTATGTTCTTGCCTGTTTTACCTAATATTAAAAATTGGATTTCCTCTTAGGGCCCCTTGCACTTCACTCACTACAGCACCAATGAGGAGACTACCAATTTGTACCTCATTGTTCTTAAGACATAACTTACTATCAAGGATGTGCTCTTCTGTTCTAGTGGTTATACCAAATTTGATTAGGTCAAAGAGAAGTGACCTAATTGCCAGGGAACAGGAATGACGATGAGCTAAAATGCTTAGACTATCTGGGGTATAAGTCTCTGTTCCTGCTATTGCAAATACTTGATTCAATAGATTGCTGACTATTCGTTTAACATTAGTGCTTAATTCTTCCTATCCAAGTCATCAGAATTGAGAGTCATGCACCAGTAGCTTAATTCCCTCCTAAAAATAGCTCAGATAGTGCACTTTATGCAGAGGGTCTTTTAAAGCAAATGCCAGCCTATTCTGGCTAGATGATCAGAAGGGAAAAAGTCTGTGCAAAAATTAGATCTTGTCATAATATGAATTTGTTAACTTTACAAAGATGAGGAAATTTACAAGTAAAGGGTAGAAATGAAAGAATCAGAGTGTGTACATGAAGGGAGGTAAAATCAATAGAATAAATTTCTAGAAGGTGTCCATCTATATCAAGACAAAAGGCAGGATCCAACTTTCTGAGGAAGAATATCATGATAAAATCTATATTCTCTGATATCATGGTACCACAGCTCCAGATCAGAGAGGAGGGTAGAAGCCCTCTACTCAAGGCAGAGTTTAATTACAGGAAGAATTTACCACATAATGAGAGCACATCTTGGAAAAGGGCCACTGACCACAAAAGTCTTAGTAACCTGCTGCTGGCATTATAACTGAAACAAAATAATCTTTTCCACTTTAGTGATTGTGCTGATGTGAAAGAATAGAAAAATCTTGATGTTCACTCAAAATTTATAATGATTTTAAATTGAATGAAAATTTAATCTCTTAGTCTTTAGTCTTATATTTGTCCCCTGCTCTCTGTCCACACCCTGAGAAAACAATTATTTTAATTGAGTTGTTGACTTTCAGAGCTCCTACTGCTAACCCAAGGCAAGGTTCAGTCACTATTTTCACCTTGCCTTGGTCTAAAAATGCTACATTTTCCTAATGATTTTCTTAAGTTCTATAATATATCTGTAAGTTTTAAAGATCCATATTTTTCAAAAAAAACTCTTGTCTCTGGATTAAATTGAACTATTTTTAAACTTGTAATATAATTGCAGCAAAATTTTAATAAAATATTTGAATAAGCATAAAATTATGGAATTAAACATGAAGAAACGTCTGTACATCTAAATTAACGAGCACGAGACTGGAAGAACTAATTTCAAGGTATCTAAGATCTAATGAGCATCTGGTTCTGATGTGAATATTAACAATTCAGCAATACCTGTGTAGATGGATAAATGTACATTAGACTTCCAATTAAAAATTCTTGATCTGCATTAGAAATATTTCCTTTTTTGCAAAAGTAATACACAGAAAACGATGTCTATTTTTAAGCAGACCATTATTCATTCAGTCAATACTGTCTCTGATATTCCTTGGATTGTGATTCTAATGCCTTAGTGTCTTAGAATGTAAAATGCTGTCTTTTACACAGACTATTCTATAGTCCTATTCGGCTAGTTTACATTTAAGCTGGGTTTTTGTCCCCATTTTCACGACAGAGCTCCTAGGAACATTTTTACATCCTGCTGTGACAGCCTGAAAGCATTTCCCTCCCTGTTCCTCTACTCTTATGTCTATTCTTGTGAAGAATATTACCATAACTGTTCATCTCCTCATAAGAAACAGCCTGGCCAACATTGAGGTGGTCACTTCACTCAAGGAGAACAAGTAAGTTCTTTTTCCTATGCTACCCATTCAGAAATAGAGAACTATACCAATTAAAGACACTCCAGTGTGAATTTCTTGTCATTTTTCACAAATTTTCATTTTCATGTGGGAATTATAGACTAATATAATTTCTATGCTCTGTACCTTCTTCACATCCCTCAAGATTTTAGAGGAGAGGTGGAAAGGTACAAAAAGAGCAGAAAATAAATCCCTGTGTGGTGAATTTCTAGGTTTCTGCCTTGAGCAGGATAATTTTTTGCTTATCATCACTGATAATGCCCCTCACTCTCTTAAACCTCCCAGCAATAAAAAAAAAAAAAAAAAAAAAAAAGAAGCAGTAGACCTTGAATAATTAGGAAAAAAAAAAGGATTTTTTAAAATGAGACTGAACTGTACCATTTTATGTAAAACCAGAAAATGTCCTCTTGAACTGACTTGATACGCTAGAAACCTGTTTGTTATTATCTATGCATCAGAAGCCTTTTCATCCAATTAAAGGATATATATTTAGAATCTTTACAAGGTCTGTGTGAGAGATGCTCAAAGTATAAGAGAGATAATTTAAAATTTTCTTCTGTTTGAAAAATTATCTCTGCCTAAGACAGGTTCATTATTACTCCAAATTGAGCCTTACTTGAAAACTGTACAAAGCTCACTGACATTTCCTTTGAAGTAGAACTACTTTTCAAGTTAATAACACAATGCAGTGATACACAAATCACAGCTTATTTTACATATCTTTTTTGACTATTTCACTTTTCTGCTACAATTGTCTCCCTATACCTGCCGTATGCCTAATAGGTATTCTTATAAATGATGCTGAGAATATTGCCTTATAAATTTTGTCACATTCAGCAAAATCATCAATAATTTATGGGGATTGTACCATTAAAAACATACTCTCATGGAATGAAAAGGTTATGAAAATGAAATGTCTCATGCTAGGATTTTGCTCTTGTCTTAAAGATTCTAGTAATTTGCACAGTGCTCTACAATGGTAGTATAAAAGAGGACAGTCCTCCTATTTGATGGCTTTCATTCAGGTGCCAGAGTTTCACATTTCATACCATGTGTTATGTATAGAAAATCACTTGGAAAAGGTCACCATCTATCCTAGTCACTTCTTAATTAGGCATTTAGCAATGACACACATTTAGGAATGCTATTATAAATGAATTCCAGGAGAGATAAGAAACCATGATGACAGTGTCAACTGATATTTATTCTGCACATGAGATGTGCAGAAGTCTGCATGTGTGCTTGACAACCAATGTGAATTGTAGATACAACCGCTACATCACAGAAAAAGAAGCTTTAGACTCCTGCTTTGCTTCTGGGGGAAACCTTGGCCTGAAACAGATGGAAAACTGCTTTTAGCTACAGTATGCCCATCTTGACTGACAAATACAATAGCAAATATGCCCAGTTTGAACATGAGTCCCAGAGAGAAGCACCAGTCTCCTGTGCTGACAGGCAGATATTATTAGTGTGTTTCACAGCAAAGAAATTATTTCAGTTTACATTTCAATCAATGAATGTCATAAAAAGTACAGGTTCAAACAAACTAAGAACAAAAGAAGTCACAAGCATTTAGTCTCCATTCTGCAACATTGCTTTGGAAATGCCAAATTATTCAGAAAACTTCCCAGAATAATTTTGGAAAGCCTGAAGAGAGGTGGTAATTTTGCAGTGGAAAATACAGTACGTTTGAGGGTTCTTTTATTTATTTATTTTTAAAAATCAGCTCTTTATAATATGCTATACTATCATTTCAGTTGTAATGGATTCCTTTTTAGATATACAGAAAGGTGGGGGTTTGAAGGTGTTTTTGGTTTTCACTGTTTTTGACACTTTTATAAATACTGGCTAAATGAAGAGTAGTGTAACACATCTCTCTTTTGCATGTATGCATGATATAAACAAGAATTTATTTATTCTCCACATGGGCTACTCTGAGATATTCTGAGTGGAGAGTCAGGGAAGCTGCTGTTTCAGCACCACATCTGGAGCTGTTTACCAGGGTTGTGATGAAAGCAAAACCTTCCAAGGTATTAGAAATTATGAAAATGAAAGCTTTCAAAGCAATTTCCATATTCACAAGCCTTTGAAGCCTTCCTCCACAGTGTGCTTTAGGGTGGTGTGGGTGTTTTCCTTCCCAAAACAGATCATGCCAGGCTTTGCAGGAGCAATACAGGAAATGGAAGCACTGCTTCTCAGCAGCTGCTCAGGTTGGTGCTGGTATTGAGGGACAGAAGGAAGGTCAGGGTTTTGTCTTCAGTCAGTTCAGAATTACTGGTGGGTGGAGCTGTCTTCACCTTTCAGGCATGAAAGAGGCCATGAACAGAGGGAACCTTTTATTGACCTTTCCTTCCTATGACTGACAATTTAGAGTGAGATGCACAGGCAAGAAGGGCAAGAGAGTTTGCACGCAGTATCCTGTCATTATCTGATGATTCTTCCATGAATATTTAATAAGGGAAGGATGTCCAAGAGGCATTTCAAATTTGCCAGAAAGATATTTAATTTAATTCTTGTTTTGCTGTTTTTTTTTTTTTGTTGTTGTTGTTTGTTTTTTTTTTTTTTTTTTTTTTTCCAGCTAGTATAACACAATTTCTAAGATTTAAAATTATGTACTTTGGAATACTGGATATTTTAAAGTTTCTTTTATTATACTTCTCTGCATTCATTTCCCACTCTTTTTTGCACCAGATGTATGATCAGTGAGATTCCAGTTTCATATCTGTGTTCCTTGAATTGACATTTTGCCTGTGTATTTAGATGCTACTATGAAGTTAACCAAGATTTTGAAAACACTGAGTGCAAGATTTTCATTTATGTTGTGTGTTTCCTGGGAATGACAGCCCAGTTCCTGTCCTTAGGAGCTCGAGGAACAGTTCAAGACTTTTTATTTCATCCATTTTGCATCTATGGTAGCTTGAGAGGTTATTTCCCTTCCTCCTGGATTTCACTGTGTTCTCCTTGAAGGTGTGCCTCCCTTTAATTTACAGAGTAATTTGAAAATATGAGTTGCTTGTAGTAATCAGTTACTTCAAGCTCTTCATGTTAACTTGTGGAATTTAAGTATAATTTATTTGCAATTCAGCTCTTTTTAGCTTAATTGAACCCATCCATTTGCAAGGTGGGAGAAACACACAGTGCAACTCTATCGACCCAGTCCGAGATAGTGACTTCGGACAGTGAAGTCCAGGAGGAACTTTGGCCCAAAATTAACCCAATTCTGTGACAGGCATGGCAGTCCTGCAAAGCTTCCCAAATTTATTTTATATCTGAAGGGGATTTTGAACAATCTAATATGCGAAAAATATGCACATCCACATGTTAAAGCACATCCTAATTGCAATGAAAGATAAATAACTAGCGAAAGTAGCTGAATTGAATATTTTTCAAATATAGATATCCTATTCTCTATTAGCAGCATTTCAAATCACCTCAAGTGTATTCAAAATGTCATCTTTTTTTTTTTTTTTTTTTAGTTAAGGGGATCATCTGATGTATTCAATTTCTGGATATTTCTACAGCCCAGATAGTTGAAGCACACAAGGGTCTAAAAACTTCCAGAGTAGAGCACACAGTGTCCAAAGTTAACAGGTCACTTAAGCATGAGTCAGCACAGCTTTCCTGAAGTTAGTTCAGTTCAGCAATAATGCTTGGAGCATCTGGCACCACTAAGAGTGGTTGGGGTTTTTTTCAGAAACATATGTTTTATGTGAAAACATCCACAGCAGTTTGAAAAATATGATTCATTTTCTTGTAAACAGAAATGTAAAAGTTTAAAATGAAAATGTCAGTCACCAGATCTAGAAAGATGTCTTCCTATTTAAATCAGCTGCACGTCCAATGCAAAGTACACCAAGGCTTGTATCAATCCTTAAAACGTGCTGGTGAGAGCTGAATGCCAAATAGCTTTCCACAAGGCCTGTTATGCTAATCACTATGGCAATCAGTTATTTATCATTCTTGCAGACATGTATTTTCCATTTACGCTAACAGGGTGGTTGATTGGATTTTGTTCATTAAATGGGCAGAGTCAAAACTGGTCTTATAAACTGCTGTTCAAGTTAATTAGTGAGTATGTGTTTATTCAGAAGCAGAAAACTAAGTTTTAAAATTATAACCTACATCAATCAGGCCTCTTTACTACATTATATCAAAATCATTCCACTTAGTGTATTTGGTATAAAACAGGGAGTAAAAATGCTGCATTTTCATTTCCTCCAGTCTCTGATGGTCTGGCAGTAAATGTGATGTTGTTAGTCATAAAAGAGTAGGAACAGATATTGCCTTTTCCTCTGCTGTCTTACCTAAAACTCTCCCAGGCTTTGTATATAGCTTAAAAAATGGTGCAAGGATAAGAAGATCCTAAAGCTTGTTTTTTTACAGTCTTGAGTTTATTCGCTATTAGCAGGTAACACAGATGGTCTGCAAGAGCTACCATGAGGATATAACCCAAACAGCAATAATTAGAGCAATAACAATTAAGTCTTAAATTCAATCACTGATGGAAATGCTAGACTGTGATTCTGGAGGCCCAGTTTCAGCTCCTACATTTTATGTCCTTGTGGGAGGGATGGTTTCATCAGCCTGGGTACCTTCATAAGCTTCTATGAATACTTGTAAGTGTCCCTTTGTAAAACAGAGGAGGACACATTTCCTTCTCCTATCTTCTGCAAATTGTTTAAAGATCCAGCTGAGGATTTCACAGATCTCAAAAGCCTTTTCTTTGTAACTTGTATCACAACTGGGAGTAGATTTGATTACCCTGGTCTTGGGAATAGGGAGTATTCTGAAACAGCATCTGTTCAGTGTTGGAGTTTTCTTTGTGAATAGTTCAGCATTCACTGGACAGATAAAGCAGGATCTTTGAATTTAAAGCACATTTTCCTAGTAGCAAGCAGAGGAGGTTTGGGAGTCAGTCTTTCACAGGTCTTTTTAGTACTTGAGTGTATGATAGCTTATTCACTGCCCTGCTGTCTCCAAACTGAGTCCTAGTCCTTTCAGCCTTTCCCCAGGTGGCAGATGTTCTAGATTATACCCTTGGTCACTTGAGTTATCTTTCTCTTTGCTATTTCTATTATGCACCTTTCTGAGCTGCCAAGACCTTGAGTGCACACAATACCAGTACTGTGATAAAACAAATTTTATCTTTTCTTTTGCAGAAAATTTGTTTTTTAATCTTTGTTTCAATAACCTTCCTGGTGGCATTCAACTTACACATTCTAGAAGATACTGTATGGTGACCCATGAGTTTTTGACTCCCTTTGAGATTATTTCAGTTTGCCTTTCCTGAGTTTCACTTGTCAGTTCCACACTCAGCATCAGGTTCACACAGTTTAGGTTTTCTTCATCTCACTTTTGTTGGCATTAAAAGGTAGCTACTGCCTTTCCCCCCTCAATCAGTTTTGAGCAGTCCATGAGTGCTTCAACATTATCTACCACTTAATTACCTGAGAGGGCTTTGTATAGCCCTCGTAATGTTGAAATATAGGTTTTCAAAGGTGGCCAGACATCTCTCACCTTGCCACTGAGCTTTGTAAAAATGGCAGCATCAGCCACAAAAGGGACAGAAATCTTGTTTGTCCTTTCTCCTGGCTGCCATTCCTCCTTTATAGCATCCTACCTTGTGAAAAGATGATATGGCACGACAGATCTTTCTGTACTGACATTCAACAAAGGAACTTGGGTTTGCAGGGTGATAGGCCTCCACTCCCTCCCCACCATTTATCTGGATAGAATATAGTTTTATTTTGGGTTGTTTTGTTTGTTTGCTAGCCTATAAAAATAGACCTACTGGATTTGTGTGTGTTTTTAACATCTTTTTTAAATGCTTATAGTATCTTAACAGAACGTACTCTTTGATGAGAAGTAAGAAATGGTTCAGCAGCCATATAAGAACAGAAATACTTCACTGTAGTTTATGAAGATAAATCACTGTTGTTTATGAAGGTAAATATTTTCTTAGTGGAAGGAAGAACTGTGGAAGTAGCTATGCCTTGAGCAAAGATTATGTTTGCCAATATGATGTCACACCAAAGTTTAAGGTGCTGCATATGTCTTATACCAGAGGACTTTCAGTGTCGTAGATCCTAGTACATCAGAAACTTTCAAGAGATGTTTCAGTGTAATAAAAAATGGCCCAACAGGAAAAACTACTCTTCTGGAAAGCAAAGGTGCAGAGATCCAGTGACATTCAAGTGTAGAAAGTAGAAATCTGACAAAATTTTTGCCACTGCAAGCCTGCTTCTCATGATGCAGTAATACATTCAGCCTGCAGCCTGCTAAAGTTATCTATGCATTAAATAGACAAAGCTTTGTTAAGAGCATTAAAGACTGCTGTTTCTTATTGTATGTACCCTGGACATCCAAGAGGATATTTTTAATAGGAAAAATTTGTAGTGATAAAATTCCTTTCACTTCCCATTCAAAAGCTGTGGGATTTGCTTCTATTCCCACTGGAAAGTCAGAAAATATTGACACAATGCAGTGGAAATCTAGTTTAGTGTTTTGGATAATCTAGTGCAGCCATTGTCAGGTAAAAATTCTTCCTCTTGTTTGAAAGGTAAAAGGCTCACCATTTCAGATGGCTTGTTGGAAGGCAAGCACTGCTAGGTCAAGAGGCAGGCTTAATTTCATGTCATCCTTGTGGGAGACAGTGCCCATGGACTCCCTCCTCCTTCTATTTCTCCTCCCTCCCATCCCTCTCCATGCACACACAATCCCTTTTTCATTTTGTTACGGGACAGGGAAGGGGAAGGAGGGGCTGCCCAGAAATTTGTAGGACAGAGTGAAGTATTGCTTTTTCATTTCTGTAACTGGAACAAAAGGGACACTCAGTGCACCATGGATAATTCAACTTTTACCAATATGACTTAAAATAAAGGTAGTATATCTTGAAAAAAAATCAAAAATTTACTTTTGAACCTTGTCCAAGTACTAATACCAGGCTTGAGCAGCCCATGCCCTACAGCCTGGAGATCAGAGCAGGACAGATATTGAGGTATTTTGCCTAAAGCATATGTGAAACTTGTTCATAATTACATAAAACATCATCATCTAGAACGATGCTCTCCAAAATGATAGATTTGGGTGTATAATACTACTCAAGAATAAGGGACTGAGTTTTACAAAGTAGGCAATTGACCTGGGGCTTCTTTTCCAAGTTATTCAGTCACTCCACATGACAAATTTTTAAAGAAATATCAAGAGAATGATCCCATTTTACTACCCTAAAAAATCCTTTTTGTAGAAGATTAGAGATGGTGTCATTATGAAATGGAAATGCTTGTTCAGCCAGGGAGCAGAGGAATACAGCTTTAAGTAAAATTGTTTTTGCTTAAGCTTTGTTCCAGATATACCTCAATTGCTTTCAGTATCTTTTTATTCAGTTGTTTTCTCTTATGGAGAGGAAATTGACGTATTTTCCCATCTTATTTTTGGTACAAAAACCAAAACCAAAATAACTTTATTTGTGATTAAGACATATTGTGCCTGCCTTTGCTATTTATCTTGCTAACTGTATTTTTCAGGAGCACTCTCCTGTTTTTATTTTATAGGGTTTTTTTAGAATTCATGAGTTTGAGCATAAAAGTGAAAAAACTCCCAACACCAAACCATACCAAAAAGGAGGGTATTTTCCTCTAGCCTGAAATATTTATTTCATCATAATAAAAGGTGAACCAAAGCATCCCACACTTCTTTATCAGTTTCTTCTGATGACAGAGGTTTCTTATACAAGCTGAGATGCTTAGCTAATAATCTGACAGCAGAAAAGTAGCACAGGAAGCTTTAATAGCTGCATATCTAAATATTTTTCCCAGTTTGCACAAACAGCTGACACGTAAGAACCTTACAATTGACTTGACAGCTGTAAGAAGTAATGTGAATATTGAAATTGTACAATTATCCATACATTTCTCTTTCAGGTTTGTGAGGCTGTAATTTACATACAATATCATTATCTTGTTTAAAGTATTAAAAACATGAACCACAGTAAAGACAAAGTCAGGTCTCTCTTTACTGGAACTGAGAGAAAAGACTTAGAGCAAACTCAGGATCTGTGTTTTTGGAAGCAGCCTATCTGCCAGCATGCTTAGTAAGGCTGTTTGTAATACCCTAAGGCCAACTACCCTGTTGTAAGTAGATGCTGTTCATTTTCTCTTATCTTTGACATTGTTTTGCTCAAAAGTACAAAAAGTAATTAAGAAGTAAAACGTCTTTCATCTTCAGAGGAACTGGGATGATGGCCATAACGGGGCAAGAATGGGTTGTAGTTTGGCAGTAGTTCTGATAGGGTATGGATTTTCAATATGCATAGTTCTCCATGTCAGCAAAATCAGATCATTACAGTTTTCTGTGACATTCATGACTAATTTAATGGAAGTCCTGATATAATATGCCATTTAGGCCATAATAATTTTTTAATTGAAGTCTCAGTTCAAATGTCTGTGGTAATGTATTTTTATTTTCAGTAGGGGCTTTTTAACTTCATACTGTGTTACAAAGTCATTTACCATAAATATAAATTTCATAAAGGACTGATTGGGGATTTATTAAGAACTCAAATCAAACTAACAAAAAATATTTACTCTAATTGGGTTATCCTTTGTTCCATTTTTTTTCTCAAAAGGCTATATGTATTTTTGAAAGATATTCTATTGTCGTTAGCCACACAAAATATTTCAAGGATAAGACAAAGCAACTAAACTTTTCAATTGAACGTGACATGACCACACTGTGCTTTTGTGCCTCCACAGACATGGGATAGAAGTGATACTTGACAGAATGTTACAGAGAGGTCCCAGAAACTATCTAATTATTCAGTACATTGAGGATTGACCTTGGTGAACTCCTTATAAAGCTTTTCTTTTCATGGAAATCAGACAAAGGTTTAAGTTGGAAGGGACCTTGCAGATCATCCAGTTCCAAACCCCTGTCATGGCAGGGACACCTTCCACTATCTCAGCTTGCTCAAAGCCTCATCCAGCCTGGCCTTGAACACATTCAGGGGTGGGGCATCCACAGCTTCTGTGGGAAAAATGTGTCAGAGTCTCACCACCTTCCCAGGAAAGATTAGATTCCTCTAAAATCTAATATACATTTATCCTCTCTTCATGATTTTTTTTTTAAGGCAGAGAACCTTTATCTCTGATGCTAAATTGCAGATTTACATTGCAATTTTCATTAGGTGTAGTTTCATTTTGAGAATTCAGACCTTCTTTTACCTTTCAGATATTTAGCTGTAAAAAAAATATTTTTGTAGGAAATACAAAATTTAGATGAAATTAAAATGATGTAAAAAATTATTTGATTTTAATGGCCACCTTTTCCACATTCACCATTTCAGATTCATCACTTTTTCTTGAAAATAATGTAATTTAAAGGCTCTTGCAGCTGCAAACCAAATCATTTTGTCACCTTGAACTGTACAAATGTAACTGAGGAGATGACAGGAGATAAGATAAAAGTCAATAAAAAGAGAATAATTTATTAAAAAGATCTAATGTTACAAGAACAGTACACAGAAACTATTATATTACTGTGTCTTCCACATTGTATATACCATTATATATAGCATATATACAGATTGTATACAATATATCTAACATTTTGATATGGGCCATGACAGCAACTTTCTTTTGGTCTGTGTAACAAGGTTTCTTTCTAATAATTATTTTTTCTGAACAGATCCTGTGACATTATACAAAAATACAGTCTCCTCAGTGACGCCAGACTGCACTATTACAATCTTTTACATGAAAAAGGAAGCAGCTTTCCCTCGCAACTAAAAATGTCATGATAAGGAAACATCTTCTACAAAGTAACAAATAGATAATACATAGGTACTTAAACATTTAAAACATGTTTATTAATATATTTAAGATGCAAAATACATATTCTGTTCATGTTGAATATAAAACATACCTCATTTTGTCCCTGCAATACAACTACATTACCTGATGGTATGTTCAATATTTCTATTTGTATCTTCATACTAGAGAGGGAGATGTGTCTAGATGGAGCTCTGTCTCCTTATCAGATTTTTTTTTCTTCCTATAAAGCATATCCATTTTTTGTTATCAGAAAGTTTAGCCAAATGCCACCAGCAGTGAATGTAGCCTTTTTGAATACTCTGAAATGAACTGCATTGGCAAGCAAGTGTATAAAAAATAGAGAAAATTATGCATAACTAATTTATAAAATAGCCATTTGACTTTTTGGTTCATAATTTTTTATTCTTATTTATTTTATCATTTTGGCAGATGATGGATTGCAGATGTAGGCTCTCTGCACAGTAGCAGTGCTGCTGTTTTACAAGGGACAGCAGGTAGTCATTCTATATGAGTTTGCTCCATCAGCAATGTACTTTACACCTTCCTGTCTTTGATCTCAAAGGCTTTTCCAGAAGCAGAGATATAAAAGGCCTCTTTCTATATATCTGCAGTCAATTCTTAGCTAGCTATCCTGCCTTTGTTTTCTGAGAAACCTGGTGACTTAAATGATTTTGAAAATCATTTTTTTAGAAAATTATTTAAAATATTAGTGGGTAGCAAAGATTTAAGTTGAATCTCCTCTGAAAAATTTTACTGGTAAAATATTCAAAAGCAAAAATATTTACTCATCATCAGTTTTTCCCATCTTATCTCTGTTGTGCTTTCTTGGTTATTGTTTTGAAGCAGCTGAGAAGGAGCACAGTTGCAGTGTATTATGAAAATGCCAAAAATTATTTTGCTAATTCTGGCAAAATAATAGCATTTGAATTGAGAACCCAATTCAGCTAAAATAGGTTGTCATCAAAACTCTTAGAGGGATAGACAACTAGAAGAACATGCTCTTAGGACTTTCATGTTAACCATCTTTGCCTTGATTCTACCCAGGCAGTGCAATGTTTTTCCTAGGCACGGTCCCCTGATGTGTTAGCAAAATGCTGCCCTTCGTAACACTGTGCCAACCATGATTGTACAAACATGCACACCATCTTCCCTGGGAGTCATTTTTCCTTAGGTTCCAGTAGGTGGGAAAGCCTTCCAATGTAGAAAAATTGTCCAAATTGTCTATTGAGTAAAAATTGTCTGGTACAGCAAAAAACGGGAATTAGAACTGATATCACACAGTACCTACAAGAATAATCTCCAGTGAGCTATAGAAATAGAGACTATTAGTTAAATAATTGGAATGATACTCCGTAGCACTTTTCCAAGTATTTTTTTCTCAGAAAAAAAATTCTCCTAAATATATCCTATGGCAGTCTGTAGATACTTGGATAATGCCATTCTGAAAAGCATAGAATGCTGCCAAAAATTGGATTCAGAGGAAAAAGGAAGTTACAACTGAGAAGTGATTGAAAAAAGTTGGTTTATCTCCTTGCATTGCTTTATTTGTCCTATTGGTAGCTTAATGTATATAATGTTTAAATGCCAAGTGGAATTTTCATTGTCATATGCAATAGGAATTGATTTCTCATTTTCTACTGAAAATTCCATTGGACATAACAGCTTGTGGTATTTGATTAAAAACGACTGGTTTCCTCCTAAGTTTGTGTTTAATAATTTTCCATTTAGCTGATAATAAAATAAATGGATTTTCTCCTCCATTTTGCTATGTTCTGGGGTAAGCTGTCTAGTATTTCATTGACAATTCTTTTTGCTAAATGAATACATATTATATATTTTCAGAACAAGTTCCTATTTATTTTGCAGAGGTCTTTGCATATAAACTCTGTTTTTCTTCCTTGTCAGTAGGAGCAACCAGCTGTGTCAAACTTTTTTCTATATTTAAAAAAGAATTCATTTTCTCCAAACCATACAGGTGTACTGTACTATACACCACCCTGTAATGATACATGACTGGGTTCACCAAATTTGAACATATTAAAAAAGAAAAATACATTTGACAGAAATTACCTTTGCTTACAAAAGTTTATTACATACAATCTGCATATTTTTGGGCCAAGAAGGGTCTCCTCCCCAGAGGACTTCTCCAAATAAAAAGAGATAAAAACCTGATGAATTATTGACCGTGTCTCCAACACCTCTCTAAGTGCACCACAGGCATTTTGATGAGTCTTTAAGCTTTCGTTTGGGTTTTCAGTTTCTCCACAGACATAAAACTCCATCCCTTGGTGTCCTCAAGTTAAAGCAAACAAATAACAACAACAATAAAGTCTGCAGCCTTCACCATGAGGTCGAAGGTACCATCAGTGCCAAAAGCAGTGTTATAGAGGATGAGGAAGTAGACAACACATGTAGGGTGGACTGAGCACTTGTTACTTTCCCTCCTGAAATAAAAAGCAAAATAATTAACAAACAAATGATGCAAATGGTTCTCAGTACATTTAGATATAAGCTTTTGTCCAAATGTATATTCTTTTACCCTCAGCAGAAGACTAATTTTAAGGCAATGGATTACTGTGTGAGAACTATAGACACAAAATGGGTTCCATACACAGATGGGATTTTGTGATGATACCTACAGCAACTCGCATTCTGAATCCTCATATCCAGTCTGAAAATTAATAGGAAATTCTAAAAGGATATATAGTTTTGTGTCTTAATCTTCAAAAAACCATTAGGCTGCAGAAGCTGCCCTGAGTCACAAATTTTTGTCCCAGAACAAGGAATGAAAGCTAGCCCTTCATCCCTAGCCTTGTCCAGAGGAAAAAGTGGTCTTTGACACACTGGTGTAGTGTTAATTTTTGATCACATCACAGTCTTATATGGCCATGCTAAGGGGAAATGTGCTCTGGGGTATAAGTGGCAACAAGATGGGAAAGGAACCAGACTAGATTTCTTTGGACAACAATTGTCCTCAATGAAACAAATGTGATATGCATAGTCTAATTAGATGGAGGACTTTGTGGCCTAGAATTATGATTGTGAAAGAAATATTCCATGTGGTAGGGTTTAGTGTCTTCTGTATTCTGATGTAGCACTGCAGTTTGTGACCAGACTAGAGCTGAAATTGTAGTTCTAGACTGAAGTTTCAGAGTCACACCTTTTTCTTAGTGTTCCTTAAGGACCAAAGAGCAATATTTAATAAAATTTTAAAGTGTTATCAGAAGGTTATATTTAAAATGCCTTATTGTGTTTAGGCAAATATTATGTTATTTCTTTGCTCTAGTCACTAATCCTTCCATCCCTTACTTACATTTGTAGTATTGATACTTTACATTCTTTCAACACATCACAGTAACTGAGGAGAGAGCAGCTGGACATCAAAATTTACCTAATGAAAACACTTTAATACTGCTATAAGTTAATAATTAAATAATAATAATTATGCAAGGGAGTGATTGGAACTTACAGAGAAATTCAGCTTATTCTCAAGGAAGTACATACACAGATGTCAGGTACCTAAATCTATGCCACTTTAGCTGTGTTACACCTCTGGTGGTACAGAATGGTACAGAATGGTGTGTGCATCCCCTAACTCCCACAACACATCTGCCAGCTTTGTTTGGCATGCCTTAGGACGTTGCAGATGTCCTTAGGTGCTCATGTCTTAATACTGAAATTCAGATTACCTGATCTGCTTTCAGGGCTCCACAGCTTGTCTCTGTGGCTTGCATCCCAGCTGACTTTATTGCTGTTTGAGACACTAGTGCACTTATAAACATCTATAGCTCAGGTAGAGTTTTAGGTGTTATCCTCAAATGGGAGAGATTTCCTATAAATCGTCTTTTTGTTCATCAGCCTCACATGGTTGCCTCAGATGATCTTAAACATCCCATGTGTCACTAGATACCTTTGTTTCTAAAGAACTGAAGACTCAGATCAATGATTTTATTTAATAGCTAAAGAATTGTGAGAACATTGTTTTTCTGGTAGAGAATAGCAGAGTTAATGAGCATTGCTATAATCACCACACTTTCAAATAAAAGTCTAACCTTACCTGAAAAAGATGGGACTCTGATCTGAGGACTTGCAGTCCCATCCCCTCCTTCACTGACTGCACAGACCTCAATGATGTAGACCCCAACATCAGGAAGAAGTACCACTGCAGAGGTTTTTTGTGTTTCTATAACTTGGCTATTGCTCTGGCCCTCTTGCCGAAATAACACCTGTGGTGGATAAAGTAGATAGCGGTCACAGTGGTCATTCAAGCTCTGTACCAGACATTTTGTGTGGATAACACAGTCATTGCAGTGTTAACTGTTTCATGCTTTCATTAGGGATTTCTTAACATTGCGATGAACAGACTTTGCTTTTACTCTTCCCTTTCTGCAGTGGCTTCAAAACAGTAATAGCAAAATATTATATAGATTCATGAATGTGAAAGGACATAGATTGTGACCTAGAGCAAAGACAGAGGACTTGCCTTCTTTAACATTAGGTGTTGTACAATTTTATCCCCAAAAATTTTATTTTGCGTTCCATTTGATTCAAATTCTTAGCCCAAATTTCATGTTGATATTCACATTTTTGGCTCAAGAACCCAAGTTCAAATGTAAGGAAAAATAGCCTGAATAATGTATTTACTGTATTTACCTTAGCTGGCTAATCAATTGACAACAGTTCAGATCTGCCCCTGCCTTTCCTCTGAAACTCAATATAAATTTATGGCATGTGGGAGGAACACAAGTCAGCACGTAGTTGTCTTTTTGGTATTTCTGCATAAAAGTTTCTGTTCCCAGAGAAAATTGAAAAGGTCAGAGAGGTGTGAAAAACCAAAGAAGTCAACTCTACTATTTCAGAATATCAACTGTTTTGATAAAGGTTAGGACAGTTTCTGGTTTATTTGAACCATTTTGTACTTTCTCGGTGATATTGCCTGATGTATCAGAGGAGATATGAGAACGTGGTCTATAGAAATTATTTCATATGTGCTCCAAAAAAAACCAGACTCCACACTTCTTTAAAAACACTGAAATCATTCTACTTTTATTTAAGGTATTGCAGTGAATTCTGATTTTATGACTTGTTATTTAAGTGTAAACCTGGATTTTATTCTTTAAAACTTCAAAACTTTAAATCCCAGATATTACCATCACTGCTGTTGACCATCACTAACATGATCACAAAACAAACTGAATTACTTGTGTTTCTGCTAAAAAAATATTAATTTTAATGTAAATTAAAGATATCTCATTATTCTCCATTTTTCTAAATCCTACTGCAAACACAGTTGAAATGAAGAGGTATTAGGAATTTCATTGCAGTCTGATATTATTATTAGCCACTGCTGACTCAGAGAGGATGGACTGACCCCCTGAGATAGAGGGGAGTCAGATAGAGTTTGGCATTTGAAAATCACAACACAAAAATATGTTGGGACATTTCTCTGATTTTAATTTTATTTATTGCTTCTCACAGTGAAAGCTGTTTGGAGACAGTCTGTAGAGAATGCTTCATTTGCACAGAGAAACAAGAAAGGGGAAAAAGCCAACAAAGGAGAGGAGCAATTGCTTGGAAGAGAGAAAGGTGAGCCAGGAAAGGGAAACACTCACCTTGTATCCCATTACATCAGACTCATTAGCTAGAGGTCTGACTGGCTCCCACCCAAGAGACACATGTGAGCCATCCTGTATCCACATAATATTGCCTGGTGCTTGGCTGGGAGCTGAGAAAAAAAATGTACATATATATATATATTATAGGCAGTTTCTTTAAAAACAAAAGAAAAGTATTTTAATTTTTCATTCCATTTAAAACTGGTAATGTTACCAACCTTCCCACTCTAGATGGAACATTTAAGATTTTTTTTTCATCAGTCATGTAATTTGGTAGATTATAGTGTATTTATTCCACTCATGCCATAAATTCCACAAAGCTTATGGACTTGAACTCTTTTCTCTCCCTTTGTACAAAATGCCTTGTTTTCTAGGAAATTAACCTTTGTTATGAATGCAAAGTCATATGAATTAATTTCTAAACATCAAAGCAAAGCCATGAATGAAAGCTATACATGATTCCTGATTATTATACACTCTTAATAAATAAGAACCTAAGACAAAGCAAAGGTACTGACGGGATTACCCTAAGATTACTTACGGGATTTTTTGGTTGCTGCATGCACGGCAGTGCTAGGTGGTCCATACCCTGCAGCATTGTAAGCCCTCACTGTTAGGTGATATAATGTGTTTCCTTCTAATCCTGTCAGAAGGATGGATGACTCATTTCCCTCTGTTTTGACCTTTTCTGCTGCTTCTTCCTGCTGCATGTCCTTCCAGTAACCAACCTGGCAACAAGCAACAAAACGAAGGATTAATATAGGCACCGGGCAAGCTCATGCTGCCTGATGCTTTTGCTTATTACCCTGTAGAAGGTATTTTTGCCATTTATGTTTTTTTTCTGATCATCAGGCCCCTTTAAGCATATGAGATTTGCAGCTTGACCTCAAGCCATTCAGTGCTCTCTTCTCCAAAATGGCAAGACATGGAATATTGTGATGTGACCCGGAGCACATGGAATAGCTGTGTACTGGCACAAGAGCAGGTTACTATAAGACAGAAGAGGAGAGGGTGAACTTTGTCAGACAGAACTCATCATTGAAGGACACAATTGAAGGAGAACTCATCCTCTGGTAGGTCACCAGAATATCTGTGTTCACCCTGGAAAACTCTGACTGCATCAGTTAAGTGTCGTGAGCAATATTCTCTTCCTGGCCTGGTGCAACTGAGATCCAGGGGATTTCTTATCAGTCCAATGAATAGGCAATGACAGAACAATGATGGGAATATTTCAATAATTTGAAAAATATAAACAGAAGACAAATAAGGAAATGGATTCAGTTTTAGTTCTTGGAGATAAACAGGTTTCTGGTAAATGAAGTTTTTATAGTATGTTCATGCTCTTCATTTTCAGACATAAAATGAACCTCTAAATGGTCTTTGGTGGTTATTCTCTAGTATCTTTGAATTTATCCTCATCTCAAAGAGGTTAAAAAGCTGAGCTGAGAATTTGGCTAGTCTTTGTCCTAAGGGACCGAGCACTTCCAGGGCGTAACTAAAGAAAATGTATCTAGGTGAGCTACACAAGTAAGGCAATTCTCACGGGGCCCTATTTTGCCTAACAGGAGATGTCACTAAAATTCAAAGACCTATACTTGGCTTACTGTTATTCATGCTGAGACCTACTTGCTTTTCTTCCACATTTTGACCTTTTGTGTGAAGCTGGTTATTTCTTAATAAGTTATTTACATTGTATCAGGACAACATTTCTTCTGAGAAAAAAAGGTCAGAGACAGGACAGAACTCTTGAGAATGTCTCCCAGGACATGATGAACCTAAAAACCCAAGGGCTTCACAGGAAAATGAGACCAATAAGCACAATGCTGACCTTTTATAATCACATTAGGACTGCCATAAAAAAAAAGATCTGGTTGCAAAAATATACATTTGAGGTCCTATCTTCACTTGACAAAAGTTTCTCTGTTAACTTTGATTGAGGGTATATTAGTTTCTGTCAACTCACAGCCCACTTTTTCAACTGTAAAATTCAAGTATTTGTCTTTTGTGTGTATGTCTGCATTATCTCATGTTAAAATGCTGTTGCTTTAATTCTTAGATGAGTTGCAGCTCAGTTAACAAATCTAGCTGTGGTCACCACTTGTTCTGAAATAAGTGTGATTCACTGAGGTATTTTGCTGGATGAGTACTTGACCAAAGCTACTGATATCTGAAATAACACCTATTCAGAGTCAGTTTTCTTTTCTTCAAAAGAAAATGGAATCAATAACCATTTTTTCGCATCCTATTATTGAATCTCCAACGCTTATTATCTCTTGGGCAGTCAGATTCCTTTTATTTTACTTATGATGCATCTTTACAAATTTGGTGCTACGATGGTGAGAACTGCACAATATTGAGCACTGTATGAACAGGCAATGAGGGGGAACATATGTCCTGGAGACCCTATCATCCAGACACTGCAGTCTGCTGAGGATTCAACAAGAAAAGGGTCAGAAAGGAAAAGAGAGATGATTAAGCTTGCACAGGTGAACAGTAGCAGAAGTCAAAGAAGTCAACTCTACTATTTCAGAATATCAACTGTTTTGATATGCAACTGAATTTTTCTCCTTTTTCTAGAAGGCCAGGAGCAAAATTACAAGTAGCTGTGTTTATTCACAGGACATATCTTGTTTCATGTCTCTAATGAGATGTTCATGAGTTAACTTTGATCTTTTTTTTTTTTTTTGGGGTGGGGGGTAACACATACATCTATTTGTTGATGACCAAAGGAAATAAAAGAAGAAGTAGTTATAAAACAAAAAAATTCCAATGGTTGTTGACTGAGGTAGATGGTGCGGGGATTTACGTGGATTTGAAATGAAATGAAGATACTTCTATGTTTAAAAGTGAGAGACATATATATAAAAATAGAGGGTTTACTTATTTACACTTCTCTGCATTTGCTGGTTCTTTTTTAAATCTTATTTTCTGTAACCTTAGTTTAAACTTCTCAGAAGGGATATATTACACTGAACGGGTTTTCATTAATGATAACATTGAATATTGATAATAGTATGAAGCATAAATCATAAAAAAGCAGCCCATATTTGAAAACTGAAAGAAAAAGGGGAAAAGAAAGAATTTTTAGTCAGTTTAATACATTCTAGTTTGCAAGGTGTTACATTTTTTCTGGAATTTCTGTTGTTTTCAGCCAAAGAATAGTAAACTTTGATACCTGATTTCCAGAGACCCATCCCTTTGAGCTGGAGAGGAGCAACCTGCTTTGCTCTTATCATGGGTTGAGCAATAGTTAAAAGCAAATCTTGGTAAAAAAAAAAAATCTGTCTAAAATTCTTCTACCTCTGATAGTTGCAGACCACTTCCTTGAAGTTTTAAATTAAAAAGCATCTTAAATGATATCACTCTTTTCCCTAAGTTGGTTTCGAGGTTACAAGTCTTTGTCATAACTTAATTGGATCTAGTTGCAGGTCATCTTCACTAAATGCAGTAAAATCAGAGTAACTGGCTGGATATTCTTTCTGCTGACTACAGAAAATTAAAGCTACAAATTAAGCATATCAAGAGGCTAAATTAAAAAGAATTTCTGTCTTTGTTTTCCAGGCTATGGTTAAAATATCCATAGGCTCTTTTTAAATTACCTCAAGGTGTACTTCACTAAATAAAACAAACAAAAAAAACCAAGAACCATGCAGATAAAATTATCTGTTCCATTATAAAAACAGATAAAGTACATAATTTAGAAGCAGCAAAATATTGAGTATTTCTCCTTGAAATGTCATAATATGGTTTTATTAAATAAATAATATAATAAACCAAGTTATTATGTCAAGTAATCCTCTCTGAAAATGGCATTCAATATATTTTTTTCATCTTTTATATTTTTGTTATTTTTGGATTTTGTTTATTTGTTTCCTTCAAGTTGATCTTTTGATTGCATTAACCAAACTCCTATCCCTTAGAGGAACTCCAGCAAAAAAGACATGAGATTTTTCATTTATACTTAAGTATTAGCCTTGTCTTTCTGGAAAAGAAAAAAGAAACCCAAAATATCTCTTCTTCCAGTCAGTAATTCTTTTTGTTTTCCTTTCTTACCAGTAGTGAACAAAAAAGAAAACATTGCCTTGGGCTCAAATAGATTTTATAACCTTCAGCTTATAGATTCCAAACAATAAGTATGAACAACACACTATATTTTTCCACAGTTCTGACAAAGTTTTTGAGCTGCTTCTACTTTATCAGAGTGTAGCTGGCATATATTTACGGTCGGGCAGACAGCTGACAAACCTGTACTGAAGGTAGGAATAATATGTGCTTTGGAAAATGCAAATGAGGGCAGCAAACCTTGCATAAAACTCATGTGACATAACAGTTAACACTGCCTTTCAAGGATGACAAAGTGAAATTGGACAAGTTCCTTTGCCTTTCATTACTCCTTAGTACAAAGTGCAAGCAGGGCCACAGTGAAAGTGGGTCGCTGTGAACTTGTCCACATTTAGTAAATATTCTGTCACTTTGGTTGATTAAAGCCCAAACATTCAAGTGTTAAGAAAATAGCTGCCTCTTTTATAATGCTGTTGCCAAAAGGCCAGAAATGTGAAGACTGTGTAGGAGGTTGTCACTGCTCTGATGACTGCAGCCAGAATACGAATTGAGACAGGAAAGCAGAGTGGCTAGTCAGATTGCTTTGCATTCAGATTGAACCAAAGGCAACCCTTTACTTGTGTCCCACAATAATTCTACATTATGAAACAAATAAAAAACTGAAAAAAAAAAAGATAATTCATCCTTTTATCGAAATTACGGTATTTCTGTGCAATATCTATTTCCTGTTTGTGGATTAAAGGAGTACTACAGGCTTTGTTTTCCACTGCAGTGAACAAATGATGAACTTTCAGAATTGGTTTTGAAATTTAGAGTTTTCCCACAGGTGAAAGAAACTCTTAAGAAAAAAAATAATATAGATAACATAAAGCTATTCTGTACTTCTGGGTGATTTTTTGAGGGTGGATTTTAGCCCTACATGGACTCCTTTGCTTTGTGCACTGTGGGGTGCTGTAAAGACAGACTGTCAGTATGTTAGGAAAATTGGGCTGAGAGTGTGCCTAGTGTACTAAAGTGAATATTATAATGCACTGACTCACTGTACTGATCCTATAAATCATTACCTCCTTTTTGATGAAATCCTTCCCAAAAATGGAATTGAAAAGATCTAACATCCTTAGAAGTTATTCTCTCCTGCTGAATTGTGCATTTACTTTCATGTTTACTGAGTAAGTGCTGCTCTGATTGTAATCATTCCTGTGAGGATGGAGGAGGGTAAATTACTCCATGGAAGATTTGTCTGCCGGAAAGTGAGCAGAGGAATTCTGGCTGAATGAACAAAGATGGAAAGAGCAGGATGGGTTTGGGTAGGATGGGGAGGAAAAAACACCCTCATCTCCCCACATAAAAGTAGTATCTTAAAAGGTATTACTACTTAGGAGGCTCCTCTAATTCCTTCATGGGAGGAGGTGAAAGGGAGCAGTGAATGTTTTTTTACACTTCTTTTTTTTTTAGGTCAATTGCAGGTCCTTGGCTTGTAATATTTACTCTATTATCTTCATGCTATAATCTTAAAATTGGTATACAGCAGAGTGAGGAGCCAAATTATTAATAATGTTCACTGTTAGTAACTTCTCCTGTATTAATTGGCATTTTCAGAATTGTACCTGAGAAATCTGTGAGAGACGTAGAGGTTGTAGAGACATAGAGATATTATATCAAACAGTATTGCTGTTTGGGTCAGAGTATGCCAAACTCCAAAGGTTTTGCACTTTCCAAGTGCAGAAGACCACCTCTGACACAAGCAAGCCCACTGCCCTACCTGTAACAGCCATCTATTGCTAGGACACATCCGTAGAGCTAAGGGAAGTGTTATGTGACAAGCAAATAAATGCAAAATCCATTCACATTATGAAAGGATAAGCTTCTAGGGAAATAAATTTCAATTTTAGAGAGAAAATCTATTTTTTATTTTAAAATATGTAATGCAAAGTTAATAGAACATTTTGAGAATCTTTTAGATCGATGGAATGAAGATAAGAGTGAAAACAGTAGGTATAATTTAAAAGATATTAAGATAACTGAGGAAAAAAAACCAAACCAGACACTTTCTGAAAAGAAAAAAGACAGGGTGCAGCAAGTAAGTTATTACAAATGATATAAGACTGGTCTCAAGATTGAAGTCAGCTTAGTAACAAGTGGAACACTTCAACGTGGAAAGGAATAGTATTTGCAAGATGAATATCATCTCTATCAGATACAGTTTTGTTCTCTTTATAAATGGTATGTTTAAAGGTAAAATGTTCAAATATAACTTTTGCTGCATGAAGCAAGCTATGTGCAAAGGAATAGAAACGTGTTTAATGTAAGGAAGAAGCAGGAGAAAAGAACAATAAAAGAAAACTGACAGAGGGTTAGCAGAGTTCAGCATGCAGATGTAGGAGAGAAAAAGACCTGAATGGATGCTAAACCTGAGGAGACACACCAAAGTCACAGTCCATTTGTACAATGCTAGATATTAATAGAGATATTGCTATCCAATACATCAGGATAGGCTACAGAAACAGATAAAAAAAAAAATATTAACTGGCTGCATCTGAGCTATGAGGTGAATGTGCTGTCCTCGTGGCTGGCCAGCTGGAGGCTGAGTTGGAGAAGGTGCTGGCTCTGGTGTTGCCCAGACACCTACATTTCCTTCTTAAAGCTATTGGTGACTGTCACCAGCCCCTGTGGTTGCCCAGACATGCTACCAGGGAGAATCCCTGTGCTAGTAGATTATCCTTTGACACCCACATGATTGGCGTCTACCTCAGACCTACATGTTTACTCTCTTTTCCATGTTACTGAGGAAAATCAGGAATGAGTCAGCACTGTCCTAAGGTCTAAAGCAGGACAGATAGCCTGCATCCCAAAATCAGTTAATTTGGTTTAGCTAGACTACTTAATGAGGACCGGGACAGCCTGATCCACAAGGTCAGGGTGGATTGTGGTGGAGGTCCAAAAGAATAGACAGGTGTACTGCTAGATCCGCTCTGTTCTGGACGTTTGGATTGTAAACTGTATCCAAAGGTGCAGGGAGGTCCCTTGCCAGGGCTGGTTCACTCCCACAAGTCAGGAAGGGCTGTCTCTAAGCAGTGTTTTATTTAAGGACTGTGCAGCTGCTGCTTCCCTCCTGACATCCTGTTGTTACTGTCTGCCCAGCAGATGTCCCTCGGCCACTGTGGGATGAGAGCACATGGATCCAGAGGCTCTCTCCTTTCTCTGTGCTGATTGCTGCAAGTAAATAACAAGTTTGAACTGGTCGCTTAGAGCTGGAAACAGTCAATACCTAATTTTCCTCAGCCTGTGAATGATGCATGCTGGGTCACTTGCAGTTCTTTCAGCTCTTTCTGAAGTGACAAAGAGATGTTATAAGAACTGGTGTTGAACAGTTTTCAAGCACAAATAAATAAAAAAATGTTCAGGTGCTACAGCTGTGACCATTGTTCCACAACCAGGGGTATGTATGTTAAAACAAGAATAATTCCTATTGAAGTTTTACTACTGCACATGTTAACAGAATGCAACACTCTCAGAAGCAACAAGACTTCTCATTGTGATATTCTGTGTTCATACCTCGAATCCCTGTGGTCTTCCTAGACTTTCTTTAATATGTTTCCACGCAACAAGAATCTCTGATACAGACAAACTCGTAGCTTTGACATCGATGGGAGCAGCAGTGGGTTCTGTATTAAGAAAAATTGAAACAATAAACCTCCACTGTAACAGCTTGTATTTATCAAAAACACTCTGCCTGAAACTGTCATTTACTTCCTTTATTCTACCTTAATACTCTCAAGAAGGTATGACACTTAGGGGGAACATGAAAAACTGAACAAGATGAAGAGATTATTATTGTTGTATTTCTTTATTTGTGTCATGCTACATCAATATCTCATCACTGATGATGGGTGCAGCAAACTGCAAAAGAATCTCTTGTCTGCAATTCTTTAAAAAAGCTTTAATATTTGTATATGTGTCCCCTGCCTCCCCACACCCCTTTCATAGCCCTAACTGCAGCAGCAAACGGAGCATTCATTCTGTTTGTGGCTTTTTAGCGCCATTCTGTCAGCTCAGGATGAGCAATGCCTTGCTGGGGTGCTCAGTCAGTCCTGCCCTGGGGCAATACTGAGCAGGAAGTGATACCCTGCACTGTAGTGAAATGCTATGTGAAAGATGCTTTTTTAAAGACTATGTTATTATGTCCTGAAGTCACAGGAACCAGTGTTTGGGATGTACCACCTTCTCTCTGCTGTGCAGCATTTACTGTTTTACTGTACATCCATGCTATCCATATAACACTCTGCAGTCCTGACCTCCTGATTATCTGGAACAGAGGATCCTTCCTGTCCTCCAGCCTGGCTAGGTGCCCTTTGGTGGTGCTGGGGCATGGCCAGGATGCTCACAGAATGCTGTGGGATGCTTTACACACCACACTTGCCCAGCTGTGTTGTCACAGGCGTGTTTGCCTTTGTACTTTCACATCAATGAATGCTTTATAGAGGCCCAGCTTCTTTCAGTGGTTGGGAAGTTGAGTAAATGTCCCCAGACATTTGCCATGACAGGCTACTGAGCACCCCACCACTCAGTTGTATCACCTGTTAGAGTAGTGACAAATGTCCAAAAATTTATGAAACTGGCACATGAGTCAAGGAAATCTTATGAGTATTTTGCTTTATTACCTAAATACTACTGAAAACTTTCTTGAAGACAAGCTGTGGAGGCAAGGCTTCTACACATACTGTGCAGCACACAATAAGGCATTTCTCCACCTTTCTGGTGTAGTTCACTTAGCAAAAATGTGAATTCACATTCCCCTCTAGTCACAGAACCTGTGATTTCTTCCTTGGCCTAATGTTCTTCATTACATTTCTAATGCGTTGATCTGTTCCTGAAGGGCAGGCAGAGGTCTTGGTTTTATTGCACAGGGAGACACATCAAAGAGCTTTCTGAAAAATGGGGTTTTGGAGGCTTGTTTAACAGGGTTGCAGAGAAGCAGTCTCCTTACAGAACAGCCTGAGATAAAATTACATATTTTTCTCAGTGATCAAACCACCTAATATGTAAGATACCTAATATCAGTGTTGACTCATTAACTACTCTCCCTTCTCTGCAGCTGTTGCTCTGGCACTGCTGCCCTACAAATATTTTTGACACAGCTCATACAAATTTTTCATCCTTTTTGATGTCGGACTTTTAATGCTTGTTACACTTTTTTGATCTCTTTTTTAATTTACGTCTGAAGAAAAGAAGTCAATCTGATGTGATACGAAGTGGTGTTTGCTGTTTGCCAGCAATGAGTATCACTAATAAGTATAAAATATGTTTGGAGCTTTTTAGGTTATAAAGAATAAAAAAAATATGTTCAGGAATAGGAGAAATGATCTTTTAAATTCAATACTGAAAGAATTGTATTATGAAGAAATATATTGCTTGTAATATCATTTTCTGTTCAACAGTTACATCCTGCTTTCCATTTTATGTACTACTAAGATTTGTGTGGCAAAAGCTGTTTTCTAGTTTTTGTATTACTGAAGCAATTACCTTGTTGTCAGAAAAGATTGCAGTGGTATAAATAATTTGAGATGTACACAAAATGTTGGTTGGCAGACTTTACATTTTCTATAAATGCAGGAATCATTTTCTCTTCACAGCATTCATGAGGAGTGGTTTATACATTGCTTGAATAGAAACAGAATATTTTCTGATATTTTTAAAAATGTTTTCAACAAATGGAGCAGAAATAGTTTGGATTTTTTTTATGTGAAGAAAATGTATTTCTCACATATTCAGAAATAATTCACTGCAGTTTCACTGATATTAGGCACTGAGAATTGTGTTCAGCAAAACAACAGAAAATATCTATTTGGGAATAAGATATAGCATAACTGTCTGAAAATTTTTGGAGCCTAAATAGCTTTTTTTATTGATTCAGATATGATGAGGACCATATAATTTCTGGTGATATAATACAGTCTGTGGTTCACTCCAATGTCATGCTTTATTCTCTGTGTCTAAAACTAATGATAAGTGTGATAGGTTCATTAGCTTTTTCTATTATGGTCACTGATATTATAATCGTATTATTTTCTTCACCTATAGGTTAAAGTTATTTTCTTCACCTATAAGTTAAACCTATAGGTGTCTACCTAAGGTCATACTTCCTGAAAAAAGAAAAAAGTCCATTTTTAGGAGTCTCTTTAATAGTCCCCTCTTTGAATTAAAGATGCAGTACAACAAATTCTCATAAGGCTGTGTGCAATATCCATGAAACACTGTCTTTCCCTGTACTGCAGTGACACTTTAAAGAAATATGATCAATATATAGGATTTTTGGGATGGCTGTAAAATGGCAGGACATACATTTGCACTAATTTAATTTCTAATGTTCAGAGAGGGAATCCTGAATTTTGACACTAGGAAGTAAAGAAAAGAATCAGTTACTGGCCCTCAGTGTGCAGTACCTGTTTATGACAGTAAGCTGATCTGTTTTCCTGAAATATTCATCCTTAAGGATTTCCACATGAAGTCCAAGAGTCTACTCAAATTTATGTTGTTTTCATTCTTCTGTGGAACAGAACCTCAGTCAGGACTACTCAACCAATCACTGCATAGCTCTTCAGTTCTTATTTTGATTCCAAAAAGAATTTTTACAAAGTAGTCTTATTCAAAATTCAAGCCCTTATTTGAAGATAAGAACCTCAGTCTGTGCAATTACATTATGACTGCAGGCAGTTCTTCATAGTTGAGATTTTGGGATTTCAGCCAGGATCTATTTCTGTGATAATGCCTCTCTGTGGAAAAATCCACAAGAGATACATCAGAAGGAAAATCAGGAAAAGTCATCCCTCTTGTGTCAACCTATAAGTAAAGAAAGTGGTAGTATTTGCTTCCTTGCTAGAAATAGGCACATAGACTATCTTGCAAATCAGAGAACCTTTAGTGAACCTTTTCCATTCTGAGAAATGGGGAACTCCACCAGATCTGCAGTGAAATGTCTGTCTGCAGGATATAGAACTTCCTCCAGAATTTTCCCCTTAAAAGGGGAAAAATATCCAATTTCCACAATAGCAGAAACAAGACTACTGTTCCCAGGACAGACCTTTGGAATTATCACTTTTCCACAAGTCCTTTCTATTTTCACCTTCTCTCTGACCATTGTCTTTGCAGAAGACAAAACAGAGGAAAAATTAGAAGAGCATTGGAATGAGCTACAAGTGAAGACCTCTGCCCTAAATATTTTTGATGTAGTGCTGAAATGCAGTGCTCTTTCTTGTTGGGTAGATCTTCTGAAGCCTTCTCCTGCACACTTTCCCACAGTGTACATCCTGCTGTGACTCTCCATTCCCTGTGGAATAACCCTGATTTATTACACAGCAGAGTGTCACCTGGGAATAAGGAGCTGCCTTATTCCACAAAGAATTTGCCAGAGGAGTGTTGCCATCTTTATGATCATAAATGGTTTGTTTCCATCAAGTGACATAGCAAAAAGAGTTACCCTCAGGATGTGAGAGGGGGATGTGCCCATTATATTTATTGCACATTTGCTTCCTAGGGGGCTAGTGCCATTGATCAGAGAAGTGATAATAAACTCCAGCATGTCAGGGTTGTGGTTTCATTCCTTAAAAAGTCTTTGGAGACAGCTCTAGCTGAGCCTTCACAGGATGGCTCCAGACAGATCATCTGGCAGAATCAGGAAATAACCCTCTGCAGTTTACCTGCCAGTTACTTTTCAGGTTCACCTAAACCCCAAGCAGCTCAGCTTTAGCTATGAAACGAATCACAGGACTTAAAGAATTTAAGATTTTAATTAAAGACATTGAGGCTGTATTCAAAAGTCTGTAATTGCATATTATTTCCTCTCAATGAAAAGAGAATAGCAACTTATTTGTCTAAATATGGAGACACAAAACTGCAGTGGCTTTTGTATGGTCCTTTGCCTTTTGGATAACTGGGAGTTTTGGATCTCCATTGACTCCATGAATGACTCCAAATCCATACAAAGCAAGAACAAAATCTCTGTGCAGTATCATTGCATCTTGTATGTATTACAGAAGTGCATCTGGGGTCCCTCAGGAGGTTTTAAACATTAAGTGTGAGAGTCTTCAGGCTTTAACCTGCATCGCTCAGGGTTTTCTATTTCCTATATAGAAATTTTTAGTAGTATTCACTACTCCCTTTATCAAAATTATAGATCTTTCAATTGTTGTGAAGATAATTCTGTCAATGCCTGAAGGAGAAATTATATACTGAAATGAACAGAAGTGATCCTGTATCACCCATTATGACAACCATTAACCAAAAAATCCTTTATAAAAGGCCTAACTCATCTTGAAACCAGTTAGGTTCCCAGAAACTTGTTTCTATTTCCTTTTTATATTCTCATCTATTTCCATACTGTAGAGTACTCTAATTCATATTTATCTCTGTGCTTTTAGGCTGCATCTATACTTGGAAACTAAATGGGGACAAACAGCTATCTGTGGCATTATACTGTTGACACCATCCATATTGACTTTGGGCAATTTGTGCTGCCTCAGGACGTGATAGTTTTATCAGAGTAAGGCCTTCATGCAAATTAAAACATTTGAGTCTTTCTTATGTGTAATTTCTACCCCATCTCCATGAGTAGAAGAACAGATTAAATTTTATTTATAGTACATTTGAATAGCAAATTCTGCACTGTTGAATTTAGAAAGGGTTGAATTTCTGACAATTGGCAATACCAGAAAATTTCATTACAGATGTAAAAATTTTCACTTTAATGTTCTTATTAGCTATCCTGTCTATATAATCTTATTTATTTAAAATAAATGATAAAATTTTTAATTATTGTTTACCATTCCTTGAATTTATTTCATTTAAATTCCTTACTTCAATTTTTCATGCCTTATATACTTTCCCAACTTAAAAAAAAAGAACCTATAAACCTTTATTTTTTATCTATACTTGTGTTATTTTTATCCTTTTCATTACTTGGATTGCATTCTGTATGTTTTTTACTTATTCTCATTATCTTTTAGAGGGTACATCTAGAGATCCTCAGATGTAATGTCCTGTCAGAAATATACCATTTCTTGCAGCATAAACTTCAAATATCTAAGTTTTCACTTACAGACATTCCAAAACACTTCTATTTTTAGTTTCATCAGTTAATTCCAGTTAATAAAATAATTTCCTGCTTTTTAATGACGATGTGTACCACTGTTATTTGTTATGATCAGCTTTTCTATAGTGTCTTAATTATTCATCAGAACAAGGCTATTGTACTGTTATTTCTTCTCATTTAGTCAGTACAGGATAAAGAATCTGCTAATTAGCACAGCCAGAACACAAGGTCATTAGTCTTTACTAATTAATTTTTACTATCCAAACTACTCTGAACAACTAAACTTGCTGATAAATAAAAACATTCTTTAGTATTTTTCAACAATTAGAAATGTCTTTTTCAGCATCCAAATTGATCAGGGTAATCAGTAATTTACCCCTAGCTTGATTTCCAACTTTTGTAATTGTCCTTTTCCAAAATTACATGGAACTCAAGGTTATTCTGCTTTATCCAAACACTGATTTTTTATTTGCTGATTCATTATCACATCATCAGCATGTTATGACATCCAACTTGTTACTTTTATTTTGTCTTTCTTCTGTAGCTCATACTTTGTCTAAAGAAAGCCAGCCTGGCCATCACTGTTATCAGCACAGCCTTTTCCATCTTCTTACCATCGTACCTTCACACTTGTATTTCCTTCTCCATTGCTATATTTTTGATTTCTCCAGTTTTCATTTTCCAGTGAATTAAAGCCACACACAGAGGCTGCAGATAGTTTTCCCTAACACTGAAAGCTTATATTAGTAATTTTAGAATTCTTAGCACCTTGGTATTTAGGTGAAATGTAGTCATCAATAAAAAGAGGATGCATAAATGTTTTTGTTGTAAAAAACAGTGCTAACATTATTTTTGTTCATTGCTTTATTTTCAGTGTCTAGTGCCTTTACAATGTTTTTTTCTTCTGTGGATAAAATTCATCTGTAACTGCACTGAATTTCAGTGCCGTTTTAGTATTTCCTAGCAAGATTCTGATACCTTATTTTCCTGACAGAATGTATGGTCAGAAGATTCTTCTCTGTTTTGTTCATATCCTTTTCAGCCTCAGGCTTGCACATGGCAACCTTTCTCCTGGCAGGTAGCCTAATTTGCCGTGCCCTCATGTCTCTTTCTCTTACTAAAGTTTTCCTTCATGTAAAGTTCAGGCTCATCCTTCCCAGCTGCTGGAAATGCCTACTGTCTCCTTTTGTTCTGCCTTCTTATTGAGGTAATTGTGCATCTTTTTTCTATCCTGCATCTTCTGAGCATCATCCTCTTTCCCTCTTCAGAACTTCTTCCTGATTCCCATCATCACTTTTAACATCACTACGTGTGACCTCTATTTCCTTCTTTTCTCTGTGATTACTTGCTTTATTTCCTTTCCTATGTTTTCCAGGAAAGGCTCTTCCTTCAAACTTCCCTACTGAATAAAGATACCTTTTCCAGAGAATCACACATATATTTGCTTTTCTTTTCTCCATGGGTTATATGTCTAGTTTTGTACAACCTTTTTAACAGATTCTCCATTCTATTCTCTATTCTTCCATTACATTCATCTGCAATTTTAGGTCCTGGGCAGTCTTTCCCATGAACTATATTCTGATGATGATTTTTATAAAGACAAAAGACTGGTGAAGGAGGAAAAAGTATCTATGACCAGGTAGAATTTCTTGCCCCTTCACCTTTGGATCACCACTGTTGTGGATGTTTTAGTGACCATCGGTGTAATTCTGTCTTCTAAGTACCTGTTGGGTCAATGTCCAGGTGGAGGCTGGTGACAAGTGTTGTCCATCCGGGCTCTGCCTTGGGACTGGCATCCTTCAATATCTTTATCAATGACAAGGACAGTGAGATCAAGGGCACCCTCAGCAAGTTTGCAGATGACAACAAGCTGAGTGCTGCAGCTGACACGCCTAAAGAAGAGGATGCCATCCAGGATATGGGCAAGCTGTAGAAGGGGGTCTGTAGGAACCTTATGAGGTTTAACAAGGCCAAGTACAAAGTTCTGCACTTCAGCTGGGGCAGTCTTAAACACTGAGTGGGAAAAGAACTAATTGAGAGTAGCTATAAAGAGAGGACCTTGTGAGTTGTCATGGATGAAAAGCTGAACGTGAGCTCTCAGTGTGCACTCACAGCCCCTAAAGCAAATCATAACCTGGGCTGCGTCCAAAGCAGCGTGGGTAGCAGAGCGAGGGAGGGGACTCTGCCCCTCTGCTCTGCTCTGCTCTGCTGAGACCCCTCCAGCTGCATCAGCTCTGGAGTCTTCATCACAAGAAAGACCTGGACCTGCTTTAGCAGATCCAGAGGAGGGACATGAAGTTGATCAGAGGGCTGGAGCCCCTCTCCAGACAGGCTGAGTTGGGGTTGTTCAGCCTGGAGAAGAGAAGGTCCCAGTGAGAATGTCTGGCCCATAGTATCAGGATAAGGGGGAATGGATTTAAACTAAAGGAGGAGAGATTTAGATTAGTTGTTAGAAAGAAATGAATTACTGTGAGGTTAGTGAGACCCTGGAACAAGATGCCCAGAGAAGATGTGAATGCCCAATACCTGAAAGCGTTCAAGGCCAGGTTGGGTGGGACTTTGAGCAACTTGGTTAGTGCAAGGTTCTCTGCCAACAGCAGTGTGTTAAAATTGATGATAATGAAGGTCCCTTCCAACCCAGTTCATTCTATGACTCTATTATATGACCTGACTTAATAGACAGAAAAACATTAGCCACTCTACTTACTTCTGAAAAAGTGCTAAGTGTTTTTGTCAAATTTCTGAGTTCTTTTACTTAGAAGGCAATGTTTTAAACCTTTTGCCCCAGGCAGAGTCACTATGCAATCAGAGGGCAGTCTATTGTGTTCAGTGAGGGAACACCTTACTCAACACCACCTACCAAGTTGCTTGCTCAAGGGCAACTCAGAACTATCACCAAAGGGCTCTGAATGTGAATCACACAATATGATGTCACAGTCATACAGAAGATGGAGATGCATTCATTCTTAATAAATGTGAGATTTCTTCACGGTTCAGAATCTGTCCCATGAAAACTGGGGGTTTTTTTTCCAGCGTGCTAAAGAAAAGCAACATGATTTAGACTTCCTAAGGTAAATTTGTTACATCATTAAACAATTGTAGATCCATTTGTAGATGTGGGAAAACTTGTAATATATAACATAAAGCCTTAATTTTAAATAATTTTATCCTATTGCTTTCTCTAGATATTTACTGAGTGAATTGGATGTGTAATGAAAAGCACGTAAGCTAAGGCTTTGCTGGAACACCCCTAGGACCATAATACTGTCAATTGTTATTTAATATCTACTATTCAATAGAAATCCTTGAAAAATTGTGCCTTCAGATGTTTAGCTCCCTAGGCATGACAGTCCATATCTCTTTCAAAACCAGTTCCCCATTTTCATAGAAAACTACAATGTCTATTGTCCTCAACCTTCATGTTGCCCTGAATTTAGCTGTAAAAATCAGTTTCATTGCTCCTTTAAATTCTCAGTAAATTACCTTGTTTTTTTCTGGAGGAAAGATTTTTATAAATTAATTTTGTACTGTAATGTCACAGCATCCCATATCTTTCCTGAAATATGTCTTGTAAAATATTTAGGCCCATAGAATTCCTCATGCGCAGACGCATACAGAGACTGAATTAGCAAAGCTATAATGGATAGATACTTTCAAGTTACTGAATTCAAATCAGAAAAGCTGTTTTCTAGAGAAAGTTAATTTTAATATTCTATTAAGACCATTTTTAAAGCTCATATTTTAAAAGAACTGATAGAAAAAAATTGTTTCTCTATTACTAATTATTCTATTTCCAGTCTTGTCCAAAAAACAAGTAAAGTTATAAGGAATCATTATTACAATTCAGCGTTCAGCTTCTGCTAAAATAGCTTTTGCTACTAAAAAAAAAATAAAGTGTTTGTCTCCCTTCCTTTGCAAAACTTTATTTGCAAAGAAGTTTCTACTTAGAGTATGAAATTATTAAAAATATAAACATCCCCATTGACCTCACAGTATCCATTTTCATTGATGAACAGGAAAGTCAACTGTACAATTTTCATCTTTTACTGTGCAATTTTTACATTTTAAAATGTAATTGTTTTTATAAAAATATGACTACTTGGTAATCCTGATTCAAAAAGTGAAAAAAACCCAAATTACTGGGACTAATTTTTGTAAAAACAGCAGCTCCAATCTCTGTAATTACTGTGAGAGAATATTAGCAGACAGTGTCTGCTATGTCATGGTTCCAAAGTTATAGATTTATTGTGGGTTAATATGAAGTAACATTTAATGTTTTCCAGCTTCACAAGAAATATTATTATCTTTGCATTGCTGTTTCAAAGACAGAGTATGAAATTCCTCTCATTTGCACTAGGACTGCTAATTTTACTCTCTTAATAGGAGACAGCAGAATAACTCAAGATAGAATAGCAAAGAAAAACTGATATTTATAAATTTCAGTAATGTAGCTTCTGAAAATATTCTTGTGGATAACATTTATTTGTCTTTTTGGTGAGTGGGAATTTCCATACATTGGGTCCTGTCAAAATAGAACAGCTTCTTTTACTAGTACTGATTAGTGCTTGTTGGTTGTTTCTGTTTGGTTCTTTTCTGCCCAAAAAAATACTGTTTAGAACTTGCAGCAATTCTCAATAGAAATTTTCAAGAAATATCTTCCATTTGTTCTTGGGAGCTATTCCTATAAATTGCATTGAAGACTGGGACATTAGTGCAGTGTCAGAACTTTCTACTAATGAAATAAAAATTAAAACAAAATTTATTTCTGTGTACTTTTAGAATGTTTTAACTAGGAAATGAACATTCATAAGTGAATTTATTTATTCTTTGAGCTGTTTGATTAACACATCAAAAAAAGGATCATGAATCTCAGGAACATTAGAAAATGGCATCCTTTCTTTGCTCAGCGTTACAGAAAGACCTGTCTAAAATTAAGGCTAATGATTTCATACAAAGGATGAACTTTCATGGTTTTGGGGGGTTTTTGGGGTGTTTTTTTGATTATGACTAATGTGGCTTGAAGTCTATTCCTAAACTTTGTAATTTCTTTCTAGGTAAGCTTGGCAAGTTCCTTCCTTCTCTGCAAAACCTGTTTAATGTTATTTACCACATATGCAAAGAGATTTGTAATTTAAGGTTTAACAAGTGTGTTGCAAGAGGATGCATTATGTATAAAAGTCTTAATATAATTCACGATATGCGATTTAACTTCATGTTGAACTGACCTCCTTCAGCTGAGCAGATGACCACAATAGGGCTGAAGGGACCATCTCCTTTGTTGTTGTAAACACCAACTTTCACCTCAAAAGGAGTCAGAGGTGGCACACTTTCATCTCTGTAGATGAATTTTGAGGCATCTGAAGATGTCACCATTTTTTCCTTCCACCCACGCGTCCCATTGGGTCTGAAGGCTACAATATATCCAAATCCTTCTCCACTCTGAAACTCTTCTGACACTGGCTGAAAAATTAAGTTCAGAAACTTAACTACGATTAGAAATAATTTTACTAATTTAAAAAATATTACAGTTCCATTATAGGATTTTACTTAACGTACTTGTCCTCATAAGGACAATTGCTTCTGAAGAGGTACCTTCTAAGAGAGTTTCCTCACCTAATCACCATAGCCAAGTCATTGTCCTTGGACTAAATGGGGTCTTGTGCTCAGAAAAGTGTTTTATTTTATACATGCCACTTTTTATTGGGATGTTTTGACCCGTTGTTTGTAGGTGGAATAGCCCTACCAGTGGCCTTGTTAAAAATAAAGACCAATATATCGAGATACCTACTGTGGTGGCTGTGGTGGGACTCTTTTGGGTTTTAGGTGCCAGACTGTCTAAATTCTGTTCCAAGTGGGGTGTTAGGTCTTAGAGATTCAATTCCAGGGTTCAACTTAATACTTAGGATACATTGTAATAAATCTAAGTTGTTCTAAGTCTGAAAAAGTTGTTGAGTTGTTTTTTTTTGGTGGAAAATAACACATTTTCTTTTCTCTCCTCAGACGACCTGTAAAATTGGCCACTTAAATTGGGACACATCTGACATAAGCAGGCTGTTAGAAAAGGGATTTTTCTGCTTTAGAGTCTGAACACTGCAAAACCTAAAACTTACCTATCCTACTAAATGAATGGAACTTCTCGGCTAATTAGTACATTAGCAGTAGCTTAGATTTATTATGATGTCAATGGGCTAGTTTAGAAACTAGGTTATATTTAACAGTTGTCTGCATATTAAACCTATGTGAAATGTCAAAAAAATGGGTGCCTAAACTCTCTCTCTTGAAATGCCCATCCTAGAGGTGCAGCTAATGGACAAATGAATCAGAGCCGGGGCACAGGTGACACTAAATCCTCTCTTCTCCAGATTTCAAGTGAATATTTCAACACCAGGCACTTCACTTGCAGACAAAATTTTCTACCCATCCTTCTGAAGCTGTGCACTGCATATCCCAGAAAAAAAAAATAAACATGACTCCATGGACACAGGATGAAAATCTAAGACAGGCTTTGTAACTTAGTCTCACCCATGGGTCTCTGAGTTTGTTGGGAACAAAACTCTGTTCCTTGATAGAATGGGATTTATAAGACTCTGCAGTAGTCCCCCAACCCAGTCACCTAGCAGGTGCTATAAAGACACTTAATAAGAATACTGCATATTAATATCTCTTCATAGGGACTGGGATTAGGTCAATTCACATCAGAAACAGTTCTAGCCACCAGGTATTTTTGTTCAGGATTCAGCAAATTCTCTCCTAATAAGAGACATGTTGTCATTTACCCTTACAGAATATGAAGCAAAATGAAATCACCTCTATCTCAGCTGTCTTTGGTAGCTGATGTAGAAAAAGGCAGATGTGCCAACAGAAGGCAGTCTCTTTAGATGCCCTAAAATTTGCCAATTTAAACAATTAGAATTTGGTGTGTCTCTTACCATCTTAATCACTCGTCAAATTGGCTAAGCTTAAAATTTTTTCATTGTAAACCCATATCTTTATTCGATGGAATTTTTCTTGAGTACGTATACATATATATATATGTATATATGAATTTTTATGAATCTGAAACTGTTCATGATGAATCTAGAAGTTTTGAAAACTCCTTAAGGAAAGTCTGTGTTCTACTGTTTTTCATAATTAGCAGAGAAAGCAACTCTCCCACTGGCATGACCATACATCTGTGTTGCATCTTGCATTCCAAATATGCTCACAAGATTCTCTTTAATTTATTTTTATTCAGCAATTTAAAATAATTGTTTCTTAATTGATATTCAAAACATTTTATACGTCTTTCCTTCTCTTCTCTTAGCTATTATTTAATCTGGTGTTTACATCAGATCCAGAAAAATCAAATTAACCCAAGCAGTACATCAGGAAGAAAAGCCTGATGAATTAGAAAACTTCAGAGCTGATACCATAACGTCTTCTACTCAAAACTCATGAAAATCCACAGTACTTTGAAATTTTAGAACATATTTAAGAGTAGTATTTTGTTGTGTTGACAAGATTTGTTATAAGGAAACCCCAGTAGAGTACTCTTTATTTTGGCCTCAAAGAAGTTAACATGAAACAAAACCTTTAAAACAGAAAAATCCCTTACCTCCCATGCTATTACTAATTCATGTCGCCTTCCACTTCTGCCACTCACGTTAGCTGGAGGTGTCTTTGGCACTGTGTGCAAAAAGGAAAAACAAAACAAAACAAAATAAACCAGAATATCCAAGTTATTGAAGTTTTCCCCATTGCAATAAGTTCTATAGAAGACATAAGACTGTTAAATCAGAACAGGAATAAAAACATAGCACTCTGTGGTAAAGAAAATTTGCTCAAGCCTCATTTGAGAGAATTGCACACACAAGCTAGAAAAATCAAACAAAACCTAAGCAGAGAATGGAAATAACTTTGTAATAAAAAAATGTTTAAGCACTGGGTCTTCTGCAGATTGGTAAAAATTTCAACGTACAGATCACTTAAGAGATAAAACAGGAACTACCTTGTTAATGTTTGTCATTTTTTAATAAGCAACTTGAAATGCTAAGAAATCTGACATATTTCAGATTTCAGGTTAAATCTTACAACATAATTAATAATGTCTCTATTATTTTTCAGGTAGTTAGTGATTTAGAATGTTTAAATTATTGTAAATCTATTTTTCAATGATCTACTGGGGAGCCAACTTTCAGAAATTTTAAAGCAGCCAACCACAAATGTCCATCATGATTTCTTACAAAATGCTGGGAAACAGTACTACCCACAGTTCTTGAAAAATTGAGCTCATAGTTGCAGTTTTAAAGGACAAGAGCAATCAATGAAATTCATTAAAGTAAATTATAACTATCATCAACATTTTTATTTGGATTTTAACATTTTTCAAAACCAGAGATATTGCTTATTCCATTGGAATTGTATAATTTATTTTACCTTGTTTAGTGCCTCTAATGAAACTCCTATAATGGCCAAAGTCTTGAGTTTATTTACTGTGAGGAAGCAATATCTGCATTCTCTATTTGATTAAATTTGTCATAAGATACAAACTTTTTATATTCTTCTTTACAGCAGTACATAGGTCACTGGTAGAAATGTACTGTGAGCCTTTAAGTGTTCAGGCCTTATTGCATGTTTAACTTATTTAGTGAGTAGCACTCCACCTTTGAAGTATACAAAATAAAATGCATATTAATAAATGTACACAGTCCTCTCTGTTTCCTGTGCCATTGAAAGCTTGAGTTCAATGAAAATGCAATTTTTATTAGCTTCTGTCTGTCCACCTAAGACTTCATAATTCATTTGTATAGTCACTTTTTGAACCCTCAACTCCCCAGTAAAGAACAGGAGCCTGATTCTGCTTTTCCTCATAAAAGAAGCAACCCAACAAGGTGCAGGGAGTGATTCTGATCCATACTGCTGGAAATGAGGCAGGTGTTATTTTATCTGTGGCTCTAACAGACTGATAGGGGAGATTTCTATTGTGTTTCTCTCCAATAAACCTGTGTTCATCTGGCAAATATGGTACCTTCGACTCCTTCCTTCCTTCCTTCCTTCCTTCCTTCCTTCCTTCCTTCCTTCCTTCCTTCCTTCCTTCCTTCCTTCCTTCCTTCGCTTCCTTCCTTCCTTCCTTCCTTCCTTCCTTCCTTCCTTCCTTCCTTCCTTCCTTCCTTCCTTCCTTCCTTCCTTCCTTCCTTCCTTCCTTCCTTCCTTCCTTCCTTCCTTCCTTCCTTCCTTCCTTCCTTCCTTCCTTCCTTCCTTCCTTCCTTCCTTCCTTCCTTCCTTCCTTCCTTCCTTCCTTCCTTCCTTCCTTCCTTCCTTCCTTCCTTCCTTCCTTCCTTCCTTCCTTCCTTCCTTCCTTCCTTCCTTCCTTCCTTCCTTCCTTCCTTCCTTCCTTCCTTCCTTCCTTCCTTCCTTCCTTCCTTCCTTCTTCCTTCCTTCCTTCCTTCCTTCCTTCCTTCCCTCCTTCCCTCCTTCCCTCCTTCCTCCTTCCCTCCCTCCCTCCCTCCCTCCCTCCCTCCCTCCCTCCCTCCCTCCCTTTAACATGGCAAAAGGGCAATGAAGTTTTCCTTTCAGAAACAGAATTTCCCTCGGGCTTTAAATAAGGAGTAGAAAGAATACAATCCATGTGCAACAGCGTGACAAATGGTCTAGCATGAAAAGATGCAGATGAAGCCTCATCTGACAGTTAATTAACATCCGAAAATGATGATGGCATCTCTAATGGAGCATATTTAAACCTTGTTTAGCACCCATTTTTCTCTTGCCTCTCTAAGGTATTTTTGGGTAAATTGTAGAGACAAATGAAGTTTTTATGTAGGTGCCTGCCACATTAGAAATGAGAGAGTACGCTGTAGCCCTTTGAAGCATCCAACATGATGAACTTATTTAACCTGCAGCACCCTCTTTCTGGAGTTTTCTTGTTAACAACGTTGCAGAGTGTGGCTCTGTTTAAATGCGTAAACGTTAAAAGAATAAAACTGCCAAAACGATGAATTTCTTTTGCACAAAACTAAAATGTACGCTCACACAGTGAAACTCTTTCAAATGAATAACCATTAAAAGAATAAATGTGTCAAAAGAATAAATTTCCTCTGCACTGCAGCAAAGTAGAGCATGCACAGTTAGAGGGAGACAGTTTGAAATGAGTAACTATTAAGTGAAGAGAACTATTAAAAGGAAACATTTTTTGCCAGACACCAAGGCTGTACATCAGTCTTGCTTTCAGCACCATCCCCTTTATATCAATGTTATGGCTGAATTTACTCACTCATGGCCTGAGTTTGTTGCTATGCAATTAATGATTTCCCAATCTTTATGCTGTTAATTCTCAGCAGCGGAGATGCACTTGCCCCAAATACACAAATATGATGCCCAAACTTGGCTCCTGGAAAAAAGATACATGCACCTGGAGAGCAAGGATGTCAGGACCTTTGTTATTTAGGGTTTATCAAAGCTGAGAAGTTTGGTATTTATCTTCTGAATAAATACACCCCCCACTTAGTGCAAACAAATAAAAATCTTGAAATGAATGTGCCCGGAGTTTGATTTGGTTGCGAACAACAGGATTTTTTTCTTACTGTTTTCCATTTACAAGAAATTACTGTGATATGCTGGAAATGAAAGTCAAATTAAAATCTATTAAAACTTATCTCCTCTAAACCAAACAAAAAAGCCATTAACATTTTTTCTAAGAGCAGACAGGGAGAGTGTAGCTCTCAGCAGGTCCTACAAAGCATTTGACAAGATACTTAAGATATAAATGAAGAAAAGGTGATATGGAAGGATAAAGCTTATACAGGAAACCATGACAATTGCTTAATAATTCATATGTATCTTATAATTACAAGCTAAATATGGATGAAAAGCAGAGAGTTTTAATTTAGGAAAAAATATATACACAGAATTGCTATTGTTGATGGTTTTATGTATAGTAACAGTGGTTATAAAGTGGTGAAAAATGCTGACAGTGTCATGTATATATTTTAAAACTATATTTTATTGTAAAACATTTAAATGGGAAAGCTTTTGAAATGGTGGGTAATACCATAATTACGAAAAAAACAAAGATATGGGTAGATGCCCACTTTCTTTCACTTTCACTGGGTCCAAAATTTGAAAATTTCTTTGTACGTTATAGTGATACAATTAGATTTTAAAAATTCCTTTTTCTTCAGTCTGCAAGGCTGATGGATTATCTGTGGTGGTTTTTTAGTTTAGGTTTTTTGTTTATTTTTGGATGTAAATGGTGGACTGCAAAGATGAGCTGATTCAAAGATTCTTGGTAGTCATTTTTGGGAAAAATATTATAACTCACTAAATATTTCATTTACACACTATAAAAAATGAAGCACAGCAATTTGACCTTAAAAAAAATAATTTGTATTTTGCTCCAGTTTTTAAAAATAGCAAAACTAAAACTAGAAAGTTTTAAAGATGAGAGTATTTTGGCTTGAGTTGACAGAGATTTTTAATATTAATTCAAAATTATTATTTTAGTTCTAATTTGCTAAAGAAAAATAAGCAACAAATAAATAAGAAAATATCACACTGAACCTGGAAAAGCTGAAAGTACTTGTAGGCCAGTTTATGCTCTTTTTAACATTCCAGTCTTGCAAATACATTTAAAAAAATGTTATTGACTGGATAATTAATACATTAAAAGTGTTTCTGTTTTGTGTTTTCGTTTTTTTACCTTTTTTTTTTCCTCAAGGAAATGTCTAGTTGCTTATTTTAATGTGTTTTGCCTATTATGAAGAGAAAAAACAGATTCTTAATTTTGTAGTCTCTCTTAATTTTTTGAGAAGAACAAAAATATTTAGCAGCCAAAATTATAATTGATTATAATTGAGTGTAATTGATTACATTATTGCAGTAGAAACCTGTACCTAGATTTGGTCCCTACCCTTTAATAGGGAACAGATGAACTAAAGGGAAGATAAAGAGAAGTAATAATCTTACAAAACTCCTGGTTTTAGACTAAGAGATGTTGAGATGAGCAGCCCAAATTTATAGTTTTCTCATAACCAAAGGAGTTCAAATTTCCCAAATCCCAATTCCATACTTCACAAGGTCTTTCTCACTCTACTTGAATCCTGTATTTTTTAGTTTACTTGTAATTTAATTTCCCGTGTATTGTTTACTTTTTATATAAATTCTGAAATTTTTGTCAAATAAAGAACAATGAAGGAAAATGTTGATAATGCTACATTTTTTTTGGAGATAAATTAATGACCTTGGCTTTGGTCTTTAAGAAATGACTTCTACTTTTTCTCAAGGTACAGTTGCTGTTATTTATTTTAAAGATTTTTATAACTTGAGATGCAGATGTAGCTTGAAAAGCAACAATTTTTAGCTGCAGAAAAGATACAGGCAGGGGAAAGAGGGCTTTTCAACAACTTGGCAGAACTGTTTAATGTGAGACCAAAGTAATAACACATTCAGGTTTTTCTTCCCAGTTGCCTTCTACTCTCCCACTATACAGATGTTTGCACGTGTGCGTATCTCTGTTTGTCTCCTGCAGTACACACCTGGGAAAAAGGAGCATGTGTTAAGTGAAAATGCTTTCACTCTGTGGAAGACCAGTCCTCCAGCTGTCACTCTCCCAGAATAACAAGGCACAACCCACCTGCTCAGGAATGAAATGTACAACATTCCAGCGTCTCAGAAATGGACAGCACACTTATTCAACTACTGGGTAACAAGGACGTCCCTACTGGTCTCAGAATCTGACATGTTGTTCTCATTTCTTCTGTATTATTAATATTTGTAATTAATTATGAGCTTGAATTCAGTTCTATTTACTGACAAAAGGGCTGTGTGTGGCTGCAAGACCGCCTGAATAGTCTCCAAATCACCACCTATAGAGCTGAAATCCGGAATGCTGTGGCATAGATATATACTGTGCAGGAACAAATGCAGGTCTCTTCTGCTCCATTTTCTGTCACTCACACATTTGGATTTCTTGTCAGTATTAGCTTGAGCCTGCAATCCAAAGCCCACGGAGCCTGCAATCCAAAGCCCACGTAGCCTGCAGTCAGTGAATACAGCCTACTTTCTCCTTTTGTTTTTCTTCATGGAAAAAGCAGATTTTTTACAAAGGCTTTAGTAGACCGTGCCTTCATCTGCAAATGTCCCAGATGCAGCAGGTTATCAACTTTTTTTATAGTACAAAAATAGTTTTGATAATGGGAAAAGCTGGAACTTCTTTTATACAAATCACAAACAAAACAGTACCCCCAACAACAAAAAACCCTGAAAATAAAGCCGGTCTAAAATGGTCGACTTTTTTCCTGGGACAGAGACATTTCTTGTTATGCTGTGAAGGATTCTAGCTGAGAATAAAGGCGACTTAATGCAGTATAGGGATCTATTAAAAATATAACCAGTGTACAGTCTGCTACTAAAAGAGTGCATTACATTGTTACCTTCTAAAATCAAGTTTGCATGCATGATTAACAGGTTAAACTTAGATTCCACTCAATTTCTCTCACTCCATCTTTCCTCATGAATAGATAATGTAACCGATGCTTTGCCCCCAGGCTTCAAATGCCCCGACTATCTTAGTGGAATGCCAGACATGGTTAAATTCATGTTATTGGCTCTTTGCAACTTGTGGACCTGTAAAATATGTATCAAGGCTAGAACTGACAAAAATGCAGCAGCTGGCTATAAGTTAGATGTGCCAGAAAATTGTGGTATTTTCTGTTCCAATGGAAGTAGCAATGAAAAGCAATCATGTTAATTAAATATGAGCTAAGTAACAAGATTAGAGTTTAATTAAAAAAATTAAAGCAAGTCAAAACCTGTTTATTATTCTGTTGGTTTCATTATACCATCTGAATTATTATTTTTGTAGGTATTTTTAGATAATGGAGTAATATATGGTGTTATTACTATCTTGGCTAAGGAGTGATAAAATAAGTGAGATGTGGGGATAAAAAGAGACTTTAGACTTCAATCAAATTTTCTTGTGCTATTAAACTGCAGATGCAGATTTCCATTTAAGTGTAAAATAATGGAACCGGAATCACACATTTGCTGCCTCTGTGGATTGTCTACATAGCTACCACTCAGCCTGAAGGGTCTCAACTCTTATTTGAACATGAGTCACATTCATTTTCTCATCTGGGAGATGAATATTTCTAGATTTCCACTCAGTGCAGGGGCAAACTGCCTATTTGCACTGCCTATTTGAGGGCCACATCTACCATCAGTGAAAATAGCACTGATTATTCTGGTTGCTCTGCCTGCGTCATGTGTAGAGAGGTTCAGGCCATGCTCTTCCTGAAATATGACCTATCACAAAAATGTCCTTTAAGAATTGATAACTATGATATTAGAACTGGGCATCATGCTAATAGACAGTTTCCCTTGAAGCTTTCAGATAAAAATAACTCATAATAAAGAGATTGTGAAAAATAATGGCTCAATGGGTTCACTAAGATAGGCAATTATGTGCTAATTTGAAAACCCATATGAAAACTATTGTAGGACAATGAAAACTATTACTGGTTTCTTTTTTCTTTGGCATCTAAAAACTATACCAGGGGTGATAATTCCCAAAATCAGTGAAAGGTATTTCAGAATACCTTTCACAGGCGACAGACTCTGAATTTCAGGAATATCTGAAGTTAAGGAAAAGCTGGTTGCCTGAATGAAGCTGATCATGAGGGCTCTGACCTTTCAAGAGTGCCATATATATTATGTGCATTGTGCCATTTTTCAAAGAACCATTTGTATAACAGTTTGGGCTTTTTTTATTTATTTGGTTTTTTATTTAAAGCAGAACCCATTGTTTTATTGGTTCAATTTAATCACCCTGTGCAGATTCTAGCTTTTTTCTTGAGTTAGACTCTGCTCTTTCTGATGGCAAAACCAGTGGAATGTTACCCAGAAATGAATACCAAGCACCAGTAAAACTTCATCACACTTTGCATGCTTCTTCTTTCCCATAATTTTGTTTTTGCTGACCAATATTATGATTTATCAATTCATTTTTACAGAGGTAAAGTTGCAAAGAATGTTGAAAATGAATATGCATTAAGAAGAGTTTCACTTGAGTTATAAGAATATGTTTTAGCCAATAGAGGCTTAGTTTGTTAAACATAGGACAAGAAGGAGAAGGACCCTAAAAATATGCCAATTGGATGGAATTTAACATTTTCAAACTTGTTTGTCAGAAAAACTTAAGCCCACAATTTAATTTCACCAGGTTAATTGAGATACTCAAGCATCCTTTTGAAAACAGCGAAAATATTCCTCAGTCTGAAAGAGCATAATACCAGGGGTGCAACCTATTTCAGGACAAACTTTTTCTGGAATGTTTTTCTCCTCTCTGGTATGTATAATCTGAACAAAAGTTGTTAAAACACTGGGGTCTGGAAGAATTTGTATTGCCAATGAATTATGGTACAAAATTAAGGAAAGAATCATGGTGGTGAAATAAGGGAGTTTTTAAAAAAATAAAAACTTTCACTTTTTATTTCATTTTCATGTCCTCTTTTTCTTAATGGAATGATGTATGGAGCATCTGAAGCTTCTACTGTCAAGTTGTTGAGCTTCACAGTGTGGGGAGCTTGAAGAAGGTGAGGGAGTTTGAAAGGAAGGATCTTTCAACACGTGTGAATGGGAATCAAATCACTTCAGTGCTGTTCCATGATTGCACAGTGAAATTTAATATCAGCTGGCAACTACACTGTTATTTAAAGCAGGAAGACATAAATATGTCTTATTATAACTGCAGATAGGTTTGTTAGATTTCATCTGAAATAGGGTATCCAATTTTGGGTGCCAAATGTGGAAGACATTGATCAATTAGTACAAATTCAGGGGAGGCCACTGGGGTGGAGGGGTGCTGGAGCAGTGGCCTTGTGAGGAGATGTTGGGGAAGCTGGGCTTTTTCAGCCTGGAGCAGAGATGGTCTTGAGGGACCTAACAGCAGCTCCCAGTGCCTGTGGAGAGGTCACTGAGAAGGCAGGCATGAGGTCTTCACAGTGGTGCAACAGGTTACTTAAAAATTATTCAACTGATGAAGAATCAAAACACAAAATAATCTGTCTAGGCATTGTAAAAAAAAAAAAAAAAAAAAAAAGAACGAAGAATAATGTGAAAGTGTTCTCACATGTAGTTCTCATCTGAGGCATTGTCAAAATCCTATCTCTACCACTTTCTGCTTCTTAAAACATGTTTTTCTAAGTGCCTAGGTATTTTTCTCAGATTCCCAGTCCTTCTTTATCTTCTTTAACTTGGGCAGAATGAAGGAAGATAAAGAAGATATTGCCAATGACTCCAAATCTAATGAGTCCATCGTACTTTCAAGAGATGCAAATAGGATATTTTGTTTTTCTGGTCTCCCAAAGTATCATCCTAATTAGAAATACAATGACATTTATTAAAATGTATTAACTGTTCACAGTAGAGTGTGCAAGAAACATTTAGAATACAAGGTATTTTAAATTAAGAAGACTTTTATGACTTCCCTATCTTGCTGAAAAAATTCCATGTGCTGTCAGTGAGAGAAGTTGTGAAAAATTTGGGGGAAGAGGCTGCTTAGTAGCAGTTGTTTGAAGAGACTGCAAAACAACCTAATTTAAGAGCAGTAGTAGTTTATCAGAGGGAAGACAGCAATAGCTTAAGTGTAAGATAAAAAGTAAGGTAGCTCAGATGGAGTAGAAGAGCAGGGAATAGTTTTATTTGAAATTTCTGCAAGTTAAGCAATATTCCTGTAATTGAAACAGACTGTCTCCCCACTACAAAGAATATCACCTGGTTACTGGACACACAGATGTGTACCAGTGAAAAGAGATTGGGTCTATTATTATATTAAAGCAGGTCTTGTTTCTGATAGTTCTATAAAAATAATCTTTTTATTCTTTCCTTACCTGCTTCGTTGGTTCTGATCACTCGCGATGGTGCACTTGGGTCTCCAGTCCCAATTTTATTGGTTGCTACTACTCTGAACTCGTACTCCACCCAAGGGTTCAGTTCCACAGCCATAGCAGACTCCATGTCACCGCTTATCAGATCTGGAACTGGAGACAATAAAGAAATTATAAGTCACTCAGAAATCTGAAGCTGGTGTGCCGTATCTCAGCAGAAAGCAGACTTTGTGGTACAACATGGCCATTAGAAATGATCGACATCAAGGATCTAATATGTCAGAAATCACGGCTAGGTTTTTGGCACTGTAGTATTCCTGAAAAGACACAGATTGAAGGGGTTAGGGGAGAGCTTTCTGCTTATTCACAGATGCATCGTGGCAGGCGTCTTTGTGCTGTCCTTTCTGAGCTGTTGCTAAGTAACACAAAAGGAATAAAAAAAAGAAAAGAAAAATCAGTGATTTTAATTTGTCATTGTTTTCTGAAGAGTATCTGTTCCTGTAGTTGCCAGCAATTATTACTGTTATGATCAGGAGTTTTGAATAGTTTACTTGTGCTGTTTGAAAATTTTTCTCACCTGTTTTTACGGTCTGCCAGCCAAGAGAAAATGGACTGCGTGCTTGCAGGTTGTAGAGGGAGATAGGGCTGTGATTGTCTGCCCCAGGACTCCAGGAGAGTGTTGCTGTTGTGTCTGTAATTTCCTCCACTATTACAACCCCTGGGGGACCAGGAGGACCTAGAAATAAAGTGGAATAATCAAACAGACTACACCATCATCGTGGATGTGCAGCACTAATATAGGAGATGCATTCTGTAGGGACCCAGTGGAGTTCAATATCCATGTAATACGAGAGCTAACATACACAGTGATACATCATGGAAATACCTCATTTCCACGATTTCTGATGGTAAACTGTGATTGCTGCTATTCTTTAGATGCTGCATGAATGAACATCCATTAACTTGACAGAGTGACAGCTGAAGAACTAAAAATAGAAACAGATTAAAAAACACCCCCAAAACTCCATTATAATTGTTCTGAACCTAAAATTAGAGGAAGAAAAGAGGAACTTTAAGAAGCATCCAGGCTAGACTGAACAGTCACAGTCATCTCTTTGTGTGAGATTTGCCAGTGAGAAAGACAGATGGCAAGAAAACTGAAACACAAGAGGATGTTCTTCATGAAGAACAATAATATCACTAATACCTGAATCAAGAATACAGCATTCATCCTTTTTCTCAAATTCACTCACTCAGGTTAGCTGCATAGATTCCTACTGGAAGTCCATTAACTGTTTGATTGAAAGGTTCTAAAACTAAAATAAAAGTCCAAAGCCAAATATTTTAAAAGCTGAAAATTATCTAGGAGCCATTAAAACCCAAAAAAATCACATGAGAACTCCTTAATTTGAAAACCAAAGGATTATTTTTTCCATTTAACTGCTCTAAATGAGAATATGCTAATCACTTTTTGTATAGGCCATATGACTGTTGCAAGAAGTGAGGTCTCTGGTAACATAAAAGATTTTGCAAAGAAAAATGTGGCTGTAACATTCCACTCCCATCCATAAATTTTTTATTTAATTCTTCTTGATGATTGATATGACTGGTGTTTTGAAAACATTGTCCATTAACGCTTGCTGAACTAAACTAGAGACAAGTTTGTCCTGGTTCAGGATCCTCCTCCAGAGCTGTTTATAACCAGATGTTTTTGGGAAAACGTGTGTCTCTGTCATGTGCAAATGCAAAACAAAGCTCTTTCTTGTGGTTTCTTATACTTAAAAGCTTATATAAGTCCTGGAGGACAGAACATGATACTTCCATAAAATATTCATATTATATTCATAGCTATAATTATTTATGAAAAATATAATTTTATTTTTGCATCCAAGGCCCTTCTAATTGTTTCCCATCTTGCTATGGAAGGCTGATGTTTTGCTTGTGCTTCTAAAAAGATGGAGGACTGTGAAATCAGAAATGCACTACCAGATATCTTCTCCAAAAATGGAACTGCAGGAAGGGAACAAAACTTCATTAATAGAAAGCCGTTGCTGGTACACTTTTGAGGGAGCCAATGTTGTTTGAACATATCATGATCCGTAGTAGAGTAGGACATTTGGAAACCCCCATTCCTCTGAGCTCTGGTGAGTGTTGTAGTGGCACTTGCTGTAGTGTCAGAGCTCAGCACCTGCAGATCAAGGTGGCAAATGCAGGGATCTGGTGCCTTTCTTTGAAGGGAAAGTTGCAGCCAATATTTCTGCACTGCAGAGTTCATAATTTTTATATTTTAGTACTATTTCATGCAATCAAATCTTTTCTGGCTGGGTTTCTTAGTGCGTGATTAGAAACAAATTCATCTGAACATCAAAGGCTAAAAACCCCATTAATTGAAGTATTTGTGTATAATGTGATTTTTTTTCATTTGCAGCTGCAAACAGCTTTATGTTTCCTCTGATATGCCTTCAACTAAAACATGGCTACATGAATTGTGACAGCAGTAGGATCAGAATTTTGTAATAATTGGACTCAATATCTTTAGAGTGAAAGAAACATAGAATCCTATAAATGAGAGAGCAATCTGTGCTATTCACTTGCCTCTATTTACTCGGCAATTATCTACAAGCGAATAATTAATAAAATGTTAGAAATATATGGCATTTAGAAATAATAGCAACAAGAAAGAGAAAAAATATTTGAAATTCAGGACGTTCAATGTGGTAAATTTTAGTACTATGGATGTATGATGGAAGAATATTGTCTTCACAACACACTGGAGTCTTCACAGGAGCTCAGGATATGGCTCTGGGACACAGGAAGAACAAGGAACAAGGTTTTCCACTTCCATGGGCAATGAACATCTTCAGTGCTGGGAATCTCTTCGCTTCCCTTACTCTGCCTGCTCATCAGGCTTATCTTGGCTGCTGTCAGCGCCTTTGGTTGAGCCACAAGCTGGAATAAAATAGTGCCTCCCATTGGACACCTTGCAGCTCCTGGCCTTCTGGAGTGCCACTTCATTTTCAGTGGAAATGGCTTGCTTTTCCTTCTTGGAGAAAACACGGCAGAAATATGTGTTCTCTGCACTCCTGCCTTCCCGCCGAGTGTTTGCTGCTCTTTGCTGGGAAGCACCAGGTCAGATCTTTGTCTCAGAAGAGAAGGTCCTGGGGCTAATTTAATAAAATAGGGTGATTCTTCAATCTCCATCCTTTACTGTTTCAGGCTATCTGTTGATCTAGGAAAATATTAGTGAAATTTTTATTTGTAGCCATGAGGGAAAGTTTAGAGGAAAGCTGGGATTTTGATATAATCATATGCTTTTATTGGGTTGGAGCCCTAGGCCCAGAATTATATAATGGTCCCAAGAACAAACAAGATTAAAGGGAAATATTTTAGTACATTTCCTTTATAACAATATTTCTCCCATGCATTCTGAATGTTGTGAAATTGTTTCTAGCCACTATATTATAACAAAAGAATATGCAACTTGCTGATATTAAAGGATGTAAAATAATATTTATGCAGACATATCCTGCTAAATTCTCAATATATTTTGTTGTCAGAGTTTCTCACCTTTTTTTGAAATATTTTAGATGCATTCCTAGGCATGAGAGTCTGTCATTATGCTTTCGGAGATGTGTGCTCTTACACAGTCTGCAGGGTGACTGTTAAAAAGCATTTCAAATTCCAACAGCAGGCATTCTTGAAAGTGGATTAATAAAGGACAAAGGCCTCAGTGATGACAAATGTATGACAGTTAGCCAGGACATGAGCGCTATGCAGATGTCACTCATTTTTGTAGAAATCTCATTAAATTTGATGCTTGGATGTTATCATTCATAGTGTCAGTCAGATGGCTAATGCAGAAAGGTTTTTCTCCCAAGGGCTGTATTATTGCTCAGGATCTCTAAAACAATTTTTTAGCTGAGAACAGCCAATTGAGGAAAAAATGCATGGTCTGTTCAAATGCTTATCTGGAAACTAGACAGAAAATGACTGGTCATAAATGCACCATAGTGCAGTCGACCTTCATGAAGAAGACATTTGGGGCTGTGATAGGCTCTCATACAACTCTAGGAGCACTGGGAACGCACTGTCAAGGATGTGAGTCAGTTATCTCCTTTCAGAGCAATTCCATAGATTGATATTTCATTTCAGGACATGCATGACTGCATTTTGGCAAATTTGTTTTATGTATCTTTTTATTGTTGGAATGATCATCCTGAGAGGTTGTTAGATTGCTTGCCATGATACAATGTTAATGTGAGAGTTCTTGAAAAACAATTTCCAAAAATAGCTGTAGTAATTCAGTGAGGCAGCGTCCTTTCCTATGTATCCCAGAATATGCACTGATTTACTTCACTGCTGCTTCACCAGAAGAATTCTTACTTTTATCAAACAGCTAAGAAGCCTGATACGTAGCAGTTAACAAACACAGATGTTTTGACCTGAAGCTTTTTGCTTTTTGAATGACAAGGTGCACTGGCTTGTCCTCAAGGAGATGAGAGGTTGAGAAAAAGAGGATAAGAAAGAGGCAGTCAACTACAGAATAGTGGGAAAGGCACATAGAACTGCAGCATAAAACAGGAGCTTGACTGCTGCAGCATAAATCCCTTTTGCTGTACCCAGCTATGATTGACTATGTGTTCACCTGTGGTAGAGGAGATGATGGAGAGAAATTTGGATGTATGGTAGATGCTAGAGACACTCTGGTTTTTGTGTATGCATCCATTACGCCAGTCCCTCCATGTGTGGTTTCTGTAAGGTACGTAAGAGCTGTGGGCTGATGGAGAGGTTAGAACCCAGCCCATGTCAGGATAGACAGGAAGGTTAGGTTGAGAGTTGGAATGTAAGTAAAAGAAGAAATTGATTGTTTCAGCCTGGATAGTCTCAACTCATTTCAAGGAAGAGGGTCAAGGTAAATCCCTGGTGTACTGCCTGAGAAGTCCCTTTGTGGTACCTGTCATGTTGTGCCCCTTTGCCCTGATGACTTCTCTGCCTTATGCAAACCTAAAAATAGTGAATTTGGATGAGGCAACCTTAAGAGTTGCCAATTTCTCTGAGCTCAGATGGCAGATTGCAGTCCAGAACCTCTGAGCTGGACTTCTGTGTAGAGGTAGTAGTTGACACAAATGTATGGAGAGCCCAGGGAACTTTAATTTCATCTAAGGTGTAAAAACACTACTAGCCTAGGAATTGATCCTGGATGACATTGCTAGCAAGTCCCAAACAGAATAAGAGACAGAGTTTTGGCAGTGTCTCTTTGGCATGGGCTGATGACTACCTTTAGTGCTGCAGGACATCCCTTGCCAGCTGTCCCAGCCCTGGTCCATGCTGTTTCCTCCACTCTCTGCAGTCCTACTGTGAGCACCAGCACATCCAGGACTACATGTGTCTTTTTCAGGCACTGAGTTAATAAACATCATCACATCTGATCTTTAGTTTAGTGTTTGTTTCTAGAAACTTTTTGACTCAAGTAAGTTCATACCTATAAGTTGATGCTTGTAAAAAAAGCTTCTTAAAACAAAGGATCATTTTTAAACTGTTGAAAAAAACAGTTTTTGAAAGATATTAGTCTGTTGCTATTTCATATAATTAAAAATATTTTTAGAAAAATTAAAGGTCCTATTACACAATCTAATTGCTGGAAATGTTTTGGTGAAGTCTGTGGGCTAAAGGCCTGATTCTCCATCTACAGTAATATACTATCTTCCAATGTAATAAATGTGTAAGATGCCATATTGAAGAGGGCTGAAGTACAGACCTGAACTCTAGCCCTGATCCTACCTGCTCTTATGTTGGCAGACAGACCCAATCACAATTCCACAAGCCCTGTGAAATTATGAGTTTTCCAACCAGTGCTTAGGCACAAATAATGGATTACTGTGGGCTGGGGCAAATCCTTACAGGTGATTTGCCATGCCTGTGCTGAGGGAGGGGGACTGGGAATGTAAGTGTGTCAGCTGGAACTCTGCTGTACCCCCTGGCCTCAGGGAACACTTCTGTATTATGGACATATTCTGTGAGTCCAAATAATAGGGTTTGTGCTCAAGGCATCCTCCTGGTCTTTGCTACAGCTGAAATGTAATTTCAAGGACCAGCAAGAATCTGCTGACCTTGTTTATGTTCCATTTAATAATGTGTTTGAAGGCCTTTAAGCCCAAGTACTTGTCTTTAAGTTTTATTGGCAATATCACAACAGAAAGGAGCAGGGTGGTCAACCTAACCAGCAGTTCCTGCATTATATTTGCTCCGGGTCACTGGAGTTCTGAGGAAACATTACTTTTTAAAAAATAAAGGATAAGAGTGGATTTGTTGCTTAGATTGCTAGTTTTGCCAGTCTATAAGATGAATAGCTTCAACCTTTTTATTTTATTTTTAGACCACAAAATGTGTACTCAAACCACAGATTGCACTCACAAAGACTTTCATCCCTTCACATTACTGGATTGTGCTCTGCTTCATTTCAACATCTTGCAGCTTGCAGGTAGATGTTTGATTGTTTGATCTCAGTGCTCACATAACTTACAGTAGGCATGCACAGTGCATTTGGTTAGCTCTCAGGGCACAGTCTTAAAATAAATGTGTTATGTTGTAGGAGGAAGCTGATTTTCACCCCAACACCCCAATTTTAAAGAAGCTTCCTTCCTTGTTTTTTTTTTTTGTTTTTTTTTTTTTTTTTTTTTTTGTTTTTTTTGTTTTTTTGTTTTTGTTTTGTTTTGTTTTGTTTTGTCTTGTCTTGTTGGTTTATTTTTTTTTCCTTGTTTTTTAACTAATATTTGTACTGGTCAAAGGATTTTAATTACCTCTGTATATGCTCATAATTTTCCAAGGATATACAGTATTTATGCAGAGAATTAAGAGGACTGGGCCTTATTTTTTTTACTGTTAAAAAATCACAGTGCCTGTTGATATCCATAACAATAGAAAACACAATTTGAGCAGTAGGAGTGAAAAGGATAATAAAAACAAACACAGTGAGTAAACAATTACTAAAATACCCAGAAAATAACTGGCATTTAAATCGACAAAAATCCTTAAGTGTAGATGAATGAGATAGTACTGTAAATAAATTAAACTGTATGCTTAGAGAACACAGGTCTATTTGTAGTGAAACTGACACCAATACATTATTTCTCCTGAAGTATATTTGATAGTAGATATGTAATATAAAAATATTTTATAAAATACTTTTATTAAATGATGAAATCATAGAATCATTAAGGTTGGAAAAGACATCTAAGATTATCAAGTCCAATCATTAAGTTAACCCCATTGTGTCCATCACCAATTCATCAACCATGCACCCTTTGAAGACTTCCACAATTGGTGATTCTATCAATTCCCTGGGCAGCATATTCCTATAGTGGCTTTTCAGGGAAGAAATTTTTTCCTAATATCCAATCTAAAGCTCTCCAGGTGCAACTTGAGTCCATTTTCTCTTATCCTGATGCTTGTTAGATAGGAGAAGGGACTCACCCCTGCCTCCCTGCAGTCTGCTTTCAGGTGCTGGTAGAGAGTGATTATCTATCTATCTATCTATCTATCTATCTATCTATCTAAAACTATATAAATTATTAAGGGATTAAATGTGCTGAAATGATCTTTTATATTATCATTGATAAATAAAAGGAAGCATGAATAAATAATTTCTATGCATTTCATTTATTTGAAATATTTTCTCTTTAGAAAATGGCACACGTCGTTAGTTAGCACCTCAAACTCAAAACTTTAGCAAACTTGCCTGGCTGCTGCATTGCTGGACTTTCCTGGCAGAGACCTCATCTCAGCTACACTCTCCTTGGCTTAGTTACCTTGTACTGTCAACCCTCACTAGCTTTGTTTACACTGTTCACTGTAAAAATTCAAACACTGAGTAAGTAATTTTGGGACCATTAGTCTTTGCTCCTTTGTGTGTAGGCAGAGAAATTTTAAGGAAAGAAAGTTTGGAGATGACCTCACTGCTTCATAGACTGGCAGTGCATAATGCAGCACCCATCATCTGTCTGAGTAGTTTGAAACCTATACAAACCTACTCTTTTGGTTATAATTAACTGTAAAGCAGCTTTTCAAGATTGATTTGGGAGTAAGAGTTTATGGAATTAATTTGAAAATTTAATGTTACTGAAACCAGTAATTTGTTATAATAAAAAGCTTTTATTTATTAAATAAACATTAACATCCTGGAAACTTGGTAGCATTGATTTGGCACTGAAGCTTTCACAGATGTAAATCAATCTTTTTGATTCACAACTTTGTATTTCTAATTCAGTCATACTTCTAAATGTCATGTATGAAATGGATAACTGTGAAAAATAACTATTCTGGTGTCTGTGGCGTCACTATCATCTCTACCAATATGGAGGTTTATATAGCAAAAATCACTCACACTTTTCTAAATGTTTGAAACACTGTCCCTATCCATATGAGATAAGTATTTCAGCTGGTTTTGCACTGATCCTCTAATCTGCAAGAGACACTTATTCTTGGAAACTGCTGCTGAACCAGGACTACTTCTCATCTTAGAGTATGTAAAAGTGTACCTGTAGTTTGCTATAGGAAGCCTCATGATGACTTCTGTGAAAGCAAGTTAGACTATTGTGTGGTGTTCCCAAATTCCACTATTTTTCTTTGCTGAACCCCAGCTATTTTTTCTCCAACCAGCCCTTCAAGCTGGCAGAAAAAAGAGCAAGAAATATACAGTAAATGGCTTTGGAAGGACATTTTTCTACTCAAGCTTTTTTTTCTTGCTGCCTATAGCAAAACAGTGCTTCAAATGAATTCATTAGAAATTGTGCGTTTGCAGAGAAAAGAGGTACTTTTTGGTAAAGTAAATATAAGAAGTATCCTTTTGCTCTTATTTCTAACTTCTGCTGGTGTTCTTCAAAACATCCCAGTCACTGTATAATAGATTTTGTACTAATGGGTTAAATAAACACAAACTCTAAACAAAATACTGTAGCTAATTGAACCAATGTACAGTAGTAAGGGTCAGCCCTTTCATGGTGTCAACCTCTTTATGATAAAAGCATTTCTTCTAAACATCTTCACAACAAAACATAGTTGAAGCATGGGATCATTTAGATATCCTCAGAAGTGAGAACATGAAAACACAGATAGTTTTGGATTTCAAGAGCATAATAGAAAATAGAAATGTAATAAGCCCTTTTTGGAAGTTGTGCTTTAAAGCACAAATTAATTCACCAAGCAGGCATTGTCTCAAGAAAAGCTGACACATTGCTGGCTACAAGATCACCTGAGACATCTGTGAGAGGCAGGTCTCTTGGCTGGTACTTGGGTGTTTGGTACCCATGTTTGTGGTGATACCATTAGTGTCAGAACATGACATGCATATTTATCCTGTATTAGAGCCTTCTGCTTGGATAATCACTGCTTTGTGAAGAATTAGTACAGAGACAACTCAACTAGTGGTATGCCAATGTTAGGTGGAAAGTCAGCCAAGCTGTAGCATTCTGCAGTTCTGCTCCTCTGCTACTTAATATTCAGTGCAAGTTGAAGATCTGGGTGGATAAGTAAAGGCTGGTAGCCAGAAAATGCACACAACATGGGACAAGTATTCTTGGACTGATGTAAAGGACAGGATTGGCATACACAAAAATCATAAATCACTTCTTCTTAAATGGCTCTTGTCTTCATGTGCAGAGGAAAACCTTTGTTGACTGTGCAGTGAGTGTCTGTATTCTCCTGTAAACATTCTTGTTTGCATGGCAAACAGGGATTCTGCATTTCCTTGGGTGAGCAAACAACAGAAGACATAAATTAAATGAAATCAGATAATGACTTGGGTATCAGGAATGTAAGTCCTTAAAGGTGATTTTTGTTGTAGTCATTTACTCCACTAAAACTATTTCTTTGATCATCAGACATACATAATTTCTGTCATGGGATTGCTCTTGAGGTACCACATTTCTGCAGGCTTGGTGCTAGAAAAGTTACCAGCTTCTATAAAAAGCTGTTTTTTCTTCTAGATGTCCTTGAGATGTATCAGCATATATATCTTCTGCTGTTATGGGCTCTGATGACTCTCTTCCAGAAAATATTGCAGAAAATTTACCACTATCTCTATCTTTGCCCCAAAGGAGGGCAATCTGGTTCAGAGGGTGGCATGCCTGTTATTTAGCTTTTATAAAGCTATTTAGCTTTTCCCTTTCCAATAAACAGCTCAGGATATTGGCTTAAACCATTGACCTGAGGTTCACCTGAGGGAATTTCTGCTCATTTCTAAGCAGGAGTTGATTCAATGAAAGAAGAAAATATTTTGGTTACTAGAAGTGCCCTAAATTGTGCCTCACACATCCGCATGCTCATTTGTCTGTCTCCTGATTTCTGTGCTCCTGGCTCCTCTGCGTTAGAAAGAAGCTTGAACATGCCTTGATCCCACCTAACAGCCTCCTGTAGATATAGTATGCTTTTAAGGAGAAAGTGTGATTTTGAGTTGTGGTCTGAGACAGATGAAAAGAGTTATCCTACTTCATAGATGAGCACTGCAGTTGCTGAGCTAAGTTGAAAGTGATTGATATTGTCTCTTCTGCCTTAAATCAGTTCTGGCCTTTGATCTGAATCTTCTCTCATCCTGCCCGTATTCAAAAAGTAAAGGACTCTCTGGGGACCTGTACAGAATCAATGTGTGTATCTAGAGGGGATGGTGGATCTCAGATGAATGCAAAATCATGAGGGCTTTTTTTAGGCACGTAATAATAATAAAAAACCCTGTGATGATGAATTGCAAAAAATTTCATAGAGCTGTATTCTGGAGAAGAAATACTCCAGTCACTGGCAGAGCACCTCTTCCTAATGAAATCCACATTACTGGCAGCATTAGAAAAAAAATGCTAGGGATCACTAAAAAGTTTTTCTTACTTTAATATACATAGTTTAATTACATTTTAGAGATCTTAGAGATGTATTTGGAGGTTTATTTTGGAGGGTTTTTTAGTGCTGATAGGACTTGAATCTTGATTTTTTCCAAACATGACATAGAATATATTTTTATATATACTTTTGAAATGTTCTTGAAAGAGATTCACTAAGTCACAATCATTATTGAAAAAATATTAGATATGTTTTGAACTGCAAATTACTTAAATTCAAGACCTGTGAGGTAGTGAATTTGAAAATTTAAATTTTGAGTTTAAAAAATGTATAATACATTATAGAAATTTGCAGAATAGAAAGTTGCTGCTGTCTTTATTTCCTTTGTTCTTCTGACACACACACACACTCATACACACACACATACATATGCAGTAAATTCAGGAATCTTCTTACACCATTAATTACCTTCCTATGAGTAATTACACTCAAAGAAATTGAGATTTACTTGGTACTGTACATTCTCTGTTCTTTGTGTTGTCTTTGACTGGTAATATTTTTGAAATACAGCTCTCGTTGTATAATGCAGGACAAAGAAAAGCAAGGGCAAAAATAGTGACATTCCCTGGAATGTAATCAAGGGAACTTCCAGTAGAGCAAGTAGTAAAAATTGTTTTGAAATAGATAAATATTATTTAAGGATACCCTGTGTATTCCACACAATAAATGATACTGAGACCTTGCACTTCCTTGAAAATACAGTGGTGAATGCCTGTCTGTTAAAGATCAGGATGTTAATTTCGAGCAATAGAAGTCTGCAAAGTTTGCTTCTGCTTCCTCCATCTAGGAGGCTGCAGTGAGGTATAATACTGTTCCAAGTCACTTGTACTTAAGTGCTGACAAAAAGTCCTTTGACTTAAAAAGAGAGAACCAGTTGAATGAATACTTCAGTTTAAATTTAATCAATTTGCTAGTGGCAGTGATTCTGATATTCATGAATATCTAAAGGAGGGGGAATGAGATTATTTTAATTTAATTTATTCTCTATGTCCAATTTATTTCATGTAGAAACATTGTAAGAAGGACAATTTTTCAAGAAAATATTACAATGATTTATTAAAATACCATATGAACCCTACAATAAAAGTAATTACTGAAATGGAATCATATGCAGGTATGATATTATCGTATTATCACTGGTACTTTCTGCAGAGACAAAAGGAGAGAAGGAAAGGTCAGAGCAAGCAAGGGTGTGGTGTAGGTTTGCTTATACCAATACATATAAGAGTTCATAACAAAGCTTCTGCTATTTCAGTTTGGCTTTGGTCTGTAACATTTAAAAGAAAAGGATGTTTTGTAATATGCATAAAATGAAATTATTTTGACTATAAACTTTACTGGAAATAAAGAATAATATGGCTTTGGATAACAAACTTTACTGCATGAGTTTTCTTCATAGAGGTTGACTTCCTTTGTCAGGTGGAGTTCTTCAGAGTTAACTGAAAAATTTACCAAAACATCTGTTTCTGCTGGTATCTTCTCCTAAACAATGTCCAGTATCACCAGAAGCTAAACATAAAGAAGTTTGAAAGGTGCTACAATTTGGGATCAGCGCTGTCAAATTACACACCACTAAGTGCACTCTACAGGCTGAGATAGGGGAGAAAAAAAAATTAGAGATATTGAAATGAAAATGAAGTTCCTGTAAAAGTATAAGGAGAGATAGATTAGATTCTTATAAATATTTTTGATTTTTACACTGTTGATGTCTGTAAGGACTAGTCATTCACAATTCTATGCTCAAAGTGCTTTAAACATTTTCTGCAATACAAAACAAAATCTCTTGCTCTATCTTAAAACTATCCAATTTTAGAAACAAGAAAAGGAGAAAATTGTAAGCAAAGTATATTTGAATTCAAATTCCACTACAAAGCAGTTATAGCTTTTACTTCAACAGCATGGTGACATGGTGATGAGACTCACATAAATGAACACTGATACTTCTTACAATGCCTTTCTTAAAATTTAATCTCAGACCTCTTCCTCAGAGAAGAATTTAATTTCTACAGGAAATTCAATAAACTAATTTATATAACCAGGATTCTTAAAAAAAAAATTTTGTAATCAGTCTATCCTAGATAATAACTAAACATTTTTTGTCACAAAAGTTCAATTTAAAGTTGAGATTGCCTTGTCTATCCATAGAGCCTCCTGCTCCTGTTTGAGACAGACAAAGGGTGCACAAAAGACCTTGCATAACCCAGAAGGATGAATCAGATTTCACAAGGCAGCTAAAATGGTATTACATGGCGAGTCAGATGAATGCAACCATCCCAAAAGTGCCATAGCTGAAATCTGAGGGTCCTCAAAGTGCCTTTATGGAAATATTTAACTATTACTTTAATGAAAAAATGAAAAGCCCTGCAGTCAGCCAGAAACATTTTTTATCATTTAAAACATATATTTACCCTAAAAGTGGTGGATAGGAACACATCATGTTTGAAGATATTGTGAAATGTGGTAAAATAAATACTCTTTGAATTATAATACCCAAATAAAGTTGATTTTATTTTTAATCTGAAGTTTTTCAAATGTTAATAAAATATCTACCTTGATTTATTATTTTAAAAATGTATCATCCACAGCAAGAATCCCCAGCTGTGCTACCTAGCAGGGATCCATCTCTCTTGGCATTGCAGGACCCACTAGTTGTTATGCCAGTAAGTGAACTGCAGATCCTCAGATCTCCTCAACACACCCCTAGTGCAGAATGCAGAAACACTCTGCTTAATTGCTTAATGGAGCTGGCATCCTCAGTATGATCTGGGATCCTTCGGGAAAAGGACTCTGAGCTCCTGTGCATAATCAGGAAGGTTCAATGAAAGGTGAAACAATATAACAGATTATAGGACTGGGGCATCAAGATGCAGTAAACAAATGGTGCTAACGATTCCATGTGTGAAAAAACCCAAATTCTTGTCATACTATGGGGCTTCTGCTTCATAGTTCATATCTATAATTTTACAAAAGGCTGCATGAGCATCCTTCTTAGGAAATGAATGAATGAATGTTTCTAAACTGCTAAAGCTGAAGGAATGGCTTGCCCATTAGAGGAAATGCAAAGCATCAAATAGAATAGCAAAAACTCATTATACCTACCTTACACAGGTCTGTGAAGGCTAATTGTCTGCATTTTAGCTAATCTGGTATACCTTTTGTGCTGTTACCTCTCTTAAAACTGTCTATTAACCCACTGTCTTTTCTCTCTGCAGTGTCTGCAGGTCAGCTTGTGTTGAAACTCCTTTCAAAGACAGCAGGTTAATCACAAATGGCTTCAATAACATAAAATCTGAGGACCATTGCCTACCAGAGATGTCCCTGCAGCTCACTAACTTAAAAGTCCCTGGTAGAGCTGCGTGTGGTGATTGTGTTTTCAGGGGAGAACCACAAGCATACTCACCCCTAACAAGCAGCTCTGTCTCATCCGACACGGTGTCCGCTGCGGTCTGGACCCTGCATCCATATCTGCCAGCGTGCATCAGGAGGATGTTCCTGATCATTAAATCTGCAGAGGATGCTTGCTGAAACAGGGATGAAGTACCAGTTTAAAACTCAGTAAATCTGTGTTCAAGGTAGTTCACAAAGGTGTTTTTTGTACAGTCTGAGCAACTCTTGAATGCAGCTTTCATCTTACAAAACATATGTGTCCTAATACCCTCTTGTGAGGATTATCAGAACAGTGCATTTATACAATTATTAGTAGGGATTAAAGAAGAGCATTTCAGGTTTTTAATAACTTTGACTTTGCTGAAAGCACATTGCGCATATTTGCATGTTCAAAGCAAATTATTCCAACTAGCACAAAGAAATTCATTAAGGAGATGAACAGAAATATTTCAGATGCTATCCGTGGTATTAAAAAAAGTCCTCTTAGAAATTAAGAATTTTCTTCCTCTCCCTCTTTACTGTAATACAGTGACATTTGGAATATGTCTTGCTACTGTGCTAAAATTAAGATTACTTGAAAGATAATATTGCTTGATTTTTTTTATTAATAGAGAGGAAGTTAATGCTAAATATGAATGAGAAAATATTATATGATTTTCATCCTTCCTGATGAAATATGTATGTATTTAATGCTGAAAAGTGCAAAAAATATATAGAGAATATAGAGAACCAGTTCAAATTTCTGTTTTTTAGAATTTTAGCCAACCGTCATTACAATTCCCCAAAGTTCACTTTAAGAAACATTAATTGAGTATAGGCATTTCTTTTCTCAGATTTGATATGCTTTGCTAACCAAGCAAACACTGACAGTCTTTTCTTGAACTATATGTTTCTATCCCATTCGATGGTTCTAATTTGAGTCATTTTGATCATGAGTGAATAGAATTGTATCCTCCATTCAAAATAAAATCATTCTAGGGGTGTAAGTATTGATACTTTTCTAGCTGTGTTGGAAATCTGTCACTCAATTCACCTAGATTCATATTCTTGGCTTATACTCATTCTGTGCTCATGTAGACACACTCAGATCTTTATCCTTATTCATAGCAAGTTATGAGCTCCCTCTTTATAACCAGTCATTTATACATGCATGACCTTGTTTTTCATGGGATTGAATTTCTTGTCTGTTCCCATCTGTTATTTTCATCATCTGCTGCATTGGTAAGATGTCCAATTTGTACCATACAATCATCATTTGCATACTTCTTTCTTTTATGCCAAGGTTATTAATGACAAGATGAATAGGATTAATTTCAAGATCCAATCTTTTATAATTTAGCTTTTTCTTTTTAGGCAGAAGAGTTCCTTTGCAGCACATCTTGGCACACTTCTTCAGTCAATCTTCTCTTCATTTGCATTTTTTGAACTAACTTGTTGTAATATCCCATGTAACATCAAGGCAAAATCTTTACCAAAGGATATTCAAATGCAAAGAAGGAAAAGGAAGGTGGAGACATTAAGGTTGCCTCTGAGGCCAAAGTGAATATGGGCATGACCTATAGCTTAATAACCCTGTAGATCTAAGAGCATGATTACCATGGGAGTGTTTTGCCTTCTGAAGTGGCCTAGGTAATGATGTTGCTGAAGGGAAGATAGACCAGTCAGGCCATAATGCAATTCTTATATTCTTGCTCTGACATATGAGAAATCACAGCAGGGGAAAAGAATATCTCAGTACTCTACAGCTCAAAATGCAAAAGAAAAGCACACACTCCTATCAGGAGTCAAATTCAGGATATAATTTTTTCTTAATAGCATTTACTAGCTATTGAAAGGGGTTGCTCAAGATCACTAGTGATCTTGGTACAAAGCTTTAGTTACATAAAGGATAAGACCAGAATCAGTCCACATTTGTCCTCTCTTAAGGATAATTTACATCTAATGTGTGTTTTAGTGTTAAGTGTGAGGAATAGCATAATGGCGAGCAACTGTCTGGTTTCATTGTTCAGGAGCTGTTAAAAACCTTGGCTGTCACTGTAATTTCCAGAGGGTTCATGAATGTGTAAATCCTAATATTTTTACAAAGAAAAATATATGTATTTCATCTGCACACCTGTGTAACTGAGCAGACAAGCATCAATTGAAAGAATCATTGCTGTAAGTGAAGAGCAGTGCAGTGCAATAGATCTCTGTGAAACGCTTTATTGCAACATAACAGGATGCGCAGCCAGCATTCCTGAGGATGTGTGAGTGGATTAAACACTGACTGTGTTTAATACAGATAGGTATATGCTCAGACACTGGATTCTTTATCATAATCAAGAAAATAATGATTCATTTTAGCTTCCATTTAGATAAGTAGGAGACATGTTTGACCAGGGACTCGAAAAAAAAGGATGCATTAGTGCTATTCTGTGGCATGCATAAAGTGGTCTTCATAAATTTTACAGACTCTCCCAAATCTTGGAAAACAAATCGTTTGTTGATTAGTTTATCCTGTAATGAGAGGCTCTAGGTCACAAAAAGGTCTGGAGGAGATTAAACTTATGTGCTGACTTTCTATGTCTCAAGAAAAATTCTGCGCCTTGTCACTGTAGTTTCTACTTAAACTTGGACAATTACAATCCAGTTGAAAAAGAAAACCTACTAAGTGGGAATGCAGCAGAGACTCCATTAAGTAGTACCTAAGTATCAAAAGTATCTAAGGTCAGAAACTTTCTTGTGCTTTTAGACTTCTGTCAGTGGAAAAAGACGTCATGCTTCAGCAGAGCAGAGATATTCACTTCCCCTTGGGGGAAGACAAAAACTGGGTGATATGAATGCAAACAGTGTAGGAAGGTCTCTCTCACCTGGGCTAACATGATTTAGGACAGCCTGGTGTATTAGCAACTTTGTGGTCTCAATTTTATTCGAAGTCAAAGATTTAAATATTTAAATGTCTTTGTCTAGGTCTAAATTGTGATGCTATTAAGTGTATGTTTTTAAAAGCTGCCTTTTATTTAACTGATTTTATGCTCTTTCTTGACAGGGAATATTTTGCAAGAAGTGCGTTATTTCAAAGTAGCATTTTATTAGAAAAATCCATATTCCTTGGTGTTGCATCATGTATTATCCACTTAACCAAGTATCAGTACCTCAATCTCAGTATAAACTTCTACTGTGTGAAATGTAGATAGTATTTCACTGAAGCTGAATCTTAAAAGAAAACAAACTAAAACTGACAGGTTCAACAACCAACATTTACTGATTTTCAGGCAACCTAAGAGTAAACTTCAAGGTCAGCATCAGCTACAGACCTGCTGTACACTGCTGATGTTCATTAAGCAGCAAATAAATAATAATAGGGCTCAGAATCCTATCTGTCATGACTAATGTTTCTCTCCAGGACTACAATTTATTGTACCATTCATTTTATGCTCCCAACCATCCCATTCATTTAGATCTGGGCTGCTCCAATGCTGAATGATATGTCAAGCTACAACTCTGTCTGCTTCAGCGTGGTGTGTTGTCTGAGGTCATAGTCATGTCTGCAATTTTTCTAATTAGCTGTACATTCGTTGTACATATTGTTTGAAGCTATTTCTTTTTCAAAAATTGGTGCCATCGATGCAATTGCATTTGCTTTAGATGTGGAAATACTTGCCCAAATTAAAAAAGGATCCAAGAACATATAACATGCATTCTTTTCTCAGTAGTAATGACATCATTGCATTTGTCTTTTGCACTCATTGTCCTAATATTTGGGGGGTTTGGAGAAACAAAAAAACCCCAAACAAGCAAACAAAAAAAAGACAATTTTCAGAGAATTTTCTGTTGGGGAATTAATACTTCAACCATCTCAACTACCTACAGAGAGGAACTTGCGTGTGGATTTTTTTTCTCTTTCCATCTCAAAAATCTTAAGAGGTTGTTGTGGTAACCTGGACTGATACTAGTTAATTACCCAATCAATCACTTAACTGCCCAGGTGCAGAAGGTGTGCACATCATCACCAGAGGCTACATTTGCGTGTTGTATAAGATAAGATAAGAAAAGAGGCTGACGAGGCAGATCCTGTAAGTTGGGGTCCTACTTCATATCATATGAAAGTCCTTACAGCAGTGGCTAGCTTTGGAAATTCCCTTCGAGAGAAGTGGCAGGACATTCACACACAGCCTGAAGGAATTCATCCCTTCTGGTGGGCCATAATTGGCTCAGTTTTACTGATATAAGAGGCAGCTGTGATGTCTTATTCTTAGAATGTGTCATAAACCATCAGACTGATGAAGTGTACCATGATTCAAAGTATTACATCATCCAGTGTAAAATTCCCTGCCCCAGGGGAGATACTTGGGCATGCCCACCCAAACCTGAGTAAATATAAACCCAGTGGATTTTGTGATTCTCCCAGCCCTCATGGCTCAAGACAGCGACAATCACTTTGACTAGACTGAGACGCTCACCGCTGAGAAGACCAGAAGAAGACAACCAACAGAATCCATACAGTGATGACATATTCCATGTCTCTTCGTCATTCTCTTTCTTTCCCTGCTCCCACTCTCTTTTCCTATTTCTTTCTCTCTCTCCCCCTTTTTCCCTCGCATTTACTGTTAAATAAAAATCAATACTAATGACTTTGACATATGGTCTTGTTTGCACCTTAATTTGGGCAAAGACATCTCTCTCATTTTAATAACCAGATATTAACAGTTATGAGTTGCTTTGCAATAAACAACTCTTACATATGTTTCTTTCCTCAGATGAAGAGAATTAAACTTATTCTTCCTCTGAGAGTGAGTTCATTGTCCTAAGCCAGTTGCTAGGTAACCTCTTTGTTAATATGTCCATTCATTTGCTGAGTTTTTATCTCTAAACCAAGGTGGTCCATTCAGTGTATCCGACATTTTCTTCTGAAGACTTTGCAAATTCTAATTTCTAATCAATTTCTGAAGACTTTGCACAATTTATAATCTGTCTGCACTTGAAATGGAGCTCACAGTTACACCCTAGTGCACTTTTTAAATATCTAGTAAGTCTTTTGTTCCCTTCTCCCTATCTCTTCCATGAAAGAATTACGCTTGGGTTGATTATTACATCATTTATGACATATGCTTAAATTACAGAATCATATGTGGAAAATCTATGTGAAATATCATTCTTTTGTCATTGTATCAAACCCAGCTTTCATTTAATCTGTTTCTAATGCTGCTCATTTCCCACATTCATTGTCATACTTCCCGTCTGCACCCCAACTGCAGTTCTTTGAATGTAGCTCTGATTTATCTTGGAAAGAGGGACAAAAAGCCAAAGAAGTTCATAGGACTGGGTAGTCGATAGAGATGATGTGCTGACCCACAGCTCTCAACTTCTGCACTGCAAGGGCTTGAGGACTGCCTAGTACTGTGCAGAGGATTCAGGCTGTGAACTCAGCCTGGACAACATGTGGTGAAAACTGTCTCTTTGCCTGGGAAGAATGTGTCTAAAATGGGTAATGAGAATATTACAAATGATCATGATTCAACAAAAGCCTAAATCAAAGCAAAGAAAAGAATGGGCAAACACTGACTGCCATTGCAGGAAAACTTTTATGATGAAAGCCAAAGTGGAGTTTGGGCCACATTTTACTATGACTGCAGGGGTTTATCAAGGTTTTCTGCCTGTCATCTGGATCTCCTGACAGTGAGCGGTGAGGATGCTTTCCTACAAAGAGGTTTTTAAACAGAACGGAGTGCTTGTGAAGTACTAAAAGCCTAAAAAGATTCTATTCTCTTTAAATTGAGAGCAATAAAACAATGCTGTGTTGAGTAAAAAGGACTGAGATTTGATCCTAAATGAGAATGACCTGGGTTGTTATTGATACCTTTTTCAATGTAAATGATCATTTAAAATATATGGGTGCTTTTACATATAACATACAGATTAGGTGAATTTCTGACTCATATGTTACTTCATTTTGAAAAATAGCCTTTAGTAATGAAATCAAGTTAGATTTAATTGAAAAATTATTTCACAGTTTATTTTTGCTACATTTGAATGGCAATGGAGGTTTTTTTTGGTGAATTTATCTGAAGCAAACAAATGATTCCACAGAATAACCTTACGGCACTGTTATCTTTGTACCATCAACAGTAAGTGAGGACCAGCAATACAATAAAGTTCTTTTAAATAATGGTGACAATTTATATGTACATTAGGATGGATTGTTGTCTTCAAGCCAAATTCTGTCCGTATTTTGTTTAGGAAAATTTAAGTATCATTTCATGCAAATTCTCAGGTTTGAACATATCAACTACATCTGTCTACTGCTTGTGATGCTTAAAAATTGCAAATATTTCATCTGAGAAGCAGCAGATTTCCTAGTTGATACATTGGTAATGGAAAATTATATTCTGAGCTTTGCTTTTTAATCATATAGGCACATTTGGAACAAAGAAGATGAAATGATTGTTATCAGTTTTGTTGTGATCAATGGTATGAGGCAGGATAATAATGGTAATATATCAGTATCCAGGCTGATGCAGATTGACTCAGGCATACCTGATGAAACATAACTTGCATTTCCCCTGTCTATAACAAGTTAAAAGCATGTCTTTAGGTTTGTGAATCCTTAAGAATCAAATTGGAGCGGGGGAGTGCAGATTCTTTGAGTGGCAGTATTTATGAACAGTTTGCATAGACATGGCAAGAATTATGAAAAGAGTTGTTTTGGTGAGTACTGGTGATTTTGGGTAGATGTCAGAGAGTGATGGAGTGCTGAGACTGGAGAGGGAGAACTTGAATAAACTTGAAATGCTTCAAATGCATTTCAAGTGCATCATGAATTGCTGCAAATGAGTTTGATTAGTTTTATTGAATAAAGGTAGAAAAAGAGATGAAGTTAAAAGAATATCAGCTGTCAGGTGGTCTGTCAGGTACTGGGGTAGTTTTGTGAAATCAAGGGATTAAGAAAACCATGGAAAAAGCAGTGAGAATGGGAAGGAATGAGAAAAGAGATGGGATATGATATGGCAAGCTTCAGGACAGAGACACCCACTACACTTCTGATGCTAAATTCATGTTCTGTATTTGCAATTTTATTACCATGAGAAAAAAAAAAGACCTTTACAGGCTCCCTCCAAAGCAATAGATGGCAATCAAAATGCTGATTATGTTTTGCTGTTTTTTTTTATTTCCTCCTAGTGTTATATAATTTTCTTTGGAACCTACTTACACTTCCTATTTGTAAGTATTCATTGGAATATGTTTATTAAGAGCAGTTGTTACACAATGATTGATTGTTAAAATTCTTAGTATGTATATTGTTGGATAACATTTATGAAGTATTTATGTGAACGTTATGTACTGAGCTGCATGCTGTGTCTTGGTTTACCAAACTAGAGAAAAAGAAAGGGGGCAAGAAGTGGAGTTGAGCTTCAGGAAAGTGAAAGCTTCTTCCCATGAGACTTTTCTGTAACAACACAATTGAGGTTTGCAGGTGCAAGGCCTCTAGAATAAAACCAAAAGTTTGGGAGTGTAAGAACTGAAATGGAGAAGTACTGCCAGGAAGGCTTTGGAAAGCACTGCCACAGCAGCTGGGGAGAAAGGCTGCAGAGCTGGAAGTGTAAAATAGCCAGCAGAGCTTTAAATGGAGGCTTCTTTAGGAGCAGATATTGATCAGTTGTTCAAACAATCGACTCTGCTGTTATAGCCCAGATTAACACTGTGCCAAGCAGTTAAATGATCCATCAGCTCCAAGTAAACAGAGGGAAGAATGGACTGTCATGAAATGTCTTTTATTTATCCCAAGGTTTTTTGCTTTAGAATGCTTCTTGTAAACAAGGAAAGGTACAAAATACTACAATGGAACAAATCAGTAAAAATTATCTGACTGTATTTCCTTACTTATTACAATAATTTTTAATAGAAATTGGTCAGGAATGTTAAGAGGCTCACATTCTCCAAAATTATTGGTTATCTCCCCTGTCTAAAATAAAATTAAATAGAAGAGTTCAGAGAATTGTTAAAATTGGAAAAGACCTGTAAAATCATCAAGTCCCACCATTAACTCAGCACTGCTGTGTTCACCCTTAAACCATATTCCCAAGTGCCACATCCACACTCCTTTTGAACATTTCCAGGATTAGTGATATCAGCACTTCCTTGGGCAGCCTGTTCCAATGCCTGACCAATTGCAGTGAAGAAATATTTTCTAACCTCTAATCTAAATCTTTTCTGGTGCAACCTGGTCACATCCCCTCAGCCTGTCACTTGTTACCTGGGTTAGGAGAACTGATCTGCACCTCACTAGATCCTCCTTTGAAATAGCTGAAGAGGGCAGTAAGATCCTCCTCAGCTTCCTTTTCTCCAGGCTGAATAAGATCCGATGGTGCTTATCATCTCTGTCCCTTACTCTCTATTAACATCCAAAGCCACAAGCCCTTGCATGCAGCAATTTACACATTTTTTGATTCTAGGAAAAGTTTAGAGTGTCTCTTTGTAGCACAGCATCAAATAAATTCAATCTGTTCACTAGAAATGTTTATATCCTGGAAGAAACACATGGTAAAATGCAGTATTACACTGTGTATATTCTTTGTGCTTGGATTTTGGTTTGCAGTTACCAGTCATAGAACTCAAAGTCTAGAAATTCTCATCTTATTTAGTACACTACCTAATTTACAATAGTTATTTATTACCAAGAAACAAGATTTAATTTTTATTTTGTTTAAAGTGCTCCTGATTGCTCAAATAGGTAACTGCTGTAGCATGACAAGTGGGCATAACCTGGTAATGAGTACAGGGCTGAAATATCTAGAGATTAGAGTTGACAGTAATGGCTGTGTTCAGCCTCTTCCATCAGCATGAAAGGATTGCAACAGACAGTGAAACAAATTGGTAGCAATGACGCTGATATGGCAGATTTACCCTGAACAGAAATTCACTGTGCAAAGAGCTGGCTGTCTTCTGCAAGGCTTCTGACAACTGTTGCTGTTTTCCTCATGCAGGGGGCAGTCGGGGTGTTCTGTAAAATCCTTGTTAAATTAACCTTGTTTGGGTTTACATCCAATAAAGAGGAAAGGCATTGTTACTAACAACCTGCTGTTTTAATTGATTTCATGTAGCATAGAACTTGCCTCTTCCTATTTAGAAATGCTTAGGAAATTTTAATCCTAATTTCTTGAATATGATAAAAGTACTACAAGAAATTAGGGAGTGACTTGAAAATACAAGGAAAGATGTAAATTTATGCATTGTCCAAAATTCTAGGTTATCTAATTGGAGTCTCCAGTAATCAGCAGGAATAAAATGCATTGTCCAATCTGTATCTGCTGTCCTTTTTGAAGTAAAACAGTACATTTTCATTCACTTCTATGTGTACAAATAACCATTGTAAAATATAACATGACAAGTTGTACTTCTTGCTTCCCCTGGTGGCAGTTTCAGCTAAGATCAAAGATCAAGAACATATTCAGACCAAATCACTTTCCTGAGTCTGAAAAGTCCAGGTGAGGGACATTAAGAGCAATGCTGTTGCTTACCAGTCTGTGGATAACTACAATAAATAATTTTGTTTGGCTGTTATAAAAACAATATGAGCCTTCAAGCACAGAGTTGGAATTATGAAAGTTGGATGAAAATCTACAGAAAAAATCAGATATTTTTAGATGAAAAAGGGATATGTCTAAGAGAAAATTATGGTCAGTAGAGATTTCAGGAGAAAACATTTTGAATAGAGTTTTGACTAAGACTTCTACATTTGGCACAAGGGACAGAAAATCAAAGTTATCCTAATAAAAACAAGCAAGTCTGGACTTTATGAGTTCATTGCATACTGTGTTGCTACAAGAAAATTTTGGAAATTCAGACTTCTATACAATTTTTTTAAATTACATAGATTATCCCTCATAGAACCTAAATGTTATCAAGTATTTTGCTAGACAAAATAAGACTTTACCAATGCTGGAGGATTCTAGTTTGATATAATAATCCTTGGCATTATTGTCCTTCCACCAAATGTACTATGAAGTTACATATATATGTCATTTGGGATGTTTTCTTTCCCTAGACTTCTATCTGCAGTGGAAATCAACTAGTCCATTGTCCTCAATATTCACTTCATGCACAACTTGACATCCTTATCACACTTATCTATTTGTCAGAAAAGTCCCTGAAGTACCTAAATTGGTATGGGTACTAAGTCATTGATAGCTCAGTAAAGAACAGCAAAAATACCTTTGGTTTGTATGAAAAATTACTTCTCAATATGAAAAATTATAATAGCATTTTTTTTCTGGTACAAAAGCTACTGACATAATTTCAAAACAAAAATAGTAATATTTACTAGTAACAGAAAATTTTCTTTTTCATTGTAATTGCTAGGGATCACACAATTTTAGAAAGTAAAAATTTCTCTGCAGCAGAAATAGGTGTTACTTTGGTGATAGCTTTTACAATACTGCACTAAGCATCAAGATGCTCGTCGTACTTAAAGCTTGGGTCTGCCACAGTGAAAGTATGAGCACTGCAACCAGTGATGAGAAGTTTAAAGTGGTTTTTATATTAGAAAAAGCCATTTAAATAGTGTTCAATTTGTCAGGTTTTGAAGCGAAAAACTGAAACTGCAGACAAGTCTGAAAATATTTTTATCTGATGAAGCATCAGTGTATGGACAAAAAATGGACATGTAATTCTGTGACTTCATGCACACAAAAGATATTATTTTTCTTAAATGTACTCCATTTAAAAGCATTTTGTTCAGGATCAACTCATGCAATTTTGAAGTGTTTCATTCAGAAGAGCAATATAAGTGATATAGATAGAACTATCAGACTTCAAGTTCCTCTTTTATCCATTCACAAATCTATGGCTTTAACTCATTGTGTATCTCAGCTTTGAAACTGGAGAGTTTAAAGGACATCACATGACATCAAAAAAGGAGGTTTTTTGTCCTTTGTGCCCAGTACCTGGTCATGCTTTAGATTTTAGTGAGGTAAAGAAATACATTTTTAACCTTTTGATTAATTTCTCATTCTCATGTCATTAACAGAAATGATAATGAGATGCAATTGACAACATTCCACAAATGAGTAGGTATGGGAATTGTGTCAAAACACACAAAAAAATTCCTGTATTACTACAGTTTTTATTACCACTTTCAAGATTTGTGTCTCTCAACTGATCCAGCTTCATTTCAGGACAATGCAAAACTCAAGATGTTTTAGCCACTACTTTATGAGAGACTTGCTCAGCCTGGAGGAGACTGAGATGAGACCAAGTTTCCATCTACTTCCTTATTAGGGGAAGCAGAAGGGGCAGGTGCAGATCTCTTCCCATTTGTGACAAGACCCAAGGCAATGGCCTGAAGTTGTGTCAGAGCCTGACAGAGCTCAAGATGTGAACAACACTTCTTGAACAATACTCTCAGGCACATGGTGTGACTCGTGGGGTGTCCTGTGCAGGGCCAGGAGTTGGCCTCAATGATCTTTGTGTGCCCCTTCCCACCCAGTTTATTCTGTGAGTAGTACTATCTTCACTTAGTGCAGTAGCAGTAACACTCTGGCAGCGCAGTTAGGAGGGGGTCATAAACTCAAATAGTTGGTTAAATCTATCAAGTTTTGGCCAAATTTTAATCGTGTCAGGACAGTTAAAGCAATCAGTAATTTTAGTGAGATTTGCATGAACCTTTGTCTGAAAATAGGATGTTGTCTTTGATTGGTTTGAGTAAGCTTTTTTTTTATTAATTTGAGGGTTTTCTCTTGTAAAAATGAAATTAATGAAGATTTCTTGAGTGATATCTACAAAATCCTCTTGCTTCATATGCTTAATTATATTAAATTAGATTTATTTTGACATGAGATATGAAATTATTTTGAAAATTTCCTAGCCTGTGGCTTTTTCCCATTGATTAAAAATTTCCCTTGAAGAGAGATGCTGAAATATAAGGAAAGAATCATTTAGCATGTTTTAGATTTCAATTTTTTGGGAATAACTTGAAGTTAAATTGTAATAATAGGGTTTTTTCTTGAATCAAAGAATGATCTTGAAGTTAAAGAGGAGTGAAATTTTTCCTTCTTACATAGTGTTATTTTGAGTGTTATATTCCTCAGATGAAGGTAACTATGGCAAGAACCTTCCCACTAAAATATACCTAGGAAATGTTCTTCAGTTAAAAGGCTTATTGAAGTAAACTCAAATTTTAAAAACATGAACCCCCCACCAAGAGGATATGACTTCCATAAAGAGTATGATTTCCATATAGGCAAGCAGAAGAATAAATTGATTGCAGCTGACAAGGTTTTTAATGCAAAGTTAACTTTGCTACATTGTACTCAAATGAAATATATTAAGTTTTAAAATTTCCTGACCTTTATGAACTTAATTTTTCTCTGTTAACATAACATAGACATTTGATTTACATTTCATTAGTCCCAAGACTCAGTTAAATTACTGTAGATTCCATTTCCAAGCTTGTTCACACTAAAAGACTTCTTTCTACTAAGAAATGTTCAAATCATTTTACATGAGACAGGTTTGAAATTATTTATCGTACCATTTGATCACATGAAACTCTATTTGACTCAAGTAGCAATATTTTAAATTGGTATGCATATTTTTGTCCATATGATTCATATTGACTTAAGTAGTGGTTACATGGTTACGAAGTACCTCATGCAGAGAAGTTAGTAAATATAGTCCTTGCTATTCAGATATTAAAATATTTTCTAGGCAAATAAAGCATTGGGAGGTGAGGGCATTTCAACAGCCATGTTATCTGTGAGAGAGACATCAATGTTTATAGCAGCATCCTTTCTATATTAAAATCAGCAGAAGAATGTAAGTAGGATTTGATGAAATCCTTTCCTTTCCTTTCTGTTCCCTCACAAAGATTATCTGATAGATCACTAATAATAGGATATACAAGTTTAAATTTAATATCTTCTTGAGGAGTACTACTTGGAGTAGTTCTAGTGATCTGCAGTTTGCAGCTTCTCTATCTAACATTTCTTTCCAATGTTACTGAAACCAGTTATCTCAGTTTGGTCAAAATTTGGTAAATGAGAGACATATAAAAGCATGCAAATTTCTATCAATTGCCAGCACAGAGATGATGAATGCATGGTCACTTACTGCCTTGATGCTTTCAAAGTGTCCACCTTCTTTCTCAAAGTCAATTGGCTGCCCATTGAGCGTCCAGTAGAAGGTGACATCCATGGTGCTGTCATGAATGGCTTTGCAGCTGAGGACAATGCTCTCTCCAACCGTTAGCTCAATCTTCTTGGGAGTCAGCTCTATTCTTGTAGGTTCTGGAAACAGAGAAGTGTTAGGAATATTCAGATGGAAATTAACCTATAGTTCCAGACCAAAATAATAGGATTGACTGATGCTGAGTCTACCCAGAGCTTACGCATGTTAGTATGAATTGCAGACAGTCAAATACTGAAAGATATTCATAATACACACTGAAGTATGACACTGGGGATCAGAAGGTACAGCCAGTTTCATGGAGTCAATAAGGCAGAATCCTAAACAGCAATCTATAGATTAATTAATTAATTAATTAATTAAATTTAAAAGTTTCAAAATAAAATATGTTAAAAACAATATTGATTCCTTTACTTATAGAATTATTTATAGTTTGAGCAATTTAATGTATATATTAATTCTTATGACACATCTACAATAAAAAAGCTGGAGTAGGCAATCTGATTCAATGTTTGACCAGATGGAGTTTAGTCCCCTTAGCTTGTTGGAAATGCTTTTTTATTCTGCCTGGAGAATGCTGCCTTAAGGTTGGCTGGGGATAATATTTAAATATTTGTTAAAATAAATCATCATTACCATCAAAACATTTTTTCGTACCTTTAACAGATAGTGATGCAATGATTTCTGCAGATCCAAATACATTTACGCCTTGGCATAAATACCGCCCTTCGTCAGACTTGGAAGCATTCAGGATTCGCAGACTCCCATATGGAAGAATAGTTATCCTGGAAAGGATAAGTCCATAAATACATAGATATCTCTCCCATCCTACCAGCCAAATTCCATGATGATATCTTTCAGAGATAATAAATAGGATTAAGGACTGCTGCCTCTGTAGCAAGAGATGATGAAGATGATAACTGAATTATCTTCTGTTTCAAAAAGGATTTAATAAATCCGTTTTACTAGTCCTCCTTAATTCAGAATTTTCATGGAAGCATCAGTGGATTAGTAACCTTTGACACTTATTAAGAGTGAATTGTAATGAAACTTTTGTAGAACAGTAAAAAAGGTAATCCTTCATAATTTGTCTTCAAAGTTTCACCACTGTATTTTTGTCAAATCGCATTTCAATATCAAGCACAGGCTATTCCATCTAGAAAAAGAATTACCTTAGAAATCAGATCTGAGAAGAATGGGAAGCAAAATTCAAGACAAGATAAAACCCCCTATAATTGTATCTGGTCAAAAGAGTATTTATGGCCTCACAACACAGTGTAGCAAAGGGACTTAAATAATCTTTGCTTTTTGTAGGTGGGCTTTTTTTTTTTCTGAGTCTATAATTGCAGCTCCACTATACCTCTTGGTATATAACCCCACTAAAGCATATTAATGAGAAATGTTTAGCTGCTCACATTTAGGAGTTTCAAATTTTGGTTTTGCTTGCACAATATTAATCATAAAATCCATGAAGCAGTATGTAAATTAAAACTCTTTTTGCTCTTCTAAAATGACAAAAACACCGAATTTATTCTATCTTGGAGGTGCAATCTGGAAGAGCAGTAAATAATCATGGCTCTTTCTGACAGAGTGCTAGGAGCCTAATAGGAATATGACAACTCTTAGATGGTATTTAATCCAAGCTCTGCTTGCAGGTGTTGTGTACCCTTTCCCAGGTTGAGTAGTGGTTACGACTCTCTCAAAGGTCTCCAGAGATGTTAGCCGGGAGCATGGACACTGGAAGTAGATTATCCTCAACAAATGCTTTCAGGTATCCCATAGAAGTAGGGGAGGGCATGGGATGCTTCCTTCTCCTGTATTTGAAAACCAAGGTAAGACCTCTGTGTTGGAGAATCTAAGTAAGTAGGTGGGTGGCTCTTTCCCAGGAATGGGTGGATTTTTAGGTATACCTGTCCAGAGAGCACTTTCTGGGAAATACAGTATAGGCTGACACTCCTTCTGCTGGGAATCCTCTGTGGAGTCTATGATTAGAAATCATGGAAGGTACTGTACAATGTTGTATTTTACTCTTGAGAAGTATTTAATCAGGAGTATGGTACTTTTGATAGGACTGGGTTGAGCTCTTCAACAGCAAAAGAGGGAAGGAATTACATCCATGGGCTGTATGTGTTAAACTTCACAGATGTTATCTTTGATTTATACTAGAAGTTATTTACATAGGCTTAAAATTCAATAATGTGGTCAAATTAAATCATTAATACGAGACTGCATTATTCTCTTTCTTTCTTTCTTTCTTTCTTTCTTTCTTTCTTTCTTTCTTTCTTTCTTTCTTTCTTTCTTTCTTTCTTTCTTTCTCTCTTTCTTTCTTTCTTTCTTTCTTTCTCTCTTTCTTTCTCTCTTTCTCTCTTTCTCTCCCTCCCTCCCTCCCTCCCTCCCTCCCTCCCTCCCTCCCTTCCTTCCTTCCTTCCTTCCTTCCTTCCTTCCTTCCTTCCTTCCTTCCTTCCTTCCTTCCTTCCTTCCTTCCTTCCTTCCTTCCTTCCTTCCTTCCTTCCTTCCTTCCTTCCTTCCTTTCTATAATATCCCCTATTTTCTAACTCTGTGAGAAATGGTGGTTTATTATTCGAGGTTCATAAACATTACGGTGGAGAAAACAGAATTTCATTCCAGTGAAAAATGTGCTTCTGTTCACTTCAGATGTGAAACCACTCAGTGCTCTCAGCAGACAGCAGAAGAAAAAAATTACTCCAAAAGTGAATGGGGCAGAGGAAGGACATGTCAACTCAAGGGTTTCCCAGTACAACCTGAGGATGCCTCTCCCATCCTGCTCTAAAAAAATAAACACCAGTATTTGAGTAACATTATTTGTATAAAGGTAATTTTATAGAAAACATTATTGTATTAAGCAAATGACTCTGTATTAGAGCTTTGAAGGTTTGGATTTTTTTCTAACAAATAAGAAGTCTTGAAATTTTGTTACAGTTAGAAACACTCTGCTTTAGAAACTGACAAGGATACAAGCTTCCTTCATTTTCTCTTGGTGTAATTGAAAATAAAAATTTCTATCAACATGCTCAGTTTTCAATGCTCTGATGACATAATTTGGCAATAGTTTTTGCAGAACAGTGGTAGTTCTCATCAGTATACTGACAGGATCAGGAAAAAAGACAGGATATTCCTTTAATGTTTGCAAATTATAGAAGCTTATACACAGTTTAAGTCCTGATATAAAACAGTTTTGAAATTCTGACCTTGGAGGAAAAGAAATTTAGATGCATATAGATTATCTAATGAATCTTATGGATACTGTCAACTACATTACTCTGTAGTTAAAAGCTCCTGTTATCCATGAGGGAAAGAGTAATCACTCAATCAAAGGAATTGCAAACACATTTGCTGGCGAATTATTTGGCTCAGAAATTAATATTTTCTTTAAGGTGCCTAGCACTCATCTTTCTCCCTTTTTTTGTATGTGTTTGGGAAAAAAGCCAGAGGCCTGGTTATGATGGAAACTGAAATGCTTTATTTATGCATACAATACTTGCTGCACACAGCGGGATCATAGACTTCTCCTCCTTCCCTGCCAATATCTCTCAGTCACAGAGAGACCACCTGTGTAGCATGTCTGCATATTTTCACCAAAAAAAAATTCATAGCAAAAAGTTTTTTTCACTTCATAAATAGAAGGTAAGCAAAGAGAGGAAAATGGGGCTGGGGTAGAATTAAGGATAATTCAGGAAAAGAAGCAACCCTAAATGATTTACTAACTAGAAACTGAGGGACAGATGACGATAAATTAACAAATAGAAAAAAGATGGTTGAGTGATCACAGTGAGAGTTTGGAAATTATTGTATTTAAGTATAAGAAAAATTATTGTAATCACATAAAGGAGATGGATGTTGTCCATAAAAAGTTTCTAAAAAAAAGTAGCACAAAATCAGTCTCTTTGTAAAAAAGAGTTTTTATCTGTCTAATAACATGAAGAAAATTATATGAGATTTAATATCTCATCTCACGTCAAAAAATGTGTTGTCTTGAGATCAACTGCAACAGAGATTTTAACAGTAAGTGCTAGGAAAGTGGAAGTAAGGTATAACAGCAAATGGACTTGAGATAAAATTGAACCTGGGTTAACTTAAGTACACTGAAAGAGATTAAACTATTATAATATTCCATAAGAAAAAATATTTTCTAGAGAAAGCAAGTGCAGATTTAATCTTCCATGGGTTTCAAGAATGATTTTCATGCTGAAATTCCCATGGTTGGTTAAATACATTTAATACAAAAATTAAGGGTTTTTAAGAAAGTGGTTGAAGAAAAGACTTCATTTTTTCAGAGAGAGAAATTGTTTTTTATACTATGATATTATTTTTCAAAGTTACCAGGATACAAAAAGGCTGTTAAAATTTTGATTAAATAAATGGTTCTTTGAGACAGCAACTGTGCACCAGGTTGGTAGAAAAGCAGTAGTTGTGACTCTGAACTAAGAGGCCATGCAGTAAAGGAAAATGCTACCCTAGAATACATCAGATACCAATGTGCATCTCTTTATGGAAGTATTAATACATGAAGTGCTGAGGAAATATAATTAGGCTAATTTTGATGATCAGTATTCAGAAAGATTAATTCTAATCAAGCTGACATTTGGAAAGATCAACATGATGACCAGGGAGGAAAGAAAACCTTTTGTTCTGGAGTCTGTTTGTAAAATTAAAACTGCACGTGAGATGAGTTTCTATTTTACATGTTAATTCATGGATCTTGTAAGCAGACAGTTGAACTTCTATTAAAGGTAAAAAAGTGCAGATGCCTAATTCACATTGCAGATCTCGACACTTTGGATCTCAACCTGGAACTGAATCTCACCCTCAAATCTTAATTTAGTTCTCCAGATATAAGTACATTTCATGATCTGGCACAATTTCTGGGACAAAATCCCAGCTGCTGCAAGACATGGGAATTAATTTGCTCATTGTCCCCACTTGCTGTGGGCTTGTTTCTGAAATGAAGCTGTCTGAGCACCTGAACTTCAGTTGATACTAAGCTAGAAGGGATGCTTGAGGAGTCAATTCCTTTTCAGATAAAAACGGGAATCCATCTGTGGAATGGAACTAGAACTATTCCAAAGAGAAACCTGTGACAGTGGACAGTGTGGATAATATCAACTTTTTGCTTCTCCTATTGATCCATGCTATCTGCTCATGCAGAAATAGCCATTAGACACCTGCACTGGGCTGACACATGACAGAAGACCTGTGAGAGGATGTAATTCTTAAAGCACAGACACAGAAATCAATTAGCCACAAGCTTCACTGCCAATGAAGCTGAAACCCCCCAACAAATTAATAATTAAAAGACCTAAATTGAAATTGAATGTGATTTCAAAGTGTGTCTTATATATCTGCATATTATAATTTTCTACTCTGATTGTATCAGAAGTAGTGCATCTGTTGAATGTCCAGCTTGCCAAGAACATCAGCAAATTTGGACATACATATTAGTAGTATTTATATAATGCCATTTTTGCTAATGACTGCATAATCTGCTAAACTAGTTTGAGAACTGCTACAAAGCCATAGAAATATGAATGAGAGTGTAAATTTTCCTCTCTAAGGCATCAGAATTGGACTTAGATTAGCATTGGAGAATACTCAGCAACCATACTTTTCAAAAATATTTTCAAATTATTATTTTAACTGTAAAAATATTGCAGTCTATTCAAAGTTTATAATTACCAGTAACACTTTAGATTGAAAACACATTTAGTACACTTGTTTAAACAAAAATGTATTAGCTCACTCAGATCAGGAATTTTGTCAATTTTGCTCTTCTTTCAGCAATGAAGTGTGCACCAGGCAGAGTAAGTCTTTGATAAAGAATGTGCTGCTTTATCTGGAAGGATGAAATTCAACACTGTTTGCATATGGGATGTTGGCATGAATAGAAAGGTGTTCTCTGAGGCCAGGTGTTTACAGAGAAGCTGATGGATGGAAATCAGGCTCATAAGAAATGCTGGATCTTTTCTTATGGATGGTGTTTGGACATCCTTTATTTGGCAGGCTGAAATGCCTTCTCTTAATCTTCTGACTGACAGGAGGTAAGGAACATGCTGATGGAAGTGAACAGAGTGTAAGGTCCCCACAAATGAAAAAGGCAAAGCTCATCTTCCTTTGGGTTTCACGTGATTTAGAGAATGGGAGTAGGATATGGTATGTAAGAGTTGTTTTTATGGGAAGTTTTGCATTTTTTATTTTTTACAGTATTTAGATTAAAGGGTAGCAATTTTTTTCCTTCCTGCTGCTCTGTTTACAGAAAACTTTTGAGAGTTCTGACCATAAACTTCGGTCTTATGTTGAGGGGAAGGAGTAAGATATGGGAAATACAGACATCATTGTTTTGATATAAAAAAATGAGATCTATTCTGCCTGCCATATAATTTTTTCTTTGATTGATTCTTTAGTATAAATGACATGTATTAGTAGTGCAGATACTTTTACTGTTTCCCTGTCTTAATAAAAAAAGTTAGTTCATTAACATCTGCTGTAACCCATCATAGAAATTCTCAGATATTATTTACAGATAGTAGAGGACATACTATTTTATGTTGAAAACTGATGCTGGAAATTTTCAGCCTTCTTTATCACCAGGGACAGTTTTACCTTGACCCACTGGGGCCAGGATGTGCATTTGTTCTCCATATCACGTTAGATCAATGAGCAGAGATTTCCATCAAGATTCAGATAATGAGAAATGGAAACTCTAATTTTCATTCTCTTTCATCATTCATAGCAGATTCTCACAAGCAGATGTCTTGATGCTGTGGTAGAAATTGGTTCTGGATGCTGAAGCACTTGAGGCAGCAAACATTAGAATTGCTACACAACAATTTGGGATTTAACCAAACACTTCTTACACAGTGCTTCAGACAGGGACACAGTGTCTGGATCTTAATAGAAATTAATGTCCGGCAGCTTATACTTAGAGCCCTATATTCTTGAAATAACAATTACAGAGTAAGAAAAAATATGTCAGATATGGGGCCAGTTTTGGTGGGGAGGAAGAATTAGCAATGGTAGCTTGGTTAGGCTGTAGATACTATTATCTTTCTCTGTTTTCAACTAGTTCTTTTGGCTTTCAAACCAAAGAAAAATTTTATTACATATTAGAGATATAACCACAGCAATAAGGGAAACATAATATTTAGTTAAAATCTTTACAAACTTAAACACCTAATAACTGGAATTAAAATGAAAGTTATTGGTGGTCAGAAAATCATCCCCTGAATTTTTCATTTGAATCTAAAATCAGGAGTATGAAATTTGTTTGTCTGCATGTTGGAAATAAGAATTTTAAAGATGCAAATGGAGAGAAGCTTCACTGACTCATTTAGCCTGTGGCCCCTTACAGTGTTCTGATCTGAACAATCTCTCATTTGACATTAGTTTGGGTTTGGGATCTGTCAGTTTCCTTTAATGTAGACTACAAGGAATTAGAACAAGTATTTGTAAATAGTTAAAACCTTTATTTCTCCCCAAATGGCTTTGGGCTATCTCATTCCCCTTTGCTGTCTCTTGCTTCATAATAGATCCACAAATGTCTAATGGTCACAGAAAATGGATGTGAGTCATTGCTATAGTAAAGCCACTTAGATAAGCAAAAGACAATCTACTTTATATTAATTTTGTAATAATATCACCCTAGACAGAGTAATTTTTATTTTAATATTCTTGACTCAATTAGGAAAAAAAGCCCTATATTTGGCATAGTCCCTTAGCAAAGCACAAAATTATTTGGATTTTCTTCATGCCATGTTTTCAAACATTTATAATGGTGCAACTCCTGTGTGTGATATCTTAGGTCATTGGAATTTGCTAAACCTTATTATTAATGTCCCACAAACTACTTCCAGCTCTATTTAAGCTAATCTATGCAAACTGTCTTAGGGCAGTTTCTTTCAAAGTGCCATAGCCAGGCCTCTCATTTGTCCTTGCTGTTTGCTGCACAGGAACCTTTGTGCATGAAAATACATAGCTCTCCCTGGTGCAAATGTTGTCCACGTATGTAAATATAATTTCATGTGGATGACACTGAAGCTATTTTTTGCTAACAAATGTAGCTTCTGTTCTAAGCAAGGGGAATAAATACGGTCTCTGCAGTGTTTCTGTGCAGTAAAGTCTGGAAAACACTGATATGTCAGAATCAGAAGGGTCTTTAGGAGTGCTTTTTTCTTTGTATGAATCAGCTGGTCATTATTATTTTAAATCATGCTTTGCATTAACGAATTTATTCAAACCAAAACTTGAGCACATAGTTTGCTTTAAAGACTTTATTAATAGCACCAATGCCAAGGATGATAGAAAGGTGCTAAAATTGAATTTCTAAGGTAATACACAAGATAACTGAGGTAATAAACTGAAATAGAGACTAATTGTAAAGGTAACAGAAGTTCAGATCAGCAATATATTACCTAGAGAAATTATACACCAAGCAAATATTTAAATTATTCTACATTTTTACTGGTATGTTCAAGGAAGTGTTGGTACATATTGAAAATTTAATATCCCTTCCTAATTGGTACTTTGTTGTGCTGCTCAAATATTTTACCCTCAAATATGTTTCACCTTGTGCAAAGAAGGAACTGGGAATATTACTCAGAAGACATATGAGGATAAGTGTTCTAGAAACACTTGTTCAAGAAATTGTTAGGAAAGGCCATTTAAGGTCTTGTCTGCCCTGTATTGAAGTCCAAGATTTCCTTTAAAAGCTCTTATAAAATACAATTGGTTTAGAAAAATTTATCTCTAAACATGCTGAAAATACTCTAAAATTATTAAAATGTTCTTTCATATTTTTAAAATGCATATCATACTTTTGACCCATTTAAATTTTATATATATATTTTAATATTTAAATATTTTTAATAATTAAATGTGTTCCTCTCTTTTTGCACACTGTTTCAATGTCAGAAATTTTCTCCTGATGCAAAAGTGTTCCTTCTTTTCAGGAAAAGCTTTAGCACAATAATTTACTCCATGTTTCTAAGTGACAGCAATGAATTATTAACTTACTCTCTTTTACTCAGAAGCTTAAGAAATAATAACTTCTGCAAGAACTGCATGATCCCTCCAGGAAAAGAAAAATACACAGGAAATTTTAGTTAGTCTAAGATATTTCTGTGTTTCACTTGTTAGTTAAAAAAGTAACATTAATATTCAAAGGCAGACCTTATATGCAAGAGGTAAAGTTCAAATAAACCAGGTGCTCAAGGAAGCAGAGCTTCAACCAGTGTAAAATAAGATAATTACATTCAACTACATGATTCTATTATGGCTCTTACTAGATAAAAACACATCTCAAAACAGCCAAACTATGCTATGCTTGAAGAGTTAACATTAACTTCAGCAATATAATATGAAGAGCAGAAACTTAAATTTCACTCAAATTATATTCTTGTAAATTGAAGACTGCTAATTAGATGCTTACATGGGAAGTGTTCATATGCTCATCATATGAAAGTCATCTAGCAGTCATCTAGCTAAAGCACTATTGTTGTAAGCTGTGTAATGATGTCCAGTCAGATGGAACCTGCTTTCCAGTGTTAATTCTACAGCACTGCTAGAATATTAACTGTAAGTTATGCTTTTATGCAACATAGCAATGAAATCGAATATTTCCCACCTCTTAGAAAAATTCTTTTCTTAGATATACTGTTACTGCTTTCATGTGAATAGAAGAGCTGGATAGAAGAGAATAAATGATTGTTCTGTATTAAAACCCTGCTCTCAAGAAAAATAAAGACAAACAGTTGTTGTCCCCCACCGCCCCCCCCCCCCCCCGTGAAAAAAAAAGCCACCAATAAACCATTGCAGTTTGCAGTTAATTAATATTCATTGTTTAAGACCCCCTCACTGATGGAGGTGATTTCTACTTGGTAGAGCTCTCTTCCTGGCATTCAAAGACAGTCAGTATTGAAATGCCACTGGGAGCTGAATCCCCTAATCCCAAACAAGGATGCAAAGGACCAGCAGTCAAATTGATGGCTGGATGCTTGAGAAGGAAGCTGACTGGTGAGAATCAAATCACCAAGAGGGTTGTAAATCCTTGTAAAATAGACAGCATGGAGGTTTGAAAAAGATAAGAACTTTCTGTGTCCCATTCGTATAATGCATCAAAACACACCAAAGAAAGCATATTCTTTCCTGACATTTTCTGAAATAGACGGGATAATGAGATATATATGGTCATGGTATAGGAGGGCTGAGATAGTTTTAATGATCTACTGATAAGTGCTATTAATGTAGCATCCTGTTAATTTGTTACTTTTGAATGAATTTTGCAAAATTGTGGTTTCAACAATCTCATATGTCTAATCTCAGTTGTAGTACAAATACTGGTCAATTGAATGTGGCAATGTCTGCCTTATTCTCACATCAAACTGACTCCATTGTCAACTGGAGAAGCTCCAATTATATTTCTATCATATGGTAGGTACTGCTGGACTCTGGAAGATGAAGACTGATTGCTTTCACCATTATGTGGCCTCTGGAAGATTGTGCAAAGTCTGCCCTTACTGCTTGTTGGTCCAGATAGAAACTCTTTGGAGAGGAGATTCCATTAGCATGATGTATGTTGTACTTGGATCAATAGCTACAAGTTCTTCACTAGTTGTTTAGAGCTGTCAATATAAGATTCAGAGCTCCACAGAAATGCTGGCCTTCCAACCATTGCTGTTGTGAAATAGCCCCTATTTCCTCCCTGTCTAATAACCACAAAGTCTCAGCTAGACTACCAATGAGTTTGACACACTGTTTTCATGAAAGATACACGATCTAGAGGGGACACAGTCAAATAAGTTTTCAGTACAAAATCAACTTCTGAAAATGGGAAAAGAATAATTTGAACATAGATTACTTTACCTCCTAAAATACATCTGCTGAGATGTTTAGAGAGTTTTGAGGATTTATAAGCTTGGTAGATTGTACACAATAAAAATGGCATGCATTAGTATAGTAATAATGGGATAGAATAGAATAATTGGTCCTGCTTTGCAGTAAGATGTCCCTGCTGGCTCTCTGGCTATTCATGTCAGAGATTACCATGCTCTGTCCAATAAGGGGCAGTCATAACTTGTTTGCTTAGTTCTGTCATATTTCTGAGTTCATCCTTGGAAATTCCAGCTTCTTTTTTCTATCATCTTCACTGACAATTAGATCTAATGTGAAAGATCTCAACAATCTCTTGCTACATCCAGAAAGAAAGCAAAGGATAGAGGTAAAAAGCTATTTCATGGCTCCATTACTCCATACTGCTTCTCACCTTTAGACAGGAGCTTTTCAGTGGAGAAATCTGTGGGATAGAACAGACTTCACAAAAAATGTGTGGAGGTAAAGCACACCTGATAAACAACCTTCCATCCATCTATAGTTCCATAATGTATCTCTTAACCTATTTCTGTGATACAGCTCTGGATTTCTACATCATTTACACTCAACACACTTCCTGACTGCATCCTCGACAAGGGGTGTGCTCAAAAGGCCATACCTCTACCAACAATACCTTGTTGTTTATTAAGATATTGGTGCAAGGATAGGTTTCAGAAACCTTGATTATAAATAGCAGTGCAGAGCAAAGGCCATGCTGTTTCTGCAGCACATACAAAATTACCAGAGGAAAATTTGTTCTGGAAGACAGCTTTGCTGGAATACCACCTTTCGTCCTAATAATGGACAAATCTCTCAAATTAGTTTTCTCTTTTAATAGTAAACCCACAGGTTAATGATCCTACTTAGAAGGTCATGCAGTGTTTAAACCTTTATGAGAAGTAAAAAAATATATCTAGCTAAGCTGTAAATCTGACAGATCTACATTAATTTTCTTACATTTTGTGAAAGAACAAATCTGACCTGTGGATCCAGACATCTTGCAGGAAGGAGAGATAATCAGTTCAGCAGAGAGACAGTTTAAAAACATTGGCTCAGCACAAAAATACTTCCAGACTGTAGGAGTGGTAAATGGGATTTTGACTAAAATGAACTAGGATCTTATTGACTCCACTTTTCAGGTCAGATGAGTTCATTTTGCATTCTGGGTGGGAAATGGGTACCATGACTGGAAAACTAGGTAAAACAAGATTTATTTTATTCTCATGTCACAAGGTGAAATACAGTCTATTAACTGGAAAAGGCAGTTAAAAAGACACATGTTCCCTCCAGAAAGCCACATTGCCACTAAGGGTGAAAAGGGTACAAAGTTCTAACTGACAAATAATTTATTGATTAGAGTTATTTGAACCTTAGAAGCTTTAGTTTACTCTGGAATATCTTGCACTTCGGCCACAACTCAAAAATTTTGATTACAGGTTGAAATAACAGTTCAGTAAGATGTGCTTCTGTCTAAAACTTCAGTTTAAAACTGTATCTATCTACAGCTGTATCGCTGTGCATGGAAGATAACAAATGGAATACCTGCAGTGATATAAGTTATGTGCAATAAAACATGTGACAAAAATAATGGAACAAGAAAAAAAGTCAGTGACTCTATCTGTGCTACTCCACCAGGCTGCTGCCAAAGATGGCTCTTGTTTTAGAATCAGGTATCCCATCATGCGCAGTGAGAAGGTCATAGACTTTGGAGGAAACACTCTATGTGAAAATAAAAAGGGTGTCCTCAGGCCAAGTCTATTTTGCTTTATGCACAAACTACCCACACAAAACCTCTATAACCTATCTGTCAGTGCATTTATTTCTTGTGCATGGATGTAAATTTGTGGTAGTAACAGGCCCCAGAGAGGACTAGGGAGCCAGCAAGAACCAATGAAAATGCTTGGAGAGAAGATGCAAATGCTAATTTTGTGGTGTCGAATGCCCACATCAATTGATGGATTTAGATGACTCTTGGATTTCTCTTGCTTCTACCAGCCACATCTCTGATGGATGAGACTTAATGCCCCCCAATATTTATTTATCATGGTAAATTCGGGTGCACATCATTACATACATTAGTCAGACCACATACTCCCACATGATACAGGTTATCAGCTGTGGGTTGCTAATGTCAAGATATAAGCTGTCATGGTTGCAATGCCTTACCACATTGGAGAGGATCCCATATTGGTCTAGAGGCAGAAGTAAATTTTTGTGTGGCATTAGCTATGTCACACCTACAGACTGGTGACATGGGATCTATGCAATCATTCAAAGATATCTGCTGTTGTCATTATAATGTGAAATGCTAATGCTAAAATCTGGCTCTTGTTTCCTATTTGAGAAGATCAAAGCAGCATTAGAGCATTCACATGGCACACAACTCCAAGCTTATTATCTGTCTTCACACCAACAGTATCAATAAATAGGCAGCTTTTCTCATCAGCATAGAGACAAGGACATGATACTTTAGTGACGTAATTTCCTTGTTTGCCTAAATTCTACTTGCCTTCTCAAACTTACTTGCTTCTCATTCTTTCTTCCCTAACTTTTCTTTTCTGCACAAAATGGTATGCTATGGTATTCTTAAGATGCTGCCACATCTCAATTCTTCCCTAACCTTACCTTATGAAGTGCATTATGGATGATGTTGGCATGGAGCTGGGAACACAGAAAGTAGGATGAAAAAGTTACTGACTCACTGGGGATAACCTACTGCCAGATATGCAGTTGTGTCCTGTAATTATACAGATAGACTAATCAGAAAACACTCCCTACTTTATAATTTTATATAGTACTGTAGCAAGCTCCCTTCTCAGGATGACAGGGAGGAGTACTGAATCAACAGAGACCTCACTGCCTACTCTATATCCACATCTTGCTTTTGCACACAGAATTATTTTCCAGAAATTTGAAAGAATTTTCATCTATTTTTAATAACTTTACTTGTGTACTCTGAATCTATTAGACCAGGTAACTACTTGCCAGGGACCTGGCAAGGCTAAGCTAAGCATCTAAAGGCAATAGTGTGAATGTGTCCTTAGAGCAGATAGTGACAGATGGCACAAGTTTTGCCCATCATTTTGCAGTTCACTGTGTTGGCATCTCTCTTTCCCTGTCTTCAGAGGTCTGGGAAAAGACACAGTCAGGGATCAGAGGCAATGAAAAGAAGGATATTTTTCCTAGGGATGCAGAGAGGTCTACATACAGATTTATTGAAACCTGATGAAAGATTGCTGAACTAAGAGCAAACCTGAAGGGAAGGATGAGCCTTCCAAAGACACAGTGAATGAGGACAACCTGTTTGTAGTTTCACCTCTCTGCTGCCAAGTTTTCTCCATTTAAAAAATGGCCTTTGATTTTGCTTAATTTCTAAGAAAATATAGCGCCTGTGGTTCAAAGATTTTTGGTGATTTAAGCATGCTCACTTTGATGAAAATTGCAGTAAAATCCTCAGAACTCTGACTCATGCTCCTATCACACTTGAATTCCTGCTGAACTGAGATTACGCTTATAACCTCAACCATAATTTTTTTCCCTTATTTTTGAGTGTTTGAACTCAGACCCTTTGTAGTGCTCTTCACATAGCTGCTTGGATATGATTGTAGGATTGTTTATGGATTTTGCAAAAGTAGTATGTAGAGACATTGGCCTTTTAAATCAAGATTTCACAGCTTCTTCCGTGAATAGTCAGCAAAAACAAATTGCTTTTTTATAAAAAAAAATATTTACTGTTTTTATTGAGAGTAGAAACCTAAGCTGCCATTTAGCAGTGGAGCTGTGGTAGGGAACACAGTGGGGTGGGGTCTTTGCTACAAGGATCAGACAAAAGCATCCCTTTGAGAGGGGGCTATAGTTCAAAAACTTCAAAAATAGGGTGAGTATTGACCTTGATAAGGCTTAGTGATACACAAGCTCATAGATGGACTTTTATTTATGGACATTTATAATGCATTCCAACTTATAGGCTTTACTGTGGAAACACTTTGATTTGTATCTTCAAATATAGAATCTAAGGAGATTCATACTCAAATACAGACTGATAGTATGAATTGTGAAATATCTGAGCTGAACGAAATTAGCTCAATTAGCATACGTTTATAATGCTGTATCATTACCTTTATGAGTCCTGTACCACCAGTTTTCCACTTAGAACATGTTCCAATACTTAAAGTAAACTTAGAAGAAAGTTGGGAAAACATTTTTAATGGGCCCTGTAGTGATAGGACAATGTGCAACGACTTTAAATAAAAAGAGGGGAGTTTGAACTGTATATATGGAAGAAATTTTTCATGGTGAGGGTGGTGAAGGACTGGAAAAGGCTGCTCAGAGAGTTGGTAGATAGCCAGTCCCTGGAAACACTCAAGGTCAGGTTTGATGATGCCCTGGGCAGTCTGATTTAGCTGAAGGTGTCCCTGCTCATTGCAAGGGATACTAGGAGGCCAATTTTGATCTGATCTCTTCTATGATTCTATGGAAATAGGAAAATAGTTGGTGCAAAAGAAGAAAATAGTTTTAAAATAAATGACAATGTAAAGGGTTTAGCCTCATATGAAAGGTGATGTAATGAATGCATAACCAGTGCTCAGCAATTTGATTTTAGCTGCTTCTGTGGTCCAAGAAGGGACGGCACATTCTACACTTGTAGTCTGTAGTGGAACAAATGAACAGCCTACTTCTTCAGCTGCTCAGGAGTGACATGAGCAGCAGATAAATCAGTTGGTTAATCAGTTGGTCCTACTGCCAAACATGAAATAAGTATGGATTTGCAGTAATTATCATTGCAAAGAGGCCATTAGTGATCACTATACCTGTGTGAAGAGTTTGAGACCTCTGAGTCATTTATGAACCATGGTCCATTGACTGCTCTTTCACAGACTACTCTTTCTACCTAATTGTGATTTGCATCTAAAAGCTTTTCTTGGTCAGTATGGAATTAATTGTATTTACACTTTGTCTCTCCACATTTGGTATTTATTTAATGAACAAAGTAATGACTGTCTACAATACTAAGAATGTCTTACCTTAAGCTTCATGGTTAAGCAAAGGAAATTATTAAGAGAATTATTATTCTTATCCCTGCACACACAGTGAAGGTACAAGAAAACTTTATTGTTACTTTCTAACCAATTTCCTGCAAGGACCAAGAACTTTCCTGGGTTTCACCTAGGAAGGACAGCAGATACGAGAAGAATGGTGATGGACAAATTGGGATGAAGAAAATGTTGGACATTCTTTTGCTGCCTGTGCACCCTTAGAATGAATTCTATCTCTTTCCTGAACTCCTCTAGAATATGGACATTCTGATTCAAAAGTTACAATTAGTGAAGAAGACAAGACAGTATAAATAATCAAAGAATAAAACACTACACACTGAAGCCCTTCGGCAGTGCTGCCATAAAAAAAATAAAACAAAAACCAAAGGGTGAGATGAAAGATTCGTGTTCACAGTGACTATAAAGAAACATTATAGCTGCAAGCTAATATCATGTCTTCTACAGCTATTTTCATCTCAAAATGAGAATGTTTATGTTATTGATATTATACATAATTTTAACCTCAAAGCTCTAAGTTTATGACAAAGTGAGATAAAATATAGGTTTAATCCCATTAGATACTTTTCTGATCTGGTTTCACATCTGAGTGTTTGAAGATATAGGGTTTGAGACCTTGCTTAAGCTCAGCTATGCTTTAATTCTTACAGCTGAATTATCATGCAAGTTTTTTATTTTCTCTTTTTTGTTTCCTAGATTGTCTTTGATCCAACTGGAATTTTTCATTTAAAGATGAAATTTTGTAGTTCTAAGAATACTTGCAGAAGGCAAGTAGTCTTTCCTGTACCACAATAATGACAAAACCTTCCCTTCTGTTTTGCTTTTGCTTTCCTATAGAAATTTAACTAGGTTGTAGGCAGCGCATAAGCCTAACAAACCCTTAGAGACATTTGTGTTCAAGTTCACCTTCTGGGAATAGGAACGTCCTGAAATAAATTTTTTGGCTGATGTTTGGCCTGAGTTTCAAACTCAATCAGAATTCAGTAGTCCAGTAGTTACTTGTTTATAATCAAGAGAAAAATGTAGACCATCAAGAAATTTTTGGATGCAACACGGGTCTTAAACCACATTCTTAGCTGTGATGGTACAAATGTGTGTTTGAAGCACAAGTGATACTGGTTTCCTACCCATATGTGTGAAAAAAAGCATGATGGAAAAAGGGAAAATATTTTAGTACCAGATAATAAATGTTTAGAGGTTATTCAAGTATTCTAGGGATACAAATATTTCCGGTTTGACCACCCTGTTGAAATAGTTTCTATGAGATGGGATGAAAGAGAAGAATAAAATTTAGGATCAAAGACAGAGACATCAAAAATTAATTTCATAGATTTTTGTCTAACTAAGCTTTATAACAAGCACAAAAATTGACTTCCAAAGAAATAGCGCCAAGCCTTACTTCCTCCTCTTTATAACTCGTTTTATACAACAATATTCTTATGTATGGAAATTTGTTTGAATAAATCATTGGTGCTTAAACAGAAATCCTGAACTGGTATTGGAATAATATTTTCATGTGCAAAATGTTGCCTGTTGGGAAAAAGTTACCATCTTTATCAGAAAATATTAAATAAAAGAAATTTAAAATGTTTCCATTTAAATTAGGCCTGTGTTATTTGAGATTTGCAGATTAAGGCTTGATTCATCTAAGGCAATATGCCTCTTTCTAATTAATTACAGAATTACCATTTCATCTTTGTAAATGCCAAATGAATTAATTACCATGTTTATACAAGTAATGTCTTGGCAATTAAATAATGACTTGTGTTTCATTGTACAGAGCTACACTAGTTCTTGTTCTTCATGTTGGGACACCCGCCATAAGATTTCATTTCATTTGATCTAATTAATAAGAAACTGTTAAAATGAAACCCACAAATGCAGAAATTTAATTTAAAGGTTCATACACATTATCAAAGAAACAAAGACGCGGACAAATGCACTGGAAAATATCTGCTTAAAATGGAAACAGGGCTGATTGTTAAAAATATCTTGCAAAGCAGAGGCATATTTAATTAGCATTTGCTATATTCAGCTCTGAAACTTAGGGAAAAATTGTGTATATCCTCATTCTGAGGTGTCTCTGGATCTTGCTTTCCCATTTCACAATTTCACTCTGGATCACTTTCCAGCATAAATTTGAGACAGAACAACAATAGATGTTTCCGTCTAATTATCCAAAACTCATTATTAACGGTTTATGACATTCTTATGTTTTTGTTTTGCTTTCCAATGGCATGGGAGGACAGACTACTTAATTCAAGTAAAGTTTACTGAGACTTGATTTTTGTTTAAAAATCCCAACAATTCTGAATCAGCAGATTGCTTTTGTGCTTTGGTGTTTTCTAACATAGCCTCAGCTATGTTAGAAAATGTTTTCTAACTTAGCTTCTGATATCAAGCAGGTCTTGGTATCAGAACAAGCAGTCTGAAAGTGGATTTACTGTTTTGTGAGTCACAGCCCTAGGAGGAGCTTCTGAAAAGCAGCAAAATTTCACCAGTGTGGAGCACAGTGCTCCTATTTGACAGACTTTCTAATTTTAATAGAATAGATTTGAACTCAGTGTATGCAGAGAGTGAAATCTGGATTGTACCACATTATAGGAGTTTGGATGTATACACATATTATTTAAAATCAATATGTTAATATAATAGAAAAAAATATTTCATTTTAACATACTAATGGAATTTTCCCCTAATGGATGCTTTTCACATTTGATATAAAAGTCTTCTCAGTAGTAGCTAAAATATCTTATTTAATGAATGTAATAACTACTTCAAATTTTTCTTTCACCTTCCTGCCTTTGACAGAGAAACTTCCTCTGTTTCAAAGAGGAAAAGACTGACAAGCCAGTGGCACATGATAACTTTCTCATCATTATTACAAGTTCAATATCATAGTTCTATTTCAAAAGTGTTTGCCATGCAAAACACCTGGAATATGCACAGTGAAGATGTAGTCAGAACAAGCACAGTGGCAACAAATTTACCTGAGTGCTATAGGCTGTTCTGTGGCTCTACTGGATGTGGACAATCTCCCCGCCAGTGAATATAAATACGTGGCTCTAGGTTGTTGTCATACACACTTGAATACTTTCGGTGTTACAAAAAGCCCTGCTTCCAGCCCCCATAGTATTTGTCTTTAAATTTATATTAAAAAATACCTTTGTGATACTTTTGAGAAGAAATGTAAAATACTTCCCCTTCAGCCTGTCTATTCCCTCAAAACAGGTGCAATAAAATCTTGTAATCAGCAGACCACATGCATGGCACTTAACACCTTGATTTTAGAGTCTGAATTCAGCAAATATGTCCAGAATAAGTTATGGATGGAAAAAATATTTTCACCTTTGTGTTCATTACTATCTTTCTGCCAAATAGAGAATACTGTGAATGAAGTTCACATATTTTTTGTAATCCATCATGTGGTAACTATGGCAGCAACTGCTTCTATTTAGCCATGGCTTCTTGCAATAAGTATTAATTTTAAAGAATACTACTGATCTACTTGCAGAGACCCATCAATCTAGAAGACAAAAAACCCAGTAGCTCCCTATAGATTTAGAATATCTACAGAAAGTAATCCCAAAACTTTATTTTATTTTCAACTGTATTATTTGGCTAACAAAGTAATTTTCTTTTTGTTTCCCTTGCACTATTTCTATCCTTAGACCTTCATTGTGCAATAATTCTGGATTAAAAATTCAGTCATGCAATAACTAAGGATGCCCCACAATCCTTTCATAATTATTTTCTAAAAATATGTTGTTTTTTCTTCTTAGTTTCATTCTAATGAATGTATTTAGGGTAACAGACAAAGTCATCTGTTTTCTCCTTTGAACACAACAAAGTCTTTTGTGCATTTTTATAAAAAGGAGAGGGACAATAGAGAGAGGGGTTACTTTCCTTCATAGATTTCAATATCTTTCATTAAGGCAGATATGTGGGATCTGATTATATAAATAGAATTTTGTCCATTTATCAAATATACATTTTATCTTTATAAAGCATGGAAACAATTTTGTTCGAAAGCAGTTGTCTAGTTCAAGCTCAAAAGAAAAGAATCCAGAATTTTAATGTCTGCAGTGACATAAAAAGGTCTGTACCATTGCATGAGAAATAAAAAAAAGTCACTCTGAGAAATTGATAAAATGTATGCTCAAACATGGAAACAGAAGTGTAGTCTTCATTTAATATGTTCAACTAAAAAATAACTAATATTCAAAGACTGAGAAATCTAATTCAAATTCCCAACTGTGGTACATACATGATTTTGCCAGATCCAGCTGAGTAAACGAAATAAATTATTTCTAAAGTTAACTCAATAAAAGAGAAATCTGTGGGCACAGAACAGTGTATTTGTAGCTGCATAGATAATGGTGACAAATAAGTCACATACTGAAAGCCAATAAATCTTGAGCAGTAATGAACAATGAACTAAATCTTATAGCACATTAAGTAACCTATCCAACAAAGTGAATGAGGTGCCATTGTGTTAGACATATTTGAACTAAACCCAGACAAATGACCATGCATTCAAAAGTTTGAAGCCAAATTGCACCATGCTGTGGAAACAAAGGGTGCAGAAACATCTGGAATATGTACCTATTTCTTATAGATTAGATATTTACAAAATATTCCTTAGATATGTGCATATTCTCTTCCTCTCTTTCTGTAATTTCTACATCTAGACATGTATTTAAGCCTCAATTAAATCTGTGTTTTTCTTCTGACTGCTCCCTTGTTCACCTGCTTCTTTCTCTTTTGAAACATTTCATCTTAGACTGCCATTAGAAGGATGCAACTCCTCCTCTGAATCCATGACTATTGCCTTCCTAAAAATAAGGGATACCTGGAAGGGCATTTAAGAAGGGAAAGGAAAGGACAGTTTGATGTTCAGGAAGGAGTGAGTGGCTGAAATGAGGAGTTTTGGAGTATGCCAAAGACTGCTCACATACAGCTAGGCAGATGGATGGGCAGACTGGCATTTATACTAAACTGTATGTATCTGTAAATATGAAGAAGGAAAAAAAGATTGGGTTTGAGAAGTTTGAGAACAGATGTTCAAAGTCTGTACTCAGTCATGAAACTTAGATGATTGCCTCAGTCCTGGCATGTCTTGACACTTGCTCTGACTTCTGATATTAAAAATGATGAAGAAAAATCACTGTGTTATTACCTGCCACACATCCAGAGATGTTCATATGAGTGTTGTACTCATATAGGTGGGAATTCTCTCCATTAACAAAAAAAAAAAAAAAAAAGGAAAAAAAAGAAAAAAAAAAGAAAAAGAAAAAAAGAAAAAAAAGAAGAAAAATTTTATGCTGAGCTAAAGCCCTGTCTTGGACTTTCTGCTCCTCACCACACTCAAAAAGGTAAAAGTTGCATAAAACAATGCAGATCTTTTTCATTTCACAGTATGTTTATCTAGTACAGAAGTCAGCAACTTTGCTATCATTAATAGCAAAGTAGTTAAACCTATTAAAGCATTAAAATTTTCTTCATTGTAGAAATTCAAAATTATCATTATAGTATGATGCTGGAAACAACACATGTTGTGCAAACAAAAACTAGGAATAACCTAATTTTTTGACCTGAGACTTGGAGGATGTCTCTTCTTTTGATGAGTTTCAGTGAGATTTATGGAACCTTTTTCCAATGACAAATCAACAAAACATGAAAAAGTGCAGATTCTCAAGCTCCAAGATGAATAGATCAGCACCTCAGCCTGTAAAAGTTTGAAGCTAGATTTGATCTGTGTATATTATCAAAAAAGGGGGAAAAAGTAGTTTCACCTTACTTTATTTGCTGTAACTTTAAAAAATAGCATCAGTATTTGGTCTAGAATTAGATATGTATTTAAGATAGTATGTATTTAAGGTAAGTTCTTTTATTTAATGATCTTTTTGAATAATTAACACTCCTTACAGAAAAACCTGGATAATCCAGAAAATTTGGCAGTATCAGTAGTAACTATCCTACCTTAGTGCCCATAACTGCTCCATCTAATTCAAAAAAAATTACTTCTGCCATGTCTAAATCATTGATGAACAAGGAATAATATCACAAGCTGTTCAATTCTCTTTGACTGTAAATAATAGTTCCTTGTCATTCCAGTGAGAAGAGTTGGCACATGCAGGACAGTGTTGAAGACTTTGCTTTAAGAAGTTAGAGAAGGGAAAATGACACAACAGTGTGTCTAGATCAATACTTCAATCTACCATAGGGATTTATTCCTGAAGTTCTATTAAAAGTTAATAAATTAGTATGTTTTTGAAATTCAGATATTATTTTACAATTAAATGTCTAATCCTGCACTGAATCTTTCAAAACCATAATTTTCTGTGATAATTTTCTCTTATGATAAACTCTACAAGTGGAATATCTGGAGTATAACAAATGACAATGGACATGAAAACTGATTTTTCATTATGAAAATGAACTAAAACAGATTGCACTCTGAACAGAGCATTGAACCAGAACATTTTGACTCCACTTTTATAAGTACAATTAGACATCAAAATGTTAAATCTGTAGAAATCTCAAAAATCACATTGCTGGCAAATTAATTTGTTTATCTAGGCATATTTGTGTGCATGGTTGCATATATCTTATAAAACTGCTTCTTGAAGAAAAGTTAAATCAAATCATTGTGGTTTTGATAACAAACCAAAGAAAGAGCTTTATCCAGGTGATCATTTAATCCTAAACCTTTCTTGACTGGCAGTTTAGTGCACATTCATTGTTGGGAAGACATTTCATGCCAGGAAAATCAACATCCCAATAGTAGTCAGTCAACTGGGCAGCTGAAGTGCAAAATGATCAATGTTGAGCTAAATGTTTAGTGAATTCTTCAGTACCTACTTATTTAAAGCAGCCAAGTAATCCTTGCCCAGCAACTCAAAGGTCAAAACTATTGAATGCATCAGTTTGTTGTTTAAACTTTGCCAGAATACAGTTGTTTCCATGTGAGGAAAGTGAGTAGATCCAGCATCTCAAGGAAGGAAGGTGAAAACTGAAGTGTCAAAAGAGGTGGCTCCAATTTAGCAGCTGCAAATCTATGCCCAACTTCTGGGGCACAACAGTTTTCTTCCCACACTCAGGAGAGCCCAATGAGATTTCTCCAGCTCAAATAGTCTAGGCTTTCAGTTTCCTTACTGAAATTCTTATAGTTTCTTACACGCATATCAGTGAGGAACAGAACTTATAATGTCAGTATGAACTTCAGGGCTACCATAACTCAAGTCCATAGTGCTTGAAAGGTCTGAAAGACAGGGAGAACACAGTGTCTTCTGCCTGTTACATAGATAAATTAATGCTTTTGTTCTGTTTGTCCCACTTTAACGCATGACATGAGTATTTTAGGTCTCCTGAAACTCTGAGTCTAAAAATGCTGGCTAGCATCTATTTTTAGTTTTTATATATATATATATATATATATATATATATATATATATATATACATATCTCATCTTTTTAGAACCTTCTACTGAGATTAGTTCTTTTCTGACTGCATTGTTTTTGGTTTGTTTGTTTTTATTCTTTTATTTTTTTAATTTCTCAACAAAATTTTTTTCTAAGACCGTTTTTCAGTTGCTTATCAAATTGCTCTCCTTGTTTTATTTAACGGTGGTAATGGCTTAGGCTTTCAAACATAATCTAATGGATTTTATGAAATAATATAAAATTGTTTCTCACACATTGTTCATTTTGACCCTGCTGTCTGCAGTACAATGTTTCATTTTTTGATCTCTATGTTTCGCATTTCTGTTAAGTGATGTAGCAAAAATCAGTGAAGAATATAGTAATTACCTTCATTTGAATGCATACACTAATGACTGATAATTTATTCTCTTGCAGTAGCAAATGAGTATAGCTGACATTAAAATACTGCATTATTGCATTAAATCTGTGATTTCTCACAGAAACTCATTATATTCCTGTGTGTTCCACCTACAAGGTTTAGATTTATTATTTATGAATTTGATTCCTCCTTCAACATAAAATATTAAGAATGGTTCTATAAGTCACTGAGGGGAAGAATTCATTTTCATCCAAGACATATACATGAGTAAAACAAAAGAAAATTAAATCAGTGGCAAAAAGCACTTTTTGCTTGAGAGTGTAATTTTTTTCCCTAATTTTTTGGCAAGAACTTTAAAAATAAACATATTTAGGTTTTTTTTTCAGTCATTGTATTATTAAATTGCTAAAACAGACTGATGTCTAAACCCACTATTTTTCAAAGATTCTCTGCTTCCCCGCTTCCATTATCAAGGTCATGGATGGGTTTTCCTGCTGTTTATCATGCTCTAGGAATACAGAGATTGCCTAATGAATAAAAGCTGAAGACTGACAGGCACGTGGAGTTAGACTTTGGGAAAGGTGCATGTACTTCATATAGTAAGGATATCAGCTACTCCCAAGGCTCAGATGACTGCAGCAGAATTTGTCTTTGATCCAAAGCAAAGAATTGAGAGGACTTAAAAGCTGCATGCTTCAGTGCTGTCTTGCTGTCTGAAACGGCCGCTCCACTCCAGCTTGTCCACACCCACAGTAATTGACAAAAATCGTGCAACACTTGACTGCTTTCTCCCTTCCAGACTACAAAGGAGAAAATTGAACAGGGTCTTTGCTTAAGAACCTCCTGGTTAAAAGTAAGGCAGGTTATGGGAAGAGGAGCTCTGGTTCCTTTATAGTCTGTGCTGTGTGTCTAGCAGCTCCATTTTTGCTTTATCAAAACTAATTCAGCCTCTCAAAGAGGTACAAAGGGGCAAATCTGTAAAAGGATTAATATAATCATATTCAAATGGAACTCAGTTATAGACTTTGGTGTTTGAAACCAGGTGAGTTCAATGAAAACAAAAGGGAACAATTCCAACTGGAGGTACCAGAGCTAGGTAGTATACTCCACTTCTGTCCCTCTTGGCGTTAGTTTTCCTTTGGTGCTGGCTGAATCAGGTACTAAAGAACCATATGTTTTGAAGATGCTCTGAATCTCTGGTCGTTTCTTAGACTAATTCTTTATCTAGTGTCAGTGCCAACCTGATGCCCGCTGTGCCCATGAAGGCAGCCTGAGCTCAGCCTGCCCCTGTGACACCAAGTTGCTGCACTGTGGGGCAGAATCAGCATCTCACATAGTCATGCACTGTTAGTGGGTTCTGTGTCAGTCACTAAATTCTGAAAATAAATGCCATTACTGCACAACTTCATGCTCTTGAAAATAAGTGTGCATTTTTGGCTTTGCATGCAAGGATCAAAATAGATGAAAATTGGAGGGCTCTGCCTGATCTTGATCTTCTTTCCACATTGCTACAGTATTGCAGCTTTGTAAGGTGCCACACCAATATTTTCTTATCTGCACTGTGTCAGAGAGCTATCTATCAAAACAGCATCAATTACGTAAAAATAAATATGTAGGAGTAGCAATTAGAAATAGCCTTATATTAATCTCAATATTATTATAATTAATAATATAGTATATTTATAAAAATAAATATATAAAATTATATTTTTATGCATAGTTATATTATTATAATGTATAATTACAATACTATTATAATGTATTAATGTACCAGGTTATTTAGTATATATTGGTAAAATTAGTATACATTGTACTATACAGAACTCAAGATTAGCCTACCGTGGTAATGGAAATTAGTCGTTTAATTACCATTAATATACCTAGAACCAAGATTTAACTTTTTGTAACACAGTTATTTGCTTGCTGCCTAAAATTTGCTATTAGGAACGATTATGTAAAAGGTTTACAGGGTTATAACTTCAATCATAGTCAAAGATAGTGAAATGAAATATGTCTGAGAAGATATGTTAAAATCTGCTATAAACTCTCTTCAGAAGAATAAATTAGTAATGCCTTCAATTTTTCATTGTATCACCTCTCATAATGCATTTGAAAAGACAGCAACAAGTTGTTTTGTCTAGAGTTCCTCAGCTGCCATCAGGTAATTTTGAAAATGATAAAATATGACATTAATATGATTAATGCATGCATTTTGTAAACAAATCAATTAAAAATAAATCTGAGTAGTAGTTAAAATTCATTGTAATTAAAAGCATTCATTAACACTGCCCAGCTGAGGACACTAGATAAAAGTCTGAGGCACTGCTTACATTTCATTCAAGTCCCTCTTACTGAATTTTTTGTAAATAATTATTTCCTATCAACTTGCAGGATAGATCCTGATGTCCTTAAATGTCCTAAAATTTTAATTTAGATTGTTTTTCTGAGTTTGCTTTGCTGTTAAATGTAAGAACAGCAGAGATGCTGGCTGCTAAGAAGTGTTGTACTTCAATGTCAAAAGAGAAATCTAAAATGGGTACTATTCCTAAGAAAACTGATAACATCAGATTCAAAAATCCAGAAACAATCTTGTTGCAACACTACTTTAGCATAATGAAAACTGCCAGAGCAGCATCTGTTGTGTTTCAGAGCCTGAGTGGAGAGATTTTCCTGCTACCTCTGATTGATAGTGGAGATCCATCACTCAGTATAGAGGCTGAGCATGGATAATGCATTTTACTGGTATCCTTTTCCAACCTTAGCTGACAAGGACTAAGACGAATTCAGGGACTTATGAACATGATACCCAGCTTGAAAATAAGCTCTGTGGTTTTTACAAGTTTTTGTTCAGTTTTAGGGTTATTTGTTAGTGATCTGTTTCGGCTTTTTTCTTCGGTTGGTTGGTTGTTTTGGTTTCTTTGGTTTGATTTTTGTTCTTGCTTTTTCTAAGAAGGTACAATTGCTCATGAACAATGAAGCTTGACCATTAAATATTTTTGAATGGACAACATGAAAGGAGATTGTAGCAAGGTGGAGGTCATAATCTGCAAGGGAAATTGACTAGAAGTACAAATGCAGGAAGGTACAGAAAAACACAAAAATTAGTTGGGAGAAATAAATTTCCAAAACTAGCACAGGAAGGGCCAGATACCTGTCCTTTTATGCATTTGTATTAAATCTAAGTCCCTTTTTAAAAGAAGACTTGCTACACTCAAACATGCTACTTGATAGGGAATAAGGAGGCGCTGAGGTGTGAAGCAGTCCAGATTAGATTATCCAGCAGCCTATTACAGTTCTAAACTCTACAACACTGAGAAACAACCTGTTACTGTGTTTTTTGTGTCTCATTAGCAGTGACAAAAGAGAATATTCTTGACATCCAGCAATGCACTTCACAACAGTAGAAAATTCAGAACATTTAGTGGTAAGGGGATATGATTCCAACTATGAAGCTTCTTGTTCTCAGTGAACAAGAATGGATGATGGCCTGGAACTAATGCAAAGCATGGAAAAGACAAGTTGCCTCTTGCACATTCCCATGAAGGCAGATGATCACTCTTGTCTATTGTCACTGGATTTAGGATACAGAATGTATTGAGCTTCTGTAAAACTTGTCCTAAGGTAGCAGAAGTTATAATACCTTCGATTTGATAGTTGTCTATCTGTACAGTAAATAGTTCCTTTGATATATTACAAAGTAGAGTACAGCAAGACTTGTTCACTGTTTTGAATTACCAAAGAAGTAGATTTTGACTGAGCTGAGAAATGTTCTTTGTTCTATTTATCTTTTCAGTAAATCACTCTTCAATACTCAACATAGCAACTCTATTTGATGTCAGCATGTTTTGCCTTATTTCATAAACCTATATTAGGCCAAAATTTGCTGAACATGATAATTTGGTCTATGTAATAATTGATTGTCTAGAAAAAGAAATACAAAAGGAAAATCACATTTGACACCTAACAGAGCCATTTCAGTACAACACCACCAAAGCAGAAGGCTAAATGGAATGAGGTAGCTGAAGACATTGGAGCTGCATTCTTAACAAACCTGGACATAGACATTAATGTCTGATACTATATGGATAATAACTTGCTGGTTTTCTGATTGATAGAAGGATAATAAAGCTGTTCTTACTCCTGTTATAGATGCGGAGGATTCTTAGATTTGGGTAGTAAGAACATTTACAACAATTATATTGTTGGGCAAGATACATTCATTTATTCACAACACTTAATTTATTCTTTTCTCAGTGGAATAAACTGTTTATCTTCTATCTGAAATACAAAAGTGTATAGGCAGGAGACACACTGCTAGAAATCTATTTAACTGAATGTTTCCTCTGTCTTTCAAAGGGACTTTAATGGTTTGTGAGTAAAACGGATTTAAAAAAGACCCTAACCTTGTTGTCAATTCAAACAAGAAGCTAATAAATACTATTGAAAATTACTGATGTTAAAAAAAATCAGCAAAATCTCCAAACACTCAAATGTCCTTTAAAAAGTACTATATAAAAGTACTATATTTATCTGACAAGAAGGATGCCATTGAAAAAAGACCCAAAAAGCAGTAGATAGCATTTCTGGTTTTGCTCAACAAGGAACCTTATCTATTAAGAAATTTGTATGTTCTCTTTTCCAGTTATCTCTATGTAATTTGATTATATCCATTGTCTGATAGTATCCATCATGTGCTATGTGCTACCTTTTCTAAGAATATATATATATATATATGTATATCACTGCTGTTGTGGGCACAAATCGTTACTGATAAAAGAGGAAAGGAAGAAAGTGAAAAGAAGGAAGGGAAAGTTATAATGAATAGGATACCGTGTTCTTAGTTCTTGACTTGGAAATACCTTTAGAGGATATTTAGAAAGAAAATACTTGCAACACTAAGAGGAAGACACTAAGCATTATATTCTTTTGAGGGAATGAACATGAAGTGAAGTCCCATTTGTACACAGAACTTTAGATAAACTGAGTATGTAAATGAAATAAAATTAACCCTTGTCTTGCTATTATTTCAACTTAATTGTAGAGCAGATAGATTGGATAAAGTTAGTATATAATATTGTGGCATTATCTCTTTTGAGAGATGAGTTCTGTAGGAACTACAGTATGACCAGTATTAGCAGGATAGGATGTTTCCAACATTCATGGTATAGCTTCCATTAAGCATCAAAGCATTAGTTTGGATCATATTTTATCTATAACTGTGATCAAACTTGTTTTCCAATGATACTAAACTGAGTGGGAAAGTCAATTCTGCAGAAAGGAGAACCCTCTGCAGGAAGATCTGGATAGGCTGGAAGAGTAGAATAACAAGAAATTTATGAAGTTCAACAAGGACAAGTGCAAGGTCTTGTGACTGGGAACTCATAATCCAGGAATGCAACACAGGTTGGGATCTACCTGGCTGGGGAGCAGCTCTGTGGAAGGGGGCTTGGGGGTCCTAGTGGACAAGCTCAATGTGAGCAGAGTGCTGCTGCAGCAAGGAAAGCCAACGGGATGCTGGGCTGCATCAAGAAGGGCACCAACAGCATAGTTAAAGAAGCCATAATCCTACTCTAGTCAGTGCTTTTCAGGCTACATCTGGTGTACTGCATTCAGTTTTGGTCTCTGCTATACCAAAAAATGTGGAAAGGCTCGAGAAAGTCCAGAAAAGAGCCACAAAGATGGTCAAAGGGCTGGGAAGCTTGACAGGTGAAGAACGGCTTAGGAAGTGGATTTATTCAGTCTTGGGAAAAGAAGGCTCAGCAGACACCTTATCAGCATTCTCCACTTTTTAAAGAAGAGGGGAAACTTCAATTTTATGAGGAGATACATCAAAGAGACAAGAGGTAATGGGTGCAAGTTAGTCCTGGAGAGATTCCAATTGATCAGAAGAGGAAAACTTTTCACAATAAGAGCAATCAGCCATTGGAATAACCTCTAAACGGAATTGGTGGCTTCTCCTAATGTCGGCCACATTTAAGATCCAGATGAACAGGTTTCTGGGCTGTCTTGTCTTAATCGTGCTTTTGCCAAGAAAGATTGAACCAGATGATCCTTGATGTCTCTTCCAGTTGGGTATTCTATGATTCTATGGCATATTTCTGCTTTAAAGGTAATTGAGATCAGAGGCTCTTTACAGCAGTCACTGCATACTGTCCCTTCTTTGCAAGCACTGACAACTATTGAAAACTCTGTTGCCTTAATGTGTATTTGCCATCCATGCCATTTCTGACAATACTTATTCACAAAGCTAAAATTCTCTCTTGATCATACATGACAGGCCATGATGGGCTCAGATGACACTGAGCATCACATTTCCTCTGTCACAGAGCTGTGCCAGGCAGGAAGAAAGCAGTTTTCTTGACACATGAGAGCACTTATTTGGCAGAGATTATTAAGATATCTACACACTATAAGAAAGTGAATTCAAGGTTCACAAACTTATTTGGCTTTTATCAGTATAAGTTGAAGCATCAAATGCATGAAGATCAGTGCAGTTTTCTGTGTTTGTAAAAGTAAGAGCTGCCCACAGGCTCACCATGTATGGAAAGTCCACTGTCAAAGGCACAGAGGAGATAATGTAGCATGCAAATAATCCATCCAAACAAAAATTAAGACATAACTTGCCCATTTACCCTGAGAAATGTGCTGAAGAAGCACAAGTGTGTCACTCTGAAACATTGTGTGGTAGCCTTTTTAGAAGCTGATCAGAGGAAAAACAAGAAGTTTTGGTCATGCTATTTCCAGTGTAGGAAATACAGGAAAAAATATTTGGGGGAAAAAAAAATCAGTTTGTATTCATAACAAAAATTTCACTTGCGAGGCAATGCCAGTGGTTTTCCATCAATACACAAAAGAGAAAATGTAAGGATTATTCCCTTATGAATGCTGCTACTTAGAGTCCCCAATTTTTTTTAATAAGACAATTTTTTAATAAGACATATATTAATTCATTACAGCTCAGGGTCCTCAAGCTACAGAAAAATACTCTGTCCTTTTAGAAGACAATTGACTGATCAGATTATTGTCTAATAAGTTACCAGATTGTAAATTTATACATTTACTGTTTCTATTGTAGCATTGAACAAAGATAAAATCAGTCAGGAACAATACCAGCATATTAACTCACAAATTGAGGCCAATGACACAATCAATGAGTTCTCAGAACATGGTTCTCCTTTTTCTTAGTATCCCACATAATTTCAAAACAGATAGTTTTTAAATATTCTCAAATAGTTTTGGTTTTTTTTACTACAACAGTTGAAAAAATTGTAAAGAGAACTTATGGTTCAGGAAAATAGGTATTTTCTGGTATAAGGATGCACTAGAAATACTTGAATCACTTGCAAGCAAATACCTTTTAGTTGAAAAGAAATAGTTCTAAAATATTTTCCCTTAAATTGAATTAATGAAAAAATATGTATAAGTATGAATAGTTTTAGTTCAGCCCAAAGTCCCATAATGCCATGGTTTTTTCAGCATATTTTGTCCAATGTTAACTAAAATGAATCTGTTCTGTGCTAGGTAGCTATAAGTTCTTGCTTGAACTACATGTAGAAACTAGCCAAATTCTGAAAATATAAACTCAAGGCTAAGTTTTCTTGCGATGATGCTTCCTTCCAAACTCATTTTATTTCATAGTCAAAATTTGAAGCCACACATTATTTTTCCCCCAAAATGATTGCTAATAATTTTATTACTTATTTAAAAATAATTATCATAAGTACATCAAAGTACTATGGCAGCCAGATCTGATTCACTGTTTATTCAACTTTGATCAGGACTAGGACTAGTGATCTTGCTGGGTCCCTTCTAACCTACTGGTGATCTGATAATGTGACTAATTAACCCTGCAAGCCTCTGCAGAACAAATTAGAAAATCTCATCCCAGTACTCCTGATGAGGAATTCAAGGAATTCAGTGATTTAGGGTGATGGCAGTCCTCGTCAAAGTAATTTTGCAGTACCTAAAGCTCATCTCTTTGCTTTCAGAGAAACAGTGGCAAACACTGACAGTTTAGGAAAGTTTTCCAGAATACTCATAGAAATTAGGGCTTTCAGATGATTATCCAGAAGTCTTCATCTCCACTGAACTGAACTTTGGAATATTATGTGTATTTAACAAGGAGCAATGTTTGAAAACTTTTCCAGGATTAGATGAAAAAACAAACAAAAGTACCCAACCTAAAATATTGAGACATGGAAAGAGTGATTTGATAGAATTCATTGTCTGGAATTCTATTCTCAAATTTGGGCTTAATTTCTGTGGCAGAATCCCTGGAAGTAGTAGAAAGGTACATATCTCCTCCCCTCCCTAATGAGATTGTCAAGCAACCTCAGCAGCTCTTGCCAGGCAAAGATTATTTCTTACTGTCATAGAGCATTTCATCAATATCTAATCTAATGTATGCATGCTTTATTAAATTTTTTTGGTTTCAGTTTAAGAGCTGTTACGATCAGTGTAAAATAAACCATAAAGACAAGCAAAGGAGCATGGAATTGCCTGAAACAGGTAGATATTCTGTAACCTCAGTGTACTGCTCATTCAATTACCCAAAAAAAAAAATAGGAAGAACTTGGTGGTATTTACTAAAAACAGTACATGCATCTCCTCTATTATAGTAGCAAGAAATAAAAGCCCATGATCAGATGCATAGCATAAAATATGCATATGTATAATAAATAATGTAATGTGCAAATTTTAATACTTAGATTTGACATAAATTTTTATTATTTATAAATATGTGCAGTACATTTTATACTTACTATATCTATTTAATGTGTTCCCCATAAGAAAACCCTGCTCAAGAACATTAGGAAAATATTCTTAGTGATTAATAATATTCTTAGTGATTAATATACATTTATTATGGGTATTTATGCTGTAGTAAAGGTGAATGAGTGTCACTTATCTCCTAAAGCTTTTAATGCAAATTTTTATTTTTACACTTATATTCCTGTAGGGTTTTTCTCTGTAGTTAAAAATTCATCTCCTTAGAAAATGGTTTTGTGGCACTTTTAATTAGTTCTATATTTTTTTTTCATTCTCCTGAATGTGGTTGACAGAGGTATCCCCACTAATTGTTGAGGTCTGGGATCTTAGAAAAACCTAATCCTCATTACTCCAAATGGGGATCTCATCACTGGTTTTCTACACTAAAGATCAGAACTGCACAGCTCAACATCTTAGAAATACTTCTATCCTGTTCCAATTAGAATATTGAGGAAATTCAATATATTGAGCTTGAAATTGGCAGGACATAGGAAAAAAATTGAAGATAAATAGAAGGGGGTATCAGCACTATCAAAATATTTGACTTTTAAAAAACACCAATTAAAATCAAATATATTATAAGCTGAAAGATTTATTTTTCTTTAATGCCCAGCAGGCTGTGATTCTTTGGTGATGAAGTTGGCTCAGTGCCTAGAAGTAGTCTGAACCCTTAAATAAACATACCCATTTCAGTCCCCAGATATTCAATCCCCACTTAACTGGGATGGTGGTTGTGCAAATTGTATCATAATTTTATCTTGTGGTTATACTCAGTCTTTTCATCCAATGGAAGGAAGGAACTACAAATGAAAAGGATTTAAATGGTGACAATAGAATCAATTAATTCCATACTAAGGTAAGTCACCATATCTAAAGGAAAAGTTGAATACCATTGAAGACAGTGTAATAGATGGATTGGAGTCAGGGAATTTATATCAGTGCCAAATCAATTACAGGTTGCAGGTGTCCAGAATTAATTAAAATAAATTGCCATAAATCAGACATTAGCCATCTGTCATGTGTGAAGAGAAGCAGAAAAGGAAGTAAAAATAAATGTATTTCTTACATAAAAATGTTGAAAAAGATCAGAAAATGAATGTTAGAAATAATTGCTTATATTAGTTGGCAGAATTTTTATTCTAAAATCAAAGGCTATGAAGGTCTCTTCTCATAGTAAAGTGTGCTTCATTATTAGAAATGGATTTATACCAAATGACTTTGTTGAATCTGATGTTTATGCTTTCTGTGTTTAAGACCAGATAATACAGCTTGCACACATTTCAATAAACTGAGATCTGTGTTGCACAGAGAGAAGCTTCAGAGCAGGTAAATAAATATTGACTTATACTTGCAAGTACCTAGAAAAAGAAATTCTATGAACAAATATTTAAGGATCCTTAATGTTAGAAACTGTTTATATAAAACTGATACTATATACATATGTATAAACATTTTTCAATGTTACTTTTGCTTGTCATTAAATAATCTTGATATGTGAAACCATATCAAATAGTTTGGGGGTCAGAAAAATTACTGTCTGATACAATTCTCTACAAAACCATAGAAGTCAAATAATGAAAACAATACTGTGTGCTTTCCTAAATTTTAGCAAAAGGATTGGGCAAAATCGACTTTTACATCCATGAAGTACCAAGTTCAATGATGTTGCAGTGTACATGACAGAAGTCCCAGCAATGTTATTTTGACTCTAATGGGAGACTTACCCAATAAAAAATGGTGAAATATACCAGTTTGCAAAAGAATTTGATGAAGAGGAGGGAAATTTGTGGTGTTTGCAGAAGGAGAGGAAGAGCGAAAAGGACACCGGAGGCAATGAAAATGAGATGGCTTTATCTGCAACATGCACAGTGCTCACAGAATCATATCAAAACAGTGTGAAAACTTGATGTGTTTCTGAATTGTGTTTCTGAATGTAGGAACGACACAGGTCTGCAGACTCCCTCTGGCTTTTCCTGCATGATACATTAGACATACAGTGTCACAACAGAAGTGTCAAATTTAATTACCCATGTTCTCTTGAACAGGAAAAGAGGTGAAAATAAGGCCTTGTAAAACATCTACTGACAGAAATTACTCAGGAAGCTATTAGCAATGAACTTCTTTACTTGCCTCTACTGCAAATCAAGGCCCAGCTTTTTGAGCAACTTAATGAAAACCACATACACTTGTAAAACAAGGGGATGACAGCTGAAAATGTGAGAAATCTGTAAATGAGATGAGGAAGGGAAGAATAACAGCTCAACGTTAAAAAACACCAGTTAGTAAGTAATCTCCCTGAAATGATTTAGTGGAGACAGAAAATACTAGAAACCTTATGAACCGGGACATGACTGGCCAATATAGTGGTTTGTGTATTGTAAAACATCTATGAGTTTCATTTGCTTCTACATTTCTAGTTTGAAAGAGGAAACATTATATGACTCAGTCCTGGGTACTGCACAGTCCAGGTTACAGCCTCATTTTTCTGCTAGTTTGGTTCACACAGCTCCCATTCACACCCCATCTGTTTCTCAGGGCATAATTTGGCCTCAGATCTTGTCCACCAAATCAGAGTTTCTCATATATCACCATTAATGTGGTAAACGGTTTCCATGACCCTTTGCCTGTCTGTAAATCACAAGCTATGAAGATATTCCATAGTGATCAAATCAGTCAGTGGAAATTTCATTAAATGCAGTTTTTCAACTGCTATTTATAAAAAAGGGGAATTAATTTTTTTCCTGCAGTAGAAAATTAGAGTATAGCTTACAATGATTTAAATATAATTTTTCTGAATTGTACATTTAACTAAGAAACATATTTTTATCCTCTTACTTAAAAACATGTGTATCAACTCCTGTCCTATTCTGTGAACAGTGTTTATAATCTAAAAATGATCTGATGAGAGCTTTGGCATACAAGAGAGAAAATATTTCTATTGTTTTTATGTGTCATATTGACTATCAATCTCACTAATACTGCTCTATGCAGTATTTGTGTGTCATGACTAGCAACGTATCCTGGGACAAACTCACAGTGCCAACTTTTCTACACAGAAAACATAAGCTTTTCATCTTGACTTCTGGATTTGAAATAATAAATTGTCTTTCTTCCACAAAGAAGGAAACCTGCTTACATAAGCATCATTCGTTGTACCATCCTGCATTCTCAGGGGGGAGCTGCATGTGCTTCAGCAGTGCCTAGCACAATGGATGCAAAGACAACGTTGATAGCAAACATATTATTTGCACCTTTTTGAAAGCTGAATTATTATATCTAAAAAAAATTTCTCGGGAAAGAACAAATTCTGTGTTATTTGTTCCTTTCCATCCAATTTTCTACCTCTGATTGAATTATGAAATTGTTGGTCCTAATTCAGTTGCTAGAGGATGAAGTGAAAGGACTATAAATATTTCAATCGGGTGTTGTTCAATACTTTTTGGTTAAAAGTTAGCAAACTCATGTAATGACAAGCAAGGTGGATCTTTAACATTTGCGATCCTCTGACTTTACCTGAATTCAATTTTCACCTTATTTGTTCTTTGTCTCATAACTGTGAATAATTTATATTCATTTAAATATAAATTTTTTTTCTCTGTATAGACCTGGAATAAAAATACTCTGTGATAGTTCTAAATGCTAAAAATAATCAACTTACATAATATTCAGTGAGACATTTAAGGCTCTTCATCATGTTCTGGGCTCAGCCTATGAATCTTTTAATGGAAAATTGATATGTCTTCCAAAATGAGAAAGGTGCCACCTTGCAGTGCTTTAACTGTTTCATGTTTTATCCATTTTTGATGCAGTTCTCTGCTCACAGCCAGTTTACCTCTAAGAATGTGACAAGAGCAGCAGCTGGTAATTTGTCAAGACTCCTTGAGACTTCATTTAGTTGCTTCAGTAATTTTAATGCCTATCCAGAGTCCCTTGAGTAGAATCCCTCCTATTGATCAAAATTCTCCACTTGCTAAGTGCAAAATCTAAGTTAACAGCACATGGATAATAGCGCTGCAGAGAAATCTACCGCAGAGATCCACAGAGTGCTGCTAAGAACCTGGGGCATTGATGCTCATTTTTTCAATCACCCTGCTATGAGAATGAAAGCAGCTGCAGAGAAATTTCTGAGCTTCCAGAATGTGCATTAAAAATATGGCAGGTGTTTCTTTTTTTCTAGCAAGGTTTCAGCATCATACTAAAGAGCATTAAGCCACAGTCTACAATAAGTTCCTGTCCTCTATATTTAAGGAGAAAGGAAAATGCTTTTGAAGTCCTGAATCAAGATTTAAAGCTGAGTGCATTTTCGTGCACTTTGTGTTCACTTAAGAACCACTTCTTTTGTTGGCAGAGCTGTTCTTGATCAATTCCTACAGTTTTTTACCTTTTGTTCATTTTTTTTGCTTGAAGTGTGTATTGTAGAAATATCAATGTAAACTCTGATGTTTGAATTATTACAAGTGAAATTCTTCACTTGTTTCTGTAATTAAATTGTTAATTTTATATTAAAGCAAAGGCTCAGCTAGTTCAATATGTGACAGCAGATTTGTCATTTCCTTTTTCATATGCTTTTAAGGCACAATAAATTTTACAATTTTTATACTTTCTTCTACATTAGAAAGGTATGTGCTTGATTTTCTTCTGGCTTTTACATACATGTTAAACAGAATTTTAACATAATTGTCTGTGTTCAGAATACCCTTCCCTTCAAATTCTTCTCCTGTCCTTCTCTTAACCAAGCACTTCCCAGATGGGGCTGATGGGCAGTGTCTGCCTGCAGCCTCCTCACTGGAACCTTTGTTACTCTGCTCACATCATGTTTCAGGTTGATACTTTAAGAACTGTTGAGAAACCCAAAATAGAGATTAATTTTACTTTGAATGCTATGTTCTGATAATACTTAGGCTCTGAAAATATTAGACATGATATTTAAAATTAATCAGCTCCTTAGAGATGATTTCTTTCAGTTTGACCAGTTAAGGAAGTCTGTAAGTCTGAAAGAATTACATGAAGTCTGCGATTTGGGTTTGGGAAGATATCTCTGAAATATTAGCAAAAAAGAAAATGCCTCCTAAAATCAGGTCAATGTTGGAGACTATGGCATGGATTGAATAATAAATACAAATGGTTAATGGAGGGATTCCTGAACATGATAGAAAACTGATTCTTTTTTTCCAACATTATTGCTGGATACCGGACCTGAGCAAAAAGGTAGAATCTCAGTGTCTTGATTATAGATGAAACCTGGAGAAGCTACTCACTAGACAAAGGACTGGAATGTAGAATGAGATTTTTTTAAATTTAGTTTAAGATACAAAAATTATAAGAAATTTATTTCTCAAATAAAGGCAAAAAATTAGTTCTGGGAAGGGTACCATAACTAAGCTAGGTAAACAAACAGCTTGAAAAATGGGAAAAGGGGCTATGATGTACGGAAGGTAATATATAGAAAGGTAAACTACACTTTTTTACACACTGAAATAAAGGATGAATTACATAGGGACTTAAAGTAGGGAGTAAGAACAGCTGTTTGGATCACTTGAAAGGAAACAAGATGAAGTATCTAAACTTCAGTACTTTACAGTCTTCTAAACTTTAATGTTCTTAAAGTAATAATGAACAGAATAAATAAATTTTTTAAAAAGCAGGTTATTGTGAATAACCACCTAGAGATAATATCCAAAGTTATCCTTTGGCTTTACTCAGCTGACCTCATATCACTGAGAGATATTTGCCTTATGTACTACTAAGGAATATATTTGGGCTCTGAGTAGAAACAAGTTGTCCATGGAAAGAAGTGCAACTGAAGACTGGTCATCTGAAATAAATTCAAGTGATGTCTCAAGGTAAATAGAAACATAGGTTTTGCTTCTTTACATACCTAATGAGCTGAAAAGGGTAATAGGACTCCTTCTCTGCAGTAATCTGGAGAGAAGCTACCAGCAAGGTAGAGCTACCTAATGCTATGCCATTTGTGCAATCAATTTTCAGCCCAAATGAATGACAGGGCAAAAAACATGGTGCTGCAAGTTCAATACTTATGAATATAGGCAATCTCCTTTTTATCTGTTCACAAACCTGTGTGAATGGCAATAAAGGAAATGCCGTGTAACAATCATAAACAATTTCCCATGAGTGAGTTTAGCGCCAATGATCTGGTAGAACTCATTTTTCAATTTTTCATGTCTTATTTCCTTAAATGATACCTCATTCATGGAGGAAAATGATCTACACTGGAAGAAAAAAAACCAACAACAATAAAAAAACCAAACAACCCCCCCCCAAAAAAAAGCACATGCATACAGAAATCAACACACACATGAGGAAAAAAATAGTAGACAGGGTTAAATTAAGATTTATTAACTGAAGAATTAAAAGTTAAAAAAAATTGAGGATATGATCTGCAAATGAATGGTGCTCCTGGTTTTATCATCCGACCAGTGTATAGTCAATTTTATTACACAGTTTCCTACACTCTGGGGTCCTGTTGGAAGTGTCTGAATTAGTTCGTTTCAGTATTATGTTTTTACAGTGACAATTTTTTTCATTAATATTAGAGCAAATTATATTCAGCTGAACAGGAAGTCCCTTGCTAAGAAATAAATGAATTTTAATAAATAAGGATCCATTTACTGCTGTGGTTGCAAGTATTTCCTTTTATAGGAATTTGTATTAGACACAGGGGATTCTCTTCAGTATGAAATCTGGATTTTATTTTCTAGTATATGCTTTTATCTCAGTGCCACTTGAAAGTGCAGTTGAATGCAGAAGTCAAGCATCAAGCAGGAATAATGTCTTAAAGGAAAAAGCACATGTGCTTAAATTCAATAGCCTGAATTGCATGAGTCTTTTAAGATGACATTAGAATTTAGAAACGCTGTGTATTAATGGAATATCAAAGAGGATGTAAGATATCTTTGAGTGGGTAATCAGTGGACAACAAAGAACTATTGTGTGGGCCTTGATCCTGAGAAGGGGCCCAGAATGAAAATGCCAAACAAAACACAACACAATTACAACACACAGTGGCTTGCATGCGAAATTGAGGAAGTGTTCAAAACCTGATTCAAGATAAATTCACTACTAAGGGGAATCTGGTGATAAAAACTTTAGTTGATGTGTCTCTTGAATGCTGAATTTAGCTCCTGAAGTACTAGGAATTTTAAATCCCCAGAAATACCACTTTTCATCTAAAAAGTATTCAGTGCAGAGATAAAGTACATAGTACAGTTTATTCCTAATTGTCATTAAACACATAACAGTGAAAAACAGCACCTCTTGTCATATAACTCAGGTACTGTTATCACAGGAGGTCTTTTACTTCCCTTCTTTCTTCCCTAGGAAAAAAAAATATAATAAGTATTAGAATTCCCATTACAAGGTTGTCAGAACAAAATTAGTGCATATTTTGCTCTGAGACGGGAATTTTTCAGAGCTTAGTGATGCATGAAATCAGAAAAAAGAGAATAAGGAGAAATCCTTAAACAAGGAAATAGGTTGTCAAAGATTAGTCTGAAGCGACAGAGATGTCAGTCATGAAGTCTGAACTGTTTAGCATAATTTCTCCTGAATGCACTTGAGGTCTAAGGTAAATTAAAAGTATTTCAATGTTGATACTTTTAAACTTTATTTATTAGAAAATTTGCTTACAATATAAGCAATTTCAGAGCTGAAGTGCATCCATATCTCAACTAGAAGCCAGTCACTGAATATTATGCCATTTATGAAGAGAGAAAGCCAAGCTTATGCAAGGCACTGATGCTGCAGTACAGAGTCTTTATGTCCCAGAATCATGTTTGGCTCTTCCCTTAGGCTGCTGTAGAGCAACCACTACCTTCCACAAACCTGTCTGATGCAGATTCAAGCTTCAGGTGATCCATTTATCCTCCTACTAAGTCTCCCTAGAACTGAGCTGTAACTCACTTGCAGTAAAATGAACTCCTTCTTTTGTCATATAACTGCAGTAAAATGAACTCCTTCTTTTCTCCTCTAATTTAATAATTGCACAATCTTAGTTTATCCTGGATTTATGGTATGGGGTAATTAGAAAAGTTGATTTTTTAGCTTATCTTTTCTTTATAAATATGAGGTGAGCATAAAATGAAGAGACCAGGAAAAGTTATGAGAAAAAAAATAAGTTGAGAAAATGTTCCCATCCCAGCTGAGAAAATACAAATGGGCAACCAAAAATCATCTATAGGGCAAACAGAGTTCCCAAAGCACAGCAAATGGGAACTAGCTGTTACTGCTACAGTTCCCCTCTTCTCTTGAGGGCTTTTTCTGACATTTAGTGGTGGGTTGCTATTGGTGAAGGTTGTCTTCTAGACTTTTGCTTCCTTCAGAAAAGAGGAGCTCTCTCTTGGTTGTTTTCTCTTAGGGAGAGCCTGTGTTTCTGTCTTCAGCTGACTGCTGCCAAGAACTGACCTGAGCACCTCTTTGGCTGGTGCTGAGAGGCACCCATGTACCTGTCAGTCTGGAGAGCCACTGCCACAGACCCAGGAGTTGTTAGTGCAGCAGTGCATGTGGACTGTGGGACATCAGAGAGGGCAGACAGGTGATTGACAGGCTGCTCTCAGAGACCCTGAAGAGACAAAAGCCCAGGCTATGAGAAACAAGAAATGAGGGTCAGCTAGAAATTGCACTTGAAAGAATGGTACATGGAAACTCTCAAGATGGGGAAGATTTGAAATGCGTGATTTTAGGCAGCAGCAATCTTCCTAAATCTTAGCCTATAGGTCATTTAATCCTATAGATCTGTAACTACAGGAAAAGTGCCCTGGGAGCAGCTAAGGATGAGGAATACTCATCAGGGGAGGCAGCAAGGCCAGCTGATTCTGGGCCAAGCATCTGCACAATGGGGCCTGCTTTGTGTGGGTGCGTGGAATGAATTGGCTACACTCTATTTCAAAAACCTGAACCCAGTGATATAAAATCCAACTGGTGGCTGTCTACTAGCTGACATTTCTTACAGTCCTATAGAGGGGCTGCTGCTGTTTACTGCTCCTATAAATGTCATGTGCAATGGCAAGGACTGCATGCAGTGAATTCACAAATGATACCAAATGGAGAGGTGATAGATGGGCTGTAGAGCATGATTGTCATTCAGATGGACTTCAGCAGCTGGAGAAATGGACTGAGAGAAAACTTGGTATTTTTATAAAGTTCTAAATCTGTAAAGAAGAGCTTTAGCATGACTAGCTAAAAGCAGGTCTGCAGTGAAACATCTAGGATCTGGGTTGACACCAAGCTAACCATGAGTCAGTAAAGAACCCTTGTAGCAAAAAGGCCAACAGCTTTTGACATTAATAAAAGGCAGGTGGCAGGTTCACAGCAGCAATTGTTTCTCTCTATTTGGCACTTTTTCTCTTGGGATTGTATCTGACACACTGATCACATTGATGTACCAGAGTCAGTCCAGAAGAAATACATAAAGATATTTATGGGGTAAAAGTACACAACAAATGAGTAGAGGCTGGGGAAAATTTGAGGCTTTTTTCTTCAGCCTGGAGAAAAGAAGGTTAAGGATTTTTTTTTTTTAATTTCTTTTGAGTATATCTATCTATTGGAGAGCATAGAGAAGACAGAGCTGGAATTGAAGATACAAAATTTAAGAGATGACAGAAACAAATTAGAATACATGGCAACATATCAAGTAGCAAATATACTCTGAATGTGTCCAAATACTTTAATAAACTGACAACACAGGTTATAGAATCTCCATTTGCAGAGATATTCCAGGCTGGCCTGGACAAACTCCTGAGAAACATGATGCAGTTAGTCCTGTTTTGGGTGGAATGTTGGGCTAGATGTCTTCCAGAAACTGCATCAGGTCTCAATTACTCTTTAACCATCATGTTTTCCCAGAGCAGTGCAATGTGACAGAGCAATACAAAGTAAAAGAAAGAAAAAGAAAATAAAGATCAATTAAAAAAAAAAGATGGTTTTATGGTTTTTGTTTGTTTGTTTGTTTGTTTGTTTGAATAATGTTTTTACTGCCTAGTTCCAATCATTTTGCTTTGAACTGATGACTGTGAATGATTTGGACTTTGGATTATTACAGTGGGATATCAGGAGCCATTCAGAGCAAAGATGTAGCAGAGTCAAAGAAAGGAAGCTTTTAAAAAATTGCTGACAATAAAAGAGTAAAAAGTAAAAGTATTTCAAAGTTGTGTAGTAATACATCAAAAAAATAGAAGTTGTCAATAAGTCCAAGAAATTTGTGGATATTGTGCTGGTTTTGACTGGAGTAGAGATAATTTTCTTTATTATGGGTAGTATTGGGCTATGTTTAACAGGATTTGCTTTTCCTGTTAAACTGTCTTTACCTCAATCCATCAGTTCTCTGGCTTTTACTCCTCTGATTCTCCCCCTGATCCTGCCAGTGGGGGAGTGAGTGAGTGGCTCCATGGGGCTGCTGGCTGGGGTTAAGCCATGACAATGTTAATTTCTGTAGGTAGGAGGGATAAGGAATTATCAAAATATGCTGGAACTATTTGTAGGCTTATTTGGGCTCTTTCTAATATGGAACTTATTTTTTGCAATTTTAGTGTGAGGAGAGCTGTCTTGAATTTTGCTAGAAAAAAAATACTGAATAATTTTTAGATAATGATAACTTTGCAGAAAACCTACAGATCTACAGAAAAGCTACAGAAAAACTTTTCAGTTCTAAAATAAAAAAAATGAAGACTTAATGTTCCATGGGAAAAAGGGTTTCTTAAAAAAAAGAAGAAAAAAATACCACTTTGTATATGTCACTTGGCTTAGTAGTGACAAATGAACTATACCAGTGGATGTTCTTGGGGTTATGTAGCTGCAGTACATATTGAAGAGCTGGGAAAATTTTTGAGGATGAAAGTGAAAAGTGTATGAAATTGCAAAAATAACAGCGTAAAAATATGAGATTAATAAACAGTCACAGACAAAAGTCTGAGAGATTCCTTTGAAGAATTATTGTTGTTCTTGTCAAAGAATAAGTAATGCATGGATCTGAAAACATTGAAAGAGGTCACTCTTACAAAAAAAAACCAAAAAAAGGGGTCATGAAATATTCTTCTGCTCAATGGTTTGAGAACTTTGCAAAACTGGAAAGTTTATGGAAGCTACATCAAACACTTAGCAGCTTCAGAATGTGCCTGTTCTGATACCAGCATATCCATACTTCTATCACACAGAGTCACCTTTTTACATTGGTACAATACCATATCATCACTTTTCAGACTACCTAATGAGAGAAATTAGTTCAATATGACTTTAGGTCATACACACACATATGAAAATAACAAACTTTTCTCATGCAGCTTCTTGAGTTTTTATCCAGAAACTCAAAATTTAAAATGCTTTAAATATGTTTCAACTATTTTGGCACAGTTTATTTAATGACACTTTAGTAAAATTTGAATGATACATTTCCCACCTCTAGCCTTATTATATCTGCTGTGAGCATAGGTGGAGAGATAATAGTCAGTGAGAAAATCTACAAAATCATGTTAGTGACTGTACAGAAATGACAGGCCTCTGTGGCAGGAGAAGAAGAAGCCTACTAGTATATTAGATCTGGTGAAGTGCTATAGATATTAATGTCAGTGCTAATTTTACTAAATATTTTTTAATAATTGGATTTAAATGGCATATTAATTAACTTAGAAACTCTTAGTTGTTAAATTTGAAAAACAGAAACTGGAGAAATTATTTTTTAAAAGGATTTAGCTAGAGGAAAGTGGAAGGGAAGGGCAAGGTTGAAGAATGCTCATTAAAAGCCTTCACAAATATCAAATGACTCAACTGCTTGCTTTGCTAGAACATTTTTCTTTTTCAAGGCTAGTCTACTAAAAAGAAGCCTCAGTATATTTTTAAGCTTCCTGTGTCCATTACATTTATGATTTTTTTCCCTCTGACTTTCATTTATTTGCTGTACAGAGAGTAGCTGTATACAGCCATTGAAAAGAAAAATGAGAAATGCAGGAATTTCAGATATATATGCAGAAAATCTACTTACATGGAAATCACTAATATCAGAGTCATTTGACTTTTACTGATACTGATAATATGCCATTGTGAAATTCATGTTTTACATAACTAGATCTTATTAGAGATAGTGTCTTTCCCAGTGGTAAGTGAATTTGCAATTTAAAAGCAGTGGTAGATCACTCATGTTGTTTTTCATAAATATTGTCAATTTCTTGCCTACTCACTACGATTTAGTAGGGAGAAACATTACATTTAAAATTCTTTTAAATTAACCTCTTGTCTAAATGAGAGCATGAGACGGATACTGTTGAAATACAAGGAATGTAACCCGTGACCAGTAATAGTGTGATACTGATTTGTGATACTAATTTTCAAATTATTTAAAAAATGAATACTTTGGCTTTCTTTACAGATAAAATGGCATAAAATTTTCATGAGGAAATATGGTGTCCATTTTCACAGTGAAGCAAATCTGAGCCTTGACAACAGCAGTGACTGAGGTTCTACTGTAACTGAAATTATGCAAAATGCAAACAGGACAGATATCCTTTGTTCCGACCTAGAGTGTTTTTTTGCTGAATAATATATAGTTTCATTGTCAGATATTGCTTAGAAATACACCAGTGAGACTGCTGATTGGATAGCAACTTTATGGTCATTTATGGATTGAAGTGTGTTCATGAAGTTAGGCAGAGACCTGAAGATCAATGATCTTGAGAGAGTCATTATCGTCTTTCATGACTATGTGTAGTAATTGTAGCATTTTTTTCTAGATTACTGTAACTACTTTTTTTACCAATGTAATTAGAAAGCCAGCTTCCACCAAACTTTTTTTTCAAATAATGAATCATTTGTTAAAGTTTCTGTACAAAATTTAATTTTCTGCAAAATATATTTACTTTTTAAAAATTATGCATAGACATTCTCCTTCTTTGGGACCAATTAGCAAGTAAATATTAAGAGTCCATTGATTTCTGAGACTGACAGACTGGAGAGTGTCAGAACATAATGTGAGAGAAGATGTCAAAAGCATCAAAAATTCCTCTTTAATTTTGAAATTTCATAATAAATATCACAATATAGTTGCAAAGATCATTACATCTAGATTCATTAGATGATAATGTGTTGAAAAAACACCCTTATTATTTTAGATTTATGGCAGACAAGGAAGAATATTCCCTGTAAAGGAGATTTTCCAGTGCCAAATGAAGTCTGACCACCCATGTGTAAAAGAACTTTGTAGCCTCCACAAAGATCATGGATGCTGACTGGTAGATTAAAAAAATATCATCACTCAAAATGCAATATGCACTATAAGTTAAAATATATTATTGAAATACATGCTCAGATTCTAAAGTCTGAAAAATTTTTTCAATCCAGAATATCTGGGTTCATGTTACAACTTTCCCACAATGTTTTGGGAGCTCCTTTCACATTCTACTTTTTTCTAATTTAAAAATTGACTTGGTTCCTAGAGCCTTGAAACAGTTTGTTGCATGTCACTGAGCTGTAGAAATTATTACTTTTCTTGTGACTAATTCAGTGATAATGCCCAGAGACTCTGGCTGAGGTGACTCCCATGTGCTGTACCATTTATACAAGGATTATTTCTCCATCAGGCATATAAATTCCGGCACTGAGGGAAGATAAACTCCCCACAGTGGAGTCAGCTATCACAGAAATGCTTTCATCCAGTCAGTGATGTTAGCCTTTAAAACAGGGTGGCAGCATGCAGACAGTGTAGCAGGACTTGCTGGAACTCCTGAGATGCTTAGGGACTGCTTGGGACAGCTACTTGAGGGAAGCTAAAATCTAGCCAGGGACTAACTGTTGAATAGCTAATCTGATTGCATCCCAATGAAATCCCAGCTGGGATTACAAGGCAGCTTTTACTTCTGTGGGTAAATCATCTGCCCTAACTGATGCAGAGCATGTACAGGCAGAAAAATGAGAGACTGGGTGTGTGTGCTGTCCTGGACACTCTGCTATGAGCACCTCTCCCAGTCCATGGCTCATCACTCCAGTCCTTCCTGGGCTGCTCTGGTATGTCATGACTGCATCTGTGTGACCTGCTGACAAGGGAATGATCTAAAAAAATAAAATTCCAGACAACAAAGTTTAGGTGAAATAATGGGGCTATTTTTCACCTGAATTGGATTACTGAATTATTTTACTGTAAAACAAGAGGCCTGAGATGAGGGATGGAAATTTTGGCAGTATAACACTGAAAGCACGCCTAACTGCACACATAGACACAGAAAAGTAAGTCTCTTGCCCAAAGTCCACAAAGCAAGTATCACTTAATATTTCTAGGTACTGGACTGTTTCCTTAATCCTGTTCTCTGTAAGCAAACATAAGTGAAGATTGAGAGTTGTTTAGGAGTGTGGTCTCATCATCATATTCTAAAAACTCATGCAATATGCTCAGTTAGGAAAACAATTCTACTTTGGAACAGACTCCTTTTGTCAAGGGATGATCTTGCCATTTGTTTTTACTGTTTAGTCAAGGTTATCATTGTTTCCCTTTTCTACTTTACAATCAGCTCTCTAAATCCCATTATGAGCCTGCCACAGATAAATTAGACCATGATTTATGCAAAAATTGAAAAGAAATGACTTGCAGAACTCTCTCAGGAAGATTAGAGTTTCTGTCATGAACCTTCTCTTTCTTAATGTCCTCGGTATTTTCTTTCTTCACTACTTTTCGATCATTAAATTTTCCCTTGGGAATCTGTGGATCAGTGGTAGCATGAATTTAAGTGTATATATTCCCAAGACTTTTATATGAGGTTTCTTTTAAAGGTAAATGATGCTGAAAGTTAGAGTTTGAAGAGCCTTAAGCAAACAAAAATCTTTAGGACACTGATGATTTGTCATATTTTACCTGTGTGGTCAACAAACAGGCAGCCATTTATAACAACAACAGAGAAATTAACCATAGTTAAAATCAAAATTCATTAACTTTTTGCTCAAATGATAATTAGTTGTCAGCAAATATTCAAGACAGAGACAGAAGATCAAATATCTTGTGTTCTCAGCAACTTAAAATGGCTGATCTTTTGAGCTTTTACTTTTAATTAGGGCTATGGACTATATAGGGGATAGTTGCAGTTCAGTAACTGAGTCAAAAAAAGGGAAATGCAGTTTCATGGAAATACTAAAAAGCAAGATCCTACGGGGTGGGACTCACCTCCTCCAGTATTAGTGTCTAGTCTGTAGGCTCCTGAGGAGGTGCAAAACACGCACGTGTGCCTGATAGATATGAAAGAATAATTATGTAAGCTGCCAAAGCAGCTGGGTGGCAGTGGGGCTATTGTAGGGAGCTGTGTAGCTATTTTCACACAAATAAATCCTGCTTGAATTGAAAATTGGTAAGATGTGGTGGAACACTTCTTCAAACATCAAGCCAATGTATTTCTAAAATGTAGACTTCAATGTACTGTTACCTAAACATATAATCCTGATTTGAATCAAGACTTATTTCCCTAAAAAGAGTCAGTGAGTGCCTACACAGGTGTATATGAAGTACTGTAGATAGTACTACATTAAGGAAAAATAATAAAACATATTGTCTTGAATATTATTCCTGGAAAGAAAGACAGTTCAGAGAAGTCATGTGGAATCTCATAGATAATAATTTACTTGGATACAAAAAGATAATTTTTTTGGTATTCTGTGGGAAATGTTACTTGTTTAACTAATTAAAACTTGCAAATAGTAATTTTCTTTGGATATTTAACTGGGGGCACAGAGTAAAGTCTTCAAATTGCTTTAACAAATTGCCCCTGTTGTTGTATTAACCCTAGACATATTTCATTACCATGAGGAAATAAAGGGTGTTCTTATGGAAAACTGGAGTGGTAGTAGGCTGAACTACCCTACTGTCTGTGTGGCTGATAGCACAAATGCAAGAAAGCTTGTGCCAAGAACAATTTGATCCTGGTGCAATTCAGGGACCAAGAGACAAACCATAAAATGTTATTCAGAATAATTTTCCATTCGTTGTACATATTCACTTTCTTTGCCTTCACAGCCATATTTTGAGTTCAAACAAATGATGCCAACCACAGTTACATAGAACTGAAATACTTTTGGAAAGCTACCACCATGATTAGGAAGAAAACATATAATATATACCTAAGCTATGTGTTCATACTCAAAAGCATAACAGAACATGTACAAACTAAAGCACTTTACAAAACTGAATGCAGACTTTTCCTATAAACTCAATCTTTTTCTTGCTGCTGCTCTGGAACACCCTTATTTTCCTTTTTGATTTTTCCATCATAATTAAGCTTAAAAGCTATTAAAATAGGAGCTTTGAATGGAATCACTGACAGATCTTTAAATACAGTAGAATGAAGAGAAAAACTGTAATAAGAACCTGTCAAAACTGAAAGGGAAGGAGTTTGAGAGACCAGAAGACTGTAAAAATATATCTATTTCTAAGGTTTTGAATGATGATATTTTTAGATTTAAGTGCTTTATGTGCTTCCACTAATTACATAGCAAAGTGGGACAGATGAAATATCTAGGTATACAGCACAGATACTTCTGTAGTTCAAAGATTTCAGTATTGACTTGAAGGTAGGTAAAAAGCAGTAGCATCAGATTTCCCTGTGTCTTTGTAAAATATTCGCATTTGGAATTTAATGTCCCTGTAAAAGATCACTTCTCTTTCTTTTCTCTGACTTCTTTTACAGCTGCTGAATGTTAGGGAAACATAACTGAAAGAAAGCAAAATAAAGCAAGCTTAATTCAAGGCAGAACTTTAGCAGCCTCAATTCACTCCCTCATGTATTGTTACATGCAGCTTGAACACTTTGACCCCTCCAGTGTCTTTATTCTAAATTTAGTACCTATAGAGGATACTTCTCACCTAATGAGCACTGTTTAGTGTTCTCCTGTTCTTCACAGTTCAATGTATGGCTTGCAATTTACCCACAGAAAAAAAAGTTTTCTCATAAAAAATTGTCCATATTTTTTTAAAGTCCAGTAACTTCACAAATATCCATAACTCCCTATTTTCTGTATCCACTAATTTTATTTGTAATAAGAAAACAACTGTCAGAGCACTTACTATTAATATCTAGTACTTTGTTGTTCAATTTATAGCCTCTACAGGCTTCACCATGGCTGCAAATCCATCCCAACTACCTCAGGGCAGGCACACAGTAAATGAAGAATATGGCAAGCAGAGAGTAACTTTGCAACATGGCAATACACTCTGGGAAGGTTTTGTATGGGGAAGTGACATCTCCATTTTTTGGTGGCCAGCAAGTTTGGCACAGATCTAAATGGAGAATTTCAGGTGTCATGGAACATTGATAGAAACTCATTATATGGCCATATTTTTTACAGATCAGAGCCTCCCAGCTGTCAAAGGCACTGATCAACTGATGCACACACTCTGAAGGGATGAAGAAAGCAGATATAGTTAGATGCTTCTCAGTGGTGCCCTGTGACAGGACAATGGGCACAAACTAAAACACATGCAATTCCATGTAAACATCAATTCCGTTTAAATATTAAAATGGTTTTGTTTGTTTGTGTTTAATTTTTTTTTTTGGTGTTTTGTTTTGTTTCTTTTTACTGTAGGGGTGCTTAACTCTAATAGGAACAAATTTCCCAGATAGGCTGCAGTGTTTCCCTTCTTGGAGTTACTCAAGACCTGTCTAGACATGACCTTAATCAATCTGTTCTAGCTGACGCTGCTCTGACCCTGGGAGTGGACCAAGTGCTACCCAGAGCTCCATGCCACTCACTGCTGCTCTGTAATTCTTTCTTATCATTCAGAAAAAAAGTAAAGAATTTTTACCCACTTGCAATCAATAAAATTACCATTGTGATTGTGTATTGCAATAATAGAGTTGTTGAAGTTTGTGTCCTGGCAAAACCCAGTCTATTACTTTCAAAATATCTGAAATTCCCTCTGCTGCTTAACATACCAAGTTTTCTCATCTTATGTAAGAACTCCTTCAAACAGAAGTGGAAAAAAGGAAGCTAATTGCACCATAGAAAAAGTGACTGATTTGAAGTGGCAGGTGGAGTTTTGCTACCATTTATTTTCCCCACAGAAAGGCTTAGTGCATTTAGGTCTTCAGCAAGAATTAATCTGGGACATAGGTGGATCAATATGAGCAATTACACAGTGGCCACAGAGAGACTGGCACTATGCTGCTCTTGGTGATCTGTGGTGAGTCTGACCTTCAGAGACTGTTAATGTTTTTCTGCACAGCTCGTTCTGTGAGGTGAAGGAGAAAGCTTAGACTGTGCCACTGTGCCGTATGGGAAGTAAAAAAAATCCATAAACACAGAACTACATTACCAATGAATACATAGGTATTAAGTCATCCCCATATTTTCTTTTTTTTTTTAGATCAAATATTTATCTGCACACAAATTACAGTGTAAAACAAACAAAGCCTTGCAGTTTGAGAAGCTTCAAAAAGAGAAGAAAAAAGGAAAAATAAAACAGCACAGAATTGGGACGAGAAAAGTCCTGCTCCCTCAGTTACTGATTTGTTGGTTAAACTGTGCTTTCTTCCTCAGTGACACATTTTTTGCTTAAACTGTGCTTTTTAAAATTATTATTTTTATTACTTGGTAATCTCAATAAAGAAGGAAAAAATAGGGACTAATGACAACACTTTCCCTCCTAGAGTGCTATCAAATTATTTTATTTTAACAATAATTAATGGATATGTAATGGAAATAATGAGCTAGACTAAAAATTTAATATAAGTTTAATGAGGAGAATATTTTAGTTTTATGAGAAAGCACAAAAACCAGATGAATGAGGACTTATAAGACTTTTCAACACTTTTGACTCCTCAGGTGTATCTGTTTAAACATGGACTGTAATCACCACTACAAGGCAATCTAGAAAATAAAAGAAATTTTCTTTAAGAGAATGAAGAAGAAGAGATTACAGCTCTGATAGTAATGGCTCACAAAAATTTATGCAGTTGTAAATCATTATAACTGAACAGAGGACCTTAAAAAAATTTTTAAAAATGGTTATTCTGAATTTAATCTTTACCTTTGTTACTAGAACTCATGATTTATATTGGTGCAACTGACATCAAATTCTGGTCCATTCTAGTGTACATAATAACATTTACTGTCTACAAAACATCACTTTTGTTGTTTTTTTTTAGTTTGATATGTAAGTTAAAAAACATTTAATTATGAACAGGCTTCTGGATGGCTTTGTGGTCTGGAAGGGCTGGGTCTTGGTCTTGTTTAGAAGCTGACGCTAAAGTAGTAAGTGATGGTTTGATTCCACTTTAGGAAGTATCTGATTGAAACATTTTAGAAACTTCACAAAAATATATTTTGGTCACTGAACTCTTGCCCAAGGGTCTAATTCCTCCTATTTAGGATCTAAAGCAAAGTTCCGATCAAACTATTTACTAAAAATAAAAGCAAGAACTTTTTTTTCAGACTTTGGTCCCAGTATAATCCCCTTTCCTATAAAACCAAAACTACTTATGAATAAAAAGATTGTAAAGTTCTTTACAAATTTTTGTGGATGAAAATATTGTTCAAGTCAATAACCAGAGAATACCTTATCATAGCCTGCCATAAATGAGACACAACCATCTACCAGCCTATGAAAATCGAGTACTGAGACAAGTTAGGAAAGATAGCTATGAATTTTAAATATTGTGAGATGATGAATGAAAATATCCAGCTTAAATATGTTCTATATCCAGACCACTGATATTGGTATTGTGCTCAGCTGCATTTTAATTCCAAAATAGTTTAACAACTCCCTTCCTTAAACTGTTAGGTGAAATAGCAGATGAAATTATCTTTGATTGAATGTATTAATGACTCACTGAGGTAACGATATATGAAAGAGACTTGAACTCTGTTCAAATGCTGATCATTAAATATCTTGTACCAGTAAGCTTCACAGACTATGCCTTGCTCTTTGGAAGTTCTAGTCTTCTGCATAAAAGATCTCCAATATATTACATTTTATTTAATTTCTTTTGCATCAGTTCTAGATCTTTATCTCTGGTTAATAAAATGAATTGTAAACACTTTGGAAACCTTATTAAAAAACTATCTTTTTATAGGAACAATTTCATCATATTTTAATATATTTTGGGATTGTAAAACTTGGAGCCATGTTTTTATCGGCAAATAACTGACATATAATAACTGACATAACTGAACATCCTAATTCCTTTAGATCTATCTCATAGACTTGCCACTCATTTGGAACTCAATTGAAAAACCCTGTTACAATATGCAGACTCTTTCCTAAAGGAATCAAATTCCCTGCCTGCTCAAAATGATTTCTGGGGATCAAGCCTATCATAGCTGTACTATGAATTCAAAGGGCTTGACCTGGATAATTTGTTCGAAGGTAAAAGAGACCAAGAAATGAAGCTGATGAAGGATTTCCACAGTTATGTTCCCAAGTGCATGGCTTTCCAATGAATCTGAAACATTTGAGGCTTTCAGACTGCACTAAATTCCAGGAGCTTAAGTGAAGGTCTGACTGCAGTGAGGACTGTACCCAGCCATGAGTCCCACAGGAACAATCAGCCTTCTCTTCAGTTATCTATGGAAATGTCGCTAGACGTATTTCTGTCAACCAGCTTTTGTTGTATAAAAAACACCTAAGGAGCAACAGAGTTTGGAAGACATGGAATAGATAATAGTAGACCCACTGTTCAAGTGAAATTTTTTCTTTGCTGTGGAGGGGAAGGTCTCTTTTTTTGATCTTGCTAAAAGGATTTCTTTGCTAGGCTCACAGACTTCACAAAACTTAAACACAATGAACACTTGACAGCCACACTTTAGAAGAGAAAAATGTGACAGAAAAGAAGAAAAATATATTATGCTGTTCTATTCTTGTCTTTCCTTATTACTTAACCAGAATGTTGTTATTTTTTGCTATTTTTAAAATTGGTTATTATTTTTTTATCTCTAAGGACTTAATAGTCCATGAGAACTCATCAGATGAGAGTACCTAATTAGTTTTTTTTTTCCTGGGATTTTTATCAACAGACTATGAAGAAAGCCCATTTTAAAGTATACTGACATATTTACAATGTCAGCTTATTCCTTTTTTAAATGTTTAACAGTGTTCCTTCCTTCTCAGAGTGCCCAAAGCATGGAAACACACATATTATCTTCATTGATTTACACTTCCTTTCACAAATTGCAGTAGGTTTCCTCACCTTCTCTTAAAGAGACTCTATTATTTTTGTTAAATTATACTGTATAGAGACAGAACTAAATTCCCTTGAAACCAATATTCCTCTCATGCCCACCCCTTTATAAACAGTAGATGCAAGGAAACTGCTGTAAATAACACATGATAATCCTTGAAAAGCTGACTAAAAAATTAAGTTTAATGCAACCCTCTTTTTTCAAATATCTGATATAATTCAACCAGCATTTCATTTTCCATGTTTCATCTTTTCTTGTTCCAGCCTCTGTCTAAACAAGCAAGTATCAAAAACTATAAGTACCAAAAAATGAAACTTCAGATCTATTTTCGTAGCATTTTAACTTCAGTTAGGCTGCTTGGACAGACATAAAGTACTTACTAAAATGCTTTACTGGTCTTTGATTAAAATGTGATTTACATGTGGTGATCAGAGAAACCATAGTGAGTTTTGTGGAGATGAGAGGAAAAGGTCATGTAATGAAAAGTATCAACTGTGAAGGTAGAGCATAGAGACATAAGTGTCACGATATTTGATATTTTCAGCTCCTTTGTAATATAAATCTGTCATATTGTCAATAGAAATGATACAATTCCTGTTAGTGAAATGTTGTAATACTGTTTTGCTCTCTCCCCTTCAACAAAAAAAAAAAAAAAAAATCAATATGGTACAAGAAGTTACCCATTTTTCCTTCTCAGAACAAAACAAATGTCATGAGATGAAAATACAGCACACTTGAACAAAATAGCTTTGGCAGCTAATGAGGACAGATACACTCTACTGCTTCCCTCAGTGTTGTAAAAATTCAAAAAAAGGGGGAGCTTGATTTTATCTTTCTGATTATACTACACAAGTCATTTTAAATGACTTCATTCACATACCACATTACCAGAAAGAGGAAAAGATTGCTCTTTGTGCTTAAAGACCATGTGCAGAGTAGCAAAACTATTCCAGTGTACAGATAAGTAATCTTGTAAAGTGCAATTACATCTGGCATTTAACCTGCAGTACTTAAACTACTTTTACCATACAAAGCTGGACAGAACTTATTTAATCAAGCATAATCTGTTAAACAGACATACCGCTGAGTACAGAAACTACCAGTATAATTAAATCCTATAATGGAATTATATTTTCCTTCTCTGAATCATTTTAGAGCTATTCTTACGTAGGCTTCCATTGTGATCAAGCTGTAAATCTGCCTTATTAAAATTATTTCAAATGAATAAGCACATTTTATGTCTTTCTGAATAGTTTGGCCTTTATGCTTTTCATACTTTCATACACTAGATTTGCAGTACCTCTACAGAATAACTGAAAGGTTTTTGAAATTAATAACAGAAAACAGAGACAAAAGTCCACAAAAAACACCTTTTCATCTCTCTGCATCTCTGAACAATGTTAAAATTTTTCATTTCACTATTGTGAAAACTATAAAGTCACAACTGTCAAACAAATCAGCTTGACAAAATAATTATGCCATACCCAGGCTAATGTTCAGCATGTTCTTGTCACTTGCTGCATTTTCATATCACAGAATCCAACATGCAAACACAATTTTAGTTTACTGAACAAACTTCTGACCTCTTACTCTCCCTTAACACTTTTTCGCCTTTCTTCCAGGTGATTGTTGGCTTTGGAGAGGCTTCCGGCTTGCACTCAATGACAACTTCTTGGCCTTTGGTAACAATTATTGTTTTCCTCATTTGATTGAGTGGGAAAGTGGGAGCTGAAGCTGTTAAAAAGAAGTAAGTTAACTCTACAGAGAACAATCAGAGCCTTCTGTTCCATTGTGTTCTAATAGAAGATTAGAAAAATACATTTGGGTTTGGAAATAGAATCTCAATTTCTCTCTTTGAAATTATTATGTCAAAGTCAAAATTTTACAAAACATTTGAAATCAGCAGTCAGGATTTCAAGGTAGGTTTATAACTTAATCCAGCTACATATTAATGAGAAATCTTTCACATGAGCAGATTAGAGTAAAACTACTTGGGAATTCAAACAACTTTATAAATTAAATAATGCAAATGTTTTAGCTACACTTTTTCCATCTTTTTTTTTTTTAATCAGGACCGTGTTAGAGGTAAATAGTTCAAAAAGAAACAAAGTTTTAATTTCACACCAACCCAAAATGTACTCTCTAGAGTTAATCCTTGCAAAGAATATTAGTGTTAGAGAAATTTTATTGTTTTCACTTATATTTGTCTGAATACTGGGAATTTCAATATGAGAACTTCTTAACAGCAGATATTTAACCACGACTTGTTCTTAGTATTTCAATTTTTCAGAATTCCCATTTTACAAACAAAAGCTAAGGTAATAAATGCATTAAAAAATGTCATTAATTACTGCCATTTCACACCAAGAAACTACATTAGTTCTCAAGTGTTTGATTGCATTTTTCTTGAACTACCTTTGTAATGTCTAAGGTCTCTACCTCTGCTATACCTCACCTCAGGTACACCTCAGCTACACAGGGACACTACACTTCATCGCCTCAAATATGTAGGATTTTCCTAGCATTATTTTGGCTAATTCACATACCAGAGATATTTATATGCACAATTTATTCTGTTCTTTTCCCTTTGGTAAGGTAGCAAATTAAACACAACTATTTCTTTAGTACAATATTATGGTTAAAATTTAACACGGGTACAATCGTACAAGTGAGAAAATGAAAAACTAATTTTACTGCAACAATATGCAGTCTATTTCTGATATTAAAGAACATCAAAGAAAGTCTGTAAGTACCTGACATACTAGGTAAACCTATTTTATAAAAACAAAGCCAAAGAATGCTGTAACCTGTAGGTTTGCTGACTGAATCACAAAAGACCAAAAAAAATGATGAAAAGAAAACAATCACTGGCCTTGGTTTTTAACTTTATGGCTATAAAGAAATGATTTTATAACTTATCAGTGAAATTCTAATGTTGCCCAGCTAGGAAATAGTTGAAATGTACTAGTAAGGTTATTTACCAAAAGAGCCAAATGTTAGCTGAAACACAGTATATTTCTGCAATTCTAGCTTTGTTACTCGTTTGACTGAGAGTTTAAAGGAATGATTCTCATGTGCAGGTCTAATCTCTGATAGGGCCATTAAATAACTTTGGTGGACAACTTTCTTCCTCTTATATCATACCTTGTTAGAAATGATCTTACAAGTCTGTCTTAATCCTCTGGAAGGACACTTGTCACTATTGTTTCATTGCATTTGCTACAGTTTGGTTTAAGGAAAATTAGAGTGTTCAAAAATTCTTCAGTTTTTTCTTCTTTAACCTCTTGCCTCAGCTTTTGGATAATGACATTTTTATCATATTTCGAGGTAACACTATGTGTGTATTTGCTTTTCTTTGGAGGATATTCAGCCACGTATGTAATTGATATTATTCAATTTGTCCTGGTGATTTCATAAGAAGTTTTTTGAAGCTAAGATTTTGCATAATTATCTTTGAATAATGGCCAAAGTAGAAATGATAAGTTAATTCTAACAGAGATTAAAATACATTTACTTCCTCTAAATTTCATCTCCTGCACATGTGTTTGAGGGAGTGAAAAATATTTTTCCATTTATTTGAACTGAAATAGCCTTATGTGAGAAATATTCACAAAATGCTACGCAGTCAGTTATGTATGAATGACAATTTTTGGTTAACAGAAGGCCCAGTGCTCTCTGGGGCAAGAAAGAACTCACCCACACATAAGTAACAAGAATAAAAAGAAGCCACTTTTATCTACTCTGCTGTTTGGACTGGCAGAAGCTGTTTCTTGTCACAACAATCTAAGAAAAGAATGAATTCTCAAAAGGGGAAAAAGGAACAACTTATTCTTTTCCAAATACTCACCTAAAACCTTCAGCTCAGCACTAGCATAAATTGTGCCATATTTATTTTCTGCTAAGCACTGATACATTCCAGCATCTGAGACATTCACACTATGGATCATCAGAACACCATTAATCATCTCAATCCTGCTCTGTAATAGAATGTAAAAAGACATTAAAAATTTTTCTATGAAAGCAAAAAGGAACTGGAAAATTGCTGTTATTAGTTTAAGGTGAAGCAAGAGAAAACAAGTTTCCTTGGACTTACTTTTATCTTGTTATACAAGAAATTACAAGAATAAAAAGTCAAAAAATATTTGTCAGTAAATATTTTTAGATAAACTCACTATATTCAAAGTTTCCTTTATTCTGTTTGTTTGTTTGTTTGCTGTTGTTACCCTTAAGCAATTTTTAAAAGCAGCTCATCCTGGGAACTTTAAGAAGGCAAGAAATCATTTGTGGATGTAATGTATCTGATGATCTTCAAATACATAGCAAATTTTTTGGTCTCAGTAATGGTGCTATTTTCATAAAAGAAGATATATGAAAGATTGCTTGCGTAAGTAAGAACTAAAGGGTCCAATTACTTTCATTAGTACAAATTTCTGATTTGAAAAGCCAGCTAGTAGAAAATAATTACCACAACTGGAAGAGAGGGACATCAATAACTTTTTATGAAAGGGATTATTTACTGAAGCTATAGTATGAATAATTTGAACTACTATAAAACAGCTCTAAGTTTCATTATAACAGTTGTTGTAAGTTAAAATTGATTAGGCATAAATTGTTTGGGAATGCAGAGGAAACTGTGATAAAAAATTCACTTTGTTGTAAACCCTCACCCACCTCAAAGTAAAACTCAATTTGAAATTTCAGAGCCTGGAGAAACGAATGGTTTGGAAAATCGGAGAACTAAAAAGTAGAGATATTTAAATTGCTTCAATTTCAGCACTAATAGCTCTGTATAAAAAGGCAGAAATGAATAGAGTAACCTTATTTTCAATGCCTCACAGCTTCAAAAGTAAACTGTTTATGTGTTTCTTTTCTGGTTGTTAGCATAATTGGTTGATGTTCCCAGATAGATAGAAGGGACATTTTCTGGAAAGGAAGACATTACATCTATTATATTCATAAATCCATTTTGTTAGTTCATTTGCAAATATAGACATTTTCTCCCAGAATCAAACAGCTAGCTTTATTTTAATCTGGGAAAATAGATTAAGTAAACTTATAAAAATTCTCATTACTCCAAAAAATCTGAGACTATAAAATTAAAAGGTATTAGGCAAAAAAAACCCACATGATGTGGGATGATTCTTTGATGATGCAGTGAGAGAAATAGAAAAATGTGAAATAAAAGACAGACCATGCCATAAGTGGTCTTTTAAAAGAAAAAAAATAATTTTATTTATATCTAATTCTAAAATATATCAGGTGATTGTAGTAAAACACTTTACATTCTAGGGGTCTTACACAAACCATTTAAACGATCTTCATGATAAATTCTGTTACTTTCATAGAACAGATTGAGTTGAAAATGTAATGGTCATCACACTTTTTGTGTTAACCAAACAGCATTTTCTGAAGAACCTTTCTATACTTTCTTTAACTGACTTTATCTGCATGAAAAGAGAAGCCTCCAACATAGAGGTGACTCCTTGTCCAGTGTACCTGTGGCCAGAGAGGAACTCCATTTTTCAGCCAGCGATAAGTGGGCCTTGGCTTTCCAGCGGCTTTGCATTCCCATCGGAGCTGCTCTCCACTGTCTAGCTGGGTGTCATTGAGCTTCTCCACCCAGTGAGGGTAGGCTGCAAGGAAAAATTGCCATGTTAGACTCAGAGATTATAAAGCAGTAAGTCTCTAGGGGATGTGCAAAGACCTAATCAATTAAAAAGCTTAAATTAATGATCTTTACAAGACTTATATTGCTCTCAGAAAAAAAGTACACTAAAAAAAAAAAAAAAAAGGCCCAGATCAAAAGAGATGGTAATAAAATTAACAAATTCCAAACTTTAAAGGAAGCGCTGTAATGGTACCAGGTAGTAAGCAGTAACACCACCAACAATAGGAACCTGCCTGATTTAATAAAGTCCAATGGATTACATTGTAGTACTATATATTATTAGGTTCATTATTTCTGAACTTAAGGCAAATATTTGGTAGTCACAATAGAACACTTCATGATTCACAAGACTTAGGATATTTGAATTGTGGTAAGGAGGTTAATTGCCCTAGGCTGTGTTTGATGTACTTTTCTCAGTTTACAAGGAAATCACTATTTATTTAGCTAGGAGTGATTGGGAAATTAGTAAGGTATTTGCATATATTTTTGTTAAAGTGTCCTAAGTTTACTTCATTTTTCAAGGGAGAAAATGCTTTTAACATATTTAAGCAAAAAACCCATGAGATTTCCATCATCCACCAGGAGCATAAGTTACACAGTAAATCAATCTTAAAAGAGTCTTTTTTTAAAGGCAAACAGTTGATAGTTGTGTATGTGATCACTAGTACCTAACTTTCATTGAATAATCAATCAAAAACCAAAAAATATGTTTTCCAGAGAAGTAGAACTTTAATGTGGCAGTCAATCAGCTATTTGTAGGATCTTATAATTTGGAAAACATTATATGACTCGCTGAGAAACTGAACACTGATATACAAAAATAAAAATGTATGCTTAAAAGTCAGATTTTGGGTTTCATACTGTAGCCATAAAACTTTGTATAGCACAGAGGGTGATAGATGACAATAATTAACTTAATGATATATAATGCTGATTTGGGAATTTTTTGTTTGGCTTTGCTGTTGTTGTTGTTGTTGTTGTTTTTCCAAATAATTAAGAATAAATAGCTAAAAGGCATAGCTAAAAGGATGTAAAATTCTGCATGGTATGAACAGAAGTCCAGATCTGTCATAACAAAGTCTCTGCTTCAAATGACAGAAAATTGATAATGTACTTAAACATGTGGAATTGAGTTTAATAATAAATCTTTGATTCTAGCTGGCATTTGACTGGTCATCAATCAAAGACATGAGAAGATATGAAAAGGCATGACAGGTGACTAACTGCTTCTAGCTTACATTCTGTGCATGGATGATAAAGAAAGTGAACGAGGTGTCTATCATTCCTAAGCAGGTAATAGCCTGCTTCAGAGTCCCAGACCAGACATCTGTCAGAAGCTGGAAACATTAGAAGAAGTATCACTCACTTCCTTTCTGATAGAGGAAAACAGAGTGATTGACCCAGCCCCACTCCCAAACCCAAGACGAAAAAACTTCTACTTCCTTATTCCTCTTATTACAGTCAAGTCAATGCATGAAATTCTCTACATGTGCTCTGCTGTGCTGAATTTCTTTTTTCTGGTTATAATAAAGGGTCCCACAAAAAATCTGCAGAAAGAAACAGGTTTTGGGAGTCCCTGTTTATTTGTTCTCTGGTGTCCTAAAAATATAATTTAATTGCATTGTATAGTTGCTGTTCTCATTTTGAGTGCTTCGATATGCAAAGGAAGCATGCTGAAAATGAATTGCTTCCTTTGAAAATAACTACATTATTATGATTCTGGAAGATGAGACAGTTAAATGTATAGCACAAAAGTAATAAAAGACAGCCAGTGGTACCATAAAATCATGCAGTTTCAAAGAGGAACTAAGCTGTTCCTATTTATATTTACTTATTTTCATTGTTTTGGTTTTCTGTAAATTTTACTATTTAACCCAAAACATATATAGTCTCACATTTCTATGTTGAATTTGAGCTCATCATGAATTTGAGTGTCCTGGAAAGGGTGTGCACATTTTTACGCTGAAACAAAGCTGCCCAAGCGTGGCTGCAGACTTGTCCTCTTCAGAACCACTGTTCCCTACCCTTTTTCTGTGGCTGTCTTGCTAAAAAAAATGTGCCACAGGTTTTCTTCTGAAACTATAAACTGGCAAATCACAGTGGCATGACTGATTGGTCAGAACAACCTTTTTCCATTAGTAGAGGTATTTCTACTCTAAATTTTCTCCTTGTAGCCTAAGTGGTCTTTGGAGTAATGTTTTTCAAGCTGCTGAACTTGCCATCAGTGAGGGCAAGATTCCCACCCCTTTGAGGATAAAGTAGCAAAGTAATAGATTGATGTAGCTGGAATAGAGCTAAAAGCATGATTGAAAGAAATACTGTTCATCACTTTTTGGCTTCTATTTCTCTCTATGCACTCCCTACTTTATCACAGAGAATTCCCTCTCTGCTTGTTATCAAGGGTCACTCCCCATAAAATCTAAACCCTTGTTCTAAAGTCCTATCAGTACTTTTAAAGTTAAAGCATTTAACTGAATTTACAACCTCTTACTCAATGTAACATTTTTGGGCCTTTTTTTTTAACATAACGCTGATTTATGTGTGTGAAAAAAACTACCTTAATTCCATAATCACACTTTATTTTAATTAGAAAATTTAGCCAGATTTCAAAAGTAGCAAGTCCTTTTTTTTTCTTATAAATGAAACCCTCTTCTTGGGAAAAAGGAGGTGTCTTGTTTTTAAATCTGTCCAGTGAAGAGCTTTGGGTTGAATGTGAGAAGAGAAGGATTTTGCATTTCAGTGTTCAGTAGTTTTTATGAGTGCTATGCCAGAGCTCTATAAAGTGTTTCTGAGATTTTTAAGTCACGATCCAATCCATGATTCATTTTATAATGCATTTCTGCACTTGTTTATTCAAGGATATCAGAATGTTTATGTTTTGTAAACATAAATTTGAAATAAATCTGCAAGCTTACAGGCAAATTTTTAAATTGTCTATGCAAAATGAAATTAAGGTGAAGCAAATTTAGATTATTTCTCAAAATTTTAAGCACTTTTTCGTCTGAGACAAAATAAACACAAAATTTTAGATAGACAAATAATTTAAAATAATGTTCTAAAATGTGAATAAATACAGAGTTTGGGAATAAAAAATTATTTTCCTGTATATGAGATTAATTGGGAAGAGTTAAGCAGAAGAAGCATATTAAGAAAGATGAGTGAGAAAATCAAGACAGAAAATTTAAAACTAATTTACTTTTTTTACTACAAAATCTCTTCTCTTGCCAGTTTTACTGCGTGGGACTAACCTGTAGTGGCAGGGGTGGACTTTTTCCCCTTCGGTTTTTATAGGGAAGTAATTAAAATAGATTTTAAAATCAGTATGGTCAGTTACACTGCATTACAGAATATTCCTGCTGTCAGATGCTTGTTCCACTCTTGTGTTATGGTGAGCCTTCCCTCCAGCTGCCAGGAAGGCACTGCTGTGTGCAGAATGAGGGAACTGATACAGCCAAAAATGTGTTTTTATAATCACTTCACATCACCATCCCCTGCTGATCCTGGCAGTAGTGAGTAGGAAACATAGAAAAAACCGCAAAAAGTTAAGAGTGAGAGGGGAGCAGGAATTGGTCATACCAGTGCTTACCATTGGGAAAATGCTGTTAGCAAGAATTTGAGGAGAAACAAAAAGGCTAATGGCAAATATATCCACTCATGTTTTAGTTTTTGTGCTGTCTTCTATTAATCAATTTGAGCTTGAATAAAATTTCACAGAAACTTACAGGATGAGCAGATCACATGGGGAAAAATCACACCTCTCAAAATAGGTTGCAGCGCATAAGAGGATTCCTGGCATTTTAAAAATTATGTTATTAATGCCTACAGCTGAATTTCCACTATATGCTGAGACTACAATAACCTGAAGTTGTCAGCATCTGAAACAGTGCTTCTGAACAACATCCAAATTGTCAGCTGCATCAGGCAGTCATGGTGTATCTGGATTGCAGCAGCAGGTAAGAAGCGAGAAATCACTAGTTTGTGATTAAATGTGACTAGACAGGCAGACTGGGTGTCCTGGGCTTTCTCCAAAATGCTGTGTGGTGACCCAGATCAGATGCAACTGACAGGATGAAGAAGATTCAAACAGACAGTGAATGAGTTCCTACAGAGATATGCAAATTATGATACTGCAGTATGACACAGCTGGTCCTACAGACTGCTCGGAAATTTTACAAGAAACCCCTGGTAAAGAAATGATGGCCTACATCTGAATTTCTGAGCTAAAGTAATCATTGCCACCTGGAGGAATACGATGTCAGTGAAAAGACAGTGAGCTTACAGGTAAATAATTCATGTTGACAGTTGTAATGAACAAAAGGTACAGCAGAAAAGGCCATTTCAGATAATGCCCCCAAATCCTGCAACACCAGCTGTCAGCAGAGGAAGTTGAGTGTTTTGTGAAGTAACAATTGGCTCAATCTTGTGTAGAAGCCTTCTCACACAAACCTCTCACACCTCTGGAAAGAGTAGCCAAGGTTTGTAGGCCAGTGAGACACTGATGCTCTCTCCACGAGCACTGAAGGCTGAGAGTGGGTCTTAGGGGGGTATTTTATCTTGAGGCCAAGGAAAGGCACCTGTGGTGTCCTAGTAAGGCCTGTGCTTCTAGTCCTGCTGTGTTGGAGGTCACTGCTGGTATTGTCCATCTGAAAGCCCTCTGTAACCTGTTCTGACCTTGCTGCCTGCTGATGCAGGTAGGTGAATCTTAATGCACTAGTCTCACATATCTGTTAATAGAGGAATGAGACAATATGAAGTGAACTTTCTTCCTAAAGTGTTAAAGAAATTGCACTAAATTATTACCAAAAAAACCCAACCCAATGAGCTAAATTTGTGCTTTAACACTTAAAGGCAGAGACTATAAAATATAATTTAGACAAAGGTGGAGAATGAAAAATTAATATTTCTATCTACACAGAGTACAAAACTAACATTGTAAATGTATCCCATGGATTTAAGTATCAGCTTTATTTCTGCTCAGAGCAAAAGGCTTATGAGAGATGGAGAGTTGTGTAGAACACTCTATCATGTTTGCTGTCATTTTATGCCACAGACCTGCATGGTGCCCTTGAAGAAATAATTTCATTTTATATCATCTTATCTTCTCTCTTGAAGAGCACATTTTATGTGCTTTTAACTGTGAAAGAGAGAAGCAGTGATAATTATAACACTTTTATACACTGCTTTGGCATCTAGTAGTTCCACAGCTCTAAAAAACAGGTAGGAAGTGTATGAGATGTATGGGATACATCTTATAACTCAAATTAAATTTTCTGAATTTCTTATATTTTAAGAAACATTGTAGAGAAAGACTAGCTATTAAATGCCCCTGGCCCTCAGGTGCCTGGCAGGAGCTGCTATACTTTCATAGAAGTAATTTTTAGCAAGAATTTGAGAAATATCAGTGGAGTATTGTCATAGTAGGAGGCATAGAGTAGGTGCTGGGCTTTTTTTGACTGTTGTTTTCAGCAAAAGTCTTCTAAAAACTTTACTGCAAGTGCAAGATGGAAAATATGGAATTAAATGCACAGACTGTCATCTTAACCATCACATAATTTTTCCAGTATATACAAAAAATTGAAGAAAAAAGACTCTCCTGGTCTCTAGGTAGATGAGAATCAAAAACAAGGAAGGAAGCATGATTCAGAGATATGCTGATACTCACTAAAATCAACTGAGTTAAGATAATGACATTGGAAAGCCAGAGGAGACAGAAAATTGATTAGGGTCCTGAAAATACTGACATATGTGGAAAATAGACTAAATATACTATCTTGGTCTAGAGTTATTTGATGAAAGTGTGTAACAAAGGCAGAGAACTCTTTATATTTACTAATGGGGAGAAGGCATTAGGAGCCACGGGCTGAAATCAGGAAAAGAAAAAGAAAATTTATTAAGAGGAGAAACTCCATAGACATTTCCATTAACTTGAGTATCTAAACTGCAGCATTTGGAATTCTACTGGCTGGGATCTTTGAAGAGCGAAAACAATTCAGTTTGAAAGATCTGTTGCATAATCTCACACAGAGGACCTTTTTGGCTAAGTATTTGAGGTTGTAGGGTCCATGGAATGATAGAAAGTAGTGTGGCTTAAATTGATTAAAACTAGTGGGACTCAAGATTACATGTGATATATGCCAAACTTTAACTTGTAAGTATTCATGGTATGTAATACATAGGTTTTTGTTTCTGGACCCTAGAATGCAGCAACAGTATAATATAGAATTCATGAGGTTTGCCAAATATTTTTATTTTCAGGGTTCTTTTTTTATTTTCAATCTGATGCATGACTTAATAATTTATGGACATTCAAAATATTTTTTTTGCTTCACTTTGTGGAGATCAGAACTTTTGGAAATTGTGCATGCCTTGTAAATTTTATGGAAGAAACAAATCCTTCTTAAGCTCTCATTCCAGTACAATGAACATGACAAAGCTCAGCACCCAAGCGTGGCACAGGTAAAATATTAATAAAAGCATGCTAATAATCTTAAAATATTTACAGCTTTGTTTTCTGACAGATAATTCATGTTCAGATTGCTTGTCATTGTTATATCCTAACAAAAAGAAATAGACTTTCAAAATTATTGCTCTATGCTTTAATTAAAAAAAAACCCAAACAAATCCCATATGAAATTATATTTAAATCAATTCTTCAAAGAAGGCAAGATTATTTATGTTTCAGACCTTAATGCAATACTAAAGAGTAATAATGCATACCTTAATTCAAAATTATTGTTGTTATAAGGTGTATACTGTATATATCAAGGTATCTTGTTTCTGCTGAACTTTGGAATGCTTCATGTGTGACCAAAGCCTTAAGTGAGGACAAAGCATTTCAGGACAATACTGTGTGCAGTTACACTTACTGTATACTTGTAGCTGTCCTCTGAAGACATTTCTTCCACGAGAGTTTTCAGCCTTACATTCATACATTCCTGAGTCCTCTAGCTGCACATTAGGTATTTCAAGAACAGCTTGGGATTTTCTCAGGCGGGCTTTACTTGGATTGTGACCATTAACTTTCCTCCAAGAGATTGTTGGAACAGGGCTGAAATATTTAGTAAAATTAATGTTAACACTCTTCCACTATTGAGAATATAGATTCTGTTATCTGGTAGTTTAAACACTTAATAATCTAAGTAGCAATAAAGCATAATCACAATTAAGGTTCATATAATGGCTGATCTAGTTCACTTTCTATAGGGAATCCTTAATAAATGGATTGCTACATGGAATGTGTCTCTTTCATCCACAGGGGAGGCTGTTTTTACCAAGATCAAATAAATCACTTGAAATCACTCTCTCTAGAATTTCTTTAGGACTATATGCTTTACTCCTGAATGCTGCCTCTCCATAGCTCAACAAAAATAACTTCAAAACTTGGATGAACTGAGAAAATTCCAAAACATCCCAATTTTCCTGCAATGAAACTGCAGTCAGGTCAATCAATAAAAATATCTGTCCAGGTGGGGAATTTCTTTTTTGGGTTATTTTAGGTGACCACAGGTTTGGAGACATTTTTCTTACAATATTATTAAAATTGCAAAAATGGTTGTATGACAAGACATATTCATGGCACTGCTGTTCCTGTCTCACAGCATTACAATTTGCTTGTGGCAGTAGAAGAGTTTTTCATTGTAACTTGCTGTTCCACAGAGGTCTGTGAGGACTCTGGGTCATTTACATTCATACCTGGGGAAAGAATACCTTAATAGTGTTTGTACTCATAAAATTTTCTTTTTAGCTCAAAAACTCATTAGCCATTGTGCACCCAGTGTGTCTTATGGCACAGACATACATTTTTCTAAATATGGCAGATATTTAAGAGGGGGAAAAAAAAGACAAAATAGAACTGTCAATAAAAAAAATTTGATTGTGAGCTGAAAACTGGGCTGCTTCAGGTACTCCACAAGAAGCTTGGAGGACACCATAAAAAAATGAAACCTTTTGAAAAACATATTCTGTATTTATTTCAAGTCTAAGCTTAGATATAAACACAGGGCCTTGTGGCAATTTAGATGAGGTAATTTAGATGAGCAGTTCATAATAGTTCAAATTTATTTAGTTTATATTCAAAACTGCTATGAATTGTTGCCATCATTTGCTGACTTTCACTTGCTATAAATGTATGGCGTTTCATTAAGAATATCACCTTTCTCTTAATATTTCAGTGTATCCAGTTTGAGGCACAAAAAATAAGCATGTGACAAGCAACTTCTGGCTAATCTTCAAGCAGTTAGAATCACATGCAGTAATGTGAATCACTGTAGTTTTACTCAAACTCGCAGACAAGATGCTCCAAATTCTAGTATTTTATAGAGATTAAGACAATTCCCAAACTTGCACCTGATTATCAGAGGATTTGTCTAATTTTCACTCCTGAGTGCCACAGATCACTAAATTTTATTGAGCCTATTGACATCATTACCTTACAAAACCAACATATAGTCCAATATGGATTTCATTTTAACATACCAGAAAGAGAAAAGAATTATTTTTCTTATCAGTTTGCTGCACTGATTAATTAACCTGACAAAATGAACTTTACTGTGAATGTGTATGTATTCATCTCTGGCACGTGGTTCCTGCAATATCTTGTTATTATTGCAAAATTATCTTTTATCACTGTTCACCACAGAAGAAATACTTGTGTGGAATAGTTTTTGTTTCCCCTTGCTAGACAAATCAGGCTGGTCTCTTCTCTCCAGCACTCCAGTTATGTATATATTTTTCTTTTTATAAATGTTTTTGGATCATGTGATAGGTGTGGATCATAAGACCTCTTTTTTTTTTTCCCACTATCACCATAGAGACTTTTTAGCTTTCTCATTTTTAACCTTAAATTAATTTCTTGATGACTGATTTCCAGTTTTGGGGTCTTGTGGGTTTGGTTTGATGACTCTTCTACAGATTGTATAGTTCTGATTTATGAAGTTTGTTTCCTATAAGAAGTAATTTTACATACTTTTCTGTTAAAGACCAAAAGAACTTCCCATTCCTATCTGATTAAAATACTTCAACATGTTAAATTTAAAATACGAAGGGTATTTTTTTCTTGTGAACTAGTAAAACTTTCTGTCTTAGTAACACCAGTTATGTTATCCCTTTCACCTCCTTAACTACACATTTTATTTGCTATACTTTAATATCTGTATGTATATATCACACATAGTACAAATAACAATCTTAGTTTCTTCTCTCCCTTCTTTAGCTTAGAATATTTGATTTCTTATTGCACACTTTACTCTGATATTCAAATTTAGACTTTTTCTTGAGTGACTTGTGGAGATTGAGCAAATTTTCTGTTTTACATTCAGCCTAAAGGGTTTACTCCATTTTTTGCTTGTCCTCTTTTTCTATGAAATATAATTGTGTCATGATTTCTGGCTGCAAAACATCCACCATGAACAAATAAGAGTTTAACTGATCATTATTTATCACAACACAAGTCCACATTAGGAATAGGAATTCTTTATGTTGGTACAATGTAATAGGACTCAGCAACTGCTGCTTTATAACTGAAATGAGTGTGCAGATATATTTTATTTGGGACCTTAAGCATATCATGCTTGCTTCCTTTTGATAGTTATTTGGCCTTCAGCCTTGCTTCCAGTAAAATCAGTGACAAAAATGCTTTTTCTCTATTGTTGTGGAGGAAAATGTGTTCTGCTGAATAGTATTAAGGTAAGGATTTTTTTGGTAGTGTATATTTCTGAAAAAAAGTCAAGAGATTATAAATTATGGAAATTGTCTCCTTTAACTGCTATGAGATGATTCTGAAATTCATGTATTTAGAAACTTTCCTTTAAATTACATTTAACAATTTTTTAAAATTTGCTTTTGTGTTTCCTGCTGCAAGTAAATGTGTATAAAATGGGAAACACAGAGGAAACTGGTTGCCTGGTTCATAAGGAAGCATATTTTAAAACAACTCAGTTATTTCTTCATCAGTATGAGGTAGTAAGTGGAAATTTCCAAGAAGATAAAGTTACTTTAGCTGTGCAGATTTAATGATTTCAAAGGGAAGTACTCCCATATTGCAAATCAGTGTTTGCAGACAACTTGTAGTTCTGTTTAATGAAGCTTATTTTCCTTGCATAACTCACAAGTGACATATGAATTTTACATCTGAAATAAAAATATATCTATACCTATTTCTCCTCTGTGACTTCTGAGAATGAAATGAAACATATGAGTGAGAATGTGAAAGAATAAAATTGTATGACTGTTCTAGAAAACTCCCGAAGTTCACCATAAAAGCTAACTAACATATGCACATTTTTAATCTTTTCAAATGATCCACAGCTTTTTGAAAAATAGAGTAACTGCAGAAGTATTTCTAGCATTAATATGAGTTTAATGTAATATGCATAATTACAGAATCTTATAACCAATATAACCCATTTTTATTTTGGTCTCAGCAGATATTTATGGGAATAGAGTTTCCTTGTTTATTGTTACAACATCTACATTCAACTCCTGTGAATAAATTTATTTGAGCTTCAGTTGTGTTTAAAGACAAGATTTCTCCTCATTTTTGGAAAAAAACTCACCTGAATACTACTGGTAAATCTTAGTACCACCGAGAAAAACCCTACTTGATTTCAGAAATGCCATCTTTAAACTTGTCATTATTCTAGATTGAAATAAAAAACATAAGTGGTCCCTGGTGACTGGGATAGACATAACTCTAGGCATGTACACTTTGAGTTTGAAGGAAATATGAGTCATAATTTTACCTTTGCATTTACAAGAGATTATGAGAGTTGGTTTTCAGCTGTATATTATTTGGGATGAGTGCTGTTGAATTAGCTGGAATGCTTCACAAGTTTCAATAAAACATAGAAATAAAAATGTTTAAAAAAATTATTGGAAGCTGTTTTTCTTCCTGTCAATTTCATATGTGAAAGAATTTAATGCCATACCTAAACTCCATGTTTATTTTGGGAAGGGGGAGAGGTAGAAATAGGAATAATGTCTGAAATTTAAAATACCCTTTCCTTAGACCTGAGCTCTTAGGATTTCAAGAATATTTTAAATAGGAATTACTTTTACAGATTACTTTTCCACAGATTACTTTTTCTGTACTTGGTTGGTACAGATTGATGTGATATTTTAAAATATTTTGTCTACTACAGTAATTTCAATTCTGCTCTACACGATTTCTCTTTACCATGCATCACTGTTCTGAGCTGTGTCTTCAAACCCACAGGTGCACATCATAATATATCTTGAAAACTTCTGCCTATGGGGACTAGAAAAAACCTCCTTTTTTTTCTTACACCTTCCTGTCTTGCAACTGTATTAAATATCTTTAATTATTATAGGAAAATTATGTGGGTTAAAATGTTGAGGACTATAATGAAATTCTCTCCTTCAGATGGTTTTCAGGAATGCCTGTCAACCATGGACATCTACCTTTAGAATGTCCCATATAAATCTGTTCAGATTTTTATGAGACATAATAGCCACTTTTCCTTTCATTTGGTTTTTAAAATATAGTTAGAACTGAAATGCATGAAATACAGCAGCCATGAGTAAGCTGATTTAAAAATTAAAAGAGAATAGAAGCAAATGATGATGATCTTGAAGACATTGTGCAGGAGCAAGTCCAGGTCTGTGAGTCTCTTCAACAGATGCCCATGACTGTGCTAAAAGTATCTATTGCATATATGAGTGTTATGTATTAATGTGGACATATCACCACTTATCACCACTATTAGCCTGTTCTTTATGGCACAAAGCAAGGACAGTGCCTGCTTGGCTGCATATCCAGCTCCACAGCACTTTCTTCACACTTTAAATTATGGCATACTAGAGCATCTCTAGCATCTAAAATAGTGCCATGTATAAAGATGATTCATTTTCTATAATGGTTCATTATTTGCAGTGAATTATACTCCAGAAGTTCCTCTTTACTGGTTGATCAGAGACTAAACTGATGTCTCAATCTTCACACTTAACTATTCAACAGCTAAATTTGGATAATGTAGCTGTCCAATACCCTAAGTTAGGTGATATAATCAACAGTTTTGGTGATTTAAATGTTTTTCTAAATTCTTAAATTTGAGTTAATCATCAACAAATGAGTCACCTGATGAAGGTGGAATCAAACAAGACCACGATAGGTAAAGGCTTTGTTTTTACAAGTAGTGAAGAAAGTGGAAAAGCTATTCCACAACCTTTTGTGTTTGCATTTAAAAGTTAAGTAATGGTGTTTAGTCTTGATGAAATGGCAACAGCACAGGTAAAAATTTAATAAGAAAGAGCTGAGTATCTCCTCCTATGTATTTGGTGTTGTCCTCTTTGCAAAACTCCATATTATATTCCTGCCATCACAGGATTGTGGATGGTATTTATATAGTGGGATTGAGGAGGAAAGGAGCCATCATGTCTGTTAAAATTGATGGAAATAAGCTCTGGCTTTTCCTCAGCCATCCAGTAACCAATTTTTTCTAGTCTCTGAATCACACCCTACCTCAGCATGTGCCTGGGGGCATTCTGAAGTGGACATTATTCTAAAAAATATTAAAGACCTAACAGGTAAATTTTCACCAGCCTGTGACTTGATCAAAGCTGTTGAGAAGAGGAATTTGAAACAATTTGAAAAGCAAAAGACATATATGATACCTGCTGTTTTACTAATGGTGATATTATCTGAAGAATCTATGATTTTAAGAGATAATGCTTTGAACAGAAAATTTCTTTGAAAAGATGACATATTTGGCAGGTGTTCATACAAATCTTCAGGGCCACAGTACTGCAACAGAACTGTGTTTATTTGCCTTGTGTTATTTTATAACTGAACTTTTATGTCATTTTCCTGTCTTCTAAATTTTGCCTAGGCAGATTTTCTGTAGGTAGTACATTGATCTAGGATGTCCTGACTCTGCTGTACAGGTATGACCAGCGTATGTGTGCAGACCCAGAAGATCAGGAAGACTAGTTAAAATGAGTCCAAAAATCCCAAAAATTATGACATACCATCAATGAGGATGCAAATGTAAACAAAAATCTAGCATGTCTGAAGAGTGCAAGGTGGCTTTGAACCTGCTGATCAGACACAGAGTTTGAAGACAGTGAGTGTGATGATTTCCAGGAGAGTTTCATTTAAGGCTCTTGTGCCACAGCACCATATACATTTATTTCTTTGTGGCAAATCCTTAAGAGAAACATAACAGTGGTAACTCTGGGGACTTTCTCCTGAGAAATGCTAGAATTTTTTTCCTTCTGATCGTCTCAGACTCTGACACAGAGAAAGTCTACACATATGCTTCTGGATAGTAAGTTTTGAATAACAATAAAAAACCAAAAAAGCTCCTCCATCTTTAAACCTACAGTAAAGCTGCAAAGCTACGCAAGTTATTGAACACAGTTTTTAGTAAAATTATAATTTTTCTTCAAGGGTTCTGAGAGAGAAAGAAAAGGGATTGGTAATATTGCTTCTTCAAAAATGACATTCTCCTGACAGAGATTTAGTTTGGTAGGTTTTTCTCCCACTTCCATTATGCTATACAGTAAAAAAAATCAAATTTAAATTTTAGGTTTAGAGTGAGGTAGAATGAGGCCTGGGAGTGCTACTTGAGATTTACTGAAAAATCTTTATTACAGTGCTATGAATGATTGCAATATCTGTAAGAGTATTACAAAGTCTATTTAAGAACAAGTCCACTTAGAAGAAAACCAAACCCAGCCTGAAAGAGAACCAAATCCAGCCTGAAAATCAGGAACAAAATCCAGTCAGGATCTAGCACCTTATAACATAAATACTTCTTCAGCACAAACTGAAAATTAACTTGAAATTGATGAAAGTCTTAGAAATATTTATTTGATATTTAAAAAATATCAAAGGGGAAAAAAAAAAGGAGAATCCTGGATCTATTTTTGTCTTATAAAAAAACTCAGCCTGAAGATGTCATGTTTGCATTTAAAGAGATGAGATGTGCTCTCATCACAACCTTATCTTGAGGGGAAAAGATTCCCCTATTTATAACACTGACAAATGTTCTGCAGAGAGTATTTATTTCCTTCTTGCAAGTATTTTGTTATCAATAAAATTTAAAAGTGGTTTCCACAGCTTCCAGATCTGGCATCTGATAGGATTAATGAAATATTTTCCAGTAGAGAGAACTGGTGTGAAGGGACATGGAGTAATGTGTTTTTTTGTTCTATGGAACTTAGAAACAGGTATTTCTATATCAATTTTTGTATCTATCGTGCAGGTTCATTTTGGACAAATAATGAAATCAGATTAATACTCTATGGCATGGTTTCTCTGTTTTAAAATGAGAAAATAAACAATTCATGTCTCTGTGGCCTGTAGATGAAAAATAGAACATCATGCTAACCCTTGGTTTTGATGGTAGAGGCAAATTACTACCTGTGGACTTCTATGCTGTGAATTAGTTTGAGGCTTGAAAATGTTAAATTATTAGCATGCCTTGTTCCCACAGTAATTCTGCTATATGTAGGAAAATGACTAAATATTTCAATCCAAGTTCCAACAATGAATTGGATGTAATGTAGCACCTAAAATTACTTATTTAACGCCAAGTTACCTTTAACAACAAAGGTGCTTGCTTCTGTGAGCCACCATTATTGTGGGAAGAGGAAAGGACTGTTTAGTGCTCATGGAAAAGCACAGGTAGTTTAGTATTTTCCATAAGACAATAACTAAGCAACTTCCAGGGCTGAATGGCTATTCCATGAGCTATCAGAATCCTTAGCAAAGAGACACTCACTCCCTGAGAAGCTTCATACAGTTGTCCAAGGAAAAGACAGCTTATCCTCAGGGAAAAAACACAGATCTGCTGTCATATCCCAAATATGTTGACAACAGAACTGTCATACTTAGCTCTAAAAACAATGAAGCCTGATTTATATCCCAGTTGTTGTTTTTTATTTTGCATGCATGTATGTGTGTGTATATATATATATATATACACACACACACCAGTGAAACGTGCTCTGTTCCCAGGATTATGTCCACTAATACTCATCTGCTGCTTGTTGCCTTCACTGCTCGCTCATGTCAATGCCCCTGGATTTCAGTGTAGTTCAATTAACAGAGGTTAATTTTGAGTATCACCAGCACACTAACTCTGCTACTCTTTAGCACCACACCGGAGCTGAAGCAAGATGTGGATTCATGCTGATTACAAGGACAATTAGGTTAGAAAATAGTCTGATCCCGGAATAGAAATCCTCATGAGACCTTTTTTAACACTAGATTACTGGGAAGGGGTCTGGTTACAGGAACATTTTATCTGGTTCTCTTGACAGTACATAAAAGGAGATGCCTTCTGACAGGTCTGGAGGAAGAATCTTGGAAGATGAGTTTGGAAATATTCAAGACCACTAGGTAATACTGGATTTGCCAAGATAAGCCAACTAGAGGACAGAAGTCAAGGAGAACTATGTGGAAGACTTGGCTGACAGTTTTAACTGGTGATCTGAAAGTAAAAAGCCTTATTTTACAGATGTGAAGAGCAGAGAGGGTTAAAGTCAATCCCTTGAAATTAGGAAACAATGGTGCAATGCTGGAATCTTCTATTCCACTGTGTGCAGAGACCAGATGGATAACTGCACGTGCTAGATGGAGAAGTGTGCAACCTGGATCTGTGACTCATTACAATATTACTGTTTATCCAAAAATCTCATATAATTATGTGGCAGATGGAGGAAAAAAGGGAATCAGATACTATGAAACCTCCGACCAAAGATTCATTCCTGGGTGCCTTTAACCCTCTTTTCTGAAATTGTTCTCTTCATCATTACATTATTTTCCAGATCTCACTGCAACAGCCCTTTAAAATGTGGACTTGCAAAGCCTATCGTTTTGTACCTGCAAAAATGTTTGCAATATCTAGAAAACTGCTTCACAGCCATTACCCTGTGTCATTGGCTTAATGAGCCACCAGCATAAAATAACTTCTTCAGAAACTTCATGCAATTCTCCACAGTTACAATCAAATGGTCTTCACCAGACCATAAAGACTTTTTATTTGGCTGCTCTGATCTTTGCCTAGGTATTACACTGACTTATCCAAACACTTTGCTTTTATTTCTGCATATTGAAAAATATGTAGGAAGCTCTCCCTACATAGATTAATAGAATTGTTTGAGTTGGAAGGAAGCAAAGATTATTGAGTTCCAGCCCCACTGGCATGGGCAGGGACACCTTCCTCTAGACCCGGTTGCTCAGAGCCCCATCCAACCTTGTCTTAAGCACTTCCAGGATGGTGCATCCACCACAGGTATATAGTCTGCAATGAAAATGTTGATAGTGCCATGAAACAAATAATATAATTTCTAATGAAAGCTTAAGATAAATTAGAAAAATTAGAAAAGTCTGGTAAAAGGAAAACAGGAACAGAAAGTAACAAAACTACTGTATTTAATTGATTTAAAACTTTGCGACATCTATTAATTTGAATTGATTCAGAATTCATATTTTCAATAGAACATTTTTGAATGCTTCTTAGATTAAAAGTCATAAATTTCATTAATTTGTATGAATTAAATATATATAGCCTCACCTTCTTTTTATTTCATTTCATTTAGAAAGAAAGATTTTTAAAAGGACTTTCAGCTGAGTTCTTGCATGCCCTTCTATATATGGGATGATTGTTTACAACTGAGCTATAAATCCCTTCCAAACAAAGTTAACAATAGAATTATTAAGGCAATATTAAATATGACAAAATGAACAACACGTCTATCAAAACTGCCTCATTTTACTTCAATAACAAAAATAAAGAAATATTGTTAATTTATCCATAACTAAGTATATGTCAAAATGAAAACAGTTTTGACATTGCCGAAGTGAAATAACCTAACATTTAAAAAGAATGTTGGTATATGATGGGTATGTTACTATTGTACAGAAATAGCATAAGCATAAAACAGTCTCTCAAAAATGCAGAAAAGCCAATGAGTCATAAGAAAAATTGTCTGTCAGCACTGTTGTTTATTGACACTTTTGATTCAAATATCTCTGTGCTGATCTATATGGTTTAAAAATAACCATAATATAAATAAATGGATGCATACAGTTTTTTTGTTTGTTTGTTTTTAGCAAAACAATCCTTTTGGCAGTCTATACAGCACTTATTTTAAGAGCAAAGATTGAAAACCTTGGTAATGTACAAGTACTTCAATACCCCAGATCTTGTAATTTGTTTTAATGAGAAATAAAATATGACTACTCACTCAAAATTGGCTACTGGCACTATCATAATACAAATTCAATTTTTTTTTCTGACAGAACCCGAAAACCAATGAAATGTGACTTTTATATGCAAAAACAAGTAGAAGTCTGGTGTAATGCACAAACAAAAATGCACTGAGGAAAAAGCTGAAGTGTGAGGGTCAGGTAGGATGTGTGCATAATACACAGTTTAAAATTTAAAAATCTGTGTGAAAGAGTTTGAGTAGAATAATTCATATAGAAGCAAGAAGAAAACTTAGGGTTATATTCCAGAAAGACTAATAAAGGGAAAAAAATAAAGATGTTTCTGACACTTGCACTTCTCTTGCTTTCCTCTGCAGCCAAGGGTCTGGGCTCATGGGGAGAGCAGGAACTTACAGCTTTTCATGCCCACTTGGACAAACCAGTCCTGTATCATTTCTCAAACTATGAAAACTTGTTCATTTTGAGGTTTCAAAATAAAAAACATATTTCCATCTATGCCTGCCTTTAAGTCCTGTATTTAAAATAATAGTACTGAAATTACTTATGACATAAGTAAGGAAGAGCTGAAGGATGCTTGGATGGCTGTCACTGAAGTGCTTCATTAATGGATGTGTCATACAGTGGGGATGGAATTTAAAGTCCTTTTGCATATAAACAACATTAATTTCATCTCTTTCTAATGGGTAGCTAAACAAAGGCACCAGCATTATTACTTTGAATAAAGTACACGAAAAACGAAATTAAAGGATGGACCAGTAGCCTCTAGATGCTCCTGAAAGCAAAGTCAGTAACATTTGAGAGAAAATTAAAATGGCAACCTGCTGTCACAGAAGGCAGCGCCTGAAAATTTGCATTTCTGGAGCAGGAAAAGCCAAGAATGCTGTAACTTGTGCAAAAGTGTCAGCTAGGAAAATGATATCTTCTCCACCAGAACTTCTCTAAAGAACAAGGTTATCTGTCTTCCTGATTTACATAAGAAATCTAAGGTCTGACACTGAAATGGACATAAAAAATCAGGATTATGTGGACTGCAAACAGAAACCTCATTATCCACTAGCTCATTTATTAGTTTCACAAAAAAATAGCTTTGTTTTTTTAGAGAAGACACAAGAAGTGAAAGCTGTTACTCAAAAGCAAACATTAACGTATTGCTGTTAAGAATTATTTTTATTAATTTAGATATTTTAAATTCTTCCATTCAGATTTTTTTTTCCTTTCAATTATTTATTTCAACAACATTTTCTGTAAGAACTAACCAAGATCTAGCAATTCTGCAAATTAAAAAGAAGTATTTTTGTTATGGTGGAAAGTTAAAAATAAATGGAAAATGTTAATACCTTGTTATTGCCAGTGTTTTTTAGCATGTTTGTTAAAAAATATGATCCCCTGATTTTTTAGGGAACAAAGAAAGCTCAAGTGTTTGTAATAGAAATTACATAAATAAATGGGTGGCAGAAAACATATCTGTACACTATATATAGGTGCATATATGAAATATAGATGTCACTGAAACATAAGTTGTTGTGTAGATGTGGCAGTGAATATGTCTATAAAAAGCACCCTAGGGCCAGCATATACATCCAGCACAAAAGGCCACTAATTGATATATGCACACTCTGATATATATGCAGTAACTTTTATTTGGCTTCTCTGTTTTTCATGTCTTGTTAAACCTCAGCAGTAAATCACTGATTTATTCAGTGATTTCTTAGACAATGACTGATGCTCATGATAAGAAATGCTATCTAGTGCAAATTAGATAATCTTGAGACATTTCACTCCTTCATTGCTTTGAATTTTTTAGCAACTACAAAGTCTGTTTGTAAGTGGCATCAATAACATAATATTTTCACTTGTAACTGAAACAGCGACATATTGCTTGGGTCAGAATAAAATCCTTCTCAGAAAATTTGTCTCTGTCAAGCAATTAAGATATTTGACTTTAGTTTGAAGACAAAAGCCTCAGAGCTTCAATTTATTTAATTCTTTCAGCCAGAGTGATGGACAGTGCTAAATAAACATAATTAATAAATCATTAAGCTGTAACTGAAGACGAGGATCTTCCTGGAATATTTGCCAAATGCCTACTTCAGGAAATCTCGCTGGAACATTTGTCATTCTCACAATTACAGTGGAGAGAGCAGAGTATTTCAGACTGCTAAATTAAAGCATGAGAAAACCAGGAGCATATTGGTTTTAAGACTGTGATAAACCCAGGGTTATTTACAATAAGAATTCAAAATATCAAGTTTCAAAATGCTAAATAAAAAAGGAACAAATTAGTTGTTGCTTCAGTTTAGCAAATGGGAGCCATGGCAATGTAACAAGCAACAACCTCTATAGGGCATTAGGAACAAGAAATGGGGATAAAAAATGAAAATTATGGAAATGAATAGGAAATTGGATGCATTTGTACTTCTCACTTCAGCCTCCAGGTTTCAAATGGTGCCTGAAATGTCATTCATGTAATTATTACCATATCAAATTGAAAGCAATTTCAGCTCAGCTGATTTGATTGTGCATTAATGGCTGGGAAAAGAAGATAAGGAATGTGCATGGTAAAAATAGCTACCCATTACTACCGCAGCAAATGGGGTCTTATCAGGTAACCTTAAATTCCTTGGTCATTCAGGTGGTCTTGATTTTTTTTGTTTATTAAAGATAAGTACCAAGTAAAAAAAAAAAAGTAATAATCTTATCGAAGTCCTTCCTGTCATCTTCACCTTCCTTTTTGAATAGTGATTGCATCTTTTTGAGAGAGTTTACTAAATCTCACGGTGCTGAAGGTGGAATGTATCAGTAGGTCTGTTTCTTGCCCTTCAGTGATGGTTGCAGAGGACAATGTGTGTCATACCTCCTTTTCACAGGAAAGTTGACTTGTAATCTGTCAGCAATTGTAATTTAATTCCAGCAAAATGAGGAAAATAAGAAATAAAATGTTGTTTACTTCTTCAACCATAGCCTACAGTCTAAAAGGGCCTCATTGCCAACTATTGACTTGGCAGTGTTTCTGACAGGAGAGAGCATGGAGCAATCAGCCTCTGTTCCTCATTTATTTCAGCATCTCAGGGAATCTCTCCATTTATTGCTTTCCTGTCCTTCATTCTCATTTTTACTATCTAAAACATAAGACTTGTGTTCTACCCTACAAAAATTCTTGTCTCACTTTTTTTTGCTAAACTACTGCTTAAATTTATGTTGGGACTGAATTTGCAGAAGTTGCTGTTGCTATAGGCTCCCTCCATGTGGGCTGTGGTCTCCCAGCTTTTGTTTGGACTGGTTTGGCTATGTCCTGTTTCTTCATCAAATTCACTGAACCTTAATAGATACAACAGAAAAACTTTCTCAGAATTTCTCTTTAATAATTTGAGTATAATTTCTGTTGACCTGCACACTGAGAGCATCTCGGTATTGGTCAAACATGAAAAAATAGCAAAAAGGAAGTAATTTTCAGACATATATCATCCACTCAGTAATTAGAAACTGTTAGGAGAAAAATCTGAACAGAAAAAATCCAGTGACCAGTGACACATGAAGATCAAAATGGCTATAAAACATTTCAAAAACCCTCTCAGGTAGTAGAGACAGGCTTTGAAAAGTCACTCTGGAAAACCAGACCTGCTGAACAAGCTGGAGGAATGATCCTCAGCAAAACAGACTATTGTCCTAAAACTCCTAACCTCCTATGTTTTGTTCCTCCTTTGGTAAATAAGAAGAATTGGTATGCAAGATATAGTATTTCTCAGACTGTTTTGTGAAATTCCTCTGAAGGATTTACAAAGACAAATCCTTCAAATCCTTCCCTAATTTTTTAATCAAGACCAGGCTGTAAGAAGCTTGCCTGTTTTTTGGTAAGTTATGAACTATAAAAGCAAGCAGGTTATATATTTACCAGCATAACTTTGGGGACTAGGGGGAAGATTTCAGAAAGAACATCATTATGAAAAGGAGCTGAAAAGAATTCAACACAGTGAGATTTTTTTCAACACACCACACAGAATTTGATGAGGTATTTTGGAAAGAACTCTACCCATTACAATTTTTAAAATGTCTCTAGAGAAATATCATTGAAGGAACATCTGTTTTTAGCAGCATATTTGTGAAGAAGAAAGAATCTCTTTGAATCACTAGGAATGACTTCTGTCTGTCTGTATACTAACATTGCCATCCTTATTCTTTGGAACAATCATAATAGTAACTTGAGTAACTAATAGTAACTACCATCACAAAACTGAAATAATTTTCTTCCTATATTCTGTAATCTCAATACTCTATAGAAGTAATTTTAGAACAGTTTCTCTTACCTTTCTCTCCCTAGACTCTTTTATCTACAAACTTCTAAAAATCCCTTGACATGAATAGCAAACACCCATTCTGTACTAGTAATATTAGGTCAGGCAGAAACTATAGAGTGGGAGCTGCCACAAAGTGTGTTAGGACATGATCAAGACATTGTGCTCTTACCTTTGTGTATAAATCATTAATATGGGGGAGGGAAGAAAACTCTACAAATGTTTGTTTATTCTCCAAATACAACATTTTTGCAGGACAAGTGCTAATTTACTGGTTGATAGTATACCTTTGAATGAATGGGTGTGAGTCTGGTAAAACTTTCAGTTAAAAAACCTTTCTGCTCTTTATTTATATGATTTGTACTTTTAATTTTGACAGACATTGTTAACTTGACTGAATTCCTGGCCACAGAAATGGCTGGGCAGCGAGTTCATAATTAGCTACTTTGTCAATTGGCTATTTTGAGAATGCAGTAAGGACTGTCTGTTAAAAAAATTCCAGCAACGTAATGAAACCACAATTCAGGCATGTCTCATCTTAATGAACAATATCTAATTAGAAACAATCTTTACTTACTTTCCAAGTGCAAAACACTCCATCTTAACAGTAGTTCCCCTTGCAGCTGTAACTGTGTAAGGAAAATGGACTTCAATTTTTGGTTCATATTCCCCCATCACACCTGGAAAATAACGAATATTTACAATATGAAATATCATCAGTTTTCCATTATCACAGAAAGACCCGTGGCCTGCTTTTTGAATCTGCCTAGCAAAAAAGCTGGTAATTGAAAAATCAGCATATCGTGCTGTATTTTACTGAGGACCTTCTAAGCTGAGGGAAAAACCCTCAAATTATGTCGGAGCATTTGTGTGCACAGATACAAACACAGATATGTAGACATGAAAATTTCAGTTATGTAATGATCAGTGAGACTTTTAATTTGGAAGAAGATTTCTTTTCAGGACAACGTTTTAAGTACTGAAAGCATTCTAGGAAATGGGAAAACATTCAGGAATGGGAAAATATAAAAGTGGAAATCAGTAAAGTTATCTCAGATTTGGTGTACAGTGATTGACAGCTTTGGAGAATCACAAGAGCTTAGTAAATGAGAAATCAGTAAGGAAATGGAGCTATGTTTTAGAAGGTGTGGTGAGAAATTTGTGTTTAATGCCACTTGGAGAAAATATAATCATCATGGAAGGAGAAGAATATGACTCTAACAGCTGCATTTGGTTAGATAGAATTTGAGCTATGGGGGAAGGAAATACTTGGGAGCAAAAGGCTGTATTTAAAAAAGCAAGAATGGTTCAGATTTTTAGATGAGGAAAATGGAATAAAATCTGACTTGTTGAAAAAGTAGCAGCAAGACAAACCTAAATCTATAAAATCAGTCAAGGTTCTCCAAAAAACTCTAAAGCAAGCAAATAGGAACAAGAGATGAAAATGCAGGAGAGAAAAGAGGTCTCTTACATGAGAAAGAAAAGAAATGAGCGTAAGAAGAAACATGGAAGTAGAGGAGTACAAGATTTACAGCTGAGAGAATAACAGTTGGCAGAGATGGATGAAAAAACAACCCACAACCTGCTAGAGCAAAACACAGTACATAAGACTGAAATTGTAAAACATATATTCCTAGCCTTCAAATGTTCCTTGTGGGGCTAAGGAGTTTCCAGTGGGGCTGGGCTCTCATTTTCCCACCGTGACTCAGGCCCCTTAAGAAGCTTGGTTCTGGAGGAAGTCTGAACATATATACATTTGAATGTTTCATCAGGGGCTTAAGTCTAATTAGAAAATCTAAATGTGTCTCATAAGTGAATCAAATGACAGAAAAAGAAAGCATTATATGCTTTTATTTCAAATAACGTAATTCTATAAATAATTCTATAGGTAGTAGATTTCTTTGCAAAAAAAAATTATCCTGCAAGTGTTATGTGGGCTAGTAATACTGACCCATTTCCTCCAAGACAGGACTAAATCAGTGTTTTGACATTGCTTTATGAATCCTCTTTTTTTAATAGGAAAAACCCCCATATGTTTCCTGGGTATTAAAATAAAGCCAGGCCATCAAAAAATGGTAGTCAATTAAAATTTTCCTTAGCCTAGACTGAAGTGATTGCTAGCATAATATATCATAAAAATGCATTCCCACTGGATTGTAAGACATCAATAAATTTATAATTTAGTTACACTCCTTGTAATTTTGTTTACTGTTTTCTGATTTTTCTGTGACTATGTATACTAGTTTCTGATTTATCTGTTAACCAATTACATGGTTTGACAGGATATCTATAATATCTCCTTTCAAATATGTCTTTAGCAGACTGAAAAACCCCACACCATTAAACCTTCCTTAAAAAGAATCTTTAAGAAACATTCCTAGTGTCCATGTGGCACCTCTTCAAATTCCATTCTCTCACTTTGAGATGTGAAGGTGAGAACTGCACAACAATAATGAAGATGTAGATCTTTCTATCACACTCTTTATTTCCTTTGAGCTTTTTGGGTTTTTTACAAAATTCAGTTCAATTTGCTGTTTTGTACTTGAACTGATGCTTGTACACTGTGGCACTCTAATGTCTTTACTGATAATATCTAATAAAATATTATTACTTCTCTGTTCATTTTGCTTCCAGATAGTTTATGTGTTGAATAGTGAAGTCTCAGATAAGTCCTTACTGACAATCTCTCAGTTCTCCAAATAGTTTAGGTATTCGTACAGTAGATTTTTTTTCTAATATATTTTTAATTGAAAGCAGGGCTGTACTTCAGCTCCTCTAAGAATTTATTTTCCTCAAGAGCCTTTGATGGTGACCCTGTAAAGAACTATGTGAAATGCAAGCAGCTTGGCCATTTCTGTTCATATTCTCTCAGACTCTTTAGGAAAGCTGTATACAGACTGAAGCACAATTTCCCTGGTCAAAATCTGTGTTGCTGGTATACGAGTGTGTGGTAAGACTACTGTATGATAATGTGCTGAATACAATCCTAATGATCATACCTTTATAACGTGTTTTCTATCAATGTACTTGACACAGAAGTGAGACCTAGTGGTCTGTCATGCCTCAGACGTTCTTAGGAGTCTCTTTTTTTTGAACCCCGCCCCCCTTTTCTACCTTTTCTACCTACCTTCCTTCTAGTCCTAAGCATCAGTGAAGGAAAACAGTACATCCTGCTTCCTTCCATACAGAAGTTCAGCCTTGGAACCTCATTATTGTTTGTAGTGTCAATATTTTCTCTAAAATTTCTTCTATATAGCCTTCAATTACAAGAGCATCAGTCCTGATAGACAAATCTCCTATGTTCCTTTGTAGTGAATACTGCTGAAAATAGCTCATTTAGGTTTTATGATGGAGCCTTATATTCCTAAGGTGTTTCTTTTAAATCTCTGACACCAGCTGACTGTTCATGCTCACTAGCAGGTTTTGTGCTTCAATGAAATTAAAAATGGGGTGCTTTTGCTTTTGGGTAAGGCTTTGTTCTGAAAACTAATTGTCTTAAGTTGTTACACAGTATTCAACACTTGCTTTTTTTAGCCCTGAATAAAAACAGAACTTACAATAGGATTTAATTACTCTTGCCTTTGAAATAATACAGTACATCTGTACCCATCTGAGGGACAATGTTATCTTCCAGATCTTAAGTCTTTAACTTACACTAAATACCTTTAGTGAGTGCAATCTGTACACATACTGAATGCTCTTTACATGTCATGCCATCATTTCATACTTTTAATGAAATACTGATTGACTGATGCTTTGCACCACGTCCTGTTCTTCTGGGTTATTGCTACCCTAGCAAGAGACACGCCTGCAGCAACTGACAGGAAATGTATAAAAATTACTGAGCAATTGCTTGGTATCCCTATGAAAATTAGGAAACAAAAGTCTATTATTGCAGAGGGATATTTTTCATCCTTATTATTTATGATCTTTGAGACCATGAAGGCCATTAGAGTTGCATAGATATTAATGGAATTGTTAAGGCCTTACCTTCCCATATTACACTATAATTGCTCTGCTATGGCTGTGGTGCCTCTAGGCTCTTCAGCTTTCTAGCTTTTGTTTTGGTCATCATGAGTCAGGGATGGCAAAACAATCATCACCTGCATTTTCATGAAGATTTTTGTTCATTTGTGCTAGATGCTAAAAGGAAGCTGAACTTTTAAGAAATATTCAGGTTGTGAGCTATGTGCACTAGAATCAATCTCTCTCAGGCTTATATACATGACTCTCTTACAGAGGTTTGGCTAGGGCTATAAAAAATCCTCTCAGTCATTTTTTATACCCAGTCATCAAACATGAAATACAACAATAAATAAAATTGATCAGCAGAGAATAAAAACATAATATACGATTTTCAAGTGGCTAACAAATCACAGAGCTCACATGGTTTGGTCACTACAGAGCAATAGGATGCTTTTCTCAATGCTGCTGGGCTCTGCCTTCCCATGAAAAAAAATTATTTTCTGAAAATCCTTTGCCTTTCAAGGTCTGACCCTAACTGTTCATTATTTTTAAGGCTAATTACTTAGTTTGCTAGACTCCCTACTTCCCAAACTTGTTCACCTGAGTTCAGATCTGGGTATAAAAGTACTGAATTTGAGATTGATATCAAACATACCTCTTCAAAATAAATCTAGTTCACCATATCTTGAAATTTGGGCTGGGATTAGAATTGGGTTTAAAAGGCAAACTTTGTTTGTTACAGTAAATCTTATCCCTGGTCTTCACTCTGAAATTTGTCATTCTGCCTTAAATTTTCCAGTGTTTGAGTCTCTGCCCTTTCAGGCAGGTCTCCTTGGTTGGGGGAGATTTAAAAACTAATAACCTTTTTGCTCTGTCTCTGATTACCAAAGAAGACACTAATTTAAAGGATTGAGCATATCACAGGACAAAGTTTAACCATGGAGTTAACAGTTAACACAGGCACAGATTTGATAGAATCAATGGCTTGTTAGTCACCCAGCCAGAAAGGGACCTCAATATTTATAGAAGACATCTCTCCTTCAGATTTTTTTACAATGATAGAGTTATCACAAAGTAATTATTCTCCAACCCAAATACAGAAAAAAGTATTCAGAAAATCAGGTTTAATTTTTATAAGGGGTTTTATTTAACAAGATTTTTCCTCCAACTTTACTGTAAATCTGTGACTTGAGTTCTACAATTTGCTACTCAATGTCTTCTGAACACTAAGCTATAATGTCTGCATTTCATTTTTGTATTAAAAAAAAGAGATTACATAAAAATGTGATAAATATTGATTTTGAGGCACTTACATATTACAGGAATAGAAGTAATAAAATTTCAAACATTTACAGATATTACTGCAACTAAAATTCTTTAATTTATCCACTAGGGGCCATTTAATGGAATGGAGAATGGAATAAAGAAGAAAGATCACTTTCTGATTTTCAGTTCTTTCAGCTAAAAGCAAGAGAAAGAGCTACAGACAGGATATCAGACATTATTGCTTTGCAAAGGACTGCTCTGCCTCTTCATTTAGCCTGCCAATCCAAGTCTTATACAATCTCAGAGAAAGAGTGTGGGAAAACCTCAGTATTCATACAATAAGAATTTTTTCCTTCATGGGGCCAAAAGGAATCTGACTGCTGAGAAACCATGACCCATCCTCTTATTCAGATGTGTAGAGGCTGATGCTTCTTTCATTAATCTTCCAGATATTAACTCCCCTCTTGCATGTCCCAAAACACGAAGGCTCCTTAAATCTTTTCAGCTAAAGTGATTTGTGTTTATTACATACTCTTTCACTAATAGCTCTTTAACTTCCATTGGGCCCGAATTTTGAATGGAACAGGTTACAGGCACTGCTTGAATAGGTGGCTGATAAACATTTAAGACAGTATATAGAAAAGATTCTAAGATTGCTGGCTAAACATAATCAGAATGCTCAGGAGAAAATGAAAGCCAAATATTTCCTGTACCCAGGAGAAAGTTTAGATATGGATTGATACTTGCCGTTATTATGTTAACAAATGATAAAATCGTCTCAGCTCTGTGACCAAGAATGCTCATCAGAGAGATTTGCACAAAGAAGTCTCCAATCTTAATCAGGTGGTGCAGGAATGTTAACATGCTTTTCTTATATCCTGGATAAAGCTCTAAAGACAAATTTAATTAGGATTCTTACTAGTTTGCATCTTCCTTTCAGTTTCGGGGAAACCTCTTGGGACGTGATAAACTCATTCTGCTGCGTAAGAATTTTTAAATAATTTTACAGATCAAAATTTGTGCATCCTACCACATTGTAATGATGACCTGTTGTGTGAATATGTACCTAAACCCAAGAAAATTTTGCCTAAGAACTTGCTTACAGAATGTTCATGCACAATTTCTTCTTCTATCTATAACCTGCGATGAAAAGTAAGGTTGTCTAAGGTATGGGTCCCTTTGTAGCAAATGAATATTTAGCACTTTCCCCGAAGATCTATACTGTTAAATGTCTCTAGAAATGTGTTTGGGAGAGCCTTGAATACACACATTTACAATGACAGAAAATTGACAGCACAAACTGAATTAATTCAAGTATAATAATGATATCCACCATTGTCTCTGGTCTACATCAGAGATTTTAAATGAACTGAGAAAAATTTATAGACTCATCTGCTCTTAATCTTATTCTAAAGGACCAATGCCTGCTGTAAATCACTAGAAATTTACTGTGGAATTGTTGTTTGAAAGTAACAGTCCACAGGATTCCTTCCACTTAAACGTCTCTCAACTAGGTTTTGAGCTATAAATTTATCATTTGAGAAGCTCTGAAAATCTCTTGTGAAATTGCATTCTGTAATTCTGCACTGAACTAAGCACTAAACTGAGTTAATACTAAAGTGCCAACATTGTTTTCGTATGTTAGAGAGCAAATCCTCTTGCATATCACTGGATGGAAGGAGGTCTTTACTGGAATATATCCTAATATGAAAGAAAAATTGGTAATTCAGTGTCTGGAAAAAATATCATAATGAATCCAGCACAAGAAGGGAATCAACTCTACTTTAAAACTAAGGGATAAGATGTTCATGTGTTCCTGATTTTAGAGAAAAAAGGTGAAAGAAAGTCACATTTAGCAGGAATAAGTGTTTAAACATTACTCTCACCACCTTGTAATCTATATTTTACTCATACTTGATTTCACTAATTTATCAGATACACTGAACTCTGAACTCTGGAAAGCCCATTCTAGAAATAGTATTACTATCTTGAAATACATTATTATTTATAACTCTTAAATGTATGTATGTCATACATACAAATGAGCTTTCTGTCTCTCTTAAACATCAAAAACAACCAAAAGCACTTAATCTTCAGTTGAAAACATATGTTTTATGAATGAAATAAAGGGAACTCTAAAAACACAAAAGCAATGAGATAGTCTCAGAATAAGCAATGAGGGGAATATTGGTATATTATTTAATTCTTCAAATGAGAGATCAAAATTTCTAGTGTACAGATTGGGCTGCAGAGACTTCAGTTCACCTGTGTTTGAAGATGTTGAGCAGACTATGACCACGTCTGTAGTCTTTTTCTGTGTGGAAAAGTCTTTAGTGAGGAATAAGCTAGACTTCATCAGTTTCCCACATATCTGTAAAATGGCATCTAAGTTCTCCATCTAAATCCAGCACGTGTGGTATTGGATAAAACAAAACTTCATGCTTAGGACGTTCAGAGATGAGTGAGGACATGTGAGTGGCTTGCCCACAGCACTCCAATATGAAGATCTGTGCATGTGCAGATTGTATCTAAACAAAAAAATCTGATTCTTTTCACTCACAAGGTACATAGACAATTTTTTCTAGTAGCCATACTCATCAAGAAACAAAATGGACTCATAACATAGTCAACATCTTGCCTGGGAAGCCTAGCTCAATGAAAACCAAATCATAGGGGGTTTTATTCCATTTTATTTTTACAGGGAATGAGATTACATTGAACTTGGCACAAGAAATATGTGGCAGATTTCTTTTAGGCATCACTGCCAAAGTTTATTGTTTCTCCTTTCCAATTGCCTGATATTCATCCAGGACAGGTTAACAAAAGATATTCAGAAACCTGGGAAATCTTATTTAATCTGAGGATTAGGAGAAATATCTAATTTCTATGGGGTTTGTAATTATCTTCCTGATGAAAGTTCTTTAGAAATCTCATTTTTCCTATAGGAAATGACATAATTGTTTGTACTTCAAAGATGACCTTAAGCTTAATTCTTTTTTCCTTGCAACCTGCAAAGTTGTTTTACAGAATGAAAACAAAATATTCCCTTTCCAACTAGGTGCCAGAAGTGTCAAAACTATTGTGATGTGCTGAGAGAATATTTCCCTCTCTTCTGACCAATTAGAACATTACTGCACATAATAGTGTTGCTCTAATATTCATTGTATCTAATAAACTAAGAAAAGGTTCCTAAATAAGGAATATTTTTTCAATTGAGACACTGCTCATATAACCATGCAAAACAAAGAATATCCTCAAAAACAAAGAATATCCTCAAAAACAATATTAAAATACCCATTGTTTTAGACTCAATAGAAACAAATCTTCCTGTTACCTACTTGCTGCAGTTTTAACTTCGAGAAGAAATCCTGCTGTTCATAATCAAATTATTTTGCTACTCTGAAAAGAATTCCAAACTGACAAGTAACTTCAATTTGAATATTATGCCATACTCTCTGACTGCAAAGCAGCAGTCACTGGTGAATTTCTATCTAAGATCCTGAGACACTAAGATACATGACATTCAGGGCCATTCTTCGTACTCTGAAACCATTTACAGCTGTAAAGGTTACTTCCGTTAACAATTTGCACAAATTTGAATTTAGTCACCAAGAATTAAAATATTACCAACATACTTCTGTCTGAAATCTTAATAGTTATAGTTCAATGCAACACCATTCCTAATCCTGACAAATTTAGAAGAACATTTTTTTCAAGTTCAGTAATTTTAGGCTTTGTAAACTCTGCATATGGATCAGTTAACTCTTTGTGCAAGTTTCAAAAATCATAAGGAGAAGGAGTGAAATGAGAAAACATAAGTGCAGAAGATGCACAAGACTCTACATGCCCAGAATCTTGAGGTTTTTAGCTAATTTAGAAAAGCAATCACTGAATTTCCAGCATATAGTGTTTCTATAAACCAATGGGAAGACTTAGAATTTAAGAATCCTGTAAGGAAGTTACCTTAACTGAACTCAAAAGCAGACTAAACTCCATGCAAACTTCTGCAGTGAAAGAGATCTTGCTCTACAGTGAGTCCTGGGACATAATCTTTTCCCAAATTTTTCCTGTTTTCCTCCTCTAATAGCCCTATAGATTCCTGGTTTCAGCTCTTTTACATTGTCAAAAGACCATTCCAAGTTGTTTGGTCTCTCTACTTTTTTAGATTAAATATTTTACAAATGGTGTCTTTGAACTGTTTTGTTCTGTTTGAGAGTGTTCTTCAACTATTCTACAATTCCCATAAAACAGTCTGTAGGAGGCTTATTGTATAAAGGCCCTCTATAAAATTCTCTGACTACCTACAGATTTTCTTGTCTATAAGTTAAGAACCATTCCTGCTAACTGGAATAGACTTTCTAAATAAATAAATCACTAAATAAAAAGAAAAAGTTAATATTTTGGAAGTAAGAAAATGTCAAACAAAACCAACAACCTTCCCCCATCCTATTACATGTATGGCCTTCTTTTCTAAAAAATGAAAATAAGACTACACTGACATTTCTTCATCCTGATTTTCATCCTATAATTTTGACAACAATGCAGGAGGACCTTGGCACAATAGCAGAACAAAAGAGAAAAAAAGTACAAAATACCTGTAACCCATGCAGGATATGTTTTCAGTAGAGTAAAGCAGAGATTGTAGGAAGACTTTTATTTTCAGTTTCCAGAGTGACCAGTCATTAACACATCTCACTACAGTTTTACAGGAGAAACATATTTACTACCAGGTAATGGCTGTCCGGGGACATTGCTGTTTTAACAACCTTCCCCTGGAGCAAACATTGCATACATTCATGTCTCTGTCAGTGCTATCAATCTCTGTATACCACTAAAGGACAAACTTGATTTTTGCCCAGACAGTTTGCCTCTGCTTGGGAAATAAAAAAAAATCAAAGCAGGATTACGTCAGGTTTGAGTCCTGCCCTGGAATACTGAGTAAGCAGAGTTCCTGCAGTCTCTATACAGTTTTAATGGACACAATTAAAATAAAAAATATTACTGCAAAACCTTGCAATATAACCCACATGAAAGAGGAAGCCTATAAGACTGGAAAATCCACAAAACAATTCAGCCAATTAGCACAATTAAGTCACAGCTGAATATGTATTTTGAACTGTTAAAATTCAGGCGCACATTGTTGTCCTCTAGAATTCAGCTCCATATAAATAACCCCATTAGAGAACAAAACCACTAATAAAAGTTGAAAAAAAATTTAAAATAAAAAACAGAAATAGGTAAAGAAGACAAGTAAAAACCATTACAGTTCATCTTTAAGCAATTAAAAAAACATTCTAGGTATCAGTTAATTAACAACTGTCAGCATTCTTCTGGGGTGGGTACAGCTATGTCTGTGAAACTGCAAATTTTGTTCTATCTTTATTTATTATCTTATTATGCTACACTGGGCATTTTTTATTGCTTGATTTCTATTATTCGGGAATTTGCTATGATTTCTTCCAAATTTTCCTTCCTGCTGGTAAGGAGATCTTTAGATAACCAGATTTTTAGATAACCAACTGTTGCTTGTTGTTAAAGCAACATATCCCAGAATTTAAGCTCAAAAAAGCATATGCAGACCATATTTCATAATGGAAAATTAGAAATTAACATACTTAATACCTTGATTACTATATGTTCTATCATTATGTTAGATTGTTAATCACATTGCATTAATCAATAGAATGACTATTCTATTGATTAATGCAATCAGACAAAATTCAGTTCACTGCTTCACAGATTATGAAGACATGGAAAAAATCTGAAAGTCAGTTACATGAGAATATGTTTGGTCAGAATACCAACATCTGGAGGTTAAACTAATTGCTCTAATGGAACATAGTAGAAAGTATCCTCTGAAATTGGTGTCTGAAATTGTCCATGTTCATTAGTTTTTTGTTTTTTCTTTTTTTCTTTTTTAACTTTGGATTTTTCACCATAGCAAAGCTAATATGCAGTATCTGCACAGAGCTAAAATGAAGAATTACATAATTTACTACTGTACAGTAATAATGTTAAAGCTAACATATTCTCCAAAGAATAAGAAGGATAAAAAAGTAAGAAAAATTGGAATAAAAATGTGTGAACTTGAAATAACTCTTATGCGCTGAAAATCAAATGTTTATACTCCCTTGATTTCTATTTCCTTAATTTGAAAAGACTTTCAGATGTTTTTATGAGTGAAGATAATTTACTGCTCCCAATCAGCATCCAAGCCTCTGAAGATACAATTTAACAAAGCTGTTTATTATTTGTAAACAGTTATCAAATATTTTCTCAAAGTTTGTAATGCATTAAGAGGTAGTTAATGAAATGATACATATTCTTTTATTTCCTCCTAAAACTTTTTTTCTCCTCAAAATTTTAGGGTGTTTTTATAACCCAGCTTGAAGTGAAATTGAATTACATGAAATGACTGATCGTCAAGGACATCTGAACAAATGAGGTATTCATTTTATTCAGAATCCATTGAAGGATTTCTTGATGTTTTTATTTAATTTGCTTCATATCAAGCAGTTAAGCTCTCCTTTGAGACACATCACAGAAGAAATAAAGGATTAATAAAATCCCAGTAAGTTCTTACAATCTTTCAGAGTTTGACAGAATGCCTTGATATTATTCCATTTCTTTCTTGTAGATAAATAGAGACCAATGTTGTCACTGAAGTGCTCTTTGCCACAAGCTGCCTAGTCCCCTGGGCATAGGTACTCTACATACATCAAAACTAAGAATGATGATAAATAAATCAATTAGAGTACTTTGGAGTTAATGATATATATGTTTGGAGAATAAAGGCTCTATAAATTGTTTTATTTATATAGAGCTGTTTGTAAAAGCTGTTTAAAACCACAAACTCTTCCTGCGGTTTCTAACAAATGAGCTGACTGCTTAGGGTAATGTCAGTTGTGATGCCAACCATTGGAACTCAGAAAGATGCATTATTTTTAAACCTAAGGGAGTATTTGAAAAGTTCAAAGTAATTCAAGTAATTTTATGACAAAGAAAAGCTTAAAAAGCCATATTTAAAAATATATAATACAACTCAGCAAACATAGAGTTGAGTATATTTTCAGGTAATTTAATGTTTGTTTTAATGTAATTTTTAAATTCTCACTTTCCTGTTGGAGTCTATTTACAGCAGTTTCTTTCTTCATAAATTACTTTAATTTTCTTTAACTAGCTAGCACTACTTTTCAACAGTTATTTTGTATTTTTGCACATAATGAATGCATACTTTAAAAAGGTTGTTGTGACCATTTAATATTTGTCAATGGACAAGGCAGTATTACCTAAGGTCCTTTGTATGAAAATGAAAAAGTACAGTATGATTTATGGAAATTTTTTATTATAATCCCAGATATTTTTCAAGAGGCCCATATTATTACATTATATGGGGGAGGTGGAACCAGACAGATGTCCCAAATAATATGATTTAGCAACCAGTACTTTCCTTACCAATTCTTTCAAGGTACGTTTACGGTGGCTGCAAGGTTAGGTAGGAAGCTGAGGTTTCTTCACTGAGAAACTTGCTCAGTCATACAGGAAAGCAACCAATTTACTGAGAAGTACTGAAAAATTCCATGACAAGAAAGGAGCTTTTTGTAAATACCAACAGATTAAAATTAAGGCATGGAAGCCTGGTAGAAATTCATGCGTGTGAAAAAATGAGTCAGGAGACTGGGAAATTGCTGAGGAGCTGTTCATCTATGTGTAAACACTTCCCCAATACTCCAGCACAGTTCAGAAGGCTGGATTATCACAGTGGTGTGACAGCCAGCCGTGAAACAAAAAATTTGCTGGAAGCTGGTGTTTACTACCCACTTGACATTTAAAAAAAACTGCAGAGTTTTCCTTCATAGATTTTTTCTTAGCTCAGTGATGTAGACTGCTGCCTTTATCCTTATTTACTCTCTCAATTTCTTTCAGTGTATTGTCTACCTATGCACTGTCAGTACAAAATAGATAATTAATCCTCTGAATTTCTGCACAAGACAGAACCAAATAAAAGCATGAAGAAATATAATAAAGAATAAATAGAGTAAGATATGAATAATAAATATGACAATGAAATTTTTTTTTTTTTCAGAGTCCAAACTAATTAAAAAGGCAGTCAATGTCTTGGCATTTTAATTTTGGAAAAAAAAATACCAAAAAGATACACAGATTCACAATGTTAAGTCAGTAAAATTAAGCAAACAGGTGTTTGCTTAAAACTCAATAATTAACATAGGTACTAAACCAGCAAAAGAAAATAGGAAGTGATAAATTAAAAGAGCAGCTTTTTGCTGCAGAGGCTACATGCTATGCAGAAGGAAATTTAAATTTGCTACAATGAAAAGACATTAACTTAATTCCATTCTAATTGGTGAACATTTTTTAAATATGCTCTATTAAACTAAGTCATCTGTGTTTAAATCCAGATTTTGTAATGTGTCTATAGCATAGGACTAATATTTGTTCGAGGAAAAGTTATAAGCAAGATAAAAGAAAGCTCTCAAAAGTTTTTCTCTCTTTCTCTCTTTGATTTATGTAAGTGTGGATTCACATGAGCTAAATTGTTGTGAGGAACTAGAAAACATAATCAAAAGTAGAACATCTACGAAAGAAGGAAAATATCAGCCATTTTCTCTGTTCCTTTGAGACACTGCAGAGATTGACACCACCTCTCTGCAAGCTCCTTTTGGGCAGTTGTAGAGAGTGGTAAACCCTCCCGCGAGCCTCCTTTTCTCCAAGCTAAACAACCCCAGTTCCCTCAGCCACCCCTCTTCAGATGTGTTTTCTACACCTCTAGCAGCTTGACTTCCCTTCTCTGGACTCACTCCAGTCCCTCAATATCCTCTTTTCAACAGAGAGGCCCAGAACAGGACACATACTTGAGATGTGGCCTCACCAGTGCTAAGTACAGCAGGACAGTCAATCCCTGCCCTGCTCCTGCTGGCCACACCATTGCTGATCCAGGCCAGGATGCCATTGGCCTTCTTGGCCACCTGGGCACATACTGGATCATGTTCAGCTGCTGTTTGCCAGCACCCCCAGGTCCTTTTCTGCTGAGCAGCTTTGCAGTTGCTCTGCTCCCAGCCTATAGCACTGCCTGGCGCTGTTGTGGTCCAAATGCAGAATCCAGAACTTGGATTGTCCTTCTGATCCTTCTTGTATGGGCCTCATATTTGCTATTTTCCAGTCAACTGGGACTTTTCTAGATAATCAGGACTGTTGGTAAATAATTGAGAGAGGCTTGGTGGACTCTTTCACCATCTCCCTGTTGGGTGCATCCCATCCAGGCTCACAGACTTGTGGGTATCCAATTGGCACATCAGATCATAAACCATTCCCTCCTGGATTATGGGAGTATCACTCAGGTCCCCAACTTCCAGCTCTAGGAGTTGGGTATCTTGAGTACTGCTTTTGGTGTTAAGATTGAGGCAAAGAAGGCACTATCTCAGACTTTTAGTCATCCTCTGACACTATGGAATATTCTGCACCCAGAAAAGGATGAAGATTCTCCTCCTTTTGCTGCCAGGGTATTTAGGGAAAGTTTTTTGTATTGTCTTTAACCACAGAGGCCAAATACATGAATAACCTCCTGGCATCTTGCAGCCTCTCTGTGTGCCCCGTGTGGCATTTGCCAGTCCTCAGTGTATGTCTCAGGTGCCTGAGAGTATCAGTGTGGCAGTAGCCACCTGGGTTGAGGCAACAGAACTGAGCCCTAAGGAGACAGACATTGCCTGTAAAGGAGATGAATTCTCTCAGTGACAGAACGTCAAAAGATCAAGGTGGAGTAACTGTACTAAACAAAATACACCAAGAGGTGTCAGTTTGCACTTCAGACCTCGCAGATCTAAATATTCGCACAAGGTCTGGATGTTCTAAAAGAAATTGCCTCCATGAACAACTTCCCTTTGCCATTTTCTACAGAAAATGCATGCATAATAATAAAATCATGTTTCTTAAATTAATTAGAGTATTTTTATTTAGTTTTTTTTTTCCACATAGTACCCAGAAACAATGTTTCCTTACCATCATTTCTCAGTGTCAGAGGCGTAGGAGGACTCAAAACTCTGGCATTTGTCACTGTGTTTTTCACCAGGCATATGTAGCTGCCAACATCGGATGTTTGCACCTTGGATATGTAGAGATTGCCTGTCTCCTGAGAGATGAAACGCCTGCTGTCTTCTGCCACAAAAGATGGGAATTCATTAAATACCCAGCTATAGATGATCTCTAAAAGAACATAGAAAGAAAATAAGTTAAAGTAATTGAAGAAACAATACTGTGTCATGTTAATAGATTGACTAAATTAATGTTCATTAGCTTTATTTCAATAATCTATGGGGAGAAAAAGTTAAAGATTTTAAAAACTTTTAATTCGTTTGGTTTAGAATTCAAGAGGATATTTTTTTCTCCCCTTGGGAATTTGAAAGTAGCATAAATGTTGAATCCATGAGTTCCTTGTGAAGGCAGAATTAGTTCAGGTAAAATAATTAATTTATTCATCAGACTCAGAAAACAGCAATAAGATATTAAATAAATCTTTTTTCTAGTCTTTTGGGCCAAACCAATAATAATATCCAAAGAATTATTTTCTCTACTAGGTCAGATTTGCAGGGAAGTATATCAAGATGATACCTGCAGAGTTATGGATGACTTGTGCAAATATATGTGTATAAACAGATTTCATTCTGAACGTTTGTTTTTAAGGTCACTAGATTGTAGTAACTGCTCCACTTACCTTGCAGGTAATATTACTATGTTATAGTTCTATCTTTTACATCTGCTTCATTGAAGAATTTCTTAACCTTTCCTTTATGCAGCTTAAATCCCTATAATCAATGAATAATTCCTTAAACCAAAGCTACCAACAAATCATTGACTTTTAAAAATAGCAGTTAAATCCATTCCCTTAGTTCTTATTTTTATCCCATGAATCATCTATTCTATTTACCTGAACATTTTATAGTTTTCCCTTTATACTTATAATAATTAGTTGAGGGAAAAAAAGTTATTTCCTATTATTCTGTATGAGATTATATCATGATTGAATGAAAACCTAGATTCATTTATGCCTCAGAATTAGAAGTATCAGTAAATTTAATGAGATTCTGATTTAGCAGGATGTTCCTTGCAGGGAATTATTCATGTGGAGTTTCACCAACTCTGACTTTAAAGCCTTAACCCTATGTATACTTCTTTATGCGTTGTTCTCCTTTTGAGCTTATTTTACATTGTTTCATTCTTTCCTCACACTTGGAAAAAATGTTGCTCACTACTTAAACTGGCACATCTGAGGAAAGGTTATTTGTTCTGTAATCTCTCTCCTGTAGCCTTCAAAACCTGGCTTCAAAATGAGAAAAGCTGAAGTTAGTACAGGAATGTAAAGTCCCCACTACTGCTCCAAGACACAAACTGCTCCACTGGTATAACAAATTTCAGGCTTTTAGACTGAAATTTCTTTTGTGTCTACTCATCTTCAGCAGCAACAGGAAGACAGTCATTTCAAGTATGTCAGTCTGGTTCTCTCATACTTTCATATAAAGTTAGTTGAAAATGAGAGTCAGAGAGGTGAGAGGAAACACCTCAAAATTTAAATTTTGCCACGTGGTTTCCTTTTAATGATAGGAGAGGAACTGGTATAAGAAGTGTGAAACATAGTACATCTTAGCCAGGTGTGCACTTTGACTATAAGAGTATGGAGAAAATTAGGAATTTCAACTGATTTGTCCTTTCTATCCTTGTGTTGTACTGTCCCCTGACACCGGGGTGAGAAAGGAACAAAGAAGCACAGTGACTGCTTTTTCAACCAATATAAGCAAACAGTGCTAATAAGATGCAGTATCTTCTGAATCAATTTTTAGGAAGTTTACTCTAATTTTGAAATCAGATGAAAATTCTCTCCTAAAAAATCCTTGTGATATCAATATAAAAATGCTGTGTTACAGGACTGAACATACTTAGCTGACGGGGGGGAAGACTGTCTCAAAATCTCAAAATGGGGACTTAAACTGCACACATTGACTTTTTACTAAAATCTTTTTTAGATTTATTAGTAATTCTGGGGGCTACATAAGACTCTAAGGAATTAAGAGCTCTCAGAGTGTTCTCTGAGTGTTCAGATTTTCCTTCCTCTTCTGTTATGTTTCAGGCAAAATACTAATTATGCCCCAAATATATTTTGGAAAACTTTAGTACCACATTTTGCCATAATGTTTTATCTGGCAAAAAATTATTCATGGCAGTACAAAATTTTACAAAATGATGATGAATACACAAGTTCAAGGAAAATACACAGGCTTTAACTGAAGGATTGTTACCAATTCAAATGGAAAGTAATCAGTCTCACTAATTGCTCTGGTTTAAAAGTAGTTCAAAGCAAATCCAAAACAGTCATCAGTGTGGGTTCACTGGCAGTTCACACAGAAGAGAATTTTCTCCATTCATAGCCTAAAACCACTTACAATTAATTATTCATTTATTAATTAGAATTAATACTAAAGAACAGATTTCAAGCAATAAATTTTTGTGCCTCCCAGGAAATAAAATACTTAGTCTTTGCCGGTGCTGAATCCAGGGGGATACTGTCTTTTTGTCACTTTCTTAATTATTTTTGCTGTTAAAAATGGTGTGATGGATGAATGTGTACTGGCATAGCGTACTGAGATAAAAAAAGTAACAGAACTGCTGCCAAACCTGAAACTCAAAGCATTTATGCTATAGACCTGTGGTTAAGGCTTTTTTTTTGTTTGTTTGTTTGTTTGTTTGTTTTTTTTTATGCACATCTAGAGCATCTGTATTCCAGCCAGGAACCCAAACTCTTAAGTTCAGAAGAAAGTGTTAGCAGTTTACTTCTTGATTCCTGTCAGACCATTGACATTGAAAGAATTACTCCTAATTTTCATTTCTAAAAAGCAGAACCGCAGGAATACCCTTTAAAATACTTGAAGAAAGCATCTGAATGCTCAGATCTGGAATGCAGCTGGAATTCTTGGTCTCCTTTGCAGGTGAAAAGCCCCTTAGACACTTCGTGAATTTTTTTTTCCTGGTTAACCTGGTTAATGAGTTCAGCTGCTTCTTAAATAAAATTTTGAGGGTCATGTCCATACACTATGCATAGATTTCAATGGAAATACCTCAGGAAAATGTTGCAGACCAGTCAGAAACAATCACAGCTGGCTTGGGATCTGGGGACCCCACAGTTTTTAGCTGACAGAAATAGATGGATGATCTTGCAGAAGTGATTTCACAAAAGGGTGTTCACAGAATGACTGCAATTAAGGGAAAATGGATGTACCTTGACATTGATCCATTGTGCAAATATCTCACATTTCTAAACTTGCAGCCCAAGAAGAGGATGAATCATGCATCGCTGTTCACATTCTTGGACTCTGACTGTTTCTACTTTGTATGCCAGCAAAATTACAAGTTAGAGTTTGTGAAAAACAAAATTGCTAGCAAAGGCTGGCCAAGTACAAAACCTGGGGGTTTGTTTTGTTTTGCTGGTTTGTTTTTCTACTGTCAGTTTTTAGCATAAGCCAATACCCACATGATTGCAAAGACATATTAAAAAAACACCAAACTAATAAAAACACAATAATGGAGAATCAATATTTAAAACATAGCTATCTCTCTGTAGACAAATGTGTAATCTATACTGTACATATAATGTACAGTGTACATTATGTGAAATCTATACTGTAAAATAAAATATTCTGAAACAGTGGATGTAGTTACATGTCACAAGTCCCACAAGAGTTCAGCACAGCAGCATGTGTAAACCACAAGAAGAAAGGTATTTAAATATTATCTGAAATCCTACTCATACAAAATGGTAACCTGCTGAGTGAACTTTCATGATTTCAGAACAAGAAGCCGAACACCAAATGGATGATACCAGGTCTATTTGTGCACAGTTCACTGCAGTTTTTACTGAACTTCAATTCACTGCAGTTTTTACTGAACTTCAAGCCTGAATTTTCCTATAATGGTTTGTGTTACAAGATTTTAGAACCAGTGTAATTTGGCCAAGTGCAAATACAACTGTCATTGCATTATTTTTCAATGGGATATTGAACTCCAGAGGTGCATCTCAAGCCTGACAGACAAGTAATGTTGATCTTCAAGAAATTTTTAAGCTAAAAGTCAGTGCTACCAAAATCTAAGTAAACCAAACCAGAACTTTAAAATCAGAGAGTAATTACTTTAGACACGGACCTTATGAAGTCACTACTTTTGAAAAAACCTTAGTAAATGGTTTTTCCATGCTGTACGCAATTTACTTTCAATAGGGAAAAATAAGTTTAAGACAGAAGAGAACACTAAACACTGCATTACACATAAATTTGGAGTTTTTTTCAGAACATGTGCTGAGGTTTTTTTTATTTTTATGCCCGCCTTTTTACTTTTAATGTGACATCAATGACAAAATGACAAAGAGGATGCAGAGCCCTTCCTCAAAATTACAGTTGTCTGCCAACTTAAAAGAAAGTTTTCCACAGATACTTTGCATCAACACAAACAGAAAAAGAGAATAAAAAGATGGAGAAATTACGTATTGTAGAACAGTTGTAAATGGATGTGTGTTGGGCTGAAAAAGTTTTCTGCTGCTATATTCTCTTATATATAACGTCTTGGTGTAAAAATGATATAAGTCATTTGGTAACTGCTAAACTGATAATTCTTTCTATGAATGACTAACCTTGTTTACAAAAGGATGTCTCTAAGGAAATATTTATATTTTTTTTCTGAAGATGATTTGGAAAGCCTTTCTAATGTAGCCTTCCTAATGTCCAATTTCTTTCTGTATTTTATTAAACACTTTGTAGTAGGCTATATAGGTCAAAATCTGGGTCATTTGTGATGAAGTAGTAAGAAGAGCTCATCTATTTCCTGACAGAATTAATTTATAGTCTGAAATCTTGCTTACTATAATTTCTTAAATGATTTTGGTAGTTCTGTTTTCTCTGCTAAACAACACTAATTCCTAAACTGTCACAATGTGATGTACTTCCCATAATGGATGAAGCTGGAATACTCACATATCAGCATTTTTCCCAGTGCTTTTGGAGATATTCTGATGCAGAAAATGTCAGTACTATGGCAATGTAAAAGTGTTTCTGTCAGTGTGGGTCAGTATGAAATAATGCCTGAAGTATTGTAAAGAGAGCTGTGCTGAAGCATTCAGATAACACCAAATATTCTCTCCTATTTTTGTTACTGCCTGAATGTTTCCCAGATTTGCTTCAGGGATTTTCTCTTAAGAAATTGCTCCATTCATCCTTTTAGTGTGAGGTTTCTGGACAGCCTTTTCAGCTGTCCTGTTAGCTAAGTGGTATTTTGGGTCCAAGTGAAGACATAACAAGAAGGTTGTTATATAAACTCTATTAAGGTCACTGAAAACCTAAGTGTCCATAGCATGGCTAAATTTTGCCTATTCAAGGGCAAAGCATGCAAAATACCCATGCCATAATTGCACTTCTGTGTAATTACAATGTTTGTACAAGAAATAATTCCAGTTCTAGAATTCATTTTGTTGTGTAGTGGGAGATCCCATTGGAAAAGAGTATTTCTTTTCATCCACTTAGAATTTGCTTTGATTACTCTAATTCCACAAGATGGCAGTACTTGATGAATAAATGGTATTGATGCCTCATGACAACCAAAATCTGAGATAATCTGGAAGTTTTTGCAAATCTGAAGAAGTTTTTATTGCTATGTTTTAATTGATAAGTAAAACAGCAAAAAGTAAATTCAAGATTACAGGCTGAATTTACTGTATATTATATTAAATATATATATAAATTTCAAATATATTATAAATACATATATATGAAATATATTGAAATATATATATCTATTCAATGAAATTATCAAGATGGATTTCCCTTAGCATTTAGAACTATACTGTTTGAATGAAATAAACTGTAAGGAAATATATGGGCCTACATCTCCTCTTCTGAAAATATAAAGCCTAATTTTATGCTAAGCCCAGCTTTGAACTTTTCCCTCACAATATTTGGTACACTATCCAGAGAATAAGGATGCACCCTCTAATAATGGGAACACTTCACATTAAGAGATAAAAGAGGCTTCTTTTTAGCTAAAATGAATGAAAACAATGGGTTGCTCCTCCATCCTCCCAGTGCAACCAGATAAATAATTGTGGTGCATTTCTCTGTGCTGCTATGGTTTATTCTCAATGCTCAATAATCTTCTAAGAAAATATTTAATGAACATAATTTATTTGTTGCATTGTAACACACCCACATGGAGCAAACAGATATTGTCAATTTATCAGTTAGCAATTAAATTGGTTATTTCCTTCTCTGGGGGCTTTGTATCTACTCTTCACTTATCTGAAACACAATCCTACCAATCACGTTTGTTTTTCTTCAGATTCAATTACAGTGATAAATCTCCAAATATTTTCTTTCTTGTAACCACTCACACAGTTAATAGCTAAAAATATATAGAAAAGGTAAGTGTACTGTCAGGATTCATCTTGTTCTGGAGGATGCAAATATTATATTGTTGTTACCAGTGTAGACAGCCAATGTAGTCTCATTTGTACTTTAATATTCATGAAATGTAGCCAGTTACTAAAACATATAAAGATTAATGAAATGTATTTCTCATACATGCACTCTTTAAAGAGACCACATAGCATACGACAAAAAATACAGCTTTGAAAATATATTGGATTATCACATGTATTTGATTGTCATTGGTATGATTCTTATAATAAAAAAGAAACCTGTTCCAGAATATATCAAAATACTGTTATCAAAACCACACATTATTCAGGCCCTTCTTCTGCCCTCAGGCAAGACCAAATATTCTCAGCACACTCTAAAAGAATGTTCAGTGATTTATATTCCTAAATTTAGATCTTCACAATAACCTATTTTTTTATTGGATAATTGGACAGTTTTCCGTAATATTTATCTATATTATTTTTTAATACTGTTTATTGTCTTTAACAAATACCATATTGGAAATACTGAAAACACACTATTGGAAAGCAATATTAAACTTTTACCACTACATTGGAATACTATTATCCCTGTGCATATCAAACTTCCGTTTGCAAGGCTGGATCAGCCAAATCTCTTCAACTTTTCTACAGAAGTCCTGATATTTAATCCTTTATTTAATTTTATTGTTTTCATCTCCACTGTTTTTCTACATCTTATAATGTAGGACCCAAAGCTGGACATCAACACTACTGAGCAGTGGAACAAGAGTCACTCATACTCCACAGGTAGCAGCTCTCTTAGGGTGTCCTAGAATTCTACTACTTAACTATCCATTCTACTATGTCTTCTGTTATTTTTTTTAATTGCATTTTTCTAAGGAAAAAATGCCATTAAATAACTTATTCCTTTTTATTCTATTTGTATATTTGATCTTTGATAAGTACAGCAATCTGAATTTTACTGAATTTAGTGTTATTCCTTGTGAGCCATTTATCCAACACACTGATCATTTTTGATTTTCATTCTGCATTCTGCAGTAATTGTAACCTCTCTCAGGGGTCATTCTCAAATGCTAAATATGCCTTTCTTTCCTCCAGGTCACATACACTTCCAAAAAATAAAATTTAATTTAATATATATTCACAGTAACCTTCTCATGTAAATAAATGTTTAGACATACTTTAAGGTCATTTTATCAATATACATTGTTATTTTATGTAAATAAAGAAGATATTTAAATGACAGAAATTTCTGTGAGAAGAACCTGATGGGAGAAACAAATAAATTTGTGATAATATTTGAAAGTATTTTTTGAAGAAGACAAACACCAGAAACAGAAAATTATCAACACAAGGCAGAAAAAAAACCTACATAAAAAGTTTGAAAATTAATTTTTTGAAGCAATTAAGAGATTTTAAACAACAACTCTGTTATTTATATTCTTTTATGTTTTAGGTAGGAATGGAAATCAATACTTATATAGAAAATTCCTGAATGCTCCATATAAATTGGTGTTCTGTGGTTTATAACACAGCAGGTAATACAAATGCCACTGTATATTGTTATTTGCTGCAAAAAGTAGGAAAAAAATAGGTGATATGGAGCAATAAAGTAAATAATGTAAATAATTAATACTAGAGAATCACTATTGAAACTACTGAAAAATCCACAGCCTGCAGGAGCAGGGCAGTGACCGTCCCCCTGTACCCAGCACTGCTGAGGCCACAGCTCCAATCCTGTGCTCAGCTCTGGGCCCCTCAGTGCAAGAGAGACATTGAGGGGCTGGAGCGTGTCCAGGGAAGGGCAACGGAGCCGGGGAAGGGTTTGAACAGAAATCCTGTGAGGAGCCTGCCTGGGAGTGTTTAGGCTGGAGAAAGAGAGGTTAGGGAAGATCTCAGTCTCTAAAACTCCCTGAAAAGAGATTGTAGCCAGGTGGGGGTCAGTGTCTTCCCTCAAGCAAAAGCTGAAATGATAAGAAGAAATGGCTGCAGGTTGTGCCAGGGGAAATTTGAATTGAATACTAGAAAATCGTCACCAAAAATGTTGTGGAACATTGGAACAAGCTTTCTAGGGAAGTGATGAATTCACAAACCCTGCAGGTTTTTAGAGGACATATAGCCATGGCACTTAGGGCTACTGTATTTGATGATCTTAAGGGTCTTCTCCATCTAAATGATTCTATGATTAGTAATTTCCAAAGAGAAGAACTAAATTTGGTCTATCATTAGAAAGGGTAATCAAGATGATACACATCATTAAAAATTTATCTGTTTCAATCTTAGATGAAATTGTTCAATGGGTGATATGAGATTTGATTAATATCTAATTTAAAAAGTGAGATATAATTAACAATATTGGAAAAGAGTGTATCTAGTCTAACTAACCCATTTTTATAATTCTTTTTATTGACCAAGAGAGCAAAATTTCTGTAATGGGTCCAGAATTCAAATTCATATTTTATAGAAGAAGATATTGACTAAAATATTTACAATAACCTCAAAATTAACTTACTGTGCATTGAAGGGAATAAAAGCTGACTGCACAGCATGGTCAAGAGGACCAGATGTGGAATTCTTTGTCCTCTGCTGCTGACCATTTTAACAATTAAAAGAAACTTATGCATTTTTAATCACTGATTTACAAGAATATAAGATTTGTCAAAGGCAAATATGCAGAAAACATCACTGATAAACTCTGATTTAGATAGCTTATATGTATTAGAACCTTCCTAATGATGGAAATGTGTTGAATCTACAAGTTGATTGTTTCTTGCTAATTTGAATGAACAAGGATTCTGTGGTAATGCTTAACTAACTGTTGCATTCATATGAAAAGTGTGGCACTGGAAAATAATGAATATGTTGTTTAATGCTGGGAAAACATCACTGTGTAGAATATGTGTGGAAATTATTTTCTCTGGCAAAACATTCAACAGAATTTAAAGAGATTTTTTCTTTTTTTTTAAATTCACACTTTAGGTTTCTTTTGTTCTCTGATCGTGCTATGACACTTGATTTTCTCTATAATTGAATGACACTGGTGATACTTACTTCAGCACTCTCTGCTCTCCTCTAAGTTTGATGCAGTGGTGAGTATGATGAAAAATCCTACTCCAGAGCATTGTGACTTGTAGTGAACCCAGAGTCCCTCACCCAAGGGGACGACTGCTTTACATGGAAATTTCATTTTATGACTACTTCAATGATGCCAATAGGTAGTGCCTTTTGAAGGCATAAACAGGACATTTTTCAAAAGAGTAAAACAGAAGTAATGTTTGGATGATGATCATCCAAATTTATAAAATTTTGCTCAGTCTTAACCCTTTTTCAGCTGAGAGATGCAAAATGTGTAATTTTCCTTATTCAGTAGAAGAAACTCTGAAAAGTAAATTCTGTAATTTGGTTACAAATACTCATTAGTACTTCAATTATAATAGTATCAGTCTCTCAAGGAGCTTATATATATGTTTCAATTCAGTTTCTTGTTCTTACAAGAAAGAAGCAATATAAATTTGTCCCTTTACACCTCAGTCACCTTGATTCTTAATGCCAGGAAAGATTAATAGCAGCAGAAAGATTTCTTTAACAAGATTTAAATTCAGGCTTCTGGGTATAGAAATGGAAATAAAAGGCAAGTAGAGCTCTCGTTTATACTTCAAACCACTCTTTTTTAGCAGAATTCACCAGTCTATACATGTAGTTGTTGTCATAGGAATTGTCCTGTCAAAACGTGGGTTCTTGGAGTCTGTAGGGTTACCCTTGCGTGACTGTACACACTGAACTTAAGACATAGCCCACTGCCTCTCTGCTTTATATTCTCTTGATATTAAGTGTTTTAATATAAATATAAAGGCTTTTGCAGGGTCTGTTTGCAGGTCAGTGCTTGGTGAATTCCACCATGGGCATAACACAATATGATTGATGAATCTTTCTCAGGCCTGCTTCTTTGGTCCTATAGTATTTCTTACCCTGAGGTAATAAAAGGAAGTGACTTTCTAGCAGTCCTGAATCAAGCCATAGTCAAATGGATATTGTGGGAATCTTAAAAATCAGAGGGTTTTAAGAAAGGAAAAATCAGGCCTCAGACAGTAAGATAGTTAAATGCTAAAGCAGCAGAAAAATTAGTACTACAGACGTGAGAATAGAACAATAAACCTATGTTAGGTGCTGCCTTAAGTGATAACAAGTTTACTTAATGTATATCTTTAGAAGGTTAAAGCTTGAATAGACTTTTGTGCATTGCTTTTTATGAACAAGTTATTGTCTTGAAAGTAGGCCGCTTACCAAAGTTACGTGTGCTTTATATTATTGGATAGAAGTATTGTCAATGTTCTGGTTCTCTATGTGTGATTGGCTGAAACACAGATGGAAATGGCTTTATGATATGCTGTAACATAAGTCTCTTTGGCATTCTGCTTGATTCAGCGAGAAGGTTGCATCTGTCTTTTCCCATTGTTGTAACAATGTTCAGGAACTGATGCTTTAATAAACCTCTCAGACGCTGACAATGAGTGCCCCATTCCGTTCGTGCAATTGTAAATAGTTTTACACATAATTCTTTTAATTCCTAATATTTTTTTCCTCTTCTCACCAGTTCCTTTTACATCTACAAGAAATGTCAAAAGACATACACAAAACTTTATAGCCAATGAATCCTTAGGATCTTTGGGGATGATCATCAGGGACAGGTAGCTATTCTCTCATCTTCCCTCTGAATATGATTTTCAAATATGTAAAAAACCCAAATAACAAAATAACAATATAAATCTCATAATCCCCCACATGTTACAGGTCTAGTGCTCAGCTCCTTCTTGATGTATTTTCTGGTCTTAAATGTACCAAGGAATGGATTGGCCATTACACTTTTCTGAACATAATGGAACTGGGGAACATATGCTTCAGAGAATAGCATAAAACCAATTTTATAGTTCAAAAGAAATTTTTACATACTAAGAATGATGGTGACAGATGATTCTTTTCCACCTTAATTAAAAAATAAAGTGCCGACAAAGAGGAAGAAACATGTCACATTAGCAAATTGCCCCAGAATGCTGATACTGCTGTTCAACCATGTTGTACAAATAAATCACCACAAATAACGTCAGCAACAATAAATCATTTAAAGTCTAACAGTGTTGAGAATGCAACTCCTAAGTGTTTCTACATACAGACATTACACTGTTGCATCCCTGTGCACACTGTTTTGCACTGCTGGAAACCCAGTGAGCTGCTTCCACCCATCTTCTACTTGTCACATAATTGTTATTGAAACATAATATGTAGCCTTCTATTATCTTATTTTTAGCCTAGACCAGTATCACAGGACTAGGTGTCCCATCCTCAAACCCTCAGCAATAGCAAAGTGAAACATTTTAAATACGTATGATGCATCCCATTGCACATAGGTATCAAATGGAAGAAGATATTTGTCCAACTCTCCTATTCTTTTTGCTTGTTCTAAAGGAAATATCATTAATAAAATAATGCAAACAGCAGGCAGTCCATCACTCTCTTCTGCTGACTAAGTACATAATTTTCAGAAGTCCTATTCTGTTTTTTGAAATCCATTTTCATTTAGGAGTAGGAAAGAATTGCAACATGATGCCTCAAGATTTTTAGCTTTTTCATATATTTGTTGTTTTGCAGATTTTTAATATATAACTGTATAGCTTGTAGCACTTTCTGACACTTTAGAATGGTAGTTATCCTTTCTCATGCATTATGCCACACTCTTGAAATTCTGTTTGATTTTATTTTCAAGGGGAACAATTTCTAACAAGAACATCCAGCTTTGCACCAGCAATTGGGAGACATTACAAGATACAGGGCTAAGAACCCAAATGGAGCAGGTCCAAGAGTGGATTACCAGGACAACCCTTCTCCCTTTGGATGTACTTTCCAGATATACTAATTAGTTAAATTTACAAAAACTGGGGAAATTCAATTCTGTGTGTGCACATAAGTATATTTTGTGCACCTGAAAGCTTTAATTTAAAAACTGCCATTTTTGTTATCAATTTTAATACTATGTGGAAAGTTTTCCTTCTGATTCATGGCAACAAAAAATTTGAGTCTTGTGAAATCACAAGATATGGATAGTAAATCATTGCAATTTTAGTCTCTCTTTGATGTTTTCTTCATAGATCTTTCACTGTTATCCTCTGGAAAATAGGTATTACTTCTTTCTTCTTGCATTTGAGAGAGGTGAAAATAGACTCTTCAGGATTGAAACTAGCTTGCTAAACTCCTAAAGGACTTTGTGGTTCTGCAGGAAAAGCCAAGCTGTCAAATACTTTATCAGTATTACCTACATCCTTCTTTTCATTCTCTCTTCCTACTCCTGAATTTTTATCCCTGCAGTCGCCTTTAGGACATTTTCTCACTTATTGAAAGAGGAAAATGAGCATGCAAATTAACGCTTCAATAAACTTATAAATTAAGTAAAATGTTCTTGTTGCAGGTTCTCCACTCTGGGGCAGCAGCATCAAAACAGCAGGAACTGTATCAACTGGCTAAAGTAGTCATTACAATCATTTTAACAGCATTGAAACAGAGCATAAGAACATGAGAGATAGAATGGGTAATCAAATTATCAGAATAAAGTGTGATATTAATTATTAAATAGTTTAAAAGATAGCATTTTGGTCATAAAAAGTCACCTTTTCACTACTACTGCTCTGGAAAACATAATTTGTTGTTAGAAGGTATAGAATGTACATGTGCTGCGGCACAGTGATTCGGATCTGGCTATAATCAGATTGCTGTCTGAACTTTTACATTATCATTTTCTCCTTGAAAAATCCAAGCAATTGCCTTTAACATATTTAATGTTAAATTATAGCTGACTTCATGCTAGTTATAATTTTATAGTATAGGAAAACACCCCATAATACACCCATATATGTTTATATATATATATATGTGTATATATATATATGCATTTCTAAACAATTTCTAGTTTTCCTGTTGAAAAAGAAAAATGCAAACGAGATATTCCAACCATTCATACCACTAAATTTATTTGGAACAATCTTCCTGAACTGATTAAATTGGGCTTTATGAAAATCTATGTCTCATTAAACTTTGAATCACCTCAAATGGTTGTAAGTTCACTTTCATACTTAAAAAATAGGGAATAAATGACTTTATTTTATAGAGAAACTTATTAATGGAATCTGGCAGAACTCAGGTCAGTTCTGTCCAAAGCCTTCTGCCTCTGAATCAAAACTGGTCTCCTAACATTTGCAGTAGTCATCTCTACCAGAATCACCATTGAATTCAGCTAATTATGCCTAGTGTGGGGAGAATTGCATTTTCTGAAAACTCCCCTGTTTTCATCCTGGTTTTTTACACCCTTTAAGATTTCTTCACAATGATCATGGAGATAAAATGCTAGAATCCAGAACCTTAGAAATATATAATTTTTCATTTCTTTCTCCTTGTGTTTCCTCTTGTTTCAGCTATCTGATCAGCATTGTATTTCTGGCTTCTTCTCCTTAGTTGCACAGATTAATGGGTACATTCTCACAGTATTCTTTTCTGTGATATGGAGAGGTAATTAGGATTAATTAGGAATTTTCTAACTTAAACAAAATAGACCTTCTGATATTTAGCTAGCTGACATGTTAGTGAAGTAGTATTTTTCCAGGCATCAGCTTAGTAAAACATTGAATCTAAACAGTGAAGGATTCTAAGGGGAAGGTTACTATGAGTGGGTCAGTTCTGGGAGAGCCCTGCACCTCTAAGATGGTAACTGCTGTATGTGACATCAGTCTGAAATCTGTGAACCTTGGGCTGCTGCTGTTTTACAAATTGTGTAACGATTGCCACAGAAAGCATTTGTGCGGCAATTTAGTGGGTACTTTCCAACACAAGCTGAGGAAAAGTGGATGTGATACCCTGAGCATCCATTTCTGTTAAACCTGGCAGGACAATGCTGTCTGGTTTAACCCCTAAACTAAGAGGTTTCTGCTAGTTATGCCTAATTGGTTGGGACATATCAGTAACAGGCTAGTAACTTGTCTTGAGGGAAGAGGAGCTTGCCCACTACAGAAACTTTTCATCATTGTCCTATTTGTCAGGCTGTAGAAAAATAGTCATGTACAGCTGGTGCCTGAGAGGCAATAGTGCATGAGCCTGAGGGCCAACTCACTCCACATATTTTTAAAATTAATTAATCTCTCATGCTTCTCCCTCTTTTCTTGGTATCTCCTTTCACTTTGTTTCTCCTGAGCTGTCAGCTGGGGTAATACATGTAGACAATACTGTGACTGTGAAACTACAGCACACATCCCTTAAGCAGAGCCCTGTCAGGCCTGCCCCCATCATCCATTGTTGTGTGCTGCCTTAATTGGGCAAGGTCAACCATCTTCTTCTCACTACGTTTTCATAGTCCCTGAGGGGACAAACAGCTCGTGCGAGTGATCCAGTGGGTGTAGGGACATAAAACTTGCAGTTTCTACTGTAAGTTAGTGTATTATTTGAAAGAATTACTAGGATTTTTGAGAGGATGGGAAAGATTTTTCAACAGTAGTAATATCTGGAAAATGTTGTGCTTTTTTCCTGTTTTTGTTTTCATGGGTTTTTTTAATACTTACAAGTTCCTTGGAAGAATTTACTACAGTTGGACCGGTAATGCTTTTTCTTCCTTTATTACATTTCAAACTACAAAAATGCCAAACAACCAACCAACAAAAAAATCCAAAGCTCAGAAAAACTCACCAAAACTCCAACAACAACAACACAAGAAACTCAACCAAACAAAAAATGAGAGAAAATCTAGACTTATTTATCCATACACCTATTATACAGACATTGTCTAGAATTTGGGGAACATGCAATCATTAAAATGCAATTAAAATCTAATAACAGCACATCACCAACATACTGGGAGTAACTCCACTCTGGCAAATACAGCTTGTTAAAATGCTGCCCTACAGAAAATTTTGTAGTCTCCAAACTCTTAAATTTCATATCCTCAGATGAATGCGTTTAACAAGACTGAGGAAGGAAACCTTAAAATGTGCTTCAGGGAAGTCAGCAGCAAAATTACTGGTCACATATTGAGTAATGAAAAGACTATAGAAGAATAAAAGTTAATTGTATTTTTTCATTCCATGATGAAATCTACAGGCATGGTCATCAATCAGTTGCACAAATAAAGAACATAGATTCCTATGTTGAGCAACGTCAGGGGCCATGGATATTCTATTTAATGATAACACCCATGCGAATTATCATTACTAGACACGAAAGCTTCAAAAGCAATCTAGTAAAAGTGACAAAGTAGACGATGCAAGAGTGAAACACCTTTATGATTCTTCCAAGCAAATACGTGATATGTGAAGAGATAAGATGACCCTATGAAGTTAATACAGAATTAGGACAGGAAAATAAAGGTTAAGATACTCTGAACCTGTCCTCTAATGCTTTTTATTCTCCCATTACTGAAAAGCAAAATTTAAGGTTTATTCAAGTTACCCATAGATGACAAATCATCACAAGACTATAATAAAGTCTAATAGGCAAATGCAGGAACCCTTCAACTCATGATCTAACTCTGGTACACAGAACTCTCCAACAGGGTTTTAAAACACTCTGTCTAGATAATTTATAAGTTATAGACATGCAAAATAGAAATGAGAAAGTTGTCATCTTGTATTTTATATGTGACATAATAAATGTTTATTAAATAAATCTTTCCATCCTGTACAGGAAGCAATTATTTTCTACTGTTGTTACTTAAGCAGCTTATTTCTGATTCCCAGCATCAGACTCCTACTAGAAATCAAAACAAGTGAAGAACAAACTATGGCATGCAATTATGAGAAAAACAAAACAGAACTGAGTATTCCATAGTGTATATTAGTATAATACAATAAAGTGTACTCTATAGGATCCATATAGATCCCTTAATGCAGGTCAACAGCTGGTGAAGTCTAGGAGACTAGGATTTGGCTTCCATTTTAACAGGAATATAAATTTTTAAGGAGAAGAAACAATAACAACAACAACAAAACCCCCCAGCCCTCAAACATCAGTGTTCCTCTCAACCTCACTTTTGTTAGTAGAAGAGGAAGTATAGTGGAGCATTGGACACTTCTCCTTTCTCAGTAAGCCTAGCAGTTAGGAAGAGATGATAATTGTCTGCAGTCAACATGAAACGTTTAACTTGCCAACACCAGCTTCATACTTATTGACTTCTACAAACTAAGAGAAGGTACTGAGTGATTAGTAAGTTCTGTTTAGCTTATGGGAGAGTCATGGTTAGAGGCATGCCCTGTCCAGCTGTTTTGGTAAATTATGAGTTTCTAGTGCTTTGATAGGTGCCAGCAAAGCAATTCTGCCTTGGTCTCAAGGCAAAAGGAAAGATGTCACTTTCACCAGCATACTGACCTCTCTGGAAAAAAATTATTTAGCTTTTTATGCTAAAGCTGATTTGAAAATTCAAATTTGAAAAAAAAAAAAACCGCCAACCATACAGTAGAAAGGAATCTGGATGTTACTTTACTGCTTAATGCATAATATTGTTTAATACAGTATAAGCCATGGTCAGGAAGAAACCTTGCCTCTACTGACAGGTTAACATGATGAAGTGCATCCAGTCATGCCTAGAGAGGGCTGTAGCATCAGAAATCTAAGATATTGAAGGCTTCCTGTGGTTTTAAAGAAACTGGTAATAGCTAGATTTACATATAGGACAGAAGTTTTCTGATGTTGTGGACTGAAATGCCACTCTTGGGTGTCTGGATCCTGGGACTTAATTTTAAAATAATAACACAACTTTAAAAAACCTTGCGACCTTCAGCTACATATAGACAGACATCTGAGAATTGTATTCCCAAAATCAGCTTAGTACATTGCGATCCAGAGGGTGCATGGACCCCTTCAGAACAGAATTTGCTGTGTCCTGCATGTAGGTACCTGAACCAATTGCCCGTAAACAAGGTAATGAGCACACTAAGAGCAGCCCAGCCCAAGTATAACCATCTTGCTATCATAACTAATTTGTCTGGAGAAATTTACTAACTGTTCTCTACCTGAATTAGGTGATTTACTGCCTGTCTTATTATTTTTATATATAATTTGTGTTGTGTTCAAACCAGGGGAGTTCTAAGGCTATGTTTCGCTTCAGCTGGGCTTGGTTTCCAACTAGTAGTGAAGCTGCAATCCAAAACGTCAGATTTAATGCAAATGCAGCTTTCCTGTTCCTTTAGCAGACCCTGAACAGAAAGAAGTGATAGGTTTGTGTTTACTTCCAAGGTGGATGTCCAAATATGTCTGAAGTTCCCATAAATAGGAGCTTAGAATGACTTAAAGAAACTTTATTTTGTGTGAGTTTCTCCAATTAATATGAGGACCAAGAAAACTGTGTAGGTAACAGAAGAACAGGACAAAAGTTTCTAGTGCACAGTAGCAGGAATTTTTTAGCGGCTTGCCTGTTTAGCAGCACAGCACAGACATCCAGACAAGGATGGGTAGGACTGTAATCCCCATGGCATTGGCATTAATCACCCTTTGATGAAACTTTTCTCATGAAAAGTACAGTTTTATAACAGTGAAGGGAAGGTATAAAAGATGCAGCTTACAGCACAGTTTCCAAACTTTGTAAGATCAGCTTTACCCTTTAGAAAGAGATTAAAAAAAAGTTAGAGTTTAACATCTGTACAGATGTCACATGCTGCAGATAGATTATGCAGCAGAGCTCCCTCCAGACGGCAACATCCCTCTGAGGCAGGATGGAGCACACATCTGCCTTCCCCTGTGTGCATCAGAGCTCCACTCATTCCAACAATGGGAATCGTCGTTCTCCATTAAGCTCATACTGAAAGCCTTGAATAAAAGCCTTAAAAAGCTCAGCTGAAAGTATTAATTCTGAGGGAAACATGTAAATCTGGATGAAAACTTCCATTCATTTTTAATCTTGCTATGGTAAACCTTGTAATTAAGATGATTAAATGGCTGAATAAAACCCTATATTTACATCATTTAGAATACCACAATGAAAAACTATAATCCTGTTTATGGAAAGAAAGCAGTAGAGGCATTTTAAATTGGAAACATCAAACAAAGCTTGTTATTTAAACAGTCAGTAATTAATGTAACTCTTGCTTAGCAAGGACAACTAAGAGTTAACCGACTAGGAAACGCCTCTTGGAGAAAAGAAATAATTGGGAAGAATCAGATATTGTGTTTATGGAAGAAAAAAAAAGATAAATTGTCATGTTTATGAATGATCAAGTTATCCACATTTAATATATTTCACAGGGGACAAGTTAAGGATCAGCAACAAAAACAGTGTTAGTGGGAAAGCTTCTGGAGTAGGCACATCAAAATGATACAGCACTCCCAAGGAAGCAAGAGGCAGCATTTTTTATGAGCAGTGGTCCAGGAAAAGCAGGAGGTGACAATCTCTTCGTGGCTGTTTGACATAAAGAATTGGCAGAAAAATCTTATCATTGAAAATATTTTCCTTCCCCATTTTGAAGGAGTGGATAATGTCTCTCATAAAAATCTCCCTTAGTTTGTTGCCTTGCTATTACTCAACAAAGATGACAATAACATAAAAAACTCATTTATTAAACTAAAGAGATAATTCTCACATCTGAATCTTCATGGCAGCATTTAGAATCTATTTCAGGTGTGCTTGCCATCCCATATTCCCCCTTGTTTTCCCTGTAAAATATTTGGACAACAATCTAATGAAAGTCTATATGAATTATATAAATACATCACAAGTTTGTGTGTATTTGTATGTTTAATGCATTACCTCTTCATAATATATCACAGGATAAATAAACAGAAATCAAGTCTATATGCATATGAAACTGCCTCTCTGATTAAAGTCTTGTCAAAAGAAATTTGGAGAGTATTCTTGGGCAAGCTCTTATGCAGCTATTGACTGGAGAGATTGAGGAATGGGATTCTGTTGAAGGACAAATTGCTTTCGGGGTTGTGGAGAATTATTAGGCTTGATATTGTATCATGGATTTATCTCCTGTGATAAGTAATTGAAAATTATTTCTGAAGGTGCTGATCAATGTGAACAAGTCAATATCACAAAGCTTGCAGTGTTCATCCACAAAAAATTCTCTATCATCAAAAACACTCCCATAACTCATGGTCTTGTTAATTTGAGATGTTCACACATTGCAAACATGCTCTGAATAGTCTTTAGATTAGATGTATCCATTATAACATCTTAGGATCCACTTGAAAGTTTGTCTCCTGGGTAATTTCATTGTTCAAAATTTCTTAGGGCTATTTAGAAGATAATACCATCTTTGCAAATCAGACACAGACACTAAAATGGAGTACTGAAAAACAGAATGCTTAAAAAAATTTTAGATGTTCCTGCACACAAATACTTGAAATACCTCTGCTTTGCAAAAGACATTTTTACCTGGACATTTCATATTTGTGGTTAATTTCAGAATTAAATTTATACACTTCATTGAAATTTCAGGTTTTGTCCAGAGTTATTTTTAACAAGTGGACTCTGATCTGGCAGTCAGCTTTCATTAATGTCTTGTAATTTATTGCCAGTGCTTTGAAAAATGATTTCTTTTTGAAATTTCACCAGGCCTGTAGAGGTAGCTCTGCCCCTTTCAGGAGGACTCCAGCCATTGTATTAATACCACTTACAGTCCCATTGCTGTACCACAAGAACTTACTGGTGCCCAGTACTTTGCAAATTAGAAGCTGAAGCAAATTTCCTGTGATAGAATCACAAATTTATTTAGGTTGGAAAAGACCTCTAGTATCATTAGGTCCAAGCAGTAAACCAGCACTAGTTCCACAATAAACCATGTCCTTAATAGCCACATCTACACACTTTTCAAATACCTCCAGGAATTCTGACTCTATCATTTCCCTGAGCAGCCTATTGAAGGGCTTGACAACACTTTGGATGAAGAACTGAATTACTTGCATAATGTAATGAACAAAAGGGAGGGAGGCCAAGAGTCCTTCCCATTGATAGGAGCTTGTGTTTACATGTGCATATCAGTGCAATTTTTCAGCTTTTGTTGATTACTTCATCACTCTGTAGAACCTTTTCTGGCTTAGCAATGGTGAAAAAATTATGCCAACAGAGGATAAAAATATTTTTCTAGAAGTAATTTTCCTGATGGCATAGCCTACTGGTACTCAAATAATATAAATTAAAACGACTGAATGCTGTTTCTGTGCACTGTAGTTTGCACAGCAGGGATTTTGCTGTCCCAGTGATGAAAATGAAAGATACTGGTTTTCGCCTTCAAAGGCAATATGTAACAGAAGCGTTAAAATCTGACTAAATAAAACTCAGAAGCATAATATCAGGAAAAAAAATCTAAATGTTTTGATGATATATAAAGGTGTATTTTGTGGAATGGCAGCTGTTAAAAGGTGCATGACAGTTTCACTCTTGATTAATGTCCATCTACCTTTTCAATCTCAGCTTGTTTGGGGAAATGAAATTCAGCTACACTGCTGAAACCACCACTCACTTTTTCTGTCTACATCTTTTCCCTCTCAGTTTACTTATCACTATCAAGCCTTAACATCATGTACTCAATTTCATCATATAGACTGCAGTGTCAAACTCAGAAGGAGATTGTAGAGGCAACCACAAGAGAATCTGCTCAGAAGAGAGAGAAGCAGAGAGATGGCATTGATAACTGTAATACAGTAATAACAATCCTTGCAGTATAAATAGATACTGAACACATTTCTCTAACAGAAACTCAGAGGAGACTGTATTTTCTGGAGATCTTCCATCTGCAATGTTACTTTTCTTCAGGCCTAAAATTTGCAGTAGAAAAATCCCCTCAGTACAGACCTCATTTCCCAGAGAAGAAAAGGATAGGCTATACTGCATCTGCTGAAAAACAAGTTATTCTGTCTAGCATGGTGTCTCCAGGTGTTGTATGGCATGGAAATATAAGGATGTACCCAGCTGTCTACAGATTTTTGCAGGAGCATCAATTTGAAAAGCAAAAAAGTAACCTCTCTGGAATACCTATGTTTTCATGTGGGAATCCACAGGAATTTCATAGAATTTATGGTAATTCTGACTTTTAGCAATGATGCAGTTTTATGAAACTAAGTTATACAGTGAAAGGAAGTAACCAAATCATGTCTCTACTACTGAAAATAAAATAAAATTTATATTCAACAAAAGAATCCTGACATTGGAATTTGGAGCAATTTCTGAAGGCTTCTAAACACTATAAGCAATCTTTTGTGACCTCAAGGCAGCCATATTCACAGTTGATGGCATGGAGACTATTGTTACATTCAAGTTTTGTACCAGGAATTAAATTAGACACTTTCTAACAGAAACTCTGCTATTATTCATTGGCATTTGCAATATGTGAGCTTAAATTAGTCCTTTGCTACTCCAAAAACTGTCAGAAGGATGGTGGATATCTCATCTTTGAAGTTCCACAATCAAATATATACTGTATCTAAAACCCTGGGCACCCAATAATGAGGAAACTGTAAAGGAGGAGCACGAATACAGGCTGCAGCCTGCTGTACCTGGAGAATGGAGCGGAGGGGAACACATCAGAACAACTCCTTGGCCTTCACGCACAGACACAGCACTTCTTGTCCGACCGCTAAAATTCCCCAGATCTATCAAAAGAGCAGAACATTTTAGTTACATACCAAAGATTTTAAATTTTTTGTCTACCGTGACTTCCATTTTATTTCCTCTTTTAAAGCTGGCTGTTCTTTTTTCATACCTTGATCTATAATAGGAGGGCCTGAAAAATAAATCTATCTCCTTTTCAAAAAATTCCATGTTGCATCAGTACTTTATTCCTTTTTTAGTGCACTTGAGTACAGTATGAAAAAAAAAAAAAGCAGCAGACTATATGTATATATATATATATATATACATATATCCTGCTTGATTTTCTCCCTTGGTAGAAGGGATTCATACACAGTGAAAAAGAAGAAATACAAATGGAGGGAATACCTGAGCTAACATCCAGACTGATGATGTTGCAGACCCCTCTTGGACATTGCACACAAGACATGGTGATGACAGAAAGGAAAATCAACACATTGGTTCTAAAACTATAGAACACTGCTACTCTATAGCATGTTTACTCTTTCAAATAATTTTATTTTGATTTCTCTGATGCTATAAGTCCAATTCCATTAACTCACAATTACAATTGTGAATAAAGGTGTTTTCCCTCCAAAAGTTTCCCTCCATCAGGGCAATAAAAAGCATTTCACTATTGGAACAAAAATTTTGAATAAAGTTGCAGGTCACTGCTATGATTTAATTCATTCGTTCATTGTGATTATTTAAAGCCTCTCAACCAGAAGATCCTATTATTCCATTTACCACACAGAACATTCAACCTGGATTCATATTTGTTGTGGATAATAATGCTCTAGCATTTATATCTGCAGTAAAGTGATATTAGAGTTCAGTTCTGCCATCAGACTGCTGGTGTGTTCACCCATCCCTCAGAGCCAGTGATGGTGTTTAAAACCTCTGTTCTCTCAGGGGTTTTCTAGAGAATTTTCCATGTGATGTGGATCAAGGTGAGGAGAGCAGTAACAAGAGATCTTTGAAAGGACACAGAAGCTTCAGCAAGCATTAAGGGAGGAAATATGAATAGATTGGGCTAGTGGGAGCTTTGCTCACTGACACTGAGTGACTTGTAGCCATATTTCCTAATTTCTGCATACAGCCCAGAGTGCTGGGATGAGCCAGACAACACCAGTTTAAACAGGTGGAGCAGAATTATTTCTATCTTAACTGCATTTAGTTGGTATTTCTCTATCAGATGCTGAGTTTCCTCATCTTGCTACAGAACTAGTAGAGCATAAAAATGAAGTCCAATGATTTTCAAAGTAATTTGAGTTGATTTTTTTTCGCATTTCTAAAATATGTTTGGGGCACAGGCAGTAGTTTAAAATTTAAGTACATTAAAGTTTGTGCTATCATTGGCCAAAATAAGATAGTGTTTTGATTTAAACAAAAGGTATCATGCTTGAATAGAAACAAGGTATCTAGGATCCAGTAGATTTTTTTTTTTAAATTACAGTTACATTATAAAATTTTGAAAACTTTTGCTAGTCAATAGATAATTAAAAATTTAAATATTTTATTGCATAATAAAATAAGCATGCCATGGGTTATAATACATTCTGGTGTAATTTCTCTTAAAAGGGTCTCCTAATGCATATTACCTGACAGCACATTCTGCAGAAAAGTAATTATTATTTTGTGTCCAGAAAATAGGGGGTTGGTACATCCCTGCATGAAAAGAGTGGATGGGAGAACACCTTGTAATTGAAATTTTCTTAGTTAAGTTCTCAGGTGATTAAATGTTATTTTCCTAATAGTTATAGCAACCTTTAAATATATTTTCTTCAATTTCCTGCTTCAAATGTGCGTTGGGATGGAAAAATATATATTTTTTTCACCAAATGAAAATCAAAGCTATTCTTTCTTATTTTAAAATAAAAGTAGTACATATGACTCAAGTTTCTATTTCTTCAAAACAATTATTTTCAAACTAAAGGAGGAGAGTATCAAAGAGCTTTGAATTTCAGCTTTTTATGGCTATCTATTTGTTCTGAACGGGATTTCTTGTTACCATATGAAAGAAAAAGGATTAGCAGGTACAAAACAAGGGATTTAGCTCTAAAACAAATACATGTAGAGAAGTTTAAAAGGAAGGAAAGGTGAAAGATCATGTTTGCAGTTCCCCCACATTAAAGTAATAAACACAATAAGGAAAAATCAAATTAATGGAAAATTTAATTACTTGCTTGTAAATCTCAGCCATTTCATATCTATCCACACTGGAAAAAAAAAGGCAGCTACAGAAAATTTATACAAACACCTTTCATTTCACTTTAAATCTGTAAAGAGGTAGATAATAAAAGAAATGATGGACAGAATTCAGCTTTAGAGGTGAGAACTGTAACCTCTTACACAGTGACACCAGCCCTTGCTTCACTACTCTTGCTGCAGTATAAACCTGCAACATGTGTGACATGTCAGAATGCCCCACACAGAAGGAGTCTGTCCTTCATCTTATTATGATGTCTATAGCTGATTGATAAGAAAATGCCTTCTTGTGCTCCATAGGTGTTCATCTTGTGCCCTGAAAGATTAATTTCCTCATATCTCAGGGCTAGTGGCAAGGATGATAACATATACTATGTTATTTTCAAAGCATTTCCTGAGGTTCAGCTACATAACTCCCATACTTTTTAACATAAGAAACAGCACTGACCACTTTGAATAAATGTATTTAAGTGCCAGCAGCCAGGTCTAGTGTAACTTACTATTAACAATATATATGCAAACCACACATTTAGATGGAGGGCATGTGGCAGGAGTAACCAAATTTCCTTCACTGCTGAGAAATTATTCAATTTAAAAAAATTACAAAGTGTCACTAGTGTACAACCTGTGAGACAGGAGTGGGCTCCACTGTAAAACGGAAGTAGTAAAGAAATTCCAGAGCTACTGATGATGCCAGACATTAAATCCAATGAGTTTGGTACTTTCTGCATGTCAAATTTACACTGCAAGTGTGTTTACATTAGCTCAGTGTAGTATTTGGTCTTTGAGAGAAGTTAGGACCTTTGGAAAACCATTTATATATCTGATCCAAAGGAGCTCCCAAGTAGTGCTGCTCTCTCCACAGCAACTATTCCCATTTTTTTGGAAATGAGCTAAATCATGGGTTTCTCTCAGTACATATACAATATCAATACATAGGTATGTATTGATATGCATTGTGGAACAATGACACCACCACAAGACGATCAGTTTTAACAAGACTCAGTAGAAAATGAAACACTTCCACAGAAAGTGAAAGGAGTAATGGGAAATAAATGAGGAAAATCTCAAGGCAGTCGAAGAAACCAAAAACCTTTGAAGGTCTAACAACAAAATAAACATTTAAATAAAAGGGGGAAAGTTCTGCCATTGACAGAAGGACTTTTACAAAATTTGGATCAGTGTTTAGCACTTAATGGCCTTCCAAGCCACCTTCACAGCAGTTTGCATTTTAGGCATATGCAGGAGGGATCATCGATTCACTGTGCTCATCAGCTTGCTGCACAATGGGGGCAACAGGTTTTTGTGACCTAGTCAACAGTCAAGGGGTAACTGCTATGATATTAGGATCAAATTAATGATGAAAAACAGATCTTGTTTTTATTGTAGGCAATTATTGCTTGGCAACCTAGCATGGAAGCTGTAAAAGTCTCTGTATTTCATTATCAGTGACTTAAACCAGTCAATTTAGCTTTAAAGTAGAAATTAGATTGGTGCAGAACAATGTCCTCTGCCAGCTCGGTTCTGGAAGTTTAAACTGTTTTATATGCAAATTTATTATGGAGTTTAAAATGGACATAATATGATATGCATTAAAATGTTTAAAGACATATCCTGAAGATACCCAAAGACAAGTATAAAGCAGGCAATATTCTTTCCAATAAGGTAAAAATAGCTCTACACAACGGGACATTCTTCTGTCAGGCCAAGGACAAACTTATTTATTGCATTGTCACAAAAAGAGGGTAGCCTTCCTCTCCTTGGATTTGAAATACAGGACTAAGAAATAGACCTTGAGCTGGAATTGTAGCTCTTTAAAAAAGGCAAGATTTACAGGGAAAAGAATTTCATCAAAACATGTTTTTCAAAATCCCATTATAACCTAAATCAAAAACATGGTTTGACTGTACACTCTAAACAATGGAAAATATAAATGTTCTGTTTAATAACCCACTAGCTATAGAAGAATGAAAGGTAGGTATTGAAAAGATATCATGAGTGATTGTATAAGAACGTTTTACATTGGATGAATTAAACACAACACCCAGAATATCCAACAGTCCAAGAAAATTAATAGATTATTTTATATTGACATACACTTATTTTGTAGGAATACCCAATTAAGTAAATAGAGCTGTATTAGTAGGGTCACTCATTTGACCTAAGTGTAACTTTTAATACTGAAATTATTCATTAGAAAAAGTGTGAAAGAAAGTTGGGGAAAAAAAGATTTCTACCATGACAGAAACATCATCTCACCAGTGATAATGGGAGAAGCATACATCTTGAACTTTCAAAAATCACATTACCATATGACTTTTAGGTGAAAAAATACGGGCAACATTCAAACACTTTAGAATGTATCCTGCTTATTGTCATTGCTGCTATTATTTATTACCAGAAAGGTTTTAATTCTTCATGGATCATCAAACTGACATGGTGTGAAAAAGGTTTGTTTTTTTTTCTCGGAGAAGTTACTGTGCAAAAACAGAAATAGAGAGAGCATAGGAAAACAATGATGCAGTCCAAGCCTGCATGACAACAACCCTCTCTCTGTGTACATCTGCAGAGCCATTAAAGTGTTTTAAAGAAAGGGGGTTGATACACAGATTTTTTTCAGGGAGTGCTGACAAAAGGTGACAAGGAACTCAGGAGAATGTTTAAAGATTCCTCTCTGAAAATGTGAAAAGCAGAGAAAGGACACACCAGATACTGTACTCATATTTAAACTAGCATCTTCAGAATCTTTCTCAGATATTACAAGATATTTTTTTCTCAGAAAAAAATAGAGACGGATCTTTGAATAATGGTGCTCCACAGATGTGTTCTTGCAAAAACAAAGCACTTTTTTATGTACATGTATCAGCATGAAATCTAAGGTATACACTATTCATTCATTACCCCTGAACTAAATTTTCACTATGAAAGGCAGATAAACAGTCAAATAAACAAACATTTTTCTGTCCCTAATGGCATATTTCTATTTATATAATTTTTTATAAATGATAATGATTTAAAAATACTTGGTTTACTGTTTATTGTTCTTCATTTAGTTGTATGTCATGGCTATGTCTAGCTGTTTTACCTTGTAAGTAGAAACAGTTTTTAATGTTTTCTACATTTCCTATCACAGTGAAGTCATGAATCCATAAATGTGGCAAATACATTATATCATAATACAACACATTAGAGAGATAATTAACTATCCTAGTGTCCTGCTTTTGTCTGAAATAGAGTTAATTTTCTTCTTAGTAGCTGGTGCCATGCTTTGTTTTGGATTTATGTGAATAATGTTGACAAAACATTGATGTGGTCATTGTTGCTGAGAAGTAATTACTCAAAGTCAAGGACTTTTCAGTTTCCCATGCTCTGCCAGTGAGGAGGGCACAAGAAGCTGGGACCGAGCATGGCCAGGGCAGCTGACCCGAGCTGGCCAGAGGGATATTCCGTAGCACAGAGCATCCTGCTCAGTGTATGAACTGGGGAGAGCTGGTCGGGAGGCACCGATCGCTGCTGGGGGACGGGCTGGGCATCAGTCAGGGGGTAGTGAATAACTGCACTGTGCATCTCTTGTCTCTCTTGGGTTTTGTTCCTTTCTGTTTTCTCCTTTTTAATTACAATTGGTATTACTATTGTTAGCATTATAAGTATTATTTTTCTTGTTATTATATTGTACTGTATTTCAGTTGTTAATATATATAACTACTCCCTAAATTGATTTATAGAATTGTGTATTTAATCTAGTAGAATTATTTTTCTTTTTAAATTTCTTCCCAAAATCGGTGGTTTCTATTTATTAATTATTATTATTAATTACAAACAACTTTCACTTTTTATGATACAAAAATAGACTAGTTCACTATTTACTATGCCATACTTTTTAAAAGAGAATACTACATTTCAATTAAATTATTCATTACTTGTGATCCTACACAGATTTTTTATGAATTATGAATTGATATGCTTCTTCCACTGTTTTTTCTTGTCTAGCTACTTCTTTTTTCTATAATCTAATCTTGCATGGAGAGATACCCCAGGAACATTGAGGAAATTCATAGTGTTGAAGAATTTTTCCTTTTGTTATGCCTAGTTTCAATAACATTAATTAATACCATCAATATCATCAATAAAGCTTAATTCTACCCTGAGCCTTGAGGAAAAAAAGGGAATTCGTAGGTACCAAAATCTCCCTGAACTTCAGTAGGATTTCTGCATTCATATATCCTGAAGTACTGGACCAAAGTGGATTAGAAGAAATATTTACATACAGAATAAAATAACAAGATTATGTTGAAAACTACAGGGTTACTATATGATTCAACATGGCATGTTAAGTTCACAATAATTAGGATGTTCGTGGTTACCGTTGCTGATGGTTATGATTAATTAGTTATAATCATTCTGTGTCTGTCAGGTTTCATGTGTTCTCACATGAATTATTTCAGCGTGCTTCTCAGCTGTCTTTCATGACTGCAAAATGCAGTTTCCAGGGAAAACACAGAATCAAGTGGAAATATTATAGTTAAGCATTTTTCACCCTTTCATTCTGTCATTTAGAAGCAATAACTAAAACCAAACAAATAAGCAACCAATCTTAAGCGACAAATGAAAAATTTTCAAATGCAGATTCCAACATTAAACCACAAAAGTAAAGTGGTACAATAAATATTACTACTTGCAGAGCTTCTCAGCAAACAGATTTTTTCACTTGAGTAATATATGCAATATATTTTTTAAACACATTGTTTTACATAATGTTATCTGCGTCTTGAGAAACACACATTTGTATTTCCAACATTTTCCATAGAAGTTCCTGACACTGAGTGGTATACTACTATTTATACACCGTATAAGTCATATGCACATGATTCTACCTTCTTTTTTTTTTTTTTTCCTTTCTTCTTATGAGTCTTCCTTCCCTTTTTGTTGATTTCTCTTTAAGTAACTTTTTTCCTATTAAGTTAATTACAAACATTCAAAGATATATTTCAAACAATCTTTCATTTTGTTGTGAGTTTCTGGAGCTGGATGTGACTTTTCCTTCTTTTAATTAATAATTAAAGACCACAGCCAGTTGGGATTTTGGAAGATTTAACACAGAATGACTATCATAGTACATTTTCTTAGCGTATGATGTGATTTGAAGTGGACAGTGACTAATCTCCATACAGCTTATTGGAAAATTCCCGTGTAGGTGTTGTGGTTCACAAGAAACTGTAACAGTAGTACACAGAAAAAAACTTTTTCCTACCATCTGGGTGAACAAGTCATTAAAAATAATTTGTTCTGTATTTCATTGAGCTAATTTATAATAGAAATTGCACTAAAAAATTTATTGTATGTATTTATTACTTTTAGTTCATGGATTCTACTCCTAAAATAATATAATGGTGGCAAAGGAAATAAGCTTTCCCAAGTTCAGAAGTGATGGTACTGAGCTCATCTATATTAAAAACTTTACAACTTTCACAGTATCTGTATTTGAGATCTTGCTGGTATGATACAGACCAAGAATCTGCAGGAAATGAAAGAAAAGCCTGACCTCCCAGGGTCCCTGTTATGAAGATAACATGTAAGATGTTTGATAGTGTTTCAGTCACTAGTCTTTTTTCTTCTCCCCTGAATTCTTCATAATTTGTTTCAGAATGCCATTATATGCATGAACTGAGACAAATATCTGAGAACCACTGTTCAGATCTAAGGTTTGAGGAGTGGCATGATTGTTCAGTTTTCAGTAATAGCTGGAGGCTTTTAGTCACCATTTCCATGAGACATGACATATCAAATTCTGACTCCACTCTAGACAGGTCATTTTGCTGCACTGACTTTTCAGCAGACTAATGTGTATAAATGCCTCCATACTTCACTTTTGCTTTATCATAAAGAAAAGAAGAAGGTCATAATCTCCCAGAAATTATTTATTTGATCTTCTATAAGAATTGTAGTGCCCAGCACGACCTACAAGTCAATTGTGACAAGATAACTAAGTGCTTGGACACATCCAAGGAGTAAATCTGGAAGACCTTGGTTTTAGCTGAATAGCTCAACTGGAAATGAAGACCTTGCAAACATAGAGAGTTGCTTAGGTAGCAGCTTCTTGTTACATGTGATGCTAGGTAATGCTTTTGATACAACAGTTTTCATTGAAGCATGTTATTCTGCTTAATATCAGGGTAGTATCAGCCACTGAATATCAGAGTTTAGGATATGACCATGTCATTTTACAAGTAAGAGTCATCAAAGATAAATAAATTGTCACTAACCAGCTGAGCAACTATAAATTACCATCTACATACTTTGATTTTTTTAATCTGTAATCTGTACCACATTAATTAATAACCCTGTGAAAGTGGTCTGAGCATTCTTTTAATGTGTTGTAAATGAATGGCACAATATTTATTCATTTTTATGATCAGAAAAGATAAACATTTTTAGAAGGTTTCATAATTTCATAAAGTGTTGGCTAAAGCAGTTTCAAATGCTTTCTAAAAGGCATTTACTTCTCCCACCTCTCTCTTTACATTCTAATGTTATTTTCCTATGTCATTTATTTTCTAATTCTGCACATATTAGTGTCAGAGAGCTTGCATAAGATGAAGCATGTTTCCTCTCCTCTCCTCTCCTCTCCTCTCCTCTCCTCTCCTCTCCTCTCCTCTCCTCTCCTCTCCTCTCCTCTCCTCTCCTCTCCTCTCCTCTCCTCTCCTCTCCTCTCCTCTCCTCTCCTCTCCTCTCCTCTCCTCTCCTCTCCTCTCCTCTCCTCTCCTCTCCTCTCCTCTCCTCTCCTCTCCTCTCCTCTCCTCTCCTCTCCTCTCCTCTCCTCTCCTCTCCTCTCCTCATCACAGTCTTTGGTTTAGGAATGTATATCAGGCAGCAATCTCTCAGCAGTTACTCTGATCTTTTAACTCCTTTGCCATCTGTCACAATTATATATTATCACCGACAGATCAATAGAAATAAAACTAAAATATGTTTCCTGAACTATGTTGGTCAGGTGCTCCACAATACTGAATGATTTCTTTAAGCAATCTCATATTTGCATCTCTTTTCAACCAACCTTCCTAGAGCAATTGCTACCAAGTATGCTCAGCTGTAAGTTTTTTTAATGACTTTTGGTACTGAAACGAAATGGAAGCAAAGCTGTAAGGCTGTTGATTTTGAAGTTATGGTCAATTTGTTAGTATTTCTAATGCAGTGGGGAAGAACAGCAGGACAGCCGGATAGCTTCTCTTCTCATATGGCCTGCTGACAATACGATGTTCAAGAGTATCAAGTACTAGACCATGGTGTCTAATCCTGCAGCTATTCCTAACCATAGTACTGTACAATACTTTAAAAAAACAAACTAAAAAAACAAAACACAAAAATCCTGGACAGATATTTCTGGAGAAGCCAACTGACCTTGCAAACAGGACAGGTCTGGCCATCCTACCGAGGAACCATACTTCCTCCTAATTAATAAAAATGAATTACACAGCATTTTTAAGACTTGATTGACCATAATCACAGTCCTATATTTAGACAAAGTTTTGCCACAGGTAAGCACTGGTGCAGTACAGCTATTGTGTAGTGTGGGTAAAATCAACCACTGAAATGTAAAAATAAAAAAAAGAAAAAAGAAAAAAAAGAGAAAAAAATTCAGGCTGGAGAAGATTTGGGCCCTGAATACATTAATTCTCCACGGAATAGGAAAACTTCTGTCACAGTAATCAGACCTGTAGTACTAGCCTAGTAGGAAGGTATCATAAAGGAGTTAAAACAGGTATTCTGAGAGAGTCAGACATTAAAGAGGATATGGTGGAACTTGCTGAAAGGGTCTAGCCATTTTAAATATAGGATGTTCTTTTGGTAGAACAGAGTAAATATACCATCAGGAAAAGAATCCAAGGTTCTGTCTTGAATAGACAGTTACAGAATCCAAGGTTCTGTCTTGAATAGACTGTATACAGAAAGCAAAAATTCAATTCAGGAAAACAAAAGAGGCAATGTATTGAAAAAATAGTCTGGATTTTATACTGAAGTAGACCAAATAATTGGAGACTGTGAAATGAAGACTGTGAAGGGGAATATCCAGATTTTAATATTATGAATTTATGTAAAGAATGAATTAGATAGTAAAGAATATAAAAAAGAAAATCAGGGAAACAAAATCTAGGGATTAAGTAGTTACAGAACAACAGTTTTTGCAGCAGTGTTGGGAGATGATCATTGACTGGCTTAGAGCAAATGGATCTGTAACCTCAGATGTGCTGAAAGGATTGTTTCTGAATGTGGTATTAATTTACAAAGGATGTAATACAGATAACAAAAAAAATAATAGGTGAAATTTTGCATATGTGTGTCTGAAATATTTCAGGGGTAAAATCTTACTCATACCTGTCAGCTTCTAGATAAGTTAACATTTTATGTTATAAAAGTAATTTGTTTTCCCAGCTCCAGTGAGAATGGTAGTTGTTTTCAGCAAAAAGTGATGGGATTTTGCTGTCTGAAAATCAGGGCCTTTGAAAACTTCTCTGTCAGATAAGTATGATGTGTTTTTCTGATGCCATACTTGTAAAAAGAGGTTGATAAATCTGAAAGATTTTAGAGAAAAGTTATGAGATTAATTTGCATTACAGAAAACATCTTATAGTGATAAATGTCTAAAAATAAAAAACCCTCACCTGACGGAGTTAAAGGTGAGAAAAATAAAGTAAATTTCCATAATTTCTTTTCTTAAAAGAAAATAGCCTAGTTTCTGAATCAATATCCTATTTTCTGAATCAATCTCCTAGTGAGTTTAACTGATCCTACAAGTAAGCTTCATGTGATTCTTGGAATTCCATCCTAGAAATGGTTCCCTCAGACTCAGTTGGTATAGTGATTTAAATATGTGCATAATATTTTCCATAGTATGGAATATAATTTCTAATATAAATATCCATGCATAAAAATTTTACATGAAAAGTAATAGTAAACTAAGACATACTCTTAAAAAATATAAAAATAATAGAAATATGAAGGCTTTTCAGTGATGTGTGGGACATCACTGGAAAATGGTACCAGATTATTGCAGTTTTATTACTTTCATAATGATTGATGAAATTTTTTTGAAGAAGTGACATGTAAGGAAATGGTACCTAAATACCTGGGGAGAATAGCATCCATACTATCAGTGTAATTTAATATGAACTATTTTGTTTAATTCATTGTAACCCACTCTACATGTTTCACACTGTGAGAATATGAATGGGATTTTTATCAGTGTAATTGTAAATTATTGACAAGAATAACCTCAGTGGTAGCATACATTAATTTTATCCAAGTCAATTGCTACTAGATATTATATGTTTCAAATTAACAGTACAAGCATAGATTTTAGATTAAAATTGACTATCATGAAGTTTGCTATGAGTAAAACCATCATGTTAGAGTATTTAGACTTAGTGGTTCAGATAGTCATAGCATAAATATCTATGATCCACCAAATTTTAATAAAATGTAAGAAAAACCTAAAATGAATACTATAGGGACTATATAGTGGTAACTAGAATTTGAGGAGGTACGTATGTGATTATACTTATAGGTAACAATTTTCGTGTTACCTAAAAGTATATATATAATGCTGAAAAAGACTTTATTCAAAGACTGACTTTTACATAAGTTATTTTGAATATAATGAAATTAAATCTTAAATTGTTGTCCTTATTATTTGAGCTATTTTTTTTTTATTGGAAGGAGTTATTTCCCTTCTAACATTTTACCACAAAAGCACAGTTGCTTTATAGCTATATCTGAGCCAGCTATCCTAGTCTTCCTTTCAAGGCAATGCAAAGAAATAGACACTTCAAAGGCCTGATTCATTTGACCTATTTTAGATGTCAACTTGACATGAATGAATTGCATCCCAGTAGTGCAAGAGATTAAATAGGAAATCAAAACAATTAGATCATTTGCAGCTGCCTATGGTGTTGACAGTCTGACATTAAAGGAGAATGAATAAAGTGTATTTAGAGGCAATTTACTATTTCCTTGATCTTCAGATTGTTTTCTCAACATAATTATTTTGCCTACGGTACCCTGATAAAACTAAGTAGAAGATGGTAAAGGATTCTTCTCATATACATAGATCAGAAAACTAGCAAAAGGCAAATATAATTTTTTATAAATGTGTTGGACCTTGGTAAGTAAACCGTTTCTTACTCTTATAAATAAAATAATGATCAAACCAATTTTTTTAAAGCTATATAGGAGATTAAGATATGAGCATAGTAGCTTTGAAATAACATCTAAACAAAGGTAAATTTAGCCCTTAACCTCATAGTCTTTCTTACTGTGGCATTAATTGTATGCTTAGATACTGCTCCTGAGTAATAAAGATGACAGGTCTAAATTTAAAACAACTTCTGTATACACCTAATGAGTTTCATATTGTTATGCAGTATAGAAAATCTAAATGTTACATGTTTTAAAGGATTTTGCATTGACTTATATAAGAACTTCACATGGTGAGGAACTCCGTCTTCTGACTACATGTTTGGTGATTAATGTACGTATAGAGGAGAACTTCCAGCTCAGTTTGCTGATCCTGATTGATACCCAGAAAACCTAACCTACTGCACCTTGGGAAAACACTTACTGGAGATAAGAGGATAAGAGAATTAGCATCACCTTAATCTGCAATAAATGTGCATCTTAAGATGACTCAGGGATTTCATACAGCATCCACAAAATCAGCCAACATTTTCTACTTCTTGCTTTTAGTTCCAGTGGAAGCAAAAGGCTTGCAAAATAAGGAAGATATAGTGTTATATGTACTTTATGGCATTGACTTTATAAAGAGTATAGAAAAATATCTCCCTCTTTTAGAAACACTCATAATGTCAGAGAAGCAATGCCTTTGGATAGCTATTGATCTCAAGTGGACTGCAGAAAAGATGTTTGCTTATCATGTACACCTGCTCCTCATCCTCACAAATTCAGCTTGAGTATTTCTACCTGTTAAATCCTTCCTTTTAAATGCCAGCACTATTAAACATTTCCAAGTTATTTGAGTGCTTCATTCTCTTAAGTTAGAATTGAATAGGAACATATTAGATGCATATGATGGGATGTATGTACAACACTAAAAATGTTTTGTAATTAGAAGTGGAAGGATTGATTTTTTTTTCCCTAACAATGATTTCTAATGTAAGTGCAGGTGATGGAAGAAACAAGCTAGTCTTAAATTCTCAAAGTATTTTCCATAGTCATACTCTGTTAAGTTACAATCCAATCAGTAGTTTTTTTGGCAAACCCTAGAAAATTAAAATGCACTCATATATTTTAGTATCTGCAATCAAACTGCACAAATAGCAGCTTGGTGTAAATGACTATAAATAAATAATATTAAATCTGTTGTATGTGAAAAGATATAATTCGTGTTTCATCACTTCACTCAATTATCTTATTATTTACTACCTGAGGTTGCACTACATTATTGTTTAAGTTCCCAATATCTTGTTGGGCAGTTTTATATCTCTACTACTATGAATATACTCTCAATGCTGCTCTGTTAGGAAAAAATAATTTCAATTCCCCAGTCTGCAATTCTATCCCTTCAAAATAATAGGTGAATGGGACTATGGTATAATCATTATGATAAGGAATACCCAGACTGTTAAACAAATACCAAACACTTTTGTCAAGCAAAGCTGTAAACACTGATTTCTGTCCAACAGTCCTGGAATCCTCAGTGGGTCATAGGAGGTGTTGCAAAAACGTGTTGTTGGTCAATAAAAGCCTAGAGCTTTTATGAGGATTCGAACTAAAGACTCACAGCTGGAGATGCAATGTGAGCCCTACCAACTTCTGAGAGACAGCACAAACCAATGTTCTGAAGTTTGAAAATAATTGTTGTAAAAAAATACATACACACACAGCCCTGCCCAAATAGCAGACTCAAGAGGTCAATGGCAAAAAAAAGACACAAGGTAAAATAATATGATAATGGAAATTAAAATAATACGGTGAAATCTCATAGAAGAACAGAAATGAGTTCTTTCAAAAATAAGTTTACCTTGAAAAATATTAATTTTACTACAAAAAAAATAGGGTTAAACCCCTCAACAAACTACATCCTTTTCTGACAATTGTTTTCAATAGTTTGATAACACTTTTGTTTATCCCCCACTTTATTTGGATTCTTTGTTTTCTAGTTAATGGAATTGCTGTGTTCCTGGTCACTGGGATTACTGGAAAAATAGATGGAATTTCACTTTTACTTTCTTTAGAGTTTTTCTGAAGCATCATTTTGTCTTCTTGTATTACTGCAGTGACTTTCTCCAGAAGACTTGTCATTTCCTGAAGCATTTTGTAGACAAGCACAATGACTGGTCAGTCTTGTTAGATCTTATAGACGCTGCCTTTCAGTCGAGCTGGCACAGATGCTCATGGCACAATGCCTGTAGAGAAGGCACGTCAAATACTTTGGTGATGAGGGCAATAAAAATTCTGTTTACCTCCAGCAGATTGCTCAATATCTTTTTGAAAAAATAGTTCCTGTCTGGCCTTTTTCTTATATAATATAAAATGTAATTTCCAGAATCATTAATTAAAGTAATCTTTCATGAAATGTAATATAAGGAAAAAAAAAATTTAAACATTTGAAATTTGAATAGAGTTTGGTAAAGGCAAGTAAGTGTCTGTTGCTTAGCTAGCATCATCCTAGGCATTCACCTTAATGTATTTCAGGTTAAAAAGTCTGAGGACAGGTTCACAGACTTTACCGTGTCCTTGTTTTTTATGTTCTTGTGTAAATAAGAGAAGGCAAAATGTGATTTATTCAAGGATATATGTACTCATGCATCTGAGAATATATTCCAAGGTTGTTTCACACCGAGGGTCTGCACTAGTCAATTATATCAATGACAAAAAAATGCATACAACTTTTGCAAGCATTCTGAAAAGCTTTCTGGTACCCTTCCAGTGCATTTGTGGTAGGCACATATATTTACTCTGGAATGATGACTTGTCATTCAGAACATGTAGAGCCAAAAAACCTTTCAGAGGCTGTCATTCAGACTGATTCTGAAACCAGGTTCTTTTTCATTTGCTTGTGTAACATGATTTTTTTAATGTGGCATCTGATTCCAAAGCTTTCACAAGACTCTTCCAAATGTAAGCGTTCTACAGATTAATTCTAGCCTATATATGGACTCAAATTGCTAAGCTGGACATAGAAGGTCAAGCTTAGTATGTCTTCTGATCTGAGGGAAAATTTTCAGGTGTAGATCAGAAAAAATAATGTAGAACATTTCTCTCAAGAAGGAAGAGCAGGACATCTGCTGTAAGTGGAATCATAATCTTGTGTTTAGTATACAAACACAAATTTGAAAAGCCATTTCACTACAGTGGACTAAAATAATTACCATTTTCTCCCTACTCTATCTTACAGCAAAGAAATTTGCCTACACTTACATTACAATATGCAATGTTTACAAAAAGATATGCCTACTGGTCACAGCATAAAAACAGTATTTAAAGGGGGAAATTTGCAATTCCTTTGCAATTTTAAACGTAATTTAATGTAATAATTTCTGAAAGGACATCTTTTTATGCTTTTCTGTATGTTCTTTAATACCATAAATCCTGGGACATGAATCTGTAGTTTCATAAGGGAAGGATGGCAGGTGCAGGACATAAATCTATATTTTATAATTCAGATGATATGTAGAAATGATGGTCAGGTGCTAAGCAGGGAAGAACATGCTCTCCCTTGTGACAGACATCAAGGTAGAAGGTTTGTCTGCATCAAGGTTTGTCTGCATCAAGGTAGAAGGGGAAAATCAGGGAGAATGTGGATGCTTTTTGCTTGAGACTGGATGTCCTTCAACATCTCCATTAGTAAGTATGTTTTCAGAAGATCACAGATAGGGAAACAGAGCTGCTTTCATCTTTTGTCCCCCTGTAAGGAATTGTGACCAATGGAGCCAGAGCTTTCATTGCAATTTGACCTTCAAATGCCATAGTGCCACGGGACCAGATGACACAAGTCCCCCTGCGTAGATGTCTCTTTCCTCTAAGTTTAAAAATCTGTCTTTCATTTCTTTTCAGGGCACATGTAAACTCAGTATTTTAAAACTAAAGCTGATATTTCTTGAGGATACTTTATGTCTTCTACCCCTTAACTATACATTCAGCTGAATTTTTAAAACGTGAAGAGACAGTTTGTCATTTAGATATTCTGTCATATCAGCAAGCTCACAGGACTGGGGGAAAAATCTCTTACTGTACTAACTCTTTATTTTGACTTTCTCCCCTAAGCAAACATCAGTTGCTGAAACTCCTAAACTAACAGTAACTCCTCTCTCAAAAATAAGTTCAAAAATCTGAAGCTAGATGATTAATGTTCTATTTGATGCTATTCTTACAGTGAAGACTTAAGCCACCCTTAAATGTATTTTCTATATTTAATTCAATACACAGAAGTGCTGGCTTCTTTATTCCAGCTTCTCTGTGTAATCCAAATTGGTGTCAAAGTGCTTTCTGCCTATCTTGAAGAAAATGAAAATACATGTCTTTTTTTGTCTTCTGGATAAACTGAAAATATTGCATTTCACAACCCTACCCTGAAGTATATTTCACTTAAGTTTAACAATCAGATGTGATGCTTCTTACAATACCACAGTCACATTTATTTTGCAGAAGGAAGGACACACAGAATATGGAAGTCAGAAAAATCAAAGGATGAGAGAATAATTCAGAGTGGGCTCAGAAGATTCCTGATCACATTCCCTGTTTAAGTAAGGTCATCCCAAATGTTAGAGCAGGTTGCTTGGAACTTCATCTAGCTGGGTCTTGAAAATCTACAAGGACGGATACTGCACAAGCTTTCTGGGGAACCTGTGCAACTGCATAACTGTCCTCATAGAAATAATGTTTCTTCTCATGATTTTCACTCAATTTTTTACCTGTTTTCTCTTTTTATCCTGGTAATCACCACTTTGAAAAGTGTTGTGAACCTCTTGGTAGACACTGGGGAAATACTGCTAGGTCTCATCTCTGCTCCAGGATGAACAAACTCAGTTCCCCCACATTCTTGTCAGGTGGCAGGAGATCCAGCCTTGACCACTTGGTGGATTCTCCTGAATTCTCCTGAACTTCCAAATGTCTTTACTGGTGGGCCTGAAACTGGACAAAATATCAATTTGTCCTTTCATGGAATAAATAAATCTCACTGTTATCTGCTAAGTGTCCAAGCCCTTAATTTTAATCTCTTAAACATTGCCATATTACCATATAAATATAAATAATTATATTTAAAGAGCCTTTAAAATATTTTGAAATTATTCTTGAAATAATGAAAAAGAAGTAATTCCTGGTGTCAATGTTAAAAAAAAAAAAAGACTGCAATTTAGGTACTGTGACACAGTCATTCAGAATCTCTTAATGCGAAAAGCATGAACCTCTCCATGGGTAAATGGGCACCCAGTGATGTTGACAAATACAAGGATCTCAGGGGACAGTTGTGGCATTCAACACACCCTGGCAACAAATTTAACTTTTGTCAGAAAAATTATGTAATCTAATCGCTATGTGGCCCTTGTTAGAGGCAGGAAGACACTATCTTTGTAAGCTTAATTTTTTCTCTCATTTATATCAGCAAGAATTTTATTGATATAATCTCCTCAAAAATGAAGCTGTGAGTCACACACTTATTTTATTAAGTTCTTGTCTAAATAATTTCTGGGCATTCAACTCTTTCCACTGAAAGAGCATTGAGACCAGTGCTTAACATTTGTGGGTGTGGAAAGTTATCAGCATTAGCACTGTAGAAGAAAACAGTTTAGGAGATGCTGCTCTTCACAGTATGCAACAGCAGAACTCAGCAATGCTGGGTTTTGTCCACCTTTGAAACTGGAAATGCAGAAGAGCTTTGTGCAGAGACATGGCTTCGTGGCTCCAGCTTCCCTTGCATGTGTCACCACCTTCGATGCTACTGCATGTCTGTATACAACTACCAGTAGTTCAAGCCAATTCTATGTTTTGTTGTTTCATGCACACATCTAATGTAACAAGAAGATGTCTTGCATGGTTCTTTTTCTATTTCGAGGATAGTAGGTGTGGATGGCCAAATTTGAGTCACAAGTATCCAGCCTACAGCAAGTTAACTTTAATTTAGACTAGGAACTGGAGTTTGACTTTCGTTAAGAAACTTTTCCTGTATCTTCCATAAAACTGTTTTATAATGATTCAGGTTGGAATGGACCCCTGGAGATCATGTATGATCGTCTGCAAAAAGCAGGACCAACCTTGAACAAGTTGCCCTGTCTGATCAAGTTTAGAATCTCTCAAGGGAAACTGCCAGAAGAGTAAAGATAGCAAACCGTCTCTTGGTGCTGGAGAATTTAGGACTAAAATACAGGGAAAATAAAAATGAATTACTAATATTTTTGGTAACATTAGTGGTCACTTACTTTATATCTAAATGTCAGAATCTCTTTTATATGGTTAGACATGGCAATGTTAGTTGTAGGATTGTCACAGAGAATAAATCAGGTATCTTGTATGCAGTTGACCGGAGAAGAGAAAATATGAAAAGGCAAATTTCAGAGACCCTGTGAGTAAAAAGATGGTATGTCAAATTCAAGCAGCTAATCAGACTACATACCCTAAGGTATATCAATAAATCAAGCTGTCATAAGTGTTCCTAATGAAGGATCATTTGTGAAAGTTTTACCTTTACCATTTTTAGCCAGCAATCAGCAAATGAATAGCTGCCATATTGTTCCCACCAGACAATGCAAGAGTCAAAATTATAGAAGGCATTTTTAAACATCTTCAGGTATATTTAGAAGTGATGAATAAGGAACTACCATCCCAGTCATCTACTATAACTCCAGTGTAACGTGAACCACAGAAATTCTCAAAATTAATGTTTTGAAATAGATACATCTTAAAAAAATATTAAAAGAAAGAAGAAAAATTTGCACTCATTCTCTAAAAAAGTTCCTCCAATGGCTGTTTTTCCTCTCTGTGAGGTTGAAATTTATACCAAATAAAAATCAGTACTTTTAAGTTTCAAATGCTTGAATTTTTTTGCTCCTTCTCCTGCTAAATTGCAGTCTTATTTCTTATATATCAGTATGCCAATATCTTTCCAATGTAGAGTTAAAAAAAATAGTCATTTTTGAAAACAAAGTCTGTTTTTCTACTCCTACAAATCTTCCCCTATCCACCAAGATGCTTTTTAAGTTGTTCTCCCCAGGGTATGCTCTCCAGGATGGAAAGGAAGTTCAGGAATCTTCAAACTGTCAGTATGGAAGAATAACCCTGACTTTTGATCAAGAGTTCCAATAAAATGGAAGCTGGAATAATTCAAAATAATAATTCCCTTAGAATAGAAGTGCCATGGAGACACAGACTGCCACCAAGCGCTGATCCATATGGTAATGTGACTCATGAAGGAGCAGCAAAGAACAGCACCCTAGGAAATATTGTACCACATCCTAAAGCTTATAGGTGCCAATATTACAAGACCTCTTAAATTCTTTCAGACAAGAAAGCTCAAAGATCCTGACCCTTCTAAGTCTCAGATGGGAAATAGTACAGATAGATGCAGAAGAGAAAATAAACTTCTGTTGAAAACTTACAACTATTTTTTTCTCATGAACTTTTGGGGTTTTTTTTAATACAAAATTGCTTTCTGTGAGCAGTTGAACTTCATGGGAAGATCTGTGTCCTCTGGACTTCATTCAGGATGGCAAAAGCCATATGTCAATACAGTTCCTTAGCAATTTCTGTAGTTTTCCATCAGACTTAAAGCAGTTGTGATGACAGGTACATAGTAAGTAGATTGCTGTGTAGGAAGACTAGGTGCATTTTTCATGATATTCCTCTCACAAGACATCTTACAATCATTAGAAGACTAGAAAAGACATCTTACAATCATTAATTATTGGGACAATTTTTATATTGTTTTCATGAAAATCTTCATAAGAATTGGACCTTTTAACCTACCTAACTGAACCTGTCAGGAGACAGTCTACTAAATACAAAATTTTACATCTCTTCAGTCTATATTCTGGAAGAATCAATGATTCACCTTCTGATGGCGAAGAGATTCATGGTCAAATTAGTGCAGGAGGAGCCAGTCCCTTGAAAGTTTAGAGTAACCTCAAGATGCTATCTCAAGCATCTCTAGAGAAAGAAAAATAATTTATGATTTAATTTAGCAGAGGGAAATTTGGAGGTTAACAGCAAGCAATGACCACTACAATATTTTGCAGATTCTGTGGTTCATGTCTCCTTCACATTACATGTTCCTTTATCAGAAGATCCCGATGTACTTCTCAGCCTTGGAATCTCCCACTATTATCTGACTCAGCTGCTACCTTGTAAAACCTTGTACAAATATGGCCCAATGAACACAGAGAGAGAGAGAGTCAAAAGCATTAAAAAAATGTCAAATAAATCAGTCTTATATAGAGTGACATTAAGTAGAGAAGTCTGGGAATAATGACTGGCTCAGAAATTTAAAATTTATATGTATATGTACATGTATATGTGTATATATATATATATTTATATATTTACACATCCATTTCTGTATTAATATTTTCAGTTAGATAAATACAAAGCATATATTGCATTTTGAATACACATAGATGCTTACGCATTGCTTCTGTGACATTTCACTAGTCGATTAGCAGCAATTTTAACAGGGTTAATTAGTTATTATTAGTTCACCCTAACGTTAGCTCACACTTTAAAATCCAGACCTAAATGCTTACAGTGAGATGTAAAAAAGCTGAAAACTGCCAATTTTAGGTGAGCTGATAAATTTTAGCAGAGTTCAAAAAGTGATGTTATGTCATTATATAATATTTGCTACAGGTAGATTGAAAAAATCTGAGTTCAGATATTAAGATGCTGCAGGGAAGAGAATACAAAAAATTAAGAGTGCTGTGCTTACTGCAAAGAGGTGGGTTACTATCTACTTGCTTTCTTTTAGAAAAGAATTTGTGAGATATGGAGCTCAAGATCAGGAAAAAAATCCTCTGGTATAAACCCAGGAAACATTATGTCGTGCAAATTCATGCAAATGGAATGTGGGTTCACAGTCCTTATGAGCAGCAGAGATTTCTTTCTTATGATAGTTATGACAACAACGCATAGCAGTTCAGGATGAAAGCAACATTACTGCAAAGTACATTAAGAGACTGCCTAGTGTTACTTTAATGCTCCAAATGCTTCTACATTTATTTAATACTTAGGGGAAAGCACAGTTTGAACAGACATTGCTTGAAAGAATAAACTGCTGAGAAAGTATAAAGGTACAGTGCTTTTGTGGTTATTGGGGTTATTTGAAACCTTTTTGCCTTAATCTTCCTTTAATATTTTTGGGTGCTTCTGCATTTGAGCAGAAAGAGGGATAGTAGAGGTGTGCAAGACTCATAACTTGGTGAAGAAATGATGAAATTTTTCCTCTCTAGTCATCTTTGTAATAGTATGTGGAAGAAGAGGGAATCCTTCTTTAAGAATATCTGGTCAAGGTCCTTTCTCAATGCAAAAAGACTTAATGAGAAGAGGAGTAAGTCATAAACAAAACATACAAAGCAGTCATAAGAACAAAACTTGGTTGACCACACTAATTGGTGAAGGCAAGTGAGATTGTAAGAGCATTTATTCCAGCAAAGTTATCTGTCAGCAGATAACTTTGCTAGGAAGGAAACTAAATGGAAAGAGGGAAACACACAAAAAAAAATCTAAGGAGAAACACACCCACACACCTGAACAAATAAATGTGGAGAAAATGAGAGGAAACAAACCTTAGCAGTTACAGTAATTGATGGACTATCAAGAAAATACAGGTACCATTTCCAGTGAGATCAACCTGGACTTTGCAGCACTGTAAGATTGTAAACCAGGGGAAGCCAAACAAATACCACTTTGGACAACATGTTCTAGTGCCTTACAAACCTCACAGTAAAGAATTTCTTCCTAATAGCTAATCTAAATCTACCCTCTTCCTGTTTTCTCTTGTCCTACCATTATGGATCCTGGTAAAAAGTCCATTTTATTTTTTCTATAAGCCACCTTGATATATGGACTGATCTATTCTATTTTATTATTTTAATTCTATACTCCTGTGATGAGTGGGACTTAATTTTGACAGTTCCTGCCTGGAGATTCTGGGACTCAAAAGACATGAGAAGAAATTTGCAGTGTTAAACCAAGGCAAAAAATAGTTTTGGATACATAATTTTTTTTCATGCCAACTGTCATCAGATTAATTGTCTCCCTTTTCATGTTTATATGTTATCTCAAACTATTTGTTCAGTTTGTTATGTTTGGCCTTTCCTTACAGAAAATACAGTAATGGAAAATAATATTGTCCCCTCTGACCCAAATCTAGAATGTGATAGAATTTGGGAACACTGACAGAAGTGTTAATTAGTCTTCTGCCTATCATTTATTCACAGGTCTCATGGGTAACAATCACTGAGAAACGAGATAGCAGCTAAGCTGTCCTGTGTAGTACTTAACCCTATTTAGTTTAATGATGTATCTTCAGAAAATGAAGAAATCATCTAACAAAGTTCAGATTAATATCCTGGATGTGCCAAACCAGACCAAAAACACTGTTTCAAGGTGGATTTTTTTTTTTTTTTGCTGTCTTACCTTTCCCAGGAAACTCTAGTTTCTGCACATTACTGTAAAATGTTTCTACTATTTTTCTTTAAATAAAATATACTGCAGTGCAATCTGCTTATGGAGTCTAAGATTACGACAATTCTTTCACACCTTCAACCCTTTTTGTCTTAATGCACATTCTTGAAATAAGAATGATGACATAGCATCCACAAGAGTTTCCATGAAAAAGTAAAGAATAATATGATTTATGTAAACTAAAACTGTTCTACTTTTACCAAGTAAATTATGCAAAGAACCTGAATAAAAGTAAATAGAAGTTTTATAAATCAAAGCTTAAGTGCATAAATGCATTCCCATTTCAAGCAGTATTTTAAAGAGCTGAAGCGGAAACATCATCTTTGCAGGCATTATAATTCAAACACTGAAACTTGTAAACTTTTTATTATAGTCCTTTTTCACAATGCCTACGCTTAAGTACAATAGGTTTGTATACTTTTTGCAACTTTTTCTATCACACAGGTGCAAACCATGAATGCCAAGTTGCTCCTGTAGGTATTTTACTTGTAGGCAATGTCAGTAAGATGTATAAAATCCACCCTTTGTGTAATTGCTTCCAACTTAATTTTAGGTATCATATCACATTAATCTTTCACAGCCTTGACGTTTGCACCTCAGATAAATTACATGAAATCAGCAAAGAAGATCCTTCTAACGGCAAAACAAGCTGTGGATACAAATTCCAGATTGTATGTTCCATTGATGTGATAACGCAGAATAGACAGAGATGTGAGGTGTTTTCTAATGATTTAATTTGGGAACTAGGTTTCAAGACTTGCCTGTTGTCTCCCATCTTGAAAATCAATGTCACTGATTTCAGCTGTTGCCTTTGCACAGAGAAAATAATTACTAAGAGTGAAGAAAGTAAAATGTCTTTAATATATAAATTACTTGCATTTAGATCTCTGTCCACATATTTATTTTTACCTGGGCATTCCCAGGAAATTGTAAGAGCAAATTACTTAAATAAAAAAAAAAAAAAGGATGTGCAGTTAACCACAGTGAGAAGACATTTGGAAAAGCTCTTTCAAAATGCCACGTTACTGATGGAAAATGGTTTTCATGATATTTGCTTTCCCTTTCTAGAGTTCTAAAGAAAGCTCTTTTTTCAGTTCAGGGCCAAAGTCTAATATTTCACCCTGGCTGGCTGAGGAGAATGTGCTTTCAGCTGCTTCGTGTCATTGCTACAGTATTGGCCCATGTGTGCCAATATCGTGGTGCCCACAATGAGCAGTGTTTCAAAAAACCCCAAACCAGTTTGCAGCTCGCAAACTCTTAATTCCCTTAAAGGTGACCCAATCTGGCAAACAAAATGACCTCCTGATTGTACTAAGTCCAGTATAAATATTTCATTTCAGTATTAAGGTAGATTTGAGCAAACCCAGAAGTAAATCCTCTGGAATCTAAAACATTTACAAAATGAAGACTCACATTGCAGCATACTGCAGCACTGACCTAGTTCACTTGCATTTTCATAGCAACAACAGACATATCTGCAGTCCTTGCTTAAAAGGCATCAGTCATATTTACTATCTGGAAAAAAAGGATCAGTTAAAGTGGATGAAAACATTTTAAGATCATCAATACTGAAAGCATGGAACTCTATGACAAACATAATTTACAGATTTTTCAGCCGCTAAGCCACAGTTTTTCTTGCTTTTAGAAAATATTTTGTTTGAGTTTTATGTATCAGTGACTGATTCACTTGCCTTGACTGGTTTTTATCAACTGAGATAAGAATAAACAAGAAAATATAAGCAATATCCTAGAAAACTCCTTGTACTTCAGCATTCTCAATAAGATTAAAATAAAAAGAAGGAATGAAACTTGGAAGCCCTGACTAACTGAAGTAGACTGATGAATGCTGTCTTCATTTCGATGCACTGCTAGAGTGCTAGGCTCTGAATTGATAAAGTCTGAAGGTAAGAAATCTTTGTAACTGATCGAAAAAGCTTGATTATCTAAAAAAAAAAAAAACCAAACTATCATATATTTTAAAGATATTCAAATGTTTTTGTAGAAAGTGAAAGAACTGCAAAACAAGCTTATTAGATAGGGTTGCAAACCATTGGATGTAGAAAAGAACTGATCTCGGGAATTATTCTTTTCAAATAGTATTGCTCTTAGAAAGATGAAATGTACAATTTTATGCACCGATATATGTCTAAATGTAATACTTAAAAACCCACATGTACTCAAAAAAAATCTCTCTGGTGAGGATATCTCCATTTTATTCTTCATGAAGAGGTCACTTGGTCTGTTCAGCCTGGAGGAGACTGATGGGAGACCTCACTGCAGTCTGCAGCTTCTTTGTGAGGGGAAGAGTCTGGGCAGGCACTGATCTCTGCTCTGTGGTGAGCAGTGACAGGACCTGAGGCAATGGCCTGCAGCTGAGTCAGGGGAGGTTTAGGTTAGATATGAGAAAGGTTCTTCACACAGAGGGTGGTTGTGCCATAGAGCAGTGGTCACAGCACCAGCCTGACAGAGCTCAAGAAGGATTTGGACAATGGTCTCGGGCTCATGGGGCTACTCTTGAGGATGGTCCTGCGTAGAGCCAAGAGCTGGACTTGAGGATCCTTGAAGGCCCCTTCCAAATGATATTCTGTGATTCTGTGATAGTTACTTTAGAAGATAATATATGATTACTTTAAAAATGAATCAGAAGGGTCCTACAGGAAAGATGGGGAGGGACTCATTATGAGGAAGGCTAGTGACAGCATAAGGGGAAATGGTTTAAACTGTGAAGGGTTTATATTACATATTAGGAAGAAATTCATTACTGTGAGGATGTTAAGGCACTATAACAAATTGCCCAGAGAAACTGTGGATGCCCCATTTCTGGAAGTATTCAAGGTCAGATCAGATGGGGCCTTTGACCAACCTTGCCCAGTCTAAGGTGTCCCTGACAATGGCAGAGGGGTTGGTCCCTTCAAACCCAACCATTCTTTGTTTCCGTGATATGACTGTAACAAGTCCCTAAAATACTCTATTTTCAAAATGCTTGTTAATTCAAGTCAGTGTTTTTTATCTCTATTCAATTAATGATTGAGCATTTCAAGTCAGAACATAACCATAAGAATCATAGAGTCCAACACACATGATTTATTTAAATTTATCTGAGAAAATATTTTATTTAAATCTAACAAGGTAACCGTGAAGCTGTGAAAGTAAACATTTGAAATTCATTCCTTTTCCTTCAAGGTTCAACAAATTTTATATATAATTTAAATGCTTGTCTCCAAAAGATACTCTGTTTAATTTGATCTCAAATACTGTGGGAATAATTTTACATGGTGGTTTACTATCTTTCTTAAATGATCTTTGTAAAGCATGTTTCTTTTCATGCTTTTGGTCTGATAAAAAGTTCATTTAAAACAGTCAGAGAATAGTTTTTCTTTGTCTCTTCTGTTTCTAGTATTTTTTACTCTGCACTTTTTTTGTAAATCTTTACCCCAGAGAAAGCTTTGGATATGTATTATGGTCACAGATTTAGGAGTGTATACAAAATAACAAAAAATAAAGGTAAGCTTTTGGGCTGCAAGTTTCACTGAAGGTCTTTCACTGTGTGATAAGGCAGTATGTGCACACATTTCTCAACAGGTAGGTAAAGTGAAGCAGAAAGGTTTAGAGGCTGTGGATCTATTTAAAGACAAGCTGTATGGAAGAGCTGGGTGGAAGAGAGGGAGGGAGTTTAGATGAGCAGTGTCAGTTTCACTACAACTTCGAATGCAGCCTTTCCCTCTTATTAGATTACCTTCTTAAAGCTTCACTCCAACAATTGAATAACAAAACAGAATTTAGAGACTTAATGTCACACTTTTTAGAAAAAAAAATTAAGATCACTATAATGGCATTTCTGTCTCAGTATTTTTTTACCACTCTTATACATAAAAATAGTTTTATAGGCTTTTAGTTTTGACAGTACTGGATCAAGTTTTGCCACGTCTATATACACATAACATATAGATATGAATTTCTTATATTTATAGTATAACATGGTACAATGTCAAATTTGCAGTATTCAAACTGCTCTAAAAACTACTTTATTTCAATATAATAGGATATTCTTAACCAATGTATAAAAAACCTGCTTTTATTAAAAACCATTTTTCATTGTATCCAAAATATATTGCTTTGAAATCTTACCGTGAAAGAAATTAAAAAAGGGTGAATTTTAGACTAAGAAAAAAAGAAATGCTGAAATCTCCTGTGGAACTAGTATCCCAGTATTTAAACATTCTTTGTTCACATAGTACAAAACTCTATCTTTTAGAGAACTTTGACCAAAATATATAGCAAAGATCTTTCTCCTGAATGCTAACCTGGTGACTTAGGGTGAACTGCTGGCAACTGTGTTTGGCAGGATAAAGTACTTAAAGGATTGGCTTTTCTATTGAGATTGCCACAAAGCAATCTTGAATTGAAAATACTTTCTTTCATACCGCTAGCTATGATTTTCTTACCAATATTTCTGCTCAACTTTTACATTCACTGACATATTTTATCCATGATAATTGAGACAGATCATGACTAGTAATGATCATAGACTAAGATTTTCTCTATTTCTCACACTTTAATTTCAAAGGAGGAACACTTTCATTTGTGAGCCATGAAGGAGGCAAGAACAGGAAAAAAATGGAATTCAGAAGATGACTGAATAAAAACTGACTTAAATTGACAGTCTTGCAGTTACTAAGCAAAACACAGAGTTAATCTCTGTTAATGAGTGAAAATGGTTGAAATCTCATAGTAAAAAAAAATGTTTATAAATGAAAAGAATTTAAGTAGAAGTGTCATTCCAGGCAGAAATTTATCTAAGGGGCACCTGTTTCATTATGGTGTCTTCTGTAGAAATAATTTAATAATTTAGAAGAGCAAACACTGAATTATCAGTGGAAGTTCTTACTGAATGAATTGTTAAGATTGCCATTCAAATATTTGGCCCATTTATGAGAGCTAATGGAAGGGCAATTTAAGTTATTTAGTCTGAAGATATATAAAAAATTCTAAAACAAAATATTCAAAAATAAAAAAATTCTGTCAATGGATATTCATACTGTCAGGAAATCTATCCATTATTATAAACACCACAGATAGCAAATACAGTGATTAAGATTGCAACATCTTTCCATGGGAAGGTTCTATTTTGGTTACTCTGAGTAAATGTAACTAAGAGTCCATTCAGTCTGTTGAGGATGCAGCAGGGTATGGAAACAAAAAGCATGTTATAGAAGGTATTGAATAAGGACAAGGAAAGAGAGCTTAGGAGCCTGGAAGTGGGAAATGTGAGACAGAGGAACTGCAGGCAATTAAGCAGAATGTGTACATGGAGACTAAAATAGAGGTAGAATGATGCTGCTATCCTTTTTGATCAAACAGATGCTTTCAGTAAATAAGGAGAGTGGAAATGGGATCAGTAGCCTTATCGATAATTGGAGAGAGATCAGAAACCAGATGCAGGGTTGAGATATGACAGATAGAAAGGCTGAGAAAAAGATTAGTCAGAGTGATGAATAGGAGACCCATCAGTTCTGGCTCCTCTAAGCATTTGGGAAAATCAGCACCCATTGAGCTCATATACAGTTCCCCAAATTACTGGATATTTTACATTAATCTGTCATATCTTAGTTTTCCATTTATAAAAAGGAGATAGTAATATCTACTCAGTTCATGGGAACACTGTAAAAATAAATGTATTAACGTTCATGAAGCACTTAGATGCTGTAATGATGAGCCCCATAAAAGGCTTCTGAGGAAATTAATTTCATCCTCAGAGTAGGTTTTGAATAGTCTGAATTAATGAAGGCAGGGGGCTGTGCACTTAACAATAAAAAATAGAACACTGTTCAGTATGTGCACAGTAATTCTTCTGTGACCTGAGTCTAGTGTGTCAAATATAAAATAAAAAGAAAAAAAAAAAGCAAAAAAAGAAAAAAAAAACCCAGAAAAATAGGAGATTTTGTGACAATTCCATATTTCAGAACTCCAGCATTCAAGGCAAAATTCAGGCTTTGTAGACAATGATGGATCCCTCATCCTGTAGCTTGGATGTTTGACCTTGCAAATCTAATAAAATTTACTGTAAGATTTAATGTGTAGCTAGACACACAGTATATAAATTTCTGACTTAATGCATTTTGTTTTAATTAGTGTGGTAGGTATGTGGGTGGGCTCAGGTTTTACATATTTATAGAATCCTGAGGACATTTTTACATGTTTCCATGCTTGATGAGATCTAGGGCTAAAACCTAATTAAAAGGTTTGTTTGGGGGATTTTTTTTGTTTAGCTCTGTATGTGATGTGTGTTTGTATATGGAGAGAGATTACAGTACATTTTATAGAAAGAATTTGCTTCTTTTTATATATATATATACACCATATATATATATATATATATAAATTTTATATATATAAAATTGTTTTCATGTCCTATGAAAACAATTTCTAACATGTGACATTTAAATCCAGTGTAGAAGAAACTGTAAATTGCTAGATGCTGATGGCAGACATGAAAAAACTACCCAGTCTCACAGAATTTAAGACTATAATGTTACAGAATTTGGCATTATCATCATATGGTGGTTATCTGTGAAGGTTTTTGATGTTATCATTGTCACAGGTAAGTTGACAATTGGAAATTATTTTGATTTTGTTTTCAAAATAATTACAAGAAATGATAAACAAATCAACAGTTATATTACCATGCTCACGATTTTGAATGCAAAATGCTAAAAAAAATATATATAATTACTCAGTTGAGAATACAACTTCCATGTTGACAAAACTTCCCATCTTGGCATCTTTAGGTGATTTAATTAGAGTTCTGCTGTGAACACTTGTGAAAATATCAAGAAGGTCAAAAGAAAAATTGTTCTTGGAATTGCACATTGTTGTAAAGTAGAGTCACTGAAATACTAAATTTCATGTATGTTGGAACTAGTTTAAGTCAGGCTTTACTCTTACATTCTTGTCTTCTCCCATTCCCAAAGTAAATGCAATTTTCTGTTACTGCTATCTAATGCTTCAAGCTGCTCAGTCCTTATGTAAAACTGAACAAAGACGACCATTGAAGTTGGGGTGCATGTAGATTAACTTTAATTTTATCCCACTATCTCTTATTTTTAATTTTTAGTAATCTATCTAAAAAAATTATAAGCATTCTCTTTCATTTCCTTTGCCAGGCAAACTCAACTTGACTTCTCCTAATTCTCATTTATCCATGTGTTTCAAAACTTTCCAGATGTTTTCTTTGATGATCAATCTTTCTTCGTTGTAGGTTTCTATTCGTAATAACACTTATAACACTAGTAACACTTCTTCAGTGTTATTAACTCAGACAGAATTCAACTCTTAGAAGTTTTCTTCCCTGAGTTCTACAGTATCATCAAAAGTGACTCCACTGCATTTATAAAGAGTACAGTTCCTAAATCAGCTTAGATGTCCTGTCTACTTCTCTCTTCTTCCATTCCAGGCTTGTGCTGCCCTTTCCTTTGTACTATCACAAGTACTTTTGCCCCTGCACTTATAAACAGAAGAGTAACCAGTCAGACTACCTTGCTTTTCAATGAGACCAGGAGCCTGATTTGTTTCTCAGGAAAGCTGTACTACATCTGTGTCAGGATAAAGAAGGGAGAAAAATGAGAGCAGGAATATGTGCAAGAAATTTCAAGTAAAACTTTTCATTTGAAAGAATTTACAATAGTGGTCACCACTATATGCCACACCTGGAAGGGTCCTAATAGAGAGATGACACAGTAATTTCCAAAAGTCAGTCTAAGATAGAACTTGTGAGGGAAATTTACAAAGTGTTGTCTGGTCTTTGCACAAAATTCTCCTTCAACCTTTTAAAATTTCTCCTGTTTCGTAATGCTGATCTTAATTACTGTCATTTATATTTAAATGCCAAGTCTAATGATTCATTAGCATGATAGATTAGATTGTGAAGGATAGGTGAGATAGGTTATGGGCAGGTTAAACACCAGCCTCCCAGTCCTGCAGAGAAATGCACAATGCTAAAATGAGAAGTCAGTAGATGTACGATGCATCTTTAAATGATTGCTGTAATTACATTTCCAACTGTGTCTCTCTACATGACTGACTTCTATTAATTCTTCCAAAGAACAAGAAATATGAAATGTACTGTGTAAAGTGCATTTTCAGAGTAAAAGACTAAGCAGAACTTACACCTCAGAGTACTTTTTTGGCATCAAAACTTATGTAGCAATAAATAAATGTGACAAGATTAATAAATCTCATTTCTACTTAAATAGTTGGAAATAATCATAACTTTTTTCGTGTTTGATGGATATGAGGATCAGTGAGATTGAAGTTATCTCTATGTGCAATTCAAATGGAATGAGATAATAAATGTTGCTCAATGGAGTACATCCAGAACTGATATCCCTTTCTGAAGCTAGTAACTTATCCTAATAAGTATCAAATCTGTGCTGTATTGATGTATAATCCCTAATCAGGGATCTGACCTCAACTTTTCACACTGCCTGCATTCTAGTGCTATCATCCAAAAGAATAAATATTAATTTTAATTAAGAATAAAAGATTTGCTGTATTAGATCTTCCTGAGTTTTCTTTCTCAGTGTTGTCAAAATGTCCCTTTCGGGCTGAGGTGATGTATGATTTCACCACAGAAAATTCAAGAGGATGAAGTTAAGGAATGAGTGAGTTGTTTCTAAGGACAAAGAGGAACCAGCTTCGTTTGGGAGAACAAGGAAATTCTTATATCTTTGCTTTTCGGACAAAGATTTTGTCTAAACTAATGTAGTGAAATGTATAAAGAAATAATCTCCTGCACTGGATTTTCAGCACAGATAGGGTCACTGTATTGGAAGAGTACCTGGGACTCTTTGGTAGGACCACAGCCTTCCCCAAGGTAATTCTTGTAACGTTTTAGGTGTTAGCAGAATTGACTAGGGGCCATTCTCGAAAGAGAATTTAGAAGTACTCTGTGTCTTGGAAGGTAAATCAGTTTAGAATTACGGACGTGGAACTTTACATATGATTTGCTCTCAGTGCTAGGGAATGCTTACTTTGCTAGCACAAAGAAGCCCTTTTGGAAATGACAGGATACTGTTTTGAGACAACAGACAGAAGATGAAAGAATTTCTCTGCTCTCCTTTTGTCTTTGTGAAAGAAAGCACCTGCATTTGTAGATAGGAAAGGATTGGGCTACCTTTGCTCTTTAAAGTGTTTTAATGGAGAGGTAAGGTTTTTAAATGCTGATGTAGCAATGGAAAAATGGAAATTGACTGCAATTTTTAGACAGCTTCAAAAGCAGAACTGAAGGGACAGAAACACAGAGGCAGTCTATCAGACCTGATCTTATGCTAGTACAGACAGGCTGCTGTTGATAGGTTAGGAGACCATTTCCAAAGGCATACTGTGGAAGGGGAGCTCCAGGAAATGAGTTGCTTATTTTTTTTCCAAAGCTTTGACTGGACACCACTCCTGAATACAGTTGGACTCCCAGAGGATTTACCTTTTGACAATACTCTATGATTTGTTTGGAAATTTGAACAACATAAAATTCATTAATTTTGCCATTCTTTCAGAAAGAGTGGGTGCTGCCTTCACAGTTTTAGATGACTTGCTTATTTTACTGATTTCACCAATCTGGTTTTCAGTCTTGGATTCTGGAAGTGATTCTCACTATGTAAAGTGAGGTTGGAGGTAAATTTTCATTGAAGAATCACCATAGCCACAACAGAAGATAGATATGTAATTTCCAGCAGGAGAGCTTTGAGAAATGCTGCTTAAAATTAGTTGTAATGAGTTCTGCTATTTTTTGTTCCTAAAGTTGATTATTCTAAGGTGTTCATTCACTTTAAAAAAAAAAAAAAGAATCTAGAAATGAATGACAGAAGGCTTAATTAAACCCACTATGTGTCTGTCATGACACTGGCAACTTTCAAATCTTGCTTCAGGAAGTCTTATGTTTAACAACAACAGTTTAAGCATGTGCTGAATTTTAAGGACGTACATCACCCCACTAGCTTCAAAAGGATTATGCAGATACTTTAAGATGAAGTGCCTTTTTAGATTAGAGCCAAAGTTCTTAGCATTTTGCATCACTGAACTTAGTTATATAAGCCGAATATTTCACTGAACAATAAAGTATCATCACAGCTAAAATTCAAACAATTTCATTTTCCAGACTTCTACTCTGACTGAAAACATATTTTTTTCAACATTTTTATATGAAAAAAATATATATTTCAGTTAATTTATTTCCTGATCCTCTTAAGAAAAGAAAGGGCTAGATTGCAGAATTTTAAAGTAGATATGTGCGAGTGGTTTGAACATTTATGTAGGAAACTATCGCTGGAAAGAACAGGTGAAACTGTTGGTAGAGTTTGACAAATTCACATTAATTTCAAATTCCCTGAATTATATTCTTAAATTAATAAATTATTTATTAATAAAATGCAAAAAAGGTTCTACACAAAATTTACTTTTTATGGCATTTACACATCGTTTTCAGGTCCCTTTTAAGCATATATTTTCCAAAGAGAGCATATTGAGATAGTGAAGAAAACAATGCAAAAATATTGTGGTGCAAGTCACTGTTGTATGTGTAGCTACTCCCAACTGATACAGTAACACTCTTCACACAGCTGTGATACTCTCAGAACAAAGCAGTCACAAACTTAAAAGTTTATTACAGGATGATCAGGGACACTTTTGAAACTGAAAGTATAAAAACCTGCATTTTGATTTCTTTTCTCACTTCAGTTTTCACCTTTCATTTATTGTACCTAAAACTGTTTAGATTGATATGATTTTGAAGTAAATGTTGCTATTGTAATGCCATTTTGTAATTCTGCATCTTCTGGAGTGAACATGAGAAACAAAGGCTTTTATCAAGTCTAGAGGGTTTAAATAAATCAACTTTTACAAATTATTGCTAGGAAATTATGATATATACCCAATAAGGTGTCCAGGGAGCATGATGGCAGGAAAGAAACATAGGTGATTAAATTAATTTCTTAGTAGGTGAAGTCAATAAAAAGGTTGACAAAAGTGTGCTGTGATAGAATGGGCAATGTGCAGGCTGTCTCCTCAGGAAACTATTGATTTATATGTCTGCAGCATGGGTAACTTCTTATTCTGTACATCATTGGTCAGTCATCATAGATCATCCATTGGAAAAGGACATTTAAATTAAATCTAATCAATACCCATCACTGTAGATTAAAGGGAATAAAACTGATTTAGTAAAAGAAAAAAGGAAATGATGCAAAGAAGCCAGTGACAATTGCATTACTATAATTGCAGTGAGGTGTTCCATAAATGACAGGAAGAACTTGTTTTCCCCTGCCCTTTTTGGTTTTTAGTCCAGACTGTAAATATCACTGAGATGGTAGGCTTGTGAAAGGTTGACTAATCCATAGATAAAAGAAAGCAATTTTGTTTTGTGACCTAATGGAATATAGAGATTGTATATGTGGTAAAAGTAAGCACAAAAAACATCTGCTGCAGTAGCCAAAGATTTTAAGACGCTGCTCAAAGAGAAGTTGTGGAACCACATACAAAAATATGCAGTTGTTTTGCAGTAAGGCAGACAGACTTAGTCAAGCTGAAATATATATATTTTTTTTTCAATTATGCATCAGGTTTTGTTTTTATTGAAAAAATACACTTCTAATTTCATTTACAGCACGTGATAGTTTTCTTTTTTTTTTTTGCCTGCTCTTTAAAAATAGCATAAACCAGCATGACCTTGGGCATGAGACATGATAGGAAATGCAAAGAAAATAGAAAAGAGAACTTTTATTGAGTTTAAATCTTCATAAGTATTTGCTGTGTTAGTTTAAAATTTAAGGCAGGCCTTTAACTACACATAACTGGTCTTCCAATTTTGCTCCATAAAAATAACCAGTGATAGAGTGGGCTATTTCAAGTATTATATCTCTAAACATATACAGAGTAATGTTCACTTTATATCTCTTTCTCTTTCAAATCCAAGGACATGATATAAGTATCTCAAAGTATTTCCTATTTTAACTGTGCACACGTATGCAAATGATATACCACATAAACATTTATATTTGCAATGCATCACCAGTGCTGAATTACATGATAATAACCATAGCAACAGGGCCTTTGGCCATGGAATTGGGAGAGAGCTAAGGGCCAGTGTAATAAACATGCTCTCCTTTTTCAGGTTTCATGGTATTTTTACATAGGCACCTTAGAGTACACACTTTGTGCTTAAGATGGTGTCAAAGGTCTTGGTTAATGATCCCTGCTCCATTTTGAGCTGCATACCATTTCTCTTTTTAATTAGAAGAACGACTTTCAAGTTGCAAAGAGGTAACTATTTTCCACAGAGGTACAACCAATTGTTTGAATTGTATTCAAACAATTACATGCAATTAATTTTATTTTTTTTCTCTGTCAAAATAGTAAGTTTCTAAGCTTTTGGAATCAATATCCATGGTTTTCAGCAATGAAAAAGAAAATGAAGGCCATTATGTGTAGCTCTGTATCTCATAGTCAGAAACGGCTTTGCTTTTCCTTGGTATTATAGATAATTCTTCAAGCCATTAGATCCCAGTAAAACTGTAGAGCACCAATTACTTTAATTACTTTAAGGTTAGGACATTTCCTTAAAAAATCTATTCCAATGCTTTACTTTCTGTCTTACTGAAATCAACTGGACACAAGCAGGCCAGCTGTTACCAAGAAATACTTCCCTATAAAGGGCACTGGAAGAGGTGGCCCTTGGACCTGACTCAAAACAACTTTTCAGTGATACAAGCTTCTGGTATGTTCCTATGAGCTTACAGTGCAGTGATGTCATTAAGCATGAACTAATTTAAACAATACTAAAATCTGAGATGTTGCATAATGCAAACATTATTTCAACATGAATGCCAACTAATTAAGATCAGGGAATTGAAGAAGCATTAAAACAGGAGCAGAAGAGAAAGTATCATGCTACATAGACATTAAACTACAAATACACATTGAACTTGAAATTACTCTTGTGAACAAGTTTCTCATAAACTCTTCTAAAAGAGCTTCAATCAGTTTTTCCTCTAACATTTTAAAAATATTTTTATGTCCTTATAACAGCCTTTTCTCCGATGCAAGTCCTGCAGTATTATTTACTACACCTTAGAATGCTTCCAAAAAGCATTCTGCCATTAAACTTTCCTAAGAAACTTACATAACAATTTCCAAATACTTTAATGGACAGAAATCACATTCCAGACCTTAAAATATAATAATTTTGATACCTGTAAAAGTAGATGTGTAAGATAATACAAACTTAAAAATCCAATGAAAATAAACCCTCAAAACAGAATCTCTTCTTTCTTTTTTTTTTTTTTTTGGTCACTTATTTATCTAAATTGATTTTAATGGAGAAGGTAATAATATAGGGGCCTGATTTAACTATTGGATGTAGATGTAGCTATTGAAACTCGTAGGTCTTCAATTGTTGAAACTCAAAGATCTTCAATTTTGAAGATTGAATTTTTTGTTTGAGCTTCAGCTCTCACTTTCCCTCTATTTTATTTTTTTTTTCAATTGGAGTTTAAATAGCCACCTTGTAGCCCTACTCTTGACCTAGGAACAGAAATCTGAGGTTCAGATTGTGGAACCATGTATTTTTACCAGTGGTTGGGTTCTCTAACCAAGAGATTTGTTGTAGGATAATTTTCTTGTCTAAAAGATAAAATGCAGTAGGATTTTCTCAGAAGTTGCATTCAAGACTGAAGTCCAATAATACCATGATACTCTTGTGGTGCTTAGAGTTTTAAACATGCTGCCCTGGCATGAGCAAATTTTTACAAATGTCATTATTCTTCCCAGCTCAGAAGTAGGTGGATAGTACCATGATCTCCCTACAAATACCTTGACAGAATATGTAGCACATAAGAATTAAACACTAAATTATAAGAGGTCTGACCTGACCAAGGAGGAGTGGATCAAGGGAAGATCAGACCTCACTGCTGAGTTCTTGACAACTCCAGATGTGCTAGTAGACATGCAGATGGCAATTTCTCCTTAAACCCATTTTTCCAGCTGTGGCTATATGAAGATCTGCCTCAAATTTAATGGGATTTTCTTATTTTCAGCGGGATCTGATAAACTAGGATGGAGTTCTTTTTGTACACCTCCTCTTAAAAACCACTCATGGTAGGATTTATCTAGATAAACTAATAAAATTATGTTGGATTTTTTCCTGTAAAGTGCTGAGGGGAAGTTAGGGTTGAAGAGAAATCCTGGCTCTGTTTTTCCTGCTAGTATGTTTGACTGTAGAGCATCCTATTGATAGACCATAGTGTTTACTTGGGATCATGAACTATTGATAGCTTCTGAGAAGTATATTGTAGTGAATGATTACAAAAGCTAAGACATTTTTGGTTTCCATTAACGACTATAAAAACCCCTTCAGTTTTATATTGTATGAAAGGATGTGAATAAGTATGAAAGGATATGTATGCAAAAACAAGGACATAAACCATATATATTTATATACATATATACATGAAAAAAAGCAGTTAAGGTGCATACTATTCAATAGATATATAGGCACTTTATCTCATTTTATTCCTAAGTTTACAGTTCTTTCTTTCCTGCTCAGAGAGTGTGGCAAAATGATAGATGTTTCAGTAAAATACCAATGACTGAAACACATACACTGTAGAGTATTCAAGTATACCATTAAAGTACAGCAGTTGGGATCATGTACTGGATTTATTTTCCCTTATGATTCTATTTTAAAAGTAACAATTCTACAGAAAATCACTATCTTCCACTAAGTATTTTATGTCTGATTTTGAGATTCTAGCTCAAAAATGTTAGTGTCATTTGTATAACATATTCAAATTACAATTTAATGCCTTATCAAGCAATGTAAAGGTCTGATTTATCAATATTTAAAGAAATGTTACTCACATGCAAACTGAAGAACAGCCTCTCTGCTTAAAATACTGCCAAACATATTGGTAGTTAAACATTGGTACTGTCCAGAATCTTTCATTTCATTGGGGTTGCTGATGATCAAACTTCCTTCTATTAAACTGAAGCGATAATCACTTTCAACGTCGATTTCAGTTCCATTTCGAAGCCATCTTAGGGGAAAAAAAACAAAAACCATAAAACCCCACTGAAAGACTGCTTGAGCATTTAATAGCCAAGTGAAGGTAGCAAGCTTAGGACAAAGAATCTGACAGCTCCAGTTCTAATTACAGCTATTCAAAGATATCCTGTGCAGCAATACATTAATCTGGCAGAACTTGAAAGCAAAAAATATAAGCAAAACCTGATCTTCAGCCTCTGAAGAAACGGGATATTCTTTGTTTTGCCTATGCTAAATGAAAATAATGATCTCTTCTTTTTTCTTCTTTCCCCCTCAAAAAACCCCTAATGTTCACAAAGGCTTAAGAATTGAAAACTGCATAGCAGATGCATCCTTTATGTCAAAAATGGGAATTTTACTGTGCTTATGATAATCAAAGTTTTAACTCATATTTTATCATTAAAGCCTTAGGCCCAGCTGAGCTTACAGGTGCTGCACTGCATACAAACAAGGAAAGGTTTTTCCATTCTTTCAGCATTTGATCTTCTCAGCCCAAGAAACAGAGACACCTCATTTAATAGAGAAAAAAAGAAGAGCAAGACCTGTGAAGAGCAGCAGGTAGATTGATGTACATAGGCTGCTATACACTATAGGATTTTGGCAACAGACAAAGGCAAAATAATATCATCTGAATCAGTATACACAGAATTCAAAGACTGGAACAGAAGACTGGAATCAACTGCTGGGTAGCCAAGGGCAGTTCCTGGCAGCCACTAGTTACATGAAAACTAAGAACAAATAAACAGTCTGAATAAAGAATGCTAAGTTAGGGAGGTGTTTGGGAGTGAAATAATAAGCCTGAGCAGTAAATTCAAGGATGGGTGTGAAGATAAGACAGGAAAAAGCCAGGCTGTAGGAAACATTGAAAGTATCCCAACTGAGGCAAAGTTTTGAATGATTCCTGAATAAACACTTATTTTTTGAGGTTTCAGAAGTAATCTGAATGTCTCATAATTTTTCAGTTGTGCAAGTGGTTTTATGGGTTTTGTTTCCCGCCTGACCCAGATATTGTCTGCCAAAAAGCCTCAGCCTCCCATACTTCTCAAAAGACTGAAGCAACAAACCCTGTAATAGTCCACTGGCTGCAAGAGAAAATATTTTGTGTGGTAGATTAATAAACTTCAGCACTCTGGAATAATCTCTTATATGTGTGTGTTTGCAGTTTCTGAATAAAAGAAAAACATCCACATATGAAGACTTTTACATATCTGTAAATACAATTACATGAAATTGTAAGAAGAATGCAAAGAAGACATAAGAAGTGTAAACAGATAGGGTACAATTATAATGCCCAGATATTTCTTTCATTACTCTTTTGCTGTCGTTCTGCAGTTTCTAAGTTGGCTTGGGAAATTTCCAGGAACTTGCAAGCTTTGCCAGAGATCAGCAAAGACTGGAAGAACTTGGCAACATTTAGACTCCACAGACAACTTTAACAAAGCAAAATAATTATTAATTCACCCTATCTTGTTAAAATTCATGGTGAATAGGGTACAGAGAGCAGAATTCAGCTGCAGTAGCGGTGAATATCTCTTAATCCAAAGGTCAGAATTGTCAGAATTTGGATGAACTGCGAATCTCCTATTTGTCCCTTCTTTTCACAATTGGACTTTTGATTGTAGAGCTCCTCTGTATCACTGAATGTTAGAAATGAAACAGCACTGAAAATTTATTTATATTTTAAAGGATAGCAGGGGAAGTTTGGTAGGATTAACTATGTTTTTAAATAGATAACATACAAAGATGAGGTAAATAGGAAAGGAAGTTTTAATTTGAACATTTGATTATTGGTTTATATTTTGAATGAAATCATAACAAAAGTTAACTTTTATACATATATCCTTGTCTATATATGTGGAAAAGAATGCAAAAGTAATTGATCTTGAATGGGAATTTAGATAGGGAAAAGGAAAAAAAAAAATCATGTTTTGGCATTTCCAAATGAGAACTGCCCAAAATTCAGCTAAACTAGCTTTTTTCCTTTAGTTTCATTTTCAGCTAAGTTCAATTAAAAAACATGTTCTTTGAATTCTACCTCAAAACTTTGGATCTTGATAGTTACCTGCCTCCACATCTTGTGGTCAATCCTGAGGGATTGTATTCTCCTCATGTAATCTATGCACATTATAGGAAAAGAAATATTGAATTAGGTGACTTTTTTTCTAGGTAACCTGACTGATCTGCAAGGACAAAAAAATTGTCCAAAATACAACACTTCCAAGGTCACAGACTGTTAGGAAAACTCAGATGCATTTTTTCTTGAAGAAAGCTGACAGATAACATTTCAAATTACTATAATCTGGTTCAAGCAGAAAAAAAAAAAATTAGAAAACTATTTCAATTGCGGTAAATGAAACTGACAAAACAAATACTACCCAGCTTATGTGTGGCCTAAGTAAAAGAGTCCATGGAGGGTTTCACAATCAGTGAAAGCCATGTAGTTGAGTGGCATCTTGGGGAATTCAACATCTGCTTGTAGCTCAGTAACTCTGCTGACCTGTGAGATCCCACAGGAAGTTTGTGAATGTCTGTATTTATCATTAAAGGGATTGCAGTTATCATCTTCATTGTACTAACCCGACTTGTGATGCTAAGGTATGATTTGCTGAAATGCTAAACAAACAGAATCAGTTTATCTCAGGGAGTTATTCCCTAAAATTGTATATCAAAATACCTTAATGACTGAAAGTCACTAAATTAAAACCTGTTATTTCAGGGTAGAGTTTGGATAAGCAGAAACAAAGTTTTTTGAAAGGAGGAACATCTTAAATTATGTGAACATTCTCCATTCCATTAGAACAAAGCCATTTCCAAGAACAAAAAAAAAGAAATTGTGAAGAGGTTATGAACACTGGGACACAAATTACACAGACTAAAGAAATAAATTTTTAAAAAGGCAGAGATAACATTGAAATTTTTGAGTGCTTTAAGGGTTCTTTTAATACAAATTTTAATAAATACATACTGTGCTTTGGTTTTGGCCAAAAAAAATTCTTAGCAGCACATGCCTCAGAGCACATGTAAATAAAGGTCCAGTGCAGCTGGCCAGGGCCTTTGGTAACGTGGTTAGGTAGTGGCATACTCAAAAAACTTTGTTTATCTGTAGATCTTTTGAGGCTAAAGTCCGTCTACATTTGTCCTGAAGAATATTATCTTCCTCAGAGAGTAATTTTTACTTCTTTTCCCTCCCCTTGAATGGTAGTGTGCATTGCAAATTCTGCGCAGAGAAGTGGCAGCAGGAGAAGTTAAACTGTGCTGTTTGAGTTAGGCCTTTTGAGTTTAATCTGTCCTTCCGTGAGCAACAGTCGGGAAAGTTTGCTTATGAGGCTGCTGACACAAATTAATCTCTGGAGAATTGAAGAAATGGTTATCAAAAAGCCATAAAGCATCCCAGGTTGGAAAAGATTTTAAAAGATCATTTTCTTCAGCATTATATGGAAAATGGAACCTAGACGAGATGATTTTTGTTTGTTTGCATCTTAAAAGGCTTCAGTGATTACTGAGGAGTATGAAACCTGCTTGCCTCTTGCCTTCTCCATGTAGCTCCCTGTGAAGAAAGAGTCCTTATTGTCTTTGTAGTCACTTTTGAAAACATGCTGGAAGTCTGTATTTGTTGATTGCATTCCACTTGGAATACAGAAAAAAATGGTTGGATGAAGAAAGAAAGGAGATGGCACAAATTCTCCACAGACAAAATTTCTACAAGAATAATGAGGTTTTCGGGGAGACTTGAATATAGGACACTCCTGTTTTGGGGGTGAATTTGTGCCTTTTCCCCATAGTCGCAGGCTACGTTTAATAGATCAACCACACTTTCACAATGTGTGGCACTAATCCCCCTTTTTTCTCTTTTTTTTTTTTTTTATGATCAAAAATCACCAGTAGGTAACAGAATTTACCCATGGAATGTCAGTAAAGAAGAATGCAACATAGCTTTCATACTTCATAGTGAGGAATTCATGCTATTCTAGTTTGGAGAATTTCTGGATATTCATTCCTAATCCCATGTTACATGTTTTAGTCATGCCTGTGCTGTTGCGGGAGGAGGTGGCTTGTATCATGCATCAGATCCATTTAATGAGTCCATATGTTGCAAAGAGGCAGATTGAATGGTTGTAATGTTTAAGGATGGTACTGCTTCTGGATTTCTTCAAGTTATAGAAATGCTAGAGCTCTGATTCAAATAGCTCTAAGGAAAATTCAACCAGAATTCTGAAGAATTCGCAAGTTAAATAAGGGTAAAAGGCAAAAGGCAAAAGACAAAATGCAGAACTGATAATTGCCATCTCTGATAAAACACAATAATAAGAGTCCTTATGTTCCCTTTGTAATTGAAGAATGATTTTATGAGAAAAGATGAAAGGTATGTGGGAAAAAATAACCAACCATATGTTCCCCCAGCCCTCTTACATCACCAGTAATTTCCATAAAATATGAGCAGAGACAGATATAGCAAATGGGTAAGGTGACTGCAACATACTGCTACCACCTGTAAGTGAGCACCATCAATAAACTGCACTCTGAGGCTCACAGATGTGTCATCACAGGCCTGAATAATGGATAACCGTGGCCTACAAGTCTGTATGGAAAAATAAGCAACAGGTGATGGTGGCAGAGGAATAAAATGCTAGGCTTGTGAGTGAAAAACAACCAGATTTGACACGGCCATGGTATCTTGTAGTGCCAAGTCACGTCATTTAATGTACATATATTTTGCTGCCTTCCCTATATGTTGGGATAGTATTTTGTAGCTTTATAGATGCTTAGAAATAAAAAAGAAACCCAAAGAATTAGATTTTTTTTGTCAGTTGTCGCAGACACAATTCAATAAACTGGACAAAAGGAGTCTCTCCACATGGATAGAAATGATGCAGAGAGTATATAATTTGAAACTTAACATATTGCTTTGCCCTAATCACTGCCATTTCTGCTTCTTGCTTATTCAGAATCACAAAAAGCATTCAATTAGGAAAACTACTAGTGTCAGAGAGCTGTTTCTGTTGTTTCTCACCAAAATACATTGATTCTCAGAGTAGCGTTGCAGTGGCTAATATTCTGAAAGCTAAAAAAATAAAATTCTAAAACAGGTACCTGTATGTAGGAGTAGGATTTCCACGTGCTTGACAATTTAGAGACACTTTCTTTTCTTCAGAATCAGTTGGAAAAATCATATCATCTGGCTCTTGTACAAACACTGGCCCATAATCAACACTTTCTGTCAAAAAAATAAGAGCGACTGTTTAAGAAGGCTCAAAAAATACAAAAGTGTTATAGATTTTATAATGTGAGATTAAAATATGCATAATTATACTTGTTTTACAGAGGTTCATGTTGCATTACTTTAGATGTTGTATTAAAAAGCAATTATTAAAAGGAAAAAAATTACAAAGAAGAAATATAAAATATATTACTAAGTGAAGCATAGAACATATAGTATGATTTAAGTGTTTATTATACCAAAGAATAGATTTCTCATCAGATATATTTTGGCCTGAAGTCTAGTAAGAAGCTCAAGAGACTTAAGAGGAATTAACTCTGCTTATAGAGAGCAAGGTAAACAAAAAATTTCCTACGGCTTGCAGCAGCTTTTGTCACAGAAAACTGATACACAATATTCCCTCCCCTTTCCACAGAAAACTAATACACAATTCCCTTTCTTTACGTCAAGGAGTGCTAAGAAAAATCACTTGGAAAATTAATGGCAGCAAATCACGTCTGTTATTAAATAATATATAGCTACATCTGACATTTCATTTTCCTCCACTGTCCTGTCTAATTTTGGCATGTACCTTTATCTTGATTAGAATTTACATTTCTGAACTAAAAAAAGCTTTACAGACCCATAGAACACATCTGTGATTTCAGTTCATTCATATTATGAAGTGAGAAGTATAAGCCTTCAGAAAAAGCAAAAGGTCACAAGCAGAGTATTCCTGTCATGTTGGTCTAAATGAATAAAATTCTGACTGTGTACCAGAAGCCTGTGGAATTTTAATATTTTTAGGCTTACTCCAGACTCATGGATGATTTAATCACATGGTCCTCTTCACCTTTAAAGCACTAGCCTGTCTGTAGAGAGGTAGTGGCATTGTGGTGCTGCTTGCAATGAAACATATGGGAGCAGGGTTTTCTCTGTTGGTTTTAGAGCTTCATATGTTCATGGGATAGGTGTCCTCCAGTTCTTACTGAGGTCAGCACACCACATTAAGCATTTTATAACGTCCTGCTGTATTTGTCCTACCAACAGCAGCTTGAAGTGAAAATAGGTATCCCTGAAGACTTAGGGTTTGGTCACTCACCTGAAAATTATTTCCTATATTCTTTTACCAACTCCACACAGCTTCAAATACATTAGGGTTTCACAGTTTTGGGAACTGCAACCTTTATGATACTAATTAAATACTTTATCCTACTAATAATAACCTTTATCATACAATCTGAGGGTAACAGCCTCAGAAAATCTAAGTAGACAGGAAAAGTTATATGGGGCTACAAGTCTTGGTACAGAAAAGAAAGACTTGGAGTCTGAAAAAGATGGGAATTGTGGGAGACATAGGTCATAGCACGTTAGTTTTGAAATGCTAATTTCCATGTCTTTAAATTCTTCCATTTGAGGTTTCTCAACTCTTTTATCATACAGTAAAAAAAAAAGACATAAGACTCCATTATGCTTTTCGAGCTTTCTTTTTAGTGACTACTCACTTATTATATACTTCAGTTTTGTCTTTTTACACTACTATTCAAATGCAGATTTTGAAAATACCTATATTTTTAGGTATGTCTGCTTCTGCTGGAATAGATTCAAATAATTAACCTGTTGATTTGTAAAGTCAGCAAATAAGAGCAGAAGCAATTAGTAGTATCTCTTTCCCATAATTTTCCAGCCTATTAGCCCTACTTGTAGGACTTTGTAAAGGAGTATGGATTGCTGTTTTGCATATTTATATTAATGTGTAGGTACATTGCTTTGCTTGGGTTTATTGGCAGAAATGTGTGTTCTGGAACTAATATCTGCATATTAAAAAAAGCCCCAAAAAACAATCCACAAGCAAATCAATCACAATAAGTGACTTCTGATAGGTACTGATATTATTGAAGACAATATAACTCCGTAGTGTATAATAAAACTCAGTAGTGAATTTTGAGAAATACATCTTAAAATGCCATGGGGGAAATGGATTCAGCTGGAAAAACTTATTTTAATAAAGGTAAATGTTGGTACAAACACAGTGTGTGGATTTTTTATCCTTTGCTCACTTGCATTGCACTAAAGAAAACACTAATGTATGTAGCTGAAAATAAACAGAACTGACATTGAGCTAGAGTTTAGCAAAACCAAAAATTAATTAGGGATAACAAATCTAAATAATGTCTTTAGATTTGGGTGCTATTTCATGCAGATTAGTAGGCATATGGATAGGGTGAATATTAATGAAGATTAATGATTTTATCTTCTCCCTAGGAGGGACTCTGGAGATAAAATATGATATCACAATCTAGGACTGCTGGAAAGAAAAGAAAAAGATGCAAGGCTAGGTGCAGGACCAGACCATGGCACACTCTTGTCCTCTCCCTAAGACACTCAGACAGAGATTTTTGCAGCTTTTGACTCAGCCATCGACCTTAGGACAAGGAAACACCTCCAGACCTACCCTGCAGCACACCATGGTCCCACAGACAGCTGGAAAACTCCCCTCAAGCCACAGAGAGGGGAGCAACCCAACCCCTCTTTGTGACTTTGGAATAAAACTTTCTAATTCATGAACCATTGGCTGGCTCTTCTGCTTTGGGTGGTCTTTTTGGGGAAATATCCCTGCCCTCACCCTTATTGCCCTCATTTTCTTATTGTGTTTATGTATATATTTTTGTACATATATATAAGCTCGTGTATGTTTTCTGATGTCTTCAGAGATCCAAAAACATCAGGTTTTTTGCCCCCATGGTTTTTTTTGCACCTATAGGTCACAGCTAACTGTGATCCATACTCTTTAACAGGATGGTCCTTCATGAGTGTGCATGGTAAGATTTGAGCCTCATACCTCATTTTTTTTCTTCTTAACTTATCAAGAACATAAAATTACATGAATATTCAATATGCATGTTAGCATGCATATATTTCAATTTACTATTATAATTTCTCAAGGGAAATATTTCCATTCCTCAGAGATGTTTTTACTAAACAAGGTACAGAAAACTAGTTGTTTTAAGTGCTATATTATTTAAGAACAGTGATTTACCACAGAGTCTTGGGAATACAGGTGTGCTCTGCAACCAGCAGTGCAGCAGCTATTTTGTGGTCCCCTCACAACTTCTAAGAAAGGCAAGGATATGGCAAACCTTCAAGATGTAAGAAAAATCTCTCTTTTAAATTCTTGAATATTCTTCAGAGCAGTTCTTAGATTTTCTTTGAGCAACAGTGTTTTCCTTACAGCACCTCTGTGCATAAAATTTCTGGAATATGTAACTCCCTAGTACCAAGTATTTAAATCCTCATGGGAATGTAAACTAAAATCAGTATCTTGCAACCCAGACAGTAGTCAAAGTGTGGTTTCTCTCTCTCTTACCTACAGACATTCTTTCCTACTTTTATTCTCTCCCTCAGTTACTAATGAAGAAAAAAAATTCAGATGTTCTTTAGTTCATCTTTCTGAGCAATGCAGATATCATATCAACAAACTGCAGATGAGAATCAAGTTTCCTGTACTCTGAATCCTGTAGCAATTGAAATAGTGTAATTCCTCAACAGTGGCTTTCTTGCCACCATTGTTGATAAAAATACAGGTCAATTAATACTCTGAGAAAATTAATTAATTCCTGGAACCCTGGGAACACAGAAGTGGACAGGAAAAAAACATGACCTTGTTCAAACTCCTGCATTGAAGCTGCACTGACACTATTACTTTTAGCTGGATAATTCAAAGTGCTGTACTTCTAAGAGGAAAAGAAATGAAGTTATTATAAATGTTTTCTTAAATAAGTACCCTCCAAGATACATGACTAGCCTAATCAGTCATGGTGCCATCTTCTCAGTCTGAATTACTGGTGGGAAGGAACAACAGACACATTATGTGAGAGGATATGCTCAGGAAACCTTTGTATATGGGGGAAGGAAGTATTCCTTCAGGTCTTCTCCCCTTCTTCTGCTCATGTCCCTTTAGAAGCACTTTTTACAGGACCAGGAAGAATGTTTTCCTATTTCTCTATTTTTCACCCCTATGTTTCAAAGATTTCTTGAGCCCATGTAGAGATGGAAGAATTTTCCAAAGAAAAGCTACACAAGAAATATAAAATGATAGAACTTCTAAAGCAGCCTAAAATGAGGGATCACTAACAGACCTTCCATCCTAAAATACAGATGAGGTTACTCTGCATACAAGGCCTATCCAGAAAAGTACCTACTTGGCAAAATGCAGAGCAAACTACATCTGAATGACCTAGGTATTAATGTGTTCAGCACACACTAAGAAGGTTGAAGAAATTGTTGTTGATATGATATAATCTTTCACCTTTACACCTAAGAAATAAAAAAATACTATTTATTCTAATATCACCATCACATGTCAAAATATTACATATTTCAAAATTTCAATAAAATAAAAAAGAAGCCCACAAATTCATCAAGGCAAAATATGTTCCAGTGATCAAATCTCTGTGTAACATATTTTGAAATTAACAAAAGTTGTTAAAATTTGTAATAATTATTTTGAATATTTAGAAGCAGAGAAATTATATATATATATATATATATATATATATATATATATATATATATATACACACACATATACACACGTGTATATTTGCAACATATGCATTTCTAAAACAACATTTTAATTTTTAAACTGTGTTTCAGTCAACTTAAAAGCTGAGAAACTTTGAAACTCTTTTTGAGGTAAATTGAGGCTGATACACATGCCTCAAGGTATATTTATTGATTCCAGTGTGTTGCATGGTGGAACATTGTACAGTACACGCATTATTAAGTTTATACTGCAAAGAAGATTAACTTATTTTCTCATATTTTCAGATTTACCTTTTCTCAAACATGTTTATTTGCTTAATAAGAAAGATGATACAAGATTTTACTGTTTTTTGAAAATGCTTTCTCTATTCTGAAAGAAATATATCTGTTCTCATATGAATCAATGTTGTAAAATATTTTTAGTAAAAGAAAAAAAAATTAGTAGTTTGTGTCTATATATCAGACTGGTAAGTGCTGAATCTAGCAGATGGTAGGGAAACAGGAATTCTCATTTTACAAAAATTACATTCAGATCTTTCATATCTTGGGGTTCATTGATTCAAACACTTTCAGTTGTTACAGACTCTGTTTTTCATTTTCTTGCAAAATGTGTCAAACCAAACATGAAAGGACAAAGAGAGTCCTTATTCAAGGTTAAGTTCAATTATCTTTACTACAGCAATTCCAGAAGTTTTTGGAACAGTAAGAAAATATAAGAGTTTGCATTTTTATGATTCTTCAAGAGTATTTAATGAATAATTCATACTTTTTATTCACATTTTTTAGTCATGACTTTACACATTGATACATAGTTTGAAGAGAAGGACCACATTGCCTTAGCTGCATGTTTACGCTAAATAATTCCAGATAATTTAAAATCAGCAGTCAGCTAGAGCACAGCTCTTTTAATTTAAGATATCAGGAAACATATGTTGAATTGAAAGTGCAAATGAAATAGCATCAAGTCAGTATAAAAGGATCTTTATTACAAGCCATGTCAGGTGTTTGAACATATCTGCTGGGAAATAATTTGAGAAGTCACTTGAGAACTGTTATAATTCAGCAGCTAATAAAAGTATTCTTGGGTGTTTTTTATGACAAATTTCACTCCTGAATTTATGCCATATATTAGATGTTTGAATTATGCAAATTCTACATTATAATAATCTAAAACATGTTTTATCTCTTCCTAAAAATTGTGCTCTCACTTGAAGCAGTGGTGTCTTTTTACCATTGCTTGCTGTAACATTTCCTCATTCTAAGCCTTGGTTGGTAAACCTGACCACTTAACTCTATCATCACATAGCAGTTTTAGAATGATAACTAGAATATCCTTACTTCAAGACCTGTAAAAATAAAATAAAATTTAAAAAAATAACCAAAAAAATTCCTTTAGACTAGATCAAAATCAAGAAATTTAGAAATACAAGTGTAATGACAGATAATTGAAATATCACTTATTCTCATAATATTCCCTATAAAATTCTCAGTTTCTAAATATCAAAAATATTTATTCAGGATCAAGCTATCAACAGAACTGAGAAAGGTTTAGAAAATAAGTTACATTCAGCTGTCATGACAGATGTGTTCAAGTCCTCTTAGAAGATGCAGATTATCCTACTTGGTCACATGCTGATCTTTTCTAAATACTGTCTCATACCTATGCTTGTGCTATGCAGGCACTTCTGTTAATCAAGGGCTTTTAAATATCATCAGGTGACTCAGATTTACCTATTTCTACAAATGTCTACATAGTTGGATATATCAAGATTTGTAAGCAAAATAAAACTCCTGAGCTATTTTCTGTAGTCTTTAGAAGACTGGTGTTCCTTTGTTCTTCGTCAAATACTCCGTTCATCAGGCCTCATGAGGTATGGCCCTTTTACAATTTTGTCTACAGTCAGTGGTTTTTCACTTGCTCCTGAGAAACTGATGGATCTCAACTGCTGAGCTGCAATGTGGCACCAGTGACTTGAGGAGAGTTGTGATTGCTGACCTAAATCATAGATCATATCTATGGTACAGTGGTCATCCCTGAGCTATGATCTCACTGTGCTTTCTGGAGATGTCCAGGATTTCTAGCTCTAGCTTGCACTATATTATTTAAATTATCTTTATTTTTTTTTTTCTTTCTCTATCAGCCTTTGGACATTTATGCTGTAAAAATCAGGAAAATAGATTATAATTCTAATAATGGACAATCATTTTTACCTGTTCTTATAAGATTGTCAGGGAGGAGTTATCAGTGTTTGGTGAATGGGGAAAAACTGAGTTCATTCTAGTCGCTGCTTAAATGAATATTACAGTGGAAGGACAAATGTAGAAAAATGTCCCTATCTCAAAAATGGTATCAAACAGAATTTATCTGCTGACAGGATCAAATTGTTTCTTTTCTAGATCAAACTCTATTCAGGGAACATATTTATACTTGCATATTAGCCATTTTTCTACACAAACCACTTGCATACATCATTAATTTTCAATAAATGCAAGACATTTTCCGGGGGAAAAAATAGGACTTTGTTGAGTCAAAAAGTAACCTGTTATTACACTCATGATATTGTGTGAATTTCACTGAACTGCACACTGTTAATCACAATTCTTTCCTATTTTACATCCTTAGATGTAAATGAGGAATATACTTATAATATGCTTATGTATCCTCTACTCTCTGCCTCACTCCCCACCTCCCCCTTCTTCCTTCCTTCCTTCCTTCCTTCCTTCCTTCCTTCCTTCCTTCCTTCCTTCCTTCCTTCCTTCCTTGTTTTGTTTTGACTGCAAATTAGGCAATTATTGTTACTAAAGAAATGATATTAGAAATATGGCTTCTTAAAATGAAACCAAACATGGGAAAATATATATTGTTCCTATGAATTATTGCATTTAGAGGTAAATGACATCATATCACACCAGAAACTCTATCCAAGTATGCACATTAGTGCATGCATGACACAGTTGACTGCACAGAAGAGATAATTTAGAGAAAAAGTAGTTTTATGAGGTTTATCCTTCATGTTTAATTTATATTACTGGCACTCATGATTAAATTAAAAGATTCCAAGGAGAAAAATTTGCTTAGATTTTACTACTAGATGAAATTGTGCTGTAATGGAGTTTCAAATCACTGGTTTGCTATTTTCGTGTAGCAACACCTGCATAAAACAATTCTGCATAGGAACCTTTAAGAAAGAATATTTTAACTGGTGACTTTAAGGCTGTTCTGAAGAGCCTAAAGGAAAGCAGCTCATTTCCTCCTTGTGACATTTAATAAAATTCAAAATTGTGTCTGAGAAATACTGAAATAAGCTGACAAGGATACACTGATTTTGAAAAATGTTTCCAAGTTTTAGAGGGGGAAGTTACACTTACCATCATGTTTGAAGGTCTCTGAGAAGTGGTAGAGGTTTGTTGGGGAGTGATAATGCTGTGTGGCTCCTCTCCAGCCTGGTGAAGATACACTTCCTAATGAAGGACTGCTTAATCGTGGTCTGTTCTTTGAATTAAATGAGGCTAAAGATGAACTACCAGATTTGATTCTTAGGATAGCAGCATATGATGTGGGGAGACCAGGAACAGCTTCTGAATAATCTGGAAAAAAAATTCAAAATACCAACAAGATGTGAACACTGAATAGAGACTAAGTCTGTCATTTTGCAAAAGAATGTTTAGTTAAGCAGTAGAAAAGCAGAAAAGTTTTATCTATAAAAGGAGTGACAGAAACACACCAGGCTTGATGAGAGACTCAGCTTCTGACAAGAATTGGGTAGCAGCATGGAGGTCTAAGAAAATTTCCCTGCAGCTTCACCACAATATAGAAATCAGGTATTCACCAAATTTCTTACTTATGGAAACATGAGTTTTCAATGTTTTTAATTCTATTTATATGACCCTATATTTCTATCCCATAGTGGAAAAGTGTCTGCCAGGCCACCATCTTTCCTTCACAGCCTTCCTTCCCTTTGTATGTGCAATGCAGAAACACTGACTGAAAATAAATGTGCTTCTCAATTCAACACTGCTCAGCAAATCAAGCAGGCAAACCAAATGGGCCAAAAGTATCTGTATGCACAAATGCCTTTCCCAAAAACATCCATATGCTAAAGTCACCTCCTCTGCTGCCTCTTCAACTTCCTTTTTTTTTACCTTTTTTGACTCTATTTAAAATTTCAGTGTTTACAAATAAGAATAGTGCCCAAGTGTTTGGTCCCTTTATGACGTCAAATATAAAGAAAATAAATTACGTTACAGTAGATTAGAAGCTATAACTCAGGACCTGCAGGAACAAAGCAGGCAGAAGTATGCAACAATACTAAGGTGGTTAGAAGAACATTCAAAAATATAATTCAGAGATGAGCAAAGGGATCCAGACTGCATATCCAGTGCCTATGAAGGGACAGATCTTTTAGAGAGCAATTGGAAGTGCCATGAAGAAAAAAAGATCACTATTCTGTCATCTCTGCTGGTGATAAATATTTAAAAAACAGACATCCTTTTCACATTGGCATAGTATGTAACATTTGCCATTTTTAGGCTGTGACTCTCCTTTTTGTTTGTGTATGTAACACAAGAAGCCACTCTAGTAACTAGAGTTCAACAACACTTAAATAGTCCTGACAACTTCTTTTAGCTAAAATATTTTGTGTAGTCAGTTTTATGAAATGAAGTTGTTCTGTGCTGCCTCATCAAGTTAAAAAGACTGCAGTTCTGCTTAAAAATAAAAAATTATTCTATAATTCTTTGTTTTCTAGCAGAGTGTGGAACACTACTTCTGCAGTGGTGGTCTCAGGGTTTGAAAGAAAAAAGAATCTACAAGATTTCAGATGGTATGAATGCAAAGTACAATGGGAAGAAGGAGAAGGAAAGGATACACATGACATGGTGAAAAGGTCCTGCAGTAATGATAGTGTTACATAATCTGTTTTCTAACCTTCTATGCTATAATTGCTTTGTTTAGCTGGGATTAGCCATCAGTGTGAAATTTCACTCTGACACAGTTGCTCTGTCATGCTCACAGGGATGCTGTATTTGAGTAAAGTTTCCCTTGTAAAACATAACTGGAAATGGTTAATAAATTATACATAAGGAAATATTTCATGTTTTGTTTACTGAAAGTCTGTAGCCTGTGATCCTTACTGACAACTACAGCATAAAACCCACTTACCTGAAAACAAAAGTTACTTCTTAATTTGAACATTCACCTTCAGAGATTTAGACTTCTGAACTGCCTAGTTACAGTGCCTTAATTAGGATATATTTTTATTGGAGTACTATTTACAGTAAAATTATTCCTTTAATTTGGTTTGGATTAGACTTCTGAGATTTGGGAGTATAAATTTATATATTCCATTATTTAAGTACATAGTAGTTAAACTGCTGGAGAATAGATATTACTCTCTAATGTGCTTTTTTACTGTACCAGTCTACCCTAAAAATCCATGAGAAATTTCATCAAAACTACTTGGTATTTCTCAAAATGCTGCTGTACTTGAGCTTCACTATGAAATTATGTTTCCCCTAGTCTCATTCTGAGAAACAAGTATTTTGGATGAAACATCCAAAAATTCCTTCAGCTGCATGACACAGATAAGGAAGATATAGGCCCAAATGGTAAGGATATAAAGCAACTAGAAACCAGCCACAATAATATCAGGGATTTGGGTTAGCCTTTATATTTCTTTGAACTAGAACTATCAGATTTATAGTAATTTTAACAATGGCATGACACTTTCAAGATAAACTATTTCTTTTTAATTTTCTTAGTGGATTTCCAACAGCAAACTGATATAGTTTTGGTAATTTTTAATGAATTTGTATCAATAAATTATTAATTCATCTCTTATTATTTCCAGCACACGCTGCTCTTCAGTCAGATTGATAAGAATCAAGACAACAAGGAAAACAACAGTGCCATAGGTAATAGAGAACCTTTCTTCCACTGATTACTGAGGGGGTTTTTTGGTCTTAGAAAATGCCAAAAATATGAGTTTCAAGATAATTTGAAAGAATTTTATTTGTAGTTTGTAATATCTATGTCAGATTAAATTCAACTTTATTTCATGTATGCTGTTGTGGGAGAGCAAAGCTTACTCTGAGGGAAAGCGGATCACAAGACAGCAAATGTTCACACAAGTTCCTTGGGTACAATCCATAGGTGCAAATATAAGCCATAAATACTACCCTGTTATATTTTATAATTTGTTTTTAAAGGGACAGCATAGCTCAATAAAGTTCAAAAATGGTACACAGTAATTTTACCAAAATGCATTCTTTTTTTAAAGAGAGAAAAGTGACAAGGAAAATTCATTGAATCAACCCCAAAATTTGTTTGAAAACTCTCTTTGTAATGTTTGAACCTTATAGAGAGTAAAGGATTCTGAATTTGGTGAGATGTTTTGTTTTCCTTTATTCCTTTTTTTCTATAAGTGACTCCTGGTCAGTTACTAACTCATTGACATTTCTCAACTACCTAATTAAAATGTAGACTGTCTTATAATACTTGCAAATGTGACCTTCATTTGTGTATTTTTGCGAGCTAGCATGTTTAATCAAATGTCACTAAGAATGATAACCCATTTTTTTCATTGTAACTTTTAATTACATTGTTTCAGTGGAAGTTTTCATTATGGAAATATGTGCATTCATTCTGTACAGTGGATTGCATCAGTGTTGCTCCTCATGATTTTAAACAGACATATACTTTCTGCTCTGGTCTGTGCATGCACTCAGTTTCCTCTTAGACTGCTCAATAACATGTAGCTTGGAAATAACTTTGGAGGAGATGCAAAAATAGCAGAAATCTGTTGTTGATAAGGTGCCCATACAGGTCATCTCCTATGAGAACTAGGATCACTACTGAAACACAACAAAATGTGAATAAATAATACTTTTCTGATGAAATTGTAATAACTATAACAAAGAAGAACCCAAAGCAGACCCAGAAAAACACCAAAACCAAACAAAAACATGCACAAAAAAACTTCAACCAAAAGCCAACAAACCAAACACACACATAATAAATCCCCCAGAACTAAGTGGAAGCCAGTAGATTTCTCAAGAGCTCGTTAGTTCATCTGATGCTCCTCTGTGTATTTCCTACTGTGGTAGTTTATTTTATCTGAGAGTGATTTTATTCTAAAGTTGCTGCTCTATCCCACTTATCACTGAAAGCAATAGACAATGTAATATCATTGCATTTTCTTTTGACATTGTCTATTGACATTTCATTGTCAAAATCAACAAAATATAATGAACCATGCAATGGAAACTTTCACTGGAGACCTCATTTTAAATATTTGGATTCTGGATGTCAGCACATAGGTAGTGAGGATGGGCTCACTTTAGAGGCAGTAGAAAGGAGGAGGAAAATGGCATGTGATATGGTAGGTAGTCTCAATAAATGGCTATTTCTTGCCACCGAATGTAAAGGAAAGTAAAATGAATAGCTAAGATGTCAAAATTTCAATTTTTCAGATCTCAGCTGTCTTAGTCATAGAATTATAGACTCATAAATGTTGGACAAGACCTCCAAGACCACTGAGCCCAACATTTGACCTATCACAGAGCAACTAGCACATTGCATTAAGGCCTGTATCTAGTCATTTCTTGAACACCTCCAGAGACAGTGATTCCACCACCTCCTTGGGCAATGCATACCAATGCTTAAGCACTTGTCCAGCCAAGAAATTCTTTGTGATGTCCAATCTGAACACTCTCTGATGCAGCTTGTGGTGATGTCCTCTTGTCCTGTCACTAGTTGCCTGGGAGAACTGGCTGACACTGATTTTGTTGCAACCTCCCTTCAGGTAGTTTCAGAGAGTGATAAGGCACACCCAGAGCCTCCTTTCCTCCAGTTCTCTCATCATAAATCAATCAACCTTCATTTGTGTCTTTTCTGCTCAAAATATTTGGTTTTTCTACAAAGGAGTGAAAAATCAAGAAATTTGAATTGTTTTCCAAAGAAGCAGTGGGGGATGTCTTAGAAGCTGGAAGTTCTCAAGGAAAATATGCTGGTGATCCTCATCAGCCCTATTCACCACAGATATGATAGCTTGAGAAAGGGAGAAAAGTTATGTATGCAAGGTGGTCTTTCTTTTTCTGGCAAAAAATATATTTTTTGCCAGGTCTTTCGCAAAAATAAGTAAACCTTCAATCCAAAAATTGTTCTGTTGAGCTTTTCAGTAGTCCGCAATTCAAGCAAGATGCATGATAATTTAACTTGAAAATCTGCAATAGCCTCTCACTCCATAGAGTTTGTCTTTTTCTTAGAAATCTGGTCATACAAAGCATCAAATTTAAGAACATAGGATATTGTAGACAGACATGGGAAAAAATAATTAGGGATATATTTTATTTTCCTTTGAAATAACAAAGAGGAAATGATTTGAAGACTTAAAACATTGACTCAGAGATGCTAAAGAATATTTCCAGCGGCTATTAGCAATTGAATCAACATCATTGGAATATTATACTGTTAGAGCTAATTTAAATGTCATGAATTTTTATGAGGAATTATTATGAATAATATAAAGATGCTTTTGTAGAGTTAGTCACTGCTTCCTTTCCTAATCGAAAAACAATCTATTTTTCATCTTACTTCCACTTCATCCTCATAATTCAGCAAATAGATTACTCAATATATGCCAAATTATTCCCACTTTGTATCCAACATATGATATACACCAGAACAAACAAAATGCACTTTAATACTGAACACCTTCTGCTAGAGAATGCTTCCAACTCCAGTAATAAAAATAATAAAAGTAATAACATATTCCAATTATGGAACAGCATTTGTCCAAAGTAAAGTGGTTTAGAACTGAGAAAAGCGTTTTGAGTTTATTGCCATATTTTTTTCTGTTGAAACACTTACTTTTGTCTCGTTTAAAGCATGCTATGTAATATGCTGAAAAAATGAGCTAGGGTGTGTTTCTGTCATACCATAGGTTTCAAACACAGTCATTACATTCAGTGAGTGTTTTGCACTTTTTTTGAAATTCACTGAAGTCATCTAATGAAAAGTGCTTTTTAGAAGTAAAAAATACAAAACATTTTGAGGAATCATCTTATGATATTATTGAAGAAAAATTTTACTCCAAAGAATAGCAACAGACCCTTATTATTTAGTGTATTCCATCTGGTTCAATGTTTATTACTTCTGTTTTTTGCACTCTTTAAGACCACAGGCGGGTCTGACACTTTACCAATGTGTGGATTGTTTCTGCCTTTTTGTCTAATAAAAAAGGAATTTTAGGTCAGTTTTTCCTAAAAAACAAGACTTAAAGCAAACAGTGAAGATAGCTGAGGGGACCCAAGAAATACAATCTAAGAATTAGCTTACTTTAAATACCTTGTGATCTTTGACATGAAAGAGGGGTGCTATTGACTAGATGTCATTTGTTGAGTGTATGAGCATGTGCTTTAAGACACCTATGTAGGTTTGGTTACTCAATTTTAAGATATACTTCACTGTAGTACTTCTTCAGGTGCTTTCTGTATGATGTATTTCAGCCCAAACATGATACATTTTCTCTAGCAGGGAAGCATGGAGCATTACTAATGCGAGATCCATAGATTAGCCTACACTGCATGCTTTTAATTGAAATCTTAACTTATTTTCCCCATGGCTGATGATCATCAGAGTGAGCTGTCAATTTTGAATGTGAAGGGAGAACCTAGTGCTAAAGGTCAACTATTTCAGCACAAATCAATTAAACTAATTAGAAGGAGAGAAATCCTTATTTATATCTCTTCCTTCCTGCAATGATATGCATATCAATGTTAGGGGAAAAAATAATAGATCAATCCACAGCAAAGAAGAAATTTGTAACTGGCTATTTTAATATAAAATGTAAATATAAATAATTTGTCTGATTTATTAATACCATCATCAAGCAGTCAAAATCCTAATAATCAATTAAGCAATCAATCAATCAATCCATTAAAAAGGAAACAATGTAATGCAAGTTTTTCTTTTCTCTGTGATACACATCCTTACATATTATCCCAATTTGGTTTGTTAGTGTGTCCGTTGGAAACACAGTCTTTAATTCCCTTTAAAAAATCTATCTCCAGGTTAAAAGCTCTTTTTTTGAGGCAGATAATATATTCTTCCCTACCCTTGGCTCCTCCTGTAGTTCTTTGTGGTTTGCTTTAATGTTTGCTAAATATTTTACAACACACTCTTTACCCTGGCTTGCATCTTTGAGACCTTTTTGTGGCTCAGTCTTCCCTTAGGAATCCTGTGAATTAATCACTGGATGTACTGTCAGTGTAAACAGCTATTGCTAGCAATTAAACAGCTCTTACACACATAGAGTGAAATTCATTCTCGTGCTCTGGACAAATAGTCTTGCAAAACATTTCTTAAGTATTTTTTAATATTTAAATTGACACCTAGATCTACAGATTGTTAAGGAGGTAGTGTTTTATGTCACTTCTGAAATTTTTTTAAAAATAATAAAGAAAATAAAAATCTAAAAAATCCTCACCCTATTATGATGGACATTGTTCCACCATCCTCCTGCACGGACACAGCTGTGCCATGCAAATGTACATGCCAAAACATGTCTCGTTTTCTGGTCTGAGATGAATAGAGATGAAATACAGATGAAAGACATAAACCCTTCAAAGCATCAAAAACTCCAGGATTTGCAATGAAATAGAGTGCACTGTGCAGGCATTTGCATTCTCACATGGTAAATCTGTAACACAGGCACATCTGCACACTATGAACATCCCACAGTCTCTTTATATGATTCTTCATTCTTCTTTATTCATACTGGTTGGTTTTAACCACTGGACCTGGTGCCTGCTTGTGTGCATTTCCAACTGCAAGCCTGTTCTGGTGGTGACCCTGGCCCCCTCAGTGAAGTGTTTGCAAATTCAAAGGAAAGCCATCGAAAGGATGCAGGCACTGAGAAAGACCAGCAGCTCCTTGAAGGGCACAGACTTGAGCTGTTCCTACAGTCCTTTACAACGAGAAAAAGAGAGGCTGTACAAGTGATCTCCAACAAAGAGTGAATTTTTTCAAGATAGTATATAGGAGCACTAATATAATTTCAAAACACAACTGTTTTGTCACACAAAAAGTGACGTGTAGTTTAATAATTAGCTAGCGGGTGGTTTCCTAAAGTTTAGAAATGAAAACTTTAATTTTCAAGTTCAGCAACAGGTTTTAGGGATGTGAGGCTATTTGAAATAATGTTGCTTTTTCAATAATTTTTAGAAAATTGAAGGATCTATTTTAGAGGTGTCAAAAACATCCATAACATATAGGTACCATATATGTTTATGGTAATTTGCAATTATTGTTCTGATATATACATATTATAAAAAATTTAGTCTATTTGAGCAAATTGGACAAGGTATTACACAAATTTCCAATGGCTAAGAATAATGCTTAATATGGAAGAGGGAAATTATTATGTGTTACATGTAAAAAGTTGGCAGATTGTAGCTGCTTTACATATTATACATGCAAGTAAAAGACCTCAGCATTACAGAGAAACCTCACAATCTAATTCTACAGGGTGCTTGAAGGAGAATGGAGGTCTGTGTTCTTAAATGAAGAGCCACATTCAAAATGATATGGCAATATCATAATGCAGCCCAAGGAAATACCCTGTAACATCATTCCATCCAGCAGTGGGCAGCCACACACCTCTTTTTAGACCAGTCAATGACTTGTTACAGCTCCAAAGAAATTATCATAAGTTCTTTGCCTCGTGTTTCAATAAAGTCATCCTGAAGAATTACAATTAGGAATTAAAAAGAAGAAATACATGCTAAGAGATTTATGAAATTGGAAAAAAAGCATGTTTTCTTATTACTGACAGCAACAAAAGGTCTAAAAATAGACCTTTAATTTACCCGGCAAACAAAATCATTATAAATTTGTATGCAGAATTTTAATAAAATCTATAAATGTATTAGAAAAAGCTATTTGAAAAACAAATAATCTGTAAGCATTGGCACTGTAGCAGATGCAATTTTACTGCAGCTGGACCAGCACTGAAAAAGCACGACAGACACACGTGGCCTCTATATGTACATCAAGTGAATAAGCAATGAAAATGCAAAATACAGCGGAAAAAATCCAGCACAGTTGATTTTAGAAGTCAACACAGAGGACTTTTCTAACCCAATCAGAATTAAATTTCAAAGTAGCATTATTTGGTCAAGGACTTAGAGGAGTACACAGAGGAAACAGTAAGAAAAGACTTTTCATGTCTTGAATTGTTTTGGATTCATTGCTGATTTCCATTTCAAAAGTAGTTTCAAATATAAAGACATGGAATATAGCTGGAGTTTTTAAATAAAGAAAATTTTGAAATCAATCAAGTTTGACTAAAATGTAGATATCTTTCAAAGAGAATTTATAATAGTTCTTTCCACTACAACCAAATTTACGGCTGTCATATGAGTAAATTTTTAAGTATGAGTAACACTGAACAGGAAGATTTATTCTAAATCATCTATTTGGTATATGGAACTTTACTGTAAACACAGTTAGTGTGCCTGTTTTGAAGCCTGAGGTTATAGCTTTCATTTCAAAATCCTCTCTATAAAGAAAAGATAGTGAATCAGTAAGCCTTGTCATTTCAAGGGTATTTGCATTCTGAGGGTTTTATGTTCCCATCCCTGGTTTTGCATACCTAAACGACAATGAATGTCAATCATCACAGAGAAAAATCTCTGCTTACCTGAAATTTCTCTTTCTTTGAAATGATTAAGTTTAGAGAACTGTTATTCTGAGAGGTTTCAGCTGGTGTAGCACAGAGTCAGACAAGATCGATCAGTCTTGTAGGGAGGGCATATTTTGGGACACATTTCCAGACACATGATTTCTAGAGCCAAAGTATTTCTACCCAGTTTTGATGCAAAGTAGCTTGAGGGGAGAAAGGTACAATAACTTCTAATGAAGCATAAGGGAAATTCAACTGTGCAATAACATAGTAAAACCTTTCTTAGCTTAGTTCCAATCTCTATTTATCTCTAAAGCTGGTCGAATTTGTGGACCTAATTACTCAAGAAAGTCAACTTCATGTAACTCTTTTATTTGTTTTCAGTCTGGAGTCCACAGATCTGTGACTATAGAACCTCCACCACAGTGTATACATGGGTCACCTATGGCATAATTCTGACATTTTGGTCTCCTAATTTTAGCAACGAAAACCTATATTTCTAGTATGTGCTTCTTACATGTGGGTAATTTAGAATTTGTGTTTTCTGCTAAGCAGACAGAGATTTCTGTTTTGAGACCTTTGAACATTTACACAGCCCATAGGTAAATTTCAGAATTGTCACGATCACCCTGTGTACTCAGATTTCAAAATTTTGCAAACTTCCTTGGAAAAAGGTTTCACTCAGTGGTCAAACAATGTTTTAAATTACTAATGTGGCTTGCATGAGAAATACAGACAGTTCGTAGACATACTTTTAAAATTTTATTATTGTGTGAAAAAGGTTCGCATTTTTGACAGTAACTGTTTTAATATTTGATTCTTAAACTTTGAGCTGCTGGCCCTCTTGTTCTACAGCAAAATTTCATAAAGGAACATCTGGAAGGATTCAAATATATATTTTTCCTCATGTCTTTTTAATTAATTTTATATCCCTTGTGTATAAACGAGTGGAACTAGGTCCTAAGTATTATCTCCCTAAGGCTTTCATGAGGACAAACAAAAAAAATTGATATTTTATTATTCATTTGTTTACATTTTTTGTAACTTCCTCTAGAGGGAGGGAACTTAGGCATGGAAATTTTAGAGCATGCAACTGGCTCTTTAATTTTCCCAAGCCTGAACCTTTTTGCTTCCTTTCTTACAAATTTAATACTTTTGAGAGGCTCACTCAAAGAGAGCAAAAGCTCTTATCCTTGCAGCTGTATGGAATCTGTGTGGGTCAGATATTTCTATGCCTGTGCTTTTTAGCTGTCAACATAGAATGTAAATTGAATTTCTGAAAGCCTTGGTAGGTGGCAGCAGGGAAGGACTGTTTCATTCAAGTGTCATTTAAGAACAACTGATGCTGGATTTCTTCATCTTCCATCCTTTGTCTTCTGTCAGGGAACTTCTGGGATGCAGAAAGTTAGTGGGAATAAACATTATGGTCTGATCCTCTGGGTAGCAGAATCAAAGAGGTTCATTCATTCCTTGTACTATTTAACAAGATTTGCATTTATCCAACTGTTTCAATCTCCATTGTTTCTTCAAAGGAAGAAGCGAGGAGGCCCTCTGAAACTGAAAATTCTTGTTCACTCTGCCTAAGCTCGAGACTTGAAAATACAACTTTTGAAAATGAGAAAGTGTCTTATGCTTATGCTCATTACTAGCCAGTGGAACCATATATGAAGGCAAATCTCTGCAGGATTTTAAACTTCGATATTACTTTTATTTTTTTATCCTCTCATATTTCCCATAGATGACTGACAACAAACAGCATTGGAACCAAGAAAAGAAAGAGAATAAATAAGTAGAGGAGAGAAACTGTCAAATTTTAGGTTATGGAAGAGACACAGACTCAAGAAGAAAATGAAAGTGGATCAGTTGTGTCTCTCTCCTCTGCAATTCACAAAATTCACTTTATTCCTGCCAACAGAATAGAGCAGAAGGGAATATTGAACACATGAAGAGAATCAGAAAATCTGATATAGTGAAAGCAGAGAAGTTAAAAGAATCACAATATATTGATGAGAGTTGCAATAAAGATTAAAATCTGTCTGGATACATTTGTAACAGTCCTATAACTGGCAAAACTAGAAACAGGAACGAAATACACAGTCACCAGCATAGTATTCCTAGGGTTAATAAATAATTATATGGACAAGATTGCTCCCAGACCATGAATGCAGGTGAGCAAATAATTCTAAGAAGTATCAAAATTCTACATCAGCAGATTTACTGTATTGTACTTGGCAAAAACATCTGCTTTTTTTTTTGTAGAATCAGATATCGCCATTAGGTTATTGATGAGCACTCACTAACACAGCAAAAATAAATATCAGCTGCTGCTATTACTTTAACCTCTAAAAATACATGGTTCAGACTAAAAAAATAACACCAGCTCTCTTGTGCTTAGTAATTTAAATCATTGCTTGACCTTTGAATGAGAACCTTTTTCTAAGGGAGTTTGCAAAATTTTGAAATGTGAATACACAAGGCGATGGTGACAATTCTGAAATTTACCTATGGGCTGTGTAAATGTTCAAAGGTCCCAAAACAGAAATCTCTGTCTCTTTGGAAGACAACACCAATTTTTCATATAGACATTGCAGAAGAAAAGAAAGGTCTCTTGCTTGTGTACATCGCTATATTTGTAGTAAGATTTTCCACCAGTTTTTCTTCAAAAAATCTCTCTTTGCAAAGATGTCTGCACCAGGTTATTGTTACAATTACACTGAGACAGCTGAGCTTACGTCCAGCACGGCTACAGAGTTGATTGAGAGCAGAAATGTCCAACAATGACCTTTACTGTGAACTTACTTCTGTAGAGCTTACAGAACCCCACTCTGTTCTTACTACTTTGCTATATCTTTTTTTCCAGACCAAATTACTATTAGCAACACCCTGAGGCAGGAGCATTGGAACTAGATGATCTTTAAAAGTGCTTCTCAACAAAAATAATTATGTGATTCTAGAAAGAGAAGATGGTCAAAGATTTAAAGGTTTCTGAGTAGATGGGCAGATCCCAAAGAAGAATCATGCACAGCATGATTAACTAACTCAGACTTCCAGAAGAACCAAGCATCAGTGCTAATTTTGCTTGAGATTTTGGTGTATTTATTAGTGGGTTCTAGAAAACACACTGATCCCAGACAAAAATTGAGGGTCGTGATGACATGGAGGATATTTATTGAAAGCTGTCCAATTTTTATAGGCCATATAAAAGCATCATTAATTGCTCTGGAACAGTTTGTTGGTATCTCTTCAAGAGTGCATGGGCTAAAGGAAAAACTTCCTGCTAAAAGGGTAGTAGAAATGTGTGTTTTTTTTTTTTTTTTTTTACACTGTTCAAATATAATCTGAGACTGTCTTTTACAGTTATCCTGTAGGTCTTCAATTCTCTCTATAGTAATCCAGATTTCTCATGATTTAGTAAATTGTGTGTTTGCCAATAATACCAATGGTCATGAAGACTGATAACCCAATAGATTACAGGACATGTTTTTTCATTTCCTCTGGACTGTTCCTGCAAGTTAGGTTTTGGATGCTTATGCACTTGCTTTATGAACTTGCTGTGGCAATAAAGGTCCAAGTTTGAAAAGATAAAATAAAAAAAAAAAAATAGTCTGAAGTAAATAAATCTGAAAATTCTCCCTTTCAGTATATGAATTGTAGCAGGTAGGGTAGTCATCTTTAAGGAGCTGTTCATAAAAACCTGAGGTCAGTTTTTCTGCAGAAAATGTTCCTAAGGATATAACAGTTTCCATCTAGAAGAAAAAGAGTATCCTTTTGTGTCATACTGCTCAGCTTTCACCCAGAATTTGCCTGTTTATTCTGGAGTTTTTAAATAATATTCTTTTAAGTATTGCTTAATTAGGATACCTATTTACCAAAGCCAAAAAAAATACATTGACATATCAATTGGGAAAGTTTTTTTGAAATAACTTCTTAAATACTGATACCATTGGAGTGAAAAGCATCCTAGAATACCCAGAAGGTTGGCTATACTTGGCATTCACCTAATATATGTGAGATACCTGTTCATGCCCCTGCTCTTTTTAATTTTCAGATCAATCTTTAGATTGATAAAAGAAAGACTGATTCTAGAATAGAGAGCATTCCCTTGTGCTATAAAAATTATAGGTTAAAGACCCTGCCTCAATTAATATTTTGTTATTTACAGAGATGGAAGAAGTAATGGGAACATCTAGACTCCTGAGTGAGAGTTAACTTATAATCTATTTGGTTTTTAGGAAGCAGCTCTGTGATTGGGAAGATTGAGGTTCAAATTCTGAATCTGATCAACAAATACTCACTATGCATTTTAAACACTAATTGTCTGAATATTACCATAGTGAACTTACAGCTTGGATTCAATCTCAGATTGCTTTTCACAGACAGAGTCAGGTATCTCATCTTAAAATAAAATTTTCAAGAAATGCTTAAACCTATTCTTTCCCAAATGAGAAACTATAAAAACATTTACTACACTTAGACACATACTTGATGAAAAGATCAAAATTATCAAATCTCAAATAACTACTGTATATGTATATAATACAAAAATCCATGGTACAGGACTTTACAGAGGGTGGTGGAGTATATTAAATCCACATCCAATGAGTACTAATTGAGTGTTTATTTTACTAATTGAGTGTTTACAAACACTACCTTCTTTTTGAAGAAGTGGCTTCCACCTGGTGGAAATCATGTGTGTGTGCTGTGGATTTCTAAACATCTTCAGAGCTTTCAAAAAGTAGAAACTTTTATTCTGCCTGTAGGTCATGTAAGAGACTGCAGGGTTATGGCACTGAATTGCAAGAGTCTGATTCATGTCAATGTGTTTCTGAGTCTCCTGGGCTCATAAGATTCTCTGCATAGCAACGAGGGATCTACAGCCACCAAGGACTAGAAAGCCTTCATACCCATAAAGATAAGCTGTAGAAATTTGAAACATGCTGTCTTCAAGGAACATTTTGAAAACTCTAATTAGGTACTGGTGTTATTTTATTTTAGCAACATAAATAAATGAAAATATAATACAAATAAGCAAATATTTATCTGACATAAAGAACATTACTGACTATATTTTTCTAAATTTCCATCTTATATGTAAGTAATATAAATATATGGTTTTGTGAGATAATGACAGTGTAAGAGCATGCACATTATAATGCCTAACTGCTAATCACATGAAGTCACTAAAGTGTCCTCTAGTAACTGCAAAAATCGACAGTTTATGAAGAGTTTTTTGCACTTTTTCTTTGTCAACCCACTTTATAAAACAGTATTTTGCTCAATGTCTCAAACAGCAGTATATTTTCCAATTAGAAAAACTTATTATTCTGTGGAGCTCTCCTCTTCTGAGGAGGCTGTAATCTGATTTTAAGATATGATCTCGTCATTGTAGCCACATGCTACTACATTATTCTATATGCCCATACAATGCAATTTTCACATCTTGATGCCTTGTGAAGGCTGACCTAGAACAGGGACTGGACGGAACAAAAGAATAAAGTAGGTATTTATTAGAAGGCTTCAGCTGATACACCTTGGGCAGTACAAGAGCCCAGGCAGGGATACACCCAAGATGAACCCCAAATGGTCACAAAAATGGACGACTGCTCACAAGGTCTCACACTTTTGAAAGTTTTGGTCCATTAGAATATTGGAGCTAATTGTCCAATGATAGTTTTAGCCCATGAAGTCTCATCCTTCTTATTTTTCTATCTTCAGTCCACTGTTGTTATACTCTTGGGCCTGAAGTTTGGATCATTTGTCCTTGGTCCCCAGCTAGAGAAGGAATTGTTTTGTCTTCCTACTCTGTGAAGAGAGCTTATTATCCCCTAATATGAAGCTCAGAACTACATACTAAAAATATAAAAGTTAAAACCTGAGGCATCAATAGTAGTTGCACTTGTCTCTAGTGTTTTTTAATCAACTACCTTCAAAATAAACATACAAAAACCCCCCCACTAAAATAAAGATTAGTTGTGCTTATTTTTGAGCACAAATTTTTTACAGTTCTAGGAAAAGAGAAAGGAAGCAATTTACTTCTCTTAGCTTCCAAAATCAGAACCAGAGGCACCTTATGACACATTCACCTCTGCAGTATAAAGTCAAACAAATAGTACTGAAGTCATTGTAGACTATTTTAGCTGTCATAAGTAGACAAACTACTCAGAAAACTTTCTGAGAGATCCATTGCCTAGCAGCCCTGTTTCCCTAGTACAATTATGAGATCTTGATGGCACACACAGAATTAACAAAAATTACATTTCTTTTGCTGGATGCATAAAAGTTTTGAAGTTTTAATATGTCATTTGCTTGATAAAATACTAGATACCAAGATGCTGTTGAAAAAATGAAATACATCCAACTTTTTCAAATAGGTTCCAATTTCTCATCCAAAGGACAGAAATTGACCTTTCACTAGCAAGCAGTAATCCCATTGTGTAAACTGAAAATAGACTTTGTAATTAGAAGGCCAAGTAATAGTGTTTGCTGATGCAAATGCAAATCCTTTTTTAAGTCAGTGAAACAAAGCTTGGTTGTCCCTGAATGATTTTTGATAAAACTCTTTGGGTGACTGCACCCTTTGTTATTTAAAAGGACACCAGTCTTCAGCCATGTTACTGCTTTATAATCTCCTGGTATCTTTGTATATGTTGCACAGATCCAGCCACACAGTCATTTTCTGCCCTCTGTAGGGATCCTCCTACATTGAAGTGGTCCTTCTAACATCAGCTGAATTAGCATTATAACCAATTTCTCTCACTAACTCTAATCTTACAATAGGCACCCCAGAGTTGCTTCAAAATAAAATTCTGTAATATGGTTCATTTTAAAGACACACCCATATTTAAAATTAGGTTTAATAGAAAAGAATATCTCAGGCAGATGACTCATTATTTCATAGATACAAATCATAAGGTATGACATTAAATAGAAGAAATGTATGATGGGGGGAATCTTTTAAGGGCATACAGAGAGAGTAATCCATTGCAATCAATAGCATTTATTCACACTTAAGGAAAATATATTTCTTCTAGCTTTTGTGACTTTCAATCATTTAATTTTGTATTTTTTTACTCTTTTTTAGGAGTATTATTGAAAGATATACAGCTTGCTTGCTGCCGTAAGGGGGAAACTTGTGTGTCCAAAGCTCAACTGGAGTTGAAATTGGCCAGTACTGTGGGGCACAGTCTAAGCTCTCTGAGAAAGGAGAATTATGCTCCCAAGAGTAGCAGCTCTCATGTTTATACGTGCATACAACACAAACTGAGGAGAACCCAAATGCAGTGAACAGTCTGAACACTTGTTTATCTCAACCAGCTCTTCTGGTCACACTGAAATGGGAATTTCTGTATTGTAAGTCTTACTAAAAGAAGAAATGTAAGAGGCAATATAAACCCCAGGTTCTCTATGCCAGCTCATAATACAAAGCAGTTGTCCTTTGGTGGATTTATGTCATGCTTGATTTTTAGGTCTTGATTCAGGTGGTCTGTCTCCGTGTTAGAAATATTTTACCTTTTATAATAATTTCCTTCATATAAGAATATTCTGTAGCATTTCTGAAAAATGCAATGAAAATCACATTTTGAAAGTGCTGAATGGAGATTGTCTCTGAAGCACAATGTGATGACAGTTGAGCAGCATAAGCCAGGACTAATGTCAAAATGTTAGGGCAGGAAGAAAAAGATGTATTGGTTTTTTGTCTAAGTATAGCCCTCTGTATTGGAAACATCACACAGAGATGGGCAGCCTTGCAGAGAGGTTTTATCAGCCTGAAAGGATATTCCTCATGTAAATTTGACAAAAGACTGGCACTTCAGAGTAGAAACTTTCCATAAAATAAAATATTTCATAACTATTTTCAGAGCACTGATTATGTCAAAAAGCATATTTTGACTAGGCAGGCAAGTAAAGGGATATGGAAGTTTAAAAGATCATGATTTTAAAATTATTACAACTGTTCATCAAGTGATAATTTCCTCACTGACAGTTTAAAACTGATCAGTAGCTATTTTAAAAATATGAAATTAATCTGCTAGTAATCTATGAAGAAAATATTTTGAGCATTTATCTTTTATTTGCAATTCTTCTGTATGTAATAATATTTTTATAAATTTTTCAATAAAAATGAAAAATGGGGAAGAGCTTTAAACTGGAAAGTAGCTGTTAGGAAGAAATTCTTCACTGTGAGGGTGGTGGGACACTGAAACAAGTTACCCAGAGAAGTCATGGATGCCCCATCCCTGGAAATGTTTAAGGTTGGGTTGTATGGAACTCTGATCAAACCAGTCTATCAGATGGTGCCAAGCAGAAAGACTGAAATTAGATGATCTTTAAGGTCCCTTGCAACCCAAATTGTTCTATAATTCTATGAAATTGCATGCAAGCAGGCTGGATATTCAATACTGAGGAGCCATGTTTGTCTTTCAAGTTACATTCTAATATTTTTATGCAGGTAAAGTTCCAAAATATAATTTATTCCAAAGAAAGATGTGTTATTCTCTAATAACTCTTCTCGACTACTGTCTTTTTACTGTTACTCTCCTGTGTTCAAAATCTTAATTTTATATTTTGACTAAGAATCTGCAAAATAAATCTCATATAAGTGGGAAATACTTAATTAATTTGTATTTTCTTCATGGGTCAATATTCCTGCACTAGGCTTACAAGGATTTACCAGCAGGTAGAATAGAGAAAGTTGGGTTGGTCTTCATGAAACCTGGCTGCACTTGATGTCATATCTAATATCTAATATTATAGGTCAGTGTAGAAATTTACCCAAATCACTGCTAAACTTAATTTAGTGAAAGCAGAGAAATTGTGGTTGAAGATCAGATAGCAGATATACGACATGCCTAGCAAAAAAAAAAAAAAAAACAAACCAAAAAAACCCCACAAACTTGAGCTGTTCAGGTCAGTCCTAAAGCACAAGGGTCAAAGAAAAAAGGTTTGAGATATTTTTGTCTGAACTCTGGTATGCTTTAAACAATCAGTCATACTGTACGCATACAAAATTCACATGATTAGAAAGAGATGATGTCTTAATTCTTCAAAGTTCTATATTTTAAAATTGTAGCTTATTGCAGTATGTTGTGTTCAAAACTGCTTTTAAAACTTTCAATTTCTTTTTCATACAAATCTGCTCTGAAATAATTATAAGTAAGTATTTTATAATCAGATTTCAAAATGCAAAATGTCACTGTCAGAAATTCCTGGTTATTAAAGAAAGGAGTGGCATACTGTACACCATCTCTAGTTAGTGCTCAGCAAAAGGTTTCTTTGAGCAATGAAACTTCTCTTTTTGTCTTGGAATACTTCTGCAAACAAATACTGGTTTTCTTATGCATATTTTTCAGGGTTTTTATTCTTCAAATATGATTAAACAAAGACAAATAAGAAAATTTTTCATGTTTGATCCTGTGGTTGGAAAGCTAAGTGAGATAATTCATCTGGGCCTGATCACATGCATACATACTTCTTTTCCTTGGCTAGATTCAGAAATCGATGATTTTAGAAGTTCAACAGTGCTGTATAGAGCTAGAATTCTGCTTTTTGGACTATTGAGCACTGTAGCATTTTGAATGTTCCCAGGGCCAAGTTTGTAAGCTAGTATGATAAAGTCAGACACTTCATCATTCACCAGAAAGACGCAGCAAAAGACAGTGTTACTGCAGCTTGTGAATATCCACAATCTTTTGGAAATCACACTGTTTTACTCACAAAAATTTCTTTTTTTTCAATAACACGACAATGAAAAAATAGGAATCAATATGGTTCCTTCCTGTTGCATATAGGTAAAGCCTTATAGAATAAGGGCCTTGTTACCCTTGTAGAATCATGGCTCAGACTTGCTAGTTTGGCTAAGCAGAAAAGGACTATAAGAAAGTAACTCAGCTGAATTTGAGGTAGAAAAAACAAATTATATAACCATTATGTGTTCACATTGTGGTTTATAGTGGTTGGTTGGATTATGTTTGTTATGTTTTAAAACTATGTAACTGATAATTGGCTAACTGCTTACAAAGACCAGGTTTCTGCAATAAAGTGACTCTCCTTCACACTGGCCTGGGAATTCTGTGTTGTTTTGCTTCAAAAACCTTCCTGTGTAGTGAGAAGAATTATCTGACAAAGTTTATGACAAAAGCACAGAGGAGAAAACAAGCAGTGTTTGACTTCAGTTTCTTGTTTTGTTTTGTTTTGTTTTTTTTTTTTTTTTTTCCTGTCAGTGCATGTTTGCAGGCTTTATTGGTGTTCTGTGTGGACATCTACTATCACAGAGCTTGGAGGAGCTCAGCGGTCTCTGTGACTTCTCTTTCTTTGTCCATCCTGGCAGAAAGAGCTAAAATGGTGATAAAATAAATAATAAACCCAGAAATAACGGACAAATTATTTCTCTGCTTTGTTCCTTTGTGGGCTGTGCCTTAAATCTCCACACCATTTTTACTTCCAGCAGGGGCACACTGCAGTTTCTCTACATCTAACCCAAGGAGATGTAGCTGTATTTTTTAAACAGTAGAAAATACTCTGATAATGAATTTGCTTAACATGGTCTTTAAAAAACGTTTAAATCTCTTTTAAGGGGAACCTTTCCTGTGCTTGCACCACTTAAGTTTTTGTATTACTTGGTCAAAACACGTATGAGATGAGTGAAAATCTTAATATTAGACACAATAAATAATCCAAGTGCAAAGCAATTTGCATAAATGTAAAATGTTCTCAAAATTCAGAGGAAATAGATAAAATGAGAAACTATATATTCTTGTAAAGGTCATATGCTTAGCAATAACACACAGTATTTTAGGAATCTTTGTTAAGCTTCCTAGTATAAATTATAGAAATAAGAAAAAATAAAGATCAAAGAGGTGCCTCAAGAGACGTTATCACCTAATTGTATGCCTGTTGTATTTGTATTACCTAGCACTTGTGCTTGAGCTGCACTACAATATTGGTTGTGGGTAAAATGGAAAATCTGGGAAAAAAGATTTAAACTTATAGGTATTAAAAAAAAAATTATACAAGCATAAAATCTGTCTCACCTTTCCACTCCCTGTAAAATTATATCAAAAACACAGCCTATTTTCAGTGTAAATTTTCTGATTTAAGATCTCCAATAGATCTTTTGAAGAAGTGTCCCATGTGTCTAAGAAAGTTACATGCATTTTTTTTCCCTTTTATTTTCCCTTTAGGAGAGCTGATTCCAAGGATATTTATTAAAACATCATCCTTATCTCGGAAGGAACTTGCTGTACAATGAAATGTTCATATCTCAGGGTAGGATGATTTGTGGGAAGGAGTACAGAAAGGACTTTTGTATTGTTGCAGAGCTTAAACTTCAGAAACTGAAGCTCATTGATACAGCAGTAGGAGTAAAGACAACTTCTAGTACAACCCATGATACCCATGGAAGTGAGTGAAAAAGAAATACACCTCCCTTTAAAAATAAGTAAGTGTTCCTTGTGTGGCATATCTCAATGGAGGCATATTGAAGAAGTCAAAAGAGCTTCAGATGGAAGAGAAAGGAGTGGTCTCACCTGAGAAAACATGAAAATGTCCCTGCTGGCATTCACAAGCTCAAAAGCAGACCTCAGGACTATGAGAGTCTTTAGGCTGCACATTTTATACAGTACAGAAGTAATAACTTTAAGTTAACTATGTATTCTTTCCTGTGTGGGGGACAGGTCAAATGAGGAGTGTAAGAAAATGTGCTTTTTCAAGACTACTTAGAGCAGATAATTCAAGGAATCCAGGACGACACTTAAGTATTCATTCAGATAATAAGAGGTTTTGCTTAGTTCAAGTGTTATATATTGAATTATGTCATGTTTTAAAAAACAAAGCTTTTTTTAAGAAAGCGCCAAAATAATTACCATTATTTTTGCACTGAAAAGTTGGCGTAGATTTTTTGTTATGAATTATGCAAAAAGTGCCTCTGATGCTGTGTAGAAGCATTTCTAAAAAAGCTGTTTTTTCCTATTATTTTATTATGATTGAAACCTAAAGATCCATAACCATTCTCAGGAATTCAGTGCTTTGTAAGAAGTTTATTGATTACTTTTATTTGTGAATTATGCAATATATAGTGAAAAAATGGTATTTTTAAGTCTAGATCATTTCATTAAATTTCTACTGTGCAGAATAAGTGCGTTTGGTGTGTGATTCAGTGATGAATGCTGTAGAAAGTTGTGGAAGAATGCAGTTCAGAAAGTGCTTTTCCAGAGACACACATGTTCTCCAAACGATCTCTCTGCAAGTAACCAATCTGAATTTAAAGTTCTAATAAAAAAATTGGAGAAGTGAAAATGTCATTGAAAGTGAGCTCATACAGTAAACAAGACAAAATTCTATTACTTCGTGCATTTTTCTGCCACTACCAATTACAAAACAAAAGCAGCAATTTTTAACTCTAGAGGAAGCAACTACATATTTAAGTCATGTAATTTTTGTTTTAAATCCATTTACTTTTTCAAAAGTAGAATTGCTGTGAGAAAGCCTTTCTTATCAGGCTAACATCATCCTAATTATTAAAAATGTTACGTTGACTACAAATGTGATTAAACATTTATTGAGATGTCTATTATCAATACTTATGGGCATCAATAAAGTACTGTCTAAAATTTTATTCAGTCAACAAATATTCTCCTACATTTAATTAATTTTAAATAGGTGTATACTAGGTGCTGATGCTTTAAAATTACCCTTATAGCTGGCCTTCAATTTTTTAATACAAGTTTTTATTTAATAATGAAGTATTTTATTGAATAATTCAAGTATTTAAGTCATATTAAATTAGCATCACTATGTGTTGCACTTTCTTAATGTCATAGTGAAATAACATTGCTGGTTTACAAAGACAAAATAACCTGGACTGTTTAATAAAAAATAAAATATGTTTAACTCCATATATACTGTTTTCTTACCTAAGTATACACCTCTTTTTCCTCAAACTCTAAGACTTTTTTCACGATGGGTAAACCTTACTTAGCTAATTTTAGAGATGAAGCAGCATAAATGGTCATTAAAATATTAATGAACTTCTTGATATTCAATTATTTGAAAATCCAAGGACCTTAAGGAGACCAAAGGTCACTGTTAGTGATAAATAACCGTACTTTTAGTGACTTTTGATTTAGCAGTTTGAAAAAGGAACAAAATCAATACAACAAGGGAGAAATAACTCAGCCCTATGAGTAAGAAACTAGAATTTTTTCAAAGTTTCTAATATTAGTCACACCACACTGAGGCTTTTCTGCTTTACTTTTCCATTTTTGGTAGGAAAGATGCCAGCTCTGTGTTGCTAAACTGTTTTTGTATGTGTAAGAAACAGCATGAAAGACAGCAAATTTATTTACTGCAGGAATTAAAAAAAAGATAAAGTGCAATAAACTCCATTGTAGTTTTGAAATTTTCTTTAAAATTACCCAGTACTACTACTACTACCAATATTTTCCTAGTATTGCCTTTTTGAAATTTTCATGCTTTTTTTAAAATTTTCAACATCAATGGTTCTTGTAAAAAAAAATTAAATACAGTCTAAGAACAGCATTTGAACACTGAAATAATGACTAGCATACGTTGTTAATTCCAATAACAGGAAAATCCATTAGTCTCTCTCTGCTTCAGCTTCATCATTTGTAATATTGGGATAATCTTGAAATTTTTCACAAGAAAATGTGTTAAACTCCATTAGTCTCCAGGGAAAAATAAATAAATATATCTTCCATACTGAGAAGAAATGCATGCTTAATCTTCATGACGGGAAAAGTCCGGCCTCATCCCACAGTGGGATGTTTTCCTCTCTCAAAGAAATGGTAGAACTCTAGTCCTTTAAGGTATAGTACTGCTCAGCCTGTGGTGCTGAGTTTGGGGTCCCAAATAAGAAAATTAAAATTAAAATCTTGGGAGTTAGGGGATAATGATTTACACCCTTAGACTTTCTGAAGCAGGTGTGCAGCCTGCTGTTGAAGTTAATTACCCATCATTATCAGTGAAGCTGGCATATTGCCACTTTTCTAAAAGTAATTTTTTCTTCCAGTGTAGACTGAAAATACTCTTCACTTCAGTCTTCCCCCAACTTACGTATGTCCCAGATTTCACCTTCAAATTAATGACTTTCAAAGAACAATAAGCTGTAGCTAATTACCAGTTAATAAAACATTAAAAAAACCCACCAAATAGGGAAAATATATCCCAGTGTCCTACAGCTTAATTCATCTACTTTTGCTTGCTACTCCCAGTGTCCTACAGCTTAATTCATCTACTTTTGCTTGCAAATTGAACTGAATGGATAACTGAAATAATAAATTCAAATACTTTTACTTGTGAAGTCCATTAATAATTTTAGATACAAATGTATAAATGAAATGTTAGCAATAATATTCAGAAATCAAACTATAGACTAAGTCTTTTGTTGCAGGTTCTATTACTGAGACAGTCTAACGAGTTGGCACACAATAGTTTGAACAGAAAAACAATGTTTCCAAATCAGAAATGTGATATCATACAACACACAGTGAATTTCCTACGGATAATGGCAGATCCCATATTGGCAAATCTTGTCTCTCTTATATGAATACCTGAGAAATATACAAAATTATGTTTTTTCACCTTACAAATACTTTAGGGAGGAAATAAGAAAAAAAATCATTGAAGAAGAGTTATGACTAAGGATTTCTTACAGTCAGGGTTAGAAATTAGATGGTTAGAATATAGATGGCTAAATTTAAAGGATAAACTGAAAAAAAAAATTGTTAATTCTCTATTTTTATTTAAAACTATTAAAGAACTCCAAAAGGAGAAATTGCTAACTTTTCTCCATTATGATTTTCTTTGATCAAAGTTCTACCATTAAAAGCATCTTCAGATCTCTGTTTGCTTTTTGACGGGACTGTAAATGCTACTTGCAATGTGGGAATTATAGATAAGTGCTGACTTTTTAAAACTGCATTTCATGATAAACACTGAATACCCTGTAACATTAAAGTATTAGAAACACTTGAACTGACAACACATCACTCCTAAAGTACAAAGGCATAGGATGGGATCCACACAGTCAAGTGCAGGTGTCTACATCAAGCAAATCACTCCAAGTGAAAGAAAATAAATACATCTGAGGTGAAGAGTATAATTAATCTCCCACTGAAGTGGATGAATTTTATTCTTAAAATTATTTTTTTCCAAATTATTAATATAACTTCTTCAGAAATGGAAACCTAAAGATGGGTAAAATAAATTACACATAATATATCTAGTTCTAAAATCAGAAGTAAAGCATAAGAGATTTTTTTTGTGTAATTTGGTTTGGGTTTGTGTTTGATTGGCTGGTTTTGTTGTCATTTTTTGGGGTTTTTTGCATTTATTGCATATTTAAGACCGTTTATCATATGATTTAAAAAATATTTTGAGTTTTTAATTCCTTATAAAATAGCGTAATTATCTCTAATTTAATAAAGCGTTTATGCCAGTAATGTTTATGGGGTTCTAATTATGTGCTTCTAGCCATGATAATAAAAGGAAACCAGTTCAGAAATTGCCTGTCCATTAAATTAAAAAAATACTTTTGTAGTATCCATCAGACCAGACTATTTTAGAGAAAAACATATTCTCTTTTTTGTATATTTCCAGAGAACATAGCATTAGGATGTTAATATAAACCATTAAGAAGTGATGCAATGTCTATAATAACAGGGAAAAAAAAATTAGTATGGAGTACCTTGTTAAAGTACTTTTGATGAAGTTTTTCTTTTTTTAAAAGCAAAAGCAGAACATAGTGTGTAATGTGAATTGTATTAAAGTCTATGGAACAGCAAGACTAATACATACTACATCATTTTGACAGGTCCTGTAAGACCAAGAAAAATCTAAACAGAAAAATATTTAAAGATGGTCTGTGGGGATTCAGAAGTATCTGTAGCATTACACTTTGAAACTGTAATTCCTTGAAGCACACAGCAGATCTCATTTTTAACTCAGTACCAAATACATAAGCCATGTTGCTTCATACTACTCTGTTAAACATACACTTAATACACATAAACCCAAATAGTTTATTTAATATTTATATAACATGCAGGGTCTATGGTTATGAGGGAGTTGAGATCTTCATTAAGATCATCCAGTCAAGGACCTTTGCATGGCAAAGAGGACAATTTGTGAAGACAAACAATGAACAGGAGCAGTAGGACATGCAAACCTGATAGAAATGGGAAAACTGAGATGGTACCAAGCCAGAAGAAATAAGAGAAACTACTTGCAATATATATAATGCTATAATGCTGTCAGTGAAGGTAAGAGCTCTCGTTTTGTGGTGGTACCAGGTGTTGGTTTCTCTGGGTCTGGACTGATGGCACTTGAGACAGTAATTCGTGTTCGGACTCAGGTGTTTATTATTTCTTATCAGTAAAACAGTCTCATCACTGTGAGTTTGGCAGCTTTTCATTAGAAGGCACCAAATGGCTAACTATCTATTATTACAAGGCCTTTTAAGACTAAATTATCCAATTAAGAACTGACACCTAGATTATTTTCCCTTTTAACCCAATAACTGATACCAAAGAGTCCTCAACGTGGACTTTTCTGCTCAATAACAAAATGCCATCCACACTCATGAAGAAGAAGGAAGAAGAAGCATGAGGAACAAACCCAGGGTGACACCCTGTGCCCTCCATCTTGCTTCCATCCACAACATACTAAAAATCCCAAACCCTAAATTTCTCACCAAGTGATACACCTACACCACTCTCTGTAATCTATTTCATACTTTTGTGGATTCTAGTCTATCTTGAAGTCTAGGAAACTTTCTCCATGAAAAAGGATCAAAGTCAGTGCTCCCCTGGAGGTGAGGGCACCCCAGAACAGGCAGGGAAATATTCCCGGTGCCCTGGGTTCCCACATCCTTTAGTTAACTGAAACCACAATCCCTCCGAAATAATGATGTTGCTAAACAGCTGTGGTACACTTGGTCACAGCCAAGGTGTCCTGAGAGGTTCTGCTGAATCACAGGTCACATGCATCCTATTGGTGTACTTTTCTGGAGCAGCTTATACTTCAAGTATACAAAATTCAAAGGTTAGTTTAGGGATTAATATTGTTCTGAATAGCAATGGTAACATGGAGAGAAAAGATGTCAGCTCTGTTCCACTTCTGACAGCAGAAATGACAGAAGCCTGTGAAGTTGGAGTGCAGGAAGGATGATGTAGGATGGCATGGACATGGATGACACCTTTGTACGTTTAGCTCTATAAAAGTTTGCTGAAATTAACTATTTTTTCCCTTCCCATGTGTCCAAAGCATTTAGATCCTATTGGGCTAAATCCACACACACTTTTACATGCTTCAGCAATCATGTATTAAATTGAGTCACGTAATTCCGTGTCTGCAGGCTCTCTTATGCTGTTAGTGTGCATAATTGCAAGACTAACATTTAAGTTTAATGGTGTTAGAGAAGAGTCAGGGATTACAACTGCTCCACAAATAGCAAGACAATATATTTTTATTGCAATTCTTAGAAAAATCCATTGTGGTTTTTGCCTTTTTAAATTAAGACTGTCCTTGTAATCTACTATTTGAACTTGCATGCCTTTACTTATTCAAAGTGAAGACAAAAATAGTCAGCTTTTGGATTTTTCTTTTTACTGATTTATCTTGGTTACAAAAGAGGTGCAGGGTGGGGAGCAGTTTTCAGGTAACTATGAGCCCTCACAGAGCCTTGGCAGCAAAAATGACTGAAGCAAAATGGGCTATAATATAAGGGGCAGAGCCACAAGATCCAGGAAAGTGATTTTCCCCCTCTACTTGGCATTTGTAGCAATCCATCTAGAAACTGTGTCTGATTTTGTAGCCTCATGTATAAGAAAGACATTAACCAGCTAAAACTGGGATAGCTGGGCTTGTACAACCTGGAGCAGAGATGGCTCTGGGATGACCCAACAGGACCTCAAGTGGCTGTGGGAGGTTCCAGGGGAGATGGAGCCTGCACTTTTCACAGAGGGTTGGGTGGGAGGGTGAAATAAAGTGGGCACAGATTGATAAGACAGAAGTTCAGACTGGATATAGGGAGCAATTTCTACCTGGTAAGGAAGGTCCAGCAGTGAGACAGCTTAGACAAAAATCCTGTGGAGTCACTATCACTGAAGGTTGTGAAGACCTGACTAGATAAAATGTAATCTGGTTTGTCCCTCGAGCTGACACTGCTCTGAGCAGGTGGTTGCAATGGACACTTCCTGAGTTCTCTCAGGATGTCTTGATGATGGCATGACCCTGTGATTCTCTTATGATATTTAACTCTACTGTTTTCAGCACCAGTCATGCTTTTAACTAAAGCTGCTTTCTGTTCACATTCATTTACAGCCATTGATAAAATTACATATGGACATTTCTTAAGCAGTTGTTATAACTTGTATTTCAAATAATCAAGTTCTTAATGGTGCTGGAGAAAATAATTATTCTATTTTCTATAAGGACTGGGAGGGGGTATTTTTTTTTTCCTTAAAGATTGTCTGATATTTCTTCTGATATTAACAGGATTTATCCTCATTTACGTCAGTAGGTTATCCTTTCTTGACCTAACAGAGGAAGATCAAGCACAAAATTGTTTAGAATACAAAAGCAATTTGTAAAAGCAGATGTCTGGATTCAACGTTTTTGAATATTTTTTCTTCTCAAGTAAAGAATAACGTTTACACCTGTGTAGAGTAGACAGTACTTTCAGTAATGGTGGCCACATGGGTTTTGCTGTTGCAGTGAGATATGACAGCAGAGTCCCAGGGCAAGCAGGTGGGGTGAACAAAAACACAGGTGCTCACTTTGTCACCTCAGCTTTTATTAAAATAACATACTATTGGATATTTTAATCCCAAGACAAGAGAACAACTGGCACAGCAAATCAAGATCAGAAATCATGCAGGTGTGTGTTCTGTGGACTCAGCTTTTTGAACAGTACTAGTGGTTAGTAGGCTGACATCGAAAAAAAACCAGCCTGTTTCCAGAAAAATCTGCATTATCTTTTATAAAGTAGTGATGTAAAGAAAAAGACAGAGCTACTGGCATGCTTTGATAAAAAATTTTAGGCAGGCAGTATTCTGGATTTGAAGAGAAGGCAAAGCTTCCTGTGAATAAGATGAATAGTTTCAAATTTCCTGAATTTCTGATTGAGATTCAAGTACAGATATTGATCCTCCTGTTTGGCCAGACCACCTATACATGAAGCACACATTGCTCTCAGTACTGGTTCCCTCAGGTTTTCTGATCAAATCTTCTCTAGCTAATTAATTGAGAATTCTTCAGGCAGAGGAGAGAAAATAAGAAAGCTTCTGGGTAAAGGCATTAATGTGGAATTGCAGAAGTCTAGATTCTTTTCAAAACCAGCTTATTCACTTATTCAAGAAACTGAATTTATTTGTGTTTTCTCACATTCACTTAATTTTCCTCACAGAAATTAACAGTTAAAAGCAAAATGTAACACTCCTGTATTCTCTCTCCAAGCTCCCTGATGATGGAAGTCCATTATTCTGTACAGATTTGGGTGGCAGTTTTTGAGAATGCTGTAGGTGGTTTTGGGGTTTACCCTAACATTTCTTTCTCCTTCCTTGCTGCAAACTTTTAGCACATCTAATCCTCTTTTCTCTATCTCCAGCTAAAGCTAGACAATCTATATTTTGAAAGTGCAAGGGGAAACTTACTTGGAAGTGGCTTATAAGGCATTCAGAAGGTGTTGTGGGTAAAAACATTTTGCTGGTGAAGAAACTGTCTTCAAATTTACCTCTTTCTTCCTCAGGCACTAGTATCTCCTCTTATGCTGAACACTGCTTTCTTAACAATTAAATAGCATATATTTAGAAATTTACACTGTTCTACAGATTGTTTAGTTCTGTTAAGTTGCCTTATATGTAATTTGAAGCAAATGAATGCAGTACATTGAAGAAAATGCTAGAAGTCTTCACATATTTAATGCAAATTAAAGCAGTCAATGTATGAAAAAGACTTTTAATAATTAAAATGTTTCCAAACTTGAAACTTTAAAGTACTATTTTTCCCTGCTTCAAACAGTGGTTAACACTGATTTTACACTAATAACATAATTTTCATGCTCTGCAGGTAGATGGGTATCAAACCCAGAAAAGGAATTTCATGGTCAGCTCTCTGCAACCAAACAGCCAAAAACTGTAGAGAAGGAAACAAGATCACCTTTATGTGCAATTGAATATAGTCATGAATGACTGTTAAGACTAAAAACATGTTTAGTCCCAATACCAGTCCAGCTCTTTATGCAAATATCACCACATGCACCCATTTTGTTGGGGTGGTCAGTTACTTTGCTGTGACCTGTTCCATCTGAAATCCAGCACTGATCAGAGACCTAACAGCTAGTAACACCACCACTGTGTATTTCAGGTTTTTAATACCGAAAAGTAATCAAATAATAACTTGACAGATATATTATAAAGAAATGGAAGAACCTGAGTAGCTGGATAGGAGGCACATAAAATCTGTATTTCAGAATAATTTGTGTAAAAATTATAAATATGTGGTTACTTATGTCCAGATCTGAAAGCCCTATGTTGTTATCATTCTCAGTTGCGTTAGGCAGTTGGTCTGCTCTCCTGCTGACTACAGACTTCGGGATGATAAATTCTTTGTAGGAGTTACTTGCTCTGAATTTGTAAAATGCCCAGCACAACAGGCTCCTAGGAACTGCTGTATTATTGACAATATTATACCCTTCTGGTATTTTATGTCAGTGGATGCGTAAGGTTGGATTGCTTTTACTGGTTTTCGTTTTCCTTACTTCTTGCTTACTTACTTCTATTGTCTACAAGAAATTAAACTCTCAAAGCAGTGCTTCTCCAGGGGATTAATGCACTTCTTAGGTAAAGCATTTAGCCTCAGGACTTGAAGCATATTTTTTATTCTTGTTTGTGTGTCTCTGAAGGGTGTTCAGCAGTTACCCAGAAGCATGGTGTCTGATTTGTCTTGGAGCATTTTGCCACTTTCTGTCATGTGCTTCAAAACATTAGCAGCAATTTGTGACTGATATGACTTCATGAAACCTATGAAGGTTTTCAAAAAATAAGTAACAATAAATCCAAGTAAGTCTTTCAGCTTGTGATGGACTTGCAATTTAAAAATAGAAGTGTTTAGAAAAGTTTAAAAATGGACCACGACTCTTACACAAAAGTCAGTATAACAGGGAACACACACTATGAAATGAAACTTCAAAATTGTAACTGTGACATATGTAGTATAAGGCACAATCAGCTGCTTTTTCTGACTAGTGCATGTATAATTCATAAGTGACTGTCATTTTCCAATATCTTTTCCTTTACATCCACCATTTTTCTTATGTCCACCATATTTGAACTATGCCTTTGAAGTTATGCTGCTGAATTTATGCATGATCATCAACTGGTACTGAATTTTTAAACAATCATTTATTTTTCCACTGTCTTCCAATAATCTCATTCTCATCATAATTTTAATATCTTAACATAAAAGTTCTTTTAGCATGGTTATTTAGTAACAGATAGACCTGAAAGCCCTGTAAACAGAAACCTTTAGACTATATTTTTTGTCAGTTTACATCTACATTTGAATGAGAGATTCTTACAGGAAAATACTGCATAAATTTGGTTTGAAGAGTCTACTGATACAGCCTGCCATATTTTGGTAAACTTATGATTTTATTAGATGGTCCTGAGCAAGACTCCAGATTATGATTGGATTATCTAGCTCCTCTCCTTCTCCACTGCCTCCCTACCTCCTCCAGGCAGTAAAATTCCAAGGACTATACATCAACACTGATCAATGAACATGCCAGTGAAATGTAGCTGCTCTAAACCAGCTTTTGCTCATTAGAAAAAATGGAGCGATCAGGCTGTAAATCACCAGAACAGCAGTTTTGTCTGTCAAGAATCTGTGAGCTTCAAGCAGAGGCTTTTCAAGCATTCACCTGACAGGAAGCCTGGAAAGTTGTGAAAGGGCAGGGATGGTGCCCATCAATCCCAAGAGTCAGCCAGGGATGTCTCTGCCAGACAGCTGTGAGACAAACACTACTTGCCTGAATGCAGAGAGACCTTGACACACTCCCATAGGAATGAGAAGTTAAATTAAGGAGCAATACATTAGGAAAATAATAAACATGCTAATGTATTTTATTTCCTTTAAGTAAAGCATCATCACATTCAGAAATTCTGTGCAAAGCCTATTTACTTGTAGCTTTAAATCTTCTTATGTCCCCTTAAACCAAAGATATTTTTTAAGCAAAATTCGGAGAAAAGAAAAGTCTACTTGGTCTTTTCTGCAAATCCCAGGCATTAGTGCAGTAATTGTACCGAGGAATACAGGGAGTTAAACAGAAATTCTTCCCTTTAAAAGTATTGAGCTTGAAGTAGAGCATCAGTTGCCTTCACAGACCCAAGAGACTTGAAACTCCAAGATTCAGTGTCTGGATCATCTGCTAACAGTCTACTGATCGGATGGAAAGTGTTTTATCCCAGGATGTAATTAGCAAAATGACAATGCGAAGGCAATTTCTAGGCCAACTGAGCTTACTGGAGTTACTCCAGATTTAAAAATTTTTGCTGTAAAATGGAATTTAGCTCTTAAGGTATGTCTAATGGTATGAACCTAAATTAATTCAGGTTTTCTCAGTTAAGCTTTTACGTGAAAAGATAAAAAATGAATGAAGTTAATATAATAATATTCTTCTATCTGACCTTCCAGAATATATCTTTCCCAGGTTCTGTCTTCATTACAGTCTGTGTTGTATAGATTTTTAGATATATCAGAACAAAGCAAAGGAATCAAGAAAAAAATCACTTGCCATAAAAAAGAAACATAAACTAGTTTTGAATGCGCATCATGCTTTTTCATCGATGACAGCAGCAGTATTTCAGAACATACCAGATATGAGGTATTTATAGCAGGTGCATTACTACTTAGAAACTAATCTCACACACATGGCTGTTAACGTGAAATATGGATTTTAATAATCCAGCTTGGTGAGATATGTGAGCCTGCCCGGTGGGGATGTGATTAGCCACAGTCTGCAAGATTAATTGAGATACACAGTGTAAGATTACATTTAGTGAACTCCAAGCCAGACTGATTATGCAAGAGACCACTCAGTTAAGGCTGTATCTTTAGGGATATGAAAACAGATAAATCACAGACTCTACTATGACAAGAGAGTCAGAATGGAGACTGTTCAAGTCAGCGAGCACAATGAAAAGATCATCAAAGTAAAATATTAGGATATATTTTAAGCAGAAAAAAATAACTCCAGGAGCAAAAAAATATCCCATGTGGTTGAAACAGAACAAAACACATATAAGGAACGTGATTTTAAATGTCTGCTATCATCATTATTTTAAATTGATGGTATGAAATTTACCATTTTACTATTAAACATGGCAATACTCATTCAAGAGTGTACTGTTTGTAAATGGTAATTTTCTTTTTAGTTTACAGTTGAGTCTAAAATTGCATCAAGATCCCCAACATATCAGATACCATTTTTAAAGATTACAAAACTTCAGAATGACACTGTGATGAAAACTTTAAGTAGTTTTAAGACAGTGCCATTTAATACAGTTCCATAATAAACATATCTTCCAACTTCCTCCATTGCTGAACACCAGTTTTTAATAGAGAAGGAGTAAGGGAGATACCTGCAGAAATCAGAGCAGTCTGGGCTCAATTCTTTTTTTTCTACAGGCTGTTACTTATTTGAATAATTTGCCCACTCACTCCTTGCCTCGTTTTTCATGTCTGTGAACACATAATTAGCCAAAAGAGATACTGATGGATAGTGCAGTAATTGTACCAAGGAATACAGGGAGTTAAACAGAAATTCTTCCCTTTAAAAGTATTGAGCTTGAAGTAGAGCATCAGTTGCCTTCACAGACCCAAGAGACTTGAAACTCCAAGATTCAGTGTCTGGATCATCTGCTAACAGTCTACTGATCGGATGGAAAGTGTTTTATCCCAGGATGTAATTAGCAAAATGACAATGCTAAGGCAATTTCTAGGCCAACTGAGCTTACTGGAGTTACTCCAGATTTAAAAAGTTTTGCTGTAAAATGGAATTTACAGCAATGGACCTATTGTTTTACTTTTAAACCCATATGAGTACCAAATGCAGAGAGTGCCTTCAGGAAAAAACATTCTTATATCTGGTAATTATTTTAGATGACCAAAGGCCTGAACCAAACACTTATAATAATATATGCAAAAATGTAGATTTTCTCTTCATGATTTTTTTATTTTTGGAATTGATACATAAGTTGCTGGCTGCAAAACTAGTAACTTCTGGAGTCATGTAACAGACATTTTTGTTCATTCCCTTAAACCACAGACAGATTAGTCATGCTTCTAAAACAGAAATGAAGTAAACACACACAATAATACCAGAGTAAGACAGTGTGAATTGTACTTCATTCATTTATTTTAACAAGTATGGTTTAGCTTCAATTATTAATAGGAACACTTTGCACTTACTAGTACATCTTAAATGTAAAAATGCTCAGCTTTTAGTACAGTGATGATCAGTCAATAACTTAGCTACTAGAGGATTTCCTGGAATGAAAGACGTGTATGTGTGTATGTACATGTCTCAGGGAAACATTAGAGCAGACTAATTCTGAGTAAACAGACACTTAATTCACTTTTACTCTGGCTCATCAACCATATCACACTGGCTGCAGATTTAACAATCCTCTCCCTGTCACAGTCTGACATTCAGTGCTATAGCACTGGTTCCAGTGCCACTGTATTTGTCTTGCCGTGCTTGAGCTATGTCTACTAAAATTTTCCAGGATGCTTTCTCCTCTCTAAAGTTCACTAAGGAAGCTGACATAAGCAAAACAAGAGAAGCAATGGTCACAGATAATGCTGGAGAAATTATTAAGAAGAATTATCCAATATCAGCCTTGCTTGATTTTCAGTTGATGAATAGCCACCAGGAGTGAAAACCAAAAACCTGGAACACCCAGAAAGGATTCTACACTAACACATAATGCAAAAGGATGTCCCAGTCAGATAGGATTAGACTATAAGAGTTTTGGTAAGGTTTTAGTATTCACAATATACTATATCATAGAATCACAGAATCTTACAGGGTGGAAAGGACCCATAAGAATTATCAAGTACAACATCCTTCAGGGATTGTCTTACTGCCATGGATTTTTCAGCAAAAGTGTTTATTAGCTGTTGTGATATACAGGAATTTGCACTGTTCAGGTGGAATAAAAGCGCTCTACAATATACTAGAAATATATATTGTCTGTGGGTTTTGATGAAAATTAGAAAAAAGTAGATATGTGCAGTAGAATTAGGGTAGACACTTTAATATTAATACTACAGTGAAAAACTCCTTTCAGCCCTATATTAAATCCCATTACACAAAACACTGATGCTTTTGATCTTTGAAAGCAAAGTATTCTGTACACATGTGCATACTCTATGATTAAATTTTAATATCTATCTGCATGTTCTTACTGAATTTGCAAAAGGTCTGGGAACTCTAGACTTTCAATTATGATAGCATAGCCCCTTATGCTGGTGGCTAGCCAGCTGAAAAGCAGCTTGGAAGAAAAGGACCTGGGCATCCAGGTGGACACCAGATTGAACATGAGCCAGCAGCAGCCCTGGCCATGAAGAAGGTCAGTGGTATCCTGGGCTGCAAGTAGGCAAAGCCTAGCCAGCATGTAGAGGAAAGTGATCCTTCCCCTCTGCTCAGCACTAGGGAGGCCACAGCTGAAGGACTGTGCCCAGCTCTGGGTTTCTCAAGAGAGACATGGACAGACTGGAGACAATTCTGCAAGGAACTATGAAAAATAAGGAAGTTTCTGGGGCATCTCTCCCATTTAAAAAAGGCTGAGAGACCTGTATTAATACCTGAAAAGGGGATGCAAAGAGGATGAAGCCTTTAAAGAGAGCCACTCTAGTTGTGCTGAGTGATAGAGGCAATGTGCCACAAGCTGAGATAGAGAAGTTTCCTTTGGAGCATCAAGAAACACTTTTTTTTTATTGTGAGAGTGGCTGAACACTTGCACAGGAAAACCACGAAGATGATAGAGTCTCCCAGCTGTGGGATATTCAAAGCCTCCAGTATATGGTCCCAGGCAAGCAGATCCAGTTGGTCCTGCTGCAGCAGAAAATATCTAACGTTTTATATCTTGAGTGAAATTGAATTTGTATTGTGTCTGTGTTTTCAAGTTATTTGCTGCAGTAGAACAATGGATGCTATGTTAGAAAATAATTTACTTATAAAGAAACACAAAATTAATTAAACAAATTATCTATTCTGGATAGCCTAGTTAGGAATTTTATTTTGCATTATCACAGACACTGATCTAAAAAAACATTGGAAACTCCTCAATAGTACCCAGGTAGTCCTCCAGTACTTAGTATGTGATAAATTATGTCAGGTAACTGCCATAATAAGAGATAAACTCCTTAGAAAGATATAATTAAATATTTTCCTCCCTAATAATACTTCTTAAAAGTTATATTTCTTCTTGCCATGCAGATAAAATGTATGCAGATATCTGCATAAATTTTCAAAAAGGAAATTCAGAAATATTCTGATGTATGACAACTCTCCCATGAGTCTTTTGCTTATTTGTATTTTTCCCTGTATATCAAATCTAAATCTTGTGCTCTCAGGGATTCCTATGACAAAACTGATATCTTTGAAACTATCTCAACACAAAACCAGTTTACATAGTAAAAATAAGCCTATGCAAATACAACCACTTTGTGATTTGAATAATGAAGTTGATGTTGCCCATTAAGTAACATTCTTGGAAGCATAATAAGGAGGACTTCCCAATTATGGCTTTTGATACTGCTACCATAAAAATGTTGCATCAAATAATGATGAAATAGTAACAAGGAAAAATGCATGGTTGATTTTTCTTTTATATATAAATCAAACCTTTTCTCCCACCCATTTTTAAGTTGTATAAAAGTACAAGTTCTAGTCTGTCTAGGATAAAAGAAAAATTTAATGACAGAAAAAAAAATCCTTTCAACTACATAATATACAAAAGTGCATAATCACAAGAACATATGTGTAAACACAGACATTATAAATTTTAGAGAAAGTATACTGAAAATAATATAATTGTTTTAAATTGGGGTGACATTTGATGGCTAATATGCCTTGAAAAAATGATCTTTTAAATGCTTTTAGATATATTTATTTTATATTCTTGTGTTCTTTATGGTACCTTGATAATAACTCTGAACAAGGCACATAGAGTTTATAAAGCAATTATATGTAAGTTTTTCTTTATCTTACGTGTAATTAGAATTTAATTAATGGCCCCAAATATTTAATTATATGATGAGATTAATTAAAACAAGCTTTTAATATTATTGGTATGGAATAAGAAAGACTTGCTATTTATTAACTTTGGGCTGTTTTATTCCTAGAATGGATTCATTTTGACTTTGTCTTATATGGAGAAAATTTTTGCTTCTGCTTCCCATTTGATTTTTCAATCAAAAAATAAAAGTTAAAAATAAAATAAAAATAAAGTTCTTAAAAATAAAGTTCTCTTAGAAGACATAAAAGCTAGAACTCTAACTGCATTGTTAATAGCAGAAATATGATGCTGCTAAGCACTCCTTAATGAACTTTTTGTGTTCATGTAGATTCTCTAGTAAAACAATAAATTAAGACCAAATATTATTAAAATACACTGCATGTGAAGTGGAACCAGTCTTAAAGATTATTCAGAACAACCCTGTGACTTGCACATTTTTTAGCAGTAAGTACACTGAAACCTTGTCACAGTTATGACACTCCAAGTGTTATTTAGATAACTGTGTAAAAAACTGATGGACAGCTGGTCAGGGCTAGAATACCATGAGTGATGGCATGTGTAAAAGCAATAATAGTTTGGATCGTACCTTCATTCAATCTGAGAAGTTTGCTGCTTGCATTTTTCTTGTCAGAGAATTATATACAATGAACTGTGAAGCCTCCTTTGGGATTGCAAACAACATATGGGTGTACATCAAAAGAAGATGTTTAGAAAAGCAGAAATAGGAGCTATAGGGAATCTTTATGATGTACCTAGGCCAGCCCTCCACCCCTGCAGCCAGTTCATCTTCTTCTAACCATTCCTGAGAGCTCTTGGGAGCGTTTGGAACCAACACATATTCCACAATGTTTCACAGTAATTTTCCCAGGCTGAACCATTATTCTGGAAACAAAGGTTTAGTTCCCACCTAGGAAACAGTGTTAGTACTCACACATGGTAGTTTAGAGACTGTCTGCCACAGTGACTCACACTATTATGACTGGATTTTGGTCATTCTGAAAGAATTTCTGAAGGACTGCTGCACCTCCACACCCATCTACTTTACTAGAGGAGTGGCTGCACTGGGATAGGGCAATTCAATACTGGCCCTAAATGGATATGGATGTGTCCTGAAATGTAGGGATGAATAAAATTGAGACAAACATACATGCTACTTCCCTTTCAGATTATTTTCACTCCCAACCTCATTATTTTCAATTTTTCAGTTGCTGTATCCAAAAATCTCTCTCATTTGAATGAATAAATACATTAAATATTTAATATTTTACATACCAATTTGTTATTGCTTTTCCTGTCTGCTGAACTGAAATGTTCCATTTTTTTTGCTTCTTCTCTTAAGGCTTATGGAATTACTTTTTGCACTTGCTATTCCTTGCTAGTTTTTATTGATTTTCTTAATAAAGGGATATTCTTATTGATTCTCCTGATGTATACAGTTTTATACTTATTCTAAAGTAGTATGCTTATTTCCACATTCTGAAGTCTTTGTGTTTAAGATCAATGAAGAAAATCTCATAGGCCAGCAAACTGCTTTTACTGCACATCCTATGAGTTCCCTGCATAAAGATAATTTCATTTTTGTGGTTTTGGTTCATTGCTTAAGTCCTTCAGACTTTCTTCTCTCAAACCTGGACTCTGGATTTATTGAAGGATGCCACAGTGATGTTCAGTGTCATTACTTTGTTGCTTTTCCCCTTTTTTTCCATAATAATCATTGTCTCTTGCTTCTAACAGCACTACATCTAGTCATTAAATAACCCTAATTAAGCTTCCTGGTAGATCTCTCTATATAAAAGTCCATTTAAATTAAATGCTTGCTCATATCTATTTTAATTTTGATAGAGTCATTCAACATATATGTTTCCCTGAACACTTGATAGACCTGAGAACATTAGCATGCAGTTTTGACATGTAGGACAACACTTTATCTCCATTTTCTCTACATGTCTCTACAGAAAAAAATAAATCTGTGTCGATAATACTGGCATGAGAATTATCACAAGTCCCTGTTTTGTCAATCAAGTCACAATTAAGTTTGTTACATTACTATATTAAGACTATCAGCTTCTGGTTTATTCTCTGTATTTACAACAGATTCACACACACATGCAAACATGCATGCAGCTTCTTCCAAACCCTGTGTGTGCAGTGGCTGAAATTTCCTTGAAAACTCTGGGAAATTTTGAGCTTTCTGATTAAAAGAGGGGGAAATAGTTGAATCAAAGTAACAAGATATAGAAAATTATGACACTGCAGGTATTTCCTTTGAAATATGCCTTGATCCTGAGGGTTCAATGAATATATAATACTTGCTTCAGGTGCTTCTTATAAGACAAAATAATAAGGCTGAAAAAAAGTGTGGTCTTACATACTAGTGATAATTTAAAGCTTAATAAAAAATTCTTAATAGAATCAGTGGAGATGTGGATGAAAAACAGGAAGAGAAATAGATTAACGAGGATGCTCTGCATGCAACTTGAACATACAAGACTTAGAAATTAAATAGTTTTAACTTGTGCCTCAGTTAGCTTTCTGAAACATACCTGCAGAAGACAAAAGTAAGAGTTACTGCACATGAAACACTTGGTCCTTGGTTAATATAACTTTTATAAAGAAGCTAAATTAAACTAGAAACAGAAATAAAAGTATACAGGTCACTTCACTGAAATTTGATTTCCTGCTGGTTACTGATAGATGTTATAATTTCAGTGATTGAAAAACTTGTCACTGTATTCTGCCAGAATCATTTTCTGAAAATGCATATATTTATAAATTTATACATGGATTTATAGATTTATTTATATATTATTAGCAGTGGAACTTAGAGGAAAAAAGACATGAAGAACTCATGGTTTAGATGTCCTAGGTGCAGCCCTCACCTTGATCAGCTGTGTCTCCAGCACAGCAGCAAAGCAGCGCCCACCTGATGCAGACTTCTGCTAAAGGGAGAGACACAAAGTGCTGCAGTAAGCTCATTTCTGCTGGGTACTGATCATCTAAATCGAGGGTTAATGACACAATGGACTGTCATGTGGCAGGAAGGACAGAGAGACTTTGCTCATTTCCTGCACTTCATGTCCCTGGGAGCGCCTAAGGAAGCTCCCAGGGACATGCAGTGCAGGGAATCATGAGCTCCTTTCCATTCAGCAGATGTCAGTTCAGCCTCACAAAGAAATTGATGGACTTGGCTGGGATCAAAGAAAAAAAAAGACAATTGACTTTTCCCCAAGAGCAGAACATTTTTGGGACTCCACAAATTATGGATTTTGAGGTGTCATAGAGGAGAAACAAATAAGGAAAGTTTCAGGGGACAGATTTGGGGAGGATTTCTATAGATGCTTCCACTTCCTCAGATAACAGCTTTATAGAGAATGAAAGTGTTAAAGGGATTGATCTAGATTTAATATTTTCTACTTTACAATATTTTAAAAACAGATTACATGAACTGAATTTAAAAGAAGACTAATATACAATTGAGAGGTATCCTACCTATTATAAATGAGATCATTTGGGACATAATTATTTGCCTGGGCTACTTCACAGCAAAGTGTTGAAATGGCTTAATGATGATGCACTTTAATTAAATATGTCTGTTTCTTAAGGACAATTTTCACTCTATAGAGGTTTTGGTTTCTTTGGTAAAGAGAAAAAAAGAAGGGAAAAAACAATGTTTAACCAGAAAATAATTTTCATTATTCACTTAATAAATGAGTTTTTGAAAAGTGTTCATGGACCTTGATTAGATATTAATCAAAGCAAGGTGATCTAATTATAATTAAGGTTTATAAGTAACTGAAATACCTTCTGTTGATATTTTGAGCTTCATGAACTGCATAATACTATGGTCTGTAATACAACTGTTTTTTCATTCGAAGTTTGACTGAACGTGTATTTTATCAGCTTGTTGGAAATTCATGAACTGCAAAAATGTCTGATACAAATGTAGGTGGTGTAAAGAAAAAACACACAGGTCAAAGTCACAAGAGAGACATCCGACTTAAAGAGGAAAAAAGAAAAAGAAGTTTGGTCAAACAAAACTGGTATAAGTGCCTGAAATTCCAGAGCAACAAATCATCAGAAATTTGACACTGCCAAGGTCACCTACAATGGTTTTAAATGGAAGGAGTTTAGATTCAGAGTATGTATAAGGAAGAATTTTTTCATGATGAGTGTGCAAGGCACTGGAACAGTTTGCCCTGATAAACTGTGGATGTCTCATCACTGGATGTGTTCAAGGCCAGGCTGGATGGGGCCCTGAGCAATTTAGTCTAGTGGAAGGTTCCATGCCTATATGTATGATCTACACAGTTTAAAGCCATTACCTCTTGTCCTATCACTGAATGCTGTTGTAAATGTCCTTCTCCATCTTGGGGTCCACTTTGGGCACTGGAAGGCTGCTGGGTGGTGTGCCATGAGCTTTCTCTTCTCCAGGGTGAACAACCCCACTCTCTCAGCCTATCTTCATAGGAGAGGTGCTCCAGCCCTCTGATCATCTTCATAGCCTTCCTTTGGACTCACTCCAACAAACATATATCTTTCTCATCTTGGGAGCCCCAGAGCTGGATACAGCACTCCAGATGAGGTCTCACAAGAGTGGAATAGAGGGGCAAAGTCACCTCCCTTGAATTGCTGGTCACATGCCTTTTGATGCAGCCCCAGACACAGTTGGCTTTTCGGGCTGTGAGTACACATTGTTGGGGTATGTCAAGCTCCATATCCATCATTAAGCTCAAGTTCTTCTCCCCAGGCCTTCCCTCAATCTCTTCTCCACTCAATCTGTATTTGTGTTTGGGATTGCCCTACCCATGTCCAGGGCCTTGATCTTGACCCTGTTGATCTTCATGAGATTCATATACACCCCACACTCTCAAACTTGTCCAGGTCCCTCTGGACGCCATTTCTTCCTTCCAGTACATTAATTGAACCACAGAGCTAGGAGTCAGCATCAAACTAGTGAGAGTGCATTCAATCCAACTTTCCATGTTGGCAAAGATAATTGTTCTTTTCAGTTTTATTCCCCTTGCATATCAGCTTTCTCCCTACGGTCACCATTGCTATAAGCTAGATCAGTACTTTGGACCATTGTATTAGCAATTACATGCATTATATATCCTACTTCAACCTTGAAAATTAAAAGAGAATTCTTGCTTTAAATCGCAAATGTTGAGTTTAGGCAAACTTAGTACTGTAAATCAAAGGGACTTCAAACTTAAGAATGGGGGAAAGGTGCATTCTTTATTTATTGAGCATTGCTTTGTACTGAAAACATAAGGGCCATATTAATAATATTTAGAGAGCAAGAGAGAATAATTCACAGAGCCAAAACTGAGATATACATACAAGCAGCTATTTCTTAATGCAATGGTCTGGCCAGGCCAATAAGATATATGTGCAAACATTAATTAAGGGAGTAGATGTCCTTAGTGGACCTTTTCTGTGGAACAACTGAAAACTTGGTGCTGTCAATAAATTCTAGTTTAGACTGATGGGATATTTAAGTGTTAAAGGCTTATTCATTATCACATATGAAAGAGAATTTAGGAAACGTTTAATAAGCCTGACATTATTTGGGCTTCTTGTTACCATTTTAGTAAGTAATTAACCAGTAAGTTAATTACTTATTACAATTGCAAGGTACAGCTTTGTTACAAAATTACAGACAATCATAACTACTTTAATTTCAAGTCTATTTTTTTGATGTCACCAGAACATTCTTTTTGGTAGCAGGCATACTGGATTTAGCTTGATTTTTCAAATATGACAAAAATAGCAAAGTCTAAGGAATAAGGGAAATATATGCCACAATTATATATTATAATTAGATATCTAGAAATAGCTTTAGATGTAGTGAATGCACCCTGAAATTACTTCATTGTCAAGTGACACGTTTTTATATTGACCTGCCATAAGCAGCAAAGTAATGCTTTCTCACTCTTCCCGCTTTACAAACTTTCCACTAAAATGGATTTCCCAGTGAGATTAATAGCTATCTGAGTGCTATCCGTACTGTTATTCACTATAAATATTTCCAGCAGCCCTATTAACTTTAATGCATTAGCTCTTCTTCTATTTATTGCATCTTGATGAATGCATAACAATTTTAGTTTAGGACACCATTAGCAAGATATTTTTTCCAAGCTCCTGTAGCTTAGCAGATGTAGTGTCATAAATTACCACCAAGCTATGTGCTCTTTTATGATGATCATAATGCAAAAATATTAGAATACCATTTTTTATTCTCCTACAGACTTGGCATTCAAAAGGGCTACAGGTTCAGTAAAAACATCATGTCTGAGTCTTATCATAAGCATATGTTTCACAAGTAACCAGGATTTAAGCAGAAGCAAACATATAAAGCTTGGCCCCACAGCATTCCTTGAGGTAAGGCAAGATGACAAGAATCCAGAGGATATACATCAAATGCTAAGAAGCTGCTCATGTTTGACAATTGGGACTATTAATATATATTCTGTTCATAATAAGAGATATTTCCCTTCCATATTATTTGAAACAACACTTAATAAAAATGAACTGTACCTTTGAGGTCTTGTTGGGGGCTCACATGAGCAAATGAAATGATATTTGCATCATTCACTTCACATCTATACAGATAAAGCTGTGAAACAGAGATGACTAAGTGTGTTTCAGGGAAAATTTGATGTGTAAAATATTTTCCGAATCCTGCCCACACTTGAAAGCAATGCTTGAATCCTTGGAGTGCAGATAAAGCAGTTGTAATATATACTTGGATAATTCATGGAAATCCTAGAGTGAGTGTTAGTATGACAAACAAATCAGCTTGCTCTGATCTGATTTTAAACTGTTAAATACAACCCAGCTACAAAATCCAGATTATCAGTCCTACAGACATCAAAATAAGTTGAAAGGAATAGAGTTCCCCAAGAAAGATCATCACTTCCTGAGCAAAATGTATGGTGAGCATTGGATGACTACTTATGGCATTATAACTTGTGCTATATTTGAAAGTACAGACATAAATTAAAAAAAAAAAAGTTGCATCAGTTTTAGATATTAATCAAAGCAAAAAAAACTGTCTGAAGTTGAAGCTCTATTACAGCTAAGCAAGATTTCTGTAGTTGCATACTGACCTGCTGAGGAGGTGAGACATTGTTACAGAGCAGAGAGAAAAAAGCAATATTTTCCATAATAACATTGAATTCTGTCAGTAAAAAACCAATCTTCTTTAATCTTGTAGTCTTTTCATCCATTCATTGAGCTCTTTGAAATACATTCCAAGATAGAGTCAAGTATAAAGTCCTCAAGTTTTCATATTTTTCAGTGCTTCTCTGTTCTCTATGGGGGCAGTCAGAATTACTCCTTGAAATTCCATGTAATAATGTAGCCATACACTGTTTGTGATTTGGAATGCTTGCCTTAGGTATGGTTCTTGAATCATCTCATTTATGTGTATAAAAAAATCTTGTGATGTCTGAAACAATCTAAGTTACTTAAGAATTTTGGTAGCTATCATTTATATCAAAATAGCCTGAAAATGTTCAGTTGTGTCCCTTTCTTTCAAAACTGCTGGTGCAGGACTGAAATATCTAAACTTCACTGAACATTCTGGGATTCTTCATCCTGAAGGGGACAATTGCTACAGGTGACAGAGCAGACAGCCTGCCCACCATCGAACAGAGATTTCCTTCACATTACTCATTCCCGCAATAAACTGGGATTGATTGAACAAGCAGGTGACAGTGAGGAGTCTCAGATTTACTTCCCTATTATATTTTGTCATAGGATAAATAATATACTGTTATAGCCTGCTCCAAAAGTATCCTTCATAAGCAAAGTTCAGCTTTCCTCCTGTTAGCCTGCACAAAGCTCTTCTGGTCAGTATTTCCTCCCCCACAAAGGACCATAAACTAACCGTTCAATACTAGATGTATTTCTTTAGAAATCACAAGGAGAGACACAAGGACATTTCATATCTGCTAGTCTCAAACAAAGATCAGAAATCCTATAGAAATCATTAAACTTAGTTCACAACAGTTCTTTATCATTTGTTGACCAAGACTTTCCTTTTGATCAATTTATTTAGCTTTCTCTGTGTTTGTATATGTACATATATGCACTCTCACACATACATGCATGTTGCATAAAACCTCAGTAATTATGCTGTCTAATCAACCTCTTTGTGGTGACTAAAAAAATATTAGAGAAACCACTAATTCTCTTTTTTTACTTAATTCTATTAGATTTGAAAACATAATAGGGTAATTTTTCAAATTAGTTCAGTATGTTTTATGCATAAGCAATAAACATAAATCAAGTTATTCATGTTTACACCTCAAAAATTATATCCTGGATGAACTAACAACAAAAAGATTGATTGGTTTTGAATATCTTTTGCAGAGAACTTTTCTTTAAATATGTTGTAACTTTCTTCTAAATAGGAATTTCTAGAGTTATGTCCCACTTTCCTGGATCACTTTTTTTCCATACAATGCGTTTTGCTGTGTATATCAGTATTGCTGTGTCCATTTGAGTAATCATCAGTCCAGAATTACACCCCCTAATTGAGTCAGTGTTAAAAAATTCACTCCAGCTTCAAAATTTCATTTCTCCTGGTTTTAGTGTTAGTGTATAAGTCAGTATGTAACCTCAGCTTGAGACATGTGCTCTGGATATAGAAGGATGACTAGCACAACTAGAGTGGAGTCACTGTTGAACCCATAGGAATGACCTTGAGCATTTTTAGAATCCAGATCTTGAAACAGAAACTAATTTAGGTGAAGAGAATATTTTTACATCACAGAAAACCCAGTTTCTGGAACCGATTAAAAGAACTCCAAACCAAACAAATAAACAATAAAACACAATGACAAAAAAAGCCTCCAAAAACAAACGAAGGGGAGTGAGAGACTACTCTTTTCCTGCCAGTTCATCAACTTTTTTTTTAATTAAACAAATGTTGAACTAAATTGTTCTATAATAAATTACTTTTTTTTTTTCCTCATGGATGATAGCATTAGTAACAAAGGTTATAGAGGATTAATGTTTTCCTAATATGAAATTAAGCATACACAAAAACACTTTTCTACAAAGAATGATATTAGTATAGCAGAGCTACTAAGGATGATTTTATGGACCAGCAGTTCACTTAAATGCAGAATATCTGGTTGAACTCCCAGGAGCTAATCATAATACTGTCACAGACATATTTCTGCATTTAATATTTCTTCTCTCGTCACTCTTAGTTTCCTTTGTAAACAATAGACAGAGGTAGACATACTTTTATTGCATCCTACCTCTGTGCAATATTTCTTCTGAACCTTTCTTTTGGAATGCAGATGTATTAACTGCAAAGATTCATCAAAATGCAGTTTACTAAAACCAGCATATTATATATGTACATGTGTATATAAAATAGATATTATATCAAATAATGTTAATGAGTAATGTTTATATATAAATAATAGTATCAATGTATGTTATTCTTTGAATATATATAATATAAATGTATAATATATTGATATGTAATATATGCATACATATATAATACCTATTCACTGTATACTAAATACATATTATTATCCTGAACCAATGAAGAATCAGGCTATGATATGTAGGAGAACACCAGATTGTAAATGAACTTAAGTCCTCAAGACAAGTTAATTTCCTGAAGAAGCCCCTGTTATTGAACAAATGCTCATTTCTCTAAAGGTATTTATGACTCCTGTCTGACTTGATGGTGACCTAGCAAACTGCACATGTCTGCTTCCCTCCAGGGAAGGTGCTCTGCTGAAAGAGGCAGAATAACTCACACAACAGAAGAACAAGGTGCTTACAATCAAATACTGCATTGAGGCCCAAAGCAGCCTGACATAAGCCTTGACTAATGCTTTAACTCAGCCCTTTCATCATGCAGGTGTATCTGTTCTATCATCTAGAGGACATGCAAATCACTTACACATGTGAAGAACAAGCTGATGTTACAAGATAATGGCAATGTGCACCTGTGATTTAGAAGGCAAGTCAAGGCCTTAGAAGAGTAGGCTAGATAAATTGTTATAAAACCTTTTGTCTCTAGAAATTAAGAGGCCTGCTGAATAAAACACAATAGAGCTTATAGTTAATATCTTATCAAAGATTTAAGTCTAACTACAAACAAAAAATCTCTACCCTAAAATTTATAAATAATCTCAGATATTCATAATTTATGACTGGTTTATGGACAAATGTAAAGTTAATTTGGCTGGGGCAGAACAATGCTGTAGCAGATACCAAAGACAGTGGCTGACTATCTGCCTTCTCTTCCTTTGAGTTACCATTTCAGATTTGGAAGTGTCTAACCTACTTAGAGCAAAGTAAATTACTGATAGCACTTCATGTTTTCATCCTTTCTCTCTAAGATTAATTACTTTGCGGTCACTTTACAGCATTTTGGTTTGCCTTTCTCAGTATGAGAATGTATTCACATACAGAGGGGAATGAGGGATTGAGACTGGGAAATTGCTTTAATTTTCCTGCTATCACTAAATAACCAGTCTTCTCAATATCAGGCTAAAAGGTCAATATCTAGTTTAGAATCCTGTTTCTACAGTCTTTGAGATGAGTAACTCCTGACTTCAGGAAAGATGGTCTTGTGATTTAATGCATTTTTAATGTGAGAAAAAGCTGAGGAATTTGGCCCATGCTTAAAAGCAGTTGTTGAAAAATGCACAGTGCATCTCCTCTCCTCTCCTCTCCTCTCCTCTCCTCTCCTCTCCTCTCCTCTCCTCTCCTCTCCTCTCCTCTCCTCTCCTCTCCTCTCCTCTCCTCTCCTCTCCTCTCCTCTCCTCTCCTCTCCTCTCCTCTCCTCTCCTCTCCTCTCCTCTCCTCTCCTCTCCTCTCCTCTCCTCTCCTCTCCTCTCCTCTCCTCTCCTCTCCTCTCCTCTCTTTAGCAAACAGAACCCTTCATTTTTTCTCCATCTGTATTTATTATCGGTATAAATGAAAACCAGAAACTTGAAAACCATACTTTTTCTGAAGGATATTCCATTCCAGATCTCTCTCTCTCTCTCTTTTAACCTAGACAGTTTCTCCCAATTCATGTGGCCTTCTTAGCTTAACAGGTTTTTTTGGCCACAAGCCAGCCTGACAGATTCATGGCTGATACTGTTTGTTTTGCAGCTTCAACCAGACAAGAAGATTGATTTCTGTTAGAGAATTTGTCACTTTGTGATGGACTTAATACTCCTTGAGGCATTCAGTAACAAGGCAATTTTAGGAGTTAATGAGCATTCTTCAGTGATACGCAGACAGATGCCCCAAATTTTTACAGCAGCTATACAAAAATATAAATTTCCCTCATTGTGTACATGGAATACAAACATTTAGTAGAGTATCATACATGCTTATTATTTAAAAGAGTCTGTCTTATTATAGCACACATTTTAAGTTCAAAATATCTCCTTTACAGAGTCTTCCTTTATTTCATTCTTATGACTAATAAGCTACAAATTCTCTCACAACACTATAAAAACATATTGGACAAATATATGAAGAATTTAACACTTGTTTTAACTTCCCTACAAAAAGGCTAATTTATTATACCTAATATGCAGAAATTTACTATTTATGTTTTACTACAAAAAAGTAGAACAAAAAGAGAGTGAAAACTATAGCAAGAGACTCTTCAATGACACTTTAATGGACACAGGCATGCAGCATTCTGAGCTGCAGCAGAGCAGTGCCTTTGGCTGGGCACTCCTCTGCCACTGGCTTTCATGAAAGAAGAATATCTTTTAATCTCTTTCTAACTCTATCTGACTTTGTGTGACCTTTCACAAGTCACATTAGTTGGATATGCAGCATCCATAAAAATTAGTAAATTATTGCTTTCCTTGTTCTCTTGAGGTTTGTGAGACTTAATTGGTAAATTTTATAAACCTTTTCTAGACTCACAGGTGCAAAGTGCTGTAAGGACAAAGTTTTATTGTCACCATTCCTTTGGGAAATGAGTTTCTTAAAGTTATGTGAGATAATTAGTCTCATTCTGCAGGCTGTGCTGCAGATAAACACACCATTAAAGTAATCTGTTTTATAATATGAACAATACCTGTTCTCACAAATTTGGCAAAAACAGATGTGAGTTCTGGGTTTCTGGTTTGGCTTTTTCCAGTGCCCTACAGTTGGAAATGCTAGGATTTTTTTCCATTTCTTTTTTTTTTTTTTAAATGGTGATAGATTTTTGCACCATTACTTAAAAATGACACATACTAAATGTTTTGGGAATTCTTTCTCCCAAAAATGAAATTCTCCACAGTTGCATAGAAAGCATAATTTTCCTTCTCAAAATACTTGGAATATTCACTAACTATTTTTACTAAGAAATCTTGTAATTTAAATAAAATATTTGGCTATAAGTTCTCTTTTACAGGATGTGACTGACTGCTTGAAACTTACTTCAAGCTGCCTCTCAGCTGGTCATTTACAAATAGGCTGATTTTTAGTTGTTTTTTTTTCTTGAACAACCAATGTCACCTTTCTTCATTATTTGGAGAAAGAGCACATTAGCTTTCTGAGAAACAACCTTGCTTAGTGGAATTACAGTAGGCTGTCTGCTTCTGTTGCATTAATAAAGGCACTAAGACACTTATAACAAGTTTATTTTATGGGTCAGATTTTAAAAATAGATGTATGAAGGTACATGTACACCTCGTTCATGTTTCCATTCTTCTCATATCTTTATCTCCTTTTTTAAGCTTCATGAATTTTCTTTATTACTGTTTATCTAAACGGCATGATAATTTCCCTTTTTCATTCCATTTAGAGAAAACCATGAGATTATGGATGCCATTTTGTCCTCCTTCTTACTGATTTTAAAAGTATATATTTAACATACTCCCAAACTTGCTTGTCAATCTGGAGTCTACTGTGCTTTGTTCTGAGTGGCAGACAGGCTGTTTCAACCTTTTACTAAATCTCAGATCTGTGCTTTGGGAAACTGCACTAATCATGTGTGCAGAATCCTCATTCACGTGAATGCTCTCACTGAGCTGCAGCCTCAGTCACTGTACCCATGTTCATCTCCTATTTTGTTATCATGCAGACTTTCAGCAGATATAATTTCTCTGGTAACTCAAAGAAAGGGCTTATGTTGCTCATAGGCTATGTCATGTCTCCTTTTTCACAAGGCAGCACATCCTAGGCAAGATGTACAATTTATGACTCTGTTCCAACCATGTGACTTCAGCAATTTCTGTTATGATAACTAAGTTGTATATTTAATCATTACCATAATCATAAGATGCTGCTGTTTATATTTCTTGCATTAATAAATATTTATATTAGATGTTTATCAACTTGATTTACTATGCACTTATATCACTCTTTGTGATATAAGTAATGCTGTCACCTTTGATCCTATGATCAAATTTTAATTTCTCAGTTAACAAGTAAGTATGGAATTTTATGTTTGGTTTTATTCTTCATTAGTCAGCTATGACTCAGAAAGCTTGTGGAACTTCACCCTGTAGTGTAGAAAGCCACTTTGGAAAAACCACCATCATAGCTATGCCTTAATCTTCAGGATATCCCTGTTTCTTCTAAAGCCTTGACCTTCAGCAAGTAAAAGTGACAATAATGCTATCTGTGCCTTGAGGATCCAACTCTAAATACACCTATAGCATAGCACCTCTGTACATGAGAATCATGGAGTATTGGCCAGGGTGTAAGAAAAGCCAAAGTAAACTTTTAGTAACAGCTTGGACTTGGTCTCACCCTTATCTGCTGTGCCTTACAGACTTGTAACCAGAACTCCTGGCGTTCTTTATTTCACCACTATTGGTTGTCGAAGATCAGGACATCCTAAAGAGTCTGGCTGTGAGATAAGGAGTTTATATCTGGGGACTTAATAATTTGGAAAATATTCCATGTACTTCCAAAATTGTGTCCTGACAAAGGACACCATGACATCTAGAAACTTCTCTTACCTTCTGTGTGGATATTTCAAACTATAATAAAGAAACATATCTTGAAATGTTCATTAACTATTTATCATTCTTTAGAGTTCATTTAAAAAAACAGGACAATACAATTTCATCTAAACTATGTTAGTATGGCAAAACCCAAACAAGCCAAACTTCTCTTAGTAGCATGAAGCAGTTCTTATGTACTGAAAACAGTTTGCTTTTCTACTGACATTTATAGAGTGTTGTGCACAGAAGATCTAGATACTGCAAGGGGCCAGCAGAGCAGTCCTCTCTGTAGTTTGTACAACATTTTCCTGCAGTCATGAACCAAATATTCAGGACCTCTCCTCTCAAGTGAAGCTATATAAAAAGGGAACACTTATTATATACACTCACTCTACCAGTAACAAAGAGATAGGCTGTGGAAAATAATTCTGGCTTGTAGAGAACATTCACTGCAGAGATTCATGTATTGCAACAAGTTATCTCTAAGGTGTAAATGTGCTTAATATTTATATAATAATAATTAGTGGCCATTTGTGCAGCGGGAGAATACAGTACTCAAATCAGTCAGTGGTAACCAAAGTAAAGCATATTTTGTGCTTCATTCACACAATCTTGCTAGATCATTACCAGCAAGAAATCCCACTGTGTCATAACTATACATTACACTAAAAGGTTGTTTTTTTTCTTCCAATAGCATGGCTCTTAGAATGATAAAGATGTCAAAATCTTCCACCTTATTCTAGAAAATAGCTTATCAGATATAAACATCAAAATCTTGAGAATAGAAGAAAAAATAATGAACTATGTAATCTAATTTAGAAACAGAGTTTATATTTTTAAGAGTAGAATAGTGATTCTAACAGTTCTAATTACATAACCACAGGAGGAATGGTCTCAACTCGCTGCACATAACAAAGGGACTACTACAGAGAGAAATACTGTGAACATATGCAATATATGTGTGTTCCTATAATTTTGCATTTGTTTCTACTAAATATTCATTCATGCATCTCATCCTGGTGAGAGAAAGCAAGAGGGAAACAATATGAAATATGGTCATCCATCTCCATCTTCAGCATAATGTTCTTTTCCTTGTCTGCACACAAGCAGCATTAAATTCTGCCTGAACAAGGATCCCCAGACAACTTTAGATATAACATAGTGCTCACCTGTATTAAAAAATGTCTCAGTCAAAAACTGGTAGCAAAATTTTTTGCACAATTTGTAGCGATAGATGATATTTTACTGGCATCCTAAAGAATGGCATTTTGATAAGGCTGAACTAGCCAGCTCTTTATGTGGATAACTTTTCAAAAGGAAAGCAATATACTACATCCTTTCTCCCACCAATTGCTTTATAATTGTCATCAGCTCCTGACAAATCCAGTTTACCTTTCTGTATATCCAAACAGTTAATTCTATATAATTTAAGGGGTTTTTTTTTGTTTTTTATCCCCAAATCTGATTTTTTTCAGTGCAACATTTGTATGAAATGCTTAGTGCTCCAAAGCAATAAGGCAGTAAGTTTAAGAAATAGGCAAATTTTACTGTATTCTTTTTATCATGATACTTCTTTTAACTTGATAATGTTAAATATCAGCAGTAGGTGCTGTTTGAATCAGTGCTGGACAGTTTATGCAATGGTCTACAATTTCAGCATGGCTTTTGAAAATATTGCAGGATAATGTTTGCCTACCTGAAAACTAACAAATGTTATGGTTAAATAGAATAAGAGAAAGGTTTGGGTTGAAAGGGACCTTAAAGATCATCTAGTTCCAACCCCTGGTTTTGGGCAGGGAACCTTCCACTAGCCCACATAGCCCTGTACAATCTGATTGTGAACATTTTCAGGGATAGGGCATCCACAACCTCTCTGGGCAACCTGAGAAGTTTCAGTCTGACACTGTTTCAGTGTCTCAACAACCTCAGAGTAAATAATTTCTTCATAATATCTAATCTAAATCTACCTTCTTTCAGCTTAAAGCTGTTTCTGTTTGGTTTTACTTTAAGATCAGACATTCATGGTCTTTGCTACACATATGGTATGTAGACAAGCTGTATCTGCTTTCAGTTTTCTGATCTAATTTATTTAGAGGAAGATTATGAACACAAGTACCTCATCTTCAGGGAAGCATCACACCTGTTAGATTATAGGATAAATATTGTCAATATCTGACAGTTTATCCTGCCAAAGGATAAATATGATTACACCATGGCATGAGAGGGACATATTCCAGAATTGATAGTATTGCATAAATTACTTTGCAAATTTTGTGAAACTTGATATCAAGCATATTAATTTTTTCTCCCACAGATCATTTCAATGCTTTAACAGTGTTTCATCTAGTATTTTATTATTGTCTGGATTTTACATTTAAAATTATTTTTTATTCTGATCCATATTTTTAATTGCATAACTTTTTAATTGTATGTTACCTGAAATTTTTAGTTTCTTGTCCCAATAAGGGGGTTGCTTTGAAGCAAGCTTTCATATCGTTGAAATTTGAGACTTCCATTCTGTGAAGCAGAACAGAATAATAAAATGTAGTTCTAATAATTTATTTAGATGCAATGGGACTAAATGTTTTCTATAATTTTTTTTACTGGCTGCAAGGAAACTACCTTTTAACTGAACTTCTAATAAACAGAGTGGAAGCATACTTGTTTAAAACAAGAACTATAAAAGCCTGCTGACAGGCTTTTAACATAAGTAAGAAAGTCCAGACAGAGAAATGGGCCCCTATTTTCAGTGTGAAAGATTCACTGGTGCACCTCAATACAGATATCAGGATATAGGTTTCTGACTCTGGCTAAGGATGGAGCCATAAATTGTCATCTGCTGAGCAGTGCTGAATCAGCTCCCTGCTCTGAAATGAGACAATAAGCAAGAAATAGATTCCAGCCTTTTATTCATTGGAAAAGATTTAAACTTCTTTTTTTTTTTGACTTTGGGAGCACAAGGACTTCTATCTATCACCTCTGACAGAGGTGCCCTAAACAGAGTAGCAGAAGCATTCAGAATGAAGCTATCTCAATTTGTGCGGTTAAAGATGATTCAGCTGCCATGTGATATTCCCCAATTATAGGAAGAATAGTGAAAGAATTGTTTAGTCAGTGGAGAGGAATTCCACTGTCACAGAGGAGTCCCTGTAGAGAGGGAGGAGTGCATGAAAAAATTCAGTTCAGGTCTATCTTATAACAATTTTAGTTATATTTATTTTCCTGGTTTATGTATCTGCCGGAGGCAAGTTTGAATTCTTCCAACTCAGCCTCCGCAGACAGGAAATGCCTCACTGGGGCATCCTTAGGAGGCTGTGATGTCAGTGAATAATTTCACTGCTCTGTTTCACAATGGGGGTAGCTGTGTTTATATCTACTGCCTCAAACTAAGGCATTAAAGTAATATAGAACTTATGTTTACCCAGAGTCTAAGTCTGAGTAAAGACTGACCTGGGATTGTGAGCTTTGTTTTTTTTTTGTACTGGGTACCCAGAAACTGCTATGAAATAAACCCTGAAGTACTTCACATTCCTTCCTCTTTTTTTGAAAATAAAACACAAATTATAATTGTAAGGAGGTATGCACTGTGCATGCTGGAACAAACTAAGTAAAGCAACTGCTTTTAGATAAAAAAAAAATCTAGCTCCTTGCAATGTGTTGCACAGATCAAAAATCAATACTGAGAAATGGACTCAGCAAAAACAAATTAACTCAGCAAGTGACTTGGACTTGCTCTGCAAACTTTTCTTCTGCTGTTTTTAACCTTTTAAGATATCAGATCACTGCTACATAAAAGAGGAAACGCAGTTGTGTTTTGCTTATTTAGGTATTTCAACGCAATTTGATAGCACAACTTTCAAGATTAATTTCATAAAGTTTTCCAAGCTCATTCTGATTGTTATGACGAAAGATGCCTTTTGTTCAAAGATAGATTAAAGAATATAAGGTGCTTTTAGGACTTTTTTCGAATGTTAACTATGTCACATTTGATCACTCACTAATGGCTCCATATTCCTAGAATATAAATATGAAATTTAAATTCTTAGTACATTTTATCTACTTTTTCTTCTCCTTCTCTCTCTTTCTCTCACTTTCTTTTTTTTTCCCTATGAAATAAATTTGATGCTTTTGTTCTGCAATTTACTAAATGATGGCTACATGCCAAACAGATTTAGGAAAGTGATCAAACCAATATATCATAGTGCAATTTTCTAAGACTGACTGATTCAAATAGACTTCTGACTAAGACTGCCAAAAAACAATGAATGTTCAAGATTACTCAGAATGTTAATGTAAATTTTGCTTTCTATCCCTTTAGTATTAGTTAAAATTAGAACAGACTCTTTCATCCTCTTTATCATTACAGCTTTTAAACAGCTTCTGACTGACACCTCAGCTGACTTTTCCTTCAAAATTTTTACACACATACCAGCCTGGCTGGCCACAAGTGTAGATGTAATTTTTATTCACATTATTTGTAAGTCTAAATTGTGTTGTGGGATAGAAGGGATTAAAAATTCCCTTTACTTTCAAGGACACATTTTTCCTTCCTTCATTCAGTATGGATGGGAGAATTTTATCCTTTGTAAAAACAGCAGAATACATCATCAAAATGGTTACAGCAGGAATGACAATTGCGGATAAAAACAACAATACTAGTTTTAACATTAAAAATTGAAGATAAATAGATAATACCATTAACTAGGTGTCATTAAGTGCTCTCTATTACATCAAGAAATATTTATATTTATTCATATAAACCTTACAAAAATACAATATATTTCCAAAATCTTCTCCTCAGCAGAACCACATCACATGATTCATTGATGTGCTGGACGGAAGAGATCTTGACAGGCTTGAGAGGTGGGGCCATGCAAATCTCATGAAGCTCAACAAGGTCAGGCACATGGTCTGGCATATGGGATGGGAAAATCACAGTCAAAAATGCAGGCTGGATGGAGACTGGATCGAGAGCAGCCCTGCCAAGAAGGACTTGGGGATGCTGGTGGACAAGAAGCTCAACACACCCCGGCTGTGTGCACTTGCGGCCCCAAAAGACAACTGTGTCCTGGGCTTCACCCAAAGTAGTGTAAGGCAGCAGAGCAGGGGAAGGGATTCTGCCCCTCTGCTCTGCCCTTCTGAGACACCACCTGGACTGCTCTGTTCAGCTCTGGAGCCACAAAATAGGATATGAGGACTCCATGGCACTGATGGAGTACGTCCAAGGGAGGGTCACAAATATGGGCAGAGGGCTGGAGCACCTCTTCTATGAAGACAGGCTGAGAGAATTGGGCTTGCTCAGTCTGGGATAAAAAAGGTTCTAGGGAGACCTTATAGCACCTTCCAGTACCTAAGGAGGCAACAGGAAATCTGGAATAAGACCTTTTACAAGAACATGCAGAAATAGAACAAAGGCTTTAAACTGAAGTGGCTTTAAACTGAAAGATCATAGATTTAGAGAATATACTAGGAAGAAATCCTTTAGTGTGAGGGCAGAGAGGCACCGGAACAACTTGCTCAGAGAAACTGTGGATGTCCCATTCCTGGAAATGTTCAAGGCCAGATTGGATGGGGCTTTGAGCAACCTGGCCTGGTGGAAATTGTCCCTGCCTAAGGCAAGTGTGTTGGAACTTGATGATATGTCAATCCAAACCATTTTATGATTTTATGATTCTATGTACCTGTTATTACTTCTGTGATGGAGTTCAACCAATCCACTCTAGAAGGATTCCATATACCATTTAATTCCCAGTTAATGTCTAGAAATCTTAGAGTGAGGTTACCTACCAAGAATTTGCTTTCGATTCTAAGGACTTTTCTAACCAAACTAGATTGCAGCTTCAAGGGCTTTTCTAATTCATGCTGTTGATTTATAGCCTTCGTAGAGATATCAGACACGAATTTTTAGAGAAATACACTATGAAAATATGGCATCTAATTCCATTTATTGTGTTGGTGTATTCTTTTCTTCTTTTCTTTGAGAGAACAGGATAAGAATTACAAGAATATATCTTTAATCTTTGTGTCCCCTCTCTCTTGTTTGCTGTCTCATACCATCTCTCCAAATGCCAGGATAACTCTGATTGTGAAACCATAAATTGTCAGTTCTCTGATACAGTTTTATAACATAAAAAACAACCAACCAACAAAACAAAAAAACCCAAAAAACTCCAAACCAAAACAAACTTTTGGAAACATAGTAAAAGTTGTACTTAAGATAAACCATTCAGTCTTTTTACACTGGCCATTGGAAAAGACAAAATCATTCACTGGTTAGATAGGCTAAGAACAAAGAACTGGTCACATGAATTAAGAGATACTGAAATATATGACTTCAGAAAAACTAATTTATATTACAAGAATAACATGGCAAGATCTTCACAGATCTTCCTCTCATTTTGTGTAGTCGGATGATTAACGGATTAGGTATGTTTTTGTGTTTGTGTTCTCTCATGTCTAGATTCCCAACTTAGAAAAATGCCTCCCTGTTTCACTATCAACACAACATTTATTCATTTTCTGAAATTAGAATCAAGTAGAAAGAAGAAAAAATAATTTTTAATTTAAATTATTTATATTTTTAAGGATATTTCTCCCTTTACATATTCTTTAGTAAAATAAAACTTTCTTCTCAAAAATAAAACAAAATACACACACCTACAAAGAGATTGATTTTGGTTTTCTGACTTTCATTTGAGGTATGTTTTTATCTGTAGGTTTTATGCTTCTAAACCCTCAGTACAATTTTGCAGTTAAGCAAAATCTTCTAGCCTGCAAGTAACAGCTTGGGAGGAGCAACAAAACTGACATTTGCAGAAATAATGCACATATTCCTTCAATTAGTAATGAGATACTTGTCCTTATCAGGAACACTCTCTTTTGCAAAGTTTCCCTGCCTCCTCATCTGTTTTCACTGCTACAAAGAATGTGTTAGAAATTAAAGAATGATCAAAATCTAACCAGCTGTCAGTTTGCAGATTCTCCAGCCTCTGCATATGTGCTGCCACTCTGCCAAGGCCATAGCTAAATGCCAATTATAACAAGGAGGACATGCATATTGTGTTACATTAGTTGTAACTAATTTTCCCAATTATTTTGGTTAGCAGTATTGATTCTTCCATCAAAATGAACAAATTGGATAGGACAAAACACTGGAAGAATCTCTAATTATAAACACCCTCTAAAAAACACCTTCATCAGGCATAATCATGCCCTTATCAAAGCTTTTATGCATTCAAAATCCCAACTGAGGGAAAAATAGAGGGAAACTGAGGGAAAAAATCTGTGTGTTTTCCTAAGAATTAGTACCTTATTGTTTGCTTCCTTACACCAATATTAAGCTCTCCAAAGTCTGGGATCTTTTTTTTTCTGTTTCTTACTACTCAGAACCTCAGTGTGAAGCTACAGTTTCCATAGGTACAAATCTCTCCTAGAAATTTTTAAGAAGCTAACGGTATAATTCTTTGGGCTGTCCTGTGCAGGGCCAGGAGCTGGAGTCTGATGATCCTTGTGGATCCCTTCCAACTCAGAATATTTTGTGCATCTGTGAATACCCAAAATCACAGGGAAAAAAATCCAGGAAATACATATTTATGTTATACCTATCACAGTGGAATCAGACTGTGGAGCTTAGGATATAAGAGTTTTCTTCTCAATCTTTTCTTTTTGTAGTGTGCCAGTCCTGGACTGTAAGGTACTTCTGTAAATCACCACTCCCTTGAATAGCCACTTCTAGCATTGCAAGATGCAGCTCAAGCATGGCAGCTCCAACTGCTTCCCATTATTGTCTAGATGGTATTAGCCTAGTTTCCCCTGTTTGTTCTAGGCATTCTGATCATCTGCCAATGTCTTCCAAACAGCATTTTAATAACAGCTTAGTGTTTGGAAATGAATGCAAGAGAAATGAGGGTTTCACAGCTAAAAGAAAGCATCTACAGATCTAGACATATAACCAATACAGAAGGATGTACATCTGTTGCAATTAGGTGGGAAAAAAAAACCAAAACAACAAAAATCTGAGAAAAAATTATGGTGAAAAATTCAGCTGAAAACCATATATTCCTCTGGTGTCTTTGTATTAGACAATAATTCTTGATTTTTGAGAGGAAAAGCCACAATAATCATGACATGGATGAGAATTCGAATACTGATTTTATAAATAGATTTTAAAGGGGAAATTGGGCATCTGGAGTGACTGGGACTAGTTGCAGTTATATTTTGCAGACTTTTACATATATCACCATGAAAATTGGTGAAATTCCTGAAAGTTCTTAGTTCTTAAAGAGACAAAGATAAACATAGAGAGTTTCTTTTAAGTATTTTATTGCATATATAAATTTGTGTTAACAATAGTTTAAATTAAATGTAATTCCACATCACATTCAGGACTGGGTCTAAGGAGAGAATTGTCACATTTCATACAAATATCAAAAATATAATTAGTTTCCTAAAACAAAACGTCCTGTGTGTATTTAATTTCTGTCTAAATCCCTCCAAAATACTTCTGAGCTGTGATAGCCAATGCTTTGCTGTTGCGATTGCTATTGGTCCATATTGGTTTTTACAAGTATACCACAAGATTTTGGCCAACATTTCAATATTGAGGTGGTTGTCAATTAATGTCCATGGGAACTGATGACTGGATTACAAGAGAAAATTTATGAGGCAGGGTTTGATTCCAAACTCTTCTTTTTTTACATTTTTTTTTTTTGGTCAGAAAACAGATTTATAAACATTAAAGTTTAACTATCTTTGTCAATGAGATAAAACTAGAATAAGGAGGTAGAATTCCACAATTCTTATTATTTAGTTTTGTAATGTTTGTGGAGGATGTCATAATCCAAAGATAGGAGCATTAGAATTACTTAGATACTGAAATTCCAAATATACATGAAGAGCTGCTAAATTCCAGCAGTGAATTGTTTCCTCTAAGTACTGTTCATACCTGCATGAGTCGCTGTGCACAGAGTGCTCCAATATGAAATGCCGTCTATAAATGTCAATTTACACTAATATCTAGACAGTATCCAAGTTATTCCATAAACTGCAGAGTGACATGCATAGTAGAGTTAGAAATTAATAGCTGTGTATCACAGACAAAGCTCCTTGCGTACGAGTAGTTTGTTTTACATAATATGTGTCATTTCAAGGAAGATTTGGTTTGTATGCATAAATAGGGACACATATTTACACATACCTCAAACAGCGACACAGAAACACATGCATATTGGAAATGACTGAAGAAGTAAGTGATCTACCAGCCCCATTCATTTATACATGAAATACCTTGATTTAAAATGAGGTGAAGAGGCACAATCCTATGGAGTAAGCTAGCCTTGTTTTGTAAATCTCCAGCTGATTTTCAAGGAGTTAATTCTGGTGGCTGTAAAGGGAAGCCAAACTGACAGAAACACTATGTTTTTGATTTGTGAATGCAGAGAAAACTATTGAAACAAACTTTCTGGAACCAGCTTGCTTTTGCTCTCAAGTCTGTTCCTGCCCTCCAGATCCACCTTGCCTTATTTCAGCTACTTGATGGGACTTTAGAAATGTGCTAACTACATAAATTCATGGGAAAGAAAAGAACACTAGAGAGTAGCTTTACTTAATAAGCATTAATCCATGACAACCAAATCTGATCCTTCATATGAAAATCTTCATAATGGCCACAGGATTTGTATTACAGATTTCAGGGAGAGATGAAAATTGGGAGTTATACCCCATTAGATGGCCAGTTGTGTGATGAGACAGCTCACTGCCTCATTTTAGCAAGGAACTGCATTGGGCAGGTCAAGACAAGACCCATGACCCGTGGTTCCATGCCCAATCCGGCTGTTATCTCTGCTTGGGCACGAGCAGGATGGTTCGGGACAGCCTGCGGATCAAAGGACGAGTCTGGACTCTTCAAGGCTTCGGTCTTCAGAATGTTTATTAATTTTATCTTACAAAGATTTTCCTTTCTGCCAGCCGGGGTCTGACCAGCAAGGCAGCCAAGGGCACTCTGACCACCCACGGGGCGGTCGTGTCCTTTTATAAGAAAAACTACGTATACTATATTTACCTTTTATCCCCAATATCTTTTACTTTTATTGATAGGTGTACTTTCACCCTAAACCAATCCCTAAATGCCAACATCACTAAGGAAAATGGAAGACAAGAAGAAGAAGAAAGAAGCATGAGGCATGCCCCGATTCCTCCATCTTGTCTTCATAACCCCCCTGTACAGAGATATAACCCCCCTGTACAGTGATCTTAAAACACATATTTTACTCTGAAAATAGATATTCTCTTCACCACTTAAACAGTGGTCATTCTCACATCCTCATACACATCCTCTACAGGGTCAAAGTCCAGCCACCAAGAATTCTTAGCAACATTCCAGGACCTCTGAGCCCCCCATGGGTTCTCTCGGTGACTCTGGATATCAGGAGCGATATTCTGAGCTCCCACAGTTCCAAGGCTTTCCCAGCTGTTTCCCTCCCATACCTGTGGATTTAGCCGAGACAAAAGCCCTTCTCCTTTGTGGCACAACACATCCCATGTGATAGGAGCAAGCCAGGGACATAAAGCACACGTTGGCCATGTGCAACCAGCAGTCAGCACTGTCCAGCTGCCACCTGGCTCTCTGTAGGACTGATAAACAAAATAACAAAATACAATGGCTCACCTCCTCTTTAATCTATTGTCTTTAGGAAAAGGCAACTGCAGTATTAAAATGTTGGCATGCTTTTTGTTATTAGCAAGGCCAAAAATAGATTTTTTGAGAATGAGAAAAATGAGAGCAATAGAATTTAATAGGATCTCTGATGACCTGAAAGAAAAAAAAAGCCCATTTACAGCTGTTTTGCTGTGTATTACAACAAGCAAAAATAAAGCTAATTTATCTCCAAAAAAGCAAATTGCTTTATAGTAAATGGCTCATGAGGGTCCAATAAAAACATTAGAGAATCTTTGACATGGTAAATAATTAAAGACTGGTCAAAATCTTGATAGAAACTCCCCATTGCCTGCAAATTACAAGATCTCAAGGGTACTCCTGCAGAAAAGGAAATATAGAGTAACACAGGAAATGGCTCAAGTGCCAGGTCCAACACAACAACATTAAATATTAAATATTAAGTAACAGCAAGCACCAAAAAAATAAAAGAACTTTGCATCATCATCATCTTATTTGGCTCTATGTAATGGGGACTTATACATCTTAATGGTTCAAGCAATAAATTCAACTAGAAAAACCAACAGTATAATAATCTAAAAAACCCCACATTAATAGGTCATGTATATGGAAATAACCTCTTAAATTGACCAATTAAGTCATAAAAAATAAAATTACATGTTATCATTAGGTATTCTATAAGCTACTCTCTAACAAATAATGAACATTTACCCTTTATTTGATTAAATTTTAAAGACAGTAGGCCCATACAGAAATATTTTTGTTCCACTGAATTACAACTCCTGAGAAAGAGTGATTTAGATTCCCAAACCATTATGATGATTTTCATAAAGCCGCCTCTGTTTTTCATAGTTCAAGACCTGTGCTGCCCCAGCTTAGTCAAATAAGTCTTTCTCCCAACTTCAAAAGCAAAGGCAAGAACCAAGTCCTTCATATAAAATGCCAATACTGTTCCCCAAACTCCACTTATTTTTTTGAGGGTAAGCAATATTTTAAGGGAATTAAAAAAACCCAAATCAATGAAAATCATGCCATTAAAAAATAAGGTAAAATGTATTAGGGAAGAACAGTAACAGATTTTCAAAATATCATTTTCCCTACACTCTAAATGCAAAATAAGATTTTGATTTATTCCAAAAAATAAAATAAACAGAGTAGAATCAGATCTACTAGGTTCACTATATCAAAGTGAAACCTCAAAATAATCTTATGACTCCACCCATTCCAGCCAATGTTTGTTTTCAATTTTTTCAATTTTTCATTAACCATTACACTCATGTTACAACTCTTTACACCCACAAGCAGATTTATGTAAATTATAAATAGAGCCAATAATTAACAAACACCACATTAACCTTATAACTTGATAGGAGTAGAGGTAATAAACAACCTTAAACAAGAAATTTGTGTTGGATACCACGGGAAAAAACAAACATAAGAGTGGTTGAATACAGAAATATGTTTCCCAGGGAGACTGCAGGATGTCTATTATTGGAATTGTTCAGGACTCTATTGGACATAATCTGGACTGAATATCGTGATATAATTACCCCTGCTTTGAGCTGATGGCTGGATTAATTGATCTCCAGATTTCCCTTCCAATCTCAATTTTTCCATGTTCTACTATTTTCTTCTGTCTGCATTTTCACTGTCAAGCTTTTAAAAAAATTTAAAGGAAACCAACCAACCAGAAAAGAACATATGCTATAATAAGAAAAAAAAAACAAAACCATAATAGCAAAATAACTAAACATCTTTGGCACTCTTGGTAGTGTTAGTTGGTCTAACAATGCCAATACTCAAATAATCAAGCCACAGAAAAATGCACAACACATAAGGTTCATACTTTGAAAACCACGCTTTATGCTGTCAGTTCTCTAAGAAGTCACAGCTCCATGGAATATGTTTAGCAGTAACCCATGGCAATTACCTAGTGAGGTAATTGAACTTGCTTCTGCCAAACTGTTCTTTGGAAAGGATGAAATAAAGAGGGAAAAACATCATTACAACAGATCTCAATTTTGACACCAAATACCTCTCTTCCTCCTTTTCTAAGAAACTGTACGAGGTCAAGGAGATAATAAAGACTTTTTTCAATCATTGTCATTTAAAATCGAGCATCATTTGGTAATAATAGCTTCTGTGCCTTAGCTGATTATATTCAGAGGATTTATTCAGAGATTTAAGCAAATGTGTCTGCTTAACCTGGGAAAATTTCTTTGGCAGTAGATCTAGAAAATGCCAAGGCCTGTAAGATGAAACTTCACATGGTCTTCTGCTACTGTGCTAAAACATGGGAAAATTTTGAATATGTATTATGAATCAATACAGAACTGATATAATAGTTATATTATTTATGGTTTTTCATGCACTCTAAGAGGAAAAGAAACATATCAGAAGTGGAACTCAAAGCAAACTTATTGTTTATTTATCTAGGTCTCCAAGAAAATATTTGCACTATGATGAACATTAATTTTAGAAGTACCTTATAAACTACTGAGGACAGTACAGACTACAATCTCCTTTTTTAGTTCAAACACCGTCAAAGAAAGCTTTTAAACCTCCTGTTGTGGGTTTTTTTAAAGGACAACCAGGAATTATAAAATAGAGAGGGGTTGAATTAAAAATTCAAGCTGTCCTTTCGACTAGGAATAATGGATTAATTACAGGCCAAACCATCTGTATTTCTTTGTCAGCAAGAAATTACTGTGTCATGGATTATGACAGTTTATAACACCTACCAGAATAGTGACATTGTAATGTCACTATACTCATACTTTCATCACTTTTTGTTGGGTGATCATATCATTACAAAGGATGTGAAACACAACATCACTGTAAATCATCCACATAAATCTATGTAACTCATGATAAATTCATGACACTATTTGTTTCACAATAACTTGTCTTGCTGAGGATACAATTGCTCCACTACAATTGAGAAAGCTCAATTCTTATTTTAATGTACTACTTGAAATTCTTGCCTCTCTGTAAAACATGGAGGAAAAAAAAATATATTTGATTTGAAACTTACCAAAATTAGAAAACATGCAGGAAATGTATACCACAACATCCTTAAAAAAACCAAAGCTAAATAATATGACACAAATACACGTACAGAAATACATTCAAATTCTAGCAAAAAATAATTACTGAGTGATATTGCATTTTTTCTTGTGAAAAAGATTGCAGAAAAAAGGCTGAATTTTAAACATTTGTATTCAGCGATTAATGTTTTCCATCTGCATCTGCATACATAACTTATTTCCTTTCTTTTTCCTTTTGCTTAAAAGAAAGGTTCAAACCATCATGACTTCTTTACAGGAATAGCCAGGAACAATGTAGATGCATGTGTAAATTGAATTTTTGTCTTCTTTTTGAGCTCTGCTGAACAAGTAGAAAATAAATGTAAATGAGGAAGGAAAGCAGCCAGAGTTCCTCAGAGTTCCACTGGGAATGTAAAGAACATGTTGTTAGTGATATTTCTGCTGTTGTGTTTAGTGCCAACAAATCTCCAAAGAAATTTTTTTTTCAAAACACCAAACTGTTGCAAACCTCAGTTAATGTGCTCTGCATAATAGTACTTCTAAATTCATACATGGTTCCTTTTTGCTTTCTCAAGCTAAGCACCTAGAGACCCCAAAGTAAGCCAGGGAAAAATAACCACTGCATATATTAGAAAATTCATAACTACAAAGTCCTAGTCTGTAGAATTACTACACTTTTTACTATTCTACTTGACTGTCAGTACAAGGTATTTTACAAGCATTAAAGCCAACAAGTCAAATGGGTAGACTGATGTAATGTTAATATAGCAGTTTTCAGAGCACGTTTTGTGTAGTAATGAGATTATAAGAAAATGTATGCAAAAGAAGACAGAAAAGAAGTGTGAGAGAGAGAAGGAAATGGTAAAATGTTGCTAACTTAATCTAACACATATGTAAAGTTCAACCCACGAAATGAAGAAATGCTTCTGCCTTTTGCTTGGTGCCTCTCTAACTAGCAAACGTAATGCCAAGGTCTGCTGACTTCTCTAGGAGCTGAGGACCTGATGCACAAGGAACAACAAACTGTAGGACAAGCCTATGGCATGCACACTACTGCTAAGGAAAACAATTCTGGCCAAAAAAAATCCTGCTTCTTGGCAAACTCCTGATGTAGTACCTACATTGATTTTTTTAAGCCTTGACTGTCTCAACCTGTTTCAGTACTGATTAACTAATTCACAGATCAACTAAGGTTGGAGGGGACTTCCAGACATCATCTAGCTCAATCCCCATACTACAGAAAAGACAGATAGAACTGGTTGCACAGGATCAGGGGCAAGAAGTTGTTGGGTAGATAAAAGGAGGGACTCCACAACCTCTCTGCACAACCTGTGCTCAGTCACCCTCAAAGTAAAAAACTGTTTCTTGATGCTTCAGTTTGTACTAATTGGCTCTTCTGCCAGTGGACACCAGTAAATAAAAGTGCCTAGCTCTGTGTTCTTTACGCCCTCCTTTCATGTTCTTGTGATATTGATCACATTGGCCCGAGCCTTCTCTTCTCCACCCTGAACAAGCCCGGGTCTCAGCCTTTTGCATTGGAGACATACTTCACTCCATGGCCCTTCACGGGACTGCCTTCAGTGTGTCCATGTCTCTCTTGTGGCGTGGAGTCCACTGGCCACAGCACTCCAAGTGCCACCTCACCAGGGCTGGTAGAGAAGCTGTGGATGCCCAATCCTTGGAAGTGTTCAAGGCCAGGCTGGTGGGGCCCTAAGCAACCTGGTCTTGTGGGAGGTGCCTCTGTCCATGTCAGGAGAGTTGGTATGAAATGACCTTTAAGGTAAATTCACCCCAAGCCATTCTATGATTCTATGGTTCAATGATTCTATGATTGTATTATAATGTGTTGGTGAATGAAGAATACCCTTTTGCTTTTAAACTCTTCAGTTAATTCCTATAAATGTAACAATTTAACATATTTTGTTTATTCTGTTGTCACATAGTTGGGCTGCTCACTTTGAGAAGTGTGCAGAATTCGAGAATTCACACTTACAGCGACGATGTGAAAAAGGAATGCAAAAATTAGCTAAATGACAAGAAGCAATAAACCTGGGAAACAAGGTGAAACATCAGTAGGAAACTATACATCTACCAAAATCTTATACTCTGTTTTCCCTAAATACTCCCAATAACTGTGAAATAACAGTGGGAGTGGCAGTGTCTGTTGTAACACACTGGTAAGATAATTTGATTTGCTGCTTTATCAAAGAATAATCACTTCCATCCTTGATCTACCCAAATCGGCCTTGTCTTGTGAAACCAGCCACAGAACTCTGAGATGGTGTTATTGCCTTATCTCATAAAACACTGTAAATACCATCATTATTCTTGAATAAGGGAAGGTGAATACAGTATCTGATAAAAAAGTACCAAGTGGAAATATAGACAAATATTCTTTAGTGTATGTCTTTTCAACATGATAATAGTAATTCTAGTTTTTTTTAAACATTATCTAAAGTTTTTGTTACGGAAACATGTTTAACTAATTATCTTCTTATGCCTTTTTTCTTAATAATTTCAAATTAAGCACAAGAAATACTTCCATTTTTTCATCTAGAAAAGAAGTGGCAGCCAAGGAGAACAATATTTATCTAACCTTGACAGTGAAATAAAATAAAAGTATTAGTGCACTAATTGTGCACTAATAGTTCATTGTTACATACTTCCAGAGATCAAAATTTGTACTAATTTAAGTAATATGTCACTCTAATATTAAAATAGGTTGGAAAACTTAGAAAACTTCTCTCAGAGCTTTAATACTTTCATTACATGAGAAATTTTGAATTTCATAACTAAAAATTGGCTGATTTTGGGTTATTGTTTCTATATGTCGGATTTTATGTAGAAAAAAGAGAAATAAGTAAAAAAGCATACAGTGTGATAATTACACCGCCTTGTAATGATACTAGTAAGAATGATTAATAAGGCTTTCAGCCTGTATCCTAAAATAATCTCTCAGGAGTGTTATTCTTGTCTTTGCTGATGATACCTGGAGGACAGACTCCTAATTTAATGTGCCTGGATTACATACCTAGTATATGAAGCAAAATTATGTCCACTTAATTCCAAAAGTCTTTAATAGAAGGATGATATGTAAGGCAAGTATATATATACCAGATTTACAAAGCAACACATATTTTAGCAGCTCTTCATCTTAATTTAAAAACAAGCACAAACCTATCCTATGGATGACAAAATAATTTCTGCATAGGGCTTCTCTTTGGACGATTGAATGATTTGTTTGGCTGTCTACAGTTAAACATAGTAGAGGTACAGTTTGGCAATGTATCTCCAGAACTTATTTTAGAAATGAAATCTCTATGTCTATATGTATATCTCATCTTTATATCCACAGATGAGATAATTAGAATTCTGTAGTTGGCTGATTAAATGAGAATATACTAATCTAAATCTTTCCTTATCAGTCTGAAAAATCTACATTGGCACTTGATCCATTAAGGTTTTTACACTTCTATCCATTATGAATTCAGGCAAGTACCAAAGGATTTACTCTCCTATCATCCTCTATGGATTTTGTTTCATTAAGGAACACTAGTTTACTGTTAGATAGCAGGGTATTGTAAATTTTATTTTTACCATTTCGAATATGTGATCCAACAAAATTAACAAGAAAAAATTTCTCATCCTTGGGATTGTAAGGTTTACTTGGTGAATCTCCTTTACCAATTGGGGCAGCAGAAGGGGTGGCAGGGTAGGGCAGCAGGAGAGTAAATTTAGTCAGAGTTTTAAAAGCCTCAGGAAAAGGCAGTAGAAATTAGATTTTAACTGTGATTTGGCACAAATCTATGTAATAGAAATCCACACTAGTGTATTTGTATAAGACTGATGGATTTGATCTAATCTTGCCAAAAAAAAACCCACTAAATTACACACACCAGATGAGACTAAACTCACTTTATCACCAATAAAATGACAGTGAGTCATTTTTATGAAGTTAATCAGCTCATCTAAGGTATAATGAAGACTCTACTAAAGGACCAGCATCCATTTAACAATTGTTTTTCTTTTGCATTTTCCTTTTTTTTCCCCTTTTCTTTCTTTTTTAAAGGCAAGAGGATTACCTGAAATTCATATTCCTGCAAATTGAAGATCAAAGCCAGGGTGCCATACATGCTACTACAAGAATGCTCTTGTCTCTACATCATCTCAGAGGAAAATATCCCTGGCTCGATCCACTTCTCAATTCCAGAAATGCTCTTTGGGTCTGGTTGAGGGAATACAGAGACCAGGGTAGTTATTGCCTTATCTGGGATTATTTGATTAGCATGTCAGTTGAAAGGGCCACTGGTCAAAATTCTCTAACTTGTTTTTTAGAAGTCCAAATAAAACCCTTTCTTACATTTATTATCTGTGACATTTCAATGTTTCCTAAGAAGCACATGGAGATATCTTGAAAAAGGTTATACAAACATTTCTAAGTAGTCTAAGCAGCACAATGCCTCATTTTCTGAGCCTTGCTATTTAATACTTCAACACAGTCCCTGAAATTTTCTTTTTCAGTTTGAAGCACAAATTAAGAGAATATTGACTTGCTGTTAGAAGAATGTGGTGCAGTATGTGTGGGACGTACAGAAATAACTCTATTTGCAAATCATAAAAATTGCGTGCTAGAGACATTTTTATCATGCAACTAATATGTCCAGGGGGTCCCTGCATTTTTTCTATGAACTAAAATATAAAGGAATTGTGTAGGTCAAGCACAGAAATTATTAAAAGGCATATATACATAAATCAATAAATCCCATTAAACCATTCCTTTTTTGAATTTTTGCCTGTTTGACATTATTAGGATGAAACTGGAAATCTATTAATTCTATCAATATTTAATACTCTGAGATTTCAAATAAGAGGGAATAATTGTGAGCTAATTAATAGCAATCTTTTCCTTATGGTAAAAAATATGATGTAATGCAAGTCAGACTTATGATTTTGCTGTATTATTACATCAAGATCATAGGGGGTTGTTTACTTAGGTAATATGTGGCCTTTAGGATTAATCGTCTCTGAGTGTGGGGTCCTTGAAATTCATAGTAAAAGCTTAAAAGCAAATTTAAGTATTTATCTATTTGCAATTTAAATTTAAGAAAGAGGAAAACCACTCTGGTATCGCTGCCGGCTATGATAATGTTTCACTGAACAAAAGAACAAAACAACTTCCACACAAACAAAAATATTTCTGCAAGGAATAAAACACATTCTCTAGGTTCAACTGTAAGAACTTCTAAAATTGTGTCCAAGAATCTCCCAGAACACATACACTTAAAGACCTGCCAATCCTTCTACAATGCTTAAGTAACTTGGGCAGACAACATAATGTGCTCCAGATATGCCTTTGAAACCAGAGCAAAGGCAAGTTTCAAGGCTCCCAACCTGAAATGAACCCACCAATTGCTAATTTTTTTGTACTGGTTACTCCTAGACAAATTAAGCAAATGCTAGACAAATTTACTCTGAAATTTATTATAAGAATATTGTGATCAGAGCCTTGGAAAACAGTTTTGATGAATTTCTCTGCAGATACATTAATATTCTTTGTGGATTTAGAACCAGGACATAGGTCTATTTTTAATCCTTTACTTTTATTTCATGCCAAAAAATCTTCATTAAAGCATGCTGTGACTAGAGCTATGTTTTTTATTTTACAATTTCTCATTTCTTAAGCATCAAAAAAATACCAAAACCACTGTAATTAAATCTATCTTTAGTAAGAATCTTCTCCCATGAGCCAGTCTCATAAATCACTGAAATATTTATATTCTTTACAGAGGTAAATAATAGATCTATTTGATACCTACAAATATTTTCGGAATTTTGATCTTCTTGGAATATTATTCTGCACTGTTTACACAGTGGAATGAAATAATATAAAACTTCCCTATATCAGCTTTTGTAGAAAGAAAACTGATGGAAATGAGAGAGTATAAGAGGGAAAGAAGAAATTTAAGTGTTCATGAGAACAGATATGAAAAAATATTCCAGAAAGACTCAGGTTGTAAACTGGAAGCCTTTCGAGAAAGGCATGTGCTTTCACTCTATTTGGAAGATTCAATTAATATTTTAAAATGAACTTTTTCACTGAAATGAGTAATGCAAAAATGAGGTTAATTAAGAAATGTTCATTACAGAACTCTAATTTATGACAAAATATACCTTATCAAAGTGGAAGCTCAGTAATTTCTCCTTTTCAAGTGTTGCTAAGAATTAGAAATATTTTAAACCATAATCTTCTCAAGTCTTACAGGAAAAAAATAATTAATAATTTTAAAAGTATTTTGCTTGTCATAAAATTCTTATCAGAGGTACTTTAAAACCTTACCAACAAATTTAAGGACAACTGACCAAAAGAAACATAAAAGTGAAAAATACCTGGTGGGTTCCTTGCAAATGGTATTTAATTGAGTCATCTTTTTTTTTTTTTCATTTATCACACAATCAAAAGGCTAGTTTTTTTTGCTTTAGATCTACTTCATTTTTCTTATAGTAGTTTGCCATGTCTACTATACTCTCAGACTGCATTACAGGACACACTGTTCAGGGCAAGTTGGGAGGCATGAAAATGAAAGCCTTACCTGTATAGAATAGAGTATAAATTATAGACATTGTTTAAGAGCATACTAACAGAATAGAGAAGACTGAGACAGTTTTAGAGGAATTTCTTTTCTTTCAGTTTTTAACAAACTTATTTTTTCATTGCTAAATCTAATCTAATGGAAAATTCTGAAATGCAAAGGAGGACACATTGGATATCTTGCTAAACCCAGTTTCTGATATTTGCCTTGACATCCTTAAAGATGCAGTTTAAAAATTCTTAAATATTAAACAATTATGATGCAAACATCAAACTATAGAGCACAGTAGAAGTCTAGAAGTACATACTGGTCAACTTTTAGATTTTTTTTTGCCTTGCATTCTTTCCTATTAAACAAGGTAATCAAATTGTAAACAATCTATATAAGGAGTTATACAAACTAAATCATGTTAAAGTGACTAGGTCCATCACTAGGCCCCATTTCACCCAACAAGTCAAATCAATGGTAAAATTAATGTAGCAAGAGATCTTCAATGGTTTCTTTTTATTTCACTATGTCCATTCCTGTTTGAGTTGCCCAATTTGTACATTATTTATGATCTTTTCCCATAGATATGAATGTTAAACTCATTAAAGTGACACATCAAACACTGTAAAAATTTTTAAGAACTGCCCAGTGAATGGAAAATACAAATTCTCTTCTTTTAAAAAATTCTATCTGAAATGGTCATCAAACAATATGAGTACAGCAAAAAAAAAATATTACAAACAGAAAAATATGCTTCATTGAGTTACAAATAAATTATAGATACAAGTGTAAATTCTACAGAATTGTAATGTTTCATGTTACTCCTGGTGGGTAAAGTCACCAAATCAGAGTGCATTTATTTTCCTGCAGATGTAATCATTTCACTCCTCACTTTCTGCCCATGTCTGACATATGTACTTTTAGAACAGGTCCTCACAAACGTGACTTTACAATATCTTAGCAAAAAATTAGCTATGAGGCAAAAGGCATTCATTTATGAATTCTACCATTTCAGCATATTTTCATTCTTATTTTTTGTGTGTTTTGCATTCTAAAATAATTTTTTCTCATTTTTTACTTTTTGAACAGGGTAGGGCTTCAATGACTAGTAAATAACAGTTGGAAAATCATCTAGACCAAGCAACTCATTTAAGAGTAGTTTCCACAGGGCTTAGAGAAAAACAGCATCTTTAGAGAGACCTGCAGCATCTTTAGTGAGAACTTTCAGAACTGCTAAGTTACACTGTCAGGAAATATTTATGAACATGCTCATCTTTTTCTTCTAAAATGGCTGACTCTGTGATCCATTGTTCTTTTTATAATCACTTTAAAATCAATAGTAAATTTCAATGATGCCACATCCCCTTGAAGATGATAAAATTGCATTCTTTTTTTACCCAACTCGCTTAAATCACAGGCTTAGTCAGAATGCCTGTCTTCACATTTCTTCCTGGACAAAATGAGAGCACTATCATTCACAGTGTTGTAGGGGGTTTAAATACTATCACTTGCAATTCTGTGCTGAGCAGAGATGATACTCTTAATGGCTGTGTGGTGAGCCATAGCAAACCACCTACAGCTTTAAGCTGAGCTGAATTGACACTTCGTGTAGTGCCATGACTGCGACACTCCCTTTTCACAGTTGCACACCATAGTAAGGGCAAACACAGGCCATGGTGCACTCAGCACAGGGTCACACCCCAGTGGACATCAATGGTACAGGAGCAGTTTAACCACTGAGCTCACTGTATTAACTGTAGGGATGCTAAGATTAAAACATAAAAACCTCCTCACTCCCCCAACACACAACCACAGAAAAATTTCAATCCAAAACAGCTCTGATGGAGTATTTAACAGGATACTAGAAAGAGCCTTTCTACTTGAATACTCAATATTAAGGTAGATAAATTCAAAGAAGTAAACTAAACCACTGCTGAAGTGGTCTCAGTACATAGCACATCTAGGCATGTTGAATAAAAGCCAAAACTGCTGGATATGTTCTTCACTATTATAACATTTTCACACTACTGCACTTAATAGGGAAAAGCCTCCCTGTCAAAGCAGTCCACTGAGCAAAGCAGTTACCAGTCTCAGTGCTGCATGGAGCTTGATAAACTGCCTCCCACTGTCTTATCATGGAGCAGTGTATGCATATATCCCATTTTCTGACAGGAGTGAGATTTATTTTTCACACTATTTTCATTCAGTTTTGGGAAGAGATTTAGTCACAGTGCAGTTAAGAAATTGCTATCACTGAACTGCTAGCAACAATTTAAACAAAGGCACTATAGAGTTGACTAGTGCATCAAGTCTGGAACAGTGAGAAGTTTCCCCATAGCTACCTACATTCATCAGCTCACACAGCTATAAAGTGTTTATTCATCATTAGAGATGTGACCTCTCCACATCAACCAGCTTATCTCCCATATAAAGAAACTGGCAGATTTTACTCTTACCTAATCTAGTAATTTTTCCAAATAACAATAAAGTTTTCCACACAGGTTAATGATTTCTATTTTAGGGTGACTCCAAAAAGTGTTTTCAAGTGGTAGGAAAACTCTTTACATAATCAACTGATAAAAAAAAAATAGAAACAAAACCACATAGGTGAATTTTTGAATATGAAGACTTCAGGAATGACACAGGGAACAAGTAAAAACTTCATATCGGCTAAATCTGTTCTGAGTTTAACCTACTGCCATTACTCCAAGGGGAAAGCCTGAGAGAAAAAGGTGGCACCTCCACCTAGGGAGCAAAGGAGAATACTTGCAAGGAGGCAGATTATGTGTTGCCTTTTAACACAGAGAGTTATCATATATAGAATAACTATGGACATTAGCTGTGGGAAGAAAATCATATCATTCTGAAAGTTTACAGACTTAAAAAGTACATGACTTTTCATTCAAACACAGCAACGAGTTTATCTTCCTGGATAATTTCTGATAGGGTTTTATATACATTCCATCTTTTATGCTCTAAATTTATTCAACCCATGGTAGCAATTTCTCTGATGCTATTTGCAATAAAAATCTTTTGCATTTAAAAGAGCATTTACCCCAAAAGTGTGGTCTGTCGTTTGTCAGTTCAATCTTATGTTATCATTAAGTATAATTTACCATGCTAGGTAAAACCAGAAGAGACCACCATACACACTTGGCAACATATCACTTGAAGAGTCCTGACTGGAACTTTTAACCAAAGAAAAGTAAACTCTGGAAGCCTCAAGCACACAGAGAACTTTTGCAATAATATGTTTGCTACCTAATGCTGGAATTGAGCAGTGAGAAATAAATACAGAAAACATCCTTGCAGGTGTTTTTGGTTATTGTTGTGGTTTTTTTCCCTAGCCAGAGTATGGTATTTTTCTCAGTTATTTACTGCAAAAATTATCAGCAATTTAACATTTTTCTTAAAGACTTCCTTCTTTCTTAAGATTTTTCTTTATAGGTAGGAGGCAACCTTTAAATTAGATTTTGTCAGAAGGTTTGAGCTTGGTATTCCTTACAGTTAAAAGCACCAGGTGCTATTTCTTGGAATAAGGCTGGAGATGAACCAAAAATTTAGTTTGCATTCAATCTTGCTCATGTGGTTGTAGGGCAGTAAACGAACAAAAATTCCTGAACACATCTAACCTGATAATTTGGTAGCATATTGAGAAACTTCTGAGCAGCTCTATGAGAGTAAGCAATAGAGAGCTTTCTATGCTCTGAATGAACACCCAGGGGGATGTAGAACATGTATGAAGGGGAAACAGGGATTAGTGCAGCTCAAAATGATTTTGAAGGCAACCCAACCTTAGAAACTTGAGAAAACATTTAATTTTTAAAGTTATTTAATTTTGCTTTCCAACTTAAAGCATTGTCATATCTGCCAGTCTCCTAGCAGACCTCTTCCAATATTGGTTTAACCTCATTTCTGAAGAACTAGTATCTCATTTCAAAGCTGAATTTGTCATGATTTCCAAGGTTTCACTGCCTTTTTATTGCACTCCTATTAGAAAAGGCCATGTCAATGCTTAAAAAATGTTGTGCTAACTGCTAATGACTTTTTGAAATGAAGTTAATAACTTATTATGTATTTGCGATATTGTTACTGCTGCTTGGAAACTCTAAATTATTCTCTATTATTATGAGAATAATATTGGGGGCTTTTAGGAATTGTCTCTATGATTTAGAGAGCTAAATACTCCTTGTACATGTCTGCACTGGAAGTAAGAGAAAACAGACTTAGTTGCTTGTTAAGACCAAGTACTGCTCTTTTTATTACTTCTGATCATGAGAAGTGGCCATCTAGAAGCACACTTGAAGAAAATTATAATCACTTAATAGAATGAATTATTTTTGCCAGCAAACCAATTACAAATATTCCTACAAAACTATATCACTGTTACAATGTGTACTATAACAGCCAAATTCCCTGTAGTATGAGTGAAAGTATAAGAGATTCCTGGGGATAAGGACTTCTGGTGACGGGTCACACACTGCAGTATTTGGAAAAGTATGACATGGAATATCTAGGAAAAGTCGTAAGAACATCTTCAACAACATTTTCAACATCTTGTTGGCCAGCAGTAGGAAACTGGCTTTATAAATTGAACATAGAAAATTGTAAAAAATAAAGAACAACACAGACAAGCAGAAGAATTTATCCTAAAAATATTTTCTTAAATCCATACTCAGTATCTTTTTTCATGCCTGCAATTTTTCCCATCCTTAACACTCCTGATTATTTAACATTAAACAACATCAGGATTCTGGAGGCAGTAAATATTTTTTACCTTTCCATTCTTCTTTTGAATTAAACCTAAAGAAATTGCAATATTTAGCAGAAAAGTGCTTTACTCCCTGACTCAACCAAAGATCCAACCAAAGGAGAGAGAGGATGTGGACAGCAATCTGCCTTAGTTTTCAGCGCTGTGGCTGTTTTCTTGCCTTGTACCCTTTGCAAATGCAGTACTTCAGGATGAGCAGTAGAAGGTTTAAGTGTGTTATCTCTCCCATTTTTACTCAGAAGTCTGTGAACAGGAAAGTCCCCAGGCACTAATACTTATCTAGAGCTCTGTCTCCAGGATTTTATGCTCAGCTATCAAAGGTGACAAAGCTGCGTGGTATTTCCTATACTGCCATCACTGCAGGGCCAGGAGTTGGGGGCAGGGTACCACGGGTAACTGTATAAATTTATCAGTGATAAACACTGGTCATTCATGTGTTCATCATTCATATGACAGAGTAGCAGCTTTTCACATGCTGTTCACTGAATTGGGAAGGACATTGTCTAAACAATGGAAGAATAAAAACAAGAAATAGTCCTGGAACTCAGAGTGGTATACGTATTTATATGCTTTTGTTAATGAATTTGTGAACCTTAGGCTATGAATTTTAATCCTGGCCATGGCTGCTGTAGTTCTAAAAGTTACATATTGAGCAGGTTTGTGATGTGTTTTGGAAGCTGATAAGTGCAAATGATAGAGACAATTCCTAAAAGCCCCCAAGTAGCCAGATGGAGAGGAATGGGCATGATAAAAGACAGGAAGCACGTCAGATCTATGCCAGCTGCAGGTCAAAACTATACAGGACACTTGTTGTTTGCACTCTTTTACTTAGGAACGTTTTTTGTAAGTCTCCATTCATATTCTAGCAAACAACTGCTCAGAAAAAGTCATGCTGATTCTAACTTTGAACACCATAATGAGGGATACAGGAAAAAAACCCCTATCTTGAGGCAGTCATTGCTTAGTAGTAAGAATGTTTTATGTGAAAAGGAATGAATGGTACATAGAGACGAGTTTTAAGGACAAATGTTTACCCACTCAATGCTATGAACAGTGACCACAGGATCTCAGAGGTACTGCCTCTATCTTGTGAAGTCTTGCTACTTTCATTATACTCATAATTTTATTGATGCCATGAATTATACAGTCTTACAGAGAAAATGAGTCTCACTTTGACCCAATTAACATGCAGAAGGTAATATTACAGAAGTAGATAAATGGGCTGGGGAACAAAAAGGCATACAGAATATGTGTTAGATTAAAATATAATTAGAACTCTATAAATACTTTTCACTCTACTATGCAACTTTTAGCATATATTTAAATTTGAAACATCTTGTAACAGGCAGCAATAATTATTAAAAGGAATGACAGGAGTCCTACTCTTGAGCTAGTTTTTTCAAGTGTCTTACATCTGCAAATAAAACCCACTATCTTAATTTTTTTATAAATCATGAGATGATAATCTGACGTCATTTTTTCCTGTTATGTAAATAGTTCCCTTTCTGAAACATGAAGAGACATATCTACTTGTCTCATTAAATGGTCAGGAGGTTCTGTTTTAAAGAAAAACCTTTCAGTAATATACCTTTCCAACTTCTCTGAGAATTCAGTGCAAGAAAATTTTAACAAGTCTAGACAAAGTAAAGGTTCTCTGCTTAGCTGTTCCTAGTGTGAACCAAAAATAAATAGCCTTTACTACACTCATAAAAGCTGACTCTAAAGTGATTATGGGGAGCAAGGACAAGATGACCCTGGGAGTATACACCCAGACTAATTCTGATGAACTTAGATTAAATTTAAACTGAGCATCCCTGCACTTTATGTATTCCTGTAATCAAACCAGATTTTAAAAAAGTTTGTCTGAATTTCATATTTAGAGTTTCCCCCATAGTAAACTATTCTTTGGTAGCATAGTGTGTTTCTCCATAGGAAATCTTTATAGGAGGAAGAAACAGAAAAAAAAAAATTCCCCCAAAACCTTCCAAAAATCAACATTTTTATTCCACCTGTCAATTCAGTAGCGAGGCAGTCCCTAGGTCAAAACCAGCAGCTTAATTGTTCTTCATTTCCATTTTGACTTGAAGGGAAGTATTACAGATAAGAAAGAACATATCAGTCTTGAGATCTTCTTTTTATCTGTTAATTATCAATATTCCATAAAAGTTAAATTTTTGACAATTTAAATGTATAACTGTTAGCTGTACTCCCTGACTACCTTTGCCTTAAACCACAGTAAGAGACAGAATTTAGTCTTCATTCTTATGTTCAGAAAAATACGTTTTTCTCCATTCAAATATTATTTTCCATACAGCCTAAGCACACTTCTATACATTCATGCTTAAGTGCAACTCAAAATAACAAAGTCAGTTTTAAGATAAAAATGATATAAAAATGGGAGCAACACGAACTAGAGAGGTCATCCCTTTGTCTTGGATTCTTTCGCTTACCACTGCAAAATCAATACAACAGTGCAGAACTCTCTTCCAGACACTGCCTGCTGCTAGGAGTGATCCCATGATATGATCATTAAATGGATAAGTAAGTACTGAATTTTAACACAGTCTAGAAGAACAGAAATTGAATGAACTATCTTCGTGGAGCACCATCAATATCTGTTGCTCTGTTGTTAACAGTGCATTCAGGCATCAAACTTACTAGGCTGCCTTGAATTGCATCACCTGTAGGAATGAACCATTTGCAGTTGTAAACATGTTTTAATGAGTGCCGCAATAGAAAAACATCTCCAAATGCAGTATGATGTAATCAAATATTATAGTTATGGAGACAGTAAATTGATAGTTGTACAGATGATCTTATTAAAATAACTTCAAATCCTTTTTTTTTTTAAATTTTGTTAACTTCAGCTCTCATAGCATTAAATTAAACAATGAATAATTATTAGTGCCCATGAAGTGATTAAAATGGTACCTTGTGCGTGTGAAAAATGTATGTTATCACATTATATTCAACAATATGTGAAAACAAGCACTGCAGTTAAAAAATATTTCTTACAGAAGTTAAATCTCCTGCATTAATATGAAATAAAGATTTAAAAACCCTAAAGAATCACAAATCAGAAGGAAATTTAAGAAAATGAATGCTTTAGGAACCATCACATATAAGTAACAAATCAACAGATGAGAGGAACAGTCAATTTTAAATATGGTGCTGAATTACTGGCAAGAGTTTTCAGGGTATAATGTTATTAAAGTAAAATTTTTCTGTAAATATTGACTTTCAGTTTAAATTCCCAAGTAGTTACACACTCTTATGCTATATTAGAATTAGTCACTGCTAATGATTTAAGTTTTTACAAGATGTTGTTTGAATGTACGTGCCTAAGCAATGCCTGTGGCAAACATCTGAAGCTTGTTCCTGTATATCCAATTTTAGGATACAGAATTGTCAGCATATGACACGTGTCTCACAAATTTTGAAACATATTGATGTGTTACAACGAGTTAGACAAATCTATCTGGAGCAAATTCTGCAGGTATTTTCTCTAATAGCAGTCGAGAGTAAGGAGATATTAACTATGTGAAACCAACTGCAGGCTCAAGTACATTATTTTCACAGATAAATACCTTCTGCCAGATGTTAACATTTAAATCAAAGATTTCAAGATAAAATAAATAATTTTTAGAGAGAAATCCTATATTTAAATTTCTGACATCCTTATGAATTTTGCATCAAATTTCTTGAAATTTGTAGCAATAAAAATATAAATATCAATTTTAAAAAATTAAATTAATAGGTGGTGGTTGTAAGGTACTACTACTATTAGAATCACCAAAATACAAATATTTACAATACAAACTAATATTTACAATGTGGCTGATAGTCCAGCACAAAGAAAACAGAATCCCTCTCCAAAATCAACAGAGTTAGATAACACAAGACAGACAGAAGAAGAAAGAAACCAGATTAAATTAGACTCTCATGTTTTGGGACAACCAAAGCATGTATGTTGACATCCACGGGCACTTTCTATTATCAAATTCCTGTGTCAAATATAACTTTAGTGTTACTAATCAGATGTTTTATTTCACTGACTTTTAAATTTCATCTTGTGATGACACAAACCAAATAAATTTTGGAAGAATTTGGAAAAAGAGTAGCTTAGTAACAGCTGAGATGCAATAATCCTGTCTTAATACAAGGACAGCATTTGTCAATATCTTAATCTAAATCTTTACAGTTTCACCACTCAGTGTAGAGGCCCAGAGGAGGTGACTTTAGCTACATTCCCACCCACCCTTAGGTTCCACTTTGGTCTGAGAAAGAGAAATGCTCCTTAGGCTTTGGCCTTGAAGAACTGCACCTGGACTAAGCCCCTCTCCAGCTTGTCAGAAACACTGTCTATTCCCAGGAAGTAGAAGAGCACCAGATTTTTTAAAAGAGAAACCTTTAAAACCTATTTTTCTTGCCTGAAAAACCCAAATAAAATAATATTTATGTTGCTGAACCTTCAAAAAAAGTTACCAACTTTAATTGCATCCAGGATAGAATACTACTATGACTAAAATCCACTCTCTTGCAATCTTTTAAAAAGTGATCTTAAGTGAGACCCTGTCGAGTTCTTAGTTATGAGGGGCTGATGAGTACTAAAGACCACTCTCTATTGACCTTATAAACAGTGGTCCAAAGTGAAGTTTTTTTGAGCTCTCAATTTCCAGAAAATACTTGGCTAATGTGCCTCAAACACCAATATGGCAGTGAAGCAAAGCAAGAACTTTTAGTAATAACAGACATGAAATTTTGGTAATAACCAAGGACTATTTGGACTAACAACCTCTGAGAAAGAACAAGTTTTGGCTGAAGAAGAAGGGACAGGTGGAGACAGGGTAGCACTTTTCTGTGAGAAAGAACCACAATGCAGTACAACTGAGTGCAGGAATGAGTGTCAGAAAGAGGAAATAGACTATAAGGTGAGATTGGTACAACCAAAATTTTGGAAGTCATCAGACCCATTCCTAGAAAGGCCTAAAAGAATGGTGCATAATAAGTAACTAGCAGAGAAAGTGGGAAACTTGTCTTCAGAATAAAGAAGACTCTCCACAAAAAGGTACCTTCCCCAAGTCCAGGCAGTGTCCCTTGAACCCTGGACTCATCAGCCACACTGATGCTGCTGGATTGCTGCTTATCATCTGGATTGACACTGAAAACAGGATGGGCATCCCCTCAACTGGGTTGGCACTGAGTCTGGGATGGGCATCCCCATCATCTGGATTGATGCTGAAGTGACGGGTGTTGTACCCTTTTTTACTTTTCTTTTCCTCTTTCTTGTCCTCCCTTTTTTCTCTTTTCCTTTCTTTAATTAGTCTCTCCCTTTTTGATGAACTCTTTAATTTCTGTTTTCCCTTCCCTCCTGCCCCTTGATCCAAGACCTACTGCTATGTGCCTAGTCTCTCTTTTCCCTTTACCCTACACTTTTATCTGAACCCCACTCCCATGTGCCTACAAAGCAAATCAGGGACTAACATACCAATTTTCGTGCCAGTTGCATAATTTACCAATAATACTCTATGCTTCTTTGCAGACTCTCCCACTTCTGTCATTTTTTTGACCAATGAGCATTTTTGAATCTTATGGGCTTCCTTCCCTTAAGGGTGGATCATTACACTCAGGCAAATAGTTTTCATAATGATGTTGGTCTTCTCCAGCGTGCTTTTACACCTTCCTATTTCTGTTTGCAGTTAAGAACCTTAAAACGACAAGCAAAGTTTTCTTGTTTTTTGTTTTGATTTACCTGAAAGGCAGCCAGTGAGTGACAGAAACAGCAAGAGTTTCCATGACAACCACATCCTTGGTCACAAAGATCTTTCCGTCCCTCTTTGTGCAGTTGTTTGCAACGTTGACGTTTCTTAATTAAAGCTTAGCCTATTGGGAGAAAGACAGATCTCTGTTAGGAAAATTAAAAATATCTCTCAATAATATGACAAACAATTAAAGAGACAAAGCTTCACCTAATGCAATTAAAAATCTAGTTCCAAAGGACTCTACCCCTCTGTCTCTCAGACTCAGAGGGATCTTGCTCTGGTAGTTAACAGTGTTAATAGCTCAAATGTCTGTGGCAGTGCTCTGCATATATGTATATATATTACATGGATATCACGTTAAAACTACATGTGCTTTGAAGCTTTGAATTTCCAAAAAGCCAAGATTAGAAGATAGTACACATACCTTTCACAGCAAATATATTCAAAGCACATGACTGACATGTGTTCTTACTTTCCTGAAAGTATGTTAATTTCTGACATAAAGTGTTTCAAAGAGCTTATGTGGAAGTGTGGGTTAGATGAGTGGACAGTGAGGTGGATTGAGACTTGGCTGGAGGGCAGAGATCAGTGTTGTGAGAAGTGGTGCAGAGTCTAGTTAGAGCTGGTGGCTCACAGTGCTCCCCAGAGATCAGTACTGGGTCCAGTTGTCTTCAGCTTATTAGTCAGTGACCCTGGCTGAAGGCAGCCCTCAGGAAGTTTGCTGATGATACAGAACAGGGAGGAGTGGCTGATACCCCAAAGGTCTGTACAGCCCTTCAGAAGGGCCTCAACATGTTGGAGAGATGGGCAGAGAGGAACTGTCTGAAGGTTAACCAGGGCAAATGCAGGGCGTTGCACCTGTGGAGGAATAACCCCAGCACAGGCTGGGATCTGACCTGCTGAGAAGGACCTGGGGGCCCTGGTGGACAACAAGCAGTCCATGAATCAGGAGTGTGTCCTTGTAGTCAAGAAGGCCAGAGGCATCCTGGGATGCATTAGAAAGAGCCAGCAGGTAGAGAGGGGTGATGCTGCCCCTCTACTCAGTCCTGGTGAGGCACATCTGGAGTACTGTGTCCAAGTCTGGGGTCCTCAGTACAGGAAAGACAATCAAGTACTGAAGGGGTTCATCTGAATACAATGAAGATGATGAGGGGATTGAAGCATCTCTCTTGTGAGGGAAGACTGAGGGTGGTGGCAGAGCACTGGAACAGACTGCTCAGAGAGGTTGTAGAGTCTCCTTCTCGGGAGATATTAAAGACCATCCTGGATGAAATCCTGTGCAGGTGAATCTTCTTTGAAAGAAGCTTTGCTGTAGGTACCTGCATACTTTCCTTTCAACTCAAACCTTTATGTGATTTTTTTCCTGAAAGTAATATGTTGGTATGTTTAGTATAAACAACTTTTAAAATGTTTTAGGAAATCCAGGAGTTTTTACTAGCTGCAAACTGGATAGAAATAGATTCCAGGTTCAATTTAGTGTATGAAGAATCTACGAATACCATTGAAAAAATCAGCACTTTTACCAAATATGTTGTTCATACTCATCCCCTACTCTTCCCCATATTTGTGAATCCTATCTGTCCCATGACATGAACATAAATTTTGACTTCATCTTTGATCACTGTCTTCTTAGCTATCACTTTAACAATGTCAGCAATTTTAGCACATTGGAACTCAAGAAATTTTGCATTCAAATGTCTGAAAATTAGTCCAAAATACGAGAAAGTTCAGCTGGTTTTGTGTCAAATTATGTGTACTTCTGGTCTTTGACTTGAAAAGCATCAAGTTGCAAACATAAAGGTAATTTCCTATATTTAATTAGTCACATCTATTCAGGAGGATTCTGAGATCCTCTTATTGGAGCCCAAGGAATCTTCAATCAGTAGAGGCTGTGATTTATGACTAAAAGAGCAATGACATGTGACATAATTATGAGACAAGGGAGAATTTCCTTTGTTCCCCTATCCAACCCCTTTTGGGCATAATAGGACTCCTTCAGATTATAACCAGTTTAGTTACATGCCGTATTTGCTGCTTGGTGTGTCCTATTCTCTGTTAGAACCCTGACAGTAAGAGAACAGAGGCAAAGCTCTGCACACTTGCTAAAAATAAAATGATAAATCACAATGTAAAAATAGGTTCCTGCTGGATTATTCCATTTCAATTGTTCTCTGAGCATCTCTAGTTGTAACCAGTTTTGACAGACTTTCTATCATATATAGACAGACACACTGTGTGAGCACAAGATGACATCTCTTTATGTTGCTGGCAGTTATTCCTGCAACAATATAAAGGTGTAGCTTGTCAGCTTTCATTTAAACAGCACAGCAGATATGCTTTTTGACACAGATAAAAAAATCCCATTTTGGATTTGTATTTCCTTTCAGGTAACTCAGACCAGGGAAACTTAATACTGGACATACATATAGGTATAAGCAACCCTGAAAGAGAGCACAACAACCTGGTAGACAAATGACTTTCCACATAGAGTTTGTAACTCATGTAAACCTCCACAGGAAACCTCCTCAATTAATTATTAATGTCTTCTGCCTTTGTTTTTCACTTCAGTGATAATCTGCTTTTCAGTCACTGTGTTCCTTTGGTTAGTGAATTATCTCATTCAGCATTCTTTGTTGGCCAGGCCTTAGGGAAATAAGTATTTTCATTAAAATTTAAATTTTTCCCTCATGGCCATATCCGTTAAAAAGAGTAAAGTGGAGATTTCTCCCCCTGCCCCCTACTTTATTACTTTTTCTTCTTCCTATCTTGCTAACATCTTTTCAGTTACTTTTATAACAATGAAACACAGAAATTATTTTAACTTGGTGATTTTTCTCTAGCATCAACAGGGAAACATGTACCAAATTTTCAAACATTACAGTGTGAGACTGTTGCTGGTTTTATTACTAGGTATTACTGTGCCTATTGGATTTGACTGTTAAAATAATAATAACAAAAGTTGCGATTTGTAGAACAGAAAGAGGATGAAGAATAACTGGAGCCAAACAGTGGGAATATCAAAATAAAAGACAGACTTATACACATTTCTCTTTGCATTCTTGAAAGACAATGATTTTAAATTCCCTCAGAAATTTTGAAACAGAATGATTTTAAACATTCTGTGAAATTTTTTTTTTTTTTAATGATTGTGTCATTGAAGAAATCAGTTATCACAAGTTGAGTGGGATAAGAAGCCTATAGCTGAATAGCTATAATAACTTTTATGTGACAACCTTATATAACCTGTACCTATCAATGTAATACATACTTCAGACCTTTTACACAGGAATATGAAAATGTAAAACCAGAGCACTATGAGAGACAGATAATTTAATTTAAGTCGTGGATGTTGGACACTGGCCTTCCTGTTTGGATATTTGTTATATAAATACATTGGCTGATCTCTGTAGAAGAATTGCCAGCAAACAAGCAAAAGCAAAATATGCCACTGCATATTTTTAAAAAAATCTACATAGAAATCCTGATTATTTTCATAAGGAAAGGATTCTGCATCTCTAAATATTTTTCTATATATCTTGTTGCTTGAAGGATAATTGGCTAAAAATGTACTTGGCATATGGGTGAATGAAATGCACACCAACATAGTAGGGCTGTTGAACATCTAGGGCTGGGGAGTACCGACCATGCAGACTGACAGACACTGACACTGCATGTGTAGGGCTGCCACGGGGCATGTGGGATAATGACAAAGGTGCTTTGTAGGAAATGACATGGGCAGGAGGATGAAAATGCTGTATTTAATAAACATGTGCAGATAGTCACATCTTCTGTTCTAGATTTGATGAAGGGATATACTCCTGGCTTTACTATCAGCGGTTTCCACCTATCTTTCCAAAAGATATCTTTCCACCTATCTTTCTAACCCTTAGATTGAAGAATACCTTTATGCTTATAGCAAAAAGATCAAAACTGAACTAAATCCATTAAGATGAGCACCTTCTTTCTTACTAAAGAAAAAGACGGAAAAAAAGGGTCTTATTGCTGAAAAAAACCAAATGAATATTCTGTTATAAGAAGAGACTTCCACTTAAAATTGCCTTATTCTAAAAGTAGTTTAAGAGCACATATACTAGCAGTATTCAATTGTTCTTGGTTTGAAAGTTTTGTTAATTTTCTGTTTTGTTTTGTTTCTTTCCCAACCCTGGCTATCCCATAATGAGGAAAACTTTAAAGCAAAAAAAAAAGAAAAGCATTTACATTTTATTCTTATGACTGTAAACCAGTATATACAGTAATTTATGCAAAAGAACACAGCTCTGAAGGTGCTGCTTAAAAGGACTTTAAAATAATTTCACCTGAACAGTATCTTTTTCCTCAGTTACAAATTAGGACCTCACAAAAATCCAACTGGCTTGTTTAGAATGGTTTCTTGGCTTCATTCTTCAAGAAAAGAAAAGTAAGTTGTCTGGAATATACTATTTTTACAGATGTCTTTTGCATAATAGCATGAATTGACAAAGCACTGCAGTCAGCTTTTTTATTTAAAGATGGACTCTCTACCATTTGTTGATTTTTAAAATTTGGTCCTGTTCTTATTCTCATTTCTTTGAAATAAACAGAGTTTCAGTAAATTAATTTTTTTCTTAATACCAAGGACATGAATTTTCCCTGAAGGAAATTTGTATAGAATGATGATCAAAAATACATGTGTATGTAATGTGCAACAAGTAATTTATCTAACTTATTTTCCAGCTCAAAAATTAGAAACAGTTTTCAATTTCCACATGGTACTACCCCTGTCCTTTGTTTTCCCCAGGATTTCTGCCAAATTACTTTTGCAATTTATTTTAATTCTGTGTAATAATTGTAGAAAACTGATTAAAGCCCTCACCTTTCAGTATGTTTTAATGAATTGCTTTGGTTGGTAGTGACAGGGTGGATAATTTCTTGTGGTTCTGACTCCTAGCAGACTTGGTGAATACAGAGTACTAATTCAGTGTTGTCAACCCTGATGTGCAAGAGACTTAACCAGATCCAGTGAAATTGTGCTTTTTCTAAAGGTAATAATAGCGTCTACTATCATAATTGTTTGTTTTCTGACGCGTAGGATAAATTTAAATGCAACTGCAAGGATCTGTTCTTTTCTTAAATTAAAATACTTTTAAAACAAAGCCTTTAGCATAGATAATGTGACACTGATATCAAAATGCTTTCTTCCATTATCACTACCTAATTTCCCTTTTCCATCATATGCATATCAATCCATTTATGTGCAGCAAGATGAAAGAGATGATTGCTTAAATCCACATCCTCTCTCAAAACCGTGGAGCAAATTTTTGTGTCTACAGTGACTATACTTCTCAGATGAAATGCTGTGCCTTGTCACAAAAAAATAAAAGTTTTCTCTGTAATATTTTTTCCTGTATCAATATATATTAGAAGAAATTTCAAATTTTTTCATTTTCCCTTTCCTTGAAAAAAAGGAACATACTCACAAGTAATGAAGAAATAACACCAGTTGTCGGGACCCAGGACATCCCTCTGGCTGTCCTGAGCAGCCAAGACCCTTGCCAGGGGTCTCAGAGACCCTGGCACAGAGCCCAAAATGCCTCTGTGGGTTTGATTATGGCCCGTGGAGCAAATTACCAACCTTATATGAACACCAGCAAGCCACAACAGTTGAAGTAGAATATTAGTGAAGTTATCACAGGGTGGAAAAGTAAATTTTAGGGTTTTTGGTATGGGGGTTCCGGAGGCAAGATGGAGGGAACTGGGTGTGTCCAGCCTTTCTCCTTCTTCTTCTTGGCCTCCATCTTCTGTGGTGATGTTGGCACTTACAGATTGGTTTAGAGTAGAAGATCACTGTCTAACATAGGTGATGGGCATTGGGAAGTAATTGTAAACATTGTACACGTTATTTGTAGTATAAAAACATAACACCACCCCAGGGGCAGGCAGAGTGCTTCGGACTGTCTTGCTGAGCTGACCTCGGCAGGGCAGGAGAAAAATTTTTTATAGATAAGACAAAATAAACAACGTTGAGACCAAGAAATGAAGAGCTCTGACTCCGTCTTTAAGCGCCGGGCTGGGAAAACAGACTTTGGAACTTTTCTTGGGGTCACTCTGACAAACTAATGATCCCGACAACCAGTGATATGCAATTCTGATGTTCTAGATAGAGTTGCAAAAGCAGGAACTAAAAAGAATTAGAAATTGAGCCATTCCCACCCATACATCCAAAAAGAAAAAGAAGCGCATATGCTGTGCAGAACAAATATAGTGGGATTGTTTTAGGTAGCATTATTAGGAAATCCTTTCATCACATTTAGTAAGTGGAGGATGTTGGCATAAGGTGCAATGAAACTGCTAATAATATTCCTTACTTAGGGTGGCAAAGCTATAAAATCAATAAATGTAATAAGCTAAGTACCAGTGACTAGGCTTTCTGTTAAAAGGTTTGTTATAGTCTTGGAAGAAGACAGAGGTCTACCTGAAGATAGAGTTTAAAATAAATGCTTCTAGACTTTAAAGCCTTCTGAGCTGCACCGAACTCCCTCTGCTTCCCAGCACAACCCCTTCTGCAATCAGGGCTTGGAAGATATGAATGGAATTGTTGCAGACAACAATTCAGCCTATCTTCCTTGTTCCCATGAGTATCAGATCTCTAATGCTGAGTCCACGGAGAATTAGAAGCTTTAGAAAACCAAAGGCTCCAATATTACAAAGCTCACAATGAACAGAGGAAGTAGCTTGGCTGGAAATATTTCAAAAGAGCTGGTGTGTAAAGATCTCCCTAATGAATAGTTAGATATAAAGTCAGGCCACAATTATTACAGACAGTGGTTATACAGAATATAAATAACCTCAACTGAGTTTATGGCCCTGCTTGCTTTCAATAAAATTTTTATTTGTTCAGTCCAAAGTCTTTTTGACAATACTATTTTTATATTGGTTTAAGTTTACTAAAACCATATTAAGTTAATATTTGATAAAAGTCATACTATAGACACTTATACAGTGAAACATCACTGAAATTTGTTAGAGGACAAATGAAAAAGAAATGACATTAAGCTAATGTAAACAGCAAGGCGTCTTGTAGGATTGATTATTACCACAACGGAAGATCAATTATTTGCAAGCTTTAGTAATTGTTCAAACTAATGTGAAGAAAATTTAATAGAGATCAAGATTTAGCACTTAAATAAAAAAAAAAAATCAGAGTTGTTAATGAACACTCAATTTACTGCTAATAATATTAAAAGTTTATTCTGCATTGGAAACTTTCCTTGTCAGGTTCCTTTTGGTGAGCAACTAAGACTTTCAGCATAAATTTTTAATAAGTTTTTTTTTTTTGGTGGGTTTTTCTTTTTTTTTTTTTTTTTTTTTTGGTGTTTTGTTGTTGTTGCTGTTTTATTCATGACACTAATAAGTTTTCAAAGACACCAGTCCAGGTCTAGGAAGATACAGAGAATGCTATTCTACAAAAGAATCAAATAACTTTTTCTGAAATAATGATCAATCACAATTTCTATACTGGTAAATGAACATCTGAACTACTGCTCTAAAAAACAAACCCAAATATTTGATTGTTAGCATTGAATAAGTATCTCAAAATACCTATTAGTCCATCAAAATTATTCAGATGAATCAAACCTGTTTGGAATGCTGTGCACAACACCTATACAATAAAAAGTTAATATTGTACTAATATTGTATTAAATATTGATTATTTTATAGTATTTGAATTTATTTGCACATACATATTTAAAATAGAATGTTTGTATGTAAGATGCAGAATGTCTCGCATTCCAACATTCCAACCAGTTGACTGCATTTGCATTGTGTCTAATAATTTTTTTACCAAATCAACCATTAATATGTCTAGAGGAGATTTACAACATCACTTGACCAAGAACTGGTTTATGCAGAGTTTTATGAGGGATTGTTCAGTGCTATTTGTATAGAAACTAGATCCTCTTTGACATTCTTACTGCAAATCAGACATAAAATGCCTTTGTGTGCTCAAGCGAAGGTGGCAGAAAGTCCTCAGCTTCTCTAAACCAGCAGTGCTGAGGTGCTCCATTTGGCAGCATTCATTTGAATAAAGCTTGAAAAAGCTGGAGTACTGCTCAGGCAGTCAAATGACTCAGGACATACCTTGAAGTACGGGATGCTGAGAAGAGTTAAAACCATGAACTCCTGACTACTTTCAGGCATTGAGACAGCTTCAAGAAGCTGCTCCCACCACTAGGCATGGTCTTGTTCTCTGGGGAATAAAATACCTGGTGGAAGAGGCCTCCTGAGAAGGGAAGGAGTGGAATTAGATCTGTTGTGGATTTTTTTCCTCTATTTACCAATCAGACTGACAGCTTCTAAAACTGAACTCACATTTCAGAGAACAAGCAGCTGCGGGGGATAAAGCAGTTTAAAAAGCCTTGCTCTCTCACTTAGGATTGTGAATGCAACACGGATTCACTCAGCAGTATGATTTTGAAATTTCTTAAAGACTGAGCTGGAAATAACAAAAATTTTGTCACAAACACCACAGTTAAGCTGTTTGGTTTCTTGTATAAACTCTATGACCAGTCATTTCTTGAAGTCTCTCAAACTGTCATTACATACTCTCCAATTTTTTTTTTTTTTTTTTAGTTCTGCCAATATTATTCATATCTAATAGGAAAAAAAGAATAAAGAAGAAGATTGTGTATAATTTGACAATTGACACTTTGGAAATGAAGTCTATAAGCTCTCTTGTTAGTAAATGAAGAGGAATAGAAAACCAGAAGGAAAATTAATTCAAAGATTTTTGACAGTTATTTTGAAGTGAGATTAATAACCTCATTCTTTTTGCTAACTCTGATGGAAACCTGATTGCAGCAGAAACCTAGACAGCTATCTTAAATTATTCAATTAACTTTCAGATGGCTAAAGCTGAGTGATAGCAGTCTTGTCTTTTTTCCAGTGTGTATGGAAGTTTCAACTGCATGTGAAAAACTCAACTGGTCATTTAACTCCCAATCTCAGTTGAAATACAGTAAAATCACTCTTCATCTATGATAATCCTTTCTTGGTATTTTCCTTTAATTATTCAGGAAATTTATTTAAGCTCTTAATATTAAAAGTAACAGATGCCTCAGAGAAAGAGAAGTTCAGGGAAAAAACTATAGAATTGTAGGTCATGTTAGTAACCTGATCTTAATCTGCATTCTTTGTATTAAACTTAATTTATTTGCAATAAAAAATTGCAAGGAAAAAGGCATATTCTTATGCTATGTTTTTCAGGCCCACTTGTTTATTTCCAAATTTCTCTGGGAGATCGTAATATGTGGCAGTGTAATCACATCTGGAAATATTCTTTCTCTGCCAAGCAAGGGATTAAGGGCAGTGAGAGGACCAGCAGGACACTGCTGTTATTTTGTCTCTCTGCAGCACTTGATAGAAGCACCTCTAACATATAAAGAGCAACTTATCTTGATCTTTTTTCTGCAGCGGCCAACTACTGCCAAGAGGGAAGATGACTGCAGTTAAACAAATATTCTTAACTACTACTGCATCTAGCACATCAACCAGCATAAATGGGCCCCTCATAAGCCTTCTACTTAATGCAGCTGCCAGACTAATGATATTATGCATTTTAATAACATATAACAGGATCCTCACTCATTTTTCTACAAGGAGAAAGCCCTGGAGATTGCGTGTACTGCTCTGAAGTAGTGGCCACAATCTCTCCATGGACCTGTAAATTCAACTCATCTCTGTGCTCTCTTCCAGACATCAAATCACCAAATCAGCTGCTCCATAACAGCATATTGTGCCCCAGGGTGCTTAATACTATGCATGTAAAGGATCAGTACACTTTCTGTGCTGAAGATGTGAGATCCTATGCACTTTATGAGGAAGGTGCAAGGCAGGGTCCCAGAAACATGTTAAGGAAAAGTAAGATCCTTCAATACTCTGCTTGGCTCCTACCTCTGGGCTTTATATGATGCTGTCAGGTTGTCAGAAGGACACTTGTCTGAGAAGGATGTAGGCTACATGTGCTGAGTGCAAGAGGTTGTTTCATGTGTAGAGCAGATGGGAGACACAGAGAGGTCTGTGTGCAAAATGAGTGTGCATGAGCAATCTGTCAGTGCATACATGGTACAAGTCTGCCTCAATGCCAATCCATAAATTAGAAAAATAACAGTTGTATTAAAAAAAGAACGTGACATGGTATTTGTGAGTTCTGAGTTATTACCTGTGCAGTCACTGTTGCAGATTTCATGCTAGTTCAGCCCCCAGGTTTAGTAAAAAGACCATTTTTAGTAAATATTCTATTTTATTGTGATCTATAATGAAATGGCTGAAAAGTTCCATCTAATCACAGAATCACAGACTCATTTAGGCTGCAAATCATTTTGGTTCTCAGAGAAGTTGTGGGCGCTCCATCCCTGGAAATGTTCAAGGCCAAGTTGGGTGGGGCTGTGACCAACCTGGTCAAGTGAAAGGTTCATGGTAGGAAGGTTGGAAATCTTTAGCATCCCTTCCAACCCAAACTTTTCTATGACTCTATGATTCCATGAAAAGGCCTTCAAGTTCATTGAATCCAACCATAAAGCTGCCACTACCTCTTCAATTCAAGGCAGGCTAGATATTTCCTAAACTTAAGAGACAGAAGTCACTTTAGACACTTTTGGAGGTCTTAACACTCAGTGTATTTTAAAAAAACTGAGAATGTTTTTTCAACAATGCATCTAATTAAATTCAATCTATTCAGAGAGATAAAAAAAATACTATTTTTGACTTAAACTGTTGCAATAAACGATCTCATTACAATTAATAGTTGCCACATCTCATGACAGCAAAGAGTATAATATACAATAAAATGACATTATCTTTGGAGTATAGATGTTAGAGGAAAAAATAAAGATGCAGAATTTGAAAATGCATCTGTAAAAATAAAATTAATTAGGAGAAAACACCTAAAACACTCATTTGTTGTTCTGTATTGATTGTGGTTGTTTAAATGTTAATCATTTTGTTCTTAGCTATTTTCTATTTGGAACAGTAAAATGCATTTTTAAACTGGCATACTGAAGAATATTAATGATGCAACAAATTGATTGGTACTACAGAGATGTATCTGTTTTTTTTACAAGCATATTTAATTGCACATGATTCTTATGTTTCTAATTACAACCAGTACTAAAAGTGTCTAGATGCTTAAGGATGCATTTTTATATTTAAACATACTTCATTATTATTACTTATATGGCAGATAGTTCACTAAGATATAATGATAGGATATTAAAGTGGATTAGAAATCTCATTATTAGAACACAAGCTTGTCTGAATAGAAAGAAAAAAAATAAGTACTCTAAGTGGAATAAGTACCTCTTCATTTTCTTTCACAAATCTAATTTTATTGCAAGCCAAATGTCAGACACATAAAGACATAACTGCTGGCATGGTCCCATCAGGGAGGTTTCTATCTACTATCATATAGTACTCAACATTCTTTTTACACAGATTTTAAGCAAAGCCAGCAAAATTTACTAAGGACTCAAATATAAACCAAATATATTTCAGCCTATATAGAGATGGATTGTTTATTTTGAAATAGTAAGATATGACTGCAGTCAAATAACATTTCTTCTTGTATTTTAACTCAGCATTAGGGCAGACACCAATTATGAAATTGTGCTGTCAGGTTACCCCTCTAAGGGCAGTCACACACTTCATGTTTTTAGTGGCAAATTGAATTTGACATTTAATTTGAAGCCCAGGACACCATAATGTAAAACCTTCTGCAGTATTAGTGATAAAGCATGAGGGCATACGTCCTGTCTAGCTTTTTTAAATAGTCCTCTCCATGTGACTATTGTCTTCATTATTTTCCATGGAGATTATTTTCCTGATATTTAAAGAAAAATCACAGAAAATATTTATAATCACAGCTGCTCAAAACTAGAACATTTCAGGTTTCTTCATAGATTCAAATAAGTGGTCTAATATAAAATCTACCCATGCATACTCTTCAGATACCTTGTCATTTCTGAGTTTAGAAACAATTAGAGGACACCTTTGCATAGCTCTTAGTAGGTGGTGGTGCCAACACTTCCTCATTTGTTGATTCTTCAGAAGATAATTTAATTTAACATTGCAAGAAAATGTGCCAATAGTAATTACAAGCCCTTTATGGGTGTAAGTTTAATTTCTTGCAGAGATGTCTGTGTAAGTTGGCCTTTTTTAAATACAATTTAGAGTATTGAAATGCAATATTTTCAAGAAGCAGCCGGAATTTTTCTTTCCTCGACAGAACAGGAAGTTTTAGGTCAAGAAATTAAGGCTTTCACAATCTGAAAGTCCAAAGCCTGGTTTGGTGCACATGTGAATGGAATTTAGCCAGGATTTCTGGGTTAAGCATCACCTTGGAAGTTGCCATTATATATTACTCCCCCTCCAAGTTGCCATTATATATTACTCCCCCTCCAAACAAGAAGCAAAAAAATGCAACAAAAGAAACATATCTTCAAAAAGAAAAAAAAAAAACCCAAACCAAAAAAGAAACCAAACCAAAATCTCGTGGATAGTTCCTTTTCCCTCTGAGCTTTCATATTGCAACAGCCATGAATTCAGCTGTGAAATTACCAGTTCAGAACCAGGCCCAGAGGCCCCAGCCACAGAGTACTAGGTAGGAAATATCAGATCTCTGTGCGATTCAATATTTGTACACAAATATAACTCACCCAAATAGAAACATATTTCTGGTTAATTGTCCTGCCCACAAAATACACTCAGTATAATGTAAATTTTGCATACATTGGCACAATCTGATCGACATGAAAGTCCGCAATGGTCTAGTTATTTTCCACTTTTTTCCCTACCATTTCTACCATTTCTACATTCTCTGTCAATTGGATGAGGGGTTTTATTATAATTTTGTACTGTTGATATGCTAAAGTGGAATTTACTGTCATGAAGATGAACTGCTTTAGCACTCCCTACAAAGTGCCAATATTTCCCTAATTATTTCAATAAGTGGTCAGAGTTCTGTCAAGAGATGTGGAAGTATGTGCCCTGAGGTTTTTTCCATTTTTTAGGTTTTATTTCTGAAATGATTAAGGCTTGATTAAAAAAAGACATGAGTCTCTTTTTGGTTTCCAGAGAGTATTGTCATTGATTGTGTTGACAACACTTATTTTAATTGATCTTGTGGGGTTTTTTTTCAATCTATCAGAACATTTCTTGCAAAAAATCTTGTCCTTTATTTAAATGCAGTTAGTTCCAATTGCTGGAATAACAATTGCAGGTTGTAGGTTGTGTTCACTGAGATGAAAATTTATTTTTTAATTTTTTTCTTTATTCCCATTTATGAAGGAAGAGAATTTAGAATTTACAAGCCAGAACACAAACTACACCCAGCTGAAAGTTTACAGTGTGGCACTTTCCTTGCTGTAGAAGATGCTTCATTTTGGTAAATTCATACCGTCTATGAAACACAATCTAAGAACACAAATTCAGCAAAAGATAGTGAAATATAGTGAAGAAACTATGTACCTTGTGCTGTTAGAGTGCTGAAATTCTGCCAGTGCATCATGCAAAAATACAAGCCTGAGGCTACTGGTGCATGCTGGACAAGTGCTGACAAACCCTAGTAATTACCCAGAGAATGTTCTGTCGGGACAGAGTTTTCACTCACTTGTTTGACAGGAAGTGAAGTGTCAGGCCCATCACTGCACCTACTTAAGATGATTTTTTGGTTTTTTTGCTTCTGGAAGATATGTGGAATGATGCCTGCCTTTATTAAAAGTTCAGCCATCCTCTTCCAAGAGACAAGAACCCCATGGCACAGTCCTGATTGTTGGTTATAAGGGAACCAAGGTGGAATTGAGATTGGAATTGTATGTGTGCTTCTCTTCCCTCCCTGATAATTAGTTGGAATCATAAGTGTTTTACAATTCAGTTTCTAACCTGGACTCCCAAAGAGGAATAGCAGGATGGCTAATAGATAGAGTGCCACTTATATCTGAAAATGAATGCTGTCTAAGGATGCCTTGTCACCCTCCTGCTCTTCCCTACAGGTTTAATGCACAGCAGCAAAGAAGGAAGATAACAAAAATGTATCTTTTATAGAGCTTAGTAAAATAAGCTCTCAAAATTAGTCTGATAATATCTTTTGTTAAATGTGATGTTATATTTTCTATTCTTCTTATCTTGAGTGTTCGCTTAGACTCACTCTAATTATAATAGTTTATCCATAAAATTAACATGATTTATCTGTGCAAATTAATACTGTAACAAGTTCTTAAAAATAGGTATCTGAGCAATTGGAAAGAGAAAATAACCCCCAACACATTCACTTCTTTTCTTTATGCTACCCTTATTATGTCAGAATATTTTAAAATTATTCAAAATAAAAGAATGAGGATGTTATTAGTATGATTATGTAGATTACTACTGAAAATGGAGAGGCAGGTATTGTCTGTGTTTTGAATATTTTTTAAGTGTAAGTGTATTTTGAAGTATGTTTTTTAAGTGTATTATTTGTAGTCTTTGTATTTATATTTATTTGACTCCTTGGCCCCATCCAGCAATCCAGTATTAGATGAAAATTTATATTAATTAAAACAATCAGTAAATTAATTCACTAAATATAATGAATAAATTAATTAATCAGATTTTAAGTCAAACTGATTTAAAAAATTTAACCAGACTTAATCAAGGACAAAGGGACTTTAGAAATTTGATAATCCTTCATAGATAATTATACAGGAAAGAAGTCATGTGTTAGCTTGGCCTAATTCCAGTAAATTAAAAGACAGAGTCTCTAATTGTATACCCTTCAGCATTGAAAGTATATAATGAATTATAATCTCCCACCTAAGGAAAATCCAAAACTAAAACCACATGATTGAACACTAACCAAATGTGTGGGAAACATCTTACTTATATCACTATTTTAAATTTCCAGTAAAGAAGACTCATAACACACCCAGCAGTAAAATCTCTAATTGGAAAATATTGCCACTAGTTTTACCACACCTACATTTTCACCTTGGAATTAGTTCAGAAAAATAAACTTCCAGGAGAACAACTAAAAACAATTTCAGTTTCAACTTCATGATTATTAGTGGATCTCTTCTGACAATTTATTCACTAAGGAGAAAGTCATTAAGAAATCAAACCAAGTCGTTCAAAGTGCTACAATGTTCATGGAGAGATAAAAAGAGAAAATTAGTTAGTACAAATATAATGGCTGCAAGTGGATATTATCTTCTGTTTTGATCTTATTTTCAAAAGATACAAGCTGGGAAATATTTTCTGAACCATAGAAAACTCACCACCTCCAGAAAAGGTTGTACTGATATTTTGAGTAAATAAATTATTATACAATTAATCAATTTAATATAATTACTTATTTCCTCACTAAATTCCTTTTCCCAAACAAACTGGGGTGAAGGAGGGCATTGGATAAGCAAGAGATGACAGCAGCTGATGAGAAACTTAGAGACGGATTTCTCCTTGAGAAGGCAGAAGATGGATGTTCCTTCACATCCATCTGCTATATGTCTAAAAATTTAGTTTGATTATTATGTTATACAGGGGACAGAGGGAAAGAATTTCACCCTTCTCTTAGTGATTTGAGGATTCACTGAACATATCAGAAGTGCCACAGTTTTAAGGAAGATAATTTTCAGAGTTGCAGAGGAAGTGGGGAATAAGGAAAACAAAACAAATCTGTGATCTCAGTTTGGTGAAGGGAGAGAATAAAGAGGGAAAAGCAATCTAAGGAGAAGAGAAGAGGCAATGTACCATTCCTTACTCATAAGCCTCAGGTTTGAACTAGTTGGCTCAATTTCATTCTTTTTTATTTTAATTTACCAATTGCCTCAGTTGTTCTCTCACAATGTAAATTTTATGTGACCATCAGTGACTGAGATGAATGATTAAAGTCAGATCATGACATCCTGCCCCCAAGTACTTTCTCTTTTCATAGAACAAGCAGATTAAATTTTACAAGACAGCTACACATCCAAAAATAAATCTGCTGCGTCTCCTATTCCTATGCACACTTTTGTAGCCTGTCTTACCCCTTGTCCTTGTTTGTTGGCCTCTGTAGGCCAATCTTTGCCCTTGATTATTTGCATGCAATACACTAGAAAGTTATGCATTATCTGTTGCCTCACTGTTTACTAGATCTGTTCCTTTCTTTTGGATCTGTTCCAAAAGAAAGCATAATATTTGGAGAAATCAACCAGATTTATAATGCAGCGTCACAGCAAATATGCCTTATGTGCCATTTTTTACACCTTGGTATGTATAGAGTAGTTTAAAATAATTGAGAATAAATTAAGAAAATCCACAGACCACAAGGGATTTTTGGCACCAGGCTCTCTCTCCTACAGACAATGCTCATCCCATTCCTCTGCTCGCCATCCATTCCTCACTCTAGTAACACTGCAACACCTCATGAAGATATAATCCATGGCTCTTTCACCCTCCACCATTACTTGGCAATTTGGTTTTCCTAATTCAAGAGCATTTAGGTCAAGTTTTGTTTCTGAGACATAAATCATTATGTAGGGTCACAACAGTCCCAACTGGCTTGGTCTGAGCAAGTCAGAAGAATGAAGACATGTACATGCAGATGTACATGAATGTAGGTGTATATATATATATATATTTATATATACACACATTAATTTAAACCTTACTTTGTCTTAAGCACTGACAAAGTTAACTTGGTAAGACATTTATTAAACCTTAACATTTCAGTTAATGCCCAGATGTACATCCATCTAATATGGTATATACAAAATTAGAGGGTTTTTAATAGTGTTTAAAAAAAAGGGGGTTTTTTGTTTGTCTTTTTTAAACTTTACCTAAAAAATTAGGATTGCAAAATTAATTTGGTTTTGTTTTTGTTTGTTGGTTTTTGTTTTTTTTTTTTTTCCAAAATTATAAGGCCTTTATGGATAATCAACTTGCTGATCAAGTTTTTTTACATGATATATCAAGAATAATTTTGAGACTTAAATCTCATTTTAAAGTTAAAAAAAATTACATTTAATTTCTCCAAATTCTATGACAAAAAGATGTTCTGGAAATTATTGTAGTAAAAAAGAATTGCTAATATTTAAGGCAACGCATTCTACCTACAATCCAGAACAGCAAAAATTGTTTGTTTATTAAAGAACAGATGTACAAATAAAAATATTTGTTTTCCCCTGTGTTCAGTTACTCAAACATTTTACTTTTTTGCAAAAACAAACAAAGACGAACTTATCACATGGATGTGTGAACTTCAATTATTGGAGAGATTGAGACAAGCTTTGAAACAAATGATATATTTGAGCATTTAGCTTTAAATCAGTGTGTAGGCATATGGAATTACAAAGTAAACAGCAGAGAGTATGGAAACACAACCATAAGAAGCAAGAAAACAAGAAATATGTGGATATAAAAGAAAATGCAATTACTCGATTTTGACTGTCATGTCTTTGATGGAGGTTCAACTGAGCAGTCACGACTTTTCTGCTAAGTAAATTCTGTCTACCTGCTTGGCCTTTGTGAAAATTAATGACACAGAATGAGTTAAAGAGATTATATCATTCATCTTGCTTTCTGAGGAACAATTTTGGCTACATAAGACTGTCCATAAAAAGTCCCTGGACATATTTATTAATCTGTGGGTATATCCTATGACAGCTGTAAACCTGTTGTCACTGACATTCAAACAATGTTTTTATTTTACACCCTCATTGCAATGTAAAGACATTTCTATGAAATCCACCAATATTACTGGTCTTATTTTTCCACTTTGAGAAAAAGACAGCCTTTCCAGCTCAGATTTTCTTTCAGCAAGTGTTTTTATGTTAGAGTTTCTGGGATTATGGGCATATTATAAAAAGATCTGTTTAATAATAAATGATGTGACCTGCAGATAGAGAAATAAAACTTGCACAAAACTCTTACAAAAAGTCTTATCTTCTTTTTTTCTTCAGAAAGATCATTATTCAGCTAGTACAAACTTGTGTGTGCACATATAAATTTCTTTATTTTAAAATAAAATATTGGTTTAGCTTGTTAACTTGCTGTGAAATGAATCCAACATAATTCAAATAAAGCTGACAATTTAAAAAACCTCCTCAAAGCAATATAAAGTAATTTAAACTACCTTGTTAAAAAATCAACTTAATTTACCCAGTAAAATGTATACTGCATCTCTAATAATTAGGGAAATCAAGGATACATACAGTCTAAATTTAATTGGTGACTATGTGGGCATTTGTCCATATCATGGTCAGATTTCTTGATCAGTGAGATGATCATCAGAATTTTGAATGTTCTTATTCAAATTCACACTATTATAATTTAAATTTCAAGTTGTTTAGCCTTTCCAGAAGCTGAACTGTGTTTGCTCTTCCTATAATAAAACAAGAAGAGACTGTAACTACTTAGTGTGCTTCCAATTATTTATTTCTTTGTTATGTTTTAGGTTCTATTGATTCCTCCTTAAAAGTGACTATAAAATTACTGGAGATGTTATAAACCGGGGTTAAAATAAGTTCTAAATAAAATTAGTAATGAACAAAGTAACTTTATCAATCAATCCAGTTTTATGTAAAAATTGCACAAAGATTCTTCTTTAGTAGAGAAAAAGAAGAGAAAAAAACAATCAAAAAAACCCCCAGATGACAGTATAGATGAAATATTTTGTTGAGTGCCAGCTCCAAAATTGCTCTTTCCTTCTTACACATCATATAATCTATTTAGCCAGGAATTAGCTGTCATAATAATCTTGAAGAACATATTGCATTGATTGTCTTCACTAACACCCTGTGATGACACACTGTCATTAAAACATGTTTAAAAGTATGTGAGAGTGAGATACAGGGATTAATTTTTTAAACAAGCTTAGCCACTCACTCACATCACCATGTCTGAAAGTCTTTTCTATGAAGAATATTGGGCACTTTCTTTTTATTGGTGAAAACAACCTCTTGCTTAAAGATGGCCCAGACTTTCAAAAAAATTGTTATTTTCGCTTTCTAAGATGTATTTTTCCTTAGGCAGATGCTAACTTTCTCACTTCCTTCCTATAAATTCTAAGATTGTCTCAATTTTATCAAATATTCAAGCCTTATTTCTGCTCTCAGTAGGGATTATTATAGAGAAGCAAAAAACATACTGTTTTTCTGGCTACTCTGGCCAGATCTTCTCATGCTTAAACAGAAACAGATCTAATTTGGACACCTCCCCTTTTTTATCTATAATGAACTCTTTCTTGACTACTTGAAAATTGATACTGATATACAAACTCTGAAAAACATCTCATAAGCCATGTGCATCAACATGATCAGCTAAAGAGAAACAAATGAACCATCAAAATGAAATCATAATGTCCTATCTTCAGTTCTAATTAGCACTTTTTTTTTTTTTTTGTTTTCATAATTGAGAATAGTCATGCAATTTTTAAGACAGATTTTGTAATCCATACCGCTGCTGTTCTGGATTTTTTCCCTCTGCTAATCCTTTAGCAATAAATTATGACAATGAAAATCACATAGATGGATGATAAAAGCATGGAAATCTGAACTGAAAACACTGTATTAAGAGAAAATAACACACCTTTCAATGCTCTTTTGGACTGCAGTTTTATATGGGCCTTTTTCACTAAAAATCATAAGGATACCAGCTGCAAACATAGCCTCTGGGAGGAAACAAGCTCTAACATGATGAATCTGGAGCTATTTTGGCTGCCACAGTTTAGTCACAGACAGCAAGGGTTGACATAACTCTGCACACAGAGCACCATCTGTGAGCAGACACCTCCACACACCTTCCAGTGCTCGGCTTCAAACAGCCACAACAACCCCAGTGGAGGGCTGATGTTTAACTTGGGAAAATCCTCTATGTGTGGGGCTTTACCTTAAAGGGCATATTATATATTAGAGGGACAAGAAAAACAATTTATTTGCTGCACGGCAGCATCAATATTCTGATTATTATCTATTTATTTATTATGATTTATTTATTATTATTTTACAAACCATTTTTGGGAACAAGCACTAAGCAAACACCTCCCTGAATGGACCAGACTAGCACAATTAGCATTTCAGAAGTGCACTCAGGAACATCTTACAGGGTTATACTTTAACTGGACATCTCTAACACGTTGAAAATTCATTGTCACTCATTGGTCACATTCTTTTATCTTTGTAGAATCAAAAATAGCTTTGAACTATACATATATCGAACTATACATATATTTCTCTGATAGTAAGATTGAGAAGCTACAGTTCAATATCAGTTTAAGGGGAAATTAAAATCTACTGAAAAACATGAAACAAAAAATATTGCTCAGCAGCCTTAGAGAGGGAACAATAGAAAATCTAGAGAAAATTGCATCTTTTTGATAGGAGATATAAAGCACAGATCCAGAGCCTAAACATACTACTTAATCCTTAATTGATGTATTCATCCAAAGAAATTAAATTTTGCTCTGATTGTAGATTGCCAGATGAGGGTGATTTCCAAATGCCAAAATGTCTGCTGCAAGTAAAGATGCCAGCTGTAACCAGGACTAGATATTTACTGTAATCATAACTTGGTGCAGATAACATACTGGAAAGCATCACTTGCAAAGCTGTCTTAAATGGAGAACTTTATAAACTAAAAAAAACAAAATAGTTTGGTGATTTTTTTTTCAAAAATGACTGTGGTAATGCATGTTAATGTGACACTAACATGTGTTGGGATATTTTTTTAATACAAGATCAAATAGATAAATACAGATCCTATAGATCTATTCAGAAGACCTCTTAAATAAATAAGATATATGACAAATTACTTCCTTCAATTTGTCACAGGTCCCTGCAGTTAGTTTCTATTTGATCTATGAATGAACAACAGAAAAGGTGGGAAGCCAGACCAGTCAACAGCTCAGTGTGAGAAAAATAAGCTTTTATTAGAGCATTCTGGAGGAATTTAATTGCTTTCAGTCTGATTATGAGGAGAGAGAGCTGAACAGCCATCCTTATACATTACTGAAATTAGTTTCTCTTCAAAGAAGTAGGAACAGATGGATTAACTTTTTGTGTACCAGCATTTTTCTGCAGGTAGATGCTAGAAAACAGAGACAATTTTTTTTTCTCCTGCCTTAAGTGTTAAAAATGTATCAGCACTTTATAGGAGAGAATATTTTCCTTTTCATAATCAATATGAATACGTGTACAGAGACTGAAATAAAGACACGAAAGTGCAATTCAGGGGGTAAAAAAAGATATAAAAAGTTCATAGTGCATTTTCATGAACTTTCTTTATCAATCAAGGAAGCCGTTCTCACTTAACATTGTCATCATTGTAAACAGATTTCTACAGCAGAACTCACAGACATAAATCTTCTGCTGTCTTAAAATTAAGATACTCCAGTTTTTTAAAATAAAATGTCCTAAAAGAGTTAAAATTATTTTTAAACAAACAAGAGAAAATATTAAAGCTGTGGGAAAAATGAATGTACAGGGCAAGACTTCACACAGGACTATCCATGCATCACTAAAACAAAAGAAGGTGAAGATAGAATATGTTCTAATCAACACTTTTCCAAAGGGCTAGATTATATTATCAGAGGAAAAGATAAATTGCTATTCAGGATGCAGAAAGAAAAGCCAAAACATGCAATAGTCAGTTTCAAAAAGAATAAATATTTTCATTTTAAAATATCAATAGATTTTTAAAATATGACTATTATGTAAAAAAAAAAAATTAAAATGTGAATTCTAGAATATGTGAATTATAGAGTTTCTAAACCAAAATTCTAGATCACCTTGGAGGGCATTATTTTCATTTCTAAGAGATAAAGGGTTTAAATGAATGACAGTTCAAATAGAATTTTTCTTGTATTTGTTTTTGAGTCAGTAAGAAATATACCAATAAAATTTCTGTCAGCCATAGGAAACACCCAGATTGTGATGCTGGAAGAAGAACTGATACAATTCTCAGAGCACTGGAGTTCTGTCCAATCTCAGAAAACGTACTGCCAGCCCTGCCTTTTTACAATAGAGTATAAGAGATTTATAAAGATATTTGTGAAGCAACTTTCTTTATGAATACAGCTGGCATGGATATATTACTGACAACTGGCAAAACAGCAAAAGGGTACTAAAGGTTTGTAGATCAAACTGAAAAAACTCCAACTAAAAAACCCAAAAATTCTGCAAGCTGAAAAGTTTTTATGAGATCTTCTCCAGTACAAATAGCAAAAACCCATTGGAGATAAAAATAAGGCTGCTGCAAAAGCCTACTGGAGATATAAAATAACCTGCTACAGTAAAGAGTAACCAAGAGAAGGAATTATTTTTATTTTTATTTACAATAATTTTTATTTACATTTGCATTTAGATCAATGAGGTTTTCATATTACTTTTCCTTAAAGAAAATTAGTTCACAGTCACTGACAGGTTTTTTTAGACAATTAAAACCCTTTAGAATGTCATTGTTGAAGGTTATTGTAAAAAGGTTGTTGTAATTTAAAAAGTTTGGGGCTTTACATATCTTCTCCCAGTTAGTCATAAATGGCAGCCTAGCTTGAGCTGGGAAAGAACTGTGAAGGTCATCTCATTCCAACCCCCTGCCATGACCATGGGCACCTTCCACTGTGCCAGGTTGTGAGAGCCCCATCCAACCTGGCCTTGAACACTTCCAGGGATGGGGCATCCTGTCTGGGAAACCTGTCCCAGTGCTTCACCACTCTCACAGGAACGAATTTCTTCCTGACATCTAGTCTAAAACCTGCCCCTTTCAGTTTAAAACCCTTATCTCATATTCTATTATCACATGCCTTTTTACAAAGTCCCTCCCCAGTTTTAGCCCTTTAGGTATTGAAAATTGTTTTAAGGTCTCCCAGAGCCTTCCCCAGGATCAGCAAGCCCAGCTCCCTCACTCAGCCTGTCTTCATAGAAGAGGTGCTGCAGCCTCTTTATCTGTAATCCAGATCATTGTAATCCTCTTGTGGACTCACTCCAACAGGTCTAGGTGCTTTTCAGTATTACTTGAAATGTGGAAATCCCCAGAGAGAGTGCTACATAACTCTTTTGTTTTTGCTGAGAATAAAACGATATGGAAAAGAAATACTTCTTGCATATTACTAATAAAAATATTCATTGACAACAATTGTCAGCAGCAAACGTTAAGGCTGTGAGTTGTCCACAGAGAATTTGACAGTGGAGAACTTAGTTTCAGAATGACTGTCAGCTAAAAAGATCTGTTGAACAGAAAATTTAAATTAGTATTTTAAATTTATTTGCAAACTAATAATAATAATTAAAAAAAAAAAGGACCTGTTTGGAGTAAAATTAAATATTTTGTTACTGCATTCTAAACCAATTTTGATTATTATTTTTAATGGTTACAAAATTATTTTAATTTTTTTAAAACATAAAATAATTTTACAAATAATTTATGTTCCTTCACACTGCTTTTACATGGCAAAAAAGTCGTATTGTTCCCTGAGAAAGAGTGAATTTAAAATTTCAGGTAGACTGATATCAAAGGCATTTCAAGCAATAAAATGAATTGTCTGAATCACAAATTTGGTGTCATTAGAGATTATTTCAACTATAGGCAATTATGATTTTTCACAGATGAGGGAATATCAAATCTAGGCACTGAAGCCATGAAGGACTTGGAAGCACAGGAAGCTGTGGAATGCAAATGACAAGCACTTTGTGCTACAGCAATGAGCAGGATGCCTGGGGTACAGCCCAAGACTGACCAGCAGCTGAGTAAGGCCTGTATTATATCCCTGGGGTGTAGACATTTTTCAGACATGGCATATCAAGGTGCATAATGTGCACTAAGTGGATTGCAGACCATGATTAGGGCTTGCCTGTGTGCTTAGCAAAGGAATAACATGATTATCTAATTTGCAATGCATGACAAGATATGCCAATTTCTAAGGAACATAGGATGTATTAAAGGATACAAAGAGCATAAACACAAATCATAATTTGTGCCCATGGACCCCAACTGCTTCAAGGTGAGATCCCACTGTGTGTTACCCATCACCTGAGTAAATAATTTATTTTGCTTCTGTGTTTTATCACTTTGAATAACAGGAACTGTGGAGCCAACTTCTGAATCTAGGTGAAGTCAGCCTTTGAAAGAAGTGGAATTGGAAAGATCTGGGTGAATTAGAGGCAGCCAGATGCTGAGAAGTTGTTTTTCTGAATGCTAGTGCTGGTCATTCAAGGCTGTAGTCCCAGCTGTGGTTTAACTACATGTTCATCCCTCCATGGAATTGTCACCAGAATTGTCAGGTGCTTTTTTTTAAACATATATTTGGGATGCTGTGCAACATTGGCTGATATTTAGCCTATGTTCTGCTCCATGCAGACTTAAAGAGTCCTCTGAAACATTTTTTATGCATTAGGAAAAGGCTGAAGTAAAATATAATTAAAGTTTTCACCCTTTCATTTTCTCTTTTCTTGCCAAGAATGATGAATTGAGTTTTCAAGTGGAAGGTGCATTCTGATGCATACATATTTGTATTTTTCAGAAGACATATAGAGTGACTGTGAATAACAGTAAAAACAGCTCTGCCAAGAAAATAAAAAGTACTACTGCTTTTCAGCACTTTTATTTTGTACTGTCCCTTGGGCAGACATTCAGATTAAGTTATAATATGTTTTGACTCTAAGAAGAATAAAGGCAGAAAATGAAAGATTTCACTGAAATTATAGCAAAGCCTTTAGTATACTGAATTAATTTGATGAGGCACCTCGACACGTAATTCTTTTGACAAACCAGACAGTTTGCAAATAAGTAGCATGTTTTCCTTTTTTTTTTCTTTTCTTATAGATGGTTTCAGAGTTCCAGTATAATTTCATGTGTTCTCAGTTTAATATATGGCTAGTAATATTATCTAAAAAAAAAAAATCCCTAGCTGATTCTTCTTCAATTCTCAATCTATTTTCTAAAACTCAAAATGGATGAACTTGAAAATGAGGTAGGTCTTGTCTTTCCATGTACTGTCATCAGGTCCTCTCCTCTGTTAAACTATTTGGAAAAAAGAAAAATGTGCATTTATTTTAATGAGAAAAAAGTAGGTGCTCATTTCTAAAACTACATATTCTACTTTAAGGGAGTGAATGCCATGAACTAATACCTTACTAGGTATACATAAATTTTGCATTTCAGGTTTCAAAAAAGAGAAGATTCCAAAATATAAATAATTCAGGAAAAGCAGGTGTTCTTGATATTTCCTATACATGCTGGAAGTTCAGGCAATGGTATGATGAAACAGCAAAGAAGCTGACAAGTCAAAAGTCAGAATGTAAATGACCTAAATATTATAGAGTCCGATTTGCAGGTCTTTTGTCTAATGCAGTTGTAAAAACCTAAAACAATTGTACTTTCATATTAAAACCTAATCTTTCAATAAAGAAATATTTCTACAGTGTTTTTTAAAGGATGTAGGAAAACATTATGAGAAATTAAAGAAGAAATCTATTACTTTCAAAAAATTACAGAAATTACTACTTTTGTCTTAATATTTTAAGCTTTTAATTTCTTCTCTTATGGATAGTTGTATAGCCTCCCCATAATTTTGCACTTGCAGTTGTGATCTAGTGACAAAGACAAGCAAACCCTGATAGCATAATATTACAGCAAGAACTTGATAACTAGGTTTGATCTTGAATAAATGCCCCTAGGTCAAAGCAGCCATCCAGTCTGAACTCTGTGGTGGTGCTGGTAACTCCTTTTTTGTCTTGCTACTGTTTCATGGTTTGTTTAAGTGTCTAGCTGTAAACATACCTTTAAGACTCTATAATAATTTGTAACACTTCAAACAATAACCTTCTTTGAAGGTTGCACTAGTCTTTTTTTTTGCTGCAAGGATTCCTTTTTTCTAACTTTCCATTTTCCTACAAGTACCAGAGGAGTATGAGGACCTTTATGTTGTGTTAAAAATACTCCCCTTCTGTCTAGACTGTGAAAATTTCAGAGATACAATTGATCCAGTTCTTAAATGAGACCCAGTATTGTACTAACTTTCCTCAAACTGGATGAAATTGTATTCTGTACTTGTAATTTGCTGTCTAAAGTGAGGCCTCCAAATAAAATTGCTTAGACCAGACAACAGTCAAAAAATGATGTGAGATATTTCTTCCTGTAGTTTTCAGATCTCTCTACAATTTAGGGTTATCAATTCTCAATTGCCTTTCTTCAGTAGCTCAGGGAAGGCTGGAGGTGAGCTGGGGCAATAGAGTGGAGATGAAGCTAATGTGAGGTTGTGCAGAAATACCCTCCTCTTGTAAAGGAACACTGGTGGCAGTGACACTGAAAGCAGTTGCAGCAAAATGGTGTGGCAATAGCTAACTCAAGAAAAGCCCAGTGACTAGAAAGTAGCATTCAATCATGCTTCTTTTCTTCTGGGTCTCAGACAGCAAAATCCAACCTGCAACACAGGGTGTGATCCAGTTTCAAATATTGGTTTTTCCTGAATCTGTGCATTGGAACAGAGGCAAAATTTCTGTATCTTGGTCTTGTAATAAAGATCTGGGCTTTATTACGCATCCACCAGACTGCAGTGGGAAGCAAATTACTTTGAGTCCTCCATCATTTTTAGGAGGTTTATAAATATTAGTATTGTAGGTCTGCTTTAAAAACTAACTGTACTTAGCAAAGGGCTTTGGAGGGATCATGACCATGAACAATGCCTTCACTCTCATCACTGAGACATGGAAAGTAATTTAGAAAGTTCTGTAAGTGACTTACATGGCTTGTTGCCTTCAGCATCTGCAAAAGCATTGATAAGAACTATGCCTAAATTAAACTGGCACTGCTGTATCCAAGAGGTTTTTCAAAGTTGCACATGGTTAGCAAGTGTTCTTACAAAGTGGGAGCACAAATGTCTTTCTTCTACATGGGAGGGCATGGAAAACAGTATTCCTTCTCACTTATCCCTTCCAGAAAATAACTTCATGCTTGTGATAGGTTCAATATGTAAAACCCTTCTCGCTGTTTGCAATTTTGGGAGAGAGAGGGGTACTGGGATAAAAATTAGTGAAAGAGATACAGAGGCTCATTTTCATTCCACCCTGTTTCTATCTTGCATTCTGGTTTTATCTTGTACATAGAAAAAAAGAATTCCTATATAATTAAACTACATTGCCAATTTTAACACTACCCTTTCTTATGTCTTAAGATGAATTGAGAGTATAATCATTTATGATGCTTGCTATTTCTTCCTAAGCCAATATTGAACAATCTATCAAACATGAAGTGAAACTTGCTGTCACAGGAAATCACTAAACCAAACACTGTACAGTCAAAACGAAGAATGTCATTTTTACAGACACACATAGAGGCACATACACACTAAACTGAGCTAGTTCATGCCTTTAAGCTAGAGATCATAAATCCTCCAAACTTTTCACCTTTTAATATGATGTTTATATAGTTACTAAAGTAGTTTTACTGAGCCATTTTCCATTGATCTTTGCTTGACTTGGCTTGACATTTTTTTATGCATGTTAGGTGGGAATTTTTGAAATGGCCTTAAGGAGTCATGTATATGTCCAGCATCAGCACTTCCTAGGGATGAGTGGTTAACACTTGAGATTGCTCTGTCTGTCATGTACTTAGGTGACTGCCTGTTAGATGCAAAACTGTGGGTAGAATAATGAGATTATCCTTTTAAAAAGCTACTGTATAGTGATAACAGTAAAATTACCCAAGGAGTCATTTTAAATATTAGACTTCCACATCAGCATTTTAGTGTTGACTACCTAAATTTTCTATCACTTGCAGTTCTCCAAATCCTTGAATTTAGCATGAAGAAGCCTTTTTTCAAGATTATTTTAGTCATCATCAAGCTAAAGCAGTAGCATTTTTCAGCAATACAGCTGACTGCAATTTCTGTACATCCAAAAACTTCTTGTTCAAGTACTAAACTACCAGTCTCTTCTCAACCTAATGTTTCTTTAAGTGACTTTACAGTATTAGAACCTAGAATTCAGAGGTTTATTTATATTGAAGCAATGTCTCTCAATTAAGCAAAAGGGTAAACAATTCAGAGTATATTCCATCACCATTAGATTATTAATGCAAATCTATATGATTAGGAGCAACAAATGCTTACTCTTCAGTTGCACTTTACAGTCTGGACAACAGAAGTGCAAAAAGGGAAGGAAATTACTTCACTTGCTTAGTTAATCTAAAAGTTTACTGCCTCTTGCTAAGTCAGTTGTAGGTACTGACCTACTGAAATTAAAGGCCTTGGAAAATGGGTTAATGCTATATATATCAAGTCCTTGTAATACTAAAACTAAAGAGTAAATCACTGAAACATTTTCAAGAACAAAAATAATTAACCAAACCTCAGAAAATTTAATACTACACTGCTAATTCTTTCATCTCTAAAGATAAAAGAACTGCTACTCTTACACATCTGTCTCCTGCAGACTTCAGTTTTATTTTTACAAGCTGAAATGAAAGTTGACAGTGCTAAATTTACAAGTACACTAATGTATGCATATTACTGCTCTTCTAAGTGTGACTTTGGTCCTTAAATATCTTTAGGTTTTCTAAGAAGTTGACAGAGGTTTGAAAATCTTCCTACTAGTCAAAACTTATTTTTCAAAGGAACATAATGTGTTTTCTCATGATGAACGAACACAATTCAACAGGGAAATGAAGAAAAAATTTCTGGTTTTGTATTTTTTTTCCAAAACATCTTTCTTAAAATTGAACAGATTTTCTTTCATAAAATATAGGCTGATGGACAACCTCACCAAAACATTTGATTACTAATAAAAAACAATCACTCACAGCAATTTTTATAATAAGCACCTGAAAGAAAATCAATACTAACATTTTCAGTAACCCGAAAGAGGAATTATGTTGTATTTGTTTCATAAATGAAAGAAATAAAGTATAATACAAAATTCATTTTATATGCAGTGTTTTAGAATCTGCATACTTGCATTGTGCGAAAGGAAAATTACTGTTAGGACTACAAAGATGACATCAATCTTGACAGCTTTTGGAATCAAGTACCTGCCAAAAAGATCTGCCCACCTACATGACAGCTTGTTATTTAAGTACTTAAAATTAATTTCCTCTCCTTACTCTTGCAGAACAGTGCTTCAGAGAATAAATCTTTTCTTAAATATAGATGACAACTCTAGAAAATAAGGTATACATTCTCTATGAAAAATGTTCAGGATTTCTTTGAGCCACAAACCTAGATCAGTGCTATAAGAGGAACATGAGGAAATGTGTGCATTCTTTTACAACCACATGAACATAAACTTTTCAATTGCATACCTGAAAGCTAATGTTAAAACAAAGGATCACTAAACTGTTAACTAAGAATTTTGGTTCTATTATTATAGAATTTTTGGTGTTGAAGAACATAGTAAGATAAAGTTTGGTTTATGCAACACAGAAATTTTACACTCTGTGTATGAATAAAACCTTGAAATTATATAGCAGACATTCTCCTAACAAGAGTAAAACAAGGCATTGTTATGAATTACAAAAGAAGCAATATTTAAGGTGAGTAATTTCTGTCTGTTAGACCGTGAATACCTTAAAAAGAGATATATTACAGGATAAAATATGAGAACTATCATGGTTTAACCCCAAACAGAAGCAAAGTACCATGCACCTGCTTGCTCACTTCCCCATTCACCAAGGCGGGATGGAGAAGGGAATGGGAAAACAGGCAAACTCCACAGGCTTAGATAAGAACAGAAAATATTAATATTATTATTAATAATACAATGAAATAGGAGATAAAAAAAGAGATGGGGAAAAAAACCAAAACCCACAAGTGATGTACAATGCAATTGCTCACCATCTGCTGACTGATGCCCAGCTGGTCCCCCAGCAGTGATGGGCTCCTACCCACCAACTTGACCCAGTTTCTATACTGGGCGTGACCTTCTGAGGTATGGAATATCCCTTTGGCCACTTTGGGTCAGCTGTCCCTGCTATACTCTTTCACAGCTTCTTGTGCCCCTCCTCTCTGGAAGAACATGAGACACTGAAAACTCCTTGACTCAGGATAAGCAATGCTCAGCAATAATTAAAACATCAGTGTTACAACATTATTCACATACTAAATGAAAAAAAAAAAACCCAGACTATTGATCTAGTGACTAGGAAGAAAAAATAATTCTATTTCAGTCAAAACCAGGACAGAATCTTTTAATAAATGTTTTAGAATACAGCAATAACTAAAAGTTCAAGATGTGTCTTTCTTTTATTGCAGGATAAAAAGCACTTGGCAACTAACGTTTGGTAAATTGTCATTTTTAAATAGGACAAGGTTTTCTTTAAAACCTAATTCTAAGGCATTTCTCAGATTTTGAATTACTAAAAAAAGGGGAAAAAACATAACCTTTCTTTTAAATAAATAAAAATATTATTAAAATAAAAGAAAATAATTTTGGTTTGTTAATAAAGACATACTTTGTAGTGAAATCAGTTTTTTCTCAATGTGGTTAAAAATGAGATTATTATTATTATTATTATTATTAAGCCTAAGACATTATTACCATGCTAAACTAAAAGTGTCCATTGTCCAATAATGCCCTTGAGATATTTGGTAGAAGGATAAGTTAAAGAAATGTGTCTTGGCTAGAGACCTGTCTAGAAATACAACATCACTTCTTCTACATGAAATATGACTACACAGACAGGTGATGATAGACAGGAATTTAATCTGTACCAAGCAGAAAATCAGCATGAAGTTATGGCTTCTAGACTAAGGTCAACTCATGAGTTTGTGTTTATCTAAATGTACTCTCAGATATATTACAAATGTGATTACAGGTGTCAACTACACATCTGATATCTGAGTAGGTATTTCTGTTTTACTGATAGTCATGGAAAAACAGTGTTGATAGCTCTGTGGAGCCTAAATTGCTACGTTGGAAATCTATGAATGAGTTTAAGTCTCTGCAGGTTATTCTATTGGTTTTATATTTATTTTCATATATTGGTCTAGTTTTAAAGTTTTCATTTCTAAAATTATTTTCTCACTACAGATGTTGGAGAGATGTGTAAAACTGTGCAATGTGTTTATGAAAAACATCACAACAAGGAAAAATAGTTATGGAAATTGTAATCTTAGTTCTCTGAGTCACTAAATACCAAAATATAAACAGGAAAACTGTAATCTAGGGTATCTGACAAGCATACTATACAACATGAACTGATCCTAAAATCACTTCTCAGACAGGAGGTGTCACAAAAGTGTCTCCATATCCAGATGTTAAAGCTTGCCACTTGCCTCACAAACCTGTCTTTTATACTGCATACCACACTATGCTGTCGATATAAACGTGTGCCACAAAGAAGTTTATTTGCAGAGACAGATCTTTGAAAGAGAAAGAAACATAAGACAAAATCAATACCAAAACACAATCAATAAAACAAATTAGATCTGCAGTATTGTTCTTCCTATTCCTGTTTATATTTTACTTACCAAGGCCTTAGTTTTTTTTTTTTTCTTTTTATGCTGTAAATTAGTTTTTTTCAATTCCTCAATTGTACTACATGAAGTGTTCCAGAACTCAGATCTAACTGTACATGGTCCCACTTCATTTTTGGAAAAAAACAAAAGGAAAGTAAATAAATGTGAAATAGTTACAGCACATAATCTGAAAGTAATTAATAATCTATAACTTTTGGAAACATGTTTATCCTACCAAGGATTTACTAAAGAGTATGACAAATGGGGGATATTCTGATCTGTTTCCAACATGTTCTTGTTGGAACCACTGTGGCTCATCTGCTTCCTGGGTGTGGTGATTTTGCATTAATGAAACTAGAGAAAGTCTTCTGCTATGGATTGGATCTAAAAGCTTTTGAATTTAGTTCACATGAAACTGGTGCATTGCTGCTTAAAGAAATGCTCAAGCTATGCACTGCATTTCTTGAAACAGCAGCCACATGGGCTGGGCAGCAATATGCAGTGAAGGGTACTGACATTTCAGAATGCCATCTGTATAGGATTTACATTGAAAGGGGTTTTGTTTTCAAGGAGGAGAGGAGCTGCAGGCGTGGCTTCTGAGAGAAGATGCCTGATGTTGTCTGCACATTGAACACAGAAAGTTCAGTCAAATCCAAAAATGACCCACCACTGCCCAAAGCTGGCACCTCTGCAATATCATATTTGAGAGTGGAGATACAAAGTTGTGCAACAGCATCTGGGAGATTGGAGTGAGAATATATGAAAACAAGAGTTTGCAGGCCCCAAGATCAGTGCAGAAGGAGGTGCTGTGGGCACCATAGCAGAGACTTCCCTGCACCCCATGGTGCAATCCATGGTGAAGCTGCAAATTAAGTAAGTAAAAAATAAGTCCAAGCATATTTCAACTGAGACTTGACAAAACTAGGGCAGAAATTCATGGCATAAACCCACCAAAAATTATGTACTATTGTATCACCCAAAAGTTTTCTTATTTCTTTTCTCAAAGAGTAATCAACAGTGGAAACTTAAGGAGGGCATATGAACAGGGCATAAGACCAGGACTGACTGGTCCTTAACCTGGGATGAACAATCAAGGTAATGTTGGCTTTCTGAAAGCAACAAACAGTGCTAATGTTTCCAAGCACTAGATTAATTGACTGAGGAGAATATCTTAACACATTTAATTTGAACATGGCAGAGGTGAAAACCAAAATTGATGACACAATGTATCAGAAGTAGGAGAATACTCAAAAGTTAAAAAAAAAATTAATCTCCACTGATCTCTGAAGTGCTCGTACAAGCTTATACATATACCATTACTTGACCTTTTCTAGATGTACCTTTCTAGGTACTTATTCTGTGGTGTAGACATCCCTAGTATCAATAGAAACTCCCATATTTTGTTTTTAAAATATATATAAGGTTTCACTACTCAAAAATCCACTTGTTTCAATGTACATGAAGTCTAAAAGTCTAACTGTCTAAAATAAAATAAATTTATGTTTTTCTCCTGAGGTATCAAAGTAACATGAGAGAAAAGAAAGGAATCACCAGAATTTCTGGCATGGCCTTGCAGACTAAAATTAATTATATCAAAAAAACCCCAAACTGACATCACTGAAATCCCCCATATCTCAGGTCTATGATACAAATAGGCATCTAGAGACAGCTTGGCTCAACTCATATTTTCAGTCTAATCCCTCCCAAAAATGATACAGAATTTTAGCGCACTTTTCACGGTCAGATTTAGCTTGCAAACGCTTGGTTAATATACTTGAAATAGACTTTACATGTAGGAGGCATGTACTTTAAAGTAGCAATGCGTGTATGAAGCTTGAGAAGTGTTGCAGTGCACTGGCTGCATGGAGGAGAAAATAAACTTGTTGTATGTCACACCACAGTGACCTGTTCCCCACTTCAATTGATGTTCTTTGAGGTCACAAGTTTATCCCTGTGAAAATAATGAGTATTTACTTCACTACAATAAATCAGTTCCAAGAGCCAAAGAAATATATGGGTATGAACTTCTACTATCAGCTTGGTCTGCTTACTACCTGTAAAATTTTTAGCCTGTCCAGCATTAATTTACCAGGACTTGATTTTCAGGTTTCTCTTGAGTGTTTTTACATTTATATAACGGGTAGCCACTAATCAATATATTGTTTGCACACAGATGTGCATGTCCTAAATGGATTGTGCAGTCAATTTGGAAATCATATTTAAGGTTATTTTTAAATTAAGTTCTATCCTGATTTGTTATAAAAAAGTCAAGATGCATTCACATTCAGCAGTTTGTTTTACCATCTTTCTTGCTCTTTCTTCAGAGCTCTCACTCATATCTCGGAGGCCCAAAATCTACAAACTTCATCACATGTTACAAGAGTTTTCTCCAGGCTTAACAATATGGTCAGCTTCTGTCCCATGTTCATTTGCAATCTTAATTTCCAAACTGAAGGCACTGGAACTGCATAACTATCAACAGAATAATGACATCTCTCCATCTGCCCTTAAACAGAAGGAAAATTATCCTTGAAATGAACCTGTTGAAAGCTTTATACATCTCATCTTTTAAATGGATCTTCCAATTCATTTACACTACATCTGTCAATGAACAGTTCGCCCACTCCTAGTGCCTGTATCAATATCTAAATGTATCACTAGAAATTGCCTCTCTTTTCTTCAGAAAGTATGGCTCTGTTTCCATGAGGAAAATAAGTTATTTTAACTGTGACATGATAAATTTATATTCCTTCAGAAAAAAAAAAAAAAAAAAAAAGTGGCATGAATTTTTTCTTTCTCCTCTTACCATTTGTCTTCCTCACCCACATTTATTTTCTTCTAAAACAAGAATTCTGAATGCAGTTAATTTTTATTTCTATGTTTAACTTTTTTGGACAGTTTGCCTACTGTCACTTCCATAATATTGCCAAACTCAGTCTCTGACCATGAGTTTGTTGGTATTCTTATTGTTTCCTACTGTAGTGCTGCAGCCACTGCATCATTTATGGCTTCCATGCAGCCCAACTTCAGGGAACAACAAAGTGATACAGCCTGATTATCATTCTGCTCCGAGGCAGTATCAACCTCTGGAAAGAAATGAGGCAAAAGGAAAGGAAACAGATAATGATGGAACAGGTAAATGGCAACTAAATTAAAATGTAGTAATTAATAAATATTTTAAAAGTTCTAAATAAAAACTTTGATTTAAGAAAATCTTTATTATTGTTGTTGTATAGTATGCAAAAGACAAATATCAATAAAGTAGGATTTCAAATGTCATCTGACTCCGCTGCTTTTTAAAAGACATTTGGAAATTACAACTTTCTGCATTTAGGTATAACTCAGTTTATCTTTTTGTGTTTATATTCATTGCTATCTTAAGCAAACCAATTTAGGAAAGGTGTGAGTAAAAATGAGTTTTATCATATACTTTAGGAGCCCTGAATCAAATAATTCTTTTAGGAAGGTACTAAGGAAGCCTGAGAGGTTGCTCTTAAACATATTTAAAGAGAAACCAATCAGCAAAGAAATATTTCAGTCCAATTTGAAGAAGGCACGTAATTTTTTCATGACTATCAATATACAGATTTATATTTAAGGAATGGAATTATTCTGTTGACTCTCTGTATTAGCAATCATTCAGTAAATAGCAGCTGCTATTAAAAATGCCTTTATCAGATATCCTGTTCAGATAAGGCACTCCTGTGTATCAGGGTTTCATAGAAAGCTAGTGTCCTGCAGGAGACACAGTCTCAGGATTGTTCAAAACAGTCACCCACAGCTAACCAAAAGGGTATATCAAACAAAGAGGTATCTTTGAGTTCTCATTTTCTTTGATATTTATTCATAACACTCAAGATTATGCCTGCCCGTGCAAATTTAGCATACTGACTATTTTCCCAATGAAAGAATCCAAAGTGGTACCCTGTAAAGCCTGTCTCTCTTTAGGAACATTGAGGTGTGAAAAAGTTTCTGGAGTTTACATTTATTGCTAAAACACCAGCAGAAGAAAAATTTTTATTCTTTCCTATCTCAATTCAGTTACAAAAACTCAGGGCCATGTTTTCCAGTTTGCAGTTCCTAAAGTGTTGACACACAAAATAGCACATTGATTCCATTCCTCATGTTGAAGTCAGTTTTCAAACACAAAATTATCAGAATGAGCAGAAAGAAAATTGATAGGAGGAATCAATCTCTTCCATGATTGGCAAACATGAATTCCAGTCTATTTCTTTTCTATGAATTGCTTCAGGGTTGAACTCAATGGATGTTTAGTACAAAAACCTTGTAGTAATCTGCAGTGAAGCAATGGGGAATTAAGTTTTCTCACTGCCAAAAGGTATAACAAAAGCTGTTCTGTTCAACTCTGCATTTATTGTCAGAATGGGAGTATACCAAGATGTTAACAGAGCAATAACCAATCTTGAGTTGCCATGAATGATATTTGTCTGAGGAGAAAGGAGGAAAATTACAGCATTAAAACAAACAAAAACATCCATCCATATTTTAGGACACAGAAATCCCTTCTTAAAGAATTTTCTATAGGAATGGAAAGATAAATGCTAAAGGAGCATCAAAGTCCAGTATGTAATGCCTCTTCATTTCTTATAAGCTTTCTGACCTGCTCTTGAATATAAGCACCTAAATTTGTGTTCATATCCTATAAATCCCACATAGGAACTACAGCAGGCAGTCTGTTCTCAAAATACAGATCAGTCTGCTTTTTCTCTCTTCTCTCATATAATATAGCTAAAATAACACTTCCTAATGATGAACTCATTTTCATGATTTTCCAATAGCAATCAAGATATTTCTTTAACTTCTTTTTAATGTATTTACCTTGTCACAAAGAACAATGGTGCAAATTAGGTTCTTTTTCCTAGCATTCCTTACAAGAAACCAGTTATGTTATATGCATTCTATCAACCATTTGATGTGGTAGAACATGTATTTCACATTGTAATACCAAAAAATGAAAACTGTTTCAACTGTTTTGGACTTTTTAGCACTTCTCTTTTGTAAACTTATAGGCTACTACTCTTTGTGAAAATTCAGTGAATTTTATTGCCTCTATTACCTTTAGTAAAAACTAAATTATGTCCCTTTGTACAGAAATTTAGCCAAACTGCCAAAGTTTTTCTACTATGAATAAATGGATATTGGAATATCTTTGGATAGAGAGAATTGAGTGGCAGTTTTTTCTCTTGTTTTGTGAGGTTTTCTCTCCCTTTGTTTTTCTTTGTTTTTGTGAAGAAATGCAATTACTTTTACTCTACACTATAAATTACAATAAAAATCTTGGAGTTATAAAAGATTCTACATTACCCTTTTAGACCATGTTTTAAAGGCAATAACATTTTTAGCTCATTAATTTCCAATAAAAGCAGAAATTCTTTTTAAAATTTTAAAAGAATTGGCACAAGCTTGCTACCCAGTCTCATTTACTGCTTTAATTTCTGGCTTTAAATCTTGTTTTTCCTATCTGTTTGAGGCTCATGCAAGGCTCAGTCATTTTCCAAGGTTCTATCTTGTGACCCACTGATCTTAGTTTTCCCTTTTGCCCTGACTTTCATGAATTGGATAATTATAATCTCTCTTTGTAAAGACAGAAAGTTGCATAACCCACACTTGGAGATCAGCAGAAGAGAAAGTGAGCCTAGTATGTAAAAGAGATTATTACTCCTGCTGTTGGATTCTGTAGTTCTGTCCTCAGAGCTTTACTGTACTTTTGCTAGCTTACAAGGTGATAAACCACTTTTGCTGGAAAACCTGTCCCTCAGCCATCACTGCTCAAAAACTGTGTGTCTTCCCTGTCTGCCATTCTGGAACGCTGCTTTACAAATCATACATTTTCATGGTAAAGCTAATCCCTCTAGACAAGAATAAATTTGTACAGTGGAGGATGCAGCAACAGCCAAGGAGCTCTCTGCACAGGGGGCCAAATCCACTCAAGAGCTTCATCAAATTATCTCCATCTGGAAGTGTGTGAAAAATCCTGGTGAAATAATAGACTAAGCTGAGTTTTAGGAGAGCAGATGCTGGACAACTACATGGTGTCATAACCCATAATGATATGAGAAAATCTGTCACTGCAGTTCAGGGAAATCTCTCCCATGCACTAACATTTTGCTTTTTCCAGTCTCTGCCTAAATTTCCTTTATCCCGTTCTCCTTCAGTTCTAAAATTTTTCCTCTACCTTACAGTCTTTCCCACTTCTCTTTCTCTAATCCTTGTCTCATGGTATCTTCTATTGTCCTAAAAGACCATTTATTATCTTATATGTAAGGGGGTTTATTCAGCTTTGCTTTGTTGTATTTATAGTCAGCTGATATCCAGACATATCTAGGCTATAAATAATTCTCTTATTATTTTTCAAGTGTTAATTAATATACCATATTCCTTATTACAAAAAAAAAAAAAAAAAAAAAGAGCTTGTTTTCTTACATGCATTGCAGATATATTTAATGGAAAACATACCTTCTTCCACTTACACAGGCATTCATTGGCACCTGTTTACTCATCAACAAGTTGCCAGAACTGTTTGTGGATGCCTTATGAGAAGGTTTATAATCTACTTTTGCATATCCAAAGTCAGTATTGTCACTGACAGTATTTCATTAGCAAGTTCTTCCAAGATGATAATTTGATTTGATTAATTATGAAGGCTAAGAATTTTAGGAACCCCCTGGTGAGCAGTAGCAGTCCATGGGAATAACAGTGACTGTCAATGAGGGGAGGAGACTGCCCAGGAGACAATGCTTGTTATCAAGTCTGTTGGTAATAAACACTGCTAGTAATGCTGAAACAAACATTTCCTGAATAATTTCAATTCCTTGCATCTCGTCTCAGTATTAGTAATGAGTTTCCACTTTTTATCTTGTTAGAATAAATAAGGGTTTACTTTCCCATTGAATTGTACTCAGACCAGTCTGACATCAGGAATGCTAATCCTGAAGCACTGAAGAAAATGGCTGCTAGGGCTTGGTGTTTCATGCATTTGACTCAGGCTGTCAGGACAGACAAAGAGAGAGACCCTCCATCAAAGTGAAACCACAAAGATGAGGCCTCAGGGTACTTTTTCTTCTGTGGGAAATATTAGTAAGATAGACACCTACCAAATTTGGATAGAGAAAAAAAAATCTTGCTGAGAGATTCTCACTGACAGAAGGCTAGTAAAAGATATTAAGGTGTCATCCACATATATTCTTGAAAGAAAACATCTCATTAACCTTCTTTAAAAATCAGACATCTTGTCTTTGATACAATTATAAAACAAATACAAGTATTAATAAAATGGAAAATTTTCCACTAAAGTGAAGATGTTCTCTGTGGTCAGTCTAAGGACACCACACATCATGGGCTAGTCCCTTCCTTTCAAGGAATGATGGAGGCTTCAGTTTATATGAAAGGAAGAATCTTGCAACTAAAATAGCATAATTGTAGTATCCAGTGATATTTTTTCCTTAATCTACACATTTTAATGAATATGTAAACTAACATAAAACTTGCAGTATGCATTGAATGAAAAATTACCTATTTTGCAACAAGAGAATATCTATTCAAATTGGAAGGGATTCTTTATTAAAAAAAGAAATCTGAAATTGCCCTAAATACTATTATTTCCTTCAAGCTCACCTTTCAAATCTGATTTGGATTTTTGCAGCCTAGATTAAAGCTTTATAGTCTCCAGTACAAAAATGCAAAAGTCTTCATGAAATGTACTGAGAACCCCCCACCAAACACTAATGTGCTTTGCAATCTTCATCTTGAAGTTCTGTAAAAAGATCACAAGTTCTCAGTTTGTTTTTCACTGTTCAACGATACTAGTAGACTAGACAGCTTAATGGTAACCAGAACATGTGTATCTATTTATATCTATATCATCTATATCTATCTCTATATTTCTTTATCTAATATATATCACCTGCTGTTTGTGTATTGATTTAAAAAATTAAATTTTAGAAAAAACCTATTTTCATAATCTAATTTTCAGCTGAAAAAAGCAGATGAGATATACTGATTACAATTGCAAGATAATGCCTACTTTAGAAGTACAACTTTGCTTACTGATATGGAATGCCAGTTCTTAAATAAACAATTAAAGAAACAAACCTGAAGGTAATTCGTCAAAATCAAGAAAAATTGCGTATAGCAAATGTCTCAAAAGTTTATTTTCTGAAAATGACTAAGTATTGCTATCTCTAGACTACCTCTTTGTTTGTTTTTGGTTTTTTGTTGGTTTTTATTAAGGATTAGGTAATGTTACTGCATTTTTTTTTTCTTTTCAAGCTTGAAGTTGCAATTTTATTGATTTCTGTCTCTCTCTTTAATACAAGAATCAAGCGACTGTTATTCCATGCATTAAGTCTCAATAATGAAAACATCCATTTATGATGCACAGTACAACCATAGAATCATTGAGTATTTTAAGTTTGAAAAGCTCTCTAAAATCATAACATTGAACTCTGAATTAAGGACAACCCTATTCACTATTAAACTGCATCTCCAAGTGCCACATCCACACATTTTTGGAACAGTTTCAGGGATGCTGACTTCACTACCTCCCTGGGAATCCTGTTCCAGTGCCTGATCACCCTTAGAGTGAAGAATTTTTCCCTAATATCCAAACTAAACCTTCCCTGGCACAGCTTGAGGCTGTTTCCTCCTGTCCTATCACTAGTTATATGGGAGAAGGGACAAACCCCACCTGGCTGCACCCTCCTGTCAGGCAGCTGCAGAGAGTGATGAGGTTCCCCTGAGCCTCCTTTTCTCCAGGCTGAGCACCCCCAGCTCCCTCAGCTGCTCCTCACAGCACTTGTGCTCCAGACCCTTCCCCAGCTCTGTTGCCCTTCCCTGGACACGCTCCAGCCCCTCAATGTCTTAGTTGTAGAGATGGGCCCAAAACTGGAGTACAAGAGCAAATCTATGGCTCACACTTTTAAAGCAAGCAGATACTTGTATCTGCTTCCTAAATGCTTTTATCCTTATCTCAAGTTGTTTTGCATTTTTCAGACAAAGGCCTGGCAGATGGACAATTACCCCATACCTTTTTCTTCCAAAATGCTTCTCAAGCTTCTTAAATAATCCGTTACTGAAAACATGGCAACAGTTATGTTTTTGTGGGGCTGAAAGGACTAATCCCTTTCATCCAGTCCTCCAGTGTGTCTTGTCTTATTCACAACTTTCTATCTCAGAATAAAACTATCTTATTATTCTCACTTCTTACACTCAGTATCTTTACTCCTAAATGCTAGCAGTATGAATATAGAGAGAAAAAAAATCTGATAAATTCAAGTTTTCCAATGGCTATCTTTGTACTAAATTAACCTCCTGGTGTAGGAACTTTTACAAGAGGGTTGGACAGAAATTAATTTCAACAAACTCTGATTTTCCTCTCTCTTTCTTGGTATATTAGGTCTAGTTGTCTAGAACATCAGACATTTTGGCTATTAAAATGTCTTGCTTCCTGACTCCCGTCTTTCCTAATGAACTGTCAAGTCATCTGTTCTGCCCATGCTTATGATTTACTCACCATAACTGATAGTGATATTTTATGACATGCATTTGTCTAATTTGGATGCCATTTCCATGTAGCAATGTTACTAGGGTGAACCTTAGCTATTGGTAGATCAACAAAAAATTTAGTAGTATCAAATCAACTTTTGAAATCTGTTTGAAAAATCAGCATTTCATTCAACAAACAAACAAACAAACAAACAACCCAACCTTCTCCTGTGACCATATACAAGAATATTCACAGTTGAAATTGTCAGCTAAAAACATATGACCTGTCATATTACATAAACTTCCAGAGAAGAAAGCCAATACCAAAGAATTAGATGTCTATGGGAACTAAGAATGCAGTTGAAATCTCTTTATTCTTGTACAGTAATCTTAGTTGCAAACAGCAAGTGAGCTCTCACATTAAAGAGACCATTTTTAATATTATTATTTTTTCTGTACCAGACTACCTCATTTATAATTAAAAGTATTATTTGATAATAAAATCTCTGCTTATATTCTTTCAAATAAATTAAAATGTCTTTTTTCACTTGACATGTAAGATTAGATATTAAAATAAGATTTGAATACTTTACAGTCTTGTTAAATTAGAAGCCTACTTTTCTGGATTTTATTTGTATTCTTAAAGTTTTTAGCCAATATCACAGCTAAATGTATGAATGAGAGACACAACAGCTCTTTGTCAAACACAGTGTATGAACCAGAGACTATAAATATATGCATTTGAGTGTGTATAAATATATGCATTTTTGTGTGTATGTGTGTGTATGTGTTTGGACATGCACAAGTGTGCGTGTGAGAGAGAAAAAGAGATAATCCTTCTTTATTATGGTGAAATGCAGAAGGATCAACTAAAAGTCATGGCAAGCAGGCATTAGCATGCATTCAGCTGTTCTAAGTTTACACTTTTTACATAAACCAGATAAATGCACTGGGAGCATAATATTTCAGAGATGGCTTATCTAAAACTTTTAAAATAGGTTGATTGATTAATCAAATTTTATTGCCAAGAAAAAGTAAAAGTCTTATTTGGATATGACTTAATTATCTTTCTAGCATGTTGAGTTCCCCAACAACGAGGATGACTCCCAAATATTGTGCTAATAGTATTTTTTTCCTTTAATTTTGAGTATATTTTACATTGTATCAACCCAGACTATGGAAGAAAAATTGAATTACTATCTATCCTCACGCTGATGACATAGCAGAAAGCTACTACATCTGCCAACAGAAGCCTTTCTCTTATAGTTAAATATATGATGATACAGCACTTAGAAATGTTAGGACTTCCTAGTCTCAGCACTTTGATCAACATGAAGATGGTATCATCCTGCTTTCACAGAGTTATAAAAACCTGCAAATGACCAGCACCTGTAGCAAAATAATTTCTGCACAATAAATATAAACGGCATCAGCTGCTCAGAATACTTTAGCCTTATAGCTGGAATTAGAAAGGCACATTCTAAGCAAAACTGCTGCTGAGATAGCATATTTTAGAGGCTTGTGGGAAATTAGGGGTCTATCAATGACATGCATCATCACTTCAAATGAACTGTGGAATCCAATAAAATAAGTGTTCAGATTCCACATACTTGGAAGTGGGCACAAAAAGGTTTAATTTCTCTTGATTTCATGCAATGGGTTTTTCATTATGATACCAATTTTGGCACTTCTGAAATTGAAAAACTAAATAAATAGGCTAAACCTTAAAATAGCTCGGTAGGAGGGGAACATGGTTTAGAAGGATTGAGGATTATGCCTGACATATTGCTTGAATAATGAAGTTCAATTTCCATGATAGAAGTACTGTCACACTCTGTCAAGTTTAGCCAAGTTGCAGAATCTATGCTAATGTACAAGAAAGGATGCAGGGCAAAATCAAAGGGCTCTGATCAATGTCCTCTTGTAGGGGTGTTTTAGGAAATTACTGCACCAAAGAGAATGTCTTGCCTAATGCCAGCAGCTTTCAGTTTTTTAAGAGAGAACAACATATTCTGGTCTAACCAAACCACATAAACCCTATCTTTTCATTAGGAGTTTAAATTATTGCTTCAGAACACAAACTAAAAATGCTAGAGCATATTTCCTCTTCATCACCTCCTCCACAGGGGCAGTAAACTTTGCTTCAAAAAAGGCTGGGAGAGCTGGAGATAGATGTGTCACCTCAGCCTAGCAAGATTCACTAGAGGACATGCATCAAAACCCAAAGCATTCGGTTTTACAAGGGTGGCCAGCACTGATAAGGAGAAAGAAAGGAAATATTTTTTTTTTAATCTACTTAGCAAAGATGGCAAAAAATGTACACTGTTTTCTGGGTGACGAAGATACAGACCAATGTACATCTGAAAAAAACCCCAAACCACAAGTCGCTTTGGAGTCTGAGAAATTATCACATTTCACTTTCATGAAAGGCATTTCCCATAGAAAACATTTTGTCCTTATAGGTAGCGTGTACTTTGGCACAACTCCTGAAATGTACTTCACATCCCTGCATATATATTTATCTACTAAGTTTTCAATAATTAAATATTGGAAAACATTTAAATGATTTGTTAATTTAGGCATTCATCATATTCTTTCCCCTAATATTGATGTAATTCTGAGGCTAGTAAACTATAAAAAATTCCATGTATTTAATAAACACTTGTTTCTCTTCTATTAAGTTAGTCCTGCTGAAAGCCAGTTATAATTTCTAGATTACTTATTTTCTTCATAAAAAATGAACATAATTAATTTTTTCTTTTATAATCCTCATAGAGAAATATGTAGACTGAACAGTTTTGCCAAAGAAATCTTACAAAAGAAGCTTCAGAATAAATCCTGGCTGTATTGAAGTGAAATACATAAACTAAATGTGGTCCTTAACTTTTGGCATATATATATTTGTCACCTGAATCTAGTAGAAAATCAAATACCTTATAAATATCTCTCTTCAAACAGTATTCTTTTTCAGAATGTTTTGCACTTTGACAAGAAAAAGGACTAGCACATTTTGTCAAAACAATTGCAACCAAAAGAATATTTATTGATAATACTAGAACATCATAACTATATGATATTATCTTGAAGTTACCTTTTTACAGAAGATTGAGAGGATACTATTGTCATTGTTGTGAAAGATTCTGGTATAAACAATGCATAGAAATACCCTAGAATGATTAAAGTACATGGTTCAATACACACAGAGATGCCATGAAGAATAGACAGAGATTCAAAACAGAGGTAATTAATTCAGTGCACTAAGAAAAATGCATAATTTCAGACATCAGAAACTCTTGAAAAAAAAAAAGTAACAATTTTTCAGTACCATTAACTAATAAAAAACCCATGGGTTTTCATTGAGGGGCCATTATGGTGGTTGTTCTCCAAAACCCCTGGAGGTAAACATACCTTTTGGTCTAATACAGACTTTAATTTTTAGCTTTGGAGTACCATGTGATTTTTAAATGTATTTCATAAGTTTTATGAAAGCCATGCATATGTTTCAAAAATCTTTAGAAGTGGTTGATTTTTTAAGGTCAAGTGACTGAAATTAAACAACTTTTAGGATAATTTTAACCCAGAAAAGACTGACTAAGTATAAATGGAGAAAAGATGTTGTCTGGGGAGTATTTAAATTGGAAAAATTTTCTTTTTGTCAATAAATGTATTTAGCACTAGAACTGAAATCCTGCCTGATGCCTCATCTCTCAGGCTTTCAGAGGACTGGGCCAGCGCAAGCATTCTCATGTGAGTATTCTTTTTACTCCTTCAATGGCTAGACAAAATCTTTTTCAAGTCAAGACACAGAAGCTTTAGGAAAGTAATTTCCAAAAAAGGTTACATTTAGGAAAATTTAGCAAAAAATGACAGTTCACTATCAAGAATAGCAAACAATATCACTATTAGAGTACTCAAGGGAATAAATAGAAAATAAAGACATTGCATTGTCACATTTTTGACCATGAAAGTTGATTGAGGGCACACCATGTACAGCCATCCTGATGGATTGCTACAGTAACCTCAGCTGTCTCTGTTCTGACCAAAACTAGCCATCCTTATCAAACCCTGACTGTAGAGAAGAGCTAATATGAAAATAAATATATCATATGAAACCACAAACTTCTTACAACAGAATATTTAAATTTTATTTCTTGGTTCTCCAATTTTCTCTGTATTCCTCCACGGAAATTCATAAAACAGCAGAGTAAAATTGGTCAGTTTTAAGGACAGCAACTGGCGGCATTTCTGAGAGATGATCTTTGTCTGAGTGTTGAATGAAATGTGTCATTCTAAGACTTTTGAAACCCATGCTTAGAATGATTACAGAAAAGGTTTCATAGTATAGATTGGAACAATTCAGTGAATAAGTTATCAGTTCATAAAATAATCTTATTTTTTCTTTTAATCCCTAAAAGCCAATTGCAGCAAGTAAAATGAATTTTTAATATTTACTGTTAAGATTCAATACAAACATTTAATATTTTAAACATATATCTGCTGCCTTAAATACAGTGCTTCAAATGTCATAAACCCATATGTTTAGGGGTATTCATGATTTCTGAATTCATTTTGTCTGCATCAGATTATTTAAAGACTTTAGCAGGTACCGTTTTTTAGAAGATTTTTCTTTTTATTAGAAATGCTTTATTGCCCATCTGTTCTTTAAATAGTTCTTAAGAAAGCAATTTCAATTTAATTTTCATTTTCAGTGAATGAATTATATCTTCTGTGTAGAAAATATGATGTGTGAGAGTGAAAAGGAATTCTATTTGAAAACTCCAATATTATCGAGAAGTGTATGTAGGTATCATTTTCCTGAACTTTACAGGCCCAATTCTCAAAGACTATCTTTTGTTCACACTTTTCTTATTGGTAAGAATTGCCATTCCTTAACATTTAAGGACAATTGCATTTCATTTGTTGCTTTATTATATATGTTTTTTTTTTTCATTTGAGACCTTGTTAAATATCTCCTTCTCTGTGAGTGCACTTTGTAAGTGCTTCCTTTACTGAACAGAAATATGCATTCATGCACAGAGTTCCCCACAAGGTTTTAACAGTATCTCACAATATGGCATTTCATCATTACTACTAAAAATTTTTTGCTTAATTCATAAAATCATGCAAGTCACAGCCAGTCAGTGGGCACAGATAATTTCCTCTTTAGTTCCCAAGAGCTGAGATCCGAATTTAGATGAGCACAGGAAGGACAGTTGTTGGAGTGAGTTCAAAGAGGAACCACCAGGATAATTAGAGGGATGGAGCACCTCTCCTGTTAGGGAAAGATGAGTGAGTTGGCTTTTTTCAATCTAGAAAGAAGATGGTTTCGATGTGACCTATTTGCTACCTTCCAGTACCTGAAGGGGGCTCCAAGAACAGTGTTTACAAGAGCATGTAGTGACAGGACAAGGGTAAGTGGTTTTAAACTGAGAGTAGGTTTATATTAGATATTATAAAATAATTCTTTACTGTGAGGGTGGTGAGACACTGTCACAGGTTTCCCAGAAAAGTTGTGGCTGCCCCATTCCTGGAAGTGGTCAAGGCCAGGCTGGATGGGGCTTGGAGGAAAATAGCCCAGTGGAAGGTGTCTTACCCATGGCAGGGTTGGAACTAGATAAACTTTGATGTCCCTTCCAACACAAGCTTTTCTAGAATTCTCTTGTTTTTAGTATTTTCCTTGAGTGTTTTCTCTTTTTTGAAATAAAACAATATAAGGAACTTGAATGTCAATGTGATTTACTCAAACAAAACTTTCCCTTAAGTTCAAAGCATAGCTGGACTTTTGACCACCATTCAAAAATGCTAGAGTATAAACAGTTTATAAGAACATTCAGTGTCTTAAAATATATTTCAGATCCTTCTGATTTTACCAGCCTTTTTTTTTTACCCTGCTATAAAGACTCTTTTTAAGTTCAATTTAAAGCAGTTTGTAGGTTTTAAATCAGCAGAGATCCCATTTCAACCATTAGAGCATTGAAACAAGTGCAACTTTTGTACTTTGTGGACAAGTAAAAAAAAGCAAATAATAAAAAAAACCTGAAAACATTCACCAATAAAACGACAATGAGTCATCTCTAAGTCATCTCAGTCTGTGAATATCCAATATTCAGATTTTTATTAAGAAACCCAAATTGCCAACTACTTGCTTCAGAGGAGTAGAGCTTCAAAACAGATATTAACAAAAATAGAGGATATTGCTATGAAATACTTTAAAAAAAAAACCAAAACATGGCAAGAGTTAACAATTCCATTATCACGTCTTCAGCAAGACATTAGAGAAATGAATCTTATTATTGAAATGCATTCTTTACAGAATCTTTGGGATATGAAAATATAAGAGAAGTACAAGCCCTCATTAAGTAATAGATTTGCTATGTTTTGTACTCTAGATTTTCTGTGCTCAAGAAATTGGCTGGTTCAGGAGATTTTCAGTAATTTTTTTGATTTGCAATGAGCAGATAAGTACAGAATGCTCACTTCTAACTTTAAAATAAGACTGACATATGGATGCCAATTGGCAAACCTCCTCATATGCTGCAAGTTAAGCATTCCCAAAAATGGGATAAGACAGCAGAAAGCAAGACCAGTATAGTTTCTTAAAAGGTTGTAAAAGTATTCCTTAGTTAAATCATAACAATATTATTTTTCACTAGTTATTTGACTCAAAATGCTGCAATGACTAAAACAAAAATAAAAGCAAAAATGAGCAAAAAGGTGATTCACATCAAAACCCTGAACACAAGAGTTCTGAGTGGTAATTGAGAAATTTATTTTAAACCAGATTAAATGCTTATTTCTTGAACTTTTCCACTCCTTTTGTTTACTTTATGTAGCTTTAAAGTAAAAAGAGTCATCAAACAAAATGTTTCTAAAACATTAACCTTTTAACATTTGGGAATGCTTGCAGGAACCAGTCAGTTTTATATCAAACAATCTGGTTTTTTAAAAAGAATATAGATTAAAATTATAAAAGTCCCCAAAAAGCAAAAATTCTCCAAACATTTAGAATAATTTGCTTTATGCGGAAAAATTCCATTTTTAACAAAATGAATGCAAATGAAATTATTTCAGGAGGTCTGTTGAAATCTGTATAAAGTACACCGATAATCATAACTTCAGGTTAAAGATTAAAAATTATGAACAGGCAGAAAAAAATCTCCAAGGTCAGTAGTGTATGAATTGAATAGTGATTAAATGCAAGATGAAATAGGGGATTAATCCCTTAAAAGCCAAACCAACCAACTTCAATTATTTAAATGCAGAAATACATGTTTTTATATAAAATAACACTCTACTAACTCTTACATCTGTAGAAAGCATACTAACTTGAAAGCTATGGTGTTTCATGATTAAAACCAAACAAACAGAGACCATGACTGAAGATAAGCAGGTTAATAAACAATACTAATTTTTTAGAAAATATGTATTTTTCTGCTGCACCCATAATTTCTCATTATCCTGAAGCCGAAAAGATTGTATTGTCTGTCAGAGCTCTCCAGATCATCAGAAAACTCATCAAGACTACTTAAAAAGGAGAATGCGTTTTAACTCAATTTAAGCACTCTTTAGACAATTCAGTTCCAAATTGCAAAAAGTCTCTGTACAGAACAAACACCTTGGACCTGGCACGACTCCTAAGGCAGTCTGCTTTTCTTTGTGCTGCTCCACGACCATTCCCATTGCAACCATTTAGTATTGATTGTCATAGATCATTTCTCATCCTTAAGTAGGTTCATTTTCATTCCTGGTACATTAAGTACTGTTTCAACCTCAATCTGAATTGCTGTTTAATAAGATAAATAATCATAAGAAGTAATTACCCAACATTTAAGCTGATTTGTAGCTGTTGCAGTGAGGCAGCAAGATTATCAGGAATATTACATACATATTTCTATTCCTTTGCATTCTATCTTAGAGAGCAAACGGTTTTAAGCTGTCTAAACTTGAACTAAGAGAAAGCAAATAGCGAAATTTCTCACATAGTCCAAATTTAAATATCTCATTTTCCTCAGGAAACCTATCTAGTATTTATTTTTCAATTCTCTAATCTGTTCATTATTATCTACTTACTAATATTATCAATTTACCTTGTGTTAAGAGCTAAAGATTCTGATCAAAATATCAAAAACTTTGAGTGACTCACTAGAGAAGGTTACCCTGCCCCTATAATGCATCAATTTCACTGACATCATTTTTGATGAGAATTTGTCCAATCTTTTGTTATCCCTTTCATTGATAATAGAAACTTTGCAATTGCATTATGCATTTTATTCAATCTGTAATTAGATATTATTCCTTATCAGCATCAGACTATCTGTATCTTTGTCTCTGGAACCTGAGCTACAAATCTCATCTCATCCACTTTGCATACTGAAAAAATGGTGGTAACTTCCTTGCTTCTTTTATTTTAGAAGGTTTCTATATTGAAAAAAATGGTGGTTACATGTCTGCTATAGCTTTTTATGGTTTAGGAGGTTTCTTTATTTCATATGAATTATATATTCTTCAAGGCAGACAGTCTTAAATTAGTCAATCTGTTTTCACAAATAAATTCACTGCCTCTGATTGTTCTCATTGTTTCTCTCTAGACTTGCCAGTAGCTGCACATATTTCTAAATCAGTCACATATAAAGTGTTAGGTATTTTTTCCAACTGAGAACTACTATTGTACAACTTACTTAAAAAATATTTTGTTTTCTGTATGTTTGCCCTGTCCAAAAGAGGGCAAGATTGTTCATCTAAGGATATTCCCATTTGGGCAGCAACATGTCTTTTACATTTCATTTTCACCTTGTGATCTCATGAGCTTTTACTTGGCATCTCTTACCAACGCAGTTTGTTCTTATGTAAGATAGTATTTTCAGGTTATACATGTTGGTTTCCATATTTTTCTCTCCTATATGATTGCTCCAGTTTGTCATGATAATTTCAATACCTTCCAATATTCACAGTGAGGTAGCTGTAACCTGCAATTTAATATGAAGCTCCCTATTCCATCATGCATTGGGTTTGCATGGCCAAACTTTGGTAGTGGGGGGGCTACAGTGAGAAGCTGCCAGAAGTGTCCTCAGTGTCCAGCAGAGCCAATCCCTGGATGTGCAGCTGATTGAGGCTGGCCCAATTAGAAACATTTGTAAAGCCTCTGTGATAACAGATTTCAGAAGGATAAGAAAAGTTATTGCACAGATGTAATTGTGGCCAGAGAAGATTGGTATGAGAATATGTGAGAGGAATTACTCTGCAGACACCAAGGTCAGGGGAGGAGAGGGAAGAGGCGATCCAGGCACCAGAACTGAGACAGAGAGAGAAGCCCCTGCTGGAGCAGCCTTTCCTTGAAGGACTGCACCCTATGGAAGAGCGATCCACACTTCAGCAGTTTGGGGATGGACTCACGTTGAAGTTCATGGAGAACTACCTCCCATGGGAGGAGCCCCATGCTGGAGCAGGAGAAGGAGTCCTCTCCAGGAGCAGCAGGAGAAAACCTCAGGTGATGAACTGACCATAACCCCCATTCCCCATCTCTTTGCACCACGGGGAGAGAAGATAGAGCTGGAAAGGAGGAAGGGAGGTTTTTAGGCATTTTTAAAGGTTTTATTTTACTTATTATCCTGCTCTGATATTGTAGTAATAAATTCAGTCAATATCTCTAATTTGAGCCTGTTTTGCCCACGATGGTATTTGATGAGTGGTCTCTCCCAGTCCTCAACTCATGAACCCTCTCTATGCTTTCTCTCCCCTGTCCAGCTGCTGAGAGGAGTGAGAGAACAGCTTTGGCAGGTGCCTGACATCCAGCCAGGGACAACCCACTACAAATCATTAGATTCTTACAGAAAGTAGCAACTAGAAATAGGCCTAGAATAAACATTTTAGAGTTTAATAATATAGGGTCAGTGTTCTCTTCCTACCTAATTAATAACTGCCACCAAGTATTCTTAGAATGTAGTTTTCTAGCTATTTTTACATTTGTCCCCTAGTCCAATCTAGATTTTTTTTTAGATTCCTTTAGAAAGTTCAGACCAAAGCAGAAAAATCAAAAGCAGTACTATATACTCCCTCTCTATTACTTAACATATAACACTTAACACTTAACCATGCTGTACAAAGAGTATAAAATCCACAGTTAGATTTGTATGACAAAACTTATTCTTACTGATCCCACTGGCAGCCATTCACGGCCTCCTTACCTGACAGGGGCTTAAAATAATGTATTTATTCCAGCATATTTTCTTTTCATGAAGATTCACTTTTTCTAATTTCATTCTTCATACAATTTTGCCTTTATCCCAGATATTTTATAGCCTGGGTAAAATAAGCCTAGAGGGTTCTTTACTTTAAATATATTGACAAATAAAGTATTACTTAATCCTCAGTCTGTTGGGCCATTTGAAAATTGAGGCTTTCCAGAATCTAAATTGTGACAGAAGTAGGCAGAAGGTTATTTTTTTTAATACTGAAATCTCATTAAAAGGTATGAAAGTAAAGATTAATGTTCAATTCTCAGTGGGGAAAAGAGTCAGCAGTGGCATTCCCCAGGGTTGAAAATTCCTAGCGGGTTCAAATAACAATAAAAAAAATAATGGACAGTATCTCCAGCAATAGATACCAAAAATGTATGTTTAGACATGTATGGTTGAACACCTGTAAAGCACTGACTATAGACGCTGAAGCAGAAAAGAAGAATTACAGAAATTACCTACTACATAGGAATACAAAGTACTTCACAAAATGGACAGGCTCCTGTGCTTTTCTTAGACACTACTTTCTATTGCCATCAACTGAGACAGGATCTGAATCAGTAAAAAATTTTCATATTTTTAGGATAGTATATTTTTGTATTTTCCTTACATAATACAATAAAAAAAAAAAAATCCCCAGCAACAAAATAAATCCTAGTAACATAAGATTATGGTCTCATTGTGACTCAGGAGCAATCTTGGAGCCAAGATCAATCACTGAAGATATTTGCTCCATACTCAGAAGTCAAAAGGGAAAACAAATACTGGGTAATAGAAACTGTGTGAAGAACAGAACCAAGAACATCACAAAGCTACCACGGTTTTCCCACACCTAAGATTCGTTCTGTGAATGAATTCTTTACTCAAAAAAAACCCGCTATGTTTGGATAATGGTCCAAAGGAAATCAGCAATGATGTTATGAAAACTCTTTTGTGTGAGCAATGGCTGAGTAACTAAGACTACATAGCCTGAGAAAGGGAAGACTGAGAGAAGATTACATAAAATTATTAGGGGGCCACAAAAAGGCATATAAAAAAAAAAAAAGGCTAGAAGTTACAAAATATAATCAGCAGGAGCAAGGTAAAAAAGAAAATAAAGGACAATGTTTTATCCAGGCAGAATACATATGCTTTCCACAGGATTTTGTGGATCTGAGTTTATATGGGTCAGTAGTAGAGAGAATTGAGAGCAAAGAGTTGCTAAATTAAAAAAAAAAATTCCAGAGATAAATGTGACTTCTGTGCCAAAAGGGATTGCTGGCTGAAAGAGCTTTGGGAAAAATGTCCCAATCCTTCTCTAGGCATGGCCTTTGGTCAGTGTTAGGGACAATGTATAGAGGAATATTTCATGAGCCAGCATGCTTGGTCTTTTGTCACTCCAATAAAATTGTGAACCACTGCTAGAAGTGAAGGTAAGGACATGTGTTTTTGAAGAAATGTAAAGTCATTTAGTGGATTATTAGATTTTATCAAACACTGGATTTAGGAAGTTTTTTTTTTTAACTTACTGAGTAAGAACTCTTTACAATTATTGAATCAAAGGAGAAAAAGACTTCTATTGCATGCAAATGAAAAACTGAAAAAAAACTAAAATCAACCAACTAACTTGAAATTATAACAATGAGCTTTTTTTCCTCAGTAGACTTTGGTACTACTCATATTAACATAATGTCCCATAATACTGTCACAACAACTGAAAACCTCTCTATGATTAAAGATCAGTGTTATTAAGAAATCATGAGACTGTTGCACCATGGAAATCCTAAATTTCAGTATACCCTGTGTTCTTGTCACACTGCTGGAGGAAAGAGCCTTCTGAAGTAACAAACAAACAAATGAGAAGTTTAATTTTTTTACTGTACATATGCTTTTCAGCACAGAGATACAATATTTTTTCCCTGATTTCTAAATGTCTAGCAAGGCTTCAGACTGAAAGGCAGTTGGCATGTGTGGAAGCTAGACAAAGTGGGAGGTAATAGGGATTGGCAGAGGAATTGTCTGAGGTTTTGGATAAATCTGCAAGAGCTGTCTCAATTAAGAGTGTTTTTTTAGCATCTTAGCAAAATGGTTCACTACTGGAGGTCCTGAGTAGATCAAATACTGTTGCTGGCATTTCAGACTGTACCATGGAAAGGAGCATTTTTCAACTGATGCAGACCTCTGGATTAATGTCTATCATCCTGGATGAAAATCCTCACACAGGAATACTCTGGTTTAGTGAGGAGTATCCAGAAATTACATTTCTGCTGGAGGCATTAAAATGAAACAGACTCTTGATAATTTTGTAATCCTCAAAAACTTTGTCTGGATGTTGAACTTCATCTCAATACCCAGTTTCATACAAATTCAGATGGCACTTCCTCTAAGTAGAGTCTGGCCAACTGTGTGTCAGCTATGTGTGAGGTTAACAGACATCACCCACTTGGAGATCTGTATCTCAACAGGAAGCTGATTTAGAGTCCTGAAGAGTGTATAGTTTCTAAAAATACCTCCCACATCAAACTAGATTAAAAACATCTTTTACAGAACTAAATTGACACCTCTGGAGTTCAAAGGTTTAGATATCCAACTGTGTTTCATGAGAGCTAGCTCAAGTGTGTTTTCCCAAATATTATTCTAGGAAACATAGAAGGTTTCTTTGTTTTACACTTTTACCATCCCAGTAGTACCCTCTCTGGTTCTAATGCTATATGTCTTATAAGAGACAGAAAAGTACTCTAATAAAGAATGGAAGTTCAACTTGTTTTGTTGTTTTTTTTTTTTTTATTATTCTCACAACTGTTTTTGGTGGGAAAAAAATCCTGAACTGTGTAATTTGATGGTGATATGTATTAAACTTCCAAAAACCACTACTTAGGAAGAACAGTGGAGTCCCCATATTTTGGCATATATTGCAGAATTTATCTGAATGAGCTGGACTATACCCTGCCTAATGAAGTAGTTAATCAGTGGCTCAGTTCAAGAGCATGCAAAATGCACAGAAGAACACCTCTGGCCATGCTAGACTCTGAGGTAGAAGTAGAACCCCTTTCAGAGCAGCATTTTCTTCAAGTACTCTTCCCATCCTATCTCCATCCTCCCAGTCTCAGACAGAATTACACAAAACCTGGGCTTCTCTGAGTGTCCTATCCCTGAGATAAGAAAAGTTATGGATGAGATATATTAGCAAGTTCTTCCTTAATGTAGTTCTTACCAGAAAACATCGATGAGATAATTTCTTCTGTTTAATAGAACTAGAATGGCCTTTAAAAATACAATTCTCTGACTATTTTTATGCTCAGTTAAGAAAAAAAAAAGTTTTTCCATTAGACACTCTTTTATATATCCTGTTTGATGCAAACTTATAAGGAATTCGTTTAGATTTCTCATTAACAGAGTTACTTTCAGCATGCCTATGTTCTCTGCTGTTCATATTAAATTTTACCACATATTCCAAATAAGAAGAAAAAAAAAAGAACATATTTCAGGCTTTTACTGAAGCTAAACATTTGCACGAAAGAAGGTGGAAAATATTTCAAAGTTCAATGGTTCTATTGAGATAACAGTAAGTGCCACAAATATGCAGTATTTCTAACAAAATCAGGAAATACAGAGCAACAAAAAGGTACTTTGGACAGTATCCTGTCAGCAAAATTTTCAGCCTTAAACCCAGCATAATTTTCATCTACCATTCTAATTATTATTTTTGTTTTAGCTGACTGACCCTTTAAACTCTTTAAAAAATGGAGTTTAAAACCAGTTTTTATTTTAGTTATGCTTATATATATATTAAATAGCAAATATATATTAATGTATAATAATATATATTTAAATATATATATACATATGTTATATACTAAATATATAAGATCATAAATCTCAGCACCTTAAAAATAGGAATTCTCTTTTGTTTACATTTCTTTTTACATTTCTGAGATTTCATTCCTGTCAGTTAAGACTAACCATCTTGTTAGAAAGCAGTCAGAATGAGGAGTAAGACTCCCAGTGTTAACCTTTTTACCTAATCACAGTCTATCTGAACTCAAGAGAAAGTAATAACAACATTTTCTGCCACTCTGACTTTTCAGTAATTCACCTTGGCCTGTGAGGGACTATGAGGCAAGGAGTTTCATGTCTTAAATTTTCAATCTCTTTCTGTGATTAAGAGCTGATAACACAGTTTTCACGTATCTATTTTCATCTCATGATCAAAGCTGCTTTTCTACAAGTTAAGATGAATGCCTCTCCATAAATATAATTTTCACTCTTATCTTCTAATAATCAAAAAGAAAAATGGAATAGAGTTTACAGTAATTTTAGCAATAATCTAAGGCCCTTGTGTCCAAGGTTTTTCAAAAACTGTTCAGGCTCTGAAAAATATTCAAGCAGAGTTTAGAGATAAACCTCACACCAGTTGTACTAGGCATTGTTCAGACACACACATTCCTGTTCCAAAGATTTTAATTGTAAGCAAGGAAATTGAGCAGAAAAAAGACTGATGGAGACCAATAAATTAAACTAACAAGTCTTGAAGACAAGGCAAAAAGTAGGACTGAGACATGGAGTAATAACTTCTTTAGGAAGCTAATAAAGAAAATTTACTTTTTTCCTGGACAAGCAGCTATCAATACAAGTTTTTCCTTTCTAAAAACCTTTATTTTTCCCACTTGTAAATGACAGAGCCATGTACACACTGTGATGGCCTTATAATAGTTGCTCAGCCACTTGAATGAGAACAGACTAACACTAGCTGCCTAGAAGGAGCAGCAAGAAACCTCTTATAAAAGCCAACTGTGCATCCTGTGCACTCAGCCACAGTTAGTGTTTACCAGCAACAATTTCCTTTCAGTTACATGCAGAGCTTTGGTGAACCTACCTTATTTCCACACCATTAACTTCCAAATAATTTTTTCTTCCCACTGTCACTCACCATGATCACTTCTGTGTTTTTCTGTCAAATCCAATAGCTTCTCCAGCAGTCTTACTCTATCTCAGAGCAAATCCAGACCTTGTTTCTTCTAAACAGCTTTTCTCTCATTTCCATCTGTTTTTCTGAGTAGTTGGGGCAATACCTTGAAAATTGCTTCTCATCATTATTCTATGTTTATCCAAAAAGTATGGAGTGTCCCATAATCCCCGGTGTGGTGGGCAGAGGCAATTCAACTGGGTTACTTATAGGAGCAAGACACAATGCTTCACTTTCCCAGGCAGCAATATTATGTGCTAAACACCAAGCAGTTCAGGCTTGGCAGTCCTCTGAAGCATGGGACGTTATCTTCTGTAAATAGGATTAGCAAATGAAAATATGTATTCTAGTTTCACAGAGCAGGATTATCAGCAAACCAGTACATTTTTGTGATGTTCTTTTTAGCTCTATTTTCTGATGAGCACTAACACAGCTTTTGCTAATCTCTTCTGTGAAAAAATGCACATATTCGAACATGTTCTACATGTTAGATTGCAGGTTTAGACTTAATTTTAGATCATCTCCTTAGTAAGACTAATAGAAATCTCTGAGTCACAAATTTTCCAATTAGAGGAGGAAAAAGTGGTGATGTAGAGTCACTACAAATAACAGAGCAATTTAGTGAGGAAAATATATAGATAGCCACACACTACACTATTTCCAATACTGTGTCCTTTCAGATTTAAGGCATCCATTTGATATAAATGTGTTTAAAAATAAAAGGAAATGCTGCTGCACAAGTTTTTCTTTATGAAACTCCAAAAATTGGGTTTTGATAGTTAAAAATTTTTGATAAGTGCCTGAAAATGGTAAATCTTCTGCTCACAATTAATTCAGCTCTGGCTCAGGGACACTGTCATCAGAAGCTTCATGGTATGTCTCTGAAACAGGCTGTGCTGGTTTTGGCTGGGGTAGAGCTATTTTTTTTTTTTCACTGTGGCTAGAATGTCCTTTGGATTTGTTATGAGCACAAAGTTATAATATAGAGGTGTTTTTGTTGTTGCTGAGCAGGGCTTACACAAAGCCAAAGCTTCTTGTGCTTTTATGCTGCCATGCTGGTGAGGATGATGGGGTTCCATGTGAGGTTGAGAGGAGACACAGATGGGATAGGTGACCCAAACCAACTAAAGGGATATATCCAGACCATATGGCATCATGGTCAGTACATAAAGTGGGAGGAAAGAGAAGGAAGGAGGAACTTTTGACGTAATGTTGTTTTTCTTCCCAAGTTATTGTTATAAGTTGTGGGGCTCTGCTGTCCTGGAGATGGCTGAACATCTGCCTGCCCATGGGAGGCAGTGAATTGATTCCTTGTTTGGTTTTGCTTGTGTCTGTGGCTTCTGCTTTCCCCACTAATTTTTTTTTTTATCTCAATCGAAGTGTTTTCTATCTTTTACCCTTTTTATTTTCTCCCCAAACTTACTGTGGGAGAGTGAGCAGACAGCTGCATGGGGCTTGGTTTCTGACTTGGGTTTAACTAGACAGGCTCATGAAAATTTATCATGTAAATATTTCAGTCTTATACTAAAACAACTTAAGAAAGACTTTCATAAACTGTTTCCATATTTACTACAAGTTCATCTCCATTACACATTTCTTAGTTTTATTTGCAATCTAAAATGTGATGTAGTACATTTATGTACAAAAAACCCTAAATTCCTGAACTTTCACTGAACAGTAAATTTACCAGCCTGAGAATGATTTCTCTGAGTTGGTTCTACATGGCAATTGAGATATCCAGAGACTTACTTTCCAAGGAATGGATGTCATTTACAGTTTGTGGGACAAACTCATGTTAAATGCACAAGGGAAATAACAACACAGTCAGAGATTTTGTTTCTCTTTAGAGCTGTAAGAAATAAAGGCATCAGTTACACAAGATGTAAATCTCTCATTTGTGTTTGTGAAGACTAAAGTCAGGACCTTGACTTTTAGGAAACCAGAGCTCCAGTCATTTAAAGAGTTAGTCAATAAGACCCCCGGGAAACTGCCCTCAGGGAAAAGGGAGCAGAACAGAGCTGGCAAATCTTTACGATTACTTTCCATACAGTGCAAGAGCCTTTAATTACCAGGTACAAAATATCAGGCCAAGAAGGCAAGACAACAACATGGATGGGTCAAGACCTACTGGCCAAACTTAAGGGCAAGAATGAAACACACAAACAAAGGAATCAGAGACAGAGGTCCTGGTAAGAGTCTAGGGACATCAGAACCTCTGTCTCTGATTCCTAGTTGTGTAGGGATGGGTTCAGGTGAGCCATGGCACAGCTGGAGTTGAGCTTGTTAAAGGATGCAAAGAATAAGAAGAGTTCCTACAGAAGAAGGTCAAAAAAAGTGTAGCCCCCAGGATAAACAAGGCTGGCAAACAGGTGGCTATGGACAAGGAGAAGGCTGAGGTACTCAACAGCTTTTTTCCTCAGTCTCCAATGGCAATCACACTTCCTGCACCTCTTGAGGGGACCGCAAGACAGGAAGTGGGGAAGAAAAGTCCTTCTCACTGTAGGAGAAGATCAGTTTCTTACCAACTCAGCATAAATCAATGTCTCTAGGACTAAATAAAAGGAATAATTCTTTAACAATGAGGGTGGTAAAACACTGGCACAAGATGTCCAGAGATCTGTTAGATGTCACATCCCTGAACACTTCAAATCCAGGTTGGATGGGGCTCTAAGCTACCTGCTCTAGTTGAGCATATCCTTGTTTATTGCAGGGAATTGGAGTAGATGGCATTTTAAATATTCCTTCTGGTCAAAGTGTTCTACTTTTCTGTTAAATTATTTACTTAAAAATTAAAGGAAAGGTTATAATTTAAAATGCATACATTTTATATACCACATAATGCAACAATGTCCTCTCCATAATCAACTAATATGGATCACCCTGCTGATTTTTCTCTTTTGCTAAACTTATTCATGTACACCTGGATTTAAAAAAAAACAAACAAAAACAACTCCTTTTTTTTGTATGGAAATAATTAATATTTTTATTATTAATGAAAAGAAAAATTATTTTAAAGCAACAGCGTGGATCCCTATCTGCTATAATATTGTTATAAAAGGAAGAAAAAATTTGTGTGTATAAGTACCTTATGGTCTTTCCTCATAATTTGTAAAACCAAAGCAAAACATCCCTTTTCAGTACAACTAAGCGATATAATGCTAAAACTGCCCTCTAACAGGCTAGACAATTGTTGCCCTCATTGCAGACCATGTCAGATTGATAGAACAACTAGAAAGTTGTGTAATAGGAGCATAAATGGCATTCTCAGCTGTTTTGCCATCCAATCATTAACCAGGTGAAAGCAATTTCCGATACCAACCAACACTAGGGTTGAAAGACTCAGGCAAAAAATTCAAGCTACCAAATTAATTGGTTTAACAATTATCTGATATGGGGTAACAAAAAAAAAAACCAAAACAAAGAGTTGCAAACATACACAAAGGGAAAATGTTTTCAAAGCTTGGAATTAGAAAATTCTGTGTTCAAGGACTGACAGAATAACAACCTTCTTTTGGAGGAAGATATAGCAAGAAGACGTGGGCTTTAGCATATTTAACAGCCATCCAATTTCATATAATCACATCATTTGAAATATCATTTCATAGAAAGAAGCAGTAAAATACATGTAAATTCTCTACCAATTCACCCTTTAAAATATCTTTTCTGGTCTCTATCCTCCTCCCCCTTCTTTCTTCACCCTAGCAATGATTTCTGCCTCTCACAATCTTGATTGCTCTGATGACCTCAATCAAAAGGCAATTATCCAGCAAGGATGGAAGGTAATTATTCCCCATCAAGGAGAGATTGAATGCACCTGAATAGACAGCTGCAGTTCTTCCAGGGATTACATTATTACTATAGAAACTACCTCCATTAATTTGTGATGCATGTCAAATTTATGATAAAAACTTGATTTGTTTGCAAGACAACTACTTTTCCCATTTCATCCAACATTCACTTTAAGGCAAGAGCAACAGTCAATTGTAAGTTACTTTAATATATAAGTGACAACTGTCAGCATGCAACCATCTGCTCAGAAGTAAATGGCATAAAATCAGGAAAGGGAATTGAAGCTCCAAATAGATATACATTATATAATTCCAGACAGAGCCAAAAGCATGGATACTTCAGCCCAATCTTGCTAAGATCCTGCTGTAAGGGCAACAATATAGGGGCAATATGTATTTTATATATAGAGAGAAGAAAAACAGGAAGGCTCAGTAAGAAAATTAGTTTAATCACCCTATTTTTCTTCAATGCTCGTTGGGAAAATGTTTAATATTAGGAGAGAAAAAATGGAAAAATCTGTAAGTTATTATGAAAGATTTATATATCAACATTTACAACATCCTTTTTTTAAGAGAGGTTGGCAAGCTACCTGCTCTCAGACTCTTGAGGACTTATAAATCCTCAGATTTATAAGGTATATTGTAAGTAATAAGTTTTGTCTAGAAATTTTGGGTTAGGGTTCTAATCACTGTAATCATTACACATGCTAAAATACTGCCTTCCTTAGGAAGAATTATAAGACTGATAATTATTTTTAATATCAAAATTCATTAAATTTAAAAGGATTAAAAGAGGCCATTTCCCTCACCAATGCTTTCCTCCTTAAAGGTAAAAAGCACAGAAGGCTGAATCAGAAAGCATTTTACTCTTACTGCTGAATTATAAGACATTTTAACAGAAAATCAACCAAAAAAACTGTTGTTACATCTTATTAAAGGTTATTTTTCTGCATAGGCTACAATTGTAAATCTTGCATTTTAATGCCAGCAGAATATATAAAAGCTGCTGTTCTAATGCAAATAGATTGTCATAATTCTTGGCAGTAAGGTCACACAATATAGTGCTAATTAGGTACATACATGACATATTTAATTTAGAAAAATGAAATTTTCTATTGTAATCTTACACTCCTTCATTCCTAGATATAGTGTATGAAGTCCCATTAACTTATTAGTCTTAAATTTATCCTTCTTTCTGTATTCTTCTTTTGAGACACTAAAGTCACTAATTATTATATATGTATTAATTTTTTTTATAATATGTATTATTGTTTTTTTGAAAATGTATCACACAACAGTCTCTCTTTTAACTTGTAGTCTGAAAGCCCCAAATAATTTTTCAGCATTTTCAACTTTTCACCATCATCTCTGTCATCTTTCTGTAGTTCACTAAAATACGAGAAAAGAAGGGAGAGAAGGAGGGAGTACATAGTTATAAAAAAACCCGTGAGAACAGAAGGGGACAAGCATTTGCCCTGCCTATTGCAAAATTCTTTTTTCACTTTTTGAAGTAAAAGACAGAGCTGAGTTTCCAGCCTGCAAAATGATAGCTGCTCAGTTCAACTGTCTTTGCTCTTGCAACACATGTTCTTCTTTTTCTTTGGCTCTTTGTATGTTACAAAAAGTTAAAAGTGCAATCAGAGTTCACTTCCTAAAGCCCTTTTCACTGCTGACTAAACATACAAGTCCTGGTTAGGCTTCACTTCTGTTTTTTTAATGCTACTTAGAGCTGTGTGGTGGTTTCTATCTCAAAATTCTGAGTGATCAATGTCAGTTCACACATAAAATAACTTTTCTTTTTCTGTGAAGAGAATAGCAGAAATGTATTATAGAGCTCTTTATTAAAAGTTTGTGTGCAACAGATAGGGATAAAAGAAAACACAAAACTACCTTGCTTCCTGGGTAACTTCTGTATGTACAAATGCTATTCAAATTATCTTTAGGTTCATAATTGCTGTAATTAAATTTTGCTGGTTGTTACATAACCGCCAGCCCATACATTTTAAAATTATTGCGAATTTCTGGTTTATCTATGGACAAACTGGTTCCAGACATTGTGATATTCTATATAGTGATCCTAGTAATTGAAGCCTGTTTCCCTATCTTAACTTGATATCAGAAAGGCTCCTGAGAGACACTTTTCTATTTGGTCTTGATCCATGTGATGCAAGCTCCTTGTCAGGGTCATGCAGTATTTGTACCCAAAACCTCTCCAGTGACTTTTTGGATATTCAGGGAACATGGAGGATTTATGTGCTTAAGGAGGTCTAGTGGCAAGGTTTCCAGATTTGCCTTAGTCTTCAGTTAGTAACTTGTTCTTGGTGAATTATCTTTAAATCATCCTTTTCTCAGGCTAGCTTAAAGAAAAATGAAAATATTAAAAACATCCAAAATAGCTGACACAGTTACCAAAAAAAAAAAGGTAGTGGTGATCAGAATTTAATCTGCTTGCCCTATGATTAAATAAAAAAATCCCTTTATCTTTAGCAATTGTGAACTTTGGCATCTGTGGATTTTATCTTTCCTCCTGCTTTGTACCGTAGGGGTTACCCCTGGAAGGAAATTTTGCCATGGCAAGACAGATGTGGGGTTAAAATTAATTTCTTTTCTGGAGCTTTCCAGTGTATCTAGAGAGATTTCATTTCTTTTTCTAAAATCAGTTTACTTCTTTTTCATTGTAGTGATAGTCTGACCATCTAGCTGAATCCAAATAAGCTTTCTTTCACTTCCTTAGAAATGCACATTTTTTCCTTGGACTAGATCAGTTCTAATACCTGACAGTCAAATTACCCATTCTCTGATTCAGTGAAGGTATAAACTCCACTGTCTCTTTCTGGTTGAGTGACTCAGGGTGACTTTTTGTGTTACACAAATTACAGTAGAGCTCAGGCCCATTACTGATGGTGGCGGTACAGGCTGCTTCTTCCCTCTGCTTTCCTGACATCATATCCAAGTGACAGGGAACATACCTAAGATTCATGGTATCTTGCATGTCCACAACCTTGAATACAGTGAAAACAAATAACTAAATGGGATGTAAGGTTTGTAACTGCTTATTCATAAAGAGACAGACATGAGTGAAATTAGCCTTTCTGACATGGCAATGGGACTGGGAATATCAAACACCAGTCCAAACACCCACCCAGGACAATATCCTTGGAGGATACTATGACACATAGCCTTTTTATTCAATTCCCTACTAACCTCTTGACCTCTTGCCATTTGCCTGTGAGGATCTCCTTTTTCCTTATTCCTCCTAGCACACTGAGGCAAGCTAGTGTACAATCAGAAAAGTGATAGAAATAGCTGCTGTAGCAGATGATGTCTTTAAGGAATAGTGCAGTAAGAAGTTATCAATTTGGAGCAAACAGACAAATTGTGCCCAGGCCTCTGGAGACACATGTTGCTGCATCAATTCAAGAGCTGAATATTCCATTTGTTGCTGCCAAACAGTAATCAAGGTATCTTGGGTAACCTGAGCAACCAAATTAGTAATGGTCATCCTCAACTAGTTATGCTTATGGATGAACTGCTTTTGATTCACCAATGTTTATTAATAAGTCCAGAACATCCTCCATGCAGAGACTAGTTAAAGGGTAAATCAGAATAAGGTGACTTCCAGGAAAGAGTACATGACTTAGTAGCACCAAACTTATCAATTTTATATTACCAAGAACTGCTGATAAGAAAATTTTATGGCAAACAGTGATATACAGCTTTAAATTACAGAGTTGCCCCTCTCATTGAATGTCTTACAAGAGATTTATCTGAATCTTTAAAGGTTTATACATTTAAATATTCCTTTAAAGACCCTACAAAATGTAGTCTACTTTAAAAGACATACATTTGGAACTCACCAAAGCTTATAAGTAGTTTAAAATAAGAACAAGCAAAAATTAGTTATAAATCACATTAGCAGTAGGCAAAGCCCAAATTAGCATTTTGAGTCCTTAAGAGTTTTTGTTTCTGACCCTTACTAAGCAAGCTGAGAGAAATGGAAAGAAAACAAGCAAACCAAAGTAAAATATTCTACCTCAGAATGTATAGACTTTGTAGAAGTCAATATTATTATGGGGCAATTGTGAACTTTATACCACACTTTATAGGTATGTACTTTTGGGACTGTAATTTGAGTCATGATGCTGCTCCCTCTTTATTGCTTTTCTAATAATAAACAATAATGAATGGCTGCAAATATCTATTGCAGAAGTGGGTGAGAGATGGATATAATGAACACACCAAGGGAATATATCTTAAAACCAGTATGTGATTGTACATATACAGAAAACCAGTTATATAAGTAATGCCTACATCACTCATGCTCTGTTTTGTAGATCAACAGGCATTTTAAAGTTCCCAGTATTAAGAAATGTCCTGATTATTACCCAGGGAGAAGATTTCAAGCAGTTCTTTTTGAAAAAGCAAAAGAGCAACCAACGTTTATTTTTGAGCATTATTTCTGACATTAGAAACTGAAAACCTTTATAAAATTATTGAGGAGTGCAGTACAAGAAACATGCTTAGAAATAAACTAATGCCTTGCTAGGCAGACCATCTGTAGCAGGAGATTAATCTTCATGTTCAGTCTCAGCTTAAATCTGAAGAGGCTAATGCAGGCAGTGAGTGCTAAATGGAAGGAGGGAGTCAGAATTTGACTACCAGATATAACTCACTGGTTTATAGCAATCATGGTTTACACTAATCTGTTTTAATTTGCTCTGAAGCCAGCTAAGAATGGTAGCAAAACTTGGCTTTAGCTGCAGAGCAGTCTGCAGCCTGCGGCCCCCTGACCATGACCTGCCAAGCTCCTCTCCTGCCTCATCTTCATCATCTGTAAGATCCTCTACCTGTCTCTAAACACCTACTTTTTGATCCAATTTAAAAAGCAAATATTTTTTTGAACACTGTTTCAAAAAATTATGTAACCTCCCATTTTTGTGCTGATTAAGGAAAAAAAAAAGGCTTGTTCTGGCACTCATTATGTAGTCAGAATGACTTAACAGAGTTTGAGCCCTCTCCAGTTGCATTAATTCTTATATTGATGTGATTCTTGTAATTTCATTTCTTGTGCTAACCTTGGAGAAAAGACACCTGATGCTGAACAGTTTTCTGCCTGGTTAATGATCTACAGTTCCTTGGGATAAAGGCTGAGGATTTAAAAGGAATGTGGCAGGACTGCACACAAGCACAGAGGGAGGAGGGATCACAGGTAGCTTGAAGCTGAGTCGAGGCTGCAGGGGAGCCCCAGGCTTCAGTGCTGCACTTCTGCAGAGGCGAGGACACAAGCAGGACATAATGGATTTTACTTTTTTCTTTTTTCAACCCTGCTGAAGATGAACTCAAGACTGAGGCAGCTACAGAGACCTGGATGAATAATAAACTGATGAGTCTCATGCATGCTAATATTGCCCAGGATTTCTCTCCCTTATTACACCCAAATGTGCTTTCTGTGGGATCTTGTCTCTGGCAAAGAGAAGTGACAAATATGCAGTGATCCCAAAACTACTTTCTGCCACATAACCTTAGTGTAGCAACAGCAGTCAACAAAAGTATGGATGCAGGGTACTGCTAGATGTCAGCAGCAGAGGCAGCTGGATTATTATATTGGAAAACTCAGCAAGCCTGGAGCACAGGGTGACCCACACTGAGGGACATGCAGCCTCAGATAAAGCAGCATCAGGGCATAATAATTCTCATATTTTACAATAAGATGGATAAAATATATATTATACCCCCAAGACAAATGCCTGGATGTCATCTCCTATCACAAAGGTTTTACTCACATATATAAATTTGAATTTCTCCATGGAGAAGACAGAAGAAATCAACAATAAGTACAAAACTGCCACACCTAAAATTCTGTTCCCTCTGTGTACATTTCAAAATATTGAAGTACAAATTCTCCTTAATCATTATGTGATTTCTGTGGACAGATATTATTTAGGGAAAGTGGATGATCTACAGTACAGTGATGAAACAACCTTGGAAAAATTAAAAAAATACCCACATCATATTTGAATCCACATGCATGGAGACTGCATTGAGAATAAACATCATGTCCATTCTGTCCAAATAGCTGCTTATTTGATGTGGTGAATAAATTAAATATTGTATCAGGCAGGATTAAAAATAGAGTACTGTAGCTCCAGAATTGTGTGCAAACTCAAAAATACTTATTTCATGCCCATTTCTTGTATAAGAAATGGTTTAAAACGTTTCAGTTGTAGTCATAACAACACAGAAAAATAAAAAGAAATGTTTTCTAGATTTAATTCAATTATAAAATCAATTAGGTAACATTACCCAAAGAGTACTTATAAACAACACACTAATATATTCTGTAAAAAAAAAAAATAAAAGCAACCAGGAAAACTCTCTCCAAAAAATAATTTTGTTCTCTACGAAGGAAATTGAATAAAGCCTATTTATCTACAGTTCTCTGTCTTCAAAATTATGTGTCCATAGATATAGTACCATCAACTTCTTGCAGCATTCCAACCATATTGGTGTGGGTTAAGAGAAAGCGTAGTCTGTGCTCAATTTATCACTCTGCATAGTAGTTTGCTCACCAGATGTACTGAACAGAATGTAGAACATCCACGTTCTACCTAAATTTATCCCATCTCCATTTGGAGATATTTTTTTTGTCTGCTTAGATTTTTCACTAAATTGTGTTGAACGGCAACACTGAGTACTCCTTCAATGTTCTCTGAAGCTGTCTAATGAGTTCTGCTATTACTAGCATGGGAGAGAAAGAATTTCCTCACAGAAAAATAACTTAATTGCATAAACTTGTTGAAATTCTTGTTGAAATTCTCCAATTCTTGTTGAAATTCTCCAAATAATTCTGTCAAAACTCAACAATAATTTTGTCTTTATACATATTCTCCTATGTATTTTATATTACTGTCATAAATTTCCACCCTATAATGAAGTTTATTTGCTGTCTCCACCCTTCAATTACATTTTGGAAGAGAAATATGAGACTGTTACTCTTCTTATTGGAGAGAAAACAAAGAGAAGAAAACAAACACCATCTATCTACACTATACCTGTTTATCATAAACAAGAATGCATTAGGATGAGAGAGAAAAGAGAGAACCCTGTTAAGTGAAACATTTAAATGATATATATATCCAGAGAATATGTGCAGAACTTTAAACAGAAAGGATTTTTTCTGGCATGGTCAGAGTGAGGTCCAGCAGTAAGCTTACATTGGACTGGCCAATTTTACCCCACTCCTCTATAGTTTGCCAAACTCTTTCATCCCTCTCTTTACAATCTCCTTATAGCATCCCATAACAAGACTTATGCATCTGAATAGCCTCTTAAATATCCCCTCATAAATTTGCTCTTACCCTTGAGACCCATGCTGATCGTGTTTCATCCATTTTTTTGATTATGAAGCTCTGGATAAATCTCTCCAAGGCTATGCTCCACTGATCCTTTCAATGTTCTGTGAGCTCTTCACCTATAGTAGTGTTTCTGTGACTTCTTCATCACTTAGGTTTTTGTATCTAGATGTTTAACTCTTCTCCTGATTCATATCACTGTTTTTAAAGTTGAATTGCCATTAACCAGATATCATCACAACTCAGATGTCCTTACATTTCAGATGTCCACATATATTTTTATCATCCATATATCCTTACAATACTTTTTTTTTCCAAACATAGAAGCATCTTAATTAAGGGTTTATGACAATTGTCATTTATCAGTCTCAAAATAACAACAGTCTCATTGTGTAGGACTGTAATCTTACTATCTGGATTATTTTTAAACTTACAAAGAGCTACCCTTAAAAATTACCCTATATATTTAAACATGCCAGAACTGTAACACTCTCTTTTAGACTCTTCTTGGTGATTAAAATATTTTCTTACCGATATTTCTCATTACAACAAAGAACGGGAACAATCTTTCATTGTTTTCAACCATTTATTATTATAATGACATATTAATTATAAAGAATAGTTGCAAAACCCATCTTGTTGTTCACTTATGAAGTGAACAACAGTGAAGTACCTGGTATAGTGGAGTCCTGGACCATGACCTGCTGCTGCTACTGCCTCACCAAGAGAAATCAAACTAAACCAAAACAAAGCCCCAGTACTAAAGAACATGGCTGCAGAGGATAGTTGAAATTCTCTCTGCAACCTTGGCCTTTGGCCTTGCTGATACTGCTCTACTCATCTGCTGCTCTGCTTAATTTCATCACTTCAATTTCCCATATTAAGGCTCCTCAGGGTAGAGACCCTCACTTACTCTCTTTGGTATAGAAGAATTTAAGCTCCACCAGGTCTCTACAAAACAAATAATAGACTTCAACAAGTATGAAAATGTCACTTTCCTATTCTTTTTAACCATATAAAACATCTTTGAAAAATGTCAAGATTTTCACAGGGTCCTGTTTTGTTGTTATTGTTTGTATTGCACAATAGATAGAGATTCAGAAATTAGTGATTTTACAGCATTTTCTATCAGAATGCAAAAAATTTATCCCTCACACCAGTATAAAGAAAATAAATAACAGCCTGAGTTTTCAACACTGCACAGAATTCTGATCATCTCTGTAACGAAAATCTTTCACCATCATTAAAATAGTTCATAGTATAATTAAAAAAAATAATAAAAATCAAAACTGAACCAGAATCAGAATACTTGATTCCATGTTCTGGGAGACAAACTCCTTACTTCTCTTACTTACATTAGAACTCAGTCATTCTGAACGACAAGCAAAGCTTGAGGATTATGGATGTCTCCAGCTCTTTCAGTGATGTGCCCTTGAGGAGTTATGCCTCATCACTCCCCACCAGACAAAATCTTTGAGGGTTTTCAAGGACAGTGCTAAAGAGAGAGAGCTTGTTGCAATATTCTAGCCCAAAGGCACTGAGTGCTCGGAGCAGGCTGCTGTCCATTATCATCTTTGAATATTTCCGAAATTAAAAAGGCTAAATAAATATGATGTCTGAACTGTTTGACTACAAGGCATCACCACTCTATACTTTCATGGTTTTGAATTTTACAGGAGACGTCATCCCTAAGTGAAATAAGGGAAAAATTGCCTGTATTCTTAAACTGAATAAATAAAAATAAAGAGAAGATTAAAATTAAGATTTTACAGCAAATTGTAGAGGTGGAAGAGAGGAAAGGTGGTCAAAATCAAGAGGAAAAATTGGAAGAACAATAGACAAAGAAGCCTAGCTGATGTTCTTGCAAAATATTATTCTGAAAATAAAAGCTATTCAAAAGGTGCTCTAATCTTCAAGATGCACATCCTGAAAGTTGTTTGGAGGTTTTCATGTGTCCCATGGCACTTAACTGCAAATTCAGTTAAAGAGTTTAACGAAAGTAGCATCAATTATAGTATAATCAGATTCTCATTTTATTACAATTTTTTTTGTTAAACTTTTTATTTATCTTTAGGTTTCTTTACATATTCTATGTCTTTGTGTGTTCATAGGTGGGAAATGCTCATTCTGGGAAATCAGATGCCTAACAACTTAACTGTCTTAAAAATATTTTTTTGTAAGAATTTATGAAGAAAACAAATGAACAAAGAAATAAAATCCCTCTGTTTCCAGGGTCAGTTAAATACGTCCAATTAAAGGAATCCAAATTGAATAAAATTCAAAATCACAACCAAACCAAAGTCACCCCAAGGTACTATTTATTGTCTATCCACTTAGTGTCTTCTGCACAAAAACAAGTAATTGAAATTAATAAAATATATAAAAATCAGTGAGATGTTATAAATTGGAAAATAAAATAATTTATTGAAAAAGACATTAAAAATGTCATTTTAGATAATTTTAAATATTTTCAGCTCTTTTGGTAGCCTTTAATTGACACCAGTCATTCTAATAACATAAAAATAATCCTGAACGTTCCATTTAGACCCTGTGCTACAAAAATAACTTCTTAATTGAAATTATTCAAACCCTGCTCAGATAGAAGTGATGCAAATGACTGTTTATATCATCTAATTGTCATCAGAATGTGTTCAAAAGTCAAACCTATGGAATCTCTCAGTGACCTAGTTAATTCGATAGGTGACATTCCCAGCTGAAGAAACATCTTTAGAAAAAGATTTTGCAGTAGACTAACAAAAATGAAAAAAAAAAAACAACAAACACACCAGTGATAGATTTAAGATATCTGGCTCAAGGTGTGTGACAGAAAGTAATTTCTGGATACCTTATTGAAAGGTAACACCACTCAGAAACACTAGTCACAAAATGGCTTTTCCCATTTCTTTATTTTATAGTGCATTGAGAGTTTACACCCATTGACCATAGTTTTAAAAAAAATTCAACCATTTTTACTAGGTACAAATCTTCTGTCTTTATTGCACTCTGTAAAGAAGGATTTACAACTCAACAAGACCTGCAGGAGAATAACTAGCTTAGCCTTTTGAGAATTCTGTGGATTTTTAAAAATTTTCTTCCTGCAAATTCAAAGAATTTTGAGATCCTGTGAATAATTGATGTATCACCACCTCTTCATATGAGCTCTCTGGTACTGGGAAAAAACCCAACTCTCATAATGTACTAGTTTCAAAAGATTTGCTGGGAAATTCTACAGTGTTTAGCAGTTTGGTGGACTATTCAACACTTAGCTAAATGCAATCATGAACCTAAAAAAAGCCACCTGTTTTTGAGATATATGTAGTGTTCAAAATGTATCCTGACAAAAGTTAAATAAAGCATTGTACTGAAATTTCTATTAATGGGTGTTAGCCTCAGGTCATGACTTGAGAGGGGGTTCAAGCTTTTGCAAGTATAATGAAAATTTATAATTATAAAGGTTCTTATTTTGTAAAAATAATTGTCAGAACGTGTCAAACTTGCTACTTGTTTTTTCTCATGATTTTCATATATCCTTGCCATTACTGGCTGCAGGCTTTTTCTTACCTGCTAAATTATTGAGAGGGAGCTTTGCTTGGAGGCCTTTTGAAATTAAAAATAATCAATTGAACTTGACTCAGTAGGGGTTAAGCAGCATTATACCAACTATTTCTGAAATTAAACTGCAATTTGATTTCAAAAGTAATCAGACTTTTGGACTGGATTAAGAAGTTGCACTGTTCTTATAAATGTGATTTTATTAATTAAGCAATCATGAAAGAATTGCCAAATGGAACCCTGAGTGGGAAAAGTCATTGCAGTTTCTAATCATAATCTTTTGAAATTCCTAGGGGTAAAATGCAGTTTGTGATTTATACTTTCTTGCATTTTAACATCATTGAAGAACATTCCATTTCTGCAAGCTTCTTTTAAATATGTTCTATTTGTGACTTTTCAGATCTTTCCAGGAGAATATGAATTAAATTTCAATTAGAGAAGGATGGCCCTGTTTAATAATTATTTTTACTAAATTTATCCCTCTGAAGAATTTGAGGGACTAGCCAAAGCTGTTAATAAATTGGATACATAATTCAATAAGTTTTTATAATTGTAGGCAGAAAATAAGCAGTGAAAGTTGGGTAAATTCCTGGGTAGGTCAACCAAACTTACCTAGGTTCTTAAAGGATTATTATGTACTGGTATCTAATGAAAATTATATGAGGATGTGCAATTCTTCAGAAATATTATTTAATCTATACCAGCAATAGAGTCAGCCAAAAATGCTAAAATACTTAACAAAATGTTGAAACAAATGTTTTTGTTGTTTTGAGAATCTCTTTTAACTGATTTTTTGGTCCTTAAATACATAATGAATTACAAGTGATTTGAGAACATATTGTTCTTTTTTACAAGCAAGTGATTATGGTATGTCCTAATATCATTGACACAGAGATCTTTTTTTTTTTCTGTAGATATTTTCAAGTGTTCCACAGAAACAGTTATGGTTGCTTCTTACAAAAGGAAAAAGAAGAGTCATGGATGTGTACAAATTTTGTGTTTTCATTGAGCAATATTGTCACAAAAGGCAGCAAGCAATTTATATAGCCATAAATTTCAAATCAGGAATGTCTGGCAAGCATAAAACCCACTAGTTTCAGTTTATGACTGGCAAGATCTCAAAACATGGCTTTTCTCAGCATCCTTCCTTACATATTGTGACCAGTGTATGGCTGGGAAATTCCTGATGATGTTGGCTCCACTTCTCAGACAAGAAACTCAAAAATTAAAGTGAAATATTTCTGTGACCATTATATGTTGGATTTCTTCAGATCACTTTCATCACTTCCACAGAGATGCATTATACAACTTTATCTAACAAATTTTCTGTAAGAACAAATAAAAAAAGATCTTTATCTCCCTATTCTTTCTACAATTTTATCTTTAGTCCGTTATTAATTATGAAAGAATTCATCACTAATTTTTTGGTAGATCTCTGAACTAAGCTTTCAGTCTGTTGGCTGGACTTTGTAGTGATCCTGTGTTATCCTTTCCAGTCTCACATTTGTGTGATTTAGGTATTCCTGATTTAAAAAGAAATACTATCCTCATACTTAGAGGTGAACTGGTACTGGCTGCGCTAAACCCATCAGCACAAATATAAGGAGCAATGATAGATAATCCTGAAGTGTAAAGACAATGTTAATATGATGAAATAAAATTAATATAATAGCATTTAGTTATGGAATATCAGCTTTCCTGTACCAAACTTATCACAGGTTTGAGGGTATAAAGAAAGCAAAATAGCCTTTTGGTTCCACCAGCTATTCTACAAACACTGACAGTGGACAAATATCTATTACCATGACTTACTTACAATCATCATCACCTCATCACCTAGTGTCATTTAATTTATGTCTAAATGATAGCACAAACCAATATTCTGCAGGAAATAAACCAAAAACCCCCAAAACCATAATTTTAAAAAGCCACAAAAACCAAACCAAAACAAAAACCCAAAACCAACCAACCAAACAAACAAATATCCACAAAAAAACCCCAAAAACAACCAAAAAAAAACCCCACTAAAATACTATTGCAGGTTACTTTTTCTCTTTTACCACTTAAATTCAAGGTTATGACACTCAAATTCTTCATAAGACTTTCATCTCTGCATAAATGAGTGCTTAAATACCTTTTCAGATTTATCCCTAAATAACCAGCCCCTAACTTCAGGGATCCTTTGATGTTTGATTGAAGCCCTGACTATGTTTCAAGGAACTAAACTCAGCTTCCATTTTCTGAAATTTCTGTAAATGTCTAGGTCAAGGTGATATCAACAATGGAATAATCTGAAGTAACATTCTCTAGTAATGAAGTCTTCCTTACTCCCACTCAGTAAAACTCTTTTTTTGATTTTCAACAGTTCCAAAATAGGGAAACACACAAAAAGTACTTGCCTTTTCAGAAAGATGAATGACAATCAGATCGATAACCCTTGGCTAGTCTCTCTTGAAATGCTTCAAACTGCAGTTGCTATTGAGTGGCAGAACATGTTTCTCTACATCCTGGTTCTAAACTTAGCCAGAACTAACCCATGTAGGTTACAACACTATATTGTGAAAGGTTTCAGCCTCAGCATGAATTATCTCCACCCTAATTTTGCCTAACAATGTCAAAATACAGAAGAAAAAAACTAAAATGTTCCAAGAAGGAGTAGGAAGGACAGATTGTCTCAGTTAAATCTATATATAATCTTTTTCTCAGCCAAGGGAACTGAAACAATGACTGCAACCTTGATCCAGCAATAGCCTATTAATTTGGTCGAAAAAAAACAAGTTCACCCTTGTTCTTTTAAACTTGTTCCCTGAGGAATTCATCTAAGTATTTCACTTTTTAATGTAAGTAATTAACATATATGATAAAGGGTCAGTGCCAGCACTTGGGAACTGTGTTACTGAGGCTGGTCTCCAATGTCTCCAGATCATACTTACCACCCCTGGAGATGCAGCCTTGAAGACAATAAATTCTTTGAAAAACCCTGCCTGAATAAAATTAGTGTTTTAAAACAACCTGACTTCAATATTTGAGCAATTAAAGATAATTAAAATAATGTTCAAAGAAAATACTGTTTCACAAGCTTACAACATTAAACACAGTGCTCTTAAAGACTCTTTTTTCCTTTAAGAAAGGCATACATTCAATGATTTCCTGGCTGGGGTAAGTGTACTATCATTTTTTCATTGCCATTGGTGCATGGACAGTCACTTTGGCTTTAGCAGTGAATGGATCAGCATTGCCAATTCCAGTCCAGGATGGATCGACTGACATGAAAATAACAGGATGGAAGGGTTACCTCCTAAACATATTAACCATGACAAACAGCACTATCTAAGACATTTCTTGTTGTGCAATTCCTCCAGGTTTAGAAATGGACTATATGATCCAATTAATTTGTACTGCTGAGAAACATCATAGTTTCAAGAATGAACAATTTTTATTGATTTTGGAGCCTAACAATTCCATTAATGTTTAAGAAATACCTAAAATAAAAATAAAAAAAAACAGAGAAACGATCAGTGTATTTTAACTTATTGGACTGAATTGGTAATTCGTGAGTACAATAATTTAAGTAGGCTTCCATAGGAGCAGCTTCCCTTCTGGAAAATGCTCCATTGATTACTCTCTTAATGATCTGAAAATGACCTGACAAAAGATGCTGCTGAAGATGTTTCTATTTGAGAGGAAGCCATGGAAGAATAGAGGGAGGATCAGATCACTTTCCAAACTGCTTGACAGTCTTGTTCAAGAGCAGATTCAGAATATAAAACTTACCCCCTTTGGCAGCAGAGGCTGAAATCTTTTTAAAGGAAGGTTTTTGTTGAAAAAATTTCCATTAAGTGTCACACCAGTGATGACAGAATAAGGATACAGCCACTCAGAAAGCTGCACGTAAGCTTTTTATTTTTCAGATTCTATTACAGAGGATGATGACATGAGCATGTTACAATTTTTTGAGCAGGATCATTGTCTTGTCTTACATAGTGCTTAGCAGTGAGCAGAGTAGGAACATTGTCATTACTTTGCAGATTTTTAATTCGATTTCTGAAGATTCTCCTGTGACTCTTCACAGTCCTCTATACCTATGAAGTCATGTACAATGACACTATGCTGACTTCTGTTCTTTCATAATCTTATAAATGGATTATTATTTCTGAATCAAGAACCTGAGTACAGGGTACTATTTGTATGAATACCATTAAGCTGCAAGGGCAATATTTAGACAAAGCCAGGTTGGCAAAAAAAAACCCCATAAAAAAACAACAGATAGGAATCAGGAAATAAAATATTTCCACCTAATAAATAGGGAGTTTTTACCTGTACATTTTGAAGTAAGTTTTCCAACATCTGTATCTTGATCAAGTTTAAATATCATATTGGTTACCAAGATATTAGAGAATAATGTCTAGAGAAAAAAATGGAAGTGCATTTCCAGGTACAGCTGGCATAATATAAAAAGAAAATCATAGAAGGGAGACATGGAAGGCATTAAAGACAGCAAAAGTTATCTATGGAGAGATTCTGTACAAATTGATTAGCAATTCAAGTTTCTTTAAAATAATTGTGATTTCCGAAACTTGAAAGATCAAAGCTAATTTAATTTAGTTCCCAGAAGCTAGATGAAAATTTCACATTTCTTAGATTATAAAGAAATATTTGCCATGGAAGATATAAACTAAGGAGACTGATAAAAGTAATCATGATGCACAAATTTGAATCAGCAGTTTAAAAAAATTATCCATGGCAGCCCAGTCTGTTGATGCCCTGCTTCAAGCCTTGAAGTACTAGAAATTTGAAGGCCATGGAACAAAGTTGATGCTGTGTCAATGAAAAGTAAAAGTTTCAGCCAAGTAATTACCAATCCATCAACCACATGTCAATCTTCTGAAAAATAGCAAGCAGGACTCAAGTACTAAAAAAAGATGAGGCCACGTTAACTGGCATGAATTATACAAAAGTGCTGATAGTGTACTTAATAATTAAAGGAAGGAAATTAATCCAAATCAGCATGGAATTAAGGAAAGTAGATCTTAACTTAGATATCCTAAAATGATTTTTTTTAATGCAGTCATGAGATTGGTTGATGAAAACAATAATGCTGATACAGTATACTTAAGTTTTAAAGAGGCAACACAATTAAAATTAAATAGCTTTCATTTCTTTTTCAAAATGCATTGTGAACACTGAAATCAATGAAAGAGTGGTTAATTGATAATGTGATTAAGAATAAGGATTGTATATTACTCTGATGGTTATCTTTTGGGATCCCAGGTACTTAGTCATGCCAAATGCCTATTTCACATTATCTAAAAGTGACCTTAAAAAAAATCTAGTCTTAGAAAATAAGATATTTAAATGACACAATAATCAAACCACTAATCCTGGATTACCTGAGGAGTCAGATGGAAATGCAACACCACCTCATACCCACAGTTTGTTTTTCAATGTCACTAAAGTCAAAAGAGTGTTGCTAAGTACCAAAACCGTGGACCCTATTTTTGAATTAACTTATCTGAACAACTTCAAAATCAAATCACTACAAGCCAATGTCACAAATAACAATAATAATAAAAATCTTTGATGGTTAAAATAATGAATATTGTGTGTACATATCAGTTTTTTACAAAACCCCTACTCAAATACTGTGTACATTTTATACGGTTTATAATTCATAGAGGTTGTCAAGGAGCTGGAGGCAGTTCAGAGAAACTTTCTTATTGATCTAAAAGTGTATAAATTACACCTTCCAGTGAAAAATTCAAGTCCTTATACTAATGGGAGCGTTAAAGTCGTCCAGGACAAGAGTAAACTACATATAGAATACAGAATAGTCAATAGAGCATCTTATATATTAAGGGCATGATGTCACAAAATCATAATTAATAAATTTTTATGCTGACATAATTATACATTTTTTACACCAAGAGATTAAGCACAGGATCAACTTTATGACAGTCTTTGGCAGTATCTATGTCAAAAAACATATTTTAAAATATGATTTCTTTGTCATTTAATATTTGCTGTATTTACAGAGATTTTATAACATCCATTGCTCAATTTAGAGAGATCAAGCCAAGTAATCACAAAAACTTCTTTGGTGTTACTTAAGAATACTAAATCACTGTATTATTTTATTGCCATTCTTATTGATAATTTCTCTGAAAGGGGGAAAGGTGCACATAAAAGTCACAAGTGTCCCTGATGATATTCTACAATATGGAATACTAATATTTTGGGGGCTAAACAGAACACCTTATCTGCAGGTAACATTAATTCTGTTTTCAGTTTACTTTCTTTTCAAAATTTCATCTGTTCTTATCATTCATTGCACTGAGACAAAAAAAAAAAAAGCCTTATCTATTCTGATTAACTGTAATAAATTCTGCTATGGAAACTCCCCAGCCAACTGCCTTTAGGTGTTTTTACATCTGCTGATCCATAGGCATCAGGAAGAAGTGCAAGTTTAAGAAATTGCAATCACTTAAGAACCCTTTACCATTTTTTCCCTTTCTAAAAAATATCCAAATTAAAAAAACCTGTGGGTTACACACATTTTAGAATGTAATCTGTATTTGTTTAATATTATGGATGCTTGAGAACAACATTATTGAGAAAATACAAAGATCCAAGAAATTATTATGTTTAGGAACATATTGTTTATGGCCAATATAGCCCAGTAATTCAATGTACAAGCAACACTAAACTTTCTCTGCAGTTCTGCTGTTCCAGGAAGACAGTTACTTCAATCACACATATATTTTAGGATCTGACCCATGATATATGTTTGTTATCTCCAAAATCACTAACATGGAAATAAAATCCTGCAGGCTTCTATTTGGAGTGTTTGCATTGCCACAGTTTCTTAAAAGAAACAATAAATTGTCAGTTACACTAAGAAATTATTGCATGGAACAGTTCAAGATAATTTTTGAATGTGTCTTAAGAGAAAGCTACAGGAACCCTCACAGCAGGCTGCAACATCTTGACCTGATTTCTACTTTCATAATCCCTTAAGGGTGAGCATGTCTTGCTGATATCCCCTGAGCTATGATCATCAAATTTCTTTCTATCCTTTCTTACCTGCACTGCAGTATTATCTCTGGAAATCTGCATTTTCATCTTCACAAAACAGGTACAATTATTCATAATTCAATAAAGTAATTAACGTAAAATAATGTAAACTAACCATATTTATAGCCCATTTTTACTTAGTCCACTGAGATCATTGGTCCAGAAACATGAGTGCACATAATTAGGTGGCCAAAAAAAAGAAACAACATGCTAATGAAATGTGGTGGAATATAGTTTTTCAAAGCCTCATATCAGATGAGATGAATTTGAGGCCCGAAATAGTGCCCAGGAATTACAAATGTAAATATTCTTTCTTATCACACTGGAAAATTCTGAGGTACATGGAAATTATGAATAATATGACTTTTAGTATTTATTGTACTCGATCTAATTACAATTAGCTACAAATCTGTTTAAAATCTGAATGCTTTCTATATGTTTGTATGTTTTTTGGACTAAACCCAGAAGCTCTAATTCCAAAAAAATAATTCTGGCTTTTTTTTTCCTCCTAAAAGCAGAGTTATTCTGGATAAAAAATTAGAAAAAAGTCTATTATTTCACTTGGAAAAAATTTGTATATTAACTTCAAATTCAATTTCTTCCTTTAAACTAAATGTTACCAAGTACTAAGGAGTAGCATGATGCTTGGGTAATGTAGCCTTGTTTGTTCTATCTCTGGAACACACACATGGGAAAAATATTTTGCCCTAACTGGATGCTAGCTTCCATGTAAGAGTATCAAAATGAAAGCTATATGAAATGTAAAGACTCTAACGATTTCTCCTGGCTCTTAATTGAGCCAAACTGCAAATGCTTTCCGTGGTATTTTTTGAATCAGAAGAAAAGAACAGATTTTGAATTCATAAAAGCATGGGTGAATCAGTATTTGCTGAAATACACTCAGTTCTTCTATTAACGATCAGAGAATAGAGAAAATACTTCTTTTCTTCCCAATATTTCCTTGGCAATGTATCCAGGTCTCTTCAAAACTATGTAATTTCCAAATGGTCAAGCCAGCATCATCTAAACACCAATCTTGCTTATTCTGAAACACATTAAAATTTAAATGAAGTTCAATATCAATGCTAATTTGGTTTATACAAAAGATTTGACTTCTTGCAGCAGCAGTGGTAGTCCAAGGCAATCAATACAGGGCTCTTTGGTTCTGCTGGACATAAATGTCAATGATTTAATCTTCCAAAATGCACAGAATATCTCTTCCAGAGCAAGCTTTTATGACTGAGGTAATGATTAATTTCTATACTATTTCAGACAAATCCTAATTAGGTAACTGTGCACACCCTCTCTCTGTCGTTATAGTTTCATCTAAATAAAAAAAGCAATGATTTCACATCATGTTTTTGAAGTATAACTGTTTTTTTTGTTTATTGATATCATAGAATAACCTACACCAACTCTTCCACTTTTGTTTATTTAATTCTGCTAACCCCAAGTAGCACATGAATGATGAGATAAATTAAATTTGACATCTATTGAATGAATAATTGAAAAACATAAAGCAAATTCCACTAAATTCCAAAATTTTTTTTGTATGGAAAAAAACAACCCTTCTTTTTCTAATGAATAAAATTCTATTCAAAAGAAAATATATCCTGTTATGAGAATTGGAATTACTGTATAGATATCTCTCATGTGCCACTTCATATTAAAATGTTTGATTATTTTGAATAACGCTCCTTTGTTGCAGTTGCTCATAGTGACCATTCACTTTACAATTTTATTTTTGTGATGTTGTTATGTTTTTGGGGTATTTTAAAGTTTACCCCAAGTAACTTATAAGGCATTGTTGTTGAAATTAAAGAAGGGATTGTTCTGCTTGTGCTGAAGCTCAAACTGTTGCAGTCATAAAGACAAGAAGTATTAGTACATCTATCTCATATATCTTAGACTCCATTTTTGCCAAGTGTGATGTCCAGATGCCATATGTACTTCTTGCTCATTCTTCTGAAAATATCTACAAACTGCCTTTTATAAAACTCTTCATTTTAAGTTCACACATAGTCAGATGTCTTAGGTATCATCAGGCAAATTACTCTGGGCATTCAACACGTTTCACTTTGCACAGCCTATATCCACTATTCTTATTGAATATTGTCTTTGTGGAGAAAGCAAAATATTTTTTCACCAAATGCTCCTTTCAAGGTAAAGTACCATCAAGGAACTTTGCATGAAACAAATAAGGAAGACTTACATAATTTCCTATAGTGAATATAAAGGAAAGAAGAAACAACTTTTTGAAATATAGAAAGAAAAATAAAAAGACAGAAAAAACCCTTACTCCAGAAGATAAAGCAAAGAGGGAAATATGAACAACAGAAAGAAGAAAAATAAAATGTGTCCTAATTTCCTGGAAAACAGAGTGAATTACAAAGCTTTCCTAGGAGGAAGCAGCAAAAAAATGACTGCTTTCCAGTGTCTATCACTTACAGGCATTTCTTGCTTATGCATTTTTGAAAATCCTTCTCAGAACAAGGTCAAAAAATTAACAGATAACAGTAAATTACTATAAAAAAAATCAAATAAAATCTTCAAATAATGACAGCACTCTCTACCCTATGTCAGACCCTGCCTACGTCTAATGAAACAAAAATGCATCAAGAGTATGGTAGGGTGTAAAAAAATGAAAGAAAAGGTGGAATGTACCAGACAACATGCAACCTAAAATTACCCTGGCATATGTAGCTGTTCAGAGACAGGTTTACATGATCATGTAGTTTTCCCCACAAGATTCCTATCTCATTTAGGTACTGTGTTCTGGAAAAATACAGAATTATATGTTCCAAATGGCTAAAGTTCAATTTGCAGTGCTCCAAAGTGTTGATAGTCAAAATTGAAATTATTGGAAACTTTGCTTTAAATTAAACTTCTGGGAAAGTGCTAAGAAAACTGGAAAAAAATAGTCGTATTCTTAGCTTCTTGCATAGGACATAAAAACTGGTCAGCACTTTTGTACATGCTGCCTAACACTGGTGACCAAGTTCCCTAGTAAAGTAAGGATACTACAGCATCATCTCAGAAAAACATTGTAAGGATTTCCTGACAGCCTGGAAGAGGAAAAATACTCTGAATGAAGACTCCAGAGTCAAACTCTTATGAGAACTATTATTTTTTTCCCAAAGATTTGCTTGCTATAGAACTGACAGGATTAGATAGGACAGGTATAGAACAGGTAGGTCAAATAAGACCCCACAAATATTGAAAATAAATAATAATAATAATTAAAACCAAAAAAACAAACAGAAAAGACACAAAAAATGTGTAATGGATCTGTTTCAGCATCATGTAGAAATTACTGCAGCCAACCATTCTGTCCAGAGATAAAAGCAATTTAATTTGTTGTTTACTATTTATGATAAATAGTTACCATGCATTTAGTGCTAAGCATATGTCCCTCACTGTAGGAATTTTTCCCCATAGATGTAATATTGACTGTTCAAGTACTTGATAAAAAATTAACAGAAACATAGAATTGTAGGATTGTTTGCGCTGGAAGGGATTTTTAAAGGTCATCTAGTCCAATGCCCCTGCTGTGGAGAGACACCTTCCACTTCCACACTGGCACTGGTGTTGTTCCATATCTGTATTAATGACATAGGCCTTGGGACTGAGTGCACCCTCAGCAGGTTTTGAAGAGACACGAAGCTGAGTGGTGCAGTTGTCAAGCTTCAGGGAAGGGGCGGCATCCAGAGAGACCTTGGCAGGCTTCAGAGGTGGATCCACGTGAACTCCATGGAGTTCAACAAGGCTGCATGCAAGGTCCTGCATCTTGACCAGGGAAGTCTGCAGGATCAATATGGATTGGGTGATGAATTAATTGATGGCAGGGCTCTGGAGAAGAACTTGGGGATACTGGTGGATACAAAATTGGACATGAGACAACAATGTGTGCTTGCAGCCCAGAAAGCCCATTCATTCCAATGAAGTGTGACAAGCAGGTCAAGAGAGGAGATTCTCCAGTCCCTGCCTTTAGATTCAGGAACTCAGAAGAGTAGAGAAGAACAATTGTTGAGGAAAAAAAAGTGGAGTACCTCAATCTTCTCCATGTCACTTTTCACCAGAGATCCTGTCTTATTTGGTGAGGCAGTACAATTTATTTTCTTTTTCTTTTCTGGCAGATGTAACTGCAGATTGTCTTCTTCTAATTCCTCACTGTTCTCAATTTATTTCCTGCTCTGCCACAGCTTTCCTGATCCCACCCTACACTTTCAGGCAGTTTTGCTATGTTCCTCCCAGCATGCACATTCCTGTTTCCACACTATAAACTTTTCCATCTTGTATTTCAAATGGACCCAGAGATTCTTTGTCTACCATGCTGATCTCCTGAGTTATCATCCTTGTAGTCTGAGTTGAGTCAGTCTTCTGGAGTGTTGTTTACCAGTGTGGCACTATCTACAATGGACATTGCTTTTTGCCTTTGGGACTACATCTGTAAGTTTTAACTTGGAAATTAGAAAATCAATGTACCAAATTTTCCTGTCAGTACCAATTAGTAGCTCAGACACGAAGATAAAAGCATTAAAGTACAATCCTTCTCTTTCTAATCTTGCACAAGCACAGTCATTCATTGATACTAATATGAAATTCAAATGTCTGTGTTTTGTTTCTGGGGAAATGAAAATTGCTTTCAACTTATATGTGTTCTAAATACAAAATAAATCATCCAAACAAAACAAAAGCCAGCAAGAATTCTAGAGGTTTTAAAGACTCTTTTCAGTGCCATTTTTGCAAAGGAGATCTATGGAAATACATACAAAGAGAAATCTTCTCCAGTTTTGTTTAGAATAGGCAATAGAAAAGACATCAGACTGATTTGAAAAGGTAATCCACAACTCACCAATTTTTTTCCTGGCACATCAAATGTGAGGTCTGCAGGATGTCTGTTCTATAAGCTGTAAGATACGCTTATTTATTTTTGTCTATACATAGAAAGGGCAACACTAACTTTAAATGAGCTAAAAATTTCCTTACACTCCTGAACATTAACATCCATTGTTTGACTTCTTCTCAAGTTAATTTTGACTATTTGATGGTCTAAGATAGAAGAAAAAATGGCAAAAAGTACCTCCAGTCCTCTTACAGTTTGGTCCCAGAAGGGAGGAATAAATAATTTCATGATCCTCAAATAGCCTGTGACTTTTAGCACTTCCAAAAACACCTACAAATGCAGTAGAGGGAGGGAGGATGAGTTAGTGACAATGGACTCTGTAAAGATTTTGGCAAGCATTATAATGGAGAAGAAAGGTGAATGTACAGAGCAGGTATCCTTCTCCATCTGGCAACAGGGACAGAAAGACTCAATGCTATGGAGTGACCTCCCCTTGATTTTCTCTCTGTTCTTTTCTCACCCTTCTCTATCTGTAACTCAGTCATTCTCACCATCTGTTAAAGTGGGCAGAATGGTGATAACAGCTGATCTACAGCCTCCCTGCAGCTTCCAGGTAGATATTGCTTACGCAGCCAAAACCAGTTCAAATATTTGTTCAAACAATGGCAATAAATTTCATTTATTCATTTCAGCTTAGCATAGATTTTAAAGTTGTTTGTGGGATTCTTAAATGATTGTTTGGATTTTACAGAATAGACCATAACAATGAACTCCATTGTTGTACCAAGATAATATAAAATTTTGAAAAGTGTCTTAGAATTCTAGACTCATTGCATTAACCTACTTATTCTTTATAAATTGAAGACTGTCTATTTAAATTCCAACAGTGAAAGAATTATCAAATAAATTAAACCTACATTTTATCTCTTCCAGAAGGTGATACCCTAATTTCAAATTACACTTACATCATCTATATGTCAATATAGTCCCATTCACTTCCATGCATTTTTCTGAAATTTAACCATTTCAGAAAAAAAGTAAAAAAAGTGCAGTTGGTACAAAAAGAGATGTTAGGTGACAATCATCTGGAAAATGTTTTCACATTGAAAATTCATACGTTTTCATTCAAGACAATGTCAAAATTCACAGTGGCAGCACACTAAAGCTTCAAGACATAGGGAGGAACCAATTATTTCTTCTTACTTATAGTAAATTATATATTTATTAGCACACATATTCAACTCAGTCTTGCTCTCTAAAAAGACCTAAATATTTGTAAGAAGCACGTGACTTAATTTGCCCATAGGGTTAAGTTTTATTTTCTTGTTATTTTAAGAGTCAATTTGAGTGCTAAATTGGGATACTTCTCAATACAAAGAAAAAATTTAATTGCACAGAGATTATACCTTGAACTGGAATTCTTTTTTTTATATTTTTAGGTTTTGTGAAGAATTGAAGTAGAGAGGACAGGATTAGTAAAGGTATATATTGTCTGTGCATTCATCTAATTGCAAATTTTAAGTAAATATCAGGAGAAATAAGCTACAACCCTGAAAGCTCAAGTTTTAACCTGTATGTTACATAATTTTCAACAGATATATTTGCTAAGAAGAGAGAAAGAGTTTTCTAAGCTTTGGGAAACCAAGTTGTCTTGCAAATCTGCAGGACTTAATATAGATTTAAGGAATTCATAATCTATCAAAGCTAAGCTTACTTTCCTACTTGTCATAATTTCAGATCATACCACACTGGAACTTGTAAACTTCTCAGAAAGCATCATGTGCCATTCTGCAGCCTTTCTATACTGCTTCAAAGATCGTAGTTAACTCAGAATAATGCAAAAAAAAAAAAAAAAAAAGCAGTTTCTCTAGATACTAATTTTAATGTAAGCACTATAAATCCATTTACTGGGTAAATCATTAAACATTATAAATTCAGATCACATCTGATACCACTTCCATTGACTGACCAGGATGATCAGGCTATTTAAAAGAACAGGAACACATAAGTCTCTTATCTTCCTAAATTACGTATCATGGGATTAAATTCTTAAAACACATTTTTGAATTTGATGTTTTACTTGTGTCAAGTAAATTTTAAAATGCATTCTGCATAAGGCCTTAAAAACCTGAATGCCTTTGATTTATTTTAATTTTTTTTTTCAAGTATTGAATATATTGCCTTCTAAGGAATGGTATCTGTCAATATCACAATATGATAGCATTCAAACATTTGTTATCTGCAAATGCAGAACATCTGCTATTTTGGCACTTAGCAACAATACTATGCAATAATTTTGCCCTCTCTGCTCCCCCCTTCATTATTATGCAAAATATGTGCAGGACAAGAAATGCTTGTAGAAAAATTGTTCATGCACTGAGATATTTTGACACAAAAATCTTTTGTCATCAAAGATGAAAAGCACCTTGTCATTCATTTCTAATTACAGCTTTTGTTCTGTCATTACAGAAAGGCACCAACTCCCTGTGGTGATGTCAAACACTGACATTTGCAAAACTACATTGGACTTTGTCTCCTCTCAGTCTTTGCCAAAATCAGTCAGTGTCAGCACTAGATATACTGATAAAGGGAATTTAGAATTATGAACGTTAATTGTGTTTTAAGTCAAGGAAATTGCATTATGCTTTCTGATATTAATAGCTGCTGAATCATCTAAAACAATGGAGAAATCTTCATTGCATATTCCTATTCTGAGATGCCAAGACATTAAACTACAATGACAACTGAGATTTCACAGTCCAAGAATTAATTTGAATAGATGTAAACTTATTAAAGATTAAAATGAACTATTTAGTGTTCTGCAATTAGTGTTAACATGCAGGCTAAAACTACCAGTGGGGAAATACCAGAATGGAAGTGGCAACCATGTGAGAATGTAAAGCCTCAGAGAAATTCTAATCCTGGCCAAAACAGCATTAGAGAGTCTAATTCAGACTAAAGATGAAGTCATATTAGCATAAATCAGAAAAAGAGATAAATAAATCCCCCTGATTAGTTTTACTTAACATAAAGTCTCTTATTAATTTTCTGAAAGTAATAGAAAATACTTGTATAAGTCTAAGCTAGAGGTTTATTTTACATCTTATTAGGAATTATTTACAGCTGTCAAGATAGCTACAGCAACAAGAACTTTTTCACTCTTGACATAATTGTCCACTAAGCATTCTTGGTAATTTCAAGACCTGGTAATTAAGAAATCCAGCTATGAAGTTATTGTACAATCTCCAACTTATTAATGAACTCAGCTCAAATATGGAGCATGTTTAAATGACCTACAGTTTATAACATTTTCATGGAGCCATAGAATAACTGTTGGAGCTGACCTCAAGGATCATCTGGTTCGACCTTTGTTGGAAAAATCATACTGCCCTGGCACTCTGTCCAGCTGAATCTTAAAATTCTCCAGTGTTAGGGAATCCATCAGTTCCCTAGGAATCTCTTACTGTTCTTATTTTTAAAAAACTGTTCTTCTTGTGTCCAATTGGAAACTGCCCAGGAGATGGTCATCTTTAATGTTAGAGACTTTTCTCAAGGAGGGCATGAGATAGGAACACTTTATTCCAGAGTATGCACATGTGTACAGACTACTTTGCTTTCAAAAATAAAAGGCATCAGTCATTTTTTAAATGGTATTTAATAAAAAGGGCCAAAAGGATTTTTTCATCAAGGTAGTAATATTAAAGTTTCTATCCTGATTCTAGTGTATGTTTGTTCAGGTTCTAGGGGTTTTTTTCTCAATTGCATCAAACCTAATGTTAATAACGATTCTTAATAGATTGTAGAGCTTTGTGGGTTTTTTCATTGTTTTGTTTGGTTTTTTTTCACCGAACAGTGAAATTTCTTGCGCACCACAACAATTAATATATAATTTTGCTGAAAAATCTATGGCAGTAACAGAATCCCTGAAGGACTTGAACTTAGGCTCAATGATCCTTATGAGTTGCTTTCCTTGGGAAAACTTGTTCCAAAGGCTATGAAGGCATAACCTTGAAAGGAAAAAAAAACAAGTGGGGAAAAATCAAACATCTATTGAAGAATCCCATTTTTAATCCCTGTGATTCCAAACTTTATATAAATGTTCTTGCACCAACAAGAAAATCAAACTAAAATGCACAAAACTTATTGAATCTGTTACATGGAAGATGATGTTTTTGGAAATAGCACGGAACAAGGCCCATCTTATTGTACGGAAATACATGGGGTTTTTTTAATAAATGCATTTATACACATAAATAGGTACAAATAAATACTTTAAAATGTCTGACTTATCATAAAAACCTCACTTACCAGATGAATATCAGACTCACTAAATGATAGAACATAACATTTATGGCACTCATGCACTCATGGAACAACAGCTGGGATACTCTAGCCAACTTGTATATTGGGGACAACTTCATGTAATCCAAGGGTTGTGCTTTGTTTGGGTGTTTTTAAATTAGTATTCTGCAGTTTTATTACATTCCTTCCACAGACCTTTCCTTAGGCCGAGAAAGATTTTACATTTTGCATTGTAGGTGAGTGTCCTTGCTGAACAGTCACCTATAGAGTGGCTGAGCAAATCAACACTCCCACTCAATTTATTGTCAGCTGGGAACTGTTTGAGGGGGAACTCAATCCTCTTATCCAGGTCATTGATAAATATTTTAAACATGACTGACAGCAGTACAGTGGGGAGCCCCACTGCTGACCTGCCACTAGCTGGGTGTAGCACCATTCACCACCATTCTCTGCACCCAGCCATGCAGCCAGTTTTGAACCCAGTGAAGACTGGACTTGTCAAAGCCATAGTCTGCCAGTTTTTCCAGGAGAATGCTGCAGGAAACAGTATCAAAGGCTTTACTGAAGTTCAGTTAGACAACATCCACAGCCTGGTGCACAGAACTGCCCCGCTGGATCTCCTTCCTCATCTGTCCAGTCTGAAGAGCTTGTAGCCATCCATAGCAGCACTCCAGGCACAGGAGTCATTCCCCCATGTTTGTGTGATGGTGACTGTGTCATAGCTTTCCTACTGCACAGTGGCTTCCAGCTCCTTCTCTTTAATTATTACCCCCTGTGTGTAGATGAACTTCTGCTCATCTGCTGATTTCACTCCCAACACCGACCTGTTGCTCATGACTCATGTCTAGCCAGCCTGATCCTGTCCCCTTTCCCCTTCAAATGGAGCCCTCTCAATCATCCCTGAAAACTCATGGGCTACAGTCCTTTTCTTCCTTTGAAGTAGGTAAATCCTATCTGTCTCCTATCTATCAGCAGGCCTGGTGCTGTGTAAACATCCCCATGATTCAAAAAGCCAAAATACCACGCATGGACCTGTCTTATGTGTTGATCAGGTGGGTTCTACTCCTTCATATTCTTCCTTCCTATCGCAGTGATTGAAGAAAACACCACCTGTGCTCCTGTCTCTTCAACCAGTCATCCCAATGCCATGAAATTATTTTGATTGCCCTAGAACTTCTCAACCTGAATGACCAGAACTTGGTAATAATCAGAGAGCTAAATCAGTCCAGGGTAGCTCCTAGTACTAGAAAAAATATTCCACAAAAACTGATCAGTCTACTGATATGACATATATCTGATGGATGTATAAAAGAAAAACCTTTGCTGACATTCACACAAACTGCAGCAGTTATGAACAAACAACATTCAGTAACCATGAATGGTGGAAACAGCAGTGAAAATAACTTCAGAGTAGAAATACAGTTTTATTATCTCACAACACTGATTCTGGTTTGTGAGTGTAAATGCTTTGCATTGATTTTTCTAATCTTTGCAAACCAGCAGATCAACTGCGTTACAAGATGTTTCATGTAAAGAAACCCACAGTTATTTCAATATTAATATTTTAAGCAATTCCAAGAACAACTATTTTCCTATCCCTAACCAATTGGAAAGTTATATGATATAGGCTTCTTTCAATTTTAAACTTCTAACAAATGCTCCAAAGGCACCAGGTACTCGAAATTCTTAAATGAAATTATCATGATTTTTTAAATAGCTTTGTTAAAAAGAATGCTTCCAGAAGAAATACCTGTTGTATCTCTAACTCAGCTGTGGTGACAATTGCCAAGACATACAGAGCAATTTTATTTCTCATCCAGCATAATCAATAGTGGTCATGAATTCCAGGGTAGACAGTCTCTTGTTGCAGGTGTTACAGAGCTGTTCAGCGCAAACACTAATACAGGAAAAGGAAACCTGTCAACCAGAACTAATGTAAAACACTGAGTTCCCTTTTCCACCTCCATAAATTGACACCTGGTAAGTTCTACCTTTTAAACTCTTATAAGATGAATTATAAATCAAGGTACACGTTATTCTATGAACAAAGAAAGGGCATGGATTACTTTAGGAAGAGAAAGTGTCTTCAGTAATCATTCCCAAGAATAAGCTTTCATGAACTCAGGCATATATTTTGGTTTTTGCACAAAAACAGCAATGAGTGTAACTTAAATGCATGACACTTATCAAACTTTTCATAGTGTTAAAGCTCTGAAGCCAGGAACTTTTGTGTGTTACATAAGAAGAAAACAGCCACGTTTTTAGCAGTTTCTGGCCAGAAGCAAGATTCTTTAAGGGTTACTTAAATTAATGCAACCAAGGTAAAGAGAATGAATTCTTTTTTTAATAGATAAGGCATTCATATAGCCTGTCAATATCTCAAATTTTGCCCCTAATGTTAGGGTCCTAAAGGAGGCACACCTGCATTACGTCAGGCCATAACTTTTGTTACTGATCTAAATTTGTTTCCCCTATTGGACAACTCACAAATTCTGAGTGTGTTTTGTGGTGTAGAGGAGTGAAGAAACAGTGTTGTGTTTGTCTAAAATTAGGATGCTAGACAAAATGAAAAGAAATATTAGCTAAACAAAACAAGTTAAATTAGCTCTATGATGAAGTGCAAGTGGAAAGGAGAACTGATGGGAGAGCAACCCTGTGAAGGACTTGAGGGTGCTGGTGGATGAGAAACATCACTAGAGATGAAATGAAGATATTTTCCAGGAGTCCAAGTATACCCAAAATTTCCTACAGGGAAAAGACTGTTAAAACTAAGTAAAGTGTATAAGCATTTGCTTTTTCAAAAGCTGTCATATTAAAAGCTCTTACACAACTCTAGTAATACAGAAAAATCTGGACACATTACTTGCTCTTAGTGACATTAAAGTATTACAATTTTAATTTGCAGTTCAAAACAGAATTAGATTAACTTAAGTAATATTTTATTCATTTTTAAAAGGAACTTTTAGACATCAGGAGGTTGATGTAAGTTATATACAGCAATTTTAAAATAGTCTGCAGTGTTTTAAAGGTCCTGTAAGTCAGTAATTGCTAAAGAATTTTTTAAAAACCAATAAATTTTAGAAACTGAAAAATGTGTAAGTGTGTACATACATTTGGTTTAAATTAAGTGCAGTCATTTGGGTTGATTATTGTCTATTGTTTTGGTTTCTTCAGTTGGTTTTTTTGTTAAAGAAATTGAAATCTTCCTTTGAAAACATAAGAATTTAAATTTAAAAATGTGTATCAGTAGCTCTATTTAATTTCTTGTTGGATTCAAATCTATAAATTACTTGTCAAACAAATTATTCACATTTTTTAAAGAAAAAATGCGCTTAACTGAACTCAGGAATAATAATAATAATAATCACTGGGTAAATATTTATTACTTTATTATTGAGATAAATCCAATTACATTTACGATGTATGGCATGTTTCAGTATTTGACAGGAAAAAAAAATTGCTGACAAAGAAACAAAAAATAAATAAATGCTTTCTCACATCTCAAATAACATTAAATAACAATTCCATTCCAGAGTAAATATATTTGATTAACACAATGACTTAAAGTAATGATTTGTTTAGCAAGATGCAGTAAATCTGCCATTTGTTCACATATTGGTAATCACTCTAGCTGAATTGCATAAAGAACACAGAAATTAGAGGAAAGATAAACAAATGCAAATTGGTTATCACAAGGTAAATAGACTCTAATGAATTCTCTATCCTATGTAAGCAACTTTATCCCCATCACTCTACTTTGATCTTAAACCAGTGAACATAGTCACATAGATGCTTAAGACTGACTTTAAGTCAAAATATTTACAAAACAGACTTTCAAACTCCTCCTGCTAGACCCTAATGACTGTACCACCCAAATCAACATGCATAGCTTCTTCTTTCTCATCTACAATGTTGTGATTACCCCAACACTTCCGGCAGATTCAGAGCCCTCCAAAAAAACTGCCTATACCCTTCAGCTCACTGCCTTTCTAGGCTCTTCTCACCCTACCAATTTTAGACCCTAACAAGAAATGATTATGTACAAAGAACTGTGTCTCATAAGAGACAAATGGGACAAAACCAGAAGGTGTAAAAGGAAAATAAAGGATAATAAGCTTGGAAGTGATGCATACAGCTATGTCTTCCTTTGGCCAAATCACTGATAGAAGGTTAATTTTTATCAATTCAAATTGTTACAGAAGCAGCAGAAAAGAATACCAGGCAAGTGGGATTGCTCTGTGTTAGGGTGCTTGTGTGTTCCATCTACCAGAGAAAACAGTACCTGGGAAAGTGGCAAGGGGGCTGAACAGCACAGTCCGAGAGCCTGTTTGTCCAAACGTTGACAGACCTAGAGGGGAAGATGCCAGCAACTGCTAGATTAAATTGTAAATAGGGATTTACCACAAAGGTGGGCTTGAAAAGAAGGACTGAAAGACCATGGCAGTTTTAGAATCCCAGAATCATCCTGCCACCATTGCAATCTCTGTCTAGGGCTGGGTGAGTGTCCTCAACATTGTGGCCACAGAGATGCAGTTAGGGCAGTGGTGATACAGACTGCGACACAGGACCCACACCTTGTGTGTGCACCCATGGAAGCTGCCTCACCAGTGGATGGGCTGATATGGGTGTGGGCAAAGCCCGAGAATGCAGGCAGCTGCGTCAGTGTGTTAAATTCCCACTTCCAGGAATTAGTTATAAAAAGGTTGTTCGGGAATTTGAAAAGGTTTCTTACATTTTTATGCATATCCAGCATTGTGGTTTATCTTCTGTATTGTGGATATTAATTCTGAATATATGGTCCATTGATTGTTGGTTAATTAGAAGTCATTAACAATTCAATAAACCACTTGGAATCAGATTTGATATAAACCACCATGAGCTGAGCAGTTTTTATGTCCAACATTGTTGTTGACTTCATGCTCAAAAAATATGTCTTTGAACAAGTTCTAAACATATAGCAGAGAAGGAATGTTCAGGAGTTGGAAAAGGGAGAACATTCTATAACCCAACGTTAAAAAGAAGTTTTCAATAGTAACTATTGAAAGAGACTAAAGGTTGTTAAAATCAGAATAATACAATAGAAGTGACAAATACAACAGTGTATTGGCAGATATATAGTATGGCAGGGTCAGAAGCTGACTACAGCCTTGACTATACAGGTGTTTTAGGTGAAGGCTTTAACAGTTAAACAGGACTCAAATTTCAGCAGTTTATTGAGTTATGTCAGTTTGGAGTAACAACTCTTTCAAGAAAATCCAAGTGATGAGAAAATGTTCTTATAATGAGAACAGTGAAGCTCTGTTTTGTTAAGTATAAGGATGCAATTTCTTCAGTACATCGCATTAACATATTTACATGATAAGGGTTAAATGCATAATACAAACACCACATACTCTAAATAATATTATTTCACACACACCCCAAGTTATATTTATTAAGTTTGACAGAGTTACAAAGAGGAATGCTGTTATACATTCTCTGCAATACCCCATTTTGCAAAACCTTAGCAAGATGACTTCTACAACATGACACCGTAGTGTTGCCAAATGAAGTTTAATGTGTAATATTTGGCCAACTCATCCCAACTAGGAATTCCAGGTTCCTTTTATTGACAGACGCCCTGAGGACGATTTAGATGTTGGTTGAACTGAATTAACTTCTTCTATTTCTTTTTATTCATTATAAACAGAGACTCAGTGATGAGGCTCAAAGCCAAATGCCTTAGGCATGCAGTGAAGTGTATGGAAGAAGAACAACTTCTTTTTCAAGGCTTTCTTATAAAAAAATAGTATCTTGGACTGGCTGTTTCAAAAATGACAAGTTTTTATAAGGAAAGTTAACAATAAATAAATCATGCTCTCTAATTCATGCATGCATTTCTAACCTTCAACCACTGGATTTGAAATATGCAAACTAATTTTTTGTGAAAAGTGTATTTTTATACCATGTAAAATGTATATGTTATCAGCTAAATAGACACTACTGCATATGGATCTGGTAATTTCATTTCTAAGATAGGTTGCATTTATTTTAATGTGCAAATTCCAGATTTTCTGTAGCTGAACGTTCATTTGTCTGGAAGACTGAATTTATGTTGGCACTAATTTGTTATGGATAATGAATGCACTATGCAAGAAAAAACCACATTTCTTCTATATAAGTCAAATTATTTTTAAATTTAACAGCATGACTGATTACTTATGTATGACAATTACCATGTTTTAAAATAGGGTACTTTTATAGTTACTTATACAGATGTCTTAAGAATTATAATTATTTAATTTGTGTTTATCAGGAAAATCTATACAGAGAAAAAGAATATATGCTGGTAGATTTCATACAAGAACAAAAATATTAAAGACAAACATTTGGGTTTAAAATGGAGCAATTCTTCATCTTCAGCTGAATTATTACTCTTTTGCTGTGTTGAAAAACAAGCTTCTTGTACAAATTATGATCTACATATAGGAGTTTTAATAATGCTGATGACTTTGTATAAACTCAGTAGGATAATGGTATAAGCTCATTTTTCTTTTACAAAAGAAAAAAAATAAAAATAAGCAATAAAAAATATTCAAAAGTCTCTTCTATTGTTTAAATATATATTTGATAGGAAAAAAAAAGGCAGAAGTGGCAGTTCAAGTTTTAGTTCCTAACAATAAAATATAATGCTCACACAATCCCCTTCTAATATATATATATATATATGAAATTTTAAAGAATTACCCTATTTGTTTGTTCTAATCCTATTTATCTTTTGTGCTCTGGTTCCCCGATCATTCTAGTGAATTAAAAGTTTGCAATTTGTGGCTATGACTTCTATTTGTTCATTAGTTTGGTAGATTATTTGACTAGCACCACTGTGTATAGTTTTTCAGTTTATTTTCACAATTCATAGTGAGTCACTTGCTTTTCAATTAACATGATCTTCCCAGTCATTCTGTGAGCTTTCTTGCATTTGTCTACAGAGAATGAGTGTTCATTTTTCGACTCTTATTGCTTTAATTAGATCCTTTTCTGAGGGTTTTCTGCCACCCTTCCTTTCTTACTCTACTCTCAGATCCTAAAATGGATTTTACCTATGAAGGGAAAATTCCAATTACAGTGGTAATTTCTGACTGATGAATGAGGTCTCATGGAGGGCAAGAAGGCTCAACTACAAGAAGGAGTTAAGCTGTTTGAAAATAGGGATGCCTGAGACAGAAGCCTGCTTTGCAAGGGAGCGAAGCACTTCTGAGTGCTGAGATAAGGAACAGCCTCAGCATTATCCTGTAGCCATCCTGGGATGAGAGCACTTAGGAGCCATGTTTCACAGCAAATGTGGACTGGAGGATGGACCCAAGGGTGGCCTGGAGTGCCCCATACCACTGTTCTTGGGACTGCTGATGGTGCAAAGGTATATAAGGATTCTGTTTGTGATGTCTCTCTGCAGACTCCATTTAGAGTTGCATATTACAGTAAGACTCAGCACATTGAATTGTTTATTACTTTTTTAATATATATATTTGAGCACAAATGTGTTTAATTTACTTCAAGGCATGCCATGAAAATTCCCCAAGAGCTAGCAAACTGATTAGTCACCCTAGAGTTTTAAAAAGTTTAGCTTGCTCATTTGTTGTGCTTGGTTTTTTGGATTGTTTGGTTGGTTGGTCGGGTTTGGTTGGGGTTTTTTTTTGTAATATATTTTTTACAGAAACACAAGAAGGAATATTCTGTACCTTCTATTTCCATTCTATCTCACATTTTCTAGCTTTTCTTTAATCCATATCGCTACTCAGTTCAAATTAACTTTGAAGTAATTTTTACATTTTTACTGAAAGCTAATGTGCTCACTCCAAATTCCCTGTAGTAGCAATAGACATTTTGTCTTTGAAAACAATACACATCTAGAATTTTTATGGGATTCTACTTCTCAGACAGACTGTATGCTGTTCTTCAACTTTGTAGAAATGTCATGGACACAGGCAACCCTCGGCACTACTGAAAGCTTTGCTATTAACTACAGTGGAATTTGAACTAGGTTTTCAGTTGGTGGTTTTATTGACTTTCTGCTTTCAAGGTCTTTTATAGCAAGAAAACTAGCAATTCAGATTTACAGCTAAATTGCTGGTTCCACCTTTCCTCCTATTATAACAATTTGGATCAAAGATTCTGTTTCTACAAATAATGATATAATTAGCCCGTAAAATATTTAAGATTCTTCATAAGTATTTTTATTAGGTGGGTCATTGAAATGGAAGAGTTAGATCAGTTGATTTACCAACTGAAGGAGAAACAGAGAAATTTGAAGACTGTGGTTTGTAGCTACACTATAATGGGAAAAGCATACTGCTACATTACTGTATTACTTGCAGTCTCTTGAGTTCCCTCTCAGCAGTAGCTATATGTTTCCTGCAAGCAGTATTGCTCATGGGGCATAGCAAACAGATTTTCATATGACTGCATATGCTGGCTGGGACTTGAACCCAGCTGGAAATGTTTCTGAGTCTCTAAATTACAGAGAAGAGCTTTTGTACTTCCATAGTTTCTGTACAGGGATTCTTGTCCTCATCAAACAGAGTTCCTTTCCCATCTCCTTTCAAAGTTATCTAATTTTCATTAGTACATGATTTACAGAGTAAAGGATATTTTTGATAAACCAAAGTCCATTTCATTTTTTATGACTTGCTGCATAAATACTATGAATTAGTTTTCATCACGTTTGTGAAATAAATAATTCAAGGCAATGAATGGCAATGTTCAGTGAGGGGCAAATGGAACCAAATAAATAGCACTGTTTCTCTACTCCACATATCCACTTGCTTTCCAATTTTGAACTCAGGAAGGCAATGAGGCTATTATATTTTTACTAATCTATGGATATCTCCTATTGCTCCATAGGAGAAAGCTCTGCTTGAAAATTTGCATAACAAAAATAGTTAAATTAGATCTACGGACAAGTATATCTTGGAAACTGAACACATCTTTTTAAGTACACATTAATTACAAAAAAAGTGACATGTTAAAAGAAAAGGAGAGCAGTAATTGATTTTGTAAATGAACTTGTACAGAAATACATATGAATTCTCGATGGGTGGGACCAGTATGGATACATCAAAGTACTGCAGATACAACAGAAATGCTCAGAGAGTGGCCCTGAATATGAGCTCTCAGGCTGTTTGCAGAAGTTTGCCTAACCAATGTCACTTTTGCTGAAACTCCAGAATAACTACCAGCAAAACCTGAAGATCTAACTAAAGAAGAAAGAGCTTTATCCACCACATTTATATCTCTAGCAAATCCTCTAGTATAGGATATTATCTCTATAGGGAAGTAGGTAAGGGAATTTGGATGAAAATAATGTATTTTCCTATGCTTCAGAGTCCAGCCAATCACGTGACTGAAGATGCATCCAGTCTGCCTACAGAAACTGCAATATTCCGTTGTCTTTCTTTTCCTAAATTTTAAAATTAAAAAAAAAAGTTCCTTCTGTTTGAAAAAATAAAACAAATATTTACCTCACATTTACCATGGAAAGCTAAACAAAGATTTTTCTGTTTGAAGTGAGTTTTGCTAGGGAATGACTGCCACTTGCCAGTGCCTTTCTGCTTCCCTTCTACCTGTTCTTAGGATGTCTTGACACCTTAGCGTTTCTGAAAACCAAGGATTTCAGTTTAAACTAACTAATTTGGATTGAAGGATTTTCAAAATCAAATTTTGGAAGTGGAGTTTTGCTGCATAAAACATCTGAAACACTAACTAGGATTACTGTTACAAAATTTAGATATTATGTTTTACTTGGTAGAAATAGTAATTTTCCTAAATTTCTTTTTATTCTGCCTAGTCCTCATAAACAATTCAAGTATAAATTCAGTAAAAATTCCTTGCACTTTAAATAAGTTAACATATCACTTTTATTTGCTTACTGTATGAAAAAGTTATGCTGATGTTTATTTTCATTTTCCATTCAGGGAAGACTTTTCTTGAAGGAGAGGCTTTCAAAGTCTGGCAAAAATGAGAATAGAATATCAAAAGCCTTGTTTTACAATATTCAGGAGCACCACTTCCTTTATTGCATGCAATCACAGAAGCTCTTCCCTAAAATCCATACGTATTCAGCCTATCAAGTAACAGCTCCATCCAGGTTATTCATTAATAGATGTGTTTCCTTCCATATTTTATTGTTTTGTAAATAAATTAGTTATTTCTTTCACCAGTAATGTTGAGATTTTCTGGTCATTGTTTTTCATCCACATAGATGTGTGTTTTTTATTACATAGTTAACACAGACTATTTTTAGTAATAATTAATTTACTTGGTTTTTTCTTAAATAAATATAGACTTAAAATTTTACTCGCCATTTACAGATAAACATATCTCTAAATGTAGCATCTGAACTGGGATGATATTTAAATTAATATTCAATTACAATACACTTGAGGTAATAGGATTAAAATGAAATTTTAATTTTTGTGTATCAAGAACATAAGCCCCAGAATACCTAATGATATTTTAAGAAAGCTGTGGCCTTCTTTCATTTTTAGATTTAATTGAAAAGAACTTGGAGTGAAAGAAAAGAAGCACTAAAGAAGCTACGTTTTCCCTCTTTTGTTCTACAATAATTGATGAACTACAACTTTCATTTAAAATATTGTAATATGACTTTCAACTTTAAATCACAAAGACTACATACTATGTTTTTAACATAAAAGAGACAGCTTAAGCTTTTAAAGTTCCTTTAAAAAAGCCAATAAAAATAGTGCCGTCACTTATTCACAAGATTTATTGACTGTAACTCTCGTGTCTCATATAGAACCACTCTTCTCCCTTTCTGGCTAGAAATAAAACTGAGAGAATCACCCTATAAATATTTTCCCTTCTGAGATATTTGCATTAGGATGATGCACATTTTTCTTCTGAACATACCACCTTTTCATTCTTGCCTCTATAAGGAACACAGTGAGCAGCCCACATGTCTATCCATTTTGGAATCTCAGACCTTGAGAAAACACTGCAACCACATGCAATGGGCAAGCAAGAGATAAAGCCATGAACTAATGGGGAAAGTTGTGCAAAAACAACAACAAAAAATGATTATTTACTAAGAACTGTATCTCATAAGAGACTAGGGATGAAACCAGAAGGTGTAAAAGGAAAATAAAGGATAATAAGCTTGGGAATGATATGTAAAGCTATGTCTTCCTTTTGCCAAATCACTGATATAAGCTAAATTTTTATCAATTTCTTAAGGAGTTCTTCAGTATGTTCCCTGCCTTGAAAGCTGCTGCTTTGATGGTCATCACATTCTCAGTTTGGTTTCCTGGGAAAGCAGAGGCGTACGTGAGAACCTGATGTCAACCAGCGTACATGAAACAGTCTCATTGAGCTATTTCATTTTGGAGCATGAGCTGGGACAGTTCAGACTAATTTTAAAGCAAGTAAACAGGGATATCTTTTGAATCAGTTAAAAGTTACTTCTTTTTTCTCTTTCATTCTAATAGAGAATGCAATATATACACAAAACTGTAGCTATGGAAACATCACCAAAAATGCAACCAGAGAATTCTCCTGCGGAAATAAATTATACCAATATTGCTCTTTCCTTAACTTTTATCTTGCTCTGATGTTTCTGATTTCAGGAATTTTAAGAGGAGTTACATAATATGCTCTTTCAAGAAAAAAAAATTCATCCCTTTGGATGCAAATATCTGAAGATCAAATTCTGCTTCTGGTACATCAGCAAGAGTCTGAATCATGCTCCTGTAAATTAAAGTTGGTCTCAGCTCAAAAAAAATAGTACCAATGCAATCATGTTTCTAAATATTGTCTTATGAAGATAAAGGCTGCTTAATTTCCCACTTTTCCAAGAACCTTCGTATCTAGAATACTGCACCCACTTTTGGGCCACTGTAAAAGAAAGACAGTGACCAACTGAAGAGAATACAAGGAGGTCACAGAGATGGTCAGCCTGAAGAAATTTCTCTTTAAAAAGAGTCTGAAGGAGCTGGGCTTGTTTAATTTGGAACAGAGTTGGCCTTGGAGGGATCTACTAGCAGACCCCAGTGCTATGGGGAAGTCATTGAGGAAACATAACCAGACTCTGCAAAACAATGCAAGCTGGAAAGATAAGAAACAAGAAGTATAAATTTAAATAAGAGAGGTCTGAATACAAGGAGAAGTTTTCCACCATAAGGACAGAGAGGCAGTCGCACAAGCTGACAGAGGTTGTTCGCTTCCCATCCTTGGATGATTTCAAGACCCAACTGAATGAAGACCTAAGCATCTTGGTCTGACCCAACTGGATGAAGAACTCATCAGGCTGGTCTGACTTCCTTAGAGCTGACTGGCCATGAGCAGAAGATTGGACTGGAGACTGTCCAAGGCCCTTTTTCTACCCAAACAATATGATTGTATGAAATTGAATTTTATATGGAGTTATTTCAGTTTATCAGATTTGGTAGTTACCTAGTTTTTTCATGTGAGAAAATCCAGGCAGACATTAGTTCCGAGAAGTTATTTTAAAGTTGCACAACCAATAAATACAAAGTCTATACTCTCCCTGTGGAATCCCATTAAAAGACATGAAAACCAAGGTAAAAGCCAATTATATGAGTCTGCCAAATTCATTAACATTAACTAATGAGACTGTTGACTTCTAAAATTATTTGTGTCAGGCAGGTGGCAATGACAAACTTGATAAGACAGTACCTGCAGAATGTCATTAAATAGTTCGCAGCTCAGTTCTATCAGTATCAAATATTGGATTAAGACAATAATAATGTTCATATGAATTTGAAAGAATTAATTAAAAATCCTGTTGAGAAACCCCACTGCACATGTGAAAAAAAGGATAAAAATAGCTTTCATTCTGAGGACTTTAAACAGGAAAAGTACTCCTGTTAAAATAAACAAATAACAATAACTAGTATAATGACAATATATAATACTGAGATTTGGTTTTTCTCATCCTATCAAAGCAGAAGTAATTATTTTTCCTCACAAAACTGCTACTAAAGGAGTTGTGCTGCGTATTAGGGACGTTTAATGCTTATTAAAGTCAGAGTCTCTGTTATAGAATGTAAAGCTTCAATTTTTGTGTGAGGCTGTGGATTTTCTACTACTTTTAAAAGCATTCCAAATGATGGAAATATATCTCATTTGTTAAGAGCTGTTCTCTACATGTCTCTGCAACACTTGAGCTATGAATTTGAATTCAGGTTTGAACACTGAGACAAGATCAAGATCTGTGAACAGCCCCTTTCTCCCTCTCTCCTTGTGAGGTAGCATGGTATAAGCAATTTTATGGCACTTTATTTGGGGTCTTTGCAAACCTAAGAAGATAAAACAACATTCATGAACATATGCTTTGCAAATACTTGTGAAAACTTGAAATTTAAATGAGTGTAATACAAAATGAGAAACATGAATGGCATATGAAGTTGTTCTGAAACATTGTGCCTGTATAAAATGCATAATGAAAATTTTACACAAGACTTTAGCTCTCTCAATGGTTTTTCATTATCAATTTCAAATCATCAGTTTTCTGAGTTTTCTGTACTGAAAAAAAATAATGAAAAATATGGAAATCTTCCAAAAATTACCAGTAGCTCAGGGATTGCTACATGTGTCTATCACCCAACTACATTAATTCCACCTGAAATGGTGATAATTACGTCATATCTGAAAAGGCATGGTCAATGAGCTCTCCTCAAGATTCAGCACTTCTGACTTTGAACATTTTGAGCATTCATTACTCACAAAGTGTGTGTGTGGCTAAAAATATAAGACTTTCTCCTCCTCATTTCTTAGGAAAGGGTGTGTGTCTGTGTAGTATCTGTATCCATTCCCAATGTGAATGAGTGGCTACCTTGCAGCTAATTTCAGCCTGGCTGGTAGGAGACAGCCGAGCAATTGGCACAGACTCAAACAGCCAGGTTTGAGACAGGACTCACATATCCACTATGTGGAAAGTATACATATTTTGGTCTTGATGGAAATTTTAGAGCTGTTTTTAACAAACATTGAAGGCTTCTTGGACTTTAATGGCTTGACAGGCTTGACTCATTGCTGCTTTCATGAAAAATACGATGCCTCCCCAGATCTGACCAAAAGTGGGGTGAGGCCCTAGCACAATTAATTTTGTATTTTGTATTTTTGTATTAGTTCATCTTTCAGCAGTGGGAGGTGGCACCCTCAGTGGAGTGGCTCTGAGTGTAGTTCACTCCTGTTCTCACCAGGATTTCTGATGCTGTATCAGCGCAAGAATTCACCTGCTTGAAAAATTTAGGCATGCTTTGTAGCTTACTGTGATTGCAAAGCCAGTCTGATAGCAAGATGCCTTGGAAAGTATAAGTCTTACTGTCTTGAAATCTCCCTTAAATCTAGTATATCAGTTTAGCCCTAAACCAGAATGGAATTAAACAAACCAAAACCAGAAAGTTTTCCACTGCATCAACCAATTAAGCATTGAATATATGATCTGTAGATAAGCCACAGGGAAGGGAGGGTCACAAACAGAGAACTGAACCACATCTTTTGCAGTGATTTGTCACTGGCAAGGCTTCACTGTAGTGTCAGACTGAGCCTAAGTAACTATCTAAGGATAAATTTTTTTCTTCTTTGGATCACATTGGGATGCATAAAAGGTTTCTTATATGGAGACAGATTTACAGGAGATCTGAAACCTGCATACATGCAATTTGCTAGACTAGTATTTCTATTTTCCCTATTGTGCGTCAACAGAAGTCAGTGAACCACTATTATATGTTGCATTTTAGATTCTCATTAGCCTGGAGTAAGCTGTAAACATATATATCACAATTTAATCCATCAAATTATGTGCTCTGTATTAATGAAAACTGTACTAATAGCTCAATAATTCAGAGCTATAGTCTAATAGGGCTTCAGACATTACTCGGAAGACTTTTTAAAAAAATATATTAACATGAAGTCTTAATTTTGAAGTGCTTTAACCTTTGTAAACTTACAGAAGAGCAAAATATAGTATTTCATTACAAAATTAAAATAAAGCAAACTGCCAGAACATAAAGTTGGAGACCAAGCAAATGGGTTCAAGATCAAAAGCCTTGAATATTCTAGTTATTTCTATTCTAGTTATTTCTATTTTTAAGCAGGAAAGGGAAGAATCACTACTCATTTCAGGCCATAAAAGCATTAATTTCCTCAAAACACAGGCATGCTTGTTTCCAAAAAGATATCAGTCATATAAGCCCCAAACCTCTTAAATCCTATTTTTTAATTAGTGTGTCTCTATTAACACTGCTACCTAAGGTTCTCCTGTCTATATTGCTCTCCCCACCTTGAAAAGAAAGTTGTTACTCATGTGAGATAATTCAGCTGCTAGCAAAGCAGGTGCTAAACTCCTATACTTTGCATCCAGCAGGCAAAACATTTTCTGTAAGACTGAAATTCGAGCCCTTAATGTATGAAACCAAAGGAAACCTTTTCTGATAAGAATAATTATGTCTGAAATAGATTAGATGGCATTTTCTTACCTCTAGTGTTTTTAATTCTATAATAAAGGGAAAGCTATTCAGGTGACTTATATGCCCAATGCAGTTTTGAATGGCCCTAAATTAGAGAACCAATAGCTATACATGGAAAGCCTAACTAAGTCACTGGAGTATAGTAAGTAAACTTTAGTATTACTCTTAACATGATCTTTGCATTTATATGGAAAAAATATGATTTCTACAGGAACTTAAATGTAATTAAAAAACCCCATTGGTTCTCTAATTTAGGGCCATTATTTATGAGTGTAAAAAACCCCAATCCAAAGTATTAGATGTAATCTCATCAGTCCTTTTTGAACACACTAGATTAGGAATCAGAGGGAATAAATAGATCCCTTTAGTTCTTCAAAGTTAAGTATGTAACACGCAACAGCAAGTTATCTCAAAAGCAGGATTCCCAGACAGAATCTCTTTCAAAAATCATATTTTTCCAATTTGAGTGGTGAAACAACACATGGTCAAGGAGTCAAAATTTCTTTAATTAATATTTAAACACAAGCTCCTTTTTTCATGGTAAAATTCGCATAGTATATGTAATTTAAAGCTTATTGGTTCTCAAAAAATTACGTGAAAGATAGAAATTCAAACAATCAGGATTCAATTTTGAATCATCAATTTTATGCTCAAAGAAATCATATTAAAATCATTAAATGATCAAGAACCTGAACACCATGATATTCACTGGTAGTAAGACTTTTTCCTTAGCACTCTGGAAGCTCATACAGCCCAAAAGTAATCACAAAAAGAAAAAAATCTCACTAAAAATGCTAGTTTGTCCCTTTTAGAGCCACAGCCATTTCCTTTTAGGTAAGGAGAGAGTTCCTGTGGGTAGCTTTACCTGGCTATATGTCAAGAAAACAGCCTTGTTTGATAGGGAGAACTGTCCCCATGGAACATGAACTGGCAGAAGGCCAGAGACAGTAAGGAAAATTCAAAATCAGTTGCAGCAGAGCAGCAATCTAAAGTATCAATTTTCAAAATAATTGAGTCATTATTTAACACATGGAGTACTCAATAATACAATTTTTTTCCCTGGGAATAAATTATTATAACCATTACAAGTGAATTCAGCAAACACTCTTTTTCACCCATAGTTTTGAGCGAGTAGAATTTCTGGCAGGTGCCCAAACAGGTCACCATGAGCAGGATAATGTGGCAATCTGTTATCATTAGCTCTGTTGGCAAGGTTCTGAACACACTAGAGAGAATTAAATGACCTGGAAAACTCAGTCTATGGAAAAGTCTATTGTACTCATCTCCTTTATTTCCACCTCTATGCATCACTGGAACAGTGGAACAGCAAGATTTGCAGTGGTGACAAAGATAAAGGTCATTTTTCAGTTTCTCTTTCATCCAGCATGAACCATTTAGGGAGTGTTAAATTCTACACATTCAGAAAATTACTATTTTCTGTCAGGTCCTTCCGCTCTCTTGGTGTGTTAGTCTATTGAAATCTTCACATTTGGAAGGCATTGCAGATTTGTGTTTTAAAAATCACTGCTGCTTTTGTTCCTGACCATCACTGTTACAAGTGTCAAAATTTCAGATCATGCAAAATAACAATGTACAACCCCTCTATATAGCCCATTTTAGCAACTGTTTTTCCTAACCAGTGTAATTTTTTCCAGCAAAACTTGAAAGAAAGAGCAGTTCTGAACAGCTCTATTAAATAAAATCACTATGCCAAGATCCAAATGGTCAACATAGATACTATAAAGAGAATACTGATTCAAAAACATGCATCAGAGACGTTTCTATTGTTTATATAAACTTTGTTGCTGTTTTCCATTTATTTGAGTGGTTAACTTTAAACAAAGAATGCAACTTTGATGTGCATCAGCTCTTCTGATTTAACAGTTTTGTATGCAAACCTTATTCCTGGGAAATCCAACTAAAGGTATATCCACATCAATGAAAAATAATAAACAGGGAATCAGCAAAATCTTAGGCAAGACAAAAGAAATCTTTTGCATTTTGGGAAAGGGGAGATAAACATATGCCTTGACCTCAAAGTTGAGAAAAAAATTCAAGGGACTGTAGGCAGGGAAGCTCAAGGCTTTCCGTAAATCTGCTTTGTTTCACACTATATACTTACTAGAGGCTGAGGACATGGACTACCAAATATATGATTTTGACTGCATATTCTTCACCAGTAAATAAGCAGCTCCTGCTTAGACATAAAATTATACCAAATCTTTCCTCTTCATAGAAATGTAGCAAATTCACTGGAAATTTATCTTATTTTTTCAGTAGGAATTTCTATATTTGAACACTTTATCATTTATGACAAATGATTATGACATGGATTTAAGAAACAGACACAAGACTCAGTTCTATTCTGTTGTAACAGAGGATGAATTTAACATCTCACACAAAGGCTGACAGGCCAGAAGTTGGTTCTGTCACTTGATATTATACATTAACATAGAAAGAATATCTACATAAATGATCCTGAAATATTTGTCAAAATGTGAGTAGCATAAAGTTCCAGTCCAAAGACTAACAGAATTCTGCAATAGTATACACAATTATTTAGGCTATAAGAAATTATTTTGAGAAACAAAAATCTATGGGAAATTATGTCTTTCACATATCATAAACAATTATGTCGTCAACTTTTCTGTTCTTTAACAAGAAAGATGAGAGAATGATTTTTCATTTATCTTTTGGGAAAAAAGCCCTCTTCCCCTTTCTCTTTCTCTATCAATTTTTGCTCCTCAAAACTATTAAAGACACCTCTTAGATTCCGGAAAGTCTGCTTTATGTACATTCAGAACCAAAATATTTTTACATAACAAATATCTTTCAATAAATCTTCTACTCTTGTAACACTTGTAGAAAAAAAATTTTTAAAAATCAACAAGTTAAAATTCACTTGCCATCTTTCCTGTGCTTTTAGTGCAATACATTTCCAAGGGCAGGAAAAAGAGTTAAACTGTGTTATTTTTAAAATGACACTGTGAATCTACTTATATCAAGTTCATCAGTTCTAATTCAGTTATGTCTTTTGGAGGTCACTGTCTCTCTCATTCATTACAATGGCTTTCTTGTTCTTTGATATGATTCTCAAATAGTTGGGTAGGCAGGTAAAACATCTGACATCCAGCAGTGAACTATGAGCTTCCAAATATGTTTGCACAGCCACACATTACACTTTAGCAAGCTCTTTACCTTAACCCATTAATAAACCATAGTTTGAGGTTAAGAATAAAGGCTCAACTCAAAGATTAATTAGAGGTGTTCTGAACTACATGTTCATGAGTCGTTCAGCTATGAAATGATAAAGCACACCAGTTAACAGATAACCGCAGACATTTACTCCATCTTATTTCAATCTGTGGCTGTACTCATGATAAATTGAAAATGAATAACCATCGTTCATCTGTGTAGTGAATATCAGATTCAAATTACTCAAAACTCAAATGCAGCTGCTGCATCACAATGGTTTGTGTCACAACAGGCTCTTGAGCAAAGCACTTTCTATATTCACCTGCTTCATTAATACAAATTTGTGTTTATTCAGTACTCTAGCAAGCACTCTATCATACAAACCACTTAATATAAGCTGGAAAAACCGTAACTCCTAAAAGGGGCATTATCCTTGACCTTAAAGAGATTTACCTTTGTGGAATTCACTTGTCATATCAGAGTCTTGCAGCAAATACACCTATTCTAGACATAGACCAAGCCCCACTGAAATACTTGAGAGATTAGACATGCAATATAGACTTTGTGACTCATCTACAGGGATTTCTAGAATCAATTATATGGAACTAAACATGACAGAAAAATTGCATTTCAAAACTTATTCAGTGCATTCAGGTCAAGACTATACTGCAGTGACTATTTTAAACACTTCCAAGGAGTGGTAAACACTTTTAAAACAGAACCTTTTGCAAACCGATAGTGAAAAATACAACAATATCATCCATAAAACTAGATTGTTTTTTTAATCTCTGTTCCATTTGTGACCTTATTCAGTTTAAATTGATCGTGAGAGCATCTGTGTTTGAATTGAACTTTATAAACTAATAAAGACAAAAATTAAAGACAATAAAGATATCACAAAAACAGTTTTGTCTAAATATCCAGTACCTCAACTTCCCAAATGGCTGTACAGAAGTAGCTCTTCAAAACAGAACTGATCTCCACAGATTAGGTCCTGTATGAGTGAAAGCCGACGATGCTCAGGAGCTGTGCTGCATCCAATAGTATTAGGACTCCCTTTTCGTAATCTGTGGGGGGGAAAAAATGTTACATGTGTGTAGAGTTGTTGTTGAAGTGTTAGATGTCTCAAACCTTCCTCTATGTGTACATATGTTCATTTGGTTCTTTATGTTTCATTACTTGCATATTGCGTGACATGACAGTGCTGGTTGGCTGTATGAGTTTAGTCTGAGCTACCTGTCTTGCTTCAGAGTGGATTCAGAATGCAAAAGTGTTTGTTTTATGCTGTTTGGTGGGAAAAAACCCCTTATTTCTTGCAACAAGAACAAAAAAAAAAAAAAAAAAAAAGGAGAAATTAAGAGTTCTTTATTTGCTACCCTTTAAGAAAAGATAGTGCTGGGAAGTATGGAAAATGTATACGTTCAAATTATTAGCCTCCTATGTTCATAATGAAAGCAACATAAAAAAATTTCTGTTGTTTGAATTTAAACCAGTTCATGAGCATTCTTGTAAAGATGTTTTCTAACAGGAATTTTTTAGAGTGACCTTTTCCAGATAGCATGCAATTATGACTTGTTGATGATTTCATTTTCAAGGTACTCATTTGAAATTACGCTAGAGGCATGTGTCTCCATTTAGCTTATTACCCTAAAAAAATAGAGCATGACCTTCTTAAAATAATTATTGTTTGAACTATTCAATCAATAAGTTAAATTGACAACAGAGAAATCACAAGACTTTTAATAAATTTGAACAATTGTTTGCAACCTCCATTAAGAAAGCAAAAAACCCCTTACCTCTCCCCCTCAAAAACCAACTAAGCAAAAAACCTGCAAAAACCCAAAAAACCTCCCCAAAAGCCTAAACAAAAAACCCCCTAAAACTCAAACAAAAAACCACTGTTGTGGTGTTCATGGACATTTAGATTAATTTTCACATAAAGACTAAAACCCAGTCATTTCTGCGAAAAACTGTTTATTAACTAAACAATTAACACAATTGCATCACATTAAAGCTTTTTATTTTTTCATTTTCTTGTATTCAATCTGATTTAAGTTTTTAAGTGCTTCTTCTCTTGACTTTTTCATTATTTCATCCTTTCTAAAGGAATCATAGGGAATGTCTTTATTTTCCATTTAACTGTCTACTTCACCTGTTGTCCTGGGATAGCAGCAGCGGCTGGAAGTACATCTATTAAATAGCTTTTTCCCTCCTCAAACCAGAGCAATCAAATAAATAGCCAACTAAGGGTCCTAGTTATACCTCTTTATGTGACTGGCAGGAAATGTATTAGATGTCCAAATTTCTTCTACCAAAACACTGTGGTAGAACTGACTACCAGTTTCATACCTATTTCATATAAGTATTATGAACAATCTTCCCTCATTCTATTAGTTTTGGAATTTGAATTAAAATTTTTACCTAGACCTTGCCTTTGGAAAGGCACTGAATTCAGGGGCTGGAGAATAGATTTGACTTATATTGCATATTTTGAAACAAACAAACAGTATAAGGGAGAAAATCTGCTGCTGTTTCTAATAATATTTTTGAAGCCCAGCCTAGAGGATAAGAATTTACTTAGGTGATATTACAGCTCTGCTTTGTACTGCTTGAATGATTCAAAGCTGCATCTGCAGTCCAGTAACCATTTAGATCTGTGAAGCAAAGGAAGGCAATCTGCTCATCCTTACTTTTAGAGTTGGTTCACCTTGCAGAAAACAGTGAAATTTTGTAAAGATTATGAAGACAAAGATTAATCCTGATCAATTCCCATCTCTGACAGAAGCACTTCTGCACAACCACACTTTATTTCATTTGACTACACCGTGAGTTTCTCCAATCAGCACCTGGATGTTGACGACCTCAGCCCTGAAGCATTTACCTAAAAGTTAGAAAAAACCATAGATACTCTCTGAGTGGAATGGATTCTGTAGCCCAGTGAATAAGATGTTGCTACAGCTACCAGCATGCCATGATCTTTGTACAAGTTTTGAAGGCTATAAGACAGCCATGTTTACTTTGTCTGAACTTCTCTCATGCCATGATCTTTGTACAAATTTTCAAGGCTATAAGACAGCCATGTTTACTTTGTCTGAACTTCTCTTACCTAGCTAAACTTTGTTATGAGCTCTATGCTAGAGCTGTAAAGACAATTTTTGAAATTTAAAAGAAACTAGTTCTATTTAATTTTGCTTTTGCTTATCTTCGTATGGTAAAATTTTCATATATGGTAGTAACAGGTAGTTTTCCTGAATAGAATCTGATATTTATGACTGTAACATAGCAACATAGCATAGATGAACATGGTTGAGGTACGGAGAAGCAGACCTTGAATGGTGGGACACAGGATGCAATGCAGAGAAGGTAATAAGAAATAGGATACAAGCTGATGTTCCAGACCCAATGGCTATAAGCACCCTACTAATGACCAGCTAAGGTAGTACAGACCTGGAGAAATCACTTTTAAATGCAGCAAAGAGAAAAAAAGCGCGTAAATAACATATGTAGTCAAAGTATACTCACATAGTGAATGAAAGTATGCCATAATTAATAAGTACAGAAGAAGCACAGATGAAAAATAGTGACAAATAGCAAGTTATGAGAAAGCCGGCAAACAGAAAAATTCCGTATGTGAGTCTAAGATGAGGAAGACAACACCCACAAAGTTACATTAAACAGCTGCAGCCTCTCCCATGCTGAAGACATTTAGATCCATGTGTTGGGAAATCAAATTTAATAGGATAAAAATGTTATCAAGATTGTATATAAGGAAATTCCAACTTCATCTGTGATGTTATAATTTTTTTTATTTTCAATTTCTTTCTTTTTTTTTTCAATTTATCTGTAAAAATAGATACTGAACTAAAAAGGAATCTTCAAGAGACAGGATTTAAATTACACTAACAATAAACTATTGAATCTACATAAAATATGTGTTTCTTTTTTGGCCATAAAAATATGCTTTTTCACAGCATATTTTGAAACAAATTCCTAGATACTATTAAGCTGATCAATCATTTGCCTGCAAAGCTTATGGCTACACCTGGGAAAGAAAGACATTGCCCTTAAAAATCATTTAATTCCATTCTGATCATTTAATATTTTTTATTTTGTAAGAGAAATTAATAGCAAATATACAATCTGCTTTTGGACAATAATAATGACAAATCCCTCCTCTTTGTACAGTTCAAAATTAACTTTTTTGTTTCTTTGTATTACTTATTACTTTCTCTTTCATAAATTACAGAGGTATATATCCATGACCTGGTTTGAGTGTGTGTCTATAATATATGCTAGCATTTTGTGTCCATCCATATCAATATGCCAATCTCTTTTTTTTATTTTATTTTTAGACTGATTTAACATGAATTAACGAGAATAATGATTTTTAAACTACTAATGGGCACAGATTTCATTTTTAAAAACTACTTTTGTTATGAAAATAAATATAAATCTGTGTTACTTTCAGCTGTGAACTGAATGTTAAAAATACAATTTTGAAAGAAATGTTCCACAGTTGCATGGAAGCATGATGCATTAAAAGGAAAAGAATCACAATTTATTCAAACATTTTATTAGATATAAACATCTGCAGATCACTGAATTCCACAGAAGGTGAGCTAGCCATTAGGTTTCAGCAACTGAAAGAAACAATAAATCACAACTTTTACTTTTGCAGCCCATTAAACACAAAGGTCTAAAACCTTTCTATTTGCAAGCCTCAGAGTACTCCAGCTGCAGAGTCTTTAACTTTCCAACTTTCTGTGACTAATAGATGTTACTGTAGAATGAACAGGAAATTAGAGTGGAGAGAGGTGTAAAATCAGTATCCTTAGAAAGGTTGTGCAGGAGGGATGTGAAGAATAGCTCACTGTAGGGCTATGCTGTCTCCCAGTGATCCTCAGACAAGACAGATTACATTCTCATTAATGACCATTTAGAATCAGTGGATTTTTATATTTTAGAAGGGAAAAGCAGTTATAAAGCTATTAAATATTTTGGGAGGGCAAGGTAGGAGAGGCAAATAGAGAGGCAATAGATTAAGCAAGAAATTTCATTGAGACCTGCTGTCTCAAGTTGGAAAAAAATTAGCTTGAGAGTTGTATAGATCTTTATCCTGCTTTTGACCTCACACAGGAAAGTTATGCCCTTTTAAAATTTCATTCTGTGTTGAAGGGTAAATCCTTTATTTTTCATTAAAATATCCTTTCAATTGACTTGCCCTTCAGAATTTATTAAACAAATCTACTATTTCTGATGTAGCACAGTTCAGAAAAATAGTTACCTTCTTCTCACATGTCTATTCAATAATTCTACCTTTTTTCTTGAAGTGGCCAAATCAAGATCTTTCTCCCACTTAGTATAGCCTTTTCCCTACTGTGTCAAATGGGCCCACAGCTCCTAGCTACTTTGAAAACGTGTCACGGCATCATGGGCTGCATGGAAAAAAGAAGCTTTTCTAAGAAATGCAACACCTCCCACACTGAACTAGGGGAAACTCCAGGCTCGCTCAGACACATGAAGCAGCTTTCACTATCTGTGTCTGTACTACAGGAAAGAGGTTCCTGCTGTGCAACCAGACTACCTGGTGACTGCAAGGTAGATGGCACCATCCTCAGCAAACACAGTTTTGATAAGATCAAAGACTACTGCGTTCGTCAGTGTCCTCTGGGAGGCCTTGTACTGTAGGTTACAATGAAGAATAAGCTTGCTATAACCCCCCACCCTCCGTAGTATTTCTACTACGTATTTGAGTTTCAATCCTGCTTTTGGAATCTTAGAGCAATGTTTTCCATTTAGAGTCTTTTTCTTCTGCTATTTTCTTCAATCTGTTTCTGGTACTCCACAGTCTTGACAGGTCAAGATTACAGACGGTGTAGAAATACCAGATATATCTTAATGGCAAGAAATTCTTCCTTAGATTCCTGATTAAATATACTGTCCATTGCTGGTCATATTTCAGCCCAAACCTTTTTAAAATACATTTTAAAATAGAGTTTAGGCACATAAAACTACTCCACAAGTTAGCTATTTCTCCCATCTCACATTAGCCTCTACTGTCTACTTTGAATCAATCCATAGAGAAATCAAATGTAACACAGGACAGGGTTTCTACTGGTTTAGTTGGAAGTGTGAAAGCATTTCTGTCCTTGTGTAATGGACAACAGTCTGGTCAGCCCAAGGGAAGCTGTGTCTAATTCTGAACATAAATTTAGAATAAAAAATTCCACATAGAAAACAAACGTCAAATCCTGAAGTGATGAGAAATTATTTCCTCACAAAAGGGAATGATAGGTACCATACAGTCCTCATCCCTGTCTTTCATGGACTTCGCCAGTAGGAAATTTTTCAGAAAGTCTGTGAATCTAGGAATTTATTTTAAATATATGCACATATCTCAGTAATTTCAAAACAATAATTTCATAATACATTTTTAATCTGGTAGATAGAAGTAGAGATCATTATTCAAGTTCTTAAATACGTAGCAACACGTCAATCTTTACATTTAAATGATATACTGATATTCACAAGTAATTTTGTACTGACTGCTTCCATCTACAAACTTCATGAACAGTAAGATGGTATCCCAGAATAGTCTTTCTTCCCTCACTTGCATTATAATAGCAATAATAATGGTGTCTGTAATATCTGTAACACACACAACTGGTGCTGTCTGTAGCGTACCATGATTTTTTTCACAACAGAAGTTAGAGTCTATTTTTCAGAAGGAAAACCATGGAGACATGAATTACTAAGATAAAGGTCACCAAGAGCTGATGCTAATAAATATGAGGTTTTTAATGGTCATTTCCATTAAACTATAGAGCTCAGTATTGGAAGAACTCAATTGCTTAGATGCAGATTTTAAAGAACAAAATTATATGGCAGAAGATAATTAGCTGTATAGACACTCAGCTGCTAAAGATCATTTACAAATATTGTAAGTGGTGTAATATTTGACTTCTGTTTCCTGTTTCTCTAAAATCAGGAGACGTAGAAGGTGAGAAACACAATGCTGCATGATTTACTTGGGCTTTTTACTTGGAGTCACAACTAATACTAATATAACTTTGTGATGCAAGCAGCCAAAAAGTTTAGAAAGAGGAAAAGTACTAACAGAAAATTCCTGCTGGTATGGAAGCCATGAGCCTGGGAACTGGGTCCTGGAACAAGAAACATACTGAAAAAGTGCAGCTGGCCTCTTTAAAAGCACAGCCGAGGAGCCTGGAAAGTGGTGACCTCCTGTGATACCATCAGTAAGTGCAAACCTCAAGAAACTGCAACTTAGTCTCTGAAAAAGTGGAAGCAATCCTGGAAAACAAAATTGGGCTGAATGAACAGAAACATCACAACTTTTTTGGTGGTGTGGATGAAAAATAGACATCAACAGCATCTACTGGCTGCTCAAAATGGTGTGTTCTGTACCCTTTTATATCTCTACAATAGACAAAGAACCTAATTTTTATCCAAAATAGAGCTTCTATCTCCCTGAGAACCTCCCATGCTGCGCATGTTTTTAATTTTCTGAACAAGTTGAAATCTACACAAACTTTCTACAAGATCTTAGACTCTCATTGAGGACACCTGGCTAACTCTAGAGTCCATGATGTCAATCATTTTTGAAGTAAGACTCGTTTAAGTTCTTCATTCTGCTTTGGGCCCACTTTTGGATTGGTTTCATTTTGTCCTTAACAGCTCTGGGATGGCTGGATCTCTCTTGCTGACTGGTTTGCCCTACACTTCAACATGATTTGTCCCATTCTGAAACCTAATTCACTCAAAACTGGTAATTTACATCCATATAAGTAATATATTTTAAGTTTGTCGTCTTATATTGGTGAGAAGTTGATTCACTAATGAAAAACTCACAGTAACGTATATTAATTATTGGAAATTTTTATATTGATTGCTGCTATATTATTGATACTATAGACTGTTGCCATACTATTGCTTGTTAATTTATTATTGATAGCTGATAGTAATTCTTAATTGTTATATACATTCACTTTATTGATCCTTTTTACATTTGCTAGTGATGATGTCTGTGGTAGGAGTCTTCCTGGTATTGATTTTTTTAATATTTCTGATACTCTGTAATAATGTAGAGAAATTTTAAGGAATTAAAAGCTTCCATCTTCTTGTATATTACAGAATCCTACAAACCCCTTTGGCAATTTCTGTGCATGCACAAGCTGTGTAACCCTGGCACTGTTATTGAGTTTAATCTCACCTTTTTTCATGCATATTGTCTTGTCATAGTGCAGTCTCCTCCAAGGGATCTGTCATGCAACTAAGCTTCTTCCAACTCAGTAAAACACAGGTATATTGATGGGAGAAGGAAACTATGAGAGAGTTCCTTGCCCAAACCTGTTTTCCAACTCCACTCCAACAGGAACTTCATGTTTATATGTAGGGCCACCTTTCTACCAGACATGATGTTTCTGCTGGCCCTGCTGCTGCATCATTGTTAGTAAAATAATACCCTTTAGATACAAGCTCACTGGTTGTCAGTGCAAGTACTCAGCTCATGGTGAACTCCTCTGAGCTCAACTTCTGTCGCATCTGTTTGCTCAGATTCTTTTTAGTTGTGGAAAGATACTTATTTTCAAATCTCACCAACAGGATGTTTTCTTTCAACTTTGTAGCCACAGATGATTTTTCTTGGATATTTATCACTTTCTAAGAGAAAAGACAGAATTATGACTAATTGTGTTTCTCTTCTTTTTGACTCATAATGCACACAATAATGTCAATCAGTGTGCAGTGAAGACTGACTCAAGTCTTGTTTTTCAGAAGACCTGGTGAATAGCCATAGTCTAGCAAGTGAGTCAGTTTCCCTCTGGTCTTGTTTGTAATGCTTCCAGAATGTGTAAGATAATAATACTAACATAAATCTCTTATTATATAAGAAAAGCAATCCTAAAAAGTTTTATAAACATTTTCAATCAACAGACCTTGTGGAGTCTATTATTTCCTATTTGCAGATAGGAAAATCAAGGAACAATATTTTTCAAGCCAGCATTAAAAAAGAAACAAGAAAAAGCTTGAAATCATCTAGGGTTTTAAAATATTGACTTTGAAATGCTCTAATGCTATCCCAATTGAGACATTACCTGCGTGTCTCATCACCTTTAACTGCTGTTCTCTCTGTTGAACACCACTCAGAACAAAACTCCATGGTAGGTAACAAAAGGAAGACACCCAAACTTTGTGCAGCTGCTTGCAAATATGGACCTTCTAAGTGATTTTCTCAAAGTCAAACAGTGAGCCTCTGTCTAAACAGTAAAAGAAATTAAGTCTCCTACCTGTCACTTTGGAAACATGCTGCTTCTCTTTCTCTCATTCTCCTTTAATTAGAAAAGAGTGGTCTATTAAAGCAGCAAGGAAAATAGCATTACTTAATAAGTCAATACAAGAGAATAGGTAATGCAGGAGTAAAGATCTGACAAAAACCTGTAACTGAAAAACACTAAGGACAAAAGATGACTGAACTATTCTCTCATGCAGACAAAGGTACTGAGAGACAGCACCATGATAACTGGAGAGTGAGGAGGGCTCAGTGGCTGAATACTGGCCTCCGTGGCTTTGCCATGTCATTCAGAGCATTTTCTACCTAAGCCAGGGTGAAAGTAAGTTACACTGGGAAATGACACATATATGCCACAATTCTGTGCAAATAAGTATAGGCGGAGCAAATGAGATAAAAATCAGAGATACATTTTAGGGCTAGTCATACAAGAATTTAATGAAGAGTATATTTCTTTGATTACTAAGTGTATGATCAGGGGGCAGATATATACTTCGAATATTTAAAACATGGGAAAATTCCTTTCTAAATATATCAATTTAGTTAAAGCCAAGTTGAAATTGTGATAGAAAAAGTGTGATTTGGAACAGATGCCAGATTTAGAACTACAAGGGATGAATACTAAAGCCATTAATTTTTACTGAAATCATTATTCCAACATGTGTAAGTGTCCTCCTGCCAACATTGCTTTCATTGCTCCCATAATGTGAGTCCTGACTGGGCTAAAGACTGAAGGTCTCTCCATCACCCCAAGACTATTAAATGCCCACAATTGTCCTCTTGCTCTCTTTCCCACATTGCCTGTGTCTCAAATCACAGATAGTTTTCAGCTAGTGCAACACTCTGTCCCAGACAACCCACTAGATCTTTGTTTATCCTTGTTCCCAGGGGTCTGAACACCTTCCTTTTTGCCTTCCTTCTCTTCCTCCATTTCCCCTTCCCCTTGCTTCTCTCCATCAACTTCAGAAATTCATCTATGTTAGAGGTTAAAGTAAAATGGAGGGAGGGGGACATGGCTACATCTGGAAAAACTATAGATTCAGATGAAGGTGCCTGAATTAGCTAATCATATACCAACATCTTAATGTGTTTCTTGTGATTTACTCATTTTCTTTTTCATTCAAACCATTGGGAAATGGTTTCCAAATAAATATTGCTCTTCCTCTTTGTGTTGGAACTCTTAAATATTCAGAGATGCTTTGATATGTTATTGAAAAAGCCATCAGGTTATTGGTGCATAGAGAAATATTATCAAGTAAAGATCTCTCCAGCTCCTCTTGTTACACAAGTCCTAGCAATATTTCTAATACTAATCTTCTAACAACATACAGCCTACTCAGGGAACTGCAGACCATTCAGCCTTACCTTAGTCCCTGGGAAGGTTATGGATTAGCTAATGCTGGATACTATTTCCAGGCACATAAAGGACAAGAAAATCATCAGGAATAGTCAGCATAGCTTCCCGAAAGGGAGGTCATGCTTGACCAGCTTGAAAAACTTGTACGATGAAATGACTGACCTTGCAGAAGTGAGGAGAGCAGTGGCAATTTCCTACCTGTGCTTCAGTAACACCTTCACAGCCTCATAGATAAACTGCTTATGTGTGGGCTGGATGAAAAGACTTTGGGATGAAATAAAAACTGACAGAATGGCCAGACCATTGTGCTGGTGATCTCTGGTGCAATATTTAATTGGAGGTCAGAGACTAGTGGTGTACTCCAGGGGTCAATACTGTGTCCAGTCCATTATAATACTTTAATTAATGATTGTATGATAATATTCTCATCAAGTTTGCAAGTGACATAGGAAGAGTGGCTGTTATATCACAGGGTCATAGAATATCCTGAGTTGGAAGGGACCAATAAGGATCATCGAAATCCTATTCTGCACCCTGCACAGGACACCCTAAGAATCACAGTATGTGCCTGAGAGTATTGTCCAAATGTTTTTTGATCTCTGTCAGTCTTGATGATGTGACCACATTCCTTGGGAACCAATTCTAGTGCCCAACGACCCTCTGGGTGAGGAAGAATCTTTTCCTAATATCCAAACTAAACCTCCCCAGAGACACAATGCTGTTCTCTTAGATCCTATCACTGAACAGCAGAGAACAGATCTGTACCTGCCTCTCCACTTCACCTCTTGAGGAAGCTGCAGACTGTGGTGAAGTCTCCTCTCAAACTCCTCTTCTCTTCATGAAAATGCATATAAGAGTATTTTCAGAAATAAGTGAATATTTCTTTATTCTGAAGGAATAGTATTTTTCTTTTAAACAAAGAAAACTACCATACACCAGAAACAATATTACTTTCAAATTGTACTTTCTTGGCAGTGAGGGCACTGGGCATGCACGAAGTCTTGGAAGGAGACATGTCCAGGAGAGCAGACAAAAATCAAGGCAGTAAAAGATTCAGCTTGTGACTTCGGATTTTGCACAGAATTTTTGCACTGTTGCTCCTAGCATACCTTGAAAAAGCCTGGAGTAATAAATATCTTTAAAAACTATCAGATAAGTTAGAAACATTATGAAGAAAGGATTGTAGTAGCATCTATCCTACTCAAGAAGTGAGCGAAATAAAGTAAATCGCATGATCTTGTTCACTGCAGTATACTGAGGTATGAACCAGCAATTTACCTGAGTTCCAGGACAAAGCACATAGGCATATTTTTTGGCCCATTTATACCAAAAAAAGTATTTCAAGCCAGAATTGGCCAAAAACCAGATATCATTTTGCCCTGAGATTATTTTGGAGAAAAGAAAACACTGATTGTGATATCATTCTGAAATCACCAGACATGTGTGCTATTAAAAATCCAGCAGGGGCAAACACTATGAATTTTCAATGTAAAACTGTATTCATAAGCTTAACCTGTTTGATAAATGAGCTGTAATAGCACTCCTTGTCAATTATGTGTCATGTCTGTTTTTAAAATAGTTTACATTGCTGCATTAGCAAATTAAATATAAAATTATACTGGGTTTGCACTTTCATGCATGGAGCAAATGTGTGATATAGATACAAAAATCCAGTTCAAAATAAATAATTATTATTATTGTTTTTATTATTACCATCCTTTACTGTATTCAGGCTTTTTTTCTTAAATCCTAAATAATCAGTCCAAAGGGTAAAAAATAATGTGTTGAAATAAAAACAGTTTAATAGGTTAAAAAAAAAAATTGTGCATGCAAGAAAAGCAGAAGAAGGAACTCATTCACCACATCTCATGAACAGGTGGGCAGACACCTCCAGGACAACCAGGGTTCCACTGCGTTTAACAGTGATTCAGGAAGGCAAACTTCATCACTCCCAATGCCCTCCCCTCCCTCCTTCTTCCCCCAGCTCTACATGCTGAGCATGATGCCGTATGACATGGAATATCCTTTATGTCAGTTGTTGTCAGCTCTCCTGGATGTGTCCCCTCCCGAGACTTTGTGCATGCCCAGTGCCCTCACTGCCAAAGCAGTACAAGAAATAGAGGAATCCTTGAACATGTGTTAGCTCTGCTCAGCAATAACTAAAATCTCTGTTATCAGCACTGTTTTTTCACCACAGGTTCAAAACACAGCCCAATACTGGTTACAATGAAGAAATTAATTCTGTCCTGACAAAAAACCAATACAGTTAGCCCAGAATATTTTTTCAGTCTTCCCTAGGGTTAGCAAAGGAGTAAGAATAAATTTACAGTAGGAAATCATTCAGCACAGTATGATAAGATCAGTATATCTAAGTGTTAGATCAGTTCCCTACAAAATACACACAGCCCATGGGGTAGTCTGTACTGAGTGTTCATAGAATCACAGAATGGTTTGAGTTGTAAGGGACCTTAAAGACCACTTAATTCCAACCTATCTGCCATAGACAGGGATGCAACTCACTAGATCAGGTTGCCCAGAGCTCTGTCAAACCTGACCTTGAACACTTCCAAGAATCAGGCATCCATCACCTCTTTGGGCAACCTGTTCCAGTGCTTTACACCTTCTGAGTTAAGAATTTCTTCCTAACATCTAATCTAAACCTACCTTCTTTCAGTTTAAAATCAGTTTCAGGAGCTGGAGAGCCTGTGCTGCACTGTCCTTGAAATATGTTTAGTACATTCCAAAACCACACCAGATCTAGTATAAACACAGAGAAGAAGGAAGGTCAAGATATTTACATCAAAACTACACTATCCTTTGAATCAAAATGCCTTCCTTCCTTCCTTCCTTCCTTCCTTCCTTCCTTCCTTCCTTCCTTCCTTCCTTCCTTCCTTCCTTCCTTCCTTCCTTCCTTCCTTCCTTCCTTCCTTCCTTCCTTCCTTCCTTCCTTCCTTCCTTCCTTCCTTCCTTCCTTCCTTCCTTCCTTCCTTCCTTCCTTCCTTCCTTCCTTCCTTCCTTCCTTCCTTCCTTCCTTCCTTCCTTCCTTCCTTCCTTCCTTTCCCCTTCCACTTTTCCCTTCCCTTTTCCTCTCCTGAACAGGAAATGTCTCGTAATTGCTTGACATTTCACAAAAAAGAGAATTATCTCCTGAGTAGTTGAGGCGTTGTCATGGAACATTGTATAATTTTAACAATTATGAACGTTTATAACATTTCTTGTATACAATGAGTTGAGTCATATTAGCAGACAGGAGTGAAGAGTGCATGTATTCATTAAAAGAATTAAAGCAGCAGCATTAGCAGGTCATCTGCTCAAAATTCAAGTTACATCCCTCTTAAAAGGACTGGCGTCTTTAACCAGTTTCTTCTTTTTGAATGACAGGTTGACTGGTTTTTAAAAATGTCATCCTCTTACTCTAGATACACTAGTACAAAAAATTCAAAATTTTTACTTTGATAAAGAAAGAAAATTGAGAAATATGTCAGATTTTGTTTTGAATATACTTGAGGGTGGGGAAAATAATTTTCCATGTATTTGATTATTCTTGGGGAATTTTCTACTGAAGTTTGGCACAACAACATTAAAGAAAATACTGTAGAAAGACACGACAATTATATGGAAATACTCTAAAAGATGCAATGATTAAAACATTTGTAGAAGTAATATAAATATTTGACATATATTAATTTCAACATGCAAAACTGTAATGCATCTATCCTTAGACAAAGTTGTCAAAAGCTGCTTTTGTAAACTATTGTTCCATGTATACATGCTTGTTCTTAATTAAAAAAAAAAAAAATCATGAAATGAGCACAGATCTCTTTTTCTCCTCTATAAATGAGAAAGCAATTTGTCAACAAAATTAATATATTTTGGATTTAAGTAGACAGTATATCAGTTACAAAGGCAGCAGATGTAGAAGTTTGTTTAGGTGTATGCTCATTCTGGTACAAAACTAAAAAAAAAACATATCTGCCCTTCAAGTGAAAATTAATAATTAAAAAAAGAAAAGATCATAATAATGGATTTTCTTCGCAGGTCTCTGTATAAATTCCATTAATCACCAGAAAAAATGAACTTTATTTTGTGAAAAATTTTAATCTAAGCAAATGTTGCCATGACTCTTTGTATTAATGAGCATTACTCAAAAATCACTATTGTTTAAATAACTATGCTATTTATCATCACAAAATCCCCCCCATGATATTATATGAATTCTCAGTATTGCAACAAGTGGTACCACAATAAACCACAATACCACACAGGTTCCAAGGCAGCCAATAGCAATTGGGAGCTGACTCAGTGAATGATCCTGTGCTCACAAAGGGGTGACCTTTTTCTTGTCTTGAGAAAACATTTAAGTATTTTAGAAAATAACAGAAATTTAGTATGCACATATGAAGTTAAATGGAAGCAGTTAAGAATTTCAAATGCATTCTAAACAGAGAAGTGATTATATTATTTCTTTAAAAGCAATCTAAATTTTCTACTGCTCTCTTCTATCAATCCTGCCTGAATTAGGATTTTTAATTAGACTGGAGCTGAAACCGTGTAAAGGCTGTCTTTGGGTGGAACATAACCCAAACAGATGAAAATATGACTTGCTAAAAATTACCTCCATAAATCTATAATAAGATTACTGTGACCTTTTTAATGTTTTAAGAATTTTTTTTCTCTACTTACTGTAGAGTTAGCATCATATGTATCTGTATAAATAGGACTAACTAATTAGGATATAATTTATTTTCAGCATTGGATATGTAACTGTGAATTGAACCAAAAAACAAATTTTGAAGTACAGGCCTTGTTTTGATGAAGCTGTTTCCAATCTGAAATCAGGCTTGTTTTGTCTTGTCACATATATACACCATCTTTCACTCTGTCAATTGCCACTTGAGATTCTCTGAATTCATCTTCTCCTTCCTTAGATTCACTGTGGAAAGAGATGTTAAATACCTATAGCAGCATAAAACCACTTGTTTCTGATTGGAAATATGTACCTTATATCCAATTTTGTGGTTTTTTTCTCTTTCAGAAAGCCTTCAGATTATTTGATTGTTAGGTAGCAGTTTTCATAATTAATGGCAGAAATTTAAGAGTATGAGATGCAATTTTACATGGCTATACATTTTGAATAAAGTCTCTTGTATATTTAGACAGACATTTTTAACATTGCATTCAGTTTCCTATCTCTTATGCATTTTTACTTTTTAAAGTCAAGGCTAGAAAACAATAAACTAAAATCTCCTAAATTTTGATCCCTCAGTCACAGTCAGTCATGGTTAACACTGAATTCGTCTTTTCTCTCATTAGCTAAGCCATATTGCATCATGGTTTGTAATATGTGCAATGAAGTTTTTCAGTGCAGTCTCAAAACATTTCAGGAAAAAAGAGGTAATCTCTTCAAAAATTCATTTTCCAGTTGTCCAAAAGAAACAGACTCGATTATTTTTATGAGAGCTTTTAGAAATTAATTTACACTTTGAAATGGTGACAGCCCTGAAAGATTATCACCCCCAAAAAACTGATAGTATGATAATTTTTAGTCTCTAAAGGGATATGCAATTAATTAGAGAAGACCAAATGCATATATGCTGTCAGTTATCTGGTATACAAGTGCTGAGGCTTAATTCCATGCAAAACATAAAATTTAAATTAAAAAAATCACTTCTGAGTTTCAAGAAATTATAGAAACTTTAACTAAGCTTAGTTTTTCAGTTAGGTAAAATCTTAATAGCTTATAATGCTTTTTTTTCTTCAATTTTCTTGAGACTTTGCAAATTCCTTTGACCTAAAAACTGCCACACGAGCTGCCATAGGCAAAGTTTTGCAAAGACAAAGAAAATGCAAGTAAAAGCAGAAAGTAACAGTGTTTAAAACTGGAAACTCTGAAAACCTAAATACAGTCCCAGTGCATTTCTATAGCAATGGTAAATTCTTGTAGCAAACCAGGTACATTCCTTGCAAATTTTTATATAGGCTTCTATCTATTCATATATCTATTGTTTTCTCCTCTTTTTCTTTGTCATATAGACTCAAGTATTCATTATATAATAAAATGAATGTACTGTAAAATTTTTGTGGAGTTAGCTAATGAATTAATTCCTTTTAATATTTCCAGAAAGAAGTGAGAATTCCACTATAATATGTCTTTTTGGACAGAAATTCTGCTGAGGAAAAGCTTGAGGATGTTCTAATAAACTGAATAATAGTTGGTAAAAGAATGTGATGAAAATAATACTTAAAATATTTTAAATAAAGCATTCTACTAAATTATGAAACAAAAGTACTTCAGTATAATTCCTGTGAAACCAAAACCAAGTAAAGCTGAAATTTGAAATGCAGAAAATGAGTTTTGGAAAGCAAAGCCTTTGGGGTAAGAATTACTTCTTAAATTTCCTGTTTTGTAAGAAGAACCTTTGAGACCTCAGGCAAATCAAGACAGGGCTGACATCTATGGGCCTGTCATCTACAGCTGGACTAGCGAATTACAAAGTGCAGCACTCATATTTGGCGCTGGCATTTAAGTACCTTCAGACTTCAAGACCTATTGTATCAAAATTTGGTGATTTCCATTAATTTTTAGGTTGGAACTGTACAGTATAGAGAAGTTGTTTAGTCCTTATTTAAGCAGGGGATGCACAGAAATGACCTCTCTTTAATCTTAATTTTTAATATAAGCCTTTCCTAAAAATCCCTGCAGATCTTTTCTCTGATTCTGTGTTCTCCCTTAATTTGAGCAACAAGTTTTCTGAGACAACAGCTCTCTTTTGGGTTTTTTAGAGCATATAAAGCATCAGCCATAATTTATAATCGAATCCCTAACATACACTATCACAGAATCAGAAATCTTCATTACTATCAAGTTATCAAATGACTAGAAATCTGTTTATGTCTTTGGAACTTAACTATAAAGCAGCCTTCTGTCATAATTTTTTTTTTCTAAAAATTATGCTGGCTATATTAAATATACCTTAAGATGCATGTAACTGTGATCTTCCTATAAGCCAGCAGTTATCTTTGCACTCAGACACTCATATTTGCATGTTGAGGGATCAAATGATGTAGTGTTCCAAGATATGTAAGAAAAATTTTTTCTTGACTGTTTGATTTCTCAGATATTCACATTTAGTCAACAGCTCTGTATATCTTTAGCATGTTTTGATTCATGTTAGTTTAAAATGAAGTGAATAGAGAAATATAAACAATAACTGGTCCTTGAGTGATAAAAGACAGGCCAGATGAAATGGGTGTGTTTGTTCAAAAATGTATTCAGATTGAGACTCTCAAAAATTTAATTGAAAATATGGTCAGGGAATGAAAGTGAAAACAAGCCAAAAAAATGCTTTCTTAAGCTTTTTAATTGACGAAAAATAGAAGGACATCAACTTGCATGTAGTGGAATGTTAGTGAATCTGATTCAAATTTGAATGTAGTCTATAAAACAAGTAATTAAGTTCAGGGTACATATCTCTAGTGTATCTCTGCACCTCATGCTATTCTTAATGTGTGGGGAAAGATTCCTTTTGCTTGTGATGAAAAATATGACAGTGTGACATTTTCTTTAATTGCAAATTCTGATGTGTTTAATAGCACAAAGTTGGCCTCCAGCTTGAGAGTTCTGTCTCTTAGAATCAATGGTTAGACTTGAGGGCACTAGCTTGGTCATCAAGATCAATATTAGAAAAAATATGTCTTGTCAAGACCTCTTGGCCCCTTATCGATTCAAATAGGGTACTGCAGAGAAATTAATAATGACATTACAGCTGTTGGCCAACTCACAGAATTTTCTCTCATTGATTTCAGTAGAGGTAGATGAATAACACAAAAACACAATTAACTCAGACACTGTAGGAAGACTTGATACAGAGCTTCCAAGGTGGAATCTGGGACCATTGGTGGTCACATGGAAGAATTTTCGGGAATACTAAATTGAATTCATGTTTGAAAGAATGTAAACGGCTGAAACTGATTCCAGGAAAGGAAGTTTACATTCCATTAAGGAAGTATACCTCATTTTGTCAGTCTGGGCAAAGCCCTCTAGTTTTTCTTAGGACTACATGAAAGTGTTTTTGTTGTGAAGGTGGTTCCCTTCCACATATTTATCTCAAAGAAATGTAATTAGTTAAATGGAGACGCATTTTGAAAATGCCCTTATTTATCTCAGCAATCTTGCAATGTCTTCTCCTCAAATTGAAAAAGTCAGATATCATTCCAAAGTTGTAGTGTTAAACAAATAAACCCTTGTCATTTACTCCTACTCACCAGGAAATTTAAACTACTATTTTTGAACCTTTGGTAAATGACAAAAGATTTTACAGAGCCTAGAAAGATATGAGCTCTTCTTTTACTTTTAGTACTTCAAAAAGAGTTTGGAAAAAAATTTGCCCATGGGTCAGAGAGAACCTCACAGAAAACAGAAATGTCTCTTAAAATCTATTTTCATTTGGAATTTATTATTTAGGTGTTTTATTACACTAGTTTAAGAAGAATTACTTAAAATCAGTAAGCCATTTTCTTCCAGCCTAATTTCCTTCATACTATGATAAATCATACTTTTTAAAGGCTTGTAAGTACTTTGCTAATATTTTAAAGTGATTAATATAAGTAATGCTTTATCACTGCAATTGTAATAATTGAAAATAAAGCATAAATTTTGTTATAATCCAATGAAAATAATATTTTATGAAGACCTGCTATGACACATGAAAAATTCTGCACCTAAAAAGAGATAATGACAGGAGCAGAGGAGAGATGCATTTCCCCTAATCTCCTGTGGAGGTGAAACATAGAGAGCATTGGAATTAAGGCCCAGAGGGGCAGAGGAATACATGTTTTATAGTCCTGTCAGTCCCTACACTCAGACTGAAATCAGTAGAAGAAAGTTCTTCCAAGTTCTTCAACACTCTAATCACAAGTGTGGACTAAGACCAATGATGGGAGTGATGCCTGGAGAGGCTACCCAGAACAGAAGGTAGTCAGAGCTAAAGAAATAAAGTAAGTATTTATTAAAAAGGCTTTCAAAGGATATATTTTGGGCAGTACAAGAGCCTGGTTGTGGTGTCACCCAAGATGGACCCCGGGTCACAAGTTTTCACACTTTAGTAAGTGTTGGTCTATTTATATATTGGGGTAAATGCCCAATGCATCTTTAGGTTATGAAGTCCCATCCCTTCAGATTGCTTTCTTCAATTCACTGGTGTTTATACTTCTCGAGCCTAAAGCTGCAATGGTGTCCTTGGTTCTCAGGCTGGAAAAGGATTGTTTTGTCTGACTAAACTGTGAGGAGAACTTGTTAACACTTTATATGAAGAGTTATCTACTCATGCAGTAAAGAATCTGGAAAATATGAAAGCTAAAACTTAGGGCATCAGGAGACACCCACAGGGACCCCTTACTCTCAAAGTGCTCATACTCTTAATAGTTTAGAAGCAGCCTCTTTACACTTTCAACTTCATGCTGGAGTTAATTTTGGCTCGTCTATTTTTTATTATGACATTTTTTTAGTATGCTGAAAAGATACAAGAATACAGCTGTATGGCTGTTGACTGTTTAGATTACTCTAGCACTTGTTTTGTTTATTAAGTCATATTCATAAGGAACTCAGAGTCCTATGTGTTATAAACAGCTATTTGGGGTTTAGTTTAGCCACAGAGTATTGGAATACCATTGGGACATCTGGTTCAGCACAGCTTAATCTTACTGAAAAGAAAACCTATTGCATAATAAAAGGACAAATTGTAGGTATCTGTCATTCACTCTCTTTATTTCAGCCGCACCTTAAAAAAAGCAGCAGCATTTTCCAGCCTACTATTGAATCTGACAGGTAAAGGTCCCTGAAGAATCAATTATCTTCTAGTGGAATTTACTTCTTGCTTTCCTACATGAGGCTGTCAATTCAAGGTCTTCACTTATCCCTCTCTGTGTTCTATGTATATTACTCCTTTAAGATGTATTAATCTTGCCTGGTGCACCTGGAGAGCGAAACAGCCATCAGACCTTCTTATATAGAGCATTATTCAATCCATTAAGGATGCTGCTTGATTAACAATTTATTTAATAGAAATGCTGACATAAACAGCTCTGCATTCCCCTGTTCCTCTCTGCCACACCCCTTGGATGCTCACCCAGGGCTCGATTTTGATCCCTTGGACATTGCCAGTGCATGTACTGGGCAAACTAAAGATCAGCCCTGGTTCAAAAAACCTGTAGACATTCAATCAAGTATGGAATGGTGTTCTGCCACTTCTACTGACTATACAAATTTTAAGATAAGGCAAAGGAAACAGGGAAGAAAATTCTACCCCGAGCATCTATTTCCTCTCTTTCGTGTGAAACAACATGATTAGGAACATGCAGATTGTGTTCGGGTTTTGTTTGATAGAACTTATTTCTCTCTGCAATATAAACCCAAAGTTAGCTTTCCTTTTTTTAGTTCTAGTCATCCTGCATGTTTCAAGGTAAGTGGCAAAGTTTTGTTGCTTTGACACTGTTGTCCATTTCTTTGTTAGTCAATTGTCTATTCCAGAGGATACCTCCCTTTGTAAGTCAGACGCCTGTGGCTTTTTCTATTAGCTCTCACTTTTTTTCAGTAGCTTAGCTCTCTCTTTAGCCAAAAGATTTGCCTCTCTGTGTGTAACATCATTCTGTTATGAAAAAGGAGGACAAGTAAAATGTGGATTTTCCGTGATAAATTAATAACTCATTTCAGCATCAAGTAAGAAGACACAATGTGGTCGTTAAAGTAAAGAAAAAAAAAAAAGGCAGAAGAAACATTTGAATCTTGATTTTTCTTTCACAGCCTATTGTATCTCATTCATTACTTACAGCATGGACAGATTAATAAGAAGTCATGTGACTTAAATACTGTGGCTAAATTACAATTAATAATACTCAAGGATGATAAATGTTCAGAAGTAATTAATTTGATATGTTATGGGAGAAGCTAAAACTAGGATGAAGAGATGAAATTAGGAAAAAATATTCACCTTAAATATTAGAGAAGGCATTTTTCCAAGAATTAAATATTTTCCATTATTAAATTATCAGCATCTATTGGAAAGGTAAAGCTTCTGCTCCTTTGAAGCATTTACATTTGCCTGGGAAGAGACGCAAAGCACTCTAGAAAATTTTGATACAGTTATGGTTTAGTCAGTCAAAAACTCTAAAAATTAAATACTTATTTTTGTGACCTTAAACATGACATTCTGAATGCTCCAAACACCAGAAAGAAAAATAGAAGGTATCATACAAATTTATCAGCTAATATACAGTAATAAACACATTCTGAAATACTGCTTAATGTTAATAGGTGAGGCTCAACTTAAGAAAATTCCTGGGAAAGCTAAACCAGATTGAATCGCCATTATTTTTGTAGTGGGTAATAATTAGTCTTCAAAATACTTGATTATTTACTAGCAAAGTCATCTGTATCCCATCAAATACCATTTCATTGCAACCAATAGAAGTCCACATATTTTGTACTGACTTGGCAGTCTGGAGCTGTCTATTTTGGTTTTGGCTAAGTTAATTTTACTTTGTATTAGCTATGGCAAAAACTTTCAAGTAGTCAGGTTATTATTGTCCAATTTCTTTAATTGTGAAGATTACATGCCATAAAGCTAAAGCAAACCCATGCTGTGAATGAATAATGAACATTAGTTCAGGTAAATATAATTGCATTGATGTTAATCAGTGCTGAGGAAGCCTATTATGTAACTCCAGTAGGTAATGGCTGAAGACAGCCATACTTAAGATTGAAATAGATGGAGTTAAAACCAAGCAATCTGTTTTAAGAACATTAAAAAAGAAAGAAAATAGAAAATCAAGAAAAGAAGAAAAACAAAAAAGCAAAATATCTAGGTGGACTCAACATAGTGTAAGAAGACATTCTTATCAGAGTATCAGAGTCTTTTACTTGGAAATTCAAAATGCTGATGAGCTGTTATAAGTTCCTTTTTAAGGAAATCCGAACCTGTCAAAATGCAGGGGAAAATAGGAAGGTTGAACATTATACCAGAAAATGGGAATAGGTACTAGGAAGTTTCTATGCATTTCTCCTAATTATACTACTAAATACAAGTGTTTATCATTTCAAATTAATAATAATAATGAAAATATTTTTTGCATTGTGACTAACCATTACAATTTTAAATACATGAACAAGGAGTGTTTCCTTCCCAGATGTATAGAAGTTTTGCTTGCAATATACTTGCTAAAATGTAACCTTTCCTGTGAAGACATAGATTTGATTTCTACATCATGTCAAACCAATATAGAGAATTCTGAATTCTGAATCAGCTCATGGGACCACCAAAGTCTATCAAAATTTAAAAGAACCAGTGTCAGTACATATTTCTAGCTCCCACAGGTGCTAAGCAAAAGGTATGAACTTTCAAAAACCATTATTTTTAAATGGAGTCTGATTCCTAGAACTTATCAAGAGCACTGGTTATTTTAATAGCATGACAGATATGAAAAAGTATAGTTAACATGTCAATCTCTAGTTTGATCTCCTTACCACAGAAATAAGCATTATTTTTTATATGTTATAATTGGAGATAGAGAATCAGTATGGAAAGTTTTCAAGTCTCAAATCAGTAAGGAAGGTTTTTAAGTCTCAACGTATGTCATTATTACATTTTCTGAATGTTTGCTGAGGGATTCTTTTTTTGCATGTGTGTTTCTTTTTTTTTTTTTTTTTTGCTATAACCTTTGTTACATATATGTGGTGACACTCCTATCCATGAAAACAACATATTCAGTGACCCCTTCCCATAGTCAGGGAGACTAAAACATCCCCATGTTAACAACACTGTTTCCAGCACAAATCCAAAACACAACTCCGTATGAGCTCTATTCCAGCCCAAACCTCTATACAATAAAATAAAATTCAAGAAGTTGATTACACAAATTTTTATGTAAAAATTCCACACTCTTGGGTTTTGGATATTTAGCTCCATAAAGGAAACATTATATGGGTTGAGACATAAGCTGGAGGAAAATAACTCAATAAAACAGACTTAGAAACTTAGAAACATCTTGCAAAATCTTCACATCTTCCAGAAATCTTTGATGCAGAGATTTTTCATCAAAACATTTCCTTAAATTTTTTGCTACCTGTGAAAGGGAAGGATATCTGAATACAAGACAGAAACAATTAGTTGCCTAGAAATAGGCTTTCTGCATTATATCTTTAATATTTTGCATCTCAAGACCACATAATAGCATATGAAGATGTCACTTGAATGATAGCAATTGGCTGAACATCAGTGTTACCACTGAACTCATTCGCACAATCACAGCCCAATTCAGTGCATATCCACAGCTATTTATCTCCATTCTGTAGTTTCACCTGCTTCTTTCTTAGTATGAATAAATCATTAGAACAGATGGCAAAACCTTACCAATAAAAGGCACTCTTATTCTCAGTGTTAGCCCACCACACTCAAATGACATCTATTTGTTAAAGAAAGGGAGTACTTCCATGTTGTGGGAATGTTTTCTGTTAAAATCCCTGATACTATTAAAACAACCAAAAAGAAAACTATTCATTCAATCCACAGAACTAGATCCTTTCATTGCAATCTTTAGCTAATTACAGATGGCTTATTCTGATTATGTTCACTTTTTTGAAGCCTATGTACAACCAAATAACACAACTAGAATAACGTGTCCCCTATGGTCAGAAAATAGGATGCATTGTAAAGCAGCCAGATCTCGAAGAGGAAACATTATTGAAATGCAGTGAGATTATTAGTCAAAGACCTTACTCATGTATGATTGCTTATGGACATGTTCAGATGCAGCTCAGGCTGACAAACTTGGAATTGTTAAAACTTCCCATTGGCACAACAAAGCCAAGAGTGAACTAAGGTATTTTCTGCAATCCTTTCTACACATAATATGAATGGTATATCTTCATCATTGATCTAAGTAATAATAATTTTTTTCTCTGAATTTTCTTATTAGCACTCACACTGTAACCATCCATCCAGTATAAAAATTTAGATATAAAAACCTAATAATTTGAAGATACAAAAGTAAAGGTGGGAATACTAGTCTTTGCTTTATCTGTAATATACCTGAAGTGTCAGATTTCATTTCCAACCTCTGCATTCTTTTTTTATGATTGCTGTTTCTCTCAGATTATATTAAGACTCTAGCCTGAAGAATGTATTTTTTATTTAGAATCAAATTTCTGTTTGCATTTAAGTTCTCCTATATCCCATTCAAGTCACCAGCTGAATATCATCCAGAAATCATGGCATGTTAGTGAAGCAGTACAGACCTTGTTTTATACTGACAACACACACTATTTCATAATACTAACAAACAACCTGTAAGAAGGAACCATAAGAATAGCTCATGAGTAAAAAGGCTTGGACATGAATCCTTATCTTAACTTGCTATAAAGTTAAAGGAATAAAAAATTAGTATAGCTTGTTTTCAGGATCTTTTTAGATTTGATATATTGTGAACTTGCCCAGAGGTCAAACATTTGAGCTTTGTGATTTGCTCTATAATATATTCTATGAAACCTCAGTGCACCCATTAAGGGTTAACCATTCAGATATCTCACAACCTAGATTATGTGTGTTATTTCATTTTCTTCAAGTAACACATTTCTGAAATTTTGAATAGTGTAAATAAATTCTGATTAAGATCAATGACATTACTGAAAAAAATCCTTCTTATAAGTTAAAAATGTTTTAATAGAACTTTTAGAAAGCTTTTGATGTGAATTTAGTGAAGATCAAAGTGAGAGATTTGACAGTCCTAGAGCCCAAATTTAAAAAGAGGGAAGAATCCTAATGAGCATGTTGCATTAATCACTGACTGAGGCACTGCGCTTCCACAGAGCCAATGTTATTATCCTGCTAACTGAAATGAGATTGATGCACTTGTGGGATGTAAAAACATATGAATGAGATAAGTCTCACCTGTGCAGAGCAAACACTGATGAGGAAAATATCTAAGCAAAACAGTGTACACAAATATTTTATTAATGCACTAAAAAAGTATTTGGCATTTATTATATCTACAGACGCTATGCCACTGTATTACTTTGTAGTTCAAAGCATTTTAAAATATCTGCATGCTAGAGAACTTTTCATCTTAAATCCACTAAGGACCATTAAATTATAAATTGTGAACACATCTATAACACAGGCACTCTAATTTAACCCAGTTACTCTTGCAGTAAATGCAATGGCCTGTGTTGTTATGAGGCAAGACTTACTTTCAAGAAGAGAAGAATCTATCACTCCAAATAACTGATAAATTATTAAAGTGTAACGTCAAATTTAGAATAACTCGGAATTTACATTCCAGATATTGTCTCTCATTACACTTTTCTTAGATAAATTAAAGTCTTTTAATATTCACTATTTTTTCTCCATAAAAGCATGACTATGGGAAATGTTGAAGAATGTGCTTGGCTAAATTGCACTTAGACACTTAATATACTATAAATGTGGTTAAATGTAAGTATAATATTGAAAAATTGCTTATGAGTACTAAACAATTACTTGCAGATACCTGACAACTTAATTTCCCATATATACTTGACTCATTTACATAAATAAAAATACTTATATTTGAAGCAAAATAGCAAAAGAGAAAATATAAATTCACTTCTTCTAACCATTCAAATATTCCCCTTTACCTGCATGGAAGATTTTGGGACAGAATTCTATAAAAAAAAATGTGGTTTACAAAGCAGAAATTGGAATCAGGTAAAAAATGAAAGAAAATTTGGTTTCAGAATCTCTAAGTGAATTTAAAACAGTATAATGAGTATGCATCAAAATCAATATATGTTTTGAAATCATAATTTTTGTCATCATCAGAACATAAGTCATAGGTCTGTATCTATACTTAGAAATTTATTAAATTAGTGGTTCTAGCAGGCTGATCCTAGTTAAATGCCAGCCACCCACCACAACCACTACATCTCTCCTCTCAACAAGTGGACACAGGAGAGAAAATACAGCAGAAAGTTCATGAGTTGAGATAAAGAGTGGCACAGATGACTTGCCAAATACCTTCACAGTCAAAACAAACTCAGCTTGGGGATAAGAATGGAATAACGAAACAAGAGAAGTATAATGGGAAGTAACCCGAAATCCTAAAATCACCTCCCTCCCTTCCTCCCTCCTTTCTCAGCTCCACCTCCTCCTGCAGTGGTGCAGGAAGACAGGGAATGGGGGTTATGGCCAATTCATTACCCATGGCTTCTCCCACTGCTCAGGGAAAGGACTTCCCATGCTCCAGTGTGGGGTCCCTCCCATGAAAGACAGTTCTCCATGAACTTCTACAAAGTGAATCCACCTCATGGGCAACAGATCTCTGAGAACTGCTGCATTGTGGGTCCCTCTTCCACAGGGAGCAGTCACTCAGGCACAGCCTATGCCAATGTGGACTCCCCATTGGGTCACAAGCCCTACCAGGAAACCTGTTCCAGTATGGACTCCTCTCTCCACAGGTCTGCAGATCCCTGCCAGGACCCTGCTCCTGCAGGGGCCTCCCTTGGGGTCACAGCCTCCTGTAAGGCATGTGCCTGCTCCAGTGTGAGTCTCCCAGGTGCTGCAGATTGATCTCTGCCTCCCCATGGATCTGCATGGGTTTGGAGCATAGCTGCCTAACCATTATCTGCGCCATTGGCTCCAGGGGAATAAATCTCAGCTCTAGTGGCTGGAGCACCCCCTGCCCCTCCTATTCCACTGCCTTTGGTGTCTGCAGAGCTGCTCCTCTCACATATTCTTGCCCTGGTCTTCTCTGGCTGCAATTAATCCGTGTGACAAATTTCCCTCCTTCTTGAACATGTTATCACAGACAAGTTACCATCATTTTGGATGGTAACTTGTAACTTTATAGGCTGAGCCTTGGCCAGAGGCATGTCCATCCTGGAGCTGTCTGGCATTGGTTCTGCTGGACGTGGTTCCAGAAGGTTCTCATGGAAACCACCCCTGTAGCCCCCTGTCTTCCAAAACCTGCCTACACAAACTAAATACTGCAGTTGAAACATTTTAAGTGCAAAATATTCTGAATTTTAGTTCAAATAATCAGATTCACACAGAGGAGAAGAACTGGAGAGGCTGTTCATTGAAAGCTTCAGCTGGCTGCAGACTAATTTTCTGATGTTTTATAGCAAGTTACAACTTAACTGTAACTGTGAGCATCATAGGGAGGAAACTCTGAGTATGGTTCTCTTAATAAAAGTTGCAGAGATATGATCATTTTTCACGAGTGTGTGTTTCTGTGAGTGGCTCTTTAGTTCATAGTCACATGCCTATTTCCTCTTCTGGCCATCTCCTGGTCAATATCTCCCAAATAAAACAGATAAGTGAAAATCTCAGTGTTACTAAGAACTCAAAAATTTTGTCAAAATTGATATTCCTTAGGTGAAGAGAGTGGCTTTGTCAGTGAACCTAATGAGAGAAAACATGGGGGGAGCATCACACGGATTTTTCTGGACTGGACTTCAAATATTGCAATGTGTACAAAAGTGTTACAAATGCTTCAGCACTGAGAAGCGTTATCTGTCTCAGTTAATACATTTACAGACATGTTTAAGTTTGTACAGAAGTCAAATCTGGGAGAAAATAGATTTCTGCTGCTAAAAGGATTGCTGCTTTTTCTTTGGAATTTCTTTTTGCTTCTGTTCTGAATTTAAATTCATAGGGATTGGTTATGTGGAGACAGCACTTATTACGATAGGATAAAGTTTGTTAGTTAAACTGCTTTATACTTTAGTTGCTACATTTTAGAACAAAAGAGGCCTTTTTCTTTTTTTCTTTTTTTCTTTTTTTCTTTTTTTCTTTTTTTCTTTTTTTTTTTTTCTTTTTTTTTCTTTTTTCTTTTCAAGGCAGCAGAAACTGAGATAGAAATGAGAAGGCTCTGGAGGCTACAGCTGTTGCACAAGAAATCTCCTTTTGGTGCTCTCGTCCCTAGTTCTACTACAAGCAGTTGCACTGTAGAACACATCATTTTAGTCCAGACTTGTGTTGCAAAGATGCAGCTTCTGGTTCCTGATTGACTCTGACATAGATATATGTGACATAAGGGCTAAATCTCATACCTCCTGCATTTACAAGACTTTGGATTAAACTCTCATACTCACCTTGGAGAATAATATACTGATGGAGAAAAATGTGCCATGCTACATTGTTGTACAGCAGAGTAAAGAATTATTGATTGTGGAATTCAGATGAATAAATATGCTTTCATTAGAGTTTGCTTAAATGCTTCTTTTTGTTTTTGATAGTTTTTAACCTGACTCTACACATATTGAAACTGATCATCTTATTTAAAGAGCTTGTGAGTTTGATCCCAGATAAGGTTTTTCAGACAAAAATGCTGCTTCTCTCTACTAATGACTGCTGACTACTAGGATTGATGAAGTTCTCTTTATGAAAATTTCTAGATAATGTACAGGCTAAACCATGGTGTACTGAATTATTCATAACCAAACAACACTCTCTGGAATGGTTTCATGTTTACAAACCAGACATTTTAGAATTAGCCCAAATCAGCAACCACACAGTTCTGTGTCCTACACATAATGAGGAAATATTGATGGTAGATTTTGATTAAGAGATCCCAAGCTGACTGTGAATAGCAGAAGTGATTTGTTCAGCTCATTGAAGGAAGAAAGCCAATGGATCCAAGCACTTTCATCCAGCTAGCCATAAAATTACTACCAAGGTCACAGAAACACCTCTTGACTGTTCACTCCCTGATCCAGGAAATGATTTGGCAAAAAGTACCTGAGGCAGCAGTACATACATGTTTTTATTTTAGGCTATTGTTATTGTGCTTTACAAATTTTGGTAAGAATGTGGTTTTTATCATTTGTTTCACTGTAAGTCTTTTATTTGCACTTTCAACCAATCAATACTTGTGTTTTTCAAGCAGTCCAAGAGCCATACTACAAATGCAACTGACTTTATTTTTATTTAATCATTACTTTTGAATTGGAACATGCTGTTCACTGAAGTAGATACTGAAGTACAATCTGGAAGACAAAATGAAAGTGGAGTATAAAGATTGCCTATTATTCTGAGCCATATCCTGCCACGATTTCTTTCTGTACCCATTCCTATCTACCCATTTCCTGCCTTTCACTATTGCATTTTAGTTATGTGTATAATATGATTATATATTATATGTGTTACATATTGCAAGTTAATTTTCATATTTTGAATAGTTATTTTAATACTCCTTTTCCATGTCTGTGAATTCATTGCATAAATCTTTTTTTCCTTCTATTACATAAACAAAAATGTATTCAAAAGCATTACAATGAGCTCATTCTTTTCGAATTGCTTGGTTCTTCTGCATGCAAAACTGTGGAGCATATTCAGCTTTTGAATCCAAAGATGAGGACATGACAGATACAATTCAAAAGAGTGATTCAAGTAACTTATTTAAAAGACATGATAGCAATGTAGGAGATGGAAAAAATAAGTTTCAGTAGATTTCTATGTTTGCTATAGTCTGTCGAATGTAGAAAGTTCACTAATAAGAGGGGAAGGCAGAGGGAGAATTTCACTAAGGATGAAATATGTGATTTGATAAAAAGGTTCAGAGAAAGCTTTTCATATAATATCAATATTAAAAAACCAAACTAATTATATTTTGGAGGAAAGAACAGCCCTGGCTGATAAAGGACAAAGTAACTTTCATATTGGTAAGAGAAATCTAAAAGGAAGCTTCGAATCTGCTGCTTACAATGGTCTAGATATAAAAAAATACAAATATGAAAGAAGAAAAACAGTAATGAAATTTTGGTAGTCTGCAGGAGGGTTATTATTTGGGTTTTAGGGGTTTTTTTGGTGGTTTTTCTTATTTGTTTTTGTTTGTTTGTTTGCTTGTTTTTTTGTTTGGGGTTTTTGTTTTTTAGGTTTTTTTTGGTTGGTTGGCTGGTTGGTTGGTTGGTTTGGGCTTTTTTGGGAGGGTTATTGTCATGAATCCTTTTAGAGAATTACCTTTATCAGCTTTTGAAAAAAACCCCAAGATTTCTGTTTGTACCATCAAATGTCTGCTATGTTCTTAGGGATAAATTTGTGCAACAACATAGAGAGAAGAACTAATAGGAAAACCCTTTCAAACAGCGCTGTATGTTTCATGTTCTCCTTTGTATTTGAAATCTGGCATAAAAGAGGCTTTTCTTTTTTCAGTCAGTACCCTATCAGCAGGATATCTAGACTCTGTGTGTTACCTAGATATCATGAAAGAACCCACTGCCAATAAAAGTATCTGACATCATACTTCCAAAAAGAAATAGATCAGAACACTAAAAGATTAGCTTACACATTAATGAAATTTATAACTGACAAAAATTTTGATAAAAATCCATAGATGATAAGTAGCATTTTCAATTAATATAATAAAATTCACTTCCTTACCACACACATAAATGTCCTGCTCTAATGGAAATACATTTCAGAAACACTATCAAAGGTGTTCTCCTTTATTTCAGTCTCTTCTTGTATAGGTTACCTTTTTTTTGATGGCTTAAACTTCTATAGATGAGAAAGCAAAGTTTCAATGATTTTTTTCCTGTTTATTCAAATCAAAGACTCTGAACATTTTTTTTTTATAATTTTTTAAACTTTTTCTGCATCTATTAAGCTGTATCTTTGGACTTAATTTCTTTAAAAATGTAGTTTTTTAAAGTACATATAACTGCAGAAAAAGAAACTGAAAATCACTTATCACAGATTTTCCTTTTCTGATAGGGTTTTATTCCATTACAGCTTTTGCTTTGCAATTTGTTTATGCTTCTCTCAAGTCCTTCTATCTAACTTATGCCTGCTCTGAGCTTCTGGCCAAGCTGTTATCTGTTATTCATTGTCATCTTTCCTATGCCTTTTTTTTTTTTTTTTTAAGTCAACTCACATCTCCAAGACTCAAATAAATGGAAGTAATATTGACAGTGTATTATCCAATGCAAAAGCACAGCAAGTCCAAAATAAGTGTGTGTGTTTCCTTGGAAGACTTTATTTATCAGTGGAAGTTTTATATCTAAAGCATATATTTTTTGAAAATTATTCTTCTTGCTAAAATATCAGCAGAAATTAACTGTTAAACAATGCTCTATTAATATCTCTGAAAATACTTTTCATGAGTTTCTTAAATCCTTTTGAAAGAGGGGCGGAGATTTTACAACACAGAACAGCTGTGCAGCAGTGTTAAAAATGTAGACTTCTCATGGCTTTTGATCTGAATTTACCACATAATGCAAAGTATTTTTGTTAAAACATGGATTTAATATATACAAGACATTATTCTATGTTTTAATTTAATTTATGAGTGCTATTTGTGTTAGTTTGTAATTATTTTTATTACTTGATTTATTATATTATTTAGTCCTTCATAAGAACATTTTTTCACTAAGAACAATGATTAATATGAATTACAATATTTCACCATATAAAACCTGCCATAATAATTTTTCAGATAGGGATATATGGTGTTTAGGGGCACTTTCACCCATTAACATCTGCAAAAGGGATTTTCTTCAATTTTATGGGAATACAAGAAAACTTTATATTAAAAATATGAAAATTACACTGAAATGAATAGCATATTCATGCATAAATGGATTTAATTTCAATTTGGTTCAATTAAAGTGAATTGAAGTAGGAGGGAACACAATTTTGAAACCTTTTATATCTATCAAGTCCCTTTCTATTTTACTTTGTATTTTACTTGATAAGTGTTTAAAACTCTTAGGCAACCACAGACTAAAAGCCCATCCTAGGTAACAAGAAATAATAAAACAGATGTTCTGACATGATTTCTTTAAAATAACGATTCCTGATAAAAGCAAGCTGTATATATTAAATTGTTTCATTAAAGGGTTAGTTTTGATATTAACTGAGAGTTTAACTAGCTGTGTGTGTGTGTGTGCTTTACAGTGTCATGTCATTGTATTTTCATGAAAGATAAAGATTCATACTTCAGAAGAGTCAATAGATGTGAGATTAGGATACTGAGACTAATATGGTGAATGTCAACTGCCATCGTTTATGGCATTGGCTGAAAGTCCAGGCAGCAATAAGCAAATGTTCTTAAATTCAGTTTGGAGGAAAACAAACCAAAACATCAACAAAACGACAAGGTTTGTCCCATGCAGAAAAAAAAAAAAGGAGACAAGAGCTCATCATTGTTTATGAAACTGTATATTTGACTTCTAACTAGGAATAGAATGACATATTGTGATTGATAATGACTGAGAAGTCAAAATAGACCAAAGGCAATCTATATGACTGTTACTTTTGCACATTTTTTGGCAAGTTCAAGTGAATGAACAAACATGAAAGGTTTTGTAGTAGAGTCATTATTTAGCAGAGCACCAATGAGTTTAAGAATTTTTTTTTTTCCTGATTAACCCATCTGAAGTCCTGCCAAGGGGTTTGGACATGTCACATGTACTTGAAATACTTTGTTCAATTTCTTTGTTTTAGCACAGTTCCTTAAGATTTCAGTTGTCAAAACAACTGGGAATTTATTAAATTTCATCTGGAATTTTATTTAGGAGGAACACTTACATTCACAAATTCATATCTTCAAAGCTTTAATCTTAGCATGAAAACGTAAAAATGAAAGAAATGCTCGATTCTGTTATCACAAGCATGACCAGAGAACTTTCAAGCATGAACACATACTTTCATATATCCAGAATTAAAGGTTCAGAAATTTGCTCCATTTGTGAATTGATAAGTAGGTATTCAAACATAGATATTTTACAATTATCACATCCCATAGCCCTTGCACATTACTCAACTGTATGTGCAGAGTTACTTTATTAATTTGAGGTGAAATTTTTATCTGCTAGATGGGGAGGGGATATCAGGAAGAGCCAGTGTTTCAGTTACTTAATGGAAAGTAGTGGGATTTTGTTTTTAAATAAGCTTGTTATATGTTTAGGGAAGGTACATAGACATTAATCATGACAGATTTTGGGAAGGAGAGTACCCCATCTCAGCACGGCCCAGGTCAGTTCAGCTAAACATAGTTGTTAAAATACAGTGTTCTATATATAGAACTCTCTATATAGGCTCTTTAGCCTTTGTCCACTAAAAATATTGCATTTTCTTATTGTTCCTAGTCCCTACTTACTGTCTTTTACAAAAGAGGTATAATTTTTCAGATTTGTTTTTTTAACTTACTAGCACTTAATAATAGCACCAACTTTGCTTTCTCTTATGTTAGTACACGTTAATAAGAGACAACAACAGCAAAGATATTAATACATTCAAAACACATGCAAGAAGGGTATAATATCACCTAGAAAGAAAGGAAAATGAGAACTAAAGTGGAGATAAGAGCAATCAGTCATATGGATTTTCACTTCGCTGGAAAAACTGAAGCATAAGAACATGGAAGAGTAAAACAGATTTTCTAATTCTACTCTATCACTGAGTATAATTTTGAGGAACACTTTGACAACTTGTATTTAAGATGTTTCCATGCTGATAATGCTACACTGAACATTTCCTTTAAATTGTTCGACACTATTGTAGTCTTCCTTTATACCTACTTTAATTTCTTGTGGTGGAAAACTGATGGTTGCCATGACTTTAAGAATGGGTATGGAGCCTAATTCGCTGCAGACTAAAGTCTTTAAAAGACTCTTCTTTGTCTAAAATGAGCTGTATCATGGCAGTATTGGTTTTCAAATAAAAATATTTGTGAAGGATTCAGAGACATAAGGCTCAACACTGAACGGGTCCATACAATTTGTTCACTACATTCCTTGATTTGTTATAGTTTCTGTTCTATTTCCCAGTTTTCGAAATGTTGAAGTCAAGGCAGGAAAGTAAAAATTTACTGGATTCTATGCCATGCTTTCACACTGTGTCCTCAGAAATACACTTCTGCTTTTCAGTAAAGCACTGTTCAAATATTCGCATCATTTTGCATTAAATCTTTAAATAAAAAAAGTCATGTCTAGTGTGGGATTTAAAATATAAAGGTAAAATTTCCATCAATCATGCTTTTATTAAGGGATTTAAAATTACACTTGATTTTTTTTTTTATATCTTAATGGAATATTTTTGAAAGAGTCTTATATATGTGATACAACTTAGAAACTTACCCATACCATGATCAACATGTAAGCCATCTACAATAAGATTACCCTCTTTGGATCATCTCTGAATAACCCTGTGGAAATTCTTACTTTGGTCTTCCGACTTTAGAAGAAACCTGAATAATTTATATTCTTCAAACAGAAGTTAATGTCAAATGGTAACAAGTAAAAGACTAAAGAAGCAACAAAAATATTATTAATGAAATAAAAAAAAAATCCCTGTGCTCTATTGTGTTCCATGCCAAATATATTCCTTCAGAAAAAAGTTAATGATGATGGTATGCTCTATATTATATTTGAAATATGCCTATGGTAAATAAAAAAAAGAAACAAAAGCAACAAATGTAACAAAGATATCAGGATGTGATCAGTTTCAATTCAGTATTTTAAGAAAATTATAACCCAAGGCAGAATGCCTAGAAAATGACTGCAGAGTGTATACTGTTACTTTAAGCGTCTCTAAAAAGAAGTAAAAGGGTGTTGATGGAGTTTTTTAATCCACTTTTTTCCTGTAATGACTCTTGTGCATTCACTGAATATTCATTTGCTTTTACTAAGAAAAAGAAATATACTCTTGTTAAAATTAAAAGGAAACATTAGGAATAGTGAATAATACAAATATGAAAAAGAAGAAAAGGACACAAATGCAATTTAGAAAGTGCAATTTTTGCAGGGGTTCAAGGGCTATCTTTGCAGTCTGCTACTTCTGAGGACAAGACCGAAGGAGGAGTGCATAAACAGATTCTTTGAGCAAAGGAAAACCTCTCTTCACAAGAGATGCTACAGACTATTACTCGCTGCTTCTAAGTGCCTATTTCAATAAAAAGAATTTGGAATATTATAGCAGCTAGTAATTCAGGCACACTGCCTGTTATTAGACCCCCTAAGTATGGCAATGAATGCTCCTCTCAAATAGTGATCAACTTCTTCCTTCTTGACCTGCTCATAAAGAGAGCTTGTTGAACATGTTATTCAGGGTTCAGTACAAAATCCACTTGAACCCTTCAAGTCGAAGGATTCTGCTTATTGATTTCTTGCCAAAGAAAATATTTAACTAATTTTAACCACCAGAAACTCTTCCTCAATGAGGTAGTTACCAGAGCTATATACCCTACAGCTTCCACTAGCCTGTGCCACATAGTTAGATTGACTCCTTGGTGTCTGAAAATATCATTAAAACTGAACTATCAAGAATTCTTTACTCCTATAGAAGCGTTCCAGAACATTTTGTTCCTATGGAACACAGGGAATAAAGAATGCAGAGGAAAGAATGAGGATTGGAAAAAATAGTTCTGTGAACCCAAGATATGTATTTAGAATATTTTATGAGTTTTTTAGAAGTAGGAGAAAATATCCCCAGCCTTTACAGTGTCCTTTTTCTATGGCTTATATATTGCAGACTTCAAGTCGGTGTTAGTAGTTACAGGTAAGGCTATGCCTCTCTTTTCTCTCTGTGAAGGAAGATATTAATATATTAAGATCCTTCAACGTAGACATATGGAAAAATAATACATAAATCTCTTTACCTTATCTTTTTTTTTTTTTTTTTTTTTTTTGCAGATTTTCAATCAGCTCCATCTGTAAATAGCAACTGAACTTCCTAAACTTCAGATGAGAATCAAATAAAATGCTAACCTGAGCATCTCTAAAATTATTTTGGGCATTGCATTTTTTCCACCTCACTCACAGCTAATTTAAAAGCCTATGCATGATTTAAAGGTTTTCTAGCTGGTCCATGAAACAGGATGTAAACCAAAAGTATGTAATTTTAGACTGTTGAATCTAGTCAATCAGGACTGGCAATATCTTGGTAACCTCATCCTGAAAGAACCACAGGCAGAGAGAGAAATTGTCATTATTTTTAGGCAAAAACCATTTTCTTGTCTAGTCTGAACTATACTGATCTCTACGTAGCTATCTACCTGTACAGCTTATGTGTATTCAGATATTCTGTTTTAGAGATCAGCTACTCTAAGCATGAAGACTTTATTATTTAATTAACAAATTAGTGAACACTGTAAAGTTGACCTTCACAGGCAAAGAATTCTCTTTTTAAAACTTTCCTTTTTAAACACAGAACATTATAAGTCTATGTTATTTACCCACAGAATATCTAAAGAACTTGTCAACTTGGGAAGGGCAGGGGAATAAAGAAGAAAAAAACCAAAGCTCCTAACTACAAATTCAAATGTTGAAACTGACAGAGTTTGGTCTCCAGACAGGCCACGCTGTGAGCACTTGACTTATTAGTGCCAAAGAATCAAAGAGTATGCAAGATACAACTCTTTGGATTGTTAGCAGAAATTTATTTGCTTTAAATATGTTAGTTGGCATTTTTTTTTGCATTTTTGAATTCAGATTATTCCTTTTTTCAAGACCAATAGACATATAAGAGAAAGAAGACAGGCTATAGAGACAGTTAGGAGGAGAGTCAGCCAAATCTCTGGCCAAACTGCTGAGATACCAGGTAGAGATCTAGAAGAGACAACCTGTGGAAACAATAGAAACAAAACAGCGATGGACTCCGTGTGATTTCTCAAAAGAGAAGCAGTCAAAGAAGCAGCTCCTGTGTCAAGCTGAAGAACATCAGATTTCTGAAGATTTAGTGAAAAATGTAACATTTTATGGCATTTGAAATGTAGATGGTAAACAGAGTTTAGATACATCATTAGAAAGGAAAGAGGATTAGATAGGTGACTGATATACTGAATCAATGAATTTTTGGTACAGTTTGTACCAAAAAAAAATCCCATCCAAAACCCTGAGGCTATTAGAGTAGGATCTGAAGTAGACATTGTGCAAAGTGTTGACTATTCAAGAATTAATCATTTATATATGATTAACACAGTGACTTGAAATGCTTTGTGTCTCTGGGACTTTGAGGAAGGAGGAGAGGGAAGGTGTTCAGGGCGAGACAGATCTGGTGGCTGTAACTGGTAACAAAAGGGGGAAAAAGATTTACCAAAAATATCTCTATATGAAAGTAAGGATTGAAAGTCCATGTGTGTCTCACTGTTATTACTTATTTCTGAAGAGCCTTAGAAAAGTCAAAGAAAAAATAAATCACAATAGGTGACTATTAACTCTGTTGCACACTTGAAGGTTTGCTTATAACTCTGGGAATTATGCTGTGTAAGTATTCATTTCTGGTTTAGAATAGCTGCTCTGCTCTGACACCAACTGCATGATATTTATGGAAATAACTACAAGAAAATGCACCTTCCCTTCTCCCCACTGTGTGAGGGGAGCAAAAGCAGAAAAATCAAGTGGTACATTAAGTAGAGACCAGAATTCAGATGTGTGGGGTTTCAAACTTTTTAGTGTACTGGCATACTACTGTGTGTCCTGGTTCCAGCCAGGATGGGGTTAATTTTTTGCAGTAGCCAGGAGAGGTCATGGCCAGGCGACAGAGGTTAATTAATATCACCCTACATTATTGCTGGGGGTAGGGTTAAGAGATTCCCAGGGAGACGGGTTCCTTCTAGCCCAGCAAATCTGGCAAGGGACATTGTCTATTGTTGGGGTTTTCCATGTGAATTGCTCCCTTTCCTTGTAGCTTCTGTCATTAGAATTGTTGCTATTACTGTTTGTTTTGTTATCTGTTTGCTCTCCCCAGTAAATTCTTCATATTTCAACCTGTGATCTTTTCCTTTTGTGCCTCCAATGCTTCTCTCCATCCCCCCACATGGGAAAAAAGGAGGGGAAAAGCAGGGGATCAAGGGAGTGGCCTATGGTTTGGAGAGTCTCAGTGGTGAGGTTGAACCACCATTCCTAAACCACACCCAGTGAAAGGTTTCATTTTATTATTGTGATCTTTTTCCACTTTTACAAGTGAAAGCCACATGGACAGGAGCAAAATAATAAAAAAAATATGATTCTCTATTTTAATATACATAAAAAATAGTCTCATTCAAGAAATAAAAGTTCTAATACCATTATAAGAACATCTCTGACACATCTCTCCAGGTTTTGGGTATATTTACAAGTAGTTTAATTCATTGCAAGTTTTTAAATATAGAATTTAAGTATCATATGCAGACCTAATGTCTTTCACATCGGTCAAAGTCTGTTGAGAAATTAAAAATTAAAATAACTCACCCAGCAAACTAAAGTAAATAGGTCTTATATTACTTACAGGAAATACCCCAGGAGACTACAGCAAATTTAGATTACTACTGAATTTTAAGGTTGCTCATGTCTTTCTAAACCTGACCAGGTATCTAGTGAAGAGATGCAAATAAAGAGAAATTTAGATTGTGGATGAGCCAGCTACTGAATGTTCATGACTTAGAATAGTATTTTATAATTTACAATTTATGACTTTGTTTTAGAGAAGAGTGACAGCTTGGGTAAACATCTCCATTTTTAAGTAGTACTGTTTATTACAAAGATGAAAATTAAAAAAAAAAAGAGTGTCTTTTTTCTCTTTTTTGTTTGGCCTACTTAGCCAGTATTCAAACAAGTCATCACTATTGCTATGGATGCACATGATAGTATATCTAATAGGATGCTGACTTTGGGTAGAGTTTGCCATATTATTTGCTATAGCAGGGAAAAGCAAAACTGACAATTCAATGGCATCTTATAAATAAGCAGACAGTGATGGAAAGATAGGTAGAAAGTAAGGCAGTTGGAAATATTTTCAGATTCTAGACAGGGTTGATCATACTTTGAATGAATAAGGAAAAGGTGGCTTTTACATCATAACTGAACAGTATTTTCCATAGCTGTTTTAAATTGATATAGTCTTAATTTTCTGCTTCCTATTGAAACTGGCAGCATTCTTGGAAAAGGATAAACGATAGAGACAGAAAAGGGAGGATATAATGTCATTCGGTTCTACAACAAGCCTCATGAGACAGTATTTTGACAGCAAATCCTGTCAAAGTAAGACTCCTGAATAAACAACATGAAGTTTGTTCTCTGAGATCTTGCTCTAGAAAAAAATGAGTTCCATCCCCCCTGCCATGAGGAGCATGGCTCCATTAGACCAGCTTATCCAGAGCTCTGTGGTTTAGAACACCTCCAGGGATGGGGAATCCACAACCTCTCTGGGCAGTCTGTTCCCATGCCTCACTAATTCACATAATCATAGCTATAATACATATGTAAAAAATACTAAGTTACAAAAACAGATCTGTTCTGACTTGAGGTGTATACTTCTTAATATCAAATATGTATTTCATGACTCACCTAAAAAGACACAAAAATCACAAATCTTCATAGAAATTATGTTAATACACATCATCCTTTCATAAGTGAATTTCAGCGTGTCCATGATGGCTATGGTTCAAAATCAACACAGTGCTGCACTCACAATTCTTCCACCTGGGGCCAAAATTACCCAATGTGAACCCTTACAGAGAAATGTTTGTCTGACCTGTATTTGAAAGTTCCTATTCTGCCTTGCTTCAGTCTTTCTCCTTTTTAGACTAATCTGCATTTTATCTTTTTCTATTTTTAAGCATGCCCCTGCCAAGGTGCTGGCGTTGGGAAGAATGCAGGGGCAACCTCTTTAAGGGGAGGTTCTAATGGAACGACCTTCTCTGTGAGGTGCTGGTTCCGATAAACCCATCACTGAGGAGACACAGCTGAGCTCCTTAGTCAAGCTGGCAGTTCTTCTGGGAAAATTAGAGTAAGAAAGGGCAAAACCACCACAGATCAGTAGGAGGGGAAAATGAGAAAATAAGTATCAGAAACTTCTGTGAAGATCAGGGTAAGGGAAAGAAGAGAGGAAGAGGAGGTGCTTGAAGCACCAGAACAGAGATTCACTTGTGGAGCAGATACCCTCGCTGCAACCTGTGGAGAACTCCACACCAGAGCAAGGGCACAGTCGCTGAATGAGCTGTAGCCCATGGAGCAGCAGGGGAATAGTGTGAGGAGAAGGAGCTGTTATGGACTGGCTGTATTACACCACCAGCCTGCATTGCACAGAGCAGGGAGATAGAGTCTGAGATGCAGGAGAGAGTTCAACTCTGGGAAAGGAAAGGAAGACAGTGTTATATTAATTTGTCTTTGATTCTCACAATCCAAATCTATTTTAACAGACAGTAAATTAAATTTTCTCTAAGTCTAGACTGTTTTTCTCCTGATAGTATTTGATAAGGGATTTCCCTGTCTTTGTCTCACTTTACAAGTTTTTTTATCTTATTTTCTTCCTCCAATCCCATTAAGAAGGAGAAGTTTGAGTGGCTGGGTGGGGGTCTGGCAGCTTGCCAAAGTCAGCTGTCTACAGTATAACCTACCAGAAAAATGGGGGAGAAAAAAGAAAAAAATCTCAGACCCCACAAGAATAAAATACTTCTGGATTATATCTCTATGATACACAGTTTTGCAGTGAAGCAGATTTCAGGGAGAGGTTATGAGAAGAAATATATGGTTTCAGTCTGTGCCTCACTGATAATATTGATTTGTAAAGGCAAACTACCACTTCTGCTACATCTCCATCATTCCATAGTCCTGATGTTATGCTGCTCTTGCAAATTCATTAGCGCTAAAAGGATCAGCATGTATCATTTGGCCTGTATCTGTGAGGAGGCACTTGCTAAGAAAGTTATTTGGCTGCCCAAATATATGTTGTTTTGGAGCTGCTAATTTTTTGAAGGAAAATGAGTAAATTTTACATGGCAATCAAGGACACCAGTGACCATGTGACTGTCTCATACCTTCCTTAGACCAAACTATTTTCACAGCTAAACTGGACTTTGGAATGAAAAAATCATCATTCAAATTTATGTAGGTGTCAAGTTTTGAATTAAAAAAGCAATTATAAACTGTGTATGTATATGTATATAATTTTATTTTTTAATATTGAGCATCATCCAGGAGTCAAGCTTGTATTGCCAGTCCTTCATATACAAATTTCACAAGAGAATGCCTTTGCACAATTTCAAGAAGATTGTTGTCATTAATTGAAACCTATGTGAGAATAAAATAAATTGCTCTTTTGAAGGATTCTATTCCAGATGCACAGGTCAATGTTTTCCCTACAATTTTCATTTGTTCAATTGTAGGATTCAGGATTGGATTAGTCTTAATGGTTTCTGTAAGGATTTGGTTTAGGTTACAAAAGCTCCTCTTCAAATTTTCTTTGTTTGGGACTTTGAAAATTTTTTACAGATCAGTTTTTTATTTCAGTCTGTTTAAATTTTCAAACTGTAATCATCTGGCCTTGGTCCCCAAAGCCAAAAGTGCTTTCAGCCATGTCAATCATTATCATTAGGGTATAGATATGAAATTACTGGGGTTTCGTTTTAATAAGGTGCATTTCTTACACTAACAAACTTCAGTGACAACTCTCATTCAGTCTTCTGAAAGCCAAACAAACACAAATCTACTAGAGGTTTTTGTTTTCTCTTTTATTGTCTACTCTATTCCTTAGTTTTTAATGGCAAAATGCATTTCTTTTAAATTTTACTGCAAGGCCCAGTGACACATTGAAATTCAAAGTCAGGGGTGTACACTCAAAATGAGCTAGTGTAACTTTAGTTGCTTCATTGGACTGGCATAATTTCATATCAGATGCAAAATCTCAGCAATAATCACTGAATTAGAAAATACAGTAGAGTCCAACTGAAGCATCACTGCTCTGTTTTTCCTTTAAAATTTGCACATAAGAAGCAAGTATTATAGTTTAAAATGTATTATTTAAATATAGTTATTGCCTTGAAACTCATTAGACACACACAATTTATAATGACATTATCAAAATGTCTTCAGTAAGGAATAATACAGACCACCACAGTGAATTAACACACTTGAATAAGAAAAGTGCTGCCTGCTGCACAGAACAACAGTTGGATTTGGTTGAATGTGTCAGATCAAATCATAATTAATAAGAGCATTCACTTTTCTGATATGAACAGAACAGACAAAAAAACCTTCTTGAAGATGTTTACCCCTAGGATAAATGGAGCTCGAGATTAAGACACTGAAGAGCAGGATATCAGTGAGCAGATGTTAGGTGATGGCAGGAATTAGGGATGCTCGTGGGAGAAATGCCTACTGCCAGCTGCAACCACCCTAATTATTGTGAGACAGGGTGCCAGAAACATGAGAAAATGTAAACAAGGGTAATCAGGCTATATTGAAAAGGATGTTTAGCAAAAACTGTCAGATTTACAACAGAAAAAAAAGACTGAAAGTCACTGAGAATTTTCAAAAAATATCTCTATCTGAAAAAGGTCCAGATTATTGGAACCACTGTGACAGAAGAATTTAGAAAATGATCCTTCACTAAATTATTAGGTCTGCAGCAGGATGCACCACCAATGCATATAATTTCTGAGGTCTTATCTCTAATATAAAGACAAGTCTACTTACACCTGAATTTGTTTTGACAGTTCAACTGTTTCTACTTGAATTTACACTTCAATTTAAGGTCAAAAATCCTGTTTGATTTCTCTGTTATGAACAGCCACCCACAAATCACTCAGTAAAAAACCCTGAACATTAATTTTAGACCAAGATAGGCATCACAGAATTTTGCCGGTTGTGGTGGTTTTGGCCAGGATAGAGTTAATAATTTCTTCATGGTATCTAGTATAAGGCAATCTTTTGGATTTTGGACTTCCACTGCAGGGATGAGGAAGCATTTGTGTGGGGCTGGCTGGAGTTAAACCACAACACTGAGGAACTGAAGACCAGAACTGAACCTTGGTTATTTTAATGGACCATGAGCATCTGTGGGAGTGAAGACACATTGTGACTTGGACAAGGATAGTCTGGTCCAGTCAGTCACCCCCCCACAACTCCACACCTCTGATAAGCTGTGCAATTTTTCCTAAGATAAGAATCCTGGGTGGATATGGCAGGAAGAACTGTCTGAATGCTCATGTAATTAAAATATTCCAAACATGGGGGAGCTGTGATGCATTGGTAATATTTTGATACTGTATTAGCAATAAATCTAATTGTAACCATACACATTATCAGTGTCATACCTCTCATGCCTGATCGAGAGTCTTCTAATATTCTGTCACACCTCTACCAGAAATCTCCATCAGCTGATCCCACTACACTACTGCATGAAGACACACAGTTTTTCCATTCATTTGTGTTGCAGTGTTGGACTTATTTGTGGGTCTACAGAGAGAGAGAGGAGCCTTTTCACTGTGCTTCTCTTACCTTGGTGAATCTCACTATAAAACAGCACCCACATGCAGTGTTCTTGCCTTCTATATTTTCAGCATCAGTTCAGTACTCAAAAGTATCTACAGCCATTTGAGATTTCCTGCCATGCCTAAAACATCTCCACTGTGCTGACACATACTGCTTTCTACATCTCTGACAATTCAATTCAGTTCTAGCTTTAGGTGTTTATATATAGATATCTGCATGCTCAATAGATGTCTGTTGTCCCTAATACCAGCTAGCATGAAAATGAAAGTGGTTTAGCTCCCCTGCAAACAGGTGCCAGCACTTGCCAGCCAAGCTCCTGAGTATCATCTAAGCACTGACTTTGTTGACTGGAGAATGTTTTTGCTGCTCACCCTAGAGCACCTGGTTTTATCTGAGACTCTCCAGAGAATCCCACCAAGCTTCCAAACACCTCTCCCAGCAGGCATTTGAGTGCAACTTCTACATCAGATCTGACAGCCCCACAGATGTCTGAACTGGATATCTGGGATATCCAGCCTGAGTGTGTGAAATGACAGTAAACACATCTGTGTGGGCAGTCATACTCTAGATTTGTATGGTTTGTAACACAAGGCAAGCATAAAATAGAGTTGAAGGTAGCAGTTTAGGTTTCTTGATCATTGACCAAACCCGCATTTTGATTCTAGTCACATCTGAAGTGAAGTAAAGTTGAAGTCCAACTGATGCTAACAGAAAGAGAAAATAAGGAATAAAGACAAGGGATGACTTAAATCTTCAACTAGTAGCTCCTTTAAGGAAGGCGTCTGCAACTGAATACATGCTATATAGTGCAAACTGAGTAGATAGAGCACTTCTAGATATTTTTCAGGAAGTGTCAGCTGGTCTAATTTCAAAAGGGCAGGTCAGACTGTAATGGTACAGCTCAGCTTTTATTTCCTCCATAAGAAGGTTAATACCGTTTTAAAAGGTAGGAAAAGAAAGAACATGCTGTAACCTTTTATCCTTGTCTTTAATCTGACACTAACAAAAAACGGAGGAAATGCAGCCTGTCACCTCCTCTCACATCAGCATGGGCTGCTGTATGCCTGGAGTTCCCAGAAAGCAGTCTCAGTCACAAACACCTTTAGATGTGTACACAGATGCTCCCAGGAGACAGCCATACACACCAGTCCACTCATACTGCATGGGAAATAAGAAATAAACTCTCAGGGGAGCAGTGACATAGAAAGAAAATAATGTTGTTCTCCCAGGCTTTAAATATCCTTTCGTACTATCAGTGTTGTTAATCATCAGGTATTTAGATCAGGTATTTAGATCAGGTATTTCATTGTGTCCAAAAGATTCTGTTTAGGTCAGTGGTAGAGTTCTGCTACTCCAGTGACAATATTGCCATCATGGTATCACCTGTATCTCCTCAGAAAAATAGTCTTGTCTTTATGGTGCCAACAGAGACAAGCATGTCTCTGCTGTGGAGATATCACTGTTGGGCTGGGGTGGGAAGAGAAGATCTGGATGAGAAGTTACTTTTCATTGGCAAAATTATTGTTTCTGTAGGCCATTTGGTACAAAGCAGCAGTAGAAGTTCTGGAAGGATAAAGTTATCAGATACTAAAGAGAAACCCCCGCCCCCGAAAAAAAACCCCAAAAAAACCAAACCCAAAACAACCCATATGGTTAAAGGCTGATAAAGGTTTGTTATGTTTGAAGGAGCTCTCTCGAGGTTACTCCATTCTGTTGATTTCAGCAAGAATCCTTGGATGGTGAAGAATGATTTTGTGGGGTAGAATGAGGTTTAAAGGCAAGCATGATTTGCAGGCGAAGTAGCAAGGCGATATCTAACTAACGGATAATTAATGCTTTTGATCATTTTATCCCCCCCTCGCTGAGTGCTTTAAAAAATGATGCCAGAAATCTCAATGAAAGAGGTTTAATAAGGTTAGACAAATTCTAACCTTATTAAACTCTAAGTTTAATGGCAATTATAAGACTATGTACAGTATTGCAACCTGCTGCTCTGACAACTCATATATGGAAGGAAAAGAAACAGACAGAGATGCTGCTAGGCACATGGGGAAGAATTAGCAGATATATTTGTAGGTAAAAGTCATGAAGCTGTCCCCCACCATGCTTGTTAGCACAGTGTCCACTTCTTGCCTAGTGGCTTCTTTTTGCTCTGTACAGGACCTGGATATATCTGCATTAAAAAAAAAAAAAACAAAAAAAAAAACAAAACCTATAGGCTGAGAACACCAGGAGAAATAAAAACAAAGCAAATATTTAATTAGGAGACTTCAGGAGTATTTAAGAAACCTTACTATGTAGTATTTATCTTGCCTGTTTAATTTTTTTCCATTTATACAAATGCTAGGTTAGGTAAAATATAAAAAATGAAGGGTATGTAGGAGGGATTCATAGAATTATTAAAAAAAAATAGTTTTACATAACTGTGACTGATCTGTTCTAACTCAGGAGAGCAATGGAAAACAAAAGTCCATCTTACCCAAGCTTCTGAAAATGTCATAATTTTTGCTAAGAAAGATGCCAACTGACTGATTGCAGTCAGGATTTGTGGAATATTTGAAAAGGTGTAGTTCTTGCCAACACAGATGAAAAGGAAGAACTTTTATGTCATAAACAAAATTTGAACTAAGAAATTTTATTTTTTGCTTTCCATAATCATCTTGAGTACTGCACAGATCAGAAAGAGGAAAAAAAAAAGTATAAAAGGTTGCAATTTTTAAAAGCCTGAGCATTTAACATAGCAGTGTTAACATTGAAAATAATGTCTGATCCCTTTTATCAAAGCATAATACATATTTTCTACCCCTGCAAATTGTAGCAAGACCATATAGAGTAAATTTAAAAGTATAAGCCCATGATTTCCCACATAGCTTGTAGCATTATTTTGCACAAACACTATGACTGTGATATTATATAATAACGAGGTAGATGACCAGAAACAAGACTAGCTACTTTAGCATCCTAAGATAATACTAAATGAAAAAAAAAAATCCACAAAATAAAACCACAAGTGAACAACAGCGCCAAAAAAGTTAGAATTAGTTTCTAAAGTATAGCCAATGTAATACTCATGTCTAGAAATAAAACTACACAGCTATGCCCATTACCAGTCACTTTCTTGGGATTGCACATGACTGAAGGAGGATAAACATAGATTAAAGCAAACAATGTCATGAAAACTGATGTTCAGTTTGGAGGTTCTTTTCTGTAACAGAATGTGCTTAAAAAAGGTTCATTTTCTCCAGCAGTCCAGAATACACTTACTGCAGTGTATTTAAACAGGGAACAAATGTGTAAGAGAATTTATTGAAAGATTTTTTTATATCTTATTAGAAAATTTTCTCACTGCACTATCTGCCTGAAATGGTTTTAAAAACTGACTTCATTACAGACAGACATATAATCAAATTGCAAGATACATAGCTGATAGCAAAAAGAGGACTCCAGTCTGGCAGGACTTCCAGTCTCAGGTCTGAAGTTGCTGACAAGAAGTCTCAAATTTTACAAAGCTTCTCACATTGTTTCTCCCAGATTTGTTCTTCATTATATGTTCTTTTTGTTTCCATATCCGGAATTATTAAGCCCGAGGACCAAACGCATTTTCAGAAGTGTGTCCCCCTTACAGTGCCATTACCCTGAAAGGTTTTTGCAAATATGTGTAGATTTTACAAAACTGCAGGTGTTATTATTTTTCTGACTAAGGTTTACATGGCAATGTTTTGGTAGTGCAGAAGTTGCAGGGATGGTGTCCGTGAGAAGACACCAGGAGTCGCCCCGGTCAGACACAGCTGGTTCCAGTGGATCCAGCCCTGGCTGGAGTCGATTTCACCAGTGACCCCAGTGCTGCCTCTGTGACAACTCACTTAAGAAAGGGTAAAAAATACTGTGCGGTAGCGGTGAAACATGAGTGGGAAAATATGAGCAGACAGCAGGGAAGACTGGGAAGGAGGCGGTCCAGGCAGCAGAGCAGAGATTCCCCTGCAGCCTGTGGAGAAGACCAAGGGGAAGCAGTTTGTGCCCCTATAGCCCATGGAGGACCACATCAGAGACCTGTGAGAAAGCATCACAGTGGGAAGTATCACTCTACAAATGCTATTTTTTACATTGCACTTTTGAACATTGGCTAGTGCTGGAGACAGAATGGAGACCTACATGGACCTTAGGTGTAAAACTGTGTTCACTTTCATCTTATTCTGCTAAAGAAAGTGAGATCTCAGAAATCTTAGAAGTCTTAGTGTCTTCAGAAGTTTTACGAAGGCATAGTAGGCTTCAAACAGAAATGATAAGTTAAAGATAGAAATTTCCATTCAAGTTTCATTGGGATACACTGTGTGGTAGGTCTGGAGAGAAGATTTTTGGACTTTAGAACTGCTAAAATATTCCTCTGCAAGTAAATTAGATTTGATTTCTGGAAGATGGTGTTTAGATAATTTAAAAAATATTTAAGTAATCAGTAACTCTGAAGTGCTCAACATCCTTCACAGTTTCATATTCACTATGAGAACTAAAAGCACTCAGTACTGACTCAGATCCAGTAATAAAAACACTTACTTGAAACAGTTTTTACAGCAGAATATTGTAAGGACTTTTTATAGGACTGTCTAGGTTTTAATAGATAGATATTAGAAACCTTAATGTAGTAGAATACTATAATAAAACAAGACGAGTAGTAATATAAGTGTGCATTAACTCATTTGCTAATGATCAACATCAGCCACAGGAACAGATGTCAGTGGTTTCACGTCCTTTCATCAAAAGGGAGACAGAGCCTATTTAAATGTTTTAATTGCTGGGAGAGAAATGGATTTGCTTTTATCCAATCAATACTACTTTGACCAAAAATCAATTAAACTGACAAGGCTTCTCTTATTGAAGTAAGTAGGGGCTTTAATTAAATTCCATTCTATAGTTTAAGCAAGGTACTGGAAGACAAGGAGAACACAAAGGCTACTTTGAATTTACTGAGTATATTGGAAGCATGGTTTTAGGAACAAATCATAAATTAAACTTCGGATATATTAACACTTTATATCATGCTCCATATGAAAAGGAAGCCACAGATAGTGGCCTCATCTATTAAAGCACATACTTTTATTCTGAATTAGCAGAAAACTGAATGCTCTGCGTGATCCTTTATTTATTACAGTGAACATAAGTATGTACAAGGGCATCCTCCTATTTCCTCAGAAAACATCATTAGTACTAAACAGTCTCTCTTTGCCTATTTCTTTAGAAGATCGCTACACAAAAATGAGACACTGCAGAGTAACAACAGGCTCCATTTAATTGGTGCAACCCCTCCCCCTGCCTATCAGCAGCACAACTCAATATTCACTCTGGGGCAAAGAAGTTATTAAAGCATTTCAAATAATATTTTCAAAGGGAATTTTCCTTTTTTCTTATTACCTCTTCAAATCTGAATCACTGGGTGAGAAGGGAGGCCAAAGAGATGGAAAGAAAGCTTACTTCCTAGGAAATTATTGGAAATGATGTCATGAAATCAAACAGGCTTTGGTATAAAAAATCTTCAGAGAGAAAATACACTTTAAGCAAAAGACTTAAAATACAAAGTCTTTCTGCAAGTGGCGACACCTCAGATCACTTAGCCTGGAGGTTCTATCATTTCAGTCCTCTGATGTGATACTATTCCAGCTTATTTTCCTCAGGCTGCTTTGCTCACTAAAGCAAGTAATTAGAGTAGCAAATAATAGATCCAGAGTCCCAAATTAACTTCCAATATTATCCTCTTGTTGCTAGTGGCTAAAACATTGGTAAATCTATATACCTGCCTACAAAACAGATACTAAAAAAATGATTTAGTAAAAATCATTTTCAGCACCCTTGCTCTAAAATATGCTGGTTTTGTGCAAATTATATAGCATAATAAGTGATCATAAGATTCCTCTGGTTTAATATTCTTTTAATTGCTCATTGATTCAGTCCACATATGGTTCACCTACAGAAGTTCTTATGTCAGTGAGGATCTCCAACTTGTGTCCCCAGCTTGCGATGGCAAGCTTTTTCTTTAGACAAATAGTTTTTAAAGATTAGTGGATTATTCTTAAAGTGGTGAACAAATCAGCATTAAAAAAAAATAAAAATAAAAGATGCTTTTTGATTTAAGGAGACTTTTCTTTGATCTTTACAGTGTGATGGAAATTACAGTCCTCAGCATTAACTGGCACAGCGTTTTCTAACAAAACCGTGTTTTCTGCTTATAAACAGGTTTTTTTTCCAAAATTATTAATTAATAGTTAACTTATAGTTTGCATAAAAACAACCATATATATGTATCTATTACATTAAATATTTTATATTATCTTACTATATACGAGAAAGTATTTAATATAGGCAAATTATAAAAACTGAATGGAAAATTTGATGAACATGATTTTTTGTTTGTTTCATAGTTGAGTTGACTTTTTATTCTGTTACACAGCATCTACAGATTCTGAAGTATTGGAATTTCCAACAGAGAAATGACATTTACTGAATATTTTTAAGTGATTGCAGCAGCTGTGGGTAATTGTTCAAATTATGGTGGTATTTATGGACAAGGTACAATCCTTCTATTCTCAAACCACAAAAAACTTCTGGAACAATATAAAGGCAAAATTTAAATAAAATAGATAGCTAAATAACTAAATAAACCCCCAAATTCTGCAAAAAATAAGCCTCATGCTTACCTCAGCTCTGTTCAAAATGTTAGAGCAATGTAACAACTATGGGACTGCATCCAGTATTCATACTGTATGGTAATGTTAAACTTATGAAATTCTTTGTCAAAATCAGTTTTAAATTTGCATACACCGCTTAATTTTTGCTAAGGGTCTGAAAAATAAATGTTCTTTATCCGAAGTTTTGATACAAGTTTTAATGAAATTTGCAAATAATGTCTCTTCTTGTCTTTCTACAGCTGTCTGCATATGACATAAGAATAGAGCTCATGTTGCCTACTCCTTCCAGTTGGTGGATAAGTTAAAACTGCTGCTGAAACACAGTGTTATGAGGGACTGTGATCCAAAAAATGTTTATTAACTCCTGCATAGACCCTATTGAGCTATTGACTTTCTTACAGAGAGTTAAATACTTTGTTACTTATCATAATAGCCATAGCATTGGTTTTGACCCAGAAGAAGTCATTATATAAACTAATCTGCAATATATTTTCAGCAAGAATGACCTGCCATGCCCTAAGAAGATTTAGTCAAATTCTGGTCCAACTCTGAATGCCTACTTTTGAATTAATAACTTGTCTCATTCGTAACAGCCAGGATGAGACACTTCTATGTGTCTACAGCACCTTTAGTGCTGATAGCAAGGAAGCAGCTTCTATGGCACCTTTGGAAAGATTTTCTGATATTATTAATAATTTGCTGTATCTGTATAGATAATGATCTGTTTGGGAAAACAAGGCATTTTAGGAATTTTGCAGAACTGAACTGCTTTTTAGTACCTTATTCCTTTTCCCAGGAGTGCACAAACACATCAAAATGTCCATGTCAGCCGCACCCTCAGTGTTCTGTGTCTCTCCATGTTCTACACTATTTTGTACATAATGGGCTAAAAAGAGGAGTTGGAAAGCAGATATACAGATCATGCTACAGGAGAGCATATCTTTTAACTGAAATCCTGAATTATTTAAACTTAAAATGTTGCATAAAACCAACTCAGCTTCAACTACATGTCAACAAAGGATCTAAAAGTTACTGAAGAAGCTCTTTTCCACATTTTTTGACTTCTTTTTTCTTTTTGAAGAAAATTGTTTTAAACATATAGGTATCTCTTTACAAATTAAAAACTGAACAAGCAAGTAAATCTTTTAGTTCTATTTTAAACACTTACTCCTTTGATCATCTTGCAAAATATATTTTTCATAATTTTGCTGAAAGATAAGAATTGCATTTGAGTGCTGTCTCAGAAAAAAAACATTTCATATCTGTACCTATTTTCTCATTATTAACAACCCACGTTCCAACATTTCTTCATTCCTTAAATATTTCTTAATTCCTTAAACATCTTAAAATTTCTTCCTTCATATAGAAATTTTCAACATATACTTATGTTGAAAAATAAAATATTTTGGAAGTCTTATATTTTTGCATAACAGTTGCATAAACACTCTCCTTTTTCCTCAATGATGTCATCAAGATGTCAGTCATTAAAAAGGGAAACCTTGGTTACCTGTTATACAAAATTGGTAAGAGAATTCTTGTGTTTTGCTACTTCACTCCCCAGCAATACACTTTCAATATCCAGCTCCTGGTCCTTAGGCTCGAGTGTTGAAGGACAGCTGCTTCCCTGCCACTCCGTTATGCAACACAGTTATATGGACAGTTCTGGGTTCTGGTGTTCTGAGTAGTTTTTCTCTCTGACACTTCCTTTGAAAAGGAGGAAATAAGCAAGCAGCAAAATCAGATCCACAAGTTGAAGCTGTTTTTGAAGGGCAAGAGCCCCTGTCAGAGCCAGTACAGGTAAGAACAGTTTTGGTTTTTTCTTTATTCATCTGCTTATTAACAGGAGTTCTAACAGAAAGAAAAGGACCTGTTTGGCTAATAAATGCTCTGTGACATTGCATTTAATTAGCAACATGTTACATTTATTCTAGAGCAGTAATAGTTTATTATAGTAGTTGGGGGATCAAGATTTCAGGCTTTTATTTGACTTCTGCTTCCATTTCAATAACTCACATTTAAATAGATTGTCAGACATATCAGGCAGAGCTATCCATAGAGGTGCTATCAGGGCAAGAATGACATCACAATTATCAAGGATTGCATGGGTGAGAACTCAGATAACTAGGGAACTGTGAAGGTTGTATTACTTGTCAAGCAGCTCAGGACTATCAGGCCTTTGCACAAACTCTCTGTGTATGTGTGTTTATGTCCAACACAGCCCCCTAGAGACTGGTGCACAGTCTTGCCACATGCAGGCACTTTTCAGGTGTAGACATAGAAGTAAAGAAGCATCCTTATTTAAAAGAAGCCTATTGTCACTCGATGGTGGCAGCGTCTAGAGTGGGTCACCTCTCATTTGTGTCTTCTGAGTTCTGTTCTCCAGTTTATCAATCATTTTGTCATGATTGAATGACTTTGACAGATATCTACAAAGCTTCTAGAGCAATTAATAGGTTTAATAAAGTTGAAGAAAACATCAGTTCCTTTTCTGAGATTGGAGGCTAGAGAATCAGCTGAAGCTCCTTTAGATTAGAGGTTAAGTAAGACCACAGAGTGATACTCCATCTCAGTTGATGGATTGAGTCTTTTAGACATGGGGGAAAAAAAGGTTTTAAGTGTTACATGAAATTTAGCTAGTGAGACATTTATGACATTTTTGAGGCTATTTTTTGAAGATCCTGGGGGTTTTCAGTTTTCTGTTTCTAAAAACTTGGTGCATTTTTCTGTGTTTCCTGAAAAGCAGTAGAATTTTCTGTCCCAACTAATATTACAAAAGAATGTGTTACTGCATTTCTCTAGATACTGCCTTTATTAACCAGTTTGTGGAGTATAATTGCTGGGGCTAGCAAGGTTATCTACAGATCTTCAGTTAGGAAAAGACCATTGAAGCATAGCATACTCAAATTAAAATAACAATCTAACAACAAAAACCTCAAAGCCTGTATTTTTTTTTCTCCCCAACAACAGCTACAGCATAATCTGTTCACCCCATTGCTCTCTGTCCAAGCAAAAATTTCACATAGTCTCCCCTTTTTCTCAGATAACATAGAACATATGATTTTCCCCATCATTAGCACTGAGTTTGATAGCTTGCTAGTTTGCAGGAAGATGAGCTTTTAATCGGTTGATTACGTATATGCCCCAGGCAAGTTACTATGATAACATCTGATGATTTAGCAAACTGCTCTGATTTTATTTATTTATTTTACTTCTGGCTGAATCATTTCTAGTATCAATGTTCAAAGTGTAATGTCTTAGTGAAAGCAGCCTATATTCACAATTTCTGGGTATTTGCATTAGTGGTAATGTATGCCTTGAGCCATGAGAAAACAATATGGGTTTTAATGCACATGCTTAACACTCAGTGCTAGTTCCCTAACTTTAAAAAGGGCAGCTTAAATATTTATGAAATGCTATTTTTCATTTTGAATTGAGTAACAACTGATTATCTTTCACAGAGATATCTGCAATATCTGCAGTCGGGTTTCTATGCTAAATTGCAGAGCTGCAGAGATGTTGGTTTGACTCTCGTGGGCCGAAGGGTTCAAACTGCATTATAGTCTTTAAAATGAAAATTTAATTGAAGCTCTAACCAAGCTGTGGGGGATAGTTCAAATTGGGTTAACGCTGTTAGAAAACAGTGAATTAGGGTGGTGTGTTCAGAGCTCTAATTAGATAATGTCCTGAATTTATTTGGCATTTGCTTATAAATTGTACAGATTTCCACATCCAGAATTTGCCTGTACAACTTCTAGTGAAAGTGTCATTTTTTACCTGGCAGCTCTCAAGACATGGGATACTCCAAAATAAATCTACTGACAGACCTATTTGTCTTGTTGGTTGGTTTTTGGGGTTTTTTTTGTTTGCTTGTTTTTGTTTGTTTGTTGGGTTTTGTTGTTGTTGGGTTTTGTTATGCTTTTTTTGTTTGGTTGTTGGTTTTTTTAGTTTTGTTTGTTTTGTTTTTCTTTAAACTCTCTGGTCCTTTAATAAAGGAATTTCTACAATAAAGCCTGTTGGAAATGCATTGTAGAGTACGATTATACAGGCTTAATCATATGCCACAAGGAGAAAAGAGTTATTGTGCCTACATTTCAAATTGAGACATGAATGTCCTGTAAATGCATTCTTTGACATGAGCCAAAATTTTTAGTATTATCAACCAAAATTGAATCTATGGCCTTTTGGCTGGAAGAAAAACTCCAGTAACTCAGTCCCTGTGGAAAAAAAAAAAAAGTGAATTAAAAATACTAAAGTTTGTTTGATTTGACTGAATAATTACTTTTTGTGCTAGTACATTACTGCTTATACAGACATTTCACCTATGCTCTTATTTCATTTGATTATAATTCTTTCCCCATAGACAAACCTGTCTATGAGGTGAATATATTTGACTGAATAGTAGTGAATATTTAGATAAGGTACCAATGGCTAGAGGGTAATTGTAATATTTAGCAATTATATGTACAATACTCCATGCCTCAGTGGAATTTCTGTTGAGAATGTGCTTTACATTGTGTAGGAATAATCAAGGACAGAAAAAAGCCACAAATATTCCCATCAGGCAGTTTAGTGTTGAAGACTATTTCACAGGTTAGGATTAAAATAATAGATACAAATGTAGTAAGAACTTTGTAAACAACCTGAGACAGTTGTTTCCTGAGAAAGAGAATCCTTTCTGTGCAATTTATATCATCTGTTACTTCTGCTCTACTACTTCCATATTGTTTCCTCTCCACACACCCTCCAGAAGGAGAAAAATAAAGACTTTCTAGCCAGAACTAACTTAAGTCAAAATAGTAATCCTACTAATTTCAAGTTCCATCACCACCACTTGGCCCTGAGAACAGCACAACAAAACATTAAGCAGCACATTTTGAAAAAACGAAACCCTGTGTCTGGGCATTGTAGTGGGAAACATCAAGAGAATGGCAGAACTATTTTACCCACCTGACTTAGAGATAAAAATATCACTTGAAAAGGGCTTATTCGACCCTATTATTGCCATCATGAAAAGCATATTTAATGAAAGAAATAAATTGCTTATTATTTGTACACTGGTGATCATCACAGACTACATGTAAAACATAATTGCTAAACAGAAAACAGGGTCTGCAGAGGGCAGTGGGTTGATGATCTCATTACAACTAACGACCTTGAACACAATTCAGTCTCTGCTTAAGACTGGCTGGCACTGCTCTAGTTCCTATTTAATTGGCTCTCAATATTCCTACGTGCCATAGGATAAAGGACAAGAATAAGTATCTCAATTCTGTAAACAATCTTCATTTTTTTCAATATCTAATATGGACACTGGATTTAAAAGTCTCAGCCAAGATATTTGAAATATGATTATGAAATGGAATATTTAATTTTATGACGACACAGAATTCCCTTTAAAGGCATGGAGATTATATACAGTCCAATAAATATCCCAGCATCTTTATACAAATAAAGTATGGTTAACTGTGAATAGTCCTCCTTGTTTACTTGTAACTTCTTTTGTTTTCTACCATCTATTTGCTCCTTTTCAAGTTTTTTTTTCTGCAGTTTCAACTAAAAGTTTTGCTCAAGAGTGCCCTTAATCTGGCTCCCAAACCCACCCCAAAATGTTAGCTTGAATTTCATAATAGCTGCAATTTATGTTAGCTTGAATATCACAGAAGTTAGCTGAATCTTTAGTGCTGCAGTAAAAGGCAGAAGTAGAAATTACAATTCCTGGGGTGTCAAACCTAATAATTTTGTTCTGCTCATTCAGCCAAGTTCTACTCATGCAACCTGACTACAGAGTATATCTGGCCAAGCAGCAGCCTAGATCTGGCCCAGGGAATGAGCTAACCTACATCCCTGAGGCAGAACAGCAAAACTTGCAGGTTAGAAGTAGAAGAGATCTGTCAGAATTCCTACCCTGTCAAAATTGCTCCCAAGGAAGAAGAAAAAGAAAGCAAGAGAAAGGAGGGGACATGGTGTCATAGGGCACGTGGCAGTATGGATTCTGGAATGGGGAGGCAAGGACATAAAGAAATAAAGGAAATGTAATGTGAAAATAGGGGATGTGAAATGAAAACTGGAGGGGTAGGATGAAAAAATAGCGAACACTAGAATGAGAAGATGAAAGAATAAAGAACACTACAATGTGAGTTATAGGAAGAAGGACTTAATGGAGTTATATGCCTCATCGTCCCCTCAAAAACATTCAACTCCAGGTTGTCCACAACTACTTTGGCTGTATTACAGTTTGGCTGTACCATGGATTAAGAGGACAGCCAGCAACAACCTTTGAAGGTTTGATCCTCATAATATGTGATGGCGGAAGACATGGAAATAGGCATGCCTATTTCCAAAGCCAATCTAATAGAGAGAGCATGGGTTTACATGGGTCCAGTTTGGGTTTTTGTTTGGCTGATGCTTGATAACACTGATATGGTCACATGATTGAATATATTCTTAAATACCATAATAAACCTTTTCTCCATTTATAGAGCTATTTGTAGCAAGGTAGTCTGCCTAAGTGGGGGTAAACCATCTCAAATTTGACACTATTTGATGGTTGGGGAAGATGGGTCATGTTGCATTTGGTGTTGAAGAATGCTGAGACCAGGTTGACTCATTAATCTTGAAGTTAAACATTCTGAGGACATGAAGAACAATGATTCCTGAAAGAATCTGGCACTGGGGAGTACAAAGCAGACAAAATTTCTGATATAGGAACTAAGAAGCAATAATACTGCTAAAGGATCTAAGGGCTGCTGAGCTGACAGAGATTGCACTCAATCACTTTGTACTATAAAGACCAAGTCCCACTTTTTAATGCAGGGGACTTCTAACACAATCCTTCCAGAAGTGTGTTAGGGGGAGTCCTCCCATGAATGGGAGACACTATTCAAGGTTAATCCTCAAGGCTTAGAGAAAGAGATTTGCCCACAGTTGTTGCTATAGGTGAGTAACACCAATCTCTACTTAATAATTACTAAGCTAGTTTTGAAATTATTGATTTAATAAATAGTACATTGTACTGGTAGTTACAACTACCTGTACTGTGTAGTAAGTAATTCCAATTAAAATATTTTATTCTATTATCATTGGCATCATCAATATAAAGAAATACTGTGTTTGATTCATATGAATATGTCTGGATTCCTCTCCCTAATTTTGCAGGACGAAGTCATACAATGGCTCATCTACACCTATGTAATCCTCTAGACATGACCTGCTGACCAAGCCTGGTACTTGGATTGGATGCAGCCGCTCCTGACTCCCCTCTGAGAAGCACCTTAGGAAACAAGGGTATCCTGTCTCAACTTTGTGACTCAACAGATGCATCTCCCTGATTAACCTTGCCTGAAGCTTCTATTTTGCCAGTGACAGTATCTCAGGCTTCCTTTGCCTGTATAATTCAGAACATGCCTATTATAACACAGGCTATTTTTCTTACTTCTGAGTATCCACCATGGAAAAAAAAATCTATCAATAATTCTAAAATCCTAAATGCCACAACTTACATGACTTGTAAACAGGGGTCCTCCAAATGGAAGAAATGAGTATTAAAAATAAACATTTTGTCAATTCATGCAGGTCCCCTGTCAAGACCCCACCAATAAACATCTCCCTGTGTTGCTTGCATACAGTTAACATGGCTACAATACAAAGGCCAAAAGTCTCTTGCCTTATTCTGGACAGTAAGCCTTTTTAAACTGATATGGTTGAGCCTCGACCTTAGGCTTCAGTCATATGAGTCTTATCTCTAAACAGGACATATTAAGGACTACCTAGGAAGTAAGTATGAGTAAGCAGAAAACCCAAGCTTAGTAATTGTTTAAAGCAAATGATTAGTTCCACATTTTCTGTGAAACTTTGGAAAGGATAGTAAAAACTGGCACAGATAAGTATCAGATAGTGTTGCTAGTTTGCATCCAGTGAACTTCATAGAACATTTTCAATTTAGAAATGTCTCTTCTGTGTGGTTCTTTAGTCTTCTATTGATGCAAGAAGCTTCTTATTTGACTAATACTGTACAAGATTGGAAATGGGAAAATTCACTATTCAGTTTTGCTGTTTTGCTGCAGACTGCAGAAACTCATGTTGGTATGCAGTTTTTGTCAGTGCTATCTTCTGACTTTGGTTTTCTCTACTGCTTGTGTGTCTCTCTAAACAGACAAGGAAGCACATGAAAATGAAACACCAAAACCCATATGAGCTGTCTGTCTGCCTATAGCTCCTGACTCTATCAAATAGAGTTTGCATCTGATAGACGTCAACCTGAGGTCTGGCATCATTTCCCTGGACTCTATTTATATTAAATTACTGGGTAAAAAAAAGCTGATGTTGTGACCAATGTTTTGGTCTGCTGTCTGCTAGCTGGCTCTGTTAGCCACTTAGCTAGCGAGTCAAGTTTCCAGCGGTTTGTCCTCCTTTTGTCCTCCAGGCTCTTCTGTTGCCTCTCATACAGAGGTTCAAACTGGAGAAAAGATGAAGCAGATGATTAATCCTAGGAGTACTAAACTTCCAGAAGCTATTTTCTTTCTTTATTTAGCCTTTCAGGCTAAAACAACCCTGAAGTCTTAAGTCTCTTACTTTGTAGTTTAAAGATTTTGTCTTTGGAGTTTAAGTGAACAGTCGATGCCTCCTTCTTTTCTGGTACTTTAAAATAAAAATTATGGTGATACTGTATCAGATAGTGAACTTAATTAGTCCAGTAGAAGATAAGCATATAAAAATTATCAAACAGCAGAACAGCAGCAGAACTTTAAGGGACCAAGTGAATGTTATAGCAGAAGCAGATGAGCTATAGAATCTCAGATACTTATACAAACCTTCTGTGAATTTCATGTCTTTGACTACATGGAAAAAAAATCTTAAATAAATAAATACCACATTTTGCTTCCATTTTTTTTCCCTGTAAGTCTCAGCCTTAATCTATATGTCTTTATGAAAAACTTAGTACTTGTGAAATCTGATTAGCTTTGGTTAGGAAAGTATATTCCAGGAATAAATGTATAGCTACATGACTGTGTTTGGACTACTTTCACCACTACAGTGGTTATCAGGCATTAAAGGAAAATGTATATCTGTGTCATAGATGTCACAGGCCATCTAAGCTCATATTGGTCCTCAAGGTTTTATGAATCAATTTGGACTAAGGTACGCCTAATTTGATTATCTAGGACTTAATAGATAAAATAGTTGGTGCATTTTTTCCAACTGGATGAGAGAGAATGAATATAACATTTCTGTAGAAGCAAAAAAAAGGGAAAAAAAATTTGGATCCTTTATCAAGACGGTTCTGCACTCTTCTTGAAGGCATTAGTAATTAATGCAAAGGTATTAATCCTGCCTATTTTTAAGGTCAAAAGTCAGAAAATAGTATTTGTCAACTTTTGGGTAGTCCGTTGCATCTGGGAGTTAATTTTCAACAATAATACAATCTGCCATGGTCAGCTAGAGCAGAGTTTTGGAACAGAAGCACAAATTTTATGTTGCCTTTATAGAATCAGAAATTACAGGCAGACCAAGAAGGGGCTTTCAGCTTCTGATTGACTCAGGGCAGATTCTATCCATAGACTTTTGTTTCATATATTTTAGACAAATAATATTTTGGAGCCTTTGAATATGTGGACACAAGTAAAATCCTCTGATGCAACATCAGTAGTGCAGTTCATATGCCATACTCTTTAGAATCTCATTCTGTATGTCCACGAGGAGCTCTACAACAGGAATTTCAGTTAAAAAAAAGTTGAGGTTTGTCTGCACATTACCACTGAGTAATGGTGACACAACTGGAGTGCAAAGTTCCTGAAGAGAAAAAATGAGATCAACAGAGTGACACAATAATAAAAAAAAAAAAAGGAGGATAAAAAAATCCCCGCCGGACTCATCCAGATTCCTAAAATTCTTTTTTATTTCTTCCTCGCTAAGACCTTAGTATGCATCTGCCCTCTGGTCCTCTCTAGGGTTACATGTGCCTGCACAGGCCATGTCTCTGCCCTCTCTGAATTTTCACTGTATTCTTTTCTTCTTCCTGCACAACTCACCTTGCACTCGAGAAATCCCTCAAGCAATTTATTAATTTCCAAATGTTTTCAGGAAGGAGTTGGGTTTCATTTGCTCCTGGTAGCAGGCTGCCTTCCTCTCCACAGATACCCCTTTCTTAATAGAACAAAATAAATCACACTAACACATACAAGACAGTGATTACACAAATCACTCAATATAAATTTCTACAGTGATTTGCCTTCCCTGGTCATTGTTAATTCCCCCACACAAAGGGCAAATAAGCTGCTGGCAGTAAGGGAACTCTCCTTTTTGTTACCTTAGGAAGACAGTGACAAACTTGGAGACAAGACAGTGACAAACTTGGAGACAAGACAGTGACAAACTTGGAGACTTGCCAAGGCTGAGTTGTTAATCTCAAAAAGGGGATCTTTGTCCCCACAAATCCATAATTCCCAAGCACATCAGAGGATGTGGGCTTTTAAAAAACTTTTCTACTCTGCAGACATTTTTGTAAAAAGACATTTTGGGATAAGTATCACTATGGTTACTCCCTCCCCTTTGCCTCTAGAGTCTCTCTGCCAACACTTGATATTTACTCATACAAATAATGAATTTTTGCCATTTTTTGATAAAAGTGTGATGATTTTTTTACCATTCAAGTTACAAAATTTAGGAATAAATATTCTCTTTGGGTTTCTGTGCCTTTATTCATTTGCAGTGCAAGCTTATTTAACTGTATGTCTTTGACAGAATTACTTAATGCCAGAGCCATTATTATTTCCTTCCCTTTAAGCTGATGCACATTATCAGTTAAAAATCAATTGTGTGCCACATCCGCAAATATACCCTCAGTCCTATTTCCTCTTATTTTTATTTTCTACTCTTTGCTTGGGTGGTTAAACTTCCATTAATACCACTCAGCACACTTCAATGTTTTTTTTTTAAATGTTCCATCGTTTCACAGTCCAATTGCCATCTGTGGCAAGATGACCTCCTACATAACATTCATAGAGCTATTTAACCTACAAAGCTATAACCTCAGTCTATAATGGCCCTTCACTCTTAATTTCATAAATAAATTTTGATAGCTGTCTCAAATGCATCTCCAAATGCTTTTCTTGGATCAGTTTAAGAAAGCTAAAGCCCTGATAGAATTACATCTGTCCAGACACGTCAAGGGCAAAAAGAAAAGCTTCTGTAGGTATGTCAGTGATAAAAGGAAGGTTTGGGACAAGTCTTTAAGGCCATGTTGGGTGACACTTTGAGCCAGCTGTCTAGTGGAATGTATCCCAACCCATGGCAGGGGGATAGAACTAGGTGATTGTCAAGGTCTTTTCCAAATCAAACTATTCTTCTGTTCTATAATTCTATTAGTAAAAATATTACTTCATTTTACAAGTATTTATCTAAGAATCTGCTAAAACCAGCATGGTTACAACAAAGGATTACTCAAGTGTGTTTTGGGTTGGCATGTCTGGATTTTGGAGTGGCAGGGCTACAAGGGTGGCTTCTGTGAGAAACTGCGAGAAGCTTCCTCCATGTCCAACAGAGCCAATGCCAGCTGGCTCCAAGGCTCCATCACACCCACTGCTGGAGAAGACCAAACCCATCACTGACAGTGTTTGCATGTCTGGGATAAAAGATTTAAGGAGAGGGGAAAAATCTTCTTCAGAACAAAAGCTGCCAGAGAGAGAAGTGGGAATATTTGAGAGGGTCAATTCTGAAGACAATGACATTAGTGAAGAAGAAGGGAGAGGAGGTGTTCCAGGCACCAGAGCTGAGATCACCTTGCAGCCCATGGTGCAGATAATGGTGAGGCAGCTGTGCCCCTGGAGCCCATGGAGCTCCATGGTGGAGCAGAGATCCACCTGCAGCCTGTGGAAGCCCCCACACCAGAACAGGTGCATGAATGTTGCTTATAAATGATCCCATGGGAAATCTGCACCAGAACAGGCTCCTGACAGGATCCAAGGTCCCCTGGAGAGAGGAGTCCATGCTAGAGAAGGTTTGCTGGTTATACCCCACAGGGGACTCACACTGGGGCAGCCTGTTCCTGAGGGACTGTGCCCTATGGAAGGGAGCCAAACTGGAGCAGTTTGTGAAGAACAGCAGCCTCTGGAAAGGACTCATGATGGAAAAGTTCAGAGGCCTGTCTCCCATGGGAGGGACCCACTAGAACAGGGGGAGGACGTGAGGAGTCCTGTCCTGCCTGTGAGGAGGAAGGAGCAGTAGAGACAGCATGTGATGAACTGACTGCAGCCTCCATTTCCTGTCCCCCTGTGTCACTGTGGGGGAGGATGCAGAAAAATCAGAAGTGTGGTATGGTATTCACACTCTCTGAAAAAAACCCTTCACTGAGGGTTTTTCTCCTAGGAAGATCAGAGGCCTCAGAGAAAAGGAAAACAATTCTTATCTCATTTGCTTCTCCTGTGTTGTGCTTGTCTGGAATGTGTTTGGAGATTGTTTGTGCACAGGTGATTGTTTCATTGGATTCTGGTGTGAGTTGTTTTGACTCATAGGCCAATTGGGGCCAAGATGTGTTGGGACTCTGAAAAGAGTCACAAGTTTTTATTATTATCTTTTTAGCTTTCAGTAAATATACTTTCTGTATTCTTTAGTATAGTATAGCATAGCCTAGTATAGTATTCTTTAATATAATAAAGCATTAGAAAGTAATAAATTAGCCTTCTGAGAATATGGAGTCAGAGGCATCGTTCCTTTGTTGGGGGTGCCCTGCAAATACAATAGTGTGGTTGAGCCTGGGAAAAATGAAGAAGTGAGGAAAAGTGTTTTTAAGATTTGTTTTTATTTCTCATTCCTCTCCTTTGATTTGATTGGTAATAAATTAAACTAATTTCCCCAAGGAGAGTGTGTTTTGCCAATGAAGATAAATGGTGAATGATCTCTCCCTCTTCTAATCTCAACCCATGAGCTTTCCAGTCCATATTGTCTCTGCCAAGCTGAGGAGTGGGGGATAGAGCAGCTTTGGTGGGCACCTGGCACCCAGCCGGGGACAGCCCAACACAAAGTGCTGCATCAGCTTTAGTTTGGTTTCCTTGCTGTTTCAGCTTCAAGATGTACAAAATAAGAATGTAATAAAAATGGAAAAGCTCATGTTTGGTATGCCTTTTGACTTTCCTTCTGATCATCTAAAGATGAAACAACCATTTAATTAGAACCCTCTTAGGTAAAGTGACCACTGGCTAATTTATCAGCAAGTATATATGCCAATATTTCCAATTAACACTGCTTTTCCCAGTTTTACAGTATCAATAATTTTTTATATAAAGGAAAATATTTTTGGCTCTATTAGCCAAAAATCCAATATTTAATCGTAATGTAATAAATTCTGCACAGTGGTCTACCTATCTTCCTTTGAATGTATCAGGAATATACCAGTTTGTACAAAAGTCTTCAATCAATATGCTTTTTTATTTAAATTAAAAGAGACTTAATCTCTGAAATTGCATTCTTTGTTATTTTTATTCATCACAGATATTATTTGAAATTTCTTTTCTGAAATTTTAAAGTAAATCAGTAATCAAACAAGCACCAGGATTTTCCTTAGTGTTACATATGTGCAGTTTTCACTTGGCACATATAGATATCTTCCAGTTCTTCTAGGAAACAGGAAAGAAACAGTTTATAGCAGCACTCGAAGCAAACATCAGCTACAATTATTTCTGTGGATCACCAAACAAGCATATTAAAAGATTTATTCATTCAACATGCAACAAAGTTCTTTGCCAAAGTATGGCTGGCTTCTCTCTGTCTCCTTCACATTCTTAACTTTATGAAACTCAGTCAGTTCCAGGGACAGCTATTCCTCGGTTATGGTGATTTGAAGAAGGAGCATCATGTGTTGCCTCTGCAAATAGTGTCTGTCAGCCACTTATATTTTTGGAAATAGCCAATTTTTCCTTGATATTATATAAATCAAACATTCCTTTAAAAGTCACAGAATTCTAGGTACAGTAATCAGTGGCAATTATGAAGCCCCACACACACACATATATATGGGATAATATATATTTGAGAAATAAAAATGCAAAAAGCCACACAAGATGTACTATTGAAAAAAATGTATTCTTTTTCTTAGTTCTCTATCCACAAAGAATTCCATTCATGTCTTCTGAGGTCCAGAATAACCAAGATACAAGATAATTAAATTTTCTGCAGAAAGGATTTCTGCTGAATGCATCTTTAACAAATTCCCCTCATGTCAATAATTTTGCAACACTGGTATTTGTTGTGTAGTAAAATTTTGAGTTTGGAAAAAAATTGCAAGCAATGTTTCTGGGTTGTTTAGAATAGCTTTCTAATCATTATAGACTGTGAGTTTTCCTAGTAGTCCAGAAAAAAATCAATTGACATCTATTGCCTATAAGAGGCAAGAATAATTTAAAAGAACGTCCTGGCTTTATTTCTTCATTTCTGCATGGCTTTGTGACTGATAGGAAAAACCACAGATCTGACTGTGTCTATTAGACAAAGTGCCAACATCTTTAAATGAAAGGAGAACCTTACAGTTACCTGGTATTTCTGCTTGAAATTTTCTCAATGGCACTGAAATACATAGTTTAGGAAAGAGAAAGTGACTTTCTGATGCAATTAATTGCAAAAGAGATGCTCCAGTGCACTATAAAACCAGTTATTTTGCCACACCTGGCTACTGTATAGTGCCTGTATGAAATATAAGCAACATAACTTCTGTGTCCCTCTCTGATGTCATACATCAGGCCATAAGCTCCATGACACCACACACATTTCTTGCTGCTAATGGTGGTGGCACTTCTGAAAAAGACTAGGTGGATAATGTCACAAGAATTTCTTACTAAAGCCTGAGTCCTTGCCAGCCTTTGCAGTAGCCTGGGGACACCAGTGATGGATGGAATTTAGAGCAGGTCTCTGTTTGCTTTCATACTAAATATGAATATAGTATTCTACAAGACTGTCTTGGGGTGAGTTCAAAGATAATTTTGCTCATGGAATACTCAGCACTGCATTAAAGTCATAAACTAGGCTTTGACACATATTATGTACCACCAGATTTGGCAGTTGTACAATTGGGATTTACACAGGCCCCACCCATCCAACTTTTGTAATGTCTAAAATAAGCACTGGAAAAGGCACTGACTTAAAAATTTATAATAATTTTTTAAAAATAAAAATTGTAATAATGTTACAACAACCATACTTACTAAAATGAGGTGTTTGTCTAGATAACAAAATTTTATGTTATATTTTTGGGAATAGGCAAGATCATTATACACTGGTTTATCAGCTAAGTCACCAATTATCTAACCTTTTCTATAATTCAGAAGTTTCTTGTTGTTTCATTGCTAATATTTGGACAGAAACAGCTGAACCTGACAATGCCAAAACTGAGTGCTTTTCACTGTGTACACCTGGGTGGAAAGTAAACAATGCCTGGGCACAGGAGATTCCCTTCCTTTCTCATACTCTATCACACACTGCTGTATATTTATTTTTTGTTTGCATCTATCAAATTACAGCTGCTACCTCTAAAAAAAACCCCCACATCATTAAATTCAAGCAGGGATCTGTTTTGAAATCAGAGATTTTTTTAAATTAATTCAATGAATTTCATTACTTCAAAAGACTGCTACTAGATTAGATCAGTGTCGCTTCATTCTGGTTAAAACAGGGTTCATACACTAACTATAATTATAAAATCAAAAGCAATTGCTGTTCTGTGTGATTCCACTCAGGAACTGTTCCCAGACCAGAGTGGTGTGGATTAAAACAACAAATAGCCATCCTGCATCACAGGCATTTACCTACCACATTTCTGTCACAAATAATTAACTTTCTGAAGTAAGCTTTAAGTATAGACCTGTTATCTCAACTGCAACATATCTTTTATATTTAACCTTGATCACTAAAATTGGCAGATTTCACTGCAGGAAGCCATGGAGGGGCTTTTTCCAGTATAAGTTGGGCAGAACATGTTAAACCATATCAAGTCAAACTTTGAGATGAATTGAGATATCTTACCTCATGGAGTCAAGTTTAAAATTTAAGGGCTCACTTTTGTAAAGACTTTACAGCAAAAAAACAGACTAAAAGGCAAAAAGAAAGTGTTTTTCCTGTGACATCATATATTTTCTGTAATACTGTGAAATAAGTAGATTTTACTTTTGTAAAAAAAAAAAAATGTAGGGCCGTAACACTAGTTTATTTCATGTAGCTACTAAGCAGATGAAAATTGCTTTAAAAATATATGCAGTTGTTTTAATTTGTTTGCTCTTGTGTTGGCAAAAACTTTCCAAGGTCTTAAAAACTTATTACCAAATTAGTCCTGTCTCGTGTTTTGATTAGTTTTGTCTGAAGTATGAGTTGCTCTTACACAGGACACTGCCTGTTGTTAGCTTATGAAATTGTTACCTTAATATTTTACTCCATGATAAACTGATAAGAAAAATTTGTTCTTCTGTAACATAAGCTTTAAATAAACAGGTAGCAGTAAAGAAAAACAGACAACAAAAAAGCCACAAAACTGCCAACCATGAAACCCAGAAGCTTTGCAGTTGCAACTATTTAAATTTTCTCAGGTTTCCTGTCTGAAGTATGTCATTAATAATGATTTGTGACTTGGTGGTAAATAATGCATAACAGTTATTGCTCTCTCTTACTTAAAATCATTGTTGAATTTGCATTGTAAGCAAAGTATTTTTCAGCCCCACACTGTAGACTGAATAGTACCAGATAGACTAAAGTATTAGAACCCTATATACCTATTTGTGAGTCACAGAATAGCTTTGCTTAAGGAACTTTGCTGAAGCCTATTCATTCTTAAATTCTGTATGCCACAAAATATTGTGCATCACAGCATTTTTGGAAAGTTCAGTGCAATGAATAAATGAAAACGTAAGTTGTCTTGCAGTGAAATTTTCATTTTGTAAGTCCAGAAAAGCAAACTTCATATGTGTATTAGATGTGTATTAGGTCAATGTTACAAGATCATTAGTGTATTATTGAGGGTTTTTTTTCCCCAATGCAACACTAATGTTAATTATAGTCTCTGTTTATGATTTAGAAGAAACTCTGTTTAGAAATCAGAAGATTTCATAATTCACTGCAATTGATGAACTCTTATCAACTGTTTAACTGCTTCACTACATAGTGCTAGATTGGGGTTTGGTTCATTCTTCCTCATATACAAACCATTTAATCAAGCTTGATCACAAGCAAGACTACAAATCCATAATATCACAGAGTATAACTACATGATTTAACTATACTCTTAGCCTTATTTTATATCAAAGTAACCCAAGTGCAATATTGAAATTTTCTGATAGAAACAAGAATAATTTTTACTGTATCAAAATTCTAAGCGCACAAAAGGAACATTTGGAAAAATATAGAACTTTCTACTTTATGGAGATTTTCAGTGAAAATAGATTTCACAGTTATTATGGGTCAAGTCAGTCAAAACTTCTTGACTGAATAAAAAAGTAGTTCAATATAAAAAAGAAATAATTCAAAATCTCCTCCATAACTATGTTTATTCCTTCCCTTCCCTTCCCTTCCCTTCCCTTCCCTTCCCCTCCCTTCCCTTCCCTTCCCTTCCCTCTCTCTCCTTTTCCTTTCTATCAGAGAAAGAATATTTCTAATCAGCACAGAATAGGTAAAGTATAATGAACAATTAAGGTTCTTGAGATCTTTACTGAGTTTTATATTTCTTTTGTTTTTTATACCTCTAGTGGTACATTTAATCATTATTTGAAAGTCTAAAATGAGCCAGGTGAATTGCCTCCTGGAAGTGCTACTCTCAATCATTTTCTTAAATTCTCAAACAAAAAAGTATTTGAGGAGATCTTGCCAGTTTAGAGATGTCTAGATAACAGAATATTATATCTTATGTAATCCTATTTAAAAATGAATTCAAGTCTTCAAAATGTTAATGTACTGACAGCATCATCACTTTCAAAATCAGGTTGGAAAATTCACTTTTATGCTTTTCATGGCTTCCTGGATGTGAGTCTGAGTCTTCACAGACAGTTCAGAAAGTCCATGTACCTTTAAGAAGCCTTTGAGAGGATGAATTTACTTTCCAGTGCACTTCTGTGATCTTCAGGATGGAGATCATGAAAAATTCTGGAAAATATGTAATTTTACACATTTGGTGGAATTTTTTCTTGCTTACTCTACTTAATTTTCCTGAGTAGTCTTTGAGATCTTTAGTCAAGCCCACAGTATCAAAGTGAGTGAGCCAGAAGGGATGGATTCCCATGTCATAACCCTCACCCATATCAAGCACACTCCTATGGCTGGTGAAGTTGACTTATATATCAATTTTCTAGACACAGGTTGTATTTATAGCCACATGGTATATATGTGAGTACTACTAAAGCGTAAGTTTGGGGCTACATACTAGCAGGTATTTTTTCTGAGCATCCTCCTGAGACAACTTTGGCCTGTGACAATTAGTATTCTATGCCATAAAACCAGTTCCAAGGTCCATTCTCAATAGGCTAACCTGTGCTGGGGGATGGAGATTGAAATCACAGGTGTTAGTGGCAATGTGTCTTGGCCACTAGATTTATTAGGCTAGGAATAACCCAGAACTCTTTGGGACCAGAAGTGAAATGTTAATTTTAAGTAGTGTGAAACCTGAAATTGTAAAATAAGGCTGAAATAACACATTTGAGGTAGGAAATTACTCCAGTAACATTGACAATTACTTAGAAAATATTAATAATGGAAAATATATAACTTGTATTTTATACATTTTTACATTATTCTACAGTGTCCTTTGAGTAGGAACATCCAGTTATCCATATTCTCCAAACAGATCCAGGATTTGCAGAGAACTACATGAGAAGAACATAAAATTATAAAATTATTCTTAAAATTTAACAAAACCCCTGCATTTAAAATTATGTAACCCTTTTTTTATTGATGCTTGTTTATTTTTCATTTACTTTCATTTTTCTGACTTAAGAAGTTGCCGTTTTGTTCATACAGCAATTTTTTTATGCTTTATGAGAAATCAATTAAATTATGATTTAGACTTTGCAGGGAGTTAATGGATAGCAATTTAAGGAATTATTACTGTGCTTTAAGTATCAAGTATCTTATTCTGCCTACATAATTTCTGTATTCCTACCACTTAAGCAGCTATTAGGAAGTGCTCCTGACACAGTCTCATGTTGTGTATCTGCAGAATTACACCTCGTTGCTTCAAATCCAGATGTTTTACATTGGTTACCATAGAATTTAAGATATGAGGTAAAGCCATTATACAAAGGTAATGTAGTGTCATTTATTTTGGGGAAAAATCAAACCCAAGACAACAGATTTTAAACTAAAAAGGCATGAATATCAGGATTAAAAAAAACCCTAAATTTGCTCAGGAAGCTTAGGAATACCATTATTCAGTCACACTGACTGAAATAATTGCGTATCTGAAGGTATTCTGTATGCTAAAAGCAGCTGTGATCCAAATGGATGCATGAACTATGTGGGAAAAAATGCTTCTGATTAGATGCAAGTAATAAAATAATGGAATAAGCAGCACTTCCCATGCATCAAGGAAGGGGTACTGAGGTGTTTTTATGGCTAAAGTGCTACTTAGGTGACTCAAAGCAGCCATAAACTTCACATATGGATTCCTTAACCTGAACATTCTAGGGAATCTGACCTTTTTGAGTAAGAAGCTGTTGTCAGTTACCATCTCCTTGCTATTTAGACTGATTTATAAAAAATTCTAAACATTTACTGGAATTATTTTTTTTGGTGTAGATGATTTTTTTTCCAATAAAGAATTTTTTCTCCATTTCACAACTGAATCACTCCAGAGAGACTATGAAGCAAGAGAATGGGACTAGATGCCTTTCTGGCATTTCTTCCACTTTTTCACAATTGCTCTTGTTCATTTTGCAAGTCTATTATAATTACACTGCATGTATCCATTATTGCTTTCTAAAGGGTATTGTAGTCAACCACTTGCTTACTTTCATCTTTCACCTGCAAAAAATCTAAATGATGATGTTTAGCTTGTCTCTCTATAACAAAAATGTATACATTATGCATGTGAATATTATGATTTATGAATCTTTCAATACTAAATGTGTTCTTTAAAACTGTATCTAGCATATGGGCATTAGAATTGACTTTGCTTTGTCATGCCTGGCCATGTATATTTGGAAAATATGAGATAATAACCAAGTCTGCCAAGTCCTAGTTAATAATCCTAGTGGAAATGGAGAATCCATGGTCAGCAATTCTCTTTGGATTCCATATGGCATCACAAACAAGAGACATTGTGATTCACATTTCACCCCCTCACTGTCTGGAGTAATGATAAAGAGCTCCTACATTGCAAATATAAATTTATCTAAAATGTACCAAGAGAAAAGTCTTCAAGAATTCTTGACTGTCTCTAAATGTTTAGATTTGTACTCTGTTCTGAGTAATAATTAGTTAACCTCTCTGTGAAAAAGAGGAGCTTTGACTAATAGGCTTCACACTGCATACTGACATTTCAGAAGGTTGCTGTATTAGTTCTATCATTCAGAGCCATGAATTATCGAATCACCTGCATATCCCCCTTCAAACTACTGAACTACTCACCTTGTACTGATGCAAACATCTAATAAATAAGCAGAATGTAAAATGTCTTTATTCATCTTTAAAAGAAGGTTATAAAGTTTTAGTATATCCTCTACAATGACTAGTGCTAGGCAGTAAATTTTGTTTGCAGCTTCCAGGGTCTGCCATATCCAAATTAGTTTCAGTAGAATACTTAGTGGAGATTATACATTCATTTGTGAGGTAAAAAATGCTGCTGTTCTTCCAGTGGTTCTTTGACACCTTTGTACTTTAAACCCCAATGTTCTCTTCCAGGGAGCTGAACTGTCCTTCACCTTCCTTTTACTTCACAGATTCACAGAATACTCTGAGTTGGAAGAAACCCACAAGTATCATCAAGTCCAGCTCTTAAGTAAAGGGCCTGTATAGGAAATGAATCCACAATCTTGGTGTTATTAGCACCATGCTCTGACCAACTGAGATAATTTACTACAGGTTTTAATTATTTCACGTTAATATTTGTGCAAATCAGGAAAAATTGTGGCAATAATTGCAGTTGCACCATGGAGAGAAGAATGGGGTACTGTTAATTTTCCAAAAAGTATTTTTTATTGAGATTAAAAGCTCTTAGTGACAAAAAAAAAGATGACAGACATTCTAAAGCATACCCCCTGACATTATCTTTTAATGGCATGTAGAGTCTGCTCTAAAGACTGGCAACATTACATAGGGTACATGAGATATTACATATGAGATATTACAAATGAACTGCAGAGTATTCTGATAGAGTAGTTTCAAAATACAGATAGCCTGGCAAATTTTGATTGCAAGGCATTCTGCTGCAGTGGGGAATTTCTTTATCAAGAAAATCAAAAGAGATTTTGGTCAACTTATCCTAGGCATAGATATTTAAAATTTTTCTTTCATTTTGTTGGAAATATAATAGATCAACTACTCAGATACTGATACAGGGTGTGCAACACAAAGACATTAACAAGAAGATAAGGAAGTATTGGAATATTTCCCCATTCAAACTCACATAGAAAAATAGCATAAGCAGTAATTACTTACACCTGGGTCATTCTCTCTGAAGATAGTCACTATACCACAACACATTTTTGAGACTTATTTTGATTATAAAGAGTGCTTTTTCAGTCTCATATGAAAACAAAATTAGAGATCCTGATCAGTTCCTATGTTACCTGAAAGCATTAAGGTTCTTAACCAGGCATATAGCTAAAATTTTGAAAACCAAATGCCTACAGAAATACCTGCTTGATAATTTGGTAACACCTCTATGGAAGCAATTAAAGAAAATTAAACATTCCTTTGCTCCAGCTCTTGGGAAAGCATGTGTGTGTCCTAAAGATTTGAGCTCAGCAACACAGCGCTGGCTGGATGTCAGGTCCAAGAGAAGAATGAGAACCAAGAGCAGCACATTGATGCCTGTGACACTCCCAGGAGAATGAAGATTCAGCGTCAGCCTCTCCTTTTGCACTGCACTGGGGTAAGGAAATCCTGAAGTGACTGAGCTGTTGGTGGGCAAATTTACCTGTGGGTTTTAGAGCTTAAGCTGCAGTCCTGGCCTTGGAGGTTGGCTGTAACACCTGAAATAGGTCATGTCAGAGCAAGCTGGAGTGTATCTATAGTATACTGTAGCCATTTCTGTGACTGCAGTGCTGAAGTACTTTTATTTTTATCCATTGCACCAAAATTTTATGCTTCACTCATAACTGGCAGGAAAAAAAAAAACAACACATTATCTCATCCATAGTTGTTAAGTGCTCTAATTACTTCAAATGACACAGCTCTTCCAGAAAACTTTTAGAATAGCATTGAAAGCTCTCATCAGCTTACATGTGAAAGCCAAATGTACAGGCTCTAATTCATTTACACTTTGTAAAATTATGTAGGTCCTCAATAGGTCCCACAAATAATTTCAGTATGGTGTGATTTCATTTAAACTTCATAAGTAATGTGATGTAAAACCTTTCAAGCAGGAAAATCTGGGTTTTTTTTTTTCATTGACACAGTTCCAACCTGTGACTGCTGCGGTTCAAACTTTTATCAATATGCAGTTTCTTCACAAACCATTCCAAATATTCAGTTTTTTTCATGTTTAAGGACCAAACCTAGCATAAATATTTTAGCTATCTCTCTTGGTTTTTTTTGTTTTTTTTTTTTTGTTTTTTTTTTTTTTTTTTTTTGTTTTTTTTTTTTGTTTTGTTTTGGTTTTTTTTAAGTTACAAAATCCTCTTTCCTTTAAACTGTAAAGTTCTGGAGGTTTTGGGGTGCTCTGTAACAGCCATCCAGCAGTAGGGCTGTGTACATATAAAGAGATTTAGGGTGTTGATTACAGAGAGAAGAAATGTATGAAGAATATTTCTTGAATGCTACTTTTATCAAAGAGGTTTATGGGATCCCTTTCTGCTAAATAGTATGGTAGTAATTAATTATATAATTTCTTCCCTATAAGATCTTTTGTGTTCAACTTCCTTATACCTGAGCACTGCAATTTTCAGCCTTCATAAAATTTCAAGGTAATACACAGAAATAAACGTGTATGATTCACTAGAATGATCCAATATAATGTGTAATTATCATCTAGTTTCTTTTGGAATATTATTGATTTTTAGTGATTTTGTGTGTCCAGTGAAACGATAAAGGTTATAGAAGAAAATCACCTTATTCGTTTGAACCCTCTGTGATATTTTCATTCCATTCTTTCTTTGTATTCTGTATTAAAAGTGGCTATCCTCTGTGATAACATTTTTTAGAATTCTCATTTTGTTTTTAATGAAAGTTACTCTTTTTTCACAAAGTCTTGATGCATGTCAGTTAATCAAAAATTAATTAATGCAAATGCAAGTATGCATAAGGTGAAGTAAGTTTAAAAAACATGCAAAAAACCAAATTATACTCACAGAAGTGATGGCACATTAGTTCCCTGTCTCTCTCTCCATCACTATTCTGGCAAATCTGTGTTTGTAAGTTCTATTTTTCTGTGGAATGCTATACATAGTCACAACAGTGATTAGCAAGAAATCTGGACTATTCTAGAGAATCTCTATGTGAATGTGATGGAATGGACTAAGGTAAAGCCATTTTTGAAAGGTTTCCTGATTTATTTTCATTCAGTTGTCTCTATTTACATTTTGACAATTTTCCTCTACGTAGAAAAATACAATTTGAAAAATTAAGTAGAAGGCATTTGGCTGCAAACTTAGTATGAGTTCATGCTTTGAAAAAACTCAGCAATACTTGCAAAAAGTGTATATGAGTAAAATGGGTACATATTATATAAATTTATTTAGTCTCCAGGTACCAAGTTCAATTTGCAAACAATTTACATATATTGTATAGAAAATTCACTGTACAAATATTTTCTCCACTATTTAGGTACTGCTACATGATACTTATCCTACCCTTGAGATTAAAAATTATTCTGAAAATCTTCTACTACAATATGTAGATTTTGTCCCCTTTTAAAAAGTTCTCAGGAGAAAGGGGTAAAATGAAAGATAATTCCTACTTTGATTTTGTACTTTGGGAAAACAATCACACCATTACATACTTACACAGCTTTGTGAGCTTTATTAAGTGATTTTCTCTCTAATTTAATTCCCATAACTTGCCTGCATTTCAAAGGCGCTCTGGAGCCGAACCAGTAAAGAGTGCAATCACATGCTTGGCTTTGCACACGTGCAAAATCTTCTGCATATTCTGCCTTTGAGATACATTTTTAAATTACTTCCAAGGAGAGTCAGGGAAAAGTTATGTAGTCTGTGTGTGCATAGTCACTTTGTACATGCGAAAGAGAGCAAAGATCAGTGCCACCAGCAGCTCCACGGCTGGCACAAGCTGGCTGTGCCCAGAGGGGCCAGGCACTGGATTGTCTGCCAGAACCAGAAGTATCAAAGTCAGCATGATTTACTAAATTAAGAAAAAAATAATGTGTATATATATATATATATATATATATATATATATATGTATATATATATATATAAATATATATATGTATATAGCCAGAATTTATATGATGCTTTGCGACATTAGAACCAAACACCTCTAGCCACGATTCCACAATATGTCTTAGTACAACTAATATGATGCTTGTAATATCATCTAAAATACTGAACTATATGTAGACAACAAACCTGAATTTCAAAAGTACCCTTTCCTTATAAAAGAATTTCACCAGAAGTAGAAATAAGCTTTTTCTAAACTTCGAAATTTTTCAAAGAAAAGGAGCTACATCTCAAAAATTATTCTGGATTTGAGTATTGAAGACAATAAAAACTGTTCCATAAAAAATACATACAAATACTTAAATAAAATACAGACCAACCTATAGGCTACGTTACATTTAAGCCCTCATTATCAAAGTATGATGGTTGCTTTAAAATACAGGTAGATCTTTTTATGATGGGAAAAAGATGAGGCCAAAATAGGAGGGTGAAATGACATCAGATTTATTTGAGACCACAAGCCTAAGGTCCTAAGTCTTTGGAATATGAGCAAGATCTGTTACTAACAGATTGCATTTCTTAGTCTTCTGCGGTCTGATGCAGTGTAGATGACAAAGTATTTTCAACCTCTCATCTTCTGTGTGGAAATATATTTTAATTATTTCCTGAGTTTATTATACACCCACTTGGAAGTCACGTACTTGATATGAGTCAGATTGTATATAAAAGGGCTTCAAACAGGTGTTTCAAATTGGCATACAGGCCCACAATAAAAATATTCCTTGGTGGAAAAAGCCATCTTTGCCTTTTTTACTGGTGCACAAAAAAATCTAGCAATATTCCTCTTTTTAAGTAATGAGAATAAGAAATTTAATTATTTTTGCTGTACATGATAAGCAGTACATTTGAAGGCATATGATTATGATATTTTTCTCTGCAAGTCTAGAGGTGGTTGGACTGTTTTAGAATTTGTTTTTTTTAATTCAGTTGATCTTTTGTCACTAAAATCATTGTTTGTATATATTTTAGGCAACTTTCTCAATGCTGGATCAAAAAATATTTCTAGAGCTGCAACAGAGTTCATGAGGTTGCTCTGTGATTTGCTGAAGACCTTTTATGTATAATGAGGTCCTATCTTCAGAGTGCATGTCATATGTTTACAGTGGAAACTATTTGAAGCCAATAGTCCTTTTTTGTTTAAATGTAGCAAGGGCACTGACCCAGTGTCATGTCCTTGAATTCAAGAGGCTCATACTCATAGCAAAAGAAAGCACCTCCTATGAAAATTCACAAGGAAGAAAAAACTTAAATTAACTAAAGGTTATTTTTAAACATTGTAGATTTTTATGGTACATGAGATGTTTTACAGAAGGCTACTTTGTGTGTATACAGTTGGCGCCAGAGTTTGAGTTTTGCTTTCATTATCATAGCACTGATGAAGAATATAAATGTTACGGAATAGCTACTAAATCCTTTCAGAAAATGAGGATGAAAACAAGAAATCAACAATCAAAAAGACCCCAGAGCTTAAATGAAATTATTACAGCGGACATAACAGTGGCAAAAAGATGCAAGTTTAAATATTTTACTTATGTTGGACTAGAAGTGCTTTTCTCCTCTCCTGCAATGCCTGCCTCTCCTTCCCCTGCCCCCATCACAAGCAACGCCTTTGGTGGAACCATATTTTAAAAAGCAAGTAATTGTAGTTTCTAAAATAGTAGCCAGTACACTGCACACTGAAGGTTAATCCTTTGGGTATTAATTTAGTTTTATCACAGAGCAGACAGAATGCCTGTATTCATTTCACTGTATTTGATATACTATCAAAATTAAGGTCTCTATAACCAAAATATCTTTGAAAGCACTACAGCTTAGTTGGTGCAAAAGTAAATAGAGTGGTTATTGCAATCACTTCAATACACAGCATGAGAATGTACATTTAATACATAAAGTGAATCATCTGCATCATTTGAAGAGTACAGGCTCTTCAAGTTTGCTATTTATTTGTGCATGTCCAAGATTTCTGTGTGCATATAACGAGTTCACTTTCGTATTAAAATAGTCTCTAATGCTCAGTCTTTTAAAAATTGAAGTCAAATATCCTGATAAAACATATAGTTTTATTCAGCATATTCAATTTCAAAAAGCTATCTCCTTAAATAGCTAAAAACATTTTTTCAGTTTTAATTAAAATTATTCCGGCTTTAAAAAGACCATTTCAAGTTTGAAAAATAGATTTTAAAATATAACTAGCCACACTCATTAAAACAAATTCATTTTTAGTCTTGAATTTAGCAGAGCAAGACACTGTCCTTGTTTAAATATGTTTCAACACATTTCACTTCCTGAGAAAGTGAGGATTTACAATGGTGTGTTGCAAATTATATATTTCATATAGAGGGTTATCAAAGTTGTCTTACTTTCCTCAGACCCACTGGGAGCTTTGTCTGAAATTGCCATGAAACACTGAATGTATAGTTAAAAATGCTAGTGTTTATATGGCAACAATTACATGACAAAGAGGCTCATTTTATAATTACCTGTTACCAAGCATTCACAGACTTGTGTGTGTGGCCTTTCCTCAATAGGTCCACAAAAGGACTGGTCCAGAGCAATAAATAAACATACAAAACACTGTCCTGATATCATGAGCAGATACCTGTGTCAATGTGGTCGCTTGGAACACAAACAAATGTTAGACCTGTCCCAGCTCCTCCTCAGCAGGCAGCATTTCCATTTGCAATCCGCTGTGGCAGAAGGACTGTGGCAGCTTAGCTGAGTCAAAATCAGTGTCTATGATACAATTATTGCACTACTGATTACTTCAGACTTTGGTGAGTTAATCCTTGGGGTATTAATTTACTGCTCTGACTGTACAAAACAGATCCTAGTGCTTTACTCTTTTGAGGTTTGTCACTGTAATTGTTCCATATGGCATCACCAGAAAAATCTTTCTGTTCATCTCTCCAAGTAAACAGATTTTAGGTTATTTTCGAATCAATCAGCTAAGAAGTATGAAATTTATAATGCTTTCAAGTACTGCAAAATATAGTGATCCTCCTTAGAGAAGAATTTCATTCCTTCAAAACTTTGCTATATTTCAGTTAAGAAGACTCTTCATTATTTCAAAAAGTCTTCCTGAAAGAAAGTTCTAAAATATTCTATTGTATATAAGTTCAAACAAAATTCCGGTTATATACATATACAGGTGTAGAAACTGTTTAAACAACATATATTGTGGAAAAAAAAATTCAAAACATTTAGACAATAATCCTGAAGCAGGCTACCTCAACATATCTGAATGCTCTGATAATATTTTGAAACTAAAATTGAAAAAAAAATTCCACTTTGGTAAATAAAGTCTACTTATTTCACCACATTTTTATATCTACCATCAGAGTTTCTCGTAACAATTGATACCTACTTGGATTAAGTTGTAAGAAAACTAACTATAAATAAGGTTTAAAAACAATCAACATTAATTCAGTCTCCAAAGCTGGAAACTCCAAGGCTGGGATGATTTCTACTGGCAATGAAGTAAACCTTGAATTTGATATATTTTCCTCACTGTTACTGTGTTTTATTTCAATGCTACATTTCTTTGTGAGTAAGGAGAAAGTGAAGAACAGAGAAGAAATATTTTCAGGTGGTCTTTGTCAGGATATTTCTGAGAAAGTCATAAAGAGCTAATTAAGCTTGGGAGATAGGGCGGTGTCATCATGGATTAAAGATTGTTTATGAGTTAAATCTCAAAGTTTCCAATGGAAAAATCATTTTTTCCTGCTATAAAGGCCAAAATTGTGCATCTTAAAGTCTGAGAAAGTGTACATTAAGTGATGGTATTTATATTACCTTAAACTAGAGCTAAGATGGAAATTTTCGCAGTAAGACAACATTACTTAGCTTTTGAGAGAACTGGTAGCAATTTCACATCTCCACAAAATTAGGAAAGAGGCAAACTATATGTTTCAGACTAAATGCTTAACTGAAGAAATTAACCTCAGCATCAATTTAAAAAAGGCAGTTAAGATCTCTTTGCAAATTATGAATTGTCGTAATAAAAGCACTGAAACAAGATTTTTGGAAATAAATCAGATGTTTGGAAATAAATAAGATGATTGCAGAATCACAGAATATACTGAGTTGGAAGTGATCCAAAAGAATCATCAAGTGTGGCTCCTGGTCCTGCACAGGACTAACACCAAGAGCCACACCATGATAAGCAATCCAGAGCAAATGTTAATGACTCTGTAGGAATCAGTGCTACAGACTCATTTGGTTATGTTAGCAGAAGTAGCAGTAAGACCCTCCTAAAGAAGTAGGAGAGGAACACAGGGGAGTGAGAATGAGGTTAGTTGAAGGCATAAAATGCTTGCAGAAGGAGAAGGATCAATATAGTAAGAACTGCGATCATGTAGAGTTATTGCAATTAAACTCACATTGCAATTAAAAATATAGCATCTATATATTACTGCATTGCTTGAACTACACAGCTGTGCATATTATTGTTATTAACAATAAATGGAATTTGTGTAAGTCACTTCATGTTTATACATATATAAGCATGGATGAAATTTCACAGCTTCTTGTCTGATCTCTTTGAAAGATTTGTGCTGCTTTCTTTTCAGACTACGAACTATCTCCTTCAGATTTACCTACTGCTGACAAGCTTTTGATAATGCTGCTTATTTGTTCCTTATGGCTCATCTGAGCCATTCCTTACTTTTATACATCAGAACATTTTTGTCTTGATGAATGTAAGAAGCCCCTTTGATCCATGAGCATTTTTTCAAACAGACAGTAAAAGACTACATAGCAGACAACTAGTGATTCAGTTTTTGGAATTTTCTTCTTTAAAAGCAAAACATTACTTTAGAGAAATAATTTCTCACGATTTTAGTTTTTAATAGAATTTACAGATGCACTTTAACATTCTTACTGTGCATTTTCAATAACACTGGACTGTTATAAAAAAGTCATAAATGGATAGGCAAAGCATTTTGCTCTTGCCACTATTAATGATGTTCCATAGTGACATTTATTTAACCAAACACAGATATCTACATGTCTGCATCATTTTTGTATTCCTTTGTCATCAATGAAAAGAAACAGACACTTCTTAGGTGGGAATTATATAATCCTAAACAAGACATCCAAATTCCCTCAAATGCATCCAGCTATAAAAGCAGCTGTTTCTCTCCCTTGACTATAAAGGCAATCTGATCAGCAATGTTGGTTTAGCTCAGACGTTGATATCTACACTGCACATGTCTAAGATGAAGTGAGGCAAATCCCTGGTTTCTGCTTGCCTTTCACCTCAGGGCTCTTTCATTTCAGTATCATAGCAATGCATCACCTGCACCTTTGGAAATATTCAAACACCTTGTTAGTCCTCCATGAATTTCACATGACTAGCATGTCAAGCAATGGCTTAAAAAGCTCCTAAAAAGCAACTTTGACCCTAGGGTATCAAAATAGTTTCCTCTCAATATCCACTGAATAAAATGACTACAAAATTCAAATTCTGATCTCTTACATGATAAAAACAATACAGGGTTGCCTGGTCAGCCATGAGCTCTCTCTCACAAGACATTGAGGTGAAGCTTTAGTAATCATAAAAATATTTTCATGCCCGAGTGACATTGCTTTGCTGCAATTGCCCTTGAAGTGCTTCAAAAGAAAAAAGAGGGTTCTTAATGCCTTTAAGCTATGATTGAAACTGAATTTCTAATGCTCAAGGCGTGCTGAACTTAGCAAAGTTTGATGCGCAATTTAAAAGCAAAGTGATAAAGAAAACTATGTGGTTATTCTATTCAAATAAATTCATCTTAAAATACACTAAACATTTAAATACACTGTGGTATGTCAATCATCTACCTAGCTGCAAATGTAATTAACTGTTGGATCAGTAATTTTCAAACTCAGCTTAAAATAAATGAATGCACTCTTTAGAAAAGAAAAGAGCAGACCATTCATCAAATACCCTACTATGTTACATGGCAAATTGAAAAAGACTTTGTATTCTGGAGCAAAGTAAAACAAATTCAAATGCTATTGTTCCAGATGCATAAGCATGTATCTAAAGAAAACATCATATCCAGATATGATAATATCTAGGATACATCTAGAAAATAAATTGATTCATTACTCTAATTTAGAAACTTTCCTTCAGTATAGTCAATATTTTGTTTGTAATATTCCCTTTGTTCGTGCAAAAATTGAAGTCTCAACAGATATTAATATAGCTTTTATTAATAGATCTATGTGGATGTAAATGTACCTTTAGAACTCTCAGGAACACTCAGGAATGCTGCATATTCCAAAGATTTGGGAGATTCTCACATGAGAAAAAGAGAAATGAAAATATTATTTTTGGTTTCACAGGGAAACAAATATTCAGATTCACAATTTGGCAAATTCCAATATCTAGCATGCAACATTAGCTGAAGGAAGAACCATATGCAAAAACTATCAGAGTATGATAGAAAATGTTCATTAGTGGGAAATTATCTTCCTCTGTAAGAGCTTGCCTTAAACTTTGAAATGCAAAATTAAATATACCTTCCCAGGTTAAGATAATTATGATTATTCTGCTAGATATTTTTATATTTATACAATTCCTCACTTCTCTTTTTAATCATCTTTCATTTCTGTTCTCAGTGATGCTCCATAATAGTGTGTTTCTGAGACTTACATGATTCACAAATTATTCAGAGGCCACGAATTAACCAAGAGACCTTCAATGAACAAATAATTTAATTGAAAAATAGCATCATGTTCCTATGTGATGAGAAAGGAAAACAAAACTTCTCATCTTTCTGTTTCAGTCAATAATACACTAACATTATGTCCACTCTTGACTTCTAAGGCCAAATGTTTTTGTGATACAGTCTGACCTTCCTCATTTTCAAATCCATTTGTCCATTATTCTCCACCTTGCTCTTTTTTTGCATACAATGTCTTTGATTTTGTTTTGACAACAGCTTTACCAAGAATTGAGTCCTTCTAACATAAAATACAGCTCTCCAAATTCAGGAAAAGCTTTGATGTCAGGTGTGAAGCAAATGAGCCTAACTCTTTTGAGGAACTCATGTGCTTATGGTCCAAGACAGAATAATAGATGACAGATGATAAAAATAGAGTAAAATTGATCAAGTTTCTGAAAATTGATTTTTGTTCTGATCATGAGGTCTTCTTCCATGTCTTCCTTCTTATAAGATTTTGTTCTTGCTTGTTCATACATTTTCAGTTTTAAGGCATTCTACAGTGGCAGGCACTTATTTCAATGAGACTCAGAAATACATCATCCTAGTGACATATGCTTGCCTGCACAGAATTTTAGAGAAGAAAAATAAAGGAATAAAAAGGCAAACTGAAGGCTACTCCTCTTGCCAACATCAATTTTAGAGTTTCTAGCTGTTTATTGACCTGACTCCAATAATAATAAGTACACCTTCACCATGGGAGAAAATACACATCTTTCCAAAGTGAACAAAGTATTCTTATGTTTATCACACTCTAAAAGTTTAAAGTGTTTAGTTGCTTCAAGTCCATGAAAGAAATTAATATACAGCTGATTCTTTGAGAATGAGAATGAATTATCTTTACCACAATGCACAAACAAGCTTATATTGATTCATATCGGATAAATGTTTCATAATACATGAGTCAACTGCTATTGCGTCTTGTAATGTTCACTTCAATCACTTGACTTCTTTGGAATTGCAAAAAAATAAATGTGTTGCACTAGAATATTTTGGTATTGACAAAAAAATTACTGGCCAGAAGTGAACACCCTTGCCTATTTGTAAAAGGATTTTCAGAACAATCTGAACTACAAGCATGCCTCGTAACAAGTTTTTATTTACACTAGGGTGGCCCATTCTTAACTCTTTTGATGGAGGTCAAAGTATACTTCCCATCAGAATGTCAGGTACAGATTGTCCAAATCTGTGCATGAACTTACTACAGTGAGTGGAATAAGAAAGATAAGCATGAAAGAATGGCCCATAGGAGAGTGTAAAGAATATGAAAAATATTTATAAGAATTTCAATATCATTTCCTACATGCAAAACCCCAAACACTTCTGAAAATTTAAAGCGTTTTAGGCAATTTCTTTTAAATTAAAAACTACTGATCTTTTAACTACATCTTTCAAGCCTGAGGGGAACAGAATCATAGATATACAAGACAGCATGTGAATAAAATATTAGAATTCTTGGGAAAAAAAGAAATAATTTTTTACCAGTTTTGAACCATACTCTGATCTAAATATCTCTTCATGACAAATATTTTTAAATATATGTTACTTGGTAAGAAAAAAAGTGTTCAAACCAGTTTTTTCCTATTCCATCTTTAGTCTTAGTCTTCTAATTTCTACATATTCTGGACAAATTTGCTCAACAGCATATACAGTGCAGGCAGTTACTGCTATGAGTGACTGTGAAGTGTGTGTACCAATATTTTCTATTATACTGGTTTTGTCACTTTTCCAAAGATCACTTTATGCAGACTTCTTGTATCTATCTATTTATATATAACTATTACAGGTTAATTTTGCCAAGAGAGGCTCATTTATTGGAATTGCTACCAGGTCACTAGTCATCATGTTGTGGGAAAAAACAAAAACAAAAACAAAAACAAAAAAACAACAACAACAAAAAACACACACACACACAAAAAATAAAAACAAAAAAACAAACAACAACAAAAAAAAGAAGTAGTATGGAATACTTCACTTGGGTGATTTGCAGCTGCTAATGGCTATAGTGACAAGAAGAGTTTAACAAAGGAAGGTTGCTTCAGTGGTCAACCTGGAATGACAGTAATTACACTACACCTGTACTAAGGTACCATTGCTCTGCTTGTGTCTTATGCTGATTGTGAGTCAGCTCCATACAGAAAGTCAATGTAGTGAGACATTGGGTGCCAGAAAATACACCCTAACACATCTCAGTAATTGACAACAAGTGACAATCTGGTAACCTAACTAGAAACATCATATAACATTTTGTTAGTTTGAAATATTGGGTAAATTACATGTACATTTTTACTTAAATTACTGTACTGATAGTAATTTGTCGTTCCTAAGTCTACAGAAAATAGTGAAGCAGCTTGACAAGCAAACTTGGTGTGATCTTAACAAAAACTAAAGTAAAAGCTAAAAAATATATTTTCTGCATTGTTTTCTCTGCGGTGGAGTCATGATCTCTGCTTCCTAGTCCAAATGCTTCTGCCATCTCTAGTACAATTGAATTGAGGACACCTGTTCCAATTTTTGCAATAGGACTCCTTTAGAATGGGCAATGGGCTGAAAAGGAATTAGTTTCCACCCTTCCCCCATCTTTTTACCACATAAAAAACCAAATTAATCTCAGTGGTAGAAGCAATTTGCTCATTAGAGTTTCTCAGACCATTTCTGCAGCTTGAAAACAGATTCCTCCTTCTACTTTCACATGGCCAGGGATGTGAGGGCAGCTTTTACCTGCAACAGCTTAAATGAGGCAAAAAGCAGCAAACCAGCAGTTGAAAAATTGAAAATTTACTTGAGAAGAGAAAGAACTGCTTCTTGAATTCCAAGTTACATAAATGTCCTGCAGGAATTCATTGAGTGGTTGCATTGCCTGTAGTTTTGGGATTTTGTCTCCCTCCACAACATGACTTCTCTTGACACAATTTCAGAAAATATGTGCATTAGCTAACATATTTTCAGTATGCTTTACTCTTTTGCCTTCCAAAACCATCTATATCCTGCAATAGCAAAATGTGTAAAAGCTTTGAAGACCATTTTTTCTGTGAAAAGTAACTCCAGGAAAACACATCTCAGTAGTCCACCCTTGTCCCTTGATGATATACAAATCAGCTGTGCTCCATTTACAAGCAAAATAACCCCTCTCTGAAAATGAAATAAAATAAAAATTAACCCAACAAACAACAACAAAATACCCCAAAACCAACAAACAAATGCAAAACAAAAGCTCAGAACTCCCTAAAATCTTACTTGATATCAAGCAGGATTTGCACATGGCTAGATCTCTATAATCCTGCAGCACTATTAGATTTTACAGTACTAGATCAGATAGAAGTGTCATCAAGTATAACGACTCTTTCAGCAGCACAGAGGAGTGAATGCCTTAGAAAGCAGAAAAACTCTTGACTTTGAAAGGCAATAGTGCAACACTACAGCTCTTGTTGTGAGCTGGTGTAACTGGAAATCAGCTGAAATCTGGAACTATGACAGTATAAATTCTTCATAATTCTGTGCAGACAACTTTGATAACACCAGATATTCTATTATTCGATGCCCGTCCCATTTTGGGGCTTATAAAGATTACTTGTCTTCAAAGGCTGGGTTTTTTCAAAGAATTATTACCCAGGTTATATAGAGAAATCATATTATCTGTCTGCCCTAGACACCTGATAAAAACAATATTGACCACAATGATTGAAGTACACTAAAAACATTTTTAGATTATATGAGGTATAATAGTTTATAAACACTCTGTAGAACAATATACGATTTAAACATCATTTTGAAAAATTGAAGAAAAATCTCAAAAATAAAAATACAAATCTCAATAAGGAAACATGCAAAGAAAGAAGAAAAAAATGCACAGATAAAAAGTGAAGCAGTTATATGATGCAAAAGGATGAGGCAGTTGTGATGGATCATTAATTGAATGAGTCAGTAAAACCCCACAGTTGCAGAAAAAAAAGCAACTCAATCCAGTTTGGCCTAAAAGAAATTATATAATAAGACAAGGAGGTAATTTAAATTTTAGTTAATTCTTGTGAGGTTTTAAATTTAGGACTTTTTTAGGTTCTGGGGAAGCTACACTTAAATAAGATGCAAAAAATGGAGAAGGACAGAGAAAAACAATCACATTAAATGAAGGCTTAGGGAATATGTCTACTAGAAAACCTTGAAGAAACTGATTTCTTTAAAGAGGGTGTTCAAGAAGATATGAATGCCTTAGGATTTTAGCTTTTATACTTTTCACATATTTGCAATCCTGCACATCTTTAGCGCATAACTCTAAACTCCATATAGAGTGTTAGCTACTTTTGGTGAGACAAAACAATTCATTTCTAGGCCTAGGAATAAAGGACATCTTACTGTCTCAAGCCCTGAGAGATGTAAACAAAAGTGAGTTGGGATGGAGAAAACTTGGGGTAAAATTATTTCATTACCTGAGGCTGTAAATGGAAGATTAAGCCCCAATATACAAATGAACCAAATTTATAAAAGGGTAAAAACCTGTGACCCGCTGTCCATTTTTGGGTGTAGCCCTTGTGTGGGCTTTGTCTGCCCTAAATGTACCTGAAGGTCCTTCAATAGATATACCTACTTTTTATTCTCTTAATTTTTTTCTGGCCTCTGTTTATAGGTAGCCCACCAAAAGGCATCAATATAAAGACAGTATTCTAACTTATGAAACACTGTCAAGGAAAGGATAATAAGAAGAATTTTCCATTTTACCTGCAGTGAGCGCATTATGTAAGAAATGCAAAGATTAGCTATGGATGTGACTGAGAAAATTCTACATTGACTTGAGTGCTTTAAAAAGACTCTTGCATATATCATAAATATGATATGTAAGAGATACATGTACATATATCATAAATTCTGAGATATTTATGATGGGAATATATATATTGAATCATATATTCTTTCCCTGTTTTAGTGGGAAAGCCTATATACACAAAAATGTGATAAAAAAACTGATAAGTTTTAGCAAGCTGGGAATTATTACATATATTTTTTATAAATCTCTATATAAGATGCATACCTACATCTTATTAGCATGAGTTCTATGGGAGCAAAAGCAAATTGCAAAAAAACCTCAAAACCCTAGAAGATGACTAATCCCACCCAAGGAAAGATGACTAATTCCACTCAAGGTAATTGCTACAGTAATTTCAGCCTCTGATAATAATAGCAGTATTTCTCCAGACACATGGAATCTTCTGCAAGGGAAGTTCTACTGGAAAGAGGTCTGAGGGCATAAGGTGGACTCTGTTAGTCATCATATTTTATTATTTCATCTTATGCCAATAAAAGGAATCTTTCACTGGTGAACAATTATTTTCCATGTTCACTGGGGACAGGACAAGAATAAATGAGCTTAAAAGGGAAAAGCATGCTTGATGTAAGGAAAATAAGTATAATTATGTAGTTAGTTAAATGCTGAAAACAGTGACCCAAGGAAGCTATGGGAACTCATTTTGTGCTTAAGCAAAGGGAGGAAGAGTTAGGGCCTGGATGTTGAAGTTCATGGGGTCTGCAAGAATTTGCTGGATGTCCACAACTTTGTTTCTACTAACAACCTAGAAAACATAGAATCACAGGTCCAGAGAAAACTAACACTGGAAGGTAACTGACTTTTTTCCTGACAGAAGAACTAACTTCAGCTGTGTGCTTTCAATCAATAGCTTATCTAAACTGTTCCTAAAGTCCTCCAGCAATCTGAATCCTGCAAGCTCCTTATGCAAGCCAGTCTTAAGTTCATGCTTTTAAACCAGAGTATATATCAATGCCTACAGAAACAGCCTCTATGACAGTATCTGTAGCCAAGTGAGGTAAAACAGAGACATGGAATGGAGGAATTATTGCTCTCAGCAACTTCTGATGTTATTTTTTATGCAATTGGTACTTTAGAAATGTTTGATAGCAAAAATTATTGGCATATTTTCCTCAATCCTTATTTTGCTTTATCATGAATCACATACAAGGGAATAATTTAACCAGCATAAAAATGTAGAAACCTAATTTAGAGTCTGATCAAGCTCATTACAACAGACAGGGCTCATAGTGAGTCGGCAGACTGGCCAGGCTGTGCATATACCCTGCAAACCAAGCCTCCTAAAAGGGACACAGAAATGTAACTTTCTGCAAGACTGCACCATTTTTAAAAGCTTACTCTGCTTTTCCAATTCTATTGCCACTTGAGAGCAATGAACTCCCATTAGTGGAAGATGAAACAAAAAATAACACTGAGGAAAAAGTATGAACAAAACCCATTTATTTTTAAAATATGCTAACTTTACTCAGTATAATTTATGCAACACAAGTGACAAAGACAAGCATCAGTAGCATATGGATTTGGTCATTTGTGTTCGTGTTTGCTTTTTTGTGCTGATGACAAAAACCATATATCTGCTTAAAACAGATGCACTGTAATACTGCCTTTAACTAAATTCTGGACTCTGTGCCTGTAGATAGAAGAGCCAATAAGCAAAGCTGCCCCTTTTCATATTTCATAGCATCAAAGGGATTTTCTTTCCACACGGTAATTTTTTAAAATGCATATTGTAAAGCACAATGCTGTGACAAACATTGATCATGTAAGTAACTTACCTGATACAAAGTACAAAAATACAAATATGAATACCATATGTGCTAATGAAAATTTTAAAAGCAGATGTTTTCTTCAACAACTTTTAAAAATAAAATTGTATTCTACAAAGCTGACTGTGTGCATGTACATAACTCCATTTCAGTAATCTTTTTCTTAATTTACTTTCAATTCACTAAAAATAACCAAAATAACCCCAAAATATCAACAAAATACTATTCAGCTGTTTAAAGGAGGGAACAGTGTTACATATCCAGTGATTTCTTTATTCCATAACCTACAGCCAGACAGACAGAAGTGGGCAGAAGAAACAAAGCCAGGAAATATTTAGACCATATGTTTTCTCTGGTTACTGTGAAATTACCTGAAAATGCTTTTACACAATATTTCAGCACTACCATACAAATTTTCACTATGCATAAATATGATTCACCTTTCAAAATTCTGTGATAACCAGGGACAACATTCTTACTGAGGTTTAATAGTCACCAATAGTATTTTCAAATTCTGGCATAAACGCATTCTAGTACAAGAGCACTCGACGTTATTAAAAAAAAAATACTTAAAATAGATTGGTTTTGTTTACTTTTATTAAAATGCAATTTTTTTCCCAATCTTCATGAATGCTAAATCCATGGCTTCCATTTTGGGCAGCTCAGGAAATCTCAATCACAAAGCATAAACAGAGTATGCTTTTAGCAAGGATAATGCAGCCATCTTTTCTTAGGCTGAAATAGACAATATGTGCTGTGAAGCACAAATGTTCCTGCTTAATGGATGCATGGCTGAACATAGTTAGATCTGGAGGTGTATATACCACACACTCTTTCAGAGCCAATATATGGGATGCCAGATTTTTAGAGGCCTGGTCTGGCCTCTGAATCTGCACCAGTCCTACATATTGAATCCCATAAAACTCTCTAATTGACTTCTCTAATCCATTCCAATACTCATAAACTTCCTGGTGCCTAAATAAACTGATAATTCTGAACACAAAAAAGTATATATTAAATGCTGTATATTTGAATATTTATTAAAAAATAAAATAAATAAATAGGAAGTAACAAGTACTCCTGGACTTCCTTTGCAAAGCTAAGTATTCTACAAGACCTTTATACTAGAGTCTTTATTTTGAGGCACCATTAACTCATATTTGCTTTAATAAAGTCTTCTAGAAGATCTTTCCCGTATGAAACTGCATTCATTTTGCTCATTATCCTCCAAAATGAGCAACTGATAAGGCTGTCCAAGATTTTGAGAACAGAAAGCTGAGATCTCAAGTTTACCCACTGTGTACACAGCCATTATGGTTCACACTGATGCATCTTTATGAAGTCTAAAGAAATGAAGGCAACGTAGAAGTTTTAAACAGTGAGATGATTAGATTGTATAAACCCAGATGATTTTTAACCAAGGCAACTTTTAACCTAAACTGAGTAGACAATATATATCTATATTCTGGCAAACAAGTATCCAAGAGGCATGCTTTTCTCTGACTATCAAATTTTCATTCATCTTTTGTTATATCCTTAAACTATAGGAGAGAGTGTCTTCTGATATTTGAAGAAAGAGTACATAAGGAATAGAAGACAGTAAATTTGCATCCATTAAAAAAATAAAAAAGTAAATAAACAATCAGAAAGCTCTTTCCTAAAGCTTTGAAGGATGTGTTTGCCTGCATTGAAATAAAGTTGAAAGAGCACAATATCATTATAAGCTATCTGCTCTCTCTCTAGCCCCAGGAGACAGAGGATGAAGAGGAAACTCAGATGATCATATATTTTGAGGCCAGAAGGCAAAGCTATGATCATACAAAAAAGGAATGCTGAAAAAAAACTGCCATGTGAAATTTATTATAGCCTTTATTCTCAAAAAAATAAATAATGAAAATTCTTCTTTAGAGTCTCCACATATTCTAAATGTCATAGTTATTCTGGAGTAGATTAAAGTACCTAGCTAAGAGGAAAGGAAAATAGTTTTGTTTGTTTTGTTTGCTTTTTATTTGTGAGAAGAACCAGCTATCACTTTTTGACATATATTAAATATTGTTTAAATGCAAAGCACTATGAAAAAGAAAGATGCTTACTAAGAACATTTTCTTAACAATAAGAAATCTACTGAGGGTTCTTTTCATATTGTCCTGGTTACCCTACCACAGGGAAAAATTGTCTACAGTTAAGCATGTGTACTAATATTGGAAATGATGGGAATAAAACTTTAATAAATCCTTGGGAATCAAGCAAAGAAAGAGAACTTACTGTCTGGGAGGTTTTGTTTATTTTTTTGTAATATAGTTATGAGAAAGCCTTTTTCTTTCTTCCTTTTAATATCCTCTCTGAGATAAGCTAAAAAGACACGACTGTATTAAAAAATATTCTTCTTATAGACATAGCAGCTCCTTAGAGGTTATCTCCCAGATGGCAGAAGATCAGCTTTAAGTTGGATTGTCCTTTTGAAAAAAGAAATGTCATTCAACATTGTTATTTTAGAATTAGAAGTAATTTATTTCTTTTTAAAATGTATGAACCAGTTATAAAAGGAAAAGTAAAAATACGTTGGGTTAAGGTATTACTTCACCTATGCTGTGAGATCCCAGTATTTGGAATAAATTAATTGATTCTGCTTTTGGTCTTGTTTTTTCAATAATTTAATAATAAATTCTTTGTGATAGATTGAAGAATTATTAAAGATAAAAAAGCATTAATTTCTGCCATGAATTATTAATATTACAACTATTTTATGAACAGGCTGAATGTCACCAAGGACCTCTATAATTTATTAATGAGCAAGTTTAATGTTAAAAGCCTTAATGTCAATGATACAAGAAGCTTCAACTGATATTATAGTTTATGACTTGTTAGTGAACTTACAAGATCAAAAAAAATGTAAAGTTTTTTTCGATATATATATGACTACACTGTATTCCTCCTATTCAGTGTTGGGTCATATACAGAGTGTTTTAGCTGAAGTGATATTAAAGGGGACATGCTCACTTGGGGCAATCAAAGAACTGCAAACAAAATTAATATTATGATCATAAGTGGTTTTGGAATGAAAATAAAAATAAATTGTGGTTTATAACCACAAGAGTTACTATATTTTTGATCATGTGATAGACTTCCTTCACCTGAAGTGTGATTTTTTCCAGCAGAGATGAGATCATGCTCAGTAGCAGGGAGATTACTACCTTTGACCTCTGATCTAGCACATTTCTGATAACCACGTACTAGTTTACTCATGTCACTATTAAAAAGGTGAGACTTCGAAAGAAGAATCTGTTTACAACAAAAATCAAATTGCAAAACAAAAAATTGCAATTAGGACCAGCTCAGTAATCTCAGTATGCATAATTATATAATGGATTTTTGTGCATTGGTATATTGGGTTTCTATGGCCAGGTTTTGGTAGTGGCAGGGGCTACAGAGGTGGCTTCCTTGAGAAGCTGCTGGAAGATTTCTCTATGTCCAGTCGAGTCAATGCCAGCCAAGTGCAATGTGGATGTGCTCCTAGCCAAGGCTGGGTGAATCAGAAATAGTCATAACACTCTGTGATAACAGATTTAAGAAGAAGAAGAAAAATAAAAGGTTATTGCACAGATATAATGGTGACCAGAGAAGGGTGAAGTGAGAATATATGGGAGAAACAGCCTTACAGACACCAAGGTCAGGGGAAAAGGAGAGAAGCAGGTGCTCTGGGTACTGGAGCTGGGATTCCCCTGCAGACCATTGCATGCAGACCATGGTGAGCAGCTGATCCCCTGCAGCACATGGAGGTCCATGGGGGAGCAGAGATCCACCTGCAGCCCCAGGAGGGGCTGGAACCCACACTAGAGCAGGTGGATGCCTCAAAGGAGGCTGTGAGCCCATGAGAGGCCCCTGCTGAGGCAGGGTCGTGGTAGGGATGTGCAGACTCAAGGAAAGAGGAGACCTCACTGGAGCAGGGGTGCTGGTAGGACTTATGACCCTGTGGGGGACCCACACAGGAACAGGCTGTGCCTAAATGACTGATCCCTGTGCAAGAGTGATCCACATTGCAGCAGTTCATAGAAGACTGTTGCTCTGGGATGGACTCAAGAAGTTCATATTGTTTCCTGTGGGTGGGACTTCACACTGGAGCAGGGGAAGGACTCATCTCCCTGAACAGCAGGAGAAATTATGTGACTGATGAGCTGACTGTAACCTTCCTTCCCCACCTTCCTGCACTGCTGGAGAGGAAGGAGCAATATTTGAGAAGGAGAGAAGGTGGAGGGGGAAGGTGTTTATAAGGTTTGTCTTAACTTTTTATTACCCTACTTTGATTTTGTTACCAGTAAATTTAGTTAATATATCTAATTTGAGTCTGGTTTTTGACCATGATGGTATTTGATGAGTGATCTCTCTCTGTTCTTATCTCAACTCATAAACCCTTCATTATATTTTCTATCCCCTGCCTAACAGGGGAGGGGAGTGGTAGAGAGGTTTTGGTTGGTTCTAGGCATCCAGCCAGGGTCAACCCACTACTGGAAACAACTAAAGGAAGTCCTAGCACTCATTACCTCTCTCTTGTCCACCTTTTCTTGAGAATTGGAGGGGAAAGGACTTAAAACCTTATAAACCTTGGATTCATTCAAGATTAGTACATATAGAACCTCTCTGGCTGGCAGTGTAACTGCATTGAGATGATGGCTTGTGAGAAGGTGAGTGGGCATAGACAAGGTGAGTGTACAGTCATGCTGAAGCTTTCCCACCAAAAATAATGGAGTAGGTAATAACATTTGGCTTTTCTAATTTGACTTGCTTTGAATATCTTACTTTCCTGTCTCAATATATAAAAGAGATATATTTTGCAATTCAGTCCTTTGGAAGGGCACTCTATATTTTTTCTCTTTTTAATAAGTTTAACAGACCTGAATACTTAAGCCATTGATTTTCACTTGATATCATGTGTTATAATTATGGTGTGAAGTTTTCTTGTCTCATCCCTTCATGTTTTGTCTCTTAAAGGTTACTTTTTGCTCATGTTTACACTTCCTATCTGTATTCTAGACTATGGTTATTAAACCCGTTTACAGGACAGCTCTTTTGGAAATGTTAACCTATGATTGATGTAGACTATTGAACATTTTTTAATTTCATGTTTATTGCTTCAGGATAGTGGTTTACAAGTTATTTCATGAGCTGATTCCAGTGTGGCAAAACATTTCAATGAACAAAATATCATTGCCAAGCCCTATTTAGTTTTGAATATAAATTTGTGAATTTTAAATGTCTGGAGTTGATTATCAGATAACCCGAAATGCTGGCAGACTGCCCTGTATCATATAGACAAGTTCTCCACTTTCCCTGTGCTAATCCCTTGCATAGCTGCTTCCATATTAGGAACTTAATTATCCCTTCTGCTTCTCATTTCCATCTTTGCACTTGCAGTTACTTTAAATATAATGAATGTAATGGTGATGAACAACAGAACTGTTTGAATAAGTGCCCACCTATGAATTTCAACATCTGAACAGAAAATTAGGGAAATAAAGGCTACTGTCTTGAATGCCTTATCCATCAAAAGTAAACAGTGGCATACAGAAAGGCTTCTGTCCTATCTTTTATAGAATATATTTCTTCTGTTTACTTGAATGTATCTCATGTTAATAATGCACAGATATCAGTGATAGCAAGGACTTTGTTAAGTAAAATAAAAAATATCTAATTTTAGTGTTTCCTTTTTTATTTTCAGCGAATTATGTTAAATTGAGATATTTAAGTAAATGTATCTATTAAACTTACGTCTGTGCTGATTGGCCTAACAGGCTGTGTGATGGGACAGGTCACACAGTCATCTGCATTTAACTCAGTTTTAAAATTTGCTTTGACATTTACTTTTATGCTTTGGGTTCTGTGATTAAACAGAAATGATGAATGAGTACTACAAATGACTACTCAGTTGTCTGGGCTACAATGGTGCCACTTCTGCATCACCACCTCTAACTAATTTCCCCTATCACTTTTTCTCGTGATTTATTCAGAGTAGTCAATACTAACCCCCAGATATTTCCAAATCCCCACATTTTTCACCCTGTTCAGCTATTGCTCCCTCACCAGAGGGATGATTTAAGGAAATGGAAATCACCACAAATTAATCGCTACAATATAACTGCGAAAGGTGTTGGAGTTTCCACTAGCATTAGATATTGAGCCTATTTCCATTACAGTGGGAAAAATTTAGATCAGCCTATCCTAGACATACACTCCTGTACACACAGGTTTGTTGTGTACAGCAGTAATTCTGCTGTTATATAAGAGGTTGGGTTCCTCTTATAGTCAAGCAAGGGAAACTATCCCTTTTGGGTATAATTTGTCTTATTCTAGATTGAGATCTCCATATGCACCATTCACTTAAGAGTTAGACTACATGATCCTTGTGGGTCCTTTCCAACTCAGAATATTCTGTGATTCTGTGAAATTACTTGGGATTTACAAATACTTATTTCTTACAAGAGGAATAATCGGGTTTTAGACCAGGTATAGATGTCAAAATTTCAGTGAAGAAATCAGACGTATATGTTTGCGTCTGCTAAGAGAATGAGTTAATCCTACTCTGTCCAGGTTCTCAGAGATACAAAATTCAAGTAATTATATAGGGTGGATGAATTTTATATTAATTTAATCCCCCTTAAAAAGGGACAAGACAATGACATCAGAGTGATTAAGATTCTGTTGCTCATTTCCAAAGACAGGAAACTATCAGGAGCCTCATAGGCAGGTAATTACTGATTTACTATACAATCTTCCTGGCTTTCTCATTTTCTTTTTAGTAGAGCTAAAACTGATTTGATTTTGATTCAATTCATGCACATTTCCATGTCTAGGAGAGTTCCCTGTCTGACCTTCCAGGAGGCACATCAAAAAGTCATGCTTAGTTTGAGTTGCATTACCATCTTGATCCCGGATTTCCTACAGCAGGGTCTAAGATGACTTGATCCTTAAAACAACTTAATCTTGGTGTAGTAACTAAATAAAAAAATAGCAGCTCAAGCTAGTGCCTCTGAGGAGGGACCCCAAACAAAGGAAGCCCTGGGCTCTTATACCCTGCCAGTGTAAATGCAGGAAGGTCTGGGGTCATTGGCTCCTGCCGTGTCTCTGAGTGTCCGGTCACCTGGCTGGGCCACAGGTCCCCAGGCCCTTGGCTGTGCAATGGGTTGGCAGTTCTGGCCTCTTGGCTCAGGCTCTCACCACACATAGCTCATCTAAGTTTTCCCACTGAGCTGTGTACACCAAATGTATTCCTCAACAATCCAAGGCAGATGTCCAAATTATGTCCACACTGTTAATATCATTGCACTGAATATGGTCCTTTTTCAGGATGCCCTGAGTCTAAAAGTTGGTCATATTGTGAACAAGGAGAACATGTTTGGTCTTCTGGGCAGTCTAAACTCAGCCTGGACACTGGCTACTAAACCCAACTGATTTTATGCTTTCAAGACTCCAGTGACTAAATTCAGATGCCTTTGTGATAAGACCTTGTTTGTCCAAGGTCTACAAGAAAGAGAGAAGAGAAGAGAAGAGAAGAGAAGAGAAGAGAAGAGAAGAGAAGAGAAGAGAAGAGAAGAGAAGAGAAGAGAAAGAAAAAAAAAAAGAAAGAGAAAGAAAGAAAAAAAAGAACTAAAGAAGGAGAGAAAAGAATATTTGGTCCTTGGGAACACTCCCTGGTCCACCTGAAACTGTTTTGTCCTCTTGTAATGGTAGCAGGGCCAGCTCAGAAAGAGTCCTATGTTCCCACATCCAGAAAGCAAAGCTGAGGGCTGCAAATGTCTGTGTATCTGCTCCATATGGCACTGAAAATGGAGCCAGGCAGTTAAGACTTTTTATGAAAGAAAGAGTGAAGACATCTAAAATACAAACACTTAGACAGTCACTTTGTAAAAAATGAGGAAGCCTTCCTGACTAGAATTAGGAAAGACTCCGGAAAATTTTAAGAAAAGTCTGAAGAGATGAGCAAAATGATGAAAATGGATTCACCGACTATTTAATCGTTGCTAAAGACATCCTTTATTCTGCCACTCTACTTTTCCACTTTCAGAAAAAGTGTGATTTTTCTTCATTTGCATTGGAATTTATCTTCTGATTTATGGTAATAAAACTAGAACTCTTGATGAAGTATTTAAAATCCTTGAATAAGTCATTATGATATTTCTTTTTATTTTTATTTCTTAAATGATCTTCACAATTGACTACAAATGGAATCCAATAATTGATTTTTTAGTCATTATCTTCCATTGTGAAGTCAGTAAACTCTTTAGATTCTGTTTAACAATGAATTCTGTAAGACAAACATGGAAAAGACCAGTTTAAATGGTTCTCTGAAAGACTGAATTATTCGCACCTACAGTAAATGTCTTAAAACTGATTTGTAAGAAGAAACTTTTCATTTTTAAACAATATTTCATTTCCTATCACCAATCTTGTCTTCCTTCTACTATGTTTGGCTGATTCTATGAAAATCATGACTGTTATTATAATTTTTTAAACCCTTTCAGATAAAAGGTCATTATTACAGGATTATAGATGTTGATATATTGCTTGGTGATTTTCATTTGACTGTGTGACTTTTTCTTTCCACATTCAACACTTGAACTTATTTTATGACATCAAGATATTATTGTGCCTCTCCTGACTATATTGTACTCAGAACTCAGGAAGAAAAAACTACTCTATTTTTTTGTATTCTGGATAACTACTCAGCCACCAACTTTTTTTTTGAGGCAGGATTAACATCTATTCTATATCTCTTAGTATTCAGAAGAAGCTGGTCTTCAACCAGAAACCTGCTATTAAAAAGAAAAAATATTCCTGAGAAAAACGATCAATTCCAAATGAATTTAAACCACAGTGGTTACATAGTAGATTATTTGGAACAAAACCAGTTGTTTTTGACAGGACTATTTTTTACTGTGAGCAACAACATAGCGAAATCTATACTGAATTACCATTTTGTTTTGAGGTACATACCTGGATCTCACTAACTTCAGAAAGTAAGGAAAACTTAATTTTCTAGCTTTTAGTTGTCAAAAAGCCTTCATCTACCCAAATTATTTCCAGACTAGTAAAACCTGGAACCTTCAAAGATTCTGTAATCCAAGCACCAGATATCCACCATGTGTTTAAAACAGATGGTTAGTAGGGCAGCTACAACAGTTGATTAAATAGACAGCAATATTAGAATAATTCCAAATATGGCTTTTAGTAAAAGATCCATACTCTGGTATTCAATTTAGATTATCACATTTATCTGTATAATCGCTTGCCAAAGCTGTTGATATGACCCAGTTTTGCATGTAGATCCTTCCAGATGGATATTGTCAGTAATACATTCTTAATCCGATTCTTAATCTGTGGTAAATGGTTAGAATTAAATTCTCTGATCAATGTAAAGGTCTTATTTGAGTTCCATGAAGCATGTTTGTCTTCTAACATAAAAAGGTTAATGTGAATAAAAGATCTGTATACTCTGAGGGAAACTGCAGAACCTTTGTTGGATTTCTGTTTGAATAAATCCATACCCAGTTCTCAGCACTGTAAACGTGGCTTTAGTGAAAATTGCATGCATAATTTTGCCAACCCATACTAAACTATATCCTGTATAGAATCTGAAGAACTTTTATATAAAACACAAAGAATAAAAAATTTGTTCAGTTTTTGAAGCTTTTTGGCTCATTGTTACTTGGAGCAGCCCTAGTCTACTGATTTTGCTATCACTTGCAACACCAAGCATCAGCACTCTGGTAGAAATTAAACCCCAGAAAGAGGTGTTTGATTGTCATTCCACCCTGTTAGTTGTCAAACTAGAGAGGAGATTATTAAAATTCTGATCATAATGGCATTTTGCATTTGTCTGGTTTTCCCATTCCCCACCCCCCACCTCAGCAAAAGAGTTAAGTGATCAAAGATGTGGAGAAGAAATGCTAGATATTTCTTTATATATCACACACTGTTTCCTGTGAGGTAGAAGTGCTCAAATATCATCTTTCACTCAACCGCTGATGCTTTTTTTTTTTGTTTTCAATTGTTACCCCATGCAAAATATTAATGACATTGAGGGACATTATATCTATGGATACTGCAGAAACTTCCTGTTCATTTTATCTTTATCTAACTCCTCTTTATGTTCATGTAACTAATATTTGGTTGGTGTTTTATTTCTACAGGCAACGAGAATCTGGATGGCAGTGTTTTCTGTTTCCTGATAAAACAATAGGTGCAGCTGTGCATTTAAGCCTGTAGCATTTTATAATACCACTGGCTGGTTTAGCACATATGTTGGACAGGGAAGAGAAAAAAGCTCTACCGGTATTTTTGAACTTGTAGAGGATAAAAAGACTTCTGCTTGTTGACAGTATTGTCACACTTGGGATTTATCTAAAAGAAAGGAGTATAATCCTGAGTGATCCATTCTTTCAATTCCTTCTGAATAGTTGATATAATATTGCAGCACCCCATGGAAGACATTGTTACACAAAGTGAATAGATACAGCAGGACCAGTATGAATGCCTTTGCTCTCTTTGGCTAGGAAGAGATAATCTCTGAGGAAGAATGTCTCTCTCTCTGTATTAAAATTTCTGAATGTGCCTTGGCATAAGGCAAATGCTGAAGGAGATAGGTAGAAACTATTATCAAGACACTTAGGCATGACCAGTGAATGAAAGACAGAATACTTAAGCATCAGCTCCGGTAAGTGCAGAATGTCTGTGCTGCTGTTCAGAGCATCTTTTCTGCTTATTTGTTTACAGTTTCCTGACCAAGTAAAGGCATTCTCAAAAAAATTGTAATCCAAACAACCCACTTCCCACTAACAAAAAGAGCAAATCTTCCTAAATTATGTATTTGTCACCCAGCAGTCTGAATTTATTAGTGATGGTGTCCCAGTCACTTGACTCTCTAAAGGGTATTCTATTTTATGCAAAGCATTAATTCCTCAACTGGGAATTCATGGCTGGTGTTAGGCAACACCAGAAATAAATGTTAAACTCCTCTTTTTGACCTGTGTCATCTACACTGCTTCATATCTGTGTTACATCTCATGACGAAATAATAACGAGAAAATGGAGGTCAGGGGTGCAACTATTAAGCCACTTTTGAATTTTTTTTTGGTAATATTACACTATAATCATTCAATAATCATATTCTATATCTAATGAAATTAACAGCTCATCACAGAGACACTCTGAATTATGTTTGTTTTCTTCCTGAGACATTTTCTGTCCTTGTCTGGAGCTTCACCTGAAATTTCCACGGCTCTTAAAAGCAATGCCTCTGAAAAGTGTCTCTATACAGCTTTTCCTCTATGATCCTTCACAAAACAGGACATTCTTGTCAGACTAATGTGAAGGCCACTGATTTTAATTAGAGACTGTCCTGGTTTAAACTGGAATGGAGTTAATTTTTTTTCTTTTTGCATGTTTCATTATTATTCATTCATTTTGCAGATGCACCTCAGAGAGGCCATGTTATTTACAGCTTTTAAAGAAATACTGGTAAAAGGTCAGGCTTAAGGTACAATGTACACATATTTACACCAGGTTTTTTATGATTTTGGAGACTAACAATTGGATCTGTGAGCTCAAATCAAAATTCTTGTATTTTAAACAATGACATAAACGACATGAAATGGGAATAGGGACCTGCTTCATGTCAGTGATGTTTAATGTTTTTTCAAAGATGTTGTTGCTGCTTGCATTTTGCCATTTTTAGTTTTCTCATGTGCATAGCACTTTGTGACTATAGAAACAGCAAAGAAAACTGCTCTGTTAGTTTGAAACCTGTTATTCAGATATTTTATTCTTTTTCTTTTTTTCATTGTTTTTATTTCCCCCACGATGTTGCTTCCTTCCTTGAATCTCTGGACTGAAGCCTTGAAAGCTGGCACTAGAGGGGTTTTATTATATTAGTGCAATGTTATTTTAGGGAAGGAAGGGGAGGAAATCCTTCTTCAGCTACGCTTTAAATGTCCAGAATAGCCAAATCAGACTTCTTCTTGGCAAAATTTGCTTTCTCATCTGAGTCCATGAGCAAGCATAGTCCCCTGCTCACAGTTAGTGGAAGTGGAGGTGGGAAGAACAGATGGGGTGTAGGAGACAGGGGGGCCAAAACTGTACCACAATGCAGCAAGCCAAGCAGCAATTTGGTCTTCCCCATGAACTGCTAATTAGCAAACAATTAAAACAGCAATATTCACAGTGGTGTCAGTAATCTCACAGTTATGGGAATTATCTCATGATCTAGTAAGATTAAATGAGAATTTTGCTGCTAACTATTTTATCCTATTTGAAAAAATTGCTCTATTCAATAAATCTTTTAAGATGTTTTTTATTGTTTTTTTGCTTAAGGAGGACTGTGAGTGTACACATCACTTTGCAAAACACCCTGAGTGACTAATGAATGCCTCAAAGAATTTGCAATGGATTTAAAAGAGGTATGCAAAACAACTGTTCAGAAAATAGATTGAGTAATCTTAAAGAAAAAAATAGAAAAAGAGAAAAATATAAGACAGATAGGCAAAGAAATATTTGCTAATGAGTTCTGGTAGAGTATCACCAGTAGTATTGTATAAAGCTTTTCTGAGGCAGAAGCCATCATGTCTGACCTGGGAGCTGATCTTCACTGTGGTGCTCTGTGATGAGCAGCTCCCATGGCTAGCAGGGTGGATGGACACCTGCAGGTATCTCATACCTTTTCCCTGTGCCCAGTCATGAAATAACAGAGGAGACTATTCTGAAATGAAATGCAGCCTCTAAACAGCACAGCTGTGCTGTGCCATTGTCACTGGTTTCAATTCTTCAACCATTAATTGCAGCCTCAAAATCACTGGGGCAAAGATTTCCAGCAGCCCTGCACTGATAACTGACTCTAAACACAAATCCCTATGGCTCCTGCCAGAAATTGCCTGTATGAATCTGGAAGCTCCAAGATTGTAGCTTCTTTAAAGCACCTGGATTTCCTGCTGTGGAAATAAGAACTTGGATGTATTTTGAACCTCTATTAATGATGGCATCAAAGTTTATCTCTTCATGGCAAGAAGTACAATATGGTCTAGAGTTGGCTGCTCTGGAGCTGCTGCACAGCAGCCCTGGGAAATTACCACTGCAGACACATTTTCATACTTTAGGCACACTTGTAAGAAGGACCAGGTTGAGGATTTAAATATTCTGGTACCTCTTTCACTGGGAAGATTTTCTCTGGTTCTGCAGGCACAGAGCATACAGGCATGCTGAACACAGGTCTTTCTAACAAATCCTGCCAAACTTGTAATTGAACACTTGGCTTGTTTACATCTATCCAAGATCACAAAAACATGTCAGCATATCAGAAACATCAAAGTAACATCTATTTTGCACAGAAATTGAAAGATGTAAGAAAAAGAAGGTCTCGTCCAATGCCTGTTGAATTAGGATAAATATTCTTTAAAGCATCCATTAATTTCAGGTTACTTAAGGTTTAGCTAATCACTGAACCGATGTGTTTATGTTATATTTTATGCAGCAATAGTTATAGAAATCTAGGTTACAAAAACTTATCTGCATTTTTGACATGAAAGACTGCACATAAAATGAAATAGACATTCTGTTTATTTTTGTGCATGCAATATTCTATGCAAGATTTAGGTTTTGCTATGTTTAAATACTGCATTTTGGATTCATTTTAAACTGCCAGTGAAGGAAGGGGGGAAGAGCAATACATCTCTGGCTTGATTTAGTCCTTCTGTATTTTATTACAGATGTTGAAATAGGTGCTAATCCTAACCAAACCCATTTATTCCATATGAAACACATCTACTTGTGTAAATTAGTCAGCAACTTTGTGTTCTAATTGAATACACAGAGAAGTCTTCTGGGGCAGCATTACTTCTCTGCAGTACCTGTTTAGTGAAGCAAGGCAGCTTGTATTGAGCATTCTGGAACTGGGTCTCTGTGCTAACCATAACAGGAAATGATGGGATTTAATTAGAATTAAATGTTAATTACTCAATAATATTGAGGAAAAAATCATCTGTAGTACTTAAGCTTGTTTGTTATGTAAAAGTCATAAAGGAGGTCTACTTATTAAGAGATTTAATTAAGTAAACAGGTCTTCATGCCAAAGTCAGCTTTCCAGTCTTATGGAACAACAGCCCAATGATTCTGCTGGGTGTATTTAACTTGTTTGTTATTTAGTTTCAAGTCTCTGCTCAGCAAAAAAATCAAGAATGTGCCTAAGCACCAAAGAGATTTAATCTAATTCATTAAGACTTAAATTTAGGTCCATGATAAATATCCTATGAAAACAAGAACTATATGGTACAAGCAGTGTGGTGTTTAACAGCTGTGGCTGAAATTCAGCCTTAATTTTAAGTTGCTTCATTGATATATATTTGAAATTGGTGAAAGAACATATTAGCTAATTTAAAAAACTAATATAGCTTCACCATTGCAGTGTCTGAGAACCTCATCATTTTGAATATATCTCTTAGGGAGTAGCATTAATTCTGTTGTAGAGCAAAGACAGTGTAGAGATGAAGTAAAGGTAAATACATATTTTGGTCATTTGGAAGAAGTCATACTTGAGTCTTACATGCCAAATGTCCTTCTAGAGGATTTTGTAAAAATTAAGAGCTGAAAAAGAAATTCACAAAAGCCATTATGTTATTCAGCATGAGTGGCTAATGAAGGAATGACATTTACTGATTTTACATTGAAATCCAGTTTCTGAGAAGACAATGTTACCATTGCCTTGATATACTCAAAGAAACCAACTAAATTCTGCAGTTTTGAAGCAATCAGAATATTTGACAGTGGCTGAGGGACTGTCATGGGAGACTGGATTCAAACTGGGGATCTTTGAATTTAAACAAGGGTTGGGATTTAAATTTCATTTTAACTCCAGTGAGAATATAATTATACGGTTAATGGAATGAGGAAGGTACACCTAACTCCACTTTCCTTCAGAAACTCACAGTTTCAAAGTGAGGTCCTACCAGGAATAGGGAAAGCCTAGTATTTAAAACAGAGAAGCTACCAGTTTTATGGAGATTTTTTTGGGGGCTGTGGGTGTCAGCCAAAATAGAAAAATTTGGGAACCTCACTAATAGAGGAAACACAAACTCAGAAGTGCCAGTCTTGGAAAGCTAAAGAATTAGACAACAGTAGAGCTTTTTGAATGCAAAATAATTATTAAAAATTGCATTTTATTAGTCTAACCTTGAGTGACTATATAAGATTTTCCGGTTCTTAGTTCGCTAACCAAATCTCTGGTTGCTTCCAAGGTAATCTACAGAGATTAATCCATTGAAGAGGACACCAAAAGGAGACCAAAGCTAAATGCTAAGTATTTCAAACTACAATAAAAAGTCAACATAGAAATTTTGATACCCTCTTGGTTGTCAGGAATGAAGAGAGGCAGTGAAAATATTGTTTTTTTGCTGAGAGGTCCATTAAAAAAGGAGAGTATTATAATTTTAGTTTATATTTCCATACAGAAAAAAGTGCGTCTTGGGGAGACTAAATATGCCAAGGCTATTAAATAATAAAACTATTAGACAAGTTTTTATCCCTCAGAGAGTTTCACTACACAAAACAGAAGTTGGATTTTACAACTTTTTCATCAGTAAGACTCTTCCGTTTCAGAAGTGCAAGCATAATGTCTCTGCTTTGTGTATATTAGTGGAAAAAGCAAACAATACTAGTGTACCTGATTTTGTGTCTCAAATTAAGCTAAACCATGTCACACGTTCTGTGTGGACAGTGTTACCTGTACATTACAAGATTCTGCATCTGTGGCTTAATCAGAAAAACTGGCTTAAAATGCCCTTATTCATATGAAGAATAACTTTTCAGCCCTGCTTCTATTATATTCAACTTGACAGTGCTTGTATCTGCTTATTTTCTCTGAATGGTTAAAATATGTCAAGTGAATAAACATTCTATTGTTTCCTTTACAGTTATATCACAGGAAATAATAGACACAATTGGGGTACTTTTACTTATTTTTACATACCTCTTTTCATAGTTCTATGAAATCATGACTTTGTTTGCTTCAGCTTTTAAATAAATAAACAATACACCTTGAATACTAGTGATGCTGAGGATGTGCATCAGTGCTGCCACCAGCACAGTGTGCAGTTTTTTCAGGCACTTTGGTTCCTCTTCAGGATAGCCTCTCACTCACCCACAAGCTGATTTCTTCTTCCAGACTAGACTGTCTTACTCTAGTCCTGACATCCTGTCACGTTAGAGTTCATTTTTCCAGTAAGTTCCTCTTAATTTTCAAAACATAACTACAGTGCATAACTACTTGGAAACGTGTTCCAGCATGAAGGAAGAAGGTTGTTTAAAATCCCAGCATCCAAGTTGTTCTGTCACTTTTGCATTATTACTTGCAGTCAAAAAAATTGAAACACAGTGTTGACATCTGCCTTTTTTATTGGTGTGTTGTATGGATTTTTATGTTTTCTTCTACACATTCCATAGATTCTCACTCTTGCTTTCACTTGTGAAGCAGCATAAAATACTTTGAATATTGGGAGGAATATTTGCTATTTTTACCTCCCTGGAAATTAATAACACCATGTGGGTTCTTTCATTTTCACTATACTTTCTCCTTATTTTTGTATTAGGAATATTCACACAAACTTCAAATCAGTATAAATAATTTAAATGGTACCACTATCATGAATAATGATATTGCAATAGAAAAAGGTGTGACATCTGGAAGCCAGTATCAGTGGAATTATTATGGTAACTTTCCCTTTGGTGAAAGACTAAATACACCAAAAGTATAACATCATGTTTATAAAATTCACATGCAAGTAGGAGTGGGTGTGTGTAAACTGTGATGCTTAATAATCTCTCTTGATCTTCACTTTCACCTATTTAAATAAAAATTAAAATCCATATGGAAGATTAATTGAAAATAGCTTAGCTAAGTGAATCCTTTAAAACTACTATACTGTTTTCAATATTTTTCTTTGAAAATTTCAGTAGTATTTCTACAAGGAAGTGGTTGAAATTCACATCTTAGAGGTGGAAAGAGTGGAGATCAGAAAGGTTAAAAGCCTACCAGATGTAGTAGAGTTCATTGATGGTCAACCTGGAATTGGAATCTGTAGCTCATAATTGCTATCCTTGTACACAATTTTCTGCTGGAAGAGAGCTTCCTACCAGAAGAAAATCTCAAACCTCTCCCAAAACTTAGCCACCAATACTTGCCACCCTAAACTCCTATGACTCTCTAGAAATTATTTCTAGTCCTTGACTTCCTTCATCTTAAGTCTTTAAGAATGAACAACTGAAGGAGTTTGCGAAACAAGAATGAATATTATCCCAGGATTTGAAATGAACAAATAAATACATAATAACAAATATTTATGTGAATTGCCATTAAGAATATTAAATTTGAGTGAAAAAAATAAGGAAGAAGATGAAATGTGATCAGGAGAGCTCTCTGCTTGCCCTAGGACAAAAAAAAAAAAAAAAGACAGACATATTGCTAAAGAAAAGAAAGAACTGCATCAGGAAATAATGAGTTTGAATAAAATGCTGAGGATGAAGAGAGAAAGTATATAATGAAACAGTAAGCAGAAAACCCCTTAAACGTTCTGTTGGATTCTAGTTTCCTCATAGGACCTGAATCAAATGATTTAAGCTTCCATCTCATTCACAGCAGTGAGATTTTTACACAAAATCTGTATTGCAGGAGTAGTGCATCCATGCCTGACATGTGAAGGTACCACAGATACTTCCAGAATAAATGGTAGGATGTGGAAAATTCTGTGTTCTCATAGTGACTTCTAGTGATTATTTAGCATTGTCCTCCAGAATCCAAAGGGTACTTGGGCCTATTAAACACTTCACCTTCAAGGACTAGTGCTTTTTATTTGGTAACACTCTTGAAATCCTTGTGATATTTTCATGAATTACAGGTATCAAAGTTCTTAGAAGTGCATGCTACAGGTGTTGCCTTTAGAATATTTCACAGTACATCTCGCTACCTTCCAGTTTCTCTTCTCCCATCCCTGAAATGATATTGTGAATACTCCCTTACCTTTCCTTTCAAGTGCTGTAGAGAGGGAAGAGTAATGGTACTCCTGCTCTGTGCCACATGCTCAACACCGTCAGTGCTCTAAACTAGACACTTATGGAGTGTAACATACTAAGTAAAGAATTTATTAAATGCAAATGGGGAAGTGTGGTAGAATCTAGTGTCTATACTGCTGCTTAGTCCATCTTAATAGTCATTATTATTATGAAAACATTTTTTATTTCACTTTTAGTCTGAAAATATATTTATCTTGTGCTACTCACTTCATCGCATTTCTATGCTTCTCACATTTGCCACATCTGTCAGAATTCTATTCACATTTCCTGACATTTTCCATCATTATGTAATGAAACCACTTCAGTTTTAATGGGGATGTGATGAAAAATTGCACAGGAAATTAATTTAACTAATTTGGTAGTTTTAGCACTACAGCCGAAGTCAGATTTGAAGGACATGTAGATTTAGGGGTTCATTTTTGTATCCTCATTTAACTATTTTAATAATTTGATAAGCAATTTTGGCATATCAAAAGGGCAAAAAATGTACTAGTATACTATGCCTTATAACATGGTCATGACTTTCATGAAGTCCTGAAATATAGATGGTAAAGAATAAAATAGTACCTTTTTAAGACATGCTTAGTAAATACATCTATCACTAAAGAATAGCACTACTTGGAAGTATACTACAGGTAATACCAATATGTATTCTGAATGAATCTGTGGTACTAATTCCTGTGATTATCTGATGGATATATTAATGTAAATTCTGAACATTCAGATGTAATTATATGGTAAACAGTTTAAAGAATTAACTCATATTTCACATGTACATCTTTGTTTAAAAAAATCAATATAAAATCAAAGTAGGTAAGGTTTTATCAAATACTTTTAATTCTTTCTGTTGCTTATTCAAGAAATACTGTCAGAACAGTACTTTTACTTTATGTGACCTTTCAGATATGAAATTGAGAAAAAAATCTATTAGCATTCAAAAAAATTTGTACTACTGTCATAAAAATGTCTTAATATCAAAATATAAATTGAAATTGTGTTATTATGTTGATCCTCTATTTCTGTTATTATGTTGATCCTGATTTCTATATCCATATTAATACTGTGTTTTAATTGTTACACTTTTAAAATTATATCAATACACATATACATATGGCATGTGTATCCACACATTTATTTTCAAAAAGAGACACACTGAGACACAGAATAAAAGCAGGAAAACCAGAGTGTATTTACATTGTGTGATGAAAAGTTCAATTATGATAAAATTAATAATAACTGGGTTTTTGTAAGATGTTTCATTATGTTTTTAAAAAAATATATCTTTTTTTAATCTTGGTGATATAACTGCGCACTAAAACAAGCTTATGATGATAAAGCTACCAATTAATACATAGTAGTGCTCAAAATCAACATAGTGATTGCCATGACAGAGAAATCTATGGATAAAATAAAGAAGATTAGAATGTGTTCAGTGTTTTGAAGGAATCATTTATGAGACTGCTCTACCTGGGTACTTAGACATGGCAATTCACACACTCTGTATGTAAATCATTCACCTTATTTTATCTCTCTTCAAGACATTCCTTACCACAGGATGCAAGGGACTCTTCCAGGACCTGTTAGCTTCTGCAGGACCAAGAGATATGAAAGGCAATGGGACCTCTCTGTGATCTCAAAATCTTAGACTTGTATACTCAGTGGTTTAGCTCAGTTTTCATTGTGCATCACAAGGGTTCTGATTCATGAGGAGCAGAACTTCGTTTTATCTTTTCTGGAAAAGCAGGTCCCAGCAGCAGGAATATTGGACTAGAAATTAAAAGACCAAGATATTTTTTTTTTTTTCACATCTGCCAGTTTTCTCATAGTAGATTTCATTATACCAGATGTAGAAAGACTTCTTCATCTATGTACTACAGTTAATAAATGTGAATAGACACTTATAGTAATAAGTTAATCTCACTCTGGTATAGCATGTTAAATACATGATGTTGAATCATGCCTTTCACTTTTCTACGGTCACTTTTTTTCTATCAAAAATTAAAATTATATATAGTATTAACCATGGTATAGATGCCTACTTTATAAATAGAAAGTAGTAAGAGATTAATTCGAATTTGACATTTGTTTGTCTCGTTTTTCTGTGAAATAGATACTTATATCCCCTTACTGCTTTTCTTTGTCCATGCTAATTTATCTATGCAAACTACCATTTGACATTTATGGTAGCAGCATCCCAAAAAAAGCAAGACTAACATGGACTAATATCTCAAAAATTATTGCAAGTCAGGTCTGCTCAGTTATCATATTATATGAAAATAAAACATAAAGTTACAAATAATTCAAACTATTTTGTTTGCTGTTTATTTTGTTCAGTCTATATTTTGTTCACTATTTATTTTATGTATGATTATCGAATAATATGGGGTTTTATATAAAGTATTTCAACATTTTCAGACTCAGAAAGAAAATTTGTGTAAATTATATTTAACAATATTAAGATCAGAATGTTGTTTATATTGACATTAGTAGTTGGGCAGTTGTGCCTGTAATATTATATTAAATATTTCATGCATTTTGCATAAATTACACAGATAAGATTACCTTACTATTTAAGATACATGTTTTCTATGTCTATAATGCAAAATCTTATGCAGACTACATCTTGAATGAAAAATAAATATGACTAAATCTAACACCAGTGGTCTGAAATCCTCATTAGAAATGGGGAAAGGGTGAGCCAGGAAGATATCCTTGCATCTTCCTATAGAGGGGTTTCTAACTTAAGAAGAAACAAAGCAGAGACTTACAGGACAGATGAAGGCATTCAAAGATGGATGTAACTGATACATCTTCCACCTCACTCAGGTTAGCTTTTAAACAGTCACTGTCAGGTACTGCTTTTAAAATGTTTGGGAAAGGTTCTGCATTATGGTATTATAATAGTAAATAGAACCAGCTGATAAAAGTGGTTGTGTATAAATTAAGGCAGCCTTAAGCTAGTTTTTTCTGATTAAGCCACAAATGTAGATTTTTTATGTGTGGATAACATTGTTCACACACAGCAGGTGACATGCTTTAGCTTAACTTCAGGTACATTCGTATTGTTTGCTTTTCCCACTAATATATACAAGGCAGAGACAATATGCTTTCCCTTCTGAAACAGAAGAGCCTCACTGATGAAAGAAATGTGCAAATCCAACTTCTGAAACTGTTTTGTGTAGTGCAACTCTCTCAGGAATATTAACTTGTCTAATAGTTTTATTATTTAATAGCCTTGGCATTCTGAGTCTTCCCAAGTGGCACTATTTTTTTTTTTTTTGATGGAAATATAAACTAAAATTGTAATATTCTCCCTTTTTAATAGACCTCTCAGCAGAAATCAATATTTTCACTTCCTGTTTTTGTATAGTTATATGACTGTACAGTAAGCAACAAATCTAAGTGGAAGGCAAGAGAACTGGATCCTCTCCAAAGAAATTCAGTGACTCATGAGCAAAATTACTCAGTACTTTAAAGAGCTATCTTATTATCTTGTATTCTCATTAGTATTTATCTTAACTGATTGGAATTCAGGTTCTCCAGGGGCAGGGAATATTTTTGAATCATTGTGACAGAGGAGTATCCTGACCTCCCTTAGTGTACCTCAGTGATATGTAAGTATATGTAACACTGCAGTGTATGTATACTCAATTGTAGCATATGTAACCTCTGCAAAAAACAGGGAGACATCATGTGAATACTTTGTGTCTATTTATGTATATTAAGAAAAAATTTTCAAATTTTTGTTTTCTGATGTTTACACTTCTTTTAAACAGCCTCAAATTTCTCCAATTATCCTCACAAAGTTCTTTATGACATTTTAGTAGATATTACTGACACAAAAAATGTCAATTGTACTTATGATGCAAAACATGCACTAAGCTTCCTTTAAAATACAAAGAAATAAATCCTTTTCATTATGAAATTCTTTGTCTTCATCTGCCTTTTAAGCTTTGTAACATCTAAGAACATCATTCTTGTCCCAGTCAGTAATTTGGTAAACCAAAACTGCAGTCCTTTGCCGAGACTACATAAGAAAATCAAGTTTCAATCAGTCACTTAAAGTTTCCCTCCTCTGTCACCATTGGTCTCCAAACAGGTTATCACCTCAGTAATTGGGATTGAATCTGTTTTACACCATTTCCTTTCTTCATTTATCCTTTAATGTAAAATCACTATCTCATCTCTGAATATGTGTAATTACAATTGTTAAATGTAGATAATATGTCACACACTCAAATCTACATCAGTATTACTCCACCCATTTTTTTATGTTTAGCCAAATAACACTGATCAATAAGAGCCAGCAACCACTGTGAGAACTTCAGAGCTGTTTCACAGAGACAAGATTCAAGTACAGTTGGATACTTCCATATTGTTATAACTCTTTGTTTATTAAAAAAATTGCAAAATGTCTTTACTTTTTTTCTCAAACTTAAAAATATTGAATAATTTAGAGCAATTTATTAACATACTATAAGTGTTAGGATGTAGAACCTTTCCTTATTGTATTTCAGCTGTATCTCTTGCCTTGTTTCCCAAACTCCCTATCCTGCTGAGTTAGGATTGTTTTGTTTTTTTTGCCCTGTTTTCTTCCAAACTAGGTTAGTGTGTTTTTAGGGTTTAAATTCATGGGATGATTTGTTGAGTATAACAAACCTTCTTCAGCTGATCATTAACTCATTCAATTATGCTCAGAACTTTTATTTCTGCATTTAAAATTGTGATTTAAAGCAACTGAAAGAGCTGCCTCTACTTCCCAGGGTCTTGAGATCCCCCCTGCCTCTACAGCTTTGCTAATCCAGTCTGGGTTATCCTGAAGTACACTTCTTTCTTAGGTCTGCTGGACAGGTGCCTGTTTATATCCTTCTCCAAGTTTAAGTTTCTTTCTCTATCTGGAGGGAACATCTAAGACAGTTTTGACTTCTGAATGTGTACCTAAAATTTCTGGTTGTTCACAGATCTTAAAATTTCTTCTTACTGCTTTTTAAGAAATAAATTACAACACTGAGAGGAATACTGAGCAAATTTTGTTGCCCAAATGTGAAAAGAAAAAGGCCCAGTTTTCTTCCTAATACTCTTCCATTACCATCCTACCTTCTTTTCAATATCAAAATAAATGTTCCCTTCTTGGCAAATTGGACACATTGGTATTTTTTTTACTGATCTTTTCCAGAATTTCCTCATTTCTCTAAAATGATAAGCTTGATGAAGCAACACATTTGCTTTCTAAAGTCTGTTATTTGATGGCTTATCTTATTGGTTTTCCTATGGTTCCAAGTCAGATAGCTTCAGTCTCCCTTTTTAGAGTTACTGAACAACGCTAAGTAACAACCCAAATAAATATGAAGCTGGTAGGAATTATGGAACATTGGTATCTTAGGGCATCAAGGTGAAATCAGTCAAAAAATAATGGTTTTGGCAACAATAAACCACGTGCTGTACTGTAATAACCTTTTTTTGCATACTCCAAAATATAGTTGCTATGCAGGTACTGTCTGTGGGGCAGATCCTGACCTCTGGTCCATATGGACACTCCTACAAGTGCTGTCTTGAGCATGCCTCGAGATAATGGGAGTGAGTTCAGAACTTGTATCCATTGGGAAGGTAAAGAGCTCCTATCCTAAAATACCTGTCAAAGAACAGCAGGCCCTCTCTCTCTTCTACAACCAGATGACAGCTGTACATTTGATGCACACATTTCAGATGAGTAACATTTTTAATGAAGCCCATGTGGAAAGCTAAATATATATGGAAGTAATTTGATACTTCTGCCTACTGTTTTATCATATGTTTTAGTATTAACATGATATTTTATATTTCCGACTTGGTGATTCCACAAGCAAAACAGAGGTGCTTGTTAGATGGAAGAAAATTAGCACAAAATCTTTTAATCCTTCAGAATTAATATATTTGAGTTAATAATTTGTGGCTCCTTATTCTGCAAATCCACATAAAAGATTCTTTTCTTTTTTTTTTTCCTACAGAGACACATCTCTTTTCAATGCAGTCCCAGCTCCATAAGCTTGATTAAAGAAAGCGTAAGGATTGCTCTTAAAAAAAAAGAGGTAATTTCAGAAAAAATCCAAAGCCAAAGCGTGGAAGACTTATTTAATTCTGTTATAAACATTTTTAAAAACCCAAATCGGATGTTGAATTAAATCAATAGTTTTGCTTCTCACTTACTTGCAACAACTAAGTTTTCATGGAATTGAATGCTGTAACAGTATTTTTATCTATACTTTAAGTAACTATATTTTAAAAAACTAAGCTTTATTAATTGCATTTTTTCATTAACACTGTGTATTTCAACAAAATGCGCATCAACGATAAGGAAAAGTTCAAGGAAACAGAACACTTATTTCCTTTTTTATATTTAAGTAAAACACAGCCTACTGAGACAGAAATGGAAGTAAGGGTTTTTTGTTGCTGCTTTCAGTCCTATCATATTTTTACGGAACAGATACCCAAGATAATTATTTCTCATGTTCTGAGTTTTGTTATTTTTAATTCCAAAAAAAAGTTCCAGGCTTTAATTTTTGTCAAAACTGTGGAGGGTTCAGTTCCTTCAATACAGATTCATCTTGGGAGACTCAAATTACTGCAATTTTAGTTGTGAGTATATTATGTCTACCACTATCATCTAGCTAGCAAGGAACAAAACCTTAAAAATAAGAACGACTGAATTTAATGTTTCTCCCAAATCATAGCCAAGCAAGAGACACAGCACTATGCTAAAATGCTATCATCTGGACATTTCCCCTCAAGTCAGCCAGACATAAATGCTACAATTTAGATATGTACTAAAGCGTCTTGTTCAAAGAAGGCTTATATATATGTAGGGTGTTTTTAGTGTATTAAAGATGTTTATACTTTACCACCTTTAGCAACTTGCAACCATCCTGATGTAATTAACTGAGAAAAAAATTTGACATCTTAAGTTTTGAAATATTCTGTGAAAAGCTTGCAAGTATTGAAAGCTTCCCCTCAAGTCAGTGAGACATAAATGCTACAATTTAGATACGTACTAAAGTGTCTTGTTCAAAGAAGGCTTATATATATGTAAGGTGTTTTTAGTGTATTAAAGATGTTTATACTTTACCACCTTTAGAAACTTGCAACCATCCTGATATAATTAACTGAGAAAAAAATTTGACATCTTAAGTTTTGAAATATTCTGTGAAAAGCTTGCAAGTATTGAAGTGAATTATGTATAGTTTGTCTTTGGAAAGTGCTAGAGCTGACCAAGGGCAATTTAATTTAAGCATACATTAATATACTTTAAATTATCCTTGAACTCTAACTGCAACATTTTCAAGACTGCTTTTAGAATTTCATTATCAGCAAACAGGCAGGTGCAGTAGCAAGGGGGAAAACCTGATTAATTCTACTGAATATGTGAGGAGTTAGCTTCCACTTGCAATTGACTGTGGTACAGAAAATGGCCTCCCAAAATCCCACTTTCTCCTTTCAGTTTCACACATAGCTCCGAGAAATATTCAGCCAATCCAAAGATGTAAACTAGTTAAATGCTGCTGGCTCAAAATATGATAAAAGTTTGGGCATTAAAGCCCAAAGTGGGCACAATGATGTCAAATCCAGCCATGTAATTATAAGTTCTCACAATGCATTGCACTTACTAAAACCACCCGAAGTTCTTGAAATTAGCTTGTGCAGTTAAAACGTATCTGGTATATAAGGAATTTATACTGAAATAAATAACTGTATATATTTTCCCATTTACTTAAATAGTTAATATAAATATCACCATCTACTGGCAGAACAAAATATGTAGCAGCATTCAAAAGCTTGTAGGATCAATAAAGGTAAATACACAAATTGATTCCAATTTACACAGCTCTTAAAAATCTGCAGAAATACTGTTAACTTCATGGTGCCTGACAACAGCCCAGGTTGTTGTATGGAGTTAGAGATGGCTTCCTGAGCAGCTTCACACACTTCTCTAGAATTGCTCCATGTGATAAAGATGCTCATCTTCAATAAAAAAAAGATTTTAATTTGAATTTGAATTAATATGCATACTCACTATGGTCTCTGATTCACATGAAAAGAGCTTCATTTTCTTGTTGTAGTCTGTGTTTATAGAGGCAGTGTTTGCAAAGGGTTCCTCGTATCAGTGTGAGCTTTTATTATTTTCTGGTTTGGGGTTTTTATTATTAGAAATTACACCTCTAATTTTCATTTTGAAATATTTCTGAGAAAGTATTTCTCCTATTTTCTCAAAAGTGAGGCTGGTTGGCATTTTAATGGAAATAGTGGTTAAATGTTAATAGAGAGATAGCCTGGAATTTTTTTTGCCTTTTTGTATGAGTCCTTAATATGTTCTTTTGTGTGTTCAGGTTTTTTGAGTAATCCTGAAGGCTAAGTTTTAGTAATTTTGATAAAAGCTTAGAGTTTCTTGTTCTCAGTTGCCTTCAGGAACTGAAGCTTTAAGTAAAAGATTAAATGGTACAAGACTTGTCATCAAATTTTAGACTTTGCAAGACTCAGATTGCAGAAATAAAATCTTGACCTGATTTGAGCTGAGACAAGTGAAATAGTTCTGAATAAAAAGATATTGAGAGGAAAAAAATATCAGAATATTGCCACAGTTTGGATAACAGGAGATAAGAAAGAAACAAATGAAAAAAGTAACATTGAGAATATAGCAACAAGGGAATGGAAATACTGTATGTGGAAAATAGAGATAACAAAGTATTTAGAGGAAAAGATCAATAACCTAGGAGATATAAAAATGTCCTCGCCCAAAGAAAAAAAGACGAACCAGGGAGGGCAATCTCATGAAAGTCAGGGAAGAGCAGAGCATTGAGATAAAAGTACTTATGGGCCCAGAAAGATTGGGAAGTAAAAATAAGCCAGAGGATTAGAAATTTGGCCAGAATTTAAGTAAAAATAAGCCAGAGGATTAGAAATTTGGCCAGAATTTACAGGTCTTTGACGATTTGAGCAAGATCCTTCTAAATAGAGGAAACAGTTGAGAAGGTATATTTGAAATAATGTAGGAGAAAGACAATACTGCAGCTTTTTCAGGCATTATTATAGGCTGGGATCTTCCAACTGTTTTAATATCCTAAACTGATTGTTGCATCTCAGAAGACATCCTAGCAAAGAGTAGGAATTGCTGTTGCTGACTACACCACCTGACACCACAGTGCTCATCAGGCAGATCTATTGGAAGATAGGTAGCCAAACAAAATATTAGGTCTGTTTTATACAGACCTAATATTATGAAGGAAGTTGGATATGGTTTCTTCAAGGACAGTAACACAAGCAGCAGTTGTTTGCACTGTGGCATGGCCTGTAGGCAAGGAGTGAGCTGGAAATAAAAGCTTTTGCACATGTATGTAAAAAACATTACAAGTATTCAGAAAGGATGAGAAACTGAAAAATAAAAGTTGAGGGGTTTTTTTCCTATATGCCATTAATCAACCTTAAATTGCAGGGCCACTTTTTCACATAACCTTGCTTTAATGCTTTTAAACACAGAACACACAGCCTACATTTAGGGAAGATAACAAGCAGAGTGAAATGCCTATGGCTTGGAATTTGCCTTAAGGTGGTATCATAAGGCTTTGGTACGGAGTAGATTTTTGCATCTCTGAGACCTCACTTATTTTTCTATGTGGTTGGATAAACAGTGTCCTCATCTGCTCCCTCAGCCCCCTGCTCCCATGTCATTCTTTTGGTAAACATATCTATTTTTTTCTGCTTTAGCCAGAGAAGAATTTTGGAACAGCAGGGTTTGCAACAGGTTCTTCCTGACAACTGCATTAATATTAAATGGCCCAAGATCAGGCTGTCTTGTAGGACTAATCAAATCACCACTAGTCCTTTTGGCAATGATTTCAGCAAATGGTTTCACAACACTCAATAAAAAGATAGAAAAATTATTACCCTATTTAAAAAACAAACAAACAAACAAAAACTTTCACCCACATTTTATTTTTTCCAAACAAATCAACTGTTCTACATTGCACAAAACTTTGAAAATTATCATCTATCAATTAGCTACTAATGCCATCTTGGGTTTTTTTTTTCTACAAAACTCCCATTCTGGAATTAATCTACTCCTTCTCCAGAGAGAGAAAACCAAGCACAGAGGGGAGTTGTGCACATCTGATTTTTGCCTTGACAGTAGGCTCGGACACAGCTTGCTTAAGCTATTTGGCTATTAGAATTTGATCCAAAACAAGATAGTTAAGACATTTAGCTGTCTGACTTTATATGTCAGTAATATAACCAAGGATACCACAGACTGTCATCCTAGAATTCTGCTACAGAGAGTGGAGGCATTTTTAGAGTTCAATTCATGTGAACTGGTTTAGATTTCTAAGTCATGATTAGATGAATCGTGTCCCACAAGTGACTATTTGTCTTACCTGACTATAAAATTCACCCTGTTGTCTAGTTCAGACAAATACATCCATATTAAGGAAGGGTGTTTCAAGTTAGGTGAGATTAATCTGAGACATGGAGGTTCAGGATTAGCTTTTATAGTATAAAAGTGGTTTACAATGTAGTCAGGAATCATAGTATGACTTTCCAATGTATTTAAATGCCCTGGCACTTTTGAAAACCTCACCCGCTGTCTATCTACAAGCTTTGATACTTAAATATTTCTACCAAATTTTCCCATAGAAATTTCCCATGCAAATATTCTCCCAGAAAGGTCAAATAAAGTTCCCTATCCTTAAAACCAAAGTAAAGGAAAAATCCTACCACATACACAAAAAAAATGTGTGGTAGGATTTCAGACAAAGATAAAGAGTCTAAAGAGCTGTGCTTCCATTCCTAGTCATATCACAAGATGCTCATAATCTTTTAGGATCAAAGGGTTGTCCAAAAATCCAAAAGCTTTGAATTTCTTTCTGATTGCAATCCTCTCTAAAACAAACTGAGAAATGTGCTCCATGATAAATTTTCTTTTTTTGTGCCTACAATTTTCCAATCCTTAAGCTAACCAATAGTCCTCCAAAATCTGTAAGAAATGGAACAAAAGCAATATTATGTATTTCAGGTGATAACGTATTTGCATTTGCTGATATAGCACAGAAATGCAAACAAACAAAAGAAATCTATTTTAGTTGCATAATAAATACGTTGTTTATTCCAAAAAATATGTTTCATATGATAAAAATATTGCCTTGCAAGCCCATATCAATTCTTGTTCGAATAGCAGCATATGTGTGCTGTATAATCAGTCCTAAACATGTTTTGATAGCAATTAAAATACCTTTGTGGGTTGTGGGGGGGAGTGCTTATTTGTTTTGTTTTTAAAGAGTGTAATTTCTTGTAGTCTTGCCAGGAAAATATCCATAGCATGACTGAAAGATGCCTCATTTCCTTAGTATATCTAGCAAAAAAGCAGATAGATGAGTCAAGTGACTACCCTGCACTTTTCCTTATGCTGGGTTCTCTGGAAGCTCCTTAGATGCTGTAGACTTTGAGACTCCTTTACCAATATTAATCAATCAGCATGCTGATTGGAAGGCAGAGAAAGGGCTACTCCAGATGTCTCTATTGATTCGAATACACAGCCATCATCATTTCTCATAACATAATGCCATTTTAAAATTGTTTTGTATTACATAAAGTTTAAAATTAAATTGTAAATGTGACATTGCTCTGCTCATTCTCATAGCTGCAGTCATATTAAATTTACCCTACAGTGTGTAATGGGAAATATTAATCATGTCCAAATATTGACTGACATTACTTCAGCTGTGTGTCATTAATACTCTTATTAAGTGCTATGAGAGGTTGGCTGAATAGTCATTAATGGCCTTCAAAGGTGCAGATTCTAAAAAAAATGGCTGCTTTAACACCATTTTTTCAACAGCAAATATGTATCTATGGAGCTGAAAGACTGTAATTTATCTGCAAGGGAGAATAGCAGTTATAAAAAGTAACATACACCACTGTTAGACTGGGAGCTTTGACATGAAATTTTCTATGTTTTTAATGGGAATGACATCTATAAAACTTGTGATAGGACACTCAGACCCCATAAATTATTAAGATAAGACTTTCAACATTTGACATCATTTTCTAGAAGAGCTTGGCTATTTCTGACAGATTCTCACAACACTTACGGATGTGCAGGTTATGACTTGCGGAACATTAAAGAGCTCCCCTGTTATAAAAAGGATATAGGAGTTGATGATTACTTACCAGTAGTCACCTGCTGTATTACTATCTGGATGAGAACATTAACATGAAAATAATCATTGCAGTCTTCTGAATAAAGTAACCATAAAACGCATGAAATCAGACATGCACAGAGTGAATCAGCAGTGGAAATATATGTGTATTGGCTCTGTGAAGCATGGGATCAAAGGATGATCTACACAGAGCCAGCAGCTCAGCATAGCATGAAACATGGAAGACAGAAGAAGCCAAATGTGCACAGAGCTAAGAATGACTAAGGAGTTAAAACCTGCAGAGACAGAAAGCCAAATTGTACTATTCCCATAAAGGTGTAACCACCTGTCAATTGAGCTTTGTCTTCTGAGATTCCTTCAAAGACTTTAAAAAACAATCAAATAAAAATAGTCAAAATGAGCTGATGTGTTAATTGCTGTGGGAATAGAGGCTAAGGCTACAGTAATTGCAGAGAAAGATGAGAAGCAAATTTTGTAGCTACTCAGATTGAACTCTGTGCAATCTTTTTCTTCAGTTCCAACTTGCTTAATAACTGAATACTGAAAGCTGGCCCTTAAGCTACAGAAAGTGGTTCTCTTGGCTGATACATTTCTCTCCAGTTGAGTTGCAAACTATTTAAAATTTTCCCTTTCTTCTGTACTATTATGTTTTCAGCTACATTTTGTACATGGGACAAAATAACAAGTAATGGCATCCGCTCTGTTGAAAAGCAAGTTCATATGAGCAAAGTCCAGTGCTGTGAGTGCCACCCAGTTAATGGATATTTTGAATTCTATTTGCAGCTTTTGTGTAGAGGGTACTTACAGTATTGTTAAAAATAGTTTTTAACTATTTAACTCTAAGAAAGAGCTGAATTCAGTTTTGACAGCAAATCTATGCTGAATTGTGTCAGAGGAAAACAGATTGGGTAGGTCTTATTCAATTTCTGATGTCCAGATCCCCAGTTACTAACACAGGTTTGAGTTCTCAGCAGAGTTTAATTGACATTTGATCGAATTCTTGAGAGGTTTGCATCTCCTAAGATAACAGAATTCATTCATGAAGTACTAAGGCACATACTTAAGTTTTAAACCTAGCCATCTTCAGCAGAGCAGTCCACTGATAACTGGATTTGCGCTCATACGCAAAATTAAGCAAATGCTGAAATAACCCATATAAGAATTATACTACAAAGTCCTGACTGAAAGCATGAAAAATAATTATAAATCTATGGATAATTCTTGTACAACTGTTTGCTTGGTTTTCAAGACCTTTAGGGTAAAACCCCTTAAAATCAGTGCGATATCACTGAAGAAAGTATTTAGTTAAAATTCTTAGTTCATCATGATACTCTAAGATATCTTTGCAATTTAGACATCTGCAAATAGATGTCTGTATATTGATACTAAATTCAATCCTTTCTTCACAGAACTCATCAAGTCTGTCAATCCTTAATACACACACATACCTATATACATAAGTTTATATATATGTATAGACGTCTGTTTTACCACATTAACACAATATAACATAAATATTGCCCAAGAACCCATCCATATGGGCCATCCCAACATCCTGTCTCCATAATAAAATGTAAGTACTAGAAGCCAAGGTATGTCTAAGCCACTGAAAGATGAAAGATAAATCCTTTTTTAACAGAGGCAGAGGACAGTCATTCCCACTTTCAATGGAGACACCAAAGCAGAAAAACCATAATATTTTACAGAAATTATTCAAGCTATATATGAATTGAAAGATCTTGGACAGTTTCCTAGATAATAACGTTTAAAACAGAGCAAGACCCAAATTTGCTTTGTCTTTAGCCATTTTGTTACAGAATTAAAAAAAAAAAAGAGGTTTGGGAGGCTGAAGGTGGATACAGAGGTGGAAAGACTAGGTAAAGTATATGTTCTCACTACTTTTATCCATGATTTCTTTCAAAGAACAAAGCATTTGTTTTCAGAAAAAAATGAGGTTTGGTTTTCTTTTGATCCCTCCTCCAATATTTATAATTTTTTGCCTCAGATGCAGGTGGGGTGAGCAGAAAGTTTGGAGATTTTCTGAAAAAATTTCACTTCACAAGAAAAAGGTGATTTTTCTGGCCAGAGTAGGACACTCAAACAATCATCCTCTCGGCCCCTCTGCTGATAGAGCTTGTATCTCTGAACTCCCAGAAGATTTGTTAATCTCCCATCATCATGTTCTTATTCTTTTGAGGTCATTCTATATAAGAGGTCAAAAACTATGCAACTTGATGGGTGAGAGCTGACTCTGACTTCTACTCCAACGTTAAAACCACATGCTAGATGAAATGTTAAACAAAGTGTACGACCAGTGTTTGAAAGAAGAAATTGTGACATTAATGCAAGTCATGAAATTAAAGTGGTTGTCAATTGCGAAGTAAATAAGATTGAGAAGGAGAAACAAAACGGATTAAAAATAATTCATCAAGAAAGAGTTTAAAAACTGGAAAGACTCATTGTCTCAAAAGTTATCCCTCAAATAGTACAAAGTAATTGTACTTTGTAGGCAATATTACAGTACACCAGATTAGAAGAATCATAGTATTAGAATAAATGTGCATTTATCTATCCCAGAATTCCAATTCTGCATAGGACTAAGTCCAAATACTGACTTACAGATATAGGTATACTTTTGTTTTATGTCAGTCTGTTGAACCCAGTGAGTGGGATATTATCATCACGGCAAGCGCAGGCAGTAATAATTAGAACTGAGAGTCTATATGGAAATGATACAAGTATATTTTAAAATTTATTTTGATTTTACAGGGTTTATGCCATTTAGAATTTGTGTTCTACTGTTATTCAGGTGCTTACCTTTTAATATGGACAGACATTCACAGAAAGATGGTGCTCCTGTCCAAAGTTCGAATTCTGGATGTGAAAAATTTCAGCTTGCAGAGTCAGTCATATGGCTGAAAGCTGATACTTTGTTACCTTCCACACACTATTGATTCTTCTCTCTTATGGACTGTCTTCTAACTAATTAATATATTTATCTAACTGATTTCCAACCATTTATTTCACTGCTTAGATAGCAGCACATAAATAGTTCTGTCACAATAAATTGGACTTAACATAAACTTAAAATTAAATGTGAAGTGTTTACAGAATCGAAATACAATAATTTTCCTTTGACAATAATTTATGAGAAAAAAGCAGGCAGAATATCTAAATTAAGATTACTTTAATTAAAAATACTTGACCCAAAAAAAGGTCAATTTTTTGTGATCTACAAACAACTCAATAGAGAACTTAAACTGCAATTTTGAATGACTTCGAAGACTTACTCATGTGTTTGCAAATAGCATGGTACTAATAAAAATTCTAGTTATAAATATAAATTATTGAGCAGAACTTATTTTTCAGTCTTATAAGTACACACAATCTTATAAATATACACAGTCTTGTACATAACTATACATATACACACACTAGCATCTAGGAGGAAATGTATTTAGTGCTTTGGGAAGTAATTATGCATCTCATATTTTCTCATATGAGATTTTAATTAAAACACCTTAATTTTTATCAATTTTTGGGAGGAAAGAAACTAATAAAAATGGTGACAAACTTTTTTTTTTTAATAGGATAAAGCTTTCAGTGCGAGTAAAAATCTCAAAGCTGAATTCTTCTCAGCATAGAAACCTGTCATGGAAGGAAAATTCTAAAAATTGTATAAATTTCCAGAGCTGTGAAATTATGTGGGCCAGTATGAACTGCAGCACATTTTTGTTTCCCAAATCAAATCACAGAGGTAGATTATTTTTGATTCATTTGTTTTACCATGAGTAGTGCTTCTTGGATCTTTCCATCACAGGGAAAATATGACGTTAGTTAATTTCTATCAAAAAAGCTAGAGCTATGAGTGGATATACATTTTTCTAGCAATTCAGATTGTCAGTTTTAGCAAAGCAAAGAGAAGAAGCAACAAGCTCATGTTCTGCCAAATGCACTACTTTAGCAGAGAAAAGAACATGTACAAATATGTATGCATATATTTGGATGGGTGCACCTTCAGAGATGTGGATTTTACATAGCCAGCCTGAAGCACTTCAGTGGAACATCACTTTCACTTCCTAAAGCCCAAGAAGCTTTAAAGGTTTCCTAAATTAGGCAGCCAAAATCATTAATCTCCTTAGAAAAATTTGGCAAACCACTGAATTCCTATTGACACAAGAACTAGGAGGTAGCAGACTCAATTAACAAAACCATTTCTCTCCTCTGATGGCTTTGCTCTTTCTGAAATCACTAGGGTAACACTGACTTTATTGCAGTCACAGAGAAAGAGCTAATGTTTCAGGATGGGAACAAACATGTATTGATAAAATAAGGACTGAGTCAAGCCTGAGTCCAAACACAAAGTCATCCTGCTTGCAGGTTTGGGTGAGCTGCAGTCCTGCTCCTGATCCTGACACTGAGTCCAAAGCTAACCAAGGCCAGCCCTGGCTGCAGCACTCGCTGCACTCAGACCCAGCAGTGAGAGAAGAAGAGGTTCATGCACTCACTCACTCCTAACCATATCTCTGCTGGGGTAGGAGGGAGTCACTAAAAGAAGCAAGGTCTTACAAGGGAGTGTGATACCAATTAACTGTGGTGAGACTATGTGGTCTCACCTCTGACTTTCTGTACCTTTAAGGTACAGCAGACAGCTGGATTAGTAATGGCTTTGTTAATTACCTTATGGAGAAGCAAATCAATGATTCTGATGTTCCTGTTGTTCACCAGATATTTTACAAGCATACCTCCAGATAAAATAAAAGATCCTAACTTTGTAGGTTTTAGGGAATGATTGGACAAGAAAAATACAATTTGGTTTCCATAGACAAATTCAGGACATTTTTCACTCACAGTACAGCTGATTTTCACACCTATTTACTGGCAAACTGTGCTCTGCAAATAATCCCAGCAAGACAAGTAAGCTCCTATTTACTTTGCACAAGCAAGGATGGCTGTGTTTGACCATTTTCATTCCATCACATCACCAGTTTTATGGTCTATCACCTTCACAGCATTTTGCTTTCACACTATACCTCACTATCTCAAACAAAACTTGAAAAAATACTTAAGCCCTGGGACTCAATAAGGTTTTTATCCCATTTGACACATCATTAAATCAGTTAGACCATTGTCTAATGGGCGTTTTCTCAAGACATATTTTCTTCACAAGTTCCTTGTCTTCAGCTCTTAAGCCCACCTAATGATTGAAGCATTTTTAGCCATACTTTGTATACTGTACCTTTCTAAATCAAATAATTGGATGAGAGAATAAATGTAATGGAAGAAAAAAATGCTGAAAAGAAAATTATTGAAAAATATTGAAAAGCTAATTGAAACCTATTTTTTTGCTAGAAAGAAACCTCATATGCATGCTTGTCCTAACTCACTCACTTTTCCTTGGGTTATTTTTTCTTTGTCTGTTACTTTAGTTTACCAAAGCATGCCTGCAAATCCTGGGGGATTAAATTCTGATTAAAATGTAGAGCCAATGAAGATGGGGTTAAGTTAGATTCACTACCTTTCCCCTGCCTAAATCTATATAAACCAGAGGAGTAGCACTCCCTGTGAGGCAATTCTGCCATGCTTAGCTTATTTAAGACTGATTATGTTTTTCAAACACAAGGTCTTTACAAAGGTTTAGCAAACTGAAAGAGAACTGTTCATTATTATTAAGCTAGATATGGATTTTCTGTGTTGGTAATAGTTTTTCTCCTCTCCCAGTCAGGATCTGGAGACCACAGAGTCCTGCTAGTGGGCAACACAGCTATGACCTCTGCTTTATAATGGTAATGTAAAGCATCACCCTGTCCCTGTACAAATTAACAGATGTAAAATTAGCTACCAGAGAGTTTTCTTTAATGAAGTAAAGTATGTCATATTTTAATCAACAAAAATTAATAAAAATCAAGATAAAGTTGACAGAATTCCAAGTTAAGCAGTGTACTCTCATTGCAATCTGTGCATAATCAAAGTCCCTTAACTATGTCTCTGACACATAGAAACTAATACAACAAAAATATTCAAATAAAGAAGACTAATATTTGATTCAGAGTTCTATTGAACTTTCTTGTGTTTTTTTTTTATACTTGTTCCCGTGATTTTAAAAGCAAACCTGAATTTCTGAAGCTGCTTAGAAGTAGTTTATTCCAGATTTGTGTTTAAGCATTATCTCCATATTAATTGGACTGTGAGAGAAAAGATTTTCAGCACCTCAGAAAGTTAAGTTAAACATTTCAGCATATATATAATATCAAATATTAGATAATCAATTAGGAAAATTTATCCTTATCTCTTTTTATATAATGGTGTCTGTATGTCATGGGTGTAAGGTATTTGTGAGCATCTGTATGTAATCAGCTTTTCCACCTGCAAAGTGGGGATAATGGGGATAATTATTCTTTCTTTGCAAGTATCATGAGGTTTAGCTTAATAATTTCAGGCAATTGGTGTGAGATGCTCTTAATGAATAACTACATATTGTAATTGGTAGGGTTAATTATCCCACTATGACAGAAATCAATCACTAGTAAATCCTTTTTATTGGATAATGAGGTAATCTTAATTTTTTTTGATTTCATTAAAGTAGTCACATTGCTGCCATATGTTGGAAACCTATGAGACTACAGTATAGATCACAGAATGTCCCTGTGCAGACTCCAAAGGACTGAAAGGAACTGTAAAACAAATTATGCCAAGTTTTAATTATTTTGTTGTTGTTGTTGTTTAGCTTCAATTTAAATCAATAATGTTAGTCTAGAAGATAATTTATTATCCTAACTATGGCATAGAATAAGCCCATGACTCTCATGAAGTGCTGTTGTAATGTTGAGTAATTAATGAAGTGCTATCTTGAAATGACAAAACAGTATAAGTTATTTTATACCCACAAACTTTATACTTGATTACAACAGTATTTTATCCATTGGAATGATTAAGATTCAGAATTTGCCAGTTTTGGGGTTGAGTCCATTAAGCATCACATTTGTCAGTGACTTTTCAGTAGACACATAAGGACAGATATTTAAGTTATATGTAAGGAAGATAGTAAACCAAAATTGATTTGTTAGGCCAAAAACCTTTATACCTGAGTGTGTACATCTCTCCTATACAGGCAGTTGTCTTTTATTCAAAATTCAATTTATTTATTCTACTCCTCTCTGTTAATGACATGAAACATACAACAGTACTGAGTGGTGTTTGTGGACAGCTGGACAAGCAAGCCTCTTCCAAGAGTGGAACACATACTTTCACAACATGGGAAATTCAAGCTTTCACATCATTAGTGGAGTTTTAGACCATATGCTGCAGAGCTCAAAGGTAGCCACGCTGAGCTTTCTGTGTCAAACTCATTATCTCTCAAAACAAATGCAGTCTCATGCTTTCTGAAAACAGGAGATGAAAGTCTCAGCTTTCAGTCAAAGTCTGGTTCGTTCATAATTAGGACCTATAACAGTGTAGAACACTGTCCTTTTTTTTTTTAATCAACATTTTTCCTACTGTATCAAGGATCTTTCAAGTTTCTCTCTCATTCTTGACATTTTATTGCCAACAGTTACATGTGTACAGCAGTTTTAATATGAAGAAGAAATGTCTCTGGGAGGTGGTTACTTTTATCTGATTTGATTATGTAGTATTTGAATTTCTCCCTGCATTTTCTCAGGATAAAATAGTTAGTTAAAAATTAATGAATATTTTAGATTTACACTGTTAATTGAATCTTTTTATAGGCAAGTGCAATGACCTAGGAAATGGAGAAGGATTCTTCACTTCCAAAACCAGACATTTCTTCCTCCCCAACTCTCCTTTTGCTTTCTACCATATAACTTGTTTGTCTTGTTTATTGAGTCTGATCCTCCCTATGTTTCTTTTTATTAGTTTTCTCTTCTGCTTTATTAATTGCACTATATTAACTTCACAGCTAGGGTCAGTTCCACCTCAGAATGCCAGGCACAAGCCTAATTCTGCAAACAGCATTCCCCATAGGAACCATAAGCAGTTTTCAAGACTGTGATGTTTGTGTACAGAACTGAACAGCTAAATATTCCTTCCTGATAAATTCATGAGTTTCCTCTTTTCTTAATATAGTTGTTCTAACTCAGACTGCCATCCTTAACAGTGTAAGTCATCATTAATCACAGAAATATGAATTTCCTCATGCTATGACTAAGTGGGCAAGCATAATCTTCTCGGGATTTTGTCAGATAATTTTACTGTTTTGATAGCCCTGAAACTTTATAGAGCACTTTAAACTGTATTAAAAAATGATTTAACGAGACATAAACTTCTAAGTATCTGAGCCATCAAAGAAAGCAAGTCTTAGGAGCTGAAGTAGTTCAGTATTGTGAGAGCAGAATGATATATAATTAACTTTATATTCTGTGTCATAGCATTCTTTCACAGGAAGCCTGGGACAGAGAACTGAATTTGACCTTCACAGACTCAGCCACGGACCTGATGCCACTTGCTGGACATCTTCTAAATAAACATTTCTTTAATCCAGTCCAGACCTTGTCCAGCATTTACCAAGATTCTCAATTTCATGCATAAGCAAATTCTGTGCTAAACATGTATGGGTCAACTCCTTATGGTTAGCAGAGTCTGTGTAATTCTGTGTGACAAGAGATTTTAAAGCATATTGGTTTTTTTGTTCTTTAGAGGTATGGCTGTGAATAATTCAATTTGTGAATATAAATGGAGGTGAGTGTTTGTCAAGGTTGTGTTGAACCAAGGTTGGATAATCTCCTCAAGTTTTTGCTGAAGTCAGTAGAAGGAGAAGCTCCTCTGGAGGATGTCAAAATAGGCACTTTTCTCTGTACTGAGCCTGCAAGGGGTCAGGGAAGGTTAGGTTTGCAAGGACATAGTAAATCTCATGAACAATTAAGACTAACGCTATGGTGAGCTCTAAAATGCCAAGACAGAGTTCTTCTCCTTGTCCATTATTCAACTAGTGCAGTAGAAGAATTCCAAAGAAAGATGGATGAATACAGCTATAGCTATACTGCAACACAAATTCCTTTGTCTAAAGCCAAACCTAAACCTGATGTGAAGCCTTCCATGATGCAGGATGCCTTTACATTTTTATAAAAGTGGTCTCTCTGGAAGTCAGAGAATGGTTTCTGCCTAAAAATTGCATATATTATATATATATAATGTCTGTGTGTGCGTGTGATACTTTTTTAACAAAGTTTTCTGTTTTTCTTGAAAAATTCAGCACCCAAAATAGAAAAAAAAATTACCATTTCACCATGTGCATTTCCCATCTCCTATGATTCCTAAGCAATCAGACCTCCTGACAGAAACTCATATTGAAAAGTAAAAGGAAAAAATTATTTTGTTTTGGTGTTTGCTAGAGTCCTCCATTGCAAATGCAGTATGTAAGGCAAAGTTAGTGATACCAGGCAGTTAATATACTTCAGTTCATTACTGAAACACGAAAAAAGATATTTTTTATACAACAATCAGTAAAACTTATCAGAGAAGGAGAGGGGCTGTGCATGGTGTCAGCAAAGTAAAGGAGAGAGATGTTCTGTGCAAAAGAGGGACACATAATCTACAGTGACTTCTGGAGTCAGGGCAATCACTGTTTAAGAGTGAGCTGGAGTCATAGACTGGTGCTGGTGCAGTAAATGACTGTGGCACTTGCGTTCTGCCTCCTGCCCAGTGGCTGCCCAGCACCTCAGCTCATGCCACCCAAGAGATGAAACAGCAAAACACTCCCAGGGCTGATGTCAGGAGTCATGGCCAAAGATGCTTGTAAACATGCCTGGAAGTGGTCATCTTTTTCAGGTCCTGCTTCAGACTCAGATTCCTTGGATGGAAAAGGGTTACCTAAGCAGAGGTTGTCCTGGTTGCTATGAGTCTGGAAATCTGCACAGTGCATTGCAAAGGTGAGGAATCAAGTGTGGCTTGTTGGCTGAATCAGATCATGTAACAGTGAATCCTCTCTAGCAGTGAGAAGACTGGCAATATGTCTGGTGAAAGTTGTCTCTAATACCTCAGATCTAACAATTTAGACTCATATATGAAAGGGATCTCTGGTCATCTCCTGATCCAATCCTTCCACTCAGAGAACTACCAGCCTCAAGGTTTGAGCAGTTTTCTCAGTGTTACAAACTCTTGAGTGTCAAATATGCACATTTACAATTCATTCCATAGACAGAATGACTCTAGTAGAGATCTTTATTCAAGAGTCTCATTTCAGTCATCCATTCTTTGTATAGAAGTATATCTGCTTGAAGATCTACCTTTTCAATCAATAAAGCAAAGAACTCTCTTGCTTCAAACTAGTAATTACAACCTTTCCACTACACAGATAAATATTTCAGAAGTTTTCTTTTACTTTTTAAAACTATTGTACAGAAGCCCACCGTGTGACTAGTAAAAGAAGGGTAAAATTAACAAGGTTTTAAATAACATGGAGTAATCCTTAATTTATGGTTCACAAAAGTAGTTATCCTAACTGCGCTTGGATGATCAAGGCAGCTTGGTATGTAGGATTTGGATAGTGAAAGGTAGTGAGCAAGGTCACCATTTTGTCAGCGTACTTCACTTGGTTTGCATAAATTACATAAGTTTTACAGCTTCAACTTTATAATTTTAGAAACTGATAAAATCAATATAAAGTTAATTAGTTTTCTCAAAAAATCTCAGCTTTCTAAGAAATTATACAGTGAGTACCTTTAAACATGGAACATTAGAAAGATTACTCTCTATCTGTTATAGAATCTCTTAAAAGCTTTGATCTAAAAGATCTTTGATTTCAAGGTTAAGAAAAAAAACAAGTTTGCAATGAAATGGTACCACTTTATGATCTCTGACACATAACTGTTGTTTCATAGAGGATTTGTATAGAAAAGAAAAATGCTTTAAAATGCCATCACTAACTGGCTTCTGAAAGAACATATATTTCAGGTTTGAACAACAAAATTGTTTTTCCACATATAAACATTCATTTAGGTCCCACTCCCACACAGAACTGACTCCTCCAATAAAGAGTATGACTCATGCAATTGCTGGTGAAAGATATTGACTTTTCTTTCCAGAACAAACATCAGACAAGCATCAGAAACTACAAAGTTATTAACTAAGATATATCACAAACTAGTATCCACAGACCTCAGAAAAGCTTCAGTTCAATTGTTACTGAACTCTTCACATCCTTTCTGAGTGCAATACTGGGTTTTCTGTTGTTTTTTTTTTAATTATAGTAGACCCATTAATGTAATTTGTTACCTCAAATGTTGCATTTTAAATACCCAGTATTGACCCATCTAAAATCTGAATTTATCAGTTAAATAAAAATCAGACAAAAGCCATAAAATCTCTTGTTTTCTTAGGTAACTTCCAGAAACTTTTCTCTTACTTTAATTCTCTTTCATAGTTTCTGAGACAAGAGTCTTTCTAGTGCTAATACTTTTCATTCCTTGTATCACAGATATGTCCTTCCCTTTTCCCACACTATTCTTCTCACCAGCTTTGTCAAGAAAAAACTCAGTCTTGAGCCTACCCCCAAAAGACCAAGGTCCTGAGATACCTCTTTCTATTCTCATAACATCTTGACTCATATCCTCTGATTTACTCTGCTATCACTCTGTCACAAATATTTGTATTGAAAGAAGCTGCATCAAAAGCAGCATGACCAGCAGATCAAAGAAGGTGACTATTCTTGTGAGACCCTATTTGTCCAGCCTGGAGAAGAGAAGGCTCCAGAGAGACCTTATGGCACTTTTCAGTACCTAAAGGGAGCTACAAGAGGGCTGGAGAAGGACTTTTGACAAGAGTATGCAGTGATAAGAGAAGGGGGAATGGCTTTAAACTGAAAGGTGGTAAGTTGAGATTAGATGGTAGGAAAAAAAATCTTTACTGTGACAGCAGTGAGGCACTTGCACAGGTTTCCCAGAAAAGCTTCCCCATTTCTGGAGGTGTTCAAGACCAGGCTGGATGACAAACCTGGTCTATTGAAAGGTGCCCCTGCCCATGGCAAGGGGGGTTGGAACCAGATGATTTTTAGGGTCTCTTCCAACCCAAACCATTCTATGATACTATGATTTCTGTAATGATCTCATACATAATTAATCAGGAAACTGTGCATATCAAAGAGGTCTTTTTGCTTATTAGGTACCAAAATTGATAAATTAAAGTTCAGTTTTAAGTGTTCAGGCAATGTTTCAGAGTAGGAAGATATGCAGTTATGCACCATCACTTTACTGTATTTCCAGGAAAAACATTCCTAGAATGGTGCATTTGTGCTGCAAACAAGTGAACTCATGCATGTGTCAGTGCTGCTGCTCTCATAGCCAGCCAGATCTGTATTTATAGTGCCAAATGGGAAAAACATGTACAGTGATTTGCAGGCATGTAGAAACCCAGTCACAGGTGCTCTGAGGACTAGGAGTGCCACAGCTGTTAGTCTGTCAGGGGCAAGGTCTGTTAATGAAACTGAATTGCTTGCTTATGGCAAATAAGCCTTGCATGTGAATAAACTGACTGTGGTACAGCAGTGGCTGAAAACCAACAATATGACAGAAAAAATGCTGGATATAAAACACTGACCTGGGGGACTCAGATGCAGAGTTATGCCTAATTAACGTGAGTAGAGTCAAACACGCAATTCAAACAACAGCATCTGTTAGAAAACAAAGCAACTGAAAAAGCATTTTGTTTTACGCTGAATTTTAGGAATCATTCACTTCAGGCAGGTTAACTGTGTTTGTTGTGTAACTCCCAGGCATTTTTCCATGCTTTGATAATAGCAAGGCATCTATGGGGCACTTAAATAGAAAATGCCTTGAAACAAAGGCATTTAAGTCCTTCCTGGAGAGCCAGCTGCGGTTATTCCTGAGTTTTTATCACAGAAGCTGAGATCAGAATAGGAAAAAGTCGTATTTCCCCTGAATCCTGCTGCCTCTTCTTTTTTTTTTTGCTGAGAGCTCTTTCATCTAAAATGGGAAAAGAACTGCAGTATCACAGTACATCTAACTGAGAGAATTATAAAGTTCAACTCATGCTTTGAAACTCCCATGTTGGTGGTAAGAAATTCACTGCTCAGATTTTCATTCTCCTTTCTTTTATATTTTTTTTCCTTTCTCACAGGTACATTGATGCCAACTCCTGCAAGTTAGATATCAGTCTCATAGCATGTAAGTTACTGACTCCTTGAGGCACAGTGGAGTCTCCCCTTTGGCTTCAGCGATCTTCCAAACAAGTAAGAAACTTCCTCTTTGTGGCAGTTTCCTCGATTGAGGAATTAAAAAACAACACAGGAGAGAGAGGGAAGAGGCAGGGAGCATGTGATGCTTTCCATCTGCACTCTTCTCACTGCATTATTTATACTAATCTGAAAAATTTAAATAAGTAATATTCCTTCCTTTTATTTCTCTGTGATTGATGCTCAAGAACACTGCAGAAGCATATTTAATAACACTGAGTTATTAGATTTGCTTATACAAATCTGAATGATTGTATGTACTTAGATCCTAATTAACTCTTCATCCCTGGTTATGTAACTAGAAAGTGCCAGATGACTACACTTGGTGTGTTACAGGAAAACCCAATAAAAATATTGTGGAACTCATGCAGCAAGTAACTTTTATCTCAATCATTAGTCTGAATAGAAGAATATCTTCAAACTAAACAAAACAGAAAGGCAGGGAAAGCTCATTAAACCTTCCTAGGACACTGCTGTGTTATTTACATGTAAAACTGTTTGTGTGATTTTGTAGCAATATTTTTTTTCAAAAACATTAAAAGAGTGCAACTTTTTCCTTCTTGTTTTTATTAAATAAGGTACTCTTTTTCTTTCCTCTCTGTTAGTCACAGAATTGGTCACAGATCTCCAACACAGATGTCCAATATTATATGCAAAACAATATAAATAAAGACACTCAAAAAGAAAATCTTAAAAGCAGTATTGTTTAGAATGATCATGTACTGAACAAAGGAGAATGAAGGACTGATACATTTATGAGTTTTTTCTTTGTGATTTTTTTTTCCTGTTGGTTTTAAATGTAGTTTGAGGTTTTGGTCACTTTTCTTTACCCTCTTTTTACAAAACTACAAAGTAATTTTGATTGCTGGATGTGATTATTCTCATCTGTCATTATTAAAGCAGTGTTTCACACTGTATTTTTCTCATCAGTATTTCCTCTCTCCTAGTTTGAGAAGACATCTGGAGCAAAGTTTGAATATATTTGTATAATCCACTTAATAAATATCCTAAGTCCCAGCATTATAGGACCTGCAGAAAATCTAGACTCTAGTGATGTCATTTGCTTATTATTTCCCTTTCTCGATTTAATGCACAAAAATATATCATGTGTTCTTCAATACTGAATATGCTAAAACAACTCACTGAAACCTGACTGAAAACTTTGCAAAAAAAGCTAACTACTTCACTTCTTCATTATTGCAAGAACATATTACCATAAATATATACATATATATATACAAGCCTTTTCAACTCTCAATAGCTAGTTCTCTGAGATTTAAAATCAGGGACTAAGGACTTGGTATAAAGGCTTGCATTCCTAATTTCTTTCATACTGTTTGGACTAAAGGTCAGCTGCATTAAAAAAACAACATTCCTACTACACACAGCATGTTAGCATGAAGAAAGTCTAGACAATACACAGACATTTTGGTCTAGACCATGGTGGTAGCTTTCTGAGGGATGACAGGACACAGAGCACACGGTGTGAGATGTAGTAGAGGGCCAGCCAAAATCCCTGACCTCATGGCACTCACAGCAAAGTGCTGGCAGCACTTGGGCACACAAGACACAACCACCACACTGCACACAGTTAAAGGTATAAGCAGCTGTGGGAGAAGCTTCCACAAGAACCACAGAGTCTGTGGAATTTATGATTTACTTATTCAGCATTACTTCAATAATTAACTCAGTCAGATGAAATATCACCAAATATCACCAACTCATTGCAGAAAGTAGAAACCATGTTCCTTACACAGCAATTAACCCATGGAATTATTTCTTTCAGCTATGACATATCTTTTCTGTGCTGGAAGATCTGAAGAGTATTCAGGACAGGAGTTATCTCTGTTGACTTTTCCTCTGAATTGAAAATCCCTGGTAAGAGAGCCAGAAAATCCTTGAGTGTTGTCCCTTCAGCTATAGGTTATACATGATAAGAGGTTTGCAGAGGGTAAAAACACCTGCTAAATCAGACTATTGTAGCAAGATTGTAAAATTCCAGATCTGAGTTAGTTTTCATCTGAGAAAATGAGACTCCAGATCTTAAGGTTAGTTTTCATCCCAGCTCTGTAAAATTCTAACACTTTGGGATTTTTTCCTGAAATTGTAATTCTAAATAAATTTTCTTCAAAAGAAATTTTGATAAGATACTCTTAAGCATTTCACAGTCCTCTGAATCAAAATGAAGGAATTGTCCTGCTAAGTTTCATTTCAGATCAGGTTTAATATTAAGCTATATTTTGTGCATCACACTGCTAAAAGAAATATCTTTTCTGATGTTTTCGATATCCTACTTTTCATCTTTTCTAATACATACAGAGTTTCATTTCTCATGAAATGGTATTGAAGTTGTATTTCTGTCAGCAGGATCTCTACAACATGCTCTTGAGAGATACAGAATTTCTGCTGGCCATATGGAATGAAAGAAAACAACACAGAAATATTTGAAAATACCCCAAAACTACAAGTGATTCACAGTTTTTATAAGGCAGAGTACTAATAAGAAAATTCCATTTTTAAATTTTTGATGTTCCAAAATTAAATACTTTACACAAGTTAAAAAAATGAAACGTTCTTAGGCTTAACTGACCAGCAGATGACATTTTGATTTTTCTTAGACTTTCTTCCTCATTAACAATCTGAATTTGAAAAAAACTACAGCTTCCTTTGGGTAAACAAACAAGCAGAAAGAAAATAAAAATCTGTTTGTGATATTCAATTCCGAGCTAGTTACCTTGGTAGCATTTTGCATCCATTTTGTGTTAACTAGCACAGGCTGGTAGAGGAGTGTATGTGAGTATATAACAATCTAGCTCTATTAATAAGCACATAAATTAAAGTAGGAATGCCAAGGAGCAATCTTCATTTCTTCAGCAGGCTATTATATAGTGGAAATGTGTTTTCTAGCTGTTGTGCCTGTCTAGACTGCTATCAGCAGCTTGTATTTGTTATGAAAGCCTGCAGCTGGTCCATGCAAAGTTTGCTGTTTTGCAGCCCATCTGCTCAGAAGAGATCTGTAACACTGCCCAATTTGGAGTAACACTCCCTTATCATTACTGTTGTAGTTCCTAAATAGAAATCTGAAATAATGATGATTGCTTTCTACTTTAGATCCCAGTACATTTTCTCCTGTCCAGGCAGATGGCTATCTGGCAGCTGAAAACAGAGGCCACTGAGAATCAAGAATAGCAGGCTGGGGAGTAGTATCCTTTTCTTTTGGGGGCTTGCTTTATCCCTGTAGTCTCACCAAAACTGTGATGCTGAGTGTTCTTAGGAGATGAGAAGGTGGCAATGAAGATAAGTCGAGTGTTAACAAATGGATGAGTTAAACTCAGGAGACAAAAATAGAAGTCGGTACTTGGAACTACACACAGTATACACAGCTAATGTGCTTCTTCCTGAGCAAGACCTGAACTTGATCTTTAGGCAAAATTACAGTAAGCAAGCTCAGCACACTTTCTAGCAGTAGTCATTAGCTGTTTCATTAGTAAAAGGTCAAGAAAACCCACATTCGCACTGTCCTTAATTTAAACTGACAGTAGAATTATTTTCAATTTTCTACCCACTATTTGATATTGTGAAGGGAAAAGTTTGACTCTAGCTCATTTTGATTAAGTGTTTTCTGATATAAAAATGCTGCCACTTTCTGAGTGACACAAATAAGAAAACTGGTTTATATTGTATAGATTTAACTTGATGTTTTGGGATCTGAACTTACCCTTATTGATATCAGCCTCTACTGATTTAAAAATGCAGCATGAACAATCATTGAATTTATAAAATTCTTGTTAGTAATGAAAAAATTCTTCTTTTTCAGGTGCAGGTTCAGTAATGTGGCTCTACAGTGGACCACCTGCTATTACTCAAAGTCCTGCAGTGGTGATAGAGCCAACAGAGATGGTGCTCTACTGATCAGGAGGAATGGGTAGTGTCCCTTAGCAGAGTATGACACAGATCATTATTGGGTACTTTGTGTGCTGCTGTGGCTTTCTCCTTGGTTTTGTCTCTTGCATGCTTAGCTGTGACTGCAAGCATCTGCTTCTGATTTCTTGTTCCTGTTATAATTTGATTTCTGCTATAAACCTCTCTTGCTTCTGATCACATTTCTACACAGATTCTTAGCCTGGGAAAACTCTTCAACTTCTCTGTCCCATGACTGTGAATCCCTGTCTCCAACTCTACTTTTAGCCTTATAACCATCAGGACTAGTCATACAGGTTTCTAGCATGATGAACCTGATATAAACAGGTTGTGGTGTGTCACTCTAGTTTTTTAAGATTCTCAAAGCCTTTTGATGTTGACATTCTTCTAAAAACTTTTATCACACACTGTCTTGTAAATAACTTATTGTTTACATTCCTTCGATAGAAGAAGAGAGAATTAATAGACTGTTAGTGTGACCAGTGTCATTAGAAAAGTGTCACTGTCACCCTCCAATCTGTTGTCACCTTTGTAAAACTATAAATATAGGAGTCAGAAAAATAAACGTCCCTCTTTTCCTTCACCTTGAAAGCTGTGTACTCGTTTTCCTTCGTGTCCAATAGTGACAGTGGTGTACAATTTTAAGTCAGGAGAAGAAACCAGATCAACAACAGCAACAAAAAAAAAACCAAACAAAAAAAACAAACAAAAAAAACCCCAAACAAAAACAACGCCACCAAAGAAAACCAAAAACAAAAAACAAAGAAAAGCAACCAAAAACCCCAAGAAATTTCAATTCCAGAAATATATTATATACTAGAAATTGAATTATTTTATGCTTGTAAAGTCAGAATTCCTGAAATTTTAAATTGGAAAAAAAGCTCTCATGAATTATTACTATGTAGTGGTTGATACAGAACTTAAAATAAGGTATCATTAGGCCCTTTCTAAGATCAGTCCAGTTTCCATGGAAAATATGTGTATTATTTTCTTAAGGATTGTATTTATAGAACAGATGGTCTATCTACATAGCATAGAATCTGACCTGGGTAAATGCTGCTCTCACATATGGTTTTTCTGGGGCCTTGTTGATGTAACCATCAGGGTTTTTTTCATGTGTACGTTTTCAAAGTGTCTGAGAAACAGCAAAAGATGTATTGTGACCCACAAGAATATTTCTTCTATAGCATGATGCTAAATATATATTTTGTGCCCTAGAGCAAGATAGGAGGTTATGCAAAAATATATGAAAATATGTGTGCAGTGTGAGTAGCATTTAACTGTGTTGGAAGATCAATGCATCAAGCATGTCTAAGAGCAGAAACATATGGAATAGCTCCTTAGAAAAGAAAAAAGTGGTAGTCAGCAAACCTTAGTAAAAGCAGAACAGCTGGCCTTCTTTCTGCTGCTTTGAGTTACATGTATTGCAGGAAATAAAAGGGGAAAAAAAGACACACCCTCCTCTCTTCTAATAGAAGAACTTATGCTTTTTCTGCATTTTGCTACTCTGTAGAAAAGGAATAAAGAAATGGAAGGCATCTCAAAGACTTTGCTGTGATTTACATGCCCTACACAGGCAGTATCTGACCTTTAATTTGGCTAGATGTGCATTGATTAGGACTGAATCTCATTAAGACACAATCTACTGGGGGTGGTGCAAGAGAAAATATAATATTGATTAAAAAATAAAATAATCCTCCTCTCTCTCTCGCCCTCCTGACTGCCTTAGTTCATAATTAGCCTTCTCATCTAGCTATCCTCCTACATGTTATGTAGCTGTCAGTCTGACAGGAAGCCAGATCATAAGAATGTAATTAGAAATTTCAAATTAGCAGTCAAGCACAGACATGGGATGGATGAACCTGCATCATGCCCAGTATGTCATTTGACTGAAGTGTGATTGCAGGAATGTGCGAAAGATTTTTATTTCAACATAGAAATATGAATGCTATTATGTTTATGCTACCATTTAGGAATTGCATCACATTTTTTCTTACACAGGATGACCATGAGAATCAGCTGATATGCATCAGCACAGATAAAGTCATTTTTGCCCTAAAATGTAAGACTGAAATAATTATTTCTGTTCACTGTAGGGATACTTAACAGAGAAAGCATTAAAAGGTGAATTTGACCAAAACTCTCTCTGTGTTAGAACTGTAGAAAGGAATTGAATCAGAAAGAACAGCATTTACCTTTCCCTTCCTTTTCATGATCTTTTAGAAAGGTACACTACCATGATAAAGGTTCAGAAGTAATGAGGGAATATGAGGCTATTCCCAAGCTAAATCTAGGCTTTCTAAAAAGTGACTGCAGCACTGACAGTGTTTAAATGAGTTTAGATTAGCTTTGCTCAAGTTTTATTTGTGACTAGCAGCATCTGTTTTGTGATTTACAAGATTTTCAAGTTCTAATATAGCAATTATCATTGTATTTATTCTGGTTCTGACTTAATTGTTGGAAATTTTTTGGGGGAGGGTTCTTCATGGGAAAAAAACCTAAAAAAGCAAACAAGCAGCAGATTTGGTGTATTAGCAAGGTAATTTTTTTTCTGGTAGAAGAATTAATTTGAGCTGACCTATTGAAAACATCACTAGGTTACTGTTTGTGCTCTTTGTAATGATCAGTCTCTGAGAAACAAGACCAGAAAGCCACAGTAAGCAACTTCAGCTGGCGTGTACCACCACTGAGTTCACTGAAGTGATGCTCTTCTGCTCTCTGTTAAGATCTGGGTAAAGCTCAGCGTTCAATAAGTTTTATTTTTATTGACCATTTAACAGATTGCTGTATTTCCGTGTTCATAACCCAGAGTTTCAAAGGAGTTGTTCAGTGTTATGTGATCTTCCTAAAAGGTGTTAATCAAAGCCAGCAGCTCGCCCTGGTTCATTCAGTAAAAGAGAAACTGCAATCCACCTTTGAGGAAAAGATACTGGAGAAAAATCAGGAACTAAACTGATAGAGTCTGGGAGACGAAATATGAGTTTCAGAGCGTCCACTGTGGCTTACACATTGCCCTGTGAAAAAAGAAGGAAAAACCTCTTCACAAAGAACTTTCAGAAATGTAGTTTTTCTCCCCATCCTCAGTTCTTATACTGTGGGGACTTCTGAAGCCAGGAAAATGTAAACTCAAATAAAATTTTAGTAAAGAAAAGAAATCATGGAAAAGCAGATCTTAGTATTACTTGATTAATAAATTGTGATACATAGATTGAGAAGGAGTAGTAAATTTAAAAGGTCTTTAGAGGAACACAATTAATATATTACTTGAAGTTTCGTTTTACCTGGTCTGGTAATAAAACACACTGCTCTACCCATATCTAACTGAAATTCTGTTCAGATATTTGCAGTCATTATTCTGTTTTAAGCTTGTTTTCAAAAATACTTTAAAAATACTTGAACAGTATGGCATTCTTTTAATTTAAATCAAAGAGGGCATTTCCTCTTTTACATTTTCCGCCATCACCACAAGGGTTCAGGGGTTCTTTTGTCTTCTGTGTGGCATGTTAAGAGAAGACCCTTGCCCCTAGGATTTCTACACCTATCTTGTACTGCAGACCATTTCTTCAGATCCAGGCATTTAGAAGAGATAGTAGCTCTGGATCTGAGGGTGCTACTTCCAGACCTTTTCCTTTAGTCAAAATTGCTGTGTCTTTCTTAAAATTGTGGTAAAGAGAGACATCAGCTAGGATCTCCTTTGAGAAGTAGAAAAAATCCACTATTAAATTCACATGAAAAAGTTCCTATAGACCATTCTATGCTCCAATTAACAGTGTTGTTAGCATGTCATTAGAAAAACATTTTAAACTTTGAGGTTAGTGCGTAACTTTCTTTATAGAAATTAGCAAAGAATAAAAAACCCTTATCATTTCTTTTCCTTCTACTCTCACTTAGATCCAGAAAAACTGGAACACCAACTTTGGCAGGTATGAACAGAGCACAGTACACAACATTGTAAATACTTTCTGGGAAAGTCCAGTAGAAAAATATGCACCAGTAAGATCTGAGAAAAGAAAACTGTAGGTGGATATATTCTTAGTGCTGAGGAGCTAATTAATAAAATAATTACTTGGTTTCTATGCAAAGGGTGACACAAATACTAAAAAAATATATGAAAAAGTCAACTTCTGTATGTCATAGTTTAATGTTGAGAATGAGAGTTTAAAAAAGCAGAAAATCCACTTCTCTCAAGGAGAATAAGCACTAAATTTAGTAAGCAGAAACTACCCTAAGGAGAGATTGAAATTCCAAAATGAGTTACATATCAAACACAAAGTAATGCCTTATGCTAGATTTTTTTTAAGCAGAAGCAGAAAAAAAAAAAAAGAAACAAGCCTCAACATCAAAGAAAGGAGAAAAATGCTGATCTTAACACACAAGTTTAATTATTTTTGAATACTATATTCACAGTTTGCAGGACCCACCAAAACAGAAAAGTCCTCTCTCTCTTCTTAATCTTGTTTTTGTTTGGTTTTATGAGGTTTTTAAAAGTGTTACACCGAGTTCCTATTTATTGTATGCAGTAATTTAAAATCAAGCATGTTTCCATATTCAGAAATGCTGATAGGCTTAAACCTTTTACAAGAAAGGGTAAGATAGACAATATGAAATTTTGGTAGTTAAATTATTTCATGAAAGTGTGTGTACTACTCAAATAATTTGATCTTTGGTTCAGTCTGCTGTTCTAAATATAGACATATATATACTTATCCATAGATATATATGAATGAAAATGCAAATTTGGTATTTCTGGCACTAGCTTGGGTTTACGTAGGACACATCCTCACAGACTTAATTATCATCTCTGGTAATTTATCAGCTTTTCAAAGCTTTTTATTTAAAATTGTTTAGGTGCCAGCATCCTAGGTGGCTGAGGTAGATTTGCTGCTGTCTGAAACATCAATAGTAGGAGCTCCTACTTTTGCAGAACTGGTGTCCTGTATCTCTGTGACTCCCTGGACACACACTCTTTTGATGACCAACAGTATTTTCTGACTGCATTTCAGTATTTTCACCTTTGACCCTTCACCTTATTATCTGGAGTACCAACAACCAGAGAGCACAGTGAACAGAGATGGCAAGGTGGGACCAGAAGAGAAGGTCTGATGCCCAGAGTCTGTGTGTGGCACTGCCTCAGCTGGTGAGACCCTAGTGTATCACTGTCATATTTCCTGGAAAAATCCCCTGCCCAGGATTCTATTCCTGGGAAGCTGAGAAGCCTCAGAGAAAAGGAAAACAATATTATCTCACTCACTTCTCCTGTGTTTTGCTGCTTTGGAATGTGATTTGGACATTGTTTACTGACAGGTGATTGTTCATTGGTTTTGTGTGAATTGTTTTTACTTATTGGCTAATTATAGCCCAGCTGTATTGAGGCTCTGGAGAGAGTCATGAGTTTCTCATTAGTGTCTTTTAGCCTTCTGTCTGTATCCTTTCTGTGTTCTTTAGCATAGTTTAGTATAGCATTCTTGAATATAATATACATAATAAAATAATAAATTAGCCTTCTAAGAACATGGAGTCAGATTCATCATTCCTCCCTTCAACGGAAGTCTCAGAAAATACCACAATAGTGTTGGACACTGCAGGGACAAATTTGCAGGGCCAGTTTGAATGAGAGCTCCTGACACATCCTCCCAGTCTCCAATGCCTGGTGCAACTCCCTAAGGCTGGGACATAAGCCACCTTCCCTGTGGGAGAGACACCAAATCATCAGCTGAAGGGGGTGTAGGAGGAGGGGAGCAAACTGTCCACCATTAAGAAGGGATGGACAGGGAATTGAGGGATCCTTTGGCAGAACCTGAACCCCATATTTTGTGTCAGGAGCAACAGGTAGAAGCTGGTGCTGAGCAAGTAGAGGATGCAAGATGCCAGGGAGCAGAAAGCCAGAAGCTTGAAACTTTGGTGACAAAAGGAAAAGATCTTTCCCCATTGTGCAGCTGTGTATTGACAGAATAGATACAAAGTGCTGACAAAAGAAAAGGAGGAGCAAGTTTTTTTCACAGCACAGTAGGGAGATGTCTGAACTTTGATCTGCATTTGGATCCCATATTTTTAAAAACACTCTTCGAACATGAAGTGTTCTAATTGTTCTATGGATTCTAATCAATGATTCTATGACACCAGTATCTTTGAAAATTTTGAACTGCAGTCACAGATCAATATCCAGAACAATTTGAAGGAAGTGTATCCTACAAGCTGGATTTGACTGACTGCAGCAGTATCAACATTCCTGGAAAAAGTGTTTCCATCCAGTTTTCTTCCAGCAATTATCACATGACTTCATCTATAGAGCTAAGCATTCCAATCTCATTTTCTGATGTTTCAGGACACGTCACCACACCAACAACTATATTATATCCATCTCCCATTTTATGTTTAAGAGCTATAAGCCTTTCTGTCATTATAATACTGTGAGGTTGGAGCAATAAACATGCTGTTTCTAATTTTTATTATAAATACTTCTTTTTTATAGAACTAGTAGTTCTTTGCAAACAGTGCTCTGAATCTTCTTTCATTATGTGTCTTAAAACCAGTTATAATTATTGGAATTATCTGTACATCTTTAGTATCATGGCCTCAACCACTGATGTTCATTCAGATTCCATGAGGGACATCTAATAAGAAGGAGTAATTCACCTTTTCTTTCACCTGTGAAATAGTCTAATTTTGGAATATGTTAAAGTAATCTGAGTACATTAAATAGTAACCATGTCCTCATAATTAAAAATGAGTTTTTGCTTATTGCCATACCCGTGATAATTTGAGAATTCCTGCACAGGATGTATAGTAGCTTTTGTCTTTTCCCATCTGAAGCTGTACATCACATATCCCCAGAGAACTTCTTTGTGTTACTAGAAAATGAGAAGGAAAATAAAGACATCTGGTTTATAGGATCTGGGGTTTGCCAGTTGGCCTATGAATCATCTGTTTTGGGAATGATATCAATCCATCTTTTTTGATACTCTAATAGTTTATACCTGTTCAAATACAGTCTTTAGAGAATTTAATCCTCATTTAACATGACAAGAATTCAGAATATACGTGAAAACAATCAACTGCTTTAAGGAACAAAACCTTCTGTTTTGACTTCATTATTCCTATTTAGTTTATTTATCTATTTGCTATTATGTAAATATTTTGTAACAACCAAAATATACATCTAGAATACTTTCTTTTTTTTAGGAAAAATTTCAGACAAATGAGCAAAAAATGGAAATTAACAAGAATGTTGCAATGAGTGAATTATTATTTTTTTTAATTTTTGAACTTTCTGTTAAAGTGATACATTTGCACAAAACATTTTTATTTCTCATAAGCTGTATTTAAAACAGAATACTATTCAATTTTAGAATTTCAATTACTGAAGTAGTAAATTTTTTAAGGTTTAGGCATTTTAGTTAACTTTTTACTAAAAATCGAAATATTTGGGGATCATTTTTGCCTGAAATAGGCATTTCACATACTTTCAATAAACACATATCCCTGTTACTGAAATCAGACCATTTTTATGGTAAACAACATATTTGCAAGTAAATGAACAGATTTTTTATTTAAAGCAGCATATTTTTGGCAATTTCAATAGCTTTTATCCAGTCCCAATTATTTTTCAAAACCACTGCACTCCAATTTATATCAGGATTCTTTTTATCACATTATTAATTTTTCAGTATAATATATTCAACTAAACTAGTAGATATCATATGTAGAAATAAATAATTTCACATCAAAACCACTGAAAGTTAAATTTACTGAGTTCCTTTAACCAAAATCCTTAAGTTAAAAAAGTCAGATTAAGTTTTATCTGTCTTAGAGTTACATTATTTTCATAAGACCTTAAGTCATTTAAATGAACCAATATTTACTAGTTGTAACAGTCATATTTATAGTGCTTAAAAACATACACTGAAGTGTGGAATGGGAAAGAACTATCCTATTTAATAACAAAAAAACAAAAAAACCCGAAAAGAATGAAAGATTATTTAGAAGTTTTTCCCTTTCAATTGTAGAATTGTTAGATATCTTGAAATTAGCCATTAAAATAAGCAGGTAATAAGCATCATTCAGCTTACACTGAGGGAGAGGCAGCAGTTTTCCAAGCAGCTGCTTGGTTACTGCTGGCAGCAGTTGGAGTGTGTTGTTTTCTAAATCACAGACTAATGGTACAAGATGATTCAGATCCAAAGGGTCTTCTGAAGGTCTCCAGCCTGGATGGAGTCTGGCTTCTTGCTCAGTGCAGGGTCTCCCATGAGATCTGATGAGATTTCTCTGGGTTTTGTTTTGAAATACCTGCAAGAACAAAGACGCCACTACTTGACTGGCCAACCTGTGCTACTGCTCAGCTTGCCTCAGCAGGAAAAGATTCTCCTTATAGGCTCAGAGTGTGTCTCACACATCTGTTTATGTCCATTGTCCTTTATCCTCCTGGTCTGCACAGCTGAGAAGAGCCCTGCTTCATCTCCTCAATGATCAGTGACGTTTGTTTAGGAACTATTATGTCTATCCTGAGATATCACTGCTCCAGACTGAAAAATTCCTTTTCCTCCAAGCCTCTCCTCCTAGGGCAAGTGCTCCAAACCTCTAATTTTGGCTTGATTCTCTGCTCTCACTCTCCTAACTAAGCCTGCAAGAAGCTCACCCACTTTCCATATTGCACAGATTCAGATGCAAAGCTGGAACACTGAATATATGTGGCTTCTACAAGCAATAGCTTTAGACCAGCCAAAATTATATAAAGAGCTTTCTGGGTAGGAGATGAGGAAGTTTTAGAAAAAAAGAAAACAACTTTATTTAATGCCTGGAGGATGTAGATAAATAAAAGGAGTGCTTATACACTACTCATTCGGCTCATTTACTCAGGTTTTCTGATTGACATACAGATTGACGTTTGACCACACAAAGATATTTCATTGTTAACATATTTTTTTAATCTCTGTGCTTGTTTTTACATTGCTGAAATATCTGCCTTTCCTCAGCTTTAATATGATCATCTGTTCTTCTTTCCTCTCTCTGACCTCCTCCTCAATTATTTTTAATGTGTTCCCCTATTTTGCTTTGCACAATGTCACAAGAGGATCCTACTGTTTTCCTTTCCTGCTGAAAATCCCATATATACTCTGACAATGTTTCTTAGTCTTCAGATTTTTGGCATTTCTGCTCCAACTAGTCTCACATTTTTTTCTCTGCAGCACCTCTTTTGTAGCTATATTCGTCACAGCTGGTATAAAATTTTGCTATTATTTTTTCCAGTGACATTTTTAATGTATGTTTATTTTGTTCTGTTGTATTTAGCTGAAGATGAGGATGATAATATAAAATCAATCTCTACTTCTTTGCACACCTTTGTAAGATTATTACTAGCATCACTATTGCTAAACTAAGGAACTGCCATTGTGTGATTTCCTCTCTGTGTTTTAAATTTTATAGATGTATATTTTGCATTCAATAAGATGTATATTTGGCATTCAAGTATTGCAATCTTCCTATGACTTTGATGTTTTTATCCTCAAAAATATCTGTCCTTACTCCTTATAATTTATAATTTTCTTATTTTTTCCTGTAAACAGCAAGTAGTAGACTGCTGTAGGCTCCTTATGCACTCTATTCTAATTCTGATTATAATTCTAATTAATCCTAATTCTGATTCTAATTCTATTCACACCTTTTAGCTACCTTCTTCAAACTGTGAAAATAAAAATATATTCATATTTCTAATCAGTAATCTGCTGGTCATAGCTGTCTTACCAAGCTGTCCTTGTATTGTTCTCTTGCATCTCTGGATTTTAAATTTATATGTCAATAGTAGGCTGTCAATGCAATTACATTCCTGAAGTGCATTACATACCTACTTTATATATATATGAAAACAGAACTCAACTGAAAATTAGTAGAGATATTAAAGTGAGATTTATTACAGGGATATCTCAAGGTGGAAGAGATTATACAATCACTTAATATCTGCAGATATTTAAATTATTTTCACATTAGTCTGCTTTTCTTAACCAATTCACCAAGTGATGACTCAAATATAACTTTCCATGTTTTTCTGACATTTCCCTTTATAGATATTATAATTACAGTGATGATGAACAGTATTTTAATCATCGTTGGCTACAGTGAAGACATTATCCTTGTCAATTATCATCTATGTCTTGATTCTGCAAACACTTCAGCATGACAGTAGCTTACCCTGAGTAGTCTGATTTTTATGCACATGAGCTGTTAATGTGAGTGAGATTTCCAGTTTTCAGAGCCAAAAAGCAATTATACCACCACCTGACCTCTTGCTCTATACAGGCTGAAGACCTTATCTTGTCCAAAGACATTTGCATCAAACAGATGCTTTTACTACAGGTGAGGAGGCTTAGAATGGTAGGTACCCATGCCTGCCCTGTTCAGGCCTGCCCTGCATTTGTTACAAAGTAAAATTCTCCAGAACAGCTGTAGTGAGGACACTAGTTAGTTATCACAGTCAGTTTTTTATTAGCAGCAATAGCTGCTACTACAGAAATATGCTGCTCACTTCTGAAGATAGTCTTGAACTATTTATGTGAGGCAGACTCTGAGACAAGACAGTACACAGAAGAAAAAGAAAAGTGTTTTATTTTACTTTTATCAGATAACTTTCAGTTTCCAGCCACTAGTTTCTGTTAGTTTTTTGGGTTTTCTGGTTGAGGGTTATTTTTTGTAGGTAGCATTTCTCTTCTAGCACCATTTTGTGACATTTTGCATACCCAGATTTATTTAAAAGGGAATTAAAATCTTCAGTGCATTTCTTGCTGTCATTTCTACTTTAAAAATAGTTTAATTTAGACTGATGCTGTCATTAACTGCAGAATTAATTCACTGATATTACAGGATGGCCTTTCCTCATATACTGCAGATCAAGAGTGAATCTTGGAATTATTTTCAGATATGGAAAAAGGCAGAAATTGAGAGCAGATTTTCTGGAGTTAAAAGTTCAGTGAATTCAGGGAACCACTGTTATATTTTATTTTAATTCCAGTTCTTTAACATAATCACAAAAAAGCCACATTATATTTTCAGGACAACAGAAAAGCAACTAGTTTATGATCAACTTTTTCCAAGTTTAATCAACCTGAGAAATAAAACCAAAATGTAACACATATTGAATTCCTTTCAGCATGATTTTTACTGCTAAAACTCACAGATAGAACTTTGTCTCCTTTCAGAAATAGCTGCATTTCTCTTTAAACAAAACTATTTTATTAAACAATTGTAACTCAAGAAATCTATCAGTTAATTGGATGTGAGTATATTGTCAACATCCATCAGAGACAGATTAGTTATCTGTAACAAAATTTAAAAAAGCCCAACATTTCTAATCCATCATAGTTACTAAAAGCTTTTTTAACCCATGAAAGTGTAGGGTTGTAAGATCTGTACTCATAGGTGTGCCAAGTGCAGGTAGTTCTGTCTGAATAATTTACAGGTGCTTATCTGTGGTTGTAAGACACATGTCAAAAGCACTGGCACAAAAAAATGGCATTGTTTCACCTGCATTTCCTTGTTGAAAATTCATAATAAATGTCAGTAGTGCTACAGCCTACAGTCACACAGCTTTAATATTCCAGACCATGACCATGAAGACATACTCATGAGGAAAAAAAGAAAGAAAACAATAGAAAGTCTCATATAAAATTCCTTCAGTGCAAGCTAAAATTTTAGAAATGAAAACCTATCTTCTGTAAAATGCTATTAAAGAGCACAAATCCAGAATGTAATACGGAAGGAGAAAAATACAATAAACTGTGACTTTGCCAGAATGAGAAGGAACAATTTAATAACAAGGCTTTTATCACACTTGCTCAGAGATTTTCTCCCTCTTTTGTTTTCAGTTCCATTCTTGAAAATCCATAACTGAAAATGTATAATGAAGGTTAACATTGACATAACCCATGACAGCTACATAATTTTGAATAGTGAAGGGAATTGTGTTCACTAGGGAATAAGAGAAAATTAAGAAAGCTAACAAAGTTTAACTGGAAATATTTTTACTAAAGGGCAAAGATTCTCAAATTACTTGCATTTGGTTACAAACATCTCCTTGCCTTTGAAACAGACACCCCTGATCCAGGAGAAGTACAATAATAATCACTGGTAATCTGTAAACCATTCCATGTCCCCATCCCTGGAATTGTACAAGGCCAGGCTGGATGGGGCTTTGGGCAATCTGGCTTAGGGAAAGGTTCACTGCCCATGGCAGTGGGGTTGAAACTAGATGATCTTCAAGATCTCTTCCAAATCAAACTATTTTATGATTCTATGATTTTTTTAGAGTATATCTGGAATTTTTACCTCTTCTATATTTCCTGATTCCCCTTCTCTTTTGAGGAGACTTTTCTAATAGAGAATGCAAGTTGCACCAAACTGTTTAGCTTTTCTTAAATACATTTTATTTTTTAGGGTGGTTTTATTTTGACAACCTAGAAGAAAATATGGTCAGAGTATTTCAATTTTCAGTCATGTTCTGATTTTTCTCTGATTCCAAACCTGAACCAAATATTCAAATGTTTTTCTTCTCAGTGCAGCATAAAAACCCACAAGTGATCGTGTACTCCAAGCCCCTAACATATTCAAGTGATCCTGGCTATAAAAGATCTTAGGGAAGATTCTGCTTATCATATGGAGTCAACAGACTTATTTATTGTTTTATTTGTTTGTTACTTTATTTATATGTTACTTTATTTATTTATTACTTACACAGAAACTGATAATAATGTGTAAGTGGCAGTTATGACCTTGAAACATACATATATATCTAAATGGAAGTTGAAATAGATGACCTCCTGAGGCCCTTTCCCACCTTCCTATGAACTTAATTTTTTTTTTTTTAATATAAGAAAATGCAGAGATACTGTGTCACATTGCAAAAATTTGCTTCCACTGAACACTTTTTTTACTTATTTCTAGAGATGGCCAGTATCTTATGGGACTGTATTTTCTATCTCAAAATAATACCAATAAAACTCTTTCAAAATATATCACTTTCCTTGATGACATTTTTCTCTCATTTATTAAGAAGAAGAGCAACATGTTCTGAGATCTGTGCCATGAAAGAAGAAATTCTCTTTATTATAGCAGTATCTTTTGTTGAACTAGGATTCCCATCAGTTTACACTGGTGTGTTTATTGTTTCACAGTTAATTCTGAAGTGTTATGCTTCATACAAAGCACGAAAGAGATAGAGAAAATTGTGTTCTGCAGAGGGATTTATTTTCTCTAATTTTCTTGACAGGATAGCTTTTTTGTACTTCCATTCAATAGGAATACAGAAGTTTCAAGTCCTTTCATTAATATTATCAAAGCACTAAAAAAGTAGATGGCATCATACTTTTCTTATTTGTGATTCAGACATTGGTATAATGGCATAAGAATTTGGTGCTGTTTTCTGTCTGTATACTGTAAAGCTAAAACTCTTTAGTAGTGATTCTGATTTTCCTGGAACATGGAAAATCCAATGTGTTGTCTTCACGTTTACACACATACGACTAGTCTGAAAAAGTGCAGGTTAGACTGCTACTGAATCTATCAGCACCGACACAATGTGATACCAGAGCCAAGGTGTTATCAGAAATTGATTCTCTCCTTTCAACCAAAAAAAAAAGAAGGTTGTCTATCCAATCAAAATGCACTTCTTGTAGGAGTTGAGATCCTCAGAACAGGTTACAGTGTAAATCCCAATGAATGCAGGAATTTATATAAAACTACTGGATCTTATTTCTTCAGACTGGCAGCACAAAGCGAAGGTTTGGAAGTTTTAGAAACATAGTCCTCTATATGAATAAAAAGATACTAGAAACTATTTACAGACATGACACCATCAGCAAATTTTCATTAACATGTGGAACACTTCAGCATCAAACGTATCATCATTGTTATCTAAAAGCTTGTACAATTCTCCTACTAAGGGATGACTGATAAGAACAGTTCCAGTTTCCAATTAAATGAATTACAAATCACCTTCTAGCTTCAGTGGTATATGGATCATGTCCACAGTGCATCATGTCATGAAACATTTATTATAATTCCATACCCTTTTTTAAGTTCAAATATACGATTTACAAAAGTGCAAACTGCAGCAAAGTCTTCATCTTTGTCTCTCTAAAAATGTTAACAAACACCTTTAGGTACCCAACAGCTTTTCTAAGCTGAGTAAAATCCAGTTTCATACAATAAAAACTACTGGCACTCATGTTCAGGTCTCCTGAGTATGAAACAGAAGTAAGTTTGTAAGAAAGAAAAGTAAGTAAGTAAGTAGCTCTGTAACTGCTGAGGTATCACTCAATTCTTAGTTGTAACATCTGTAAAGAATTAAAAATAACTGAATCTGTGAAATAGAGTGAAAAAAAATAGCTCTCTTTTGGGAATACAGAGAAAATACTACTACAAAATAATACAAAAGATAAATGTTTATACAGGTAAGGAACTCTATTAGAGGATAAAATCTTCTTGAGCTTCTAAAATGCACAGCTGGTTGCGCTGCAACTGTGCATGTAGAGCAGATCTTTGTTTTAGTTTACAAGATATCTGTATTACTATCAGATAGCTGTAATTAAGATATTGTAACTAAATTAATTTTTAAAAATGAGGATGAAGAAACACTCCTCCTTTGTGTCATTTGTGAGCTTACCTTCCCAATACCTTGAGATTCCATAATAATATATAAAGTTATTCCTGATGTACTCTAGAATCAAGAAATAATCAAGGTAACGTATTTTGCAGAATTTCCATGGTTATGTTAAAAATGTAAGAATCGTTTACAGGTAAATTAATTAATTCAATTCTATGTCATCAATTAAAAAAAACTTTCTCAATGTTAGATTTGCTCTTAAGTACAGTTGGTTGAAAAATCCTTGGTGAATCAGCTTTGTATCAAAGTCAAATCTGTTAAAAATGAAACTGACTAATTTTGACTAGATAAAATTTTGATCTGAGGAAAGTTAAAAAGGATAATTTAAGCTTTTCTGTTTTGTTATTAAAGTACTGTAAGGACTTAGAGAGCACAGCAGCCTGTCTCAAACATTATTTAGGCCACAGATGGACTTGGCCATGAGATAAGCACACAATGAAGGAACAGGGTGGTGTTAATTCCAGGCCCAGTAGAGGTGAGGTCTGGCACATGCTGGTAACAATACAGACAAAAATTCCCACTGGCAAAATATGTAAGGAGGAAACTGCTCATACACATATCACAGTCAAAGAAAGATCACCCCAAGTCATGGGACAGAGGGCATCTGTGGCCACCAGCCCTTCACCAAACTTCTTCCCCCCTGCAGTATGCCTCTGTGGGTAAGCCCCCACACTAGAGATAAGATAAACCTGGCACCATTGTCTGGATGTTATCTCAGACCTAGGGGGAAGGGAACAAACCTGGGGGAGAAGAATGTATTGCTGATAATGGACACAAAGAATGTAGAATTTAAGAGTCGTGAGGACAGTTAACTCAGCAACTGTGTTGAAATCAGCTTTGTTTGCTAAAATGTATAAATAGGGAAAAATTTTGAATGACCTCAGGACCCCCATCATCGAGAAGCCCAGGGTGAAGACAAAAAGGACACTGCTATATCCATAGACCGTGGCTATCTTCTGCTTTATATTTCTTTTTCTCTCCGCTATCTTTTATATTTCTTTCTATCTCTCTCCATAAGATTCATTGTTAAATAAAATCTGTATTATTGACTCTGGCATATCATCTCATTTGCGCTTTAATTCCGGCAGAAGCATCTCATTATTCACATCTTAACAAATACAGACCAAGTTTAGTATGTTAACAAATAAATTTAATTTTTATTGCTTAGCTGCATTTCATTCTTTACAGCAATATTTGACCTTTTTTTGCAACTATATGTATACAATATTATATAGACTACAGACTACTACTATAATGTAGTCTGGTACCAAACCAGAATAATTGACTTTATTGAAGTGAAAAGAACAATAAAAAAATCAAAAGTCTCACAGTGGAAACAAATTTTAGAGAAGTCTGCTAAGAACTTCATCTTGTATGAAAACATCACATTCTTCCATTAAATAAAAATTCCAAATGCCACCAGTCTTGGTAGAGTTTTCATGAAACTCATTATGAGACTGAGTTCACAGCATGGTTTCTGTGATTCTTTTAAGTGTAAAATAATGCAAAGGATTTGACAAAATAAAACATTGGGCTATTCTTGAATTAACTGACATGATCTTCAGACACTAATAAGTGAGATTACAAACAGTCAAGGATTTGGACCCAAACAAAACACAATACCAATGTCTTCAAAATGACTGGTGAAGATTGCATTCAATTCTTTAGAAATGCAATAATTGAATTGTTGAGACTGGAAACAACTTGAAATTCTTGGAGGTTTTTTTTGGCTTTTAGTGGAAACAAATATATCAGCAAAAAAACCAGAGCTGGGCTACCAGGCAGCAGCAGTGTCACTTACTAGTATTGGTGCAGCTCTTGCACTGCCCTTTACATGACAAATCACAGCTTGGGAAAAATGTTAAGAGCTTCTAACAAATTAGGTTTCTACCTATGTAAGAGAGTTTGTACTCATGAATGCCTACCAACTTCTACACTGCCTTAAGTGTGCTACTGAAATACAAGTGTAGTTCCTCCAACAGGAACCCCTTCATATTCTCCAAGCCTGCTCTGGGGTGTTACTCAAAGCAGAGCGAAGGGGAATGACGAGGACATTCAGTTAAAATATGCACTTTTTTTTTAATTAAAATGCTGCTGTAAACACATCCTCTACTTCTGGGACAGGTACAATCCAGACAAATCTCAGCAGTGATTTGCAACAAAGTTAAGGGTATGGTCAGATCTTTTGTCTCTCAGCATATACACAGGAAGAGGACTGTGTAGAAATGGGGAGTTAAGTCCAAATGCTACCAGTGAAAAACCATATCAGCTTTCCTGCATATCTAATGCCCAGTTCCAAGCATATAAAAAGCTTTCTATATTTCTCTCTGCTTGCTGAATCATATACTGCTGAAATATGTTTCTGAGAGCTCAACAGCATTGAGCATGGTGAGATAAGGCATGACAATGACAGAGTATCTATCAGGAATTGATGGAGCAGTGAACTGGCTGAATTTCAGCAATTCTAGGATTTTAGGAATAGCCGTGAGGTGTATCTGTCACATCACATTGGGATGAGAGCATTTGCTCCATTTCTTCTGCTGTCTAAACAAGATAGACGTGAAATAAAGAAAAGCTTTAAGTTTATTTACAGCAAGCATATAAAATATTAAAAAGCTTGGTTGTGTTATGTAAAAAACAAATGGTAGCATTATTTTCCTCATGGCAGATCTTAATGTTTTGGTGTTTTCATGCTGCCCGGCTCATTAAAACTTCAACAGTCCATATGAAAATGTAGTGTATTTCTTTCCAATTCTATCAACTAATGAAAATGCAATAGTTGATACAATAGGAAGGTGAATGATCTGCAAGTTTTCAATACAAGGTATTGAAAACTTACAGATCATTCACTGAAAACTTGTTCCAGAAGAGATAGGTCTTTAAATATACATTTTTTTCCTGGTCCGTAGAAAATGCATATTAACATTTTAAAATATACACATAATTTTAAGAATGTTGTACAAATATCTTTGCAAAGGCTGCACCATCTGGTAAAGTCAACCATAATTTTCTTCACTTTATTATGAATATATATGCATAAATGCAATTAAAACTGTAACCATATAAATATACATATTTTAGATATCGCTTAATTGCTACAAAGAAAGAAGGATTTTAGAAAAAGTTTAAGAGAAATTAAAACAAATATCTTCAGTTTATAGATAAATAGCAAGATAAACAAGATGATATATCAAAAGGTCATTTCAATAATAATATCAATTTAATATCAATATCCAGTGATATCCTAAGTAATCTTTCTGTGATCAACTTTTTAATTACTTTTCCCATTTAAAATTTCATTTAATTATTTGTTTTCTGAAAAACACATATAAAATGAACAAAGGAAAGCCTAGCTTTGTCATCACACATTAATAAAATGCCTTGGAAAATTAATAAAAAAAAACCTAGCTGTCCCAAAATAACATTTTTTATAATTTTACTGATAATATTTTGTTTTCTTGGTTCAGAAATTTTTCTTGTTTCAAACCCCATGTTCAGTAAAACACATTCTAAAAGATGAGGCTATAATATTTTCTATTGAAGTTGAATAAAAAATAGAATGTGTTGAAATTCTGATTATTTAAAGTAATTTTTTTTCATGTATTTTGATATGATAAATCATTTCAGATTTGCACTCAAGTAGTTTCTTTAGTCCTCAATATTTTAAGAGGACAATAATTTTTTAAATCTAATTCAATATAGGTTTTAATTTTATAGGGACCACAACCTCAAAGGATAAATTACAGTGTGGTAAGATTAGGGAGGCAAAGCTTTTCTCCCAAGGCACTACAAATAAACTGCTATAGTAGAAGGAGACAAATGACAAAAAAACCTCATCATTCAGATGATGATGTCATGGCAGTGGAAAAAAGTTTTAGACACGTTTTAAAGAGACAGAAACATGCCTAGGGTTTTTAGTATGCAAAGAGTTGCAAGTTTGCTCTTTGAGGATGGCAGTGTTCACTCTACATGGAAATGAGAGGATCAGTTCTAGTGGACACAATGGAAATCATTTCCTTTCCTTCCCTACCACAGTCTCCTGGTGAGGTCAAAAGGAGAACAGCTTGGCTAAAAGCTTAGCTCCGTGTCAGTTCATTCCTACTCTTAGTATGTTTGTACTTCCTAATAATTCAAATTTCTCTTTAAAAAGAGTATATGGTAAAATGTGTCATATTACCCATTTCTTTAAACTTATTTGTTTATGGTCATCTCAAGATTGTCAAAATTTCTGTCTTTTTGGATAAAAATCATCTATTCTCTTCCTTGTATAACCAACCATCTGGCTTTATTCTGGTCAATAGAGTTATTCTAATTTACAATAATGAGTACTTATATATATAAAAAAAAAATTAACAAGAACTCCACCTAAGTAAGGTGGATATTCTTCTCACCTAACTGCCCACATCTAATTCCATTAATTTATATTCTTGCAGCTAGCCCTAGGCTCCCTTTCTAGAGAAGAGAAGAAAACCAGCCCTTTTAGAACATAATCCATTAAATTTGGGCTTCAATAACTGCCTTAAAGTGAAACCGATGACGCTCTAGAAATATTTGTGAGACAAGTCTAGAGAAAGCACCCTAGATAAAGCCATCCACAGTGTACATGTCTTCTTTTGTTAGATTTCCTTCTATTCATACATAGCTGTATAACAGAAGTATTTTATATGCATATAGCAAGGAACCTATTGGATATCTGCAAAAAGACAAAAATAAATAGTTTCTCTTTCTTACAAGTGTTGGAAAAAACAGAAGTGTTATGGGGAGAAAACAATGCTATTTTCAGTAGACCAATGAACTTTGAGTCCATCTGCTTATCACTTGAGCTTTACATGCAATAAAGGGCCAGAACTAAACAACCTTTTAGTACAGCACTTGTCTTGTCCTCCATTTTGTATTACTTTATCATCATGGAGAGAATTTGCAAATGTAAGGCACAGGGGTTGTGTTGTACTAAACCTTTGAAAAACTGCTGCTTCCTTAGAAGGTATTGAGAAAAGAATGCATTTATTTTTTATATCACTTACTTAAAATGTAGAAGGTCACTCCCATGTCTCATTGATTATACCAGGTGTAACCAAAATCTAATATTTTTAACTCCAGCTCCCTTTACTACAGACGAGTTTATGTTTTGTTCCAGTGCCTGTTCCTTAAGAAAGGTCAATTATGTGGAGAATAAAATTGATGTTTATTCCTAGAGATGGTGCAGAAGTAAACAAGTAAACATACTATCCTGTTTCTGACTGCAATAGGTTGTGTTCTGTTGTAGTTTAAACTAAATTTAGAAGTGTAAAATCTCATCTATTTGAGAAGAATGAAGTAGGGTGAAATCATCTGGCATTCCTAATAAGAAAATTTAAAAGAAAAAAAGGAAAATCGGCTTTCTCAAGTACATATAAAATATCTACCCATATCTTTATTGGTTTGTATAGCCATGTTTCTGTTTGAGACTTTGTAATTCATCACGATGGATGAACAGGCCCATGTGATTCAAAGAAATCTACAAAGACAGCATTTTCAAATTTGTTCTACTTTATTTTAAGAACAAAACTAACTGATGAAAAGCATCAAAAAGATCATTTTTCAGAAGCGTAAAGTAACAGTAAATAATAGATTACAAGAGAGCACATTGTTGCTATTGACTGGCTTTGATTGTCATCTTTGCGAGTTTATGCACCAAGAAAAAATTATTTGATGAATTCTTATAGGAGCATATATATTAATGTATTAATGTATATTAGAACATAATTAAAGTTATATTATCACCTTTTTTCTCCACACATTGAATTTCATATGACTTCTTAAGAGGATACCCTTAAATATACTGTATCTAAATAGCAATGAAATATTAAAGATTAAATTACTGTTGTAGCTATGAATATTTAAAAAAAACATAATTGCTTGCCTTAATTATAATTGGGTATGTCAAAAACTGAATATATTGCTTCCATACAGAGTAATGTAAGTTCTATGAAGTCATATGCACAAATTTTAGCAGTAGATTTAGCAGTAGTAAGGGACGCTAAAAAAGCAAGTTTAAATTTTTTTATTTGATTACTCAGATTTCGTGTGTATTCTATGATGAATTTCTTCATTAGTTCTTTTGTCCAGATGCTCCTCCTTATTCATTAAAGGACAGATGTAGAAAATTTTGTCTAATTGTTAGCAAAATTTATTTTAGTTGTCTTCAGTAGCATTTTTTGGTTTTCATCCAGAAAGACCTGCCCACAAAATAAGACAGTTGCACCATAACACAAAGTACTTATCTTGAGAAAGTAACTTCAAATAATTTTAAATCTGATATATCCTAACATTATCTTTCCTTAGTATAATAGGGACAAGTAAAATAAAGTCATATGTTGTTTGTAAATAAATGTATATTATGTCAGAGTAGCTTGGTCCATTGTATCTGTTCTGTGACAGTGCCCTGGTTCCAGGCAGGACAGGGTTAATTTGTCTGCAGTAGCCAGGAGGGGCCATGTCCAGTGCCTGGCTTTTATTCTATACCACCTCATGTCATTGCCAGGAGGGGTAGGAAGGGGCTGGACTCATCTGAGGAGATGGGATTCCTTCCAATTGATAAAATCTGGCGGATGGAGTGGTCCAGTATTAGTTTATCGTCAGGGGTTTTCTGTGTAAATAGTCTCTTTTTTCTGACACATTTTATTATTAATATTGTTGCTGTTATTCTTTGTTTGCTTACCTTATTGCTGTTTCCAGTAATTTTTTCTTATCCAAAACTGTAATTTTTGCCTTTTTTGGCTCCAGTTTGAGGGGGTGGGAAGACAAAGTGGCACGTGACTTTCTTAGTGATTGTATTAAATTGGACAACATCATTGAATTATGACAAACAGATAAAAAGAGGCTCCATGATAATCTATATCACATGCTCAAAATTACAACGAGGCCAAGAGAACATTTTGAAATAGCAATTTTTATTAGCAATGACTGAGCATAAATAAAAGAAGGTATTTGAATTCAACAGGTTGGATAAAAAGACAGACTGGAGGTCATTAGGAAAAATACCGACTGTGAAACAGAAAATATGACAAACAAGCACAATGGTCGGAGGTTTTAATGAGAGGTCAAAGCCTAGAGGTATCAGTTATTTAGGGATTTTCAAAGAATATCAAAAAGAGAGGTCTATAAAGACAAAGCTTAATCCAACATACATACACCAAACAAACACTCTGGTGAGGGAAAAAAATAAATAAAGTTTAGACACACTGAATTCTCAAATCCCAAATCCTGAATAAGACCAAATAGAATTTTCAAAGCCCTATCAGCATTTCAGACATACTCCTTTTCCAAACATTTTTTGTAAAATTAGTTTACCTTCAGAATAAATAGAAAAAAACTTCACATTTATAATTTAATAATAATGTTAGACTATGCTGCTGAACTCACACTTATTGTTCTTCTAAATGGAATTAGTAATTGTGTAAAAGAGAGGTCTTACTTTAATTAGGAAGTGATTCATACAACCTCATTGCACAAGATGTCTCACAGAACATATTTTTGGAAAAAATAAATTCGCATTTTGCTGAGTACTCAATCAGGAAAATCACATCACATGCTTAATATATATCAGCAAAACCCCTACTTTTTTATTTATTTTAGGAATACTTCAGATTTGTTGATTTTTTTTTCCCGCATAGTCTTGAACCATTCACTTCTGTTGAAAATGGGGTTAAGCAAGACATTGGGACTTCCTTCTAAACATATATGACTTGGAGTCTAAAGTCCATTTTTAAGAATTAAAAGATACTTTTGCAGATTATTGTAAGGTAATAAATAACTGCATTTCAGCTACTTAATTTATTTCCCAAGTCTTTCCTCTCCTACAGCGTCCCATACAATATGTGAGGTAATGTAGCTTACCTTTAAAAAAAAGCAATGACATTGAACTTTTAATGGGCATACAAATCATATTTCCATGGAAACCTGCTGTGAAATACATCATGTATAATAACTACTTACTGTCTGGGAGCTACTTATTTGTCAAAACTCTTAGGTTCTTAAATGCCCACAATCCATGACCCTTTTAAACTACCTGCAGTAAAATTTAACAAATATAAATAATAAATTTAGCAAGTCTAGGGTTATTATTTATTTTTTTAAACAGGTCAAGAAGTTAAAATCCTATCTCTTCCTTACTTCAATGAAATATGACAGTGATTGCAATAAAGGGAAATAAAAGCAACAGACTCCAATCAATCATTAATACCCCAAGGGGCTATTGCAAGAGGTCTTAAACCTATAAGAAACAACACTTCTGGTATTGTAAGGTAGATGTGAATGTATTTCTATATTTAGAGTTTGGTTTTTCACTGTGTCAAACATGTAGAGGGAAAGGGAATGAAACGTTCTGGAGATGGCTAAGCACACCCCAGAGGTTGCCTCCTGTAGGAAATTATCATTAGATTAAAAAAAACCCCCATCAAACGAATAGCAACGCACTGAAAAAGAAACAGTCCAAAAGAGCTTTTGTGTTTGGCACACACAATATGGATTTCCCATCTGTCCTAGGGTGACTGTATGATGCTTGTATTCCCATTGTCTGGTCTGTTTATGCAGGATATTAAGTTCTGCGCCTTTATGATTAGTTATAAGAAAGAAGGGGAGAGGAAAAGAAGTGTGCAGTTTGTTTTCAGAAACCGCACTCACGCCTCCATGTTCCAGCTCCTGGACTGTGTTCTCTGCAGGACCAAGAGACAGCAGGAGAGAACTCTTCTTTTGCTTTTAGTTAGTTTTTACCTAGCTGAGGCAGAGAAGTTTCCTAGACTCTGTTTTTTCTTTTTCTTGGAACTGTTCAAACCTGCTCTGGACTGAAAACCCAAAACACCACATGCCTGTGGCCCACTGGGGCCTGGGACGCTGCATTCCAGTGCCAGCAGGACTAATAAGAGACTGAGTTACACCTCACAACAAGAACTTTCTGAATTTGCCATCTCTTCAGAACAGCAAGAAGTTCTATTATTTAACATTATTCATTTTTTATGCTTCTGAATACTTTGCTTTTTAAATAAACACTTTTTTTCCACTTTTCTCCAAAGAAATATTTTCCTGGACCAGTGTAAGGAGGCACTGCTTGAATTTGCTTTTCTAGAGAAATCCCATTCAGAAGTTTCCTCCCAAATTCTTAAGCCATTCAGAAGTTTCCTTCCAATTCTTAAACCAAGACACTATCTTGAATAATAATAATGAAAACTCATGCTCTGAACCATGCTGATTCGCACAGTCCTTATAGCTAATGAACCTCGCTTGAAAATATGAAGTTATGCACATGGTAAGTGAATATTTCTATAAATAAATTTACAATCTTATTAACATTTTCACTGACTAGATAAATCTGTCCCTTTAGAAGCTCCTGTCCCACTGAAATTCATTCAATATTTTCAGTGAGCTTCTTGTAACAGGTGTCAAGGTCTGAGTTAAATTGCATCTGATGTTAAATACCTGATTTCAAAAATCTATGTTAAGGGGAACAAAGACAAATATCTTCACAATTAGAGCTGCAAGTATACATGTAAATTACTTCTGGGGGAAAAAGAAACAAACAAAAAAATTATCCTGGAAAGGCTGCATGTGTCCATATTCACTTTTATACTAGTTTATCACTGAGGTAAATTGATGACAGTTTTCATGTTCAAATACAAGAAAATTTGCAAATGATTTCAAAAAATTCTTAAATAAATAATCAGCTGAGATTCTCACTATGTTGCAGCACAGAGTAAAAGTAGAAGTGGAGATAATAATAGAGATAACCCTGTGCAAAGCAACTCAGTGAATATTGAGAAATGTAAAAAGGACATTATCAATAAGAGCAATTCAACAACATCTAACTGAAACATGACACAATAAAATATAAAAATAGAAAGTCTTTTCTAGCCAGTGGGTCTTTAAACCCAAATATTGAAGCTGAAAGGTGAAAATCTGAGTGCAGCAAGAGATCCAGTTCAGAAATTGCAACTGAAAAGAGATAACCCAGAGGCAACATTCATTCAAACTCTGATGATCAGTCTGAAAGAATAAAGTCTGAGGACAAAAAACATTCAGACCCTTGCAGTAAATTTGAAAGAAGAGAGCTTTAGGGTAGGAATTGCACAGGCCTTAACAGTGAGCTGGGATGCAGAGATCTTCAGGACAACCCTTAGTCAGGGACTGGAAAAGTAAGGAGTTAGCAGGGTGGATCCTGAAGTCTCTGAGAACGAGCTTCACTGAACCTCTGTTATGCTGCGGCCATCACCAAATACTGAATTTAAATGAATGCACGGAACTGCATACTAAAAGAGTAGAGTAAAAGAAAATCCAGGAAAGGCATCACAGCTAGTCCAAGGCTGAAGCTGCCTCCTTCAGTGTAAATCCAAGCTATCCAATTACATAAACAAAACTGACTCCACAAAGAGCTTGCCTAATGTGCATTATGTCTCATCAAATGGCATTATTATTTTTTCAGGATATTTAAAACTCTATAGTAAAATTTGACAAAGGCGACTTTCTCTTCACTATATATGGGCTATATAACTTCTTTTGCTTTATTTTGTGGTTTATACGCTATGTGGTGATCTATAAATTTAAAGGAAAAACGAAATTAAAAAAAAAACTAGTAATATGGAAAAGAGTTTTGTAAAGGTATGGTTTTGCAAAGTAAAAAAAAAATCTTACTTAATAAATCTTTGCAATTGTTCTTCCTTTCTAAAAAATGAACTCTATACATTAAAATTTTCAGGAATATACACAAACTGCCAAAGTTAGACATCCTGGTATACAAAAGAGACATGCTTCTTTTCTTTCCCATTTCAGAATTCTGACTTCCTAAATCATAATCCTAAAATTCATAAGACAGCTGAGTGAAAGAAGCATCCCAGAGGTCTCCTGAGGGTGACTTAGAACCCCAATAGTGGAGAGCTGCTCTGAAGACAGTTCAAGAAAGTAGATTTTACAGTTGTACTCCCTGAAATTCCTCTGTGTTCAGCCAAGTAGCATCTAATGTCATGAACACCCTAGTAGCTACTGTTAACCAAAGCATAAGCTCTGGAATAACCCTAAAGAACTGAAAAATTAATATCTATTTAAATATATAATAACTTTCAGTGCATATGTCCTTCTATGACATACTGAATCAGGTTTCAATTTCTTTGGTGTTTTCTTTCCTTTCTGAAAAAGCACTCTCAATTTAAAACATGCCTACTTTTCAGAGGCCACTTGCAACAGTTTTTAAGATATACAGGGGGTCGTCATAATATTTCAGCTCTTTCAAACCTATGCTGAATATGCTATTTCTTCATATGAAATAATAAGATTTCAAACCTTTATCTTTGTTCTCATTATCCTCAAACTATTTCAGGTTTTAATTTAGAAATGGAATGACTTGTAGATTCTTCTCATGGCCACAGAGTCTTTCATCCTTTGATGAGGTAGCAGTTGATGCCTCTTAATGGGAATGTCTGACTGTTCTGCTTCACAGCAATTCTTATATCTTCAAAAATTATGGAAGTAATCACGTTCTGTAGAAATACATTCCACTACAGCGAGTGATATGGTTCTCAGATTTCCAATTTACGTGTTTTAAATTAATAGCTGTTTACTCTGCTGTACAATAAAAAGGGTAGTTATCACTGGAGCTAATTCATTACATAGTACTTTATTTCTGAGATTCAGTCTTTCCATGTAAAGGACACAAAGTAAGCAATTACAATAAGCATATATCTGTCAAGATATAAGTTAACATTTAGATTACCTAAGCCACTTTCTGCAAAAACTCATCACCATGCCATTTAAAAGATTTTAAAGAATGTATTTACCTTCTGAAATTGATTAGGAAAAAGGCAAAATGGGAGAAACTGAGGACAAGAGCTTTAAGCACCAAAAATCTAATTTTTTATATAATGTAGATTTTATTCCCTACTGGTTTAATTTGTACCATTTGTTCAGCACTGCCTTCAGCATTTAAGGGAAAATAAGACTGAATTATATTGCTTGCTCTGTAACATAGCAGTCAATAAATATCCTTTAACATACATTTAATCAATGCTACTTCTTAGTACAAGAAAAATTTGAGTATCTTTATTCTTCAGAAAAGTTAAGATCTGCTTTTTGTTCTTTGGAGTATTACCACATTGGTTGTAAGCAGAACAGGCAATACAACCTACCAGAGAAAGAAAATCCTTCTAGGAAGGGAACCATCATCTACCTGCTGCTTTTTCAGGCTTGCAGTGTTTTCTCTGATTTAAGGGGAGAGGGACAATGGAGACTGTTTAGAAACACTGGGCCAAACATTGAAATAGAAAAGTATTCTCAGTTGAAGATGGCTATGGATAGCTTACAGTGCACAGAGTACTTTAAACAACAAAACCTAAATATAGGCAAAAAAGATATATTCTTCAAATGTTACTTGCTTTGTTCTTTGTTTTTATCAACATTTGCCATGATTAAACATGCATGAATACTACAGCTAGATTATAGGAAAATATATTAGAGCTCTTAAAGGGAAACTACTAGTGTTGAAAGATTGGTAGCATTCATTTGGTCCATCTGTATGGATATAGCTGCAATGCTAAAAGAGAAACACAACTGGAAAACACTGCACACAGGCGAAGACTTCTGAATTACAAAACTCTCAGTATTCCTCAAAGTTGGTGCTGTTCACTCTTATAGTATTTGGGTCCTTAGTTGAAGTCAGCGTAGTTTCGTTGCACAGCTCATGATGGAAGGGTTTAATATAGTTGGAAGGTTTTTTCCATACTATACATGTTTTTTCATACAGATTTCTTTAATTGCTTCTCTCAACTGCTACTCTAAATTAAGCTACAGAATACATAGAGTTTTACAAGGAAAAAGTGATTAATTAATTCTGGAGGGTATGGTATTTCTCTCTTTTAGAATTCTGTATAGTTGAACCCTTAGAAATATTTATCTATTACAGTAAACTTTGCTATATATGTTAAGCATGATTATTTTGATACTTTTGATATAAGTTATGTGATCATCTCTCCTCCTCTTCTTAAATGCAAATAACGAATGTGCTATGTAAATGGAACAGTCTGAAAGACAAATTGTACTGCAGGCAACTCTCAGTAACTAAAAACACTGGTACATTATGGAAGTATTGAAAATAACAGATTATTATTTAACAAAGGAAAAAATGTTTCTGAGCATGAGCAACTTTATGTTCTCTCATTAAAGAAGTTGATTTACTAAAAGATTTAAAAGCTTTAGTATTGCTGTTTTAGAAATTTGTTTACTTCTTTAGTAGACAAAGGAAAATATTAAAACTCAAAATCTTTTCTTTAATGCAAAATATTTTCAAGATGCAATATCTCATTTCTCAGTTCAAAATCTGAGAAAATGTAATTGGAATTGTGATTTATTAAGGTATTTGAAGAAATAATAGATGTTATAAAGGTGCAAAAAATGCCTGATTGTCAACACTATGCAAGATTCAACATTAATTGGAGACTTACTCCAGCTGATGTCTCAGACACTGAATTAGGATTTTATCTAAATATCAGAGCCACAGTCATGATTCTGAAATCCAGATCTAGCTAGTAGATCTGAATACATATGACTGCAATAGAAATTATATATGTAGAACACATTGTAGCACCTGGTCCCTCTTGTAGTTTAAGTCATGTTCCATTTAATCTCTGAACCAGTATAAACAGTATGATGACATCTTATGAAGCACAAGCTGTAGCTGTGCATTGACTGTAAAATGCTTTGGGCAAAATGAAAGACTTGAAAAGGGTTATTCTGGAAATTACTTTACATGGATGATTTTATTATGCTACTGAATTATAGATAGGGCAGTTCATTCCTGTGTCATTCATGAGCCTGTCACTGTAAGTAAAAATAAGGAACAGGTTTTTACATGGGTATGTATACTAAATCACCATGTGTATATGAATGTATATACACACAATTCAAACCTGACAGAACTTCTTCCTAAATACACCTTTTAAAAATCTAAATCTGAAATTTTAAATTCGATGCTGATTTCAGTCAGCTCCATATGACAAGTAAATTGGGAATTGAGATCTGCTATTTGAGTACTTAAAAGTGATTATTTCATTTTCCTAAACATTTCAATTTACTTTTAAGCAATAAATCACTAGGCGATTACTAATGGAAATTAAAAATAGTTTTAAGGTAAAAAAAACCACTTTCACTTCATTTGGTAAGACATGAAATCTTTCATTTGTCTTTTGTTTGCTTGCAGTGATACTTTCTCTGCAAATATTTCAGAACATCTTCCTGTTAGGAAGATTTAAAGTGTTGAAGTAATCACTCAAAAATGTAAAATACAGAATCAAATACAACAGGAGAGAAAAAAAATCAGTCATGTTCTCATTTCAAATAGTGATTTCAACACTTTGTAGTCAACACAGAAATCCGTGTAAATAAAATTTCAAAAGAAATACAATGAACAACATATTGGAAAAGGTTTACCACCTTTAACCAGAACATTCTCTTATTTTGTCAAACACTTTTTACTGCTTTTGAGAAAATTGATCTGTAAATAAAACACTGCCCTGCCTTGACAAACAAAGCAATACTTGACATGAATTCATGAATAGAAAGCAGTGTTACTGCCAATTTTAAAAATGCAGGACATGCTAATATTTTAAATCATAGCTAATTAACATTTTGGGAGTGTTTCTACTGCATTCAGTGAGGCTGTGGTGTCCATCTTAGTGTGCATCTCACTAGGCTTGTCAGAGAAAGCAGGTGATGTGGCTCAACCTGCATTTATACATCACCAGCTCAGGCTCAGTAATACAAACATTACTCTAGATGTAGTCACTGGAGATTTTAAAGATGGATAACTATCATATCAGTTTCACAGACAGTGAGGCTAAGGCTCAGAGGCTTTACAATTCCCACTGCAACTGCCTTGTAAAGTTTTTCTCTCCTTGGTCAGTGTAGAATATTCCATCTTCCCATGCTACACCACTTCTACTATAACCTTGGAAAATTAAAGACAAAAAAATCTCTATTTGGAGCACAAGGAATGTCCATAGAATTCTTAGAAAGTATTTATCCTGACATTAAGAGTGAAGTATTTCATGTATTTTTTCTTGTTAGCAAAACCTTCTTGGATACAAGGATAAATAGTGAAAAGGATCTGTCCAGTTGCTTTACACAGATCGTAGAATCATAAAATTGATTAGGTTGGAAAAGACCCTAAGGCCCTTAAGTCCAACCATTATCCCAGCACTGCCAAGTCCATTACTAAATCATGTTCCTAAGAACCATATCCACAAGTCATTTAATACCTCCAGGGATGATCATTCCACCGCTTCCCTGGACAGCCTGGTTCAATGCTTGATAGTCCTTTTAGGGAAGAAATTTTTTCATAATATCCAATCTAAATATGTCCAGGTGCCACCTGAGGCCTTTTCCCCTTGTCCTACCATTTGCTACCTGGGAGAAGAGACCAACCCCACCTGACTACACCCTCCTTCAGGCAGTCATAGAGATAGGGTGCCCCTGAGCCTCCTTTTCTCCATGCTAAACATCCCCAGTTCCCTCAGCTGCTCCTCATAGGACTTGTGCTCCAGACCTTTCCCCTCTGGACCTGCTCCAGCCCCTAAATATCTTTCTTGCAGTGAGGGGCCCAGAACTGAGCACAGGATTTGAGGTGTGGCCTCACCTGTGCTGTGTATAAGGGGACATCACAGCTCTGGTCCTGCTGGCCACATCAGTGCTGATTCAGGCCAGGATGCCATCAGCCTTCTTGGCCATCTGGGCACACACTGGATCATGTTCAGCTGCTGTTGACCAGCATCCCCAGGTTGTCTTCCACTGGGCAGCCTCCCAGCCCCTGCATCCAGCCCATAGCACTGGGGGTGTTGTGACCCAAGTGCAGGATGCAGCACTTGACCTTGCTGAATCTCATCTGATTGGCTTTGGGCCATCAATCCAGCCTGTCCACATCCCTTGGTAGAAGCTTCCTGCCCTCCAGAAGATCAACATTTCCACTCAACTTGGTGTCATTCACCAAATAAGGGTGCACTCCATCTCCTCATTCAAGTTGCTGATAAAGACATTAAGTGGGGTTGGCTCCAGTACTGAGCCCTGTAAAACACCAGCTGTTACTGGCCCCCAGATGGATGTAACTCCAGTCACTCTGAGCCTGGGTCTCCAGACAGTTTTTTATCCAACAAAGGGTACACCTGTCCAAGCCATGCACAGACAGTTTCTTCAGGAGAACACTGTGGGAAATGGTGTCAAAGGCTTTATAAGGTCCATGTAGAAAACAACCAATGCCTTCCCTTCTTCTACCAAGCAGGTCACTTTGTCATTGAATGAGATCAGGTTGGTTAAGCAGGACATACCTTTCATAAACCCTTGCTGGCTGGGCCTGATCCCCTGGTTGTCCCACATGTTTACATGATTGCATTCAAGATGATCTGCTCCATGTCATTCCCCAGAACCAAAGGCAGACTGGTAGGGCTATGGTCCCCCAAATCCTCCTTCTGCCACTCTTATAGATGGGAGTCAGACTATTTAGCCTCCACTCACCTGGGACCTCTCCAGCTAGCCAGGGCTGCTGGGAAATGATCTGCTATGCAAGCAAAAATTCTACCCCTAATTAATTAATAATTAGCATAAAGAATGAGATCTTTCTGAAGGTAGGATCAAATAAGTGGGTTGATGGAGACAGCTGTAAAGTACATACAGATGCTGGGAGTTTCTAGGCATGTTTGAAGTTTTAAAGGGAAACACCAACAGAAAAGAGATGAAAACGATACATCTAGAATAGACTGCATTCTATTGAACGTTACTATAGGTGATGTGCTGAATATCAAAACTGACATAGTAATTGCCCGCATTTGGGAAAGTAAATATTTCCCTGATCCTCCCCAGCATAATTGACCATTAGCTTTCCTTCAGTATCTTTCCTGCCTGTACTTTCATAAATAAAATTTAGAGGAAGGACACATGCTGAGACATAACATCCCCTCTCATGCTGTAGGTCAAATAAAATACTGTAATAAAGATGTAATAAATTAAGTTAGATTTTCAGAAGTGTATTATTTTATGCTGTGTCAGCTAAACCAATTTAAAACGTAAAGCAAAGAGACATCATCTGCCACTGAAGAGAGACAAAGAGAGCCACTGGCTTTGTGAAAGTCACTTGTATTCAATATCTGCATTTGGGTTTTGGAGCTTACCTCTGTGTTCTCAGCAAATACCCTTAAATTTTTCAGAATTCTCTTTTTTTTTCTTTCTTTTTTTTTTTTTTTTTTTTTTTTTGAAAATATAATCTCAGGCAAATTCAATAAAAAATAAACATGCTTCTCATTTCCTGCAACAATTTATATAATTTACCTTAATGTTACTATATTATTTATAACAAATGGATATTGTTAGTTTGTTTACTGTCCTTTCCTCATCGCAATAATTGTTCAAAATGTGGTGCTATGTCCCATGGTCTGCCTAGAGATTTTGTGATGTCAATGCTGAAGCTAAATCTTTGAAACCACCTACCTAACACAAGAACATAGGCAAACAAGCCTTCAAGTCCCTCCTCAGGCCTCTTGTCTTTTCCCACAGCTCTAGGACAGTGTTATTATTAGAGAATCACCACCCACTTTCCTGCCCACTCCAAGTTCCTCCTTCCCTCCCACCTAACTATTCACTATGCTTGTGCACACTAGAGAAGAAGGCCTTTAATCTTGATTCAAGGGTAGGGCTGTTGTAATTTTCTCTCCTTCTTCCCTGAAAGATAATGTCAGTCTTTTCTGAGCAAGTCCAAGAGGAATGTTCTCACACTACTGCAAAGAATGACTAAATCTCCCAAATCAAATAGTGTTACTCATTGAGTAACTCAGTTAGTGTACCACATATTAAAAGAGTAATTTATTGGTGTTACTCCTGTTGAGCATCTTCTCAATCCAAAACTGCAAGTTTATTTGCAGTGCAATTCATTTGCTGTGGAATCAGTGAATGCATACAGCACCTCATAAAAATAATGTAGTGGCCAGCAAGATGTGGCATTTTGTGCCAGTCCAACTCCTGGAAGTGTTTCCATTGATTTATAGGAATTCTTTTTTTTTTTTTTTTAACATTCAGAAATGGCAGAGAGAATACTAAAGTAGAGAGTTTGCAAATTAAATGGAAAAATGTAAGGAACACTCATCTTCTCTTGAAAACTTCTTGCATGTAAGGAAATGAAAATTTGCATGCATTTGTATTCCAAGGAAATGACTGGGCAGAGGATAATATGCTTACATGAATTTTAAAGCTTTCAGACACTTCAGACACAAACATTTCTAACAATTTTAATAAAATTGCTTTGTAGATAATGCACTGTGTTTGACTCTTACAGAACGCCTGCTTCATAATGCTCAATTGTGACATTAGGAAAAAAAATAATTAAAATATATTAAATTTGTAATACTCCATCGTTCTGTGTAATGCAGCATTTAGTGCTAAAGAGCAGCTATTGAATGACACTTCCAGTGAATGGAGCCAGAATGTCTGGTCATTAGATGATAGCAGCAATATTTTATGTAGTAAGCAGATGTCAAATGAATTCATCAATACAAATAGAAATCTGCTTAACAGGATCTAAACTCCATCTTTTAAAGCACCGGTAATTCAATTATGCTTTCCATGCACAATGGACAAATTTATATTTTTTACTGGAAATTACTTTTGGTTTGTAGTTCTATAACAATAAAACAAGGAAGGAAGGGAAAAAACATTCATGAAAGTCTGAAAAGGAAGTACAGTTCCTCTTTCATTTGGGATGGGTTGCAGAACCTTTCCAAAACACATTTGCCATGGTCTTCTAGACCACCAGTACACACAAAATGACACTGCTACAGCGACAGCGAGTACAAACACACATACAACCCATTTCCCTATTGATAGTTCTCCTAAATGAAAATGTTGTATGGCATAAACTAGTATATATTTATAATTGAAGGAACATAAAGTAATTAGGTTACTCTGTTGCTTTTTCATGTCGTTGCCCTTTTCCCTCTCATCCTTCCTTTTAAAATTATGCCTTTTCAGGAATTAGAATGACAACTCATGGGCTTGTTTGAAGCTGCATTATACCATTCCAGATGCTCTACTTTATCTTTGGCCTTCAGTAACAATTAGGCAAAACAAAGAAATTAATTTGGAGGCCCAATTTTTTAAGACGAATAGAGAGTCCTGGATTACACAAAATAGAATTCAACAGAATTCAGACCATGTAGTCTGAAGTATCATACACAATTCCCTTGTGTTTCTGTCATAAAAAATGCCATCTAATCCTTTTGTCCTCTTGTAGTGGTTCTCCTGACATGTATTCCAATCTGTTTGGGTTTTTGACTATGGTGACGGCTTTCCTCAACATTCTTCCTGGTGCAGAATCCTACAAAAGGATTCAACAAAACAAACAAAATTATTATCGTTGTAGAAATTAAATTTTCTACCCATTACTGATGTATTTCCTATGTATTAGCCTACAAATATACTGTTTTTTGATGCTTTTTGAGGTGAATTGTTGTCTTTGAGAAAATATATCTACATAATAATCAATTTTGCCCTATCCTTTCACAGAATGGGGAGGGCTTTTCCCTTGACTTTCCAATACTCTCTAGGTGACTAATCAGAAATTTTTCCAGATAAAATTAAACAAATATTTTTTACCCTTTTATTTTTTTTCTCTGCCCTCTGGACTCACCTTGCTATAATAATATGCTGGCCTACATCTTTCTGTTTAACACATTTTTGATAGTTTCATCATAATCAAATAATTCTTCATATCAAGGCTATCATTAAGGTAATAAAATTCTCTTTGGTTCTTCTGTAATTATACTTCTTCTGCTTTTTCTTGTCTACCATTCTCCAGATAATTAAAATATCACCTGCATCATCCAGTTTACATTTACATTTGTCTGAAGCTGTACCAGATTATCGACTGTGGTCCCTTCCAACTTTACCATTCTGTGATATTTGAGATCACATATACTTTATTAGTTTGAGCTTCCTGGTATAGTTAGAGTTTATTGTAAAAGCCTGAACAGATTGTCCATTGTGTGAGGGAGATAGACTGTTAGTAAAACAGGATGCTTCTAGCTGTAGTTTTCCAGTTCTGAGTGTGCTACCTACAATCACACTTTACAATACAGAGTAGGCAAGCTGGCTAGGGAGGGGGCAATCTGCAAGAGGCTGATTTGTTGGAGGTATAAACTGCAGTTCACATCTTTCCTTTTAGTTCCAAAATGAATGAAACAGCAATTTTAGATAAACTAAATAAAACCTTGTGAGACCATATAAATTAAGGTTCATGGAGGGCTTGGATCTACTGCTGACTGTTTTATTATTTTCTATTTAGGAGATACATTTCTGGCAGCAGAACTGAGGACTACCTCCCAATGATTCAATTCTCAGGAGCAATGAAGCTTCCTCCAGCATTCAGCTGGAAGCTTCCTCTGTCTCCATTCAGCAGCAACTAGCTAATTCCTTCCTGCATAATCAGGGACCACAAACCATGCTATGGCAACGTACCTGTGCATTTGCTCATTCCCTGGCTCCTCACAAAACTGAACCCATGACTCACACTTGGTTTGGGGATGGCTCAAACTACAGATAGTCCAGTAATGAAATTTATCCTCTTACATTCCAACAGAATGAGTGCTGTACTTTTATTTTAAAGAAATAACTCTCAAAAGAAGAGATTCAGTGAAATCCACTGTTAATGGCTGGGTCAAACTGTGGTGGCCTCAGCAGGATATAGGGCTTGTCCCTGTCATCGCTTTTTGCCTCTGCCATGCTCTAGGTATCTGCATGCTGAACATACAGATCTCAATTGGCTTCTTCCTGGTGTCCTCTCTCCTATTCTACAGTTAGTCTCAGTGATAGAAGAGGTTTCAAAATCTTATTCGGGTAGCCAAAAGAGCTGATCATGATATATGACACCTTTAATAACCTTACTAATTAGCCTATTCTTTCATAGGTTCATGTGCCAGTGTAGATAACATGTTAGGAAAAAAAAGAGGCTTCATGTGCTGCTTTGTCATACTTATAGCCTGGACTTTCTCTTCAGCAATTATCCTCCAAATTTTCAAAGAAATTTTTAATTTTCACTGAGAGAATTATTAAAGAAGTAGTCTTTAAATGTTGCATCCATGATATGCTCCCCTTTTTTTTTTATTTCTGTTGATTTCTGAAATGACTATGATAGGAGAATGAAGGATGTGTTAATGAAACATGCAATCACATTTTAGTGGCTGTGTCTACAACCAACAGCTGCCACTCTGGTACTGACTGAGGCTTTCATATTGTTGGAAGCTTTTTAAATATTAAAAGCTGGACTTTACACAAATTCTTTACCTCCTGTGATAACGTCCAGACTTACCACTGTCCACTCAAAAATGGACAAAGTGCCCACAGTTTTCACATGCTCCACATGTACTGCAATAACTACAGTTCTTCTGCATGGCTCCTGTTGACATGTAGATGCTGGCCTGAGCTATTCAGAGCTACTGGCTTATGCACAATGATTCAGAGAATTCCTTGATATGCATCACTGAAATTCATTGTTGCATGCAGAAGTGTGCATGGGTGTGAACATATGTGGGTGTGTGAAAATAAATCTCTTCCTGGTCCCTGTAGTGATGTAGCGATCCTGTAGCTGATGCTATGAAGCAGGAAATCCAATTATACCTCACTTAGCATGCATAACTAAAAATATTATTATTGGTCATAAAATTATCCAGCCCTTTCAAAATTCAAATCCATGAACTGTGTGACTGTACTCCTCAGGGTGACTTCATGTTGTGTGAGGAAGTGCTTCCTTTAATTTGTTTTAACTCTGCCTGCATTATTGCAGGCTGCACTTTGTTGTGAGGGAAGGTGTGGCTGAAGTGGCTAATTTTTCTTCTAAAATGTCTGGGAATTTTTGTCTGGGAGCAAACTCCTTGAAGAGCACAGAGCTTTCACATACACTATATGGCATTTCCCAAGTCCAAGCAAAGCAACATCACCACCACCAACATCTGTTTTCCAAATGTGCACTAAAATGAAATGTCAACACTTTGATGAACAGCTTCTGTAGCAAAACAGCGAGTATGTGACCAAATGGCAGCAGACCACTATTTCCACGAAAAATGAGCATATTGGAATAAAATTACTCTGAACCGCAACATCCCGTGCTATTTAAAAAACAAAAAAGTCCCCATTAGAGCCAATAGCAAACCACATATCTTTTAAAACTTTGAACATGCACAGATTCATCATATTGACAAATGAGGTAGATGAGAGTTGAGAAAGATCATCAGTATTTTCTGAGCTCTGAATTCCTCTCCTAAAACTTCAGTTCCAAGTGGAGCACTCGCTCACAGAGTCACAGAGGACAGGCTGAAAACCATGGAGGTTTCAATGACAAGGCACCTGTGTTCAGTCCAGTGCTCTGGAGTATCTTCTTTCTCTAGCTGGAGGGATATTTTATCTCCATTAAAATAAATTCTTTCCCCCAATTCAGCACCTTGGTAATATGAGTCTTGACATGATTTACTTCAATTTTTCCATAAATGTCCTCTGAACATTAACTTCTATAAATGTATTTCAGGACACAGGTCCTTGAGGATGCCTGCACAAGCTTGTTTATTTGATTTGGAGAGTAGAAAAAAATGTTGTATTTGTGAATTTCCCCATGCTGCCAGCAAACTAGACAAGTTTAATGGTGCAGTAAAAAACATATTAATGAAAATTTTAAGTGATATTTTTACATATTGGTAGCAGAGGTTACAAATAAGACAAACAAAATCCCAGTTGATGCTTGAAAACTGATTGTTTCCTGGTCACTCTCCCTTACTGAGGACAGTCATGTCTCAGAAACCACAGGTGACAATCACAACTCAAAACTTTTGAATTTTACTTACAATTCTGAAAAAAAATCCAACATTGCCTTTTCCTGTGCACTCATGCATGCGTGCATTTGAAATAACAGTTTGGGATGCAGAGGCATTGGGCTTGGCAGTCTTGGGTAATTGAAGATCCCTTTCCCCTCTCCTAGGTGCACACCTCATCTAGTACAGGCTCTACAAACTACCCAAAGAATTTTAAACTGCCATTCCAAAAGATGTACATCTTATCTCCCATGAAAAGCTGTTACCATTTTCTTCTTAGTCAGCCATGAACATTAAATATCATGCAATAAATCTGCTTATTCTGAAAGCTCGTGGATTTTATTACCTTGGCAACAAAGTGATCTGTTCTAAATGCTTCTTGCTGCCAGTTTTAGAGTTTTCTGTGTCACAGAAAAAGCCATGAGGAGAGGATGAACAGTTAACTGACTCCTTCCCTTATGCTTGCATCATCAGTTTCTACAGATGGAAGAATAGATACAATGTGAAAATGAAGTCCTTGGTTGCTTAGAACCAATTGTAGTTAATAGATGAACTGGATTAAAAACAAGGGGTTTTTTCAGTTTTATGACAATCACCAGCAAAATCTCAGTCAGGAATAGAATTTTATTTTTAATATATCAAAAGAACTTTTTTAATCTGGAAAAGAAAAACAGCATAAAGAAAAAAAAGCAAAATATTTTAACAAAATAAAGTGTTTATTTTTTCACATCTATACTTGGACTTTCATTAACAAATAAGCACCCAAATGTAGTCATCAAAGATTACTACAAATGAATAAATAAAAAATAGAATCACTTCATTTGGAAACTTCTTTAAGTCTCCCTTTTTCTTAAATGACTGTGATAATATGTTGCTTGTTTCCAAAGGGGGAAAAATAATGATAGTGATTCAGACAGCTAATGCTTCAGCTCTGTTGTGTTGGTATCACTGAGACATGAAAATCTCCCACCCAGCACAAGGATGAGATGGAGCCAGTTTCCCACAGAGGCTGTAGCTAAACCAAATCAAAACCTCCTGCCATGTCAGAGCACACTTTCAGGAAACTTCTCCTACTGAAATGGAAATGAACCAGCAGCACTGTCTTTAAATTGTTAAAGGCAGCATGCCCTACTGAAAAAGATAACCAAAGCTTGATCTTTCTCTAGAAAGTAACCTTACACAAATGGCACACAAGGGAGTCATATTAAACATTGTGCAGTGGGTTTTGTACCAAACATTACAGGTAAGCAAATATTTTTGTGCTTTTTCTGTCAATCCCACAAATACAGTGTGAACTATGAAAAACAGTTAAGGCTCTAAGTATGACCATGGTTAACAAAAAGAGTTGGAGTGAAAACTCTTGTGAGTTACAGCTCAGAGGCCTCATCACGGGTTGCAGTAATAGAACCATTTAATCAAAGTGGGCAGTAAGAACCTTGCAGATATTTTTTTGAGTTTGCACCAGCCAGAAAATAATATTATTTTCCTCACATGGCACTGGTTGCACCTTTATCTAGTCTCCTGAATAAAACAAAATGGAGACCTGTTTTTCTGAATATTTTATGCCATTGAAAGGGAACTACATTTGACTGAATCAAAGAGATTGTTTAAAAAATTTATGATGAGTTTATCAGATATTCAATGTTTTTGTGATTTTTATAATAGGAAATATAAAACCTGATAGAAAAGAGATTTGGGGTTTACAGGACATAATCTACAAAAATAAGGACATTTTTAAGATTAAGGAATGTGGTTTTGAATGTTTCTGATAGAAGTACAAAATGGCTATAACTGTAATCCAAAAGTACTATTCCGTGCCATGAAGTAAAGATTAAGCGTAATTAGCATTCCTTTTTTCAAGGTACTTGTTCAGGGCTGCACCTAAGATTGCTTCACTAAAATGCAGTCAAGGTTTGTTAAATGTAGCTTAGCTTAAGACTGTGTATGAAGTTTCTCAGAACATGTATATGTATTTCCCTGGCTCAAAGCTGCAAACACTACTGGTTTCAGCATGCTCCACACATAAGCTCTGACTGCTTTCTTGGCAGGGTCTGGGTCTCCTCCTCCCCAGAATAACAATATTTAGAAGAAAAAGCCAATAAATTTGACTAAGAGAGACTTTATTTTTTTCCTTGCCCTGAATGTACAGAGGAGTAAATCACTACCTGAGATTTAAATGTACATGAGACACTTTTCCCCTGTAAGACCTCGAATGGAGATCTAACTAATCAGTTAGTCATTGAGCTGCTTTACACACCTTTCTATCCTCTTGCCCTTGTCTGATTTTTTTTACTATTCCTTTTCTGACAGGTCCTACCTTTTCATACCCTCATTTTTAACATTCATTTTAACACATTATTTCTTGTAGCCCTTACTGGTCAGAAGCAGTTACAGGATCCTACTTTTTCTCACAGCTCAGCTTTCTTGCTTGAATTGTCAGGATAACCAGGCACTTTTCAATAAATGATCGGTCACTCAGATCAAAATGCTAAATATTTAAAGTGACACCACATCATTGATAAAGTGAAACCTAAAGTGTTTGTTTGCTCTCTGCTAATTATTTTAGTTCAAGCAGGCAGACTCAACTGTCTACATTATTAATTAAACCTGTTAAAATGAGCTAAGGACAGGAAATGTTCTTGCTGTTAGCAGTGCTAAGATTAGGCAGCAGCTCACATTAGCTGTAACATGAAAACCATTTCTCCAAACTGCACCAATATGAAGCTAAAAATATCATATCAGTTCATATTTCTGAATGGTTTGGAGAGATTAGTAAATGGGAAATCTCAGATGTTAACTACTTTTAAGAAGTAAAAATAATGATACTAGTTTACCGGTGTTTCTGGCTATCTTTGGCCTGAAGTAGTAAAGATTCATGTTCTCTAAAGTAACATATTTAAACACTAAAGATCTTAAAGGTTTTCTTAAAGGAAAATAGAAAGTTTCCTCAAAGGTCAAACAATAGCAATATATAATATTCCACATGCAACTTATACTGGTGATCTATTTCTCTACAGCTATAGTTTTGCTATAGGAAAATCATCATTGGTTCTTGTGATCAGGAGCACTGTAATGGGATGGAAGCCACAACAAAAATTCACATTCATGCTGAAAAGAATTGTGTGAAAATACAATTAACATTATATGTTTTTATATAAATTTTGTAGTTTCATTGCAGTACTTGAAGTAATGCAAGATTTCTCAGATGGTATTTACCATGATGACCTGAAACTCCATTCCATTCTGTCAAATGTTTCACACAGTAGTTGAGTGTTGACTTGCAGTTTAGGACTAGAAACACTCAAAATTCTCATTTTTGTTAGACGCAGGGGGACAGATCCAAAGGGAATGGAAAAGTCTAGTTATACCTTGTAAAGAGGTGGGATAGATATAAGCACACAGGTCTGTGAACTGAAACTTTAGAGTGCTGCAGAATATAAGGCCTACCACTCTGCTGTGTGTCTCCACAGGACTCTGGAGCTTAATTATAGAGCTGTATGAAAAAGTTCTGCTTGTCAGCAGAACCAGCAGGAGGGGAAAAATAATATTTTTGCACATTCACAGAAAAATAAAATATTTAGGCAGAAAATCATCATTTCTGCAGATGGACACTTACAGAACAAAAAATGGGTAATTTTTGTGCAGCTTTGCTTGTCACTAGTATAGCCAGAATACATTTGGTAACAGATTTAAAATCCAACCTAGAATTCCTCAGTCACTGCCAGTGGCAAAATATGCTTCATAGAATAGTACTGGTTGAGGGTTGCAGGAAAATTCAGGGTGGGAAGCGGTCCTAAAATGAACAGTCAGCATTCCACAAATTTAGCATAGCTGCACCTGCTTATGCCAGCAGAGAATTTGTCTCTTGGTGGTTTTGAGTCCTTCTGAGTAAAGGCTAGCCACAAAAGCCTGATGACAATTACAAGGCAAAATGTGAGGATCTGACCTTATTGAGGCAATGAGGAAAGAGATCTAGAAGAGATATTAAAAAGAAGCACAAATTGTTAATGAAAACAGCAGTAAGAAGCTGCTAGTGGCCAATAGATTTTAACTACAATCTTTCATTATATTCAAACAGACACTCTTTAAATACATGCTTTGAGTGAGAAGAAATATACTTATTTAAAAAAACTGCTCCATGCCCCGAATATTTCTCATGAGTAACTAAAGTATTTTTAGGAGAAATATGACTTGACAGGTTGATAGGCACAATACATGATTCCCGATGGTGCTCAGGTGAGAGCTTCCACCCAGTATATAAAAAAAACTCAGTAACCTAGAACAGCACTTTGTGTGTGTGCTGTGTGACCCTCCACAAAACTGATAGAGGGATTATCCATTTGTAGGTGCAGGTTTGTAACACAAAAGGTGAATAATTTATGTGGACTTCTTCCTTCTTCCCCTCACTTAGCACCAAGAAGAGAAAAGGGGATCCATCACTGCATGGTTCTCACAATTTCTGCACTCCCTGGCCTGTGTTTGCAGCCACTCAGTGGAAAGCCTTGCTCTTCAACTCAACTGCAGTGACTTGTACTTGCAGCTTTGGATAAGTGTTTTTCTCTTATGCTTGTTAAATGCAGTGTGAATTTTACGTAGAAGTGTTTTTTTCTTATTCCTTTTTTCTTTCTTTTCCCTTGGCATCATCTAATTTGGCAGTTCTTGGAGGGCTAGAGAGTTTCTTTAATGTATCTCAAGGCACAAGGACTCTGACTTTACTGCAATAACAGAATACATTTATTTGCTGCCTTTATAAGAGGCAATGGGAACTGATGAAGGATTGTGTTCTCAATACTTTCCTCATCTCCTTCTTTGTCTGACATTAGCAATAAAATAAAAATTACAGAAAAGGCAAACCAAGAATACAAATTAAAAAACTAATTTCATGCCAGCCAACATGTGGGAAAACCTCAGGTGATGAGGAAATCAAAGGAAAATGGCAATAAAACAGACTATGCTAAGAAGTAATAATTATAACTCAAGATGCAAATCCAATAATGTCTTTATACACAGTAATTGATAAAGGCAAAATTAGTACAGAGTAATAAATAAATAAAATCTCCTGCAATAGGACCTTCTGTTAATAATCTGACAAAGTGTCTGTCTTAAAAAATGAAAAGAATTCCTATATCTCAGTTTTCTTAAAATCTGGCCTATATTATAAAGTAAAACAATTCTGTGTTTAGTGTGCTTGATGCTGGAAGCTGATTCTCTTTTGCTTAAGTTTGTTTTCAAGTTAACAGACAAAGTTTTTCTCAGCCAATTCAAAGAAAGTCTCAATAGAAGGTAAACCTTTGTATTTCATTTGCTGTTGGATAATTACAATTCTATAATAAATCCGGAAATGGTAACAAAAAGTCCAGAATCACTGTCTTGCATATGGCTTTTTACAGTCTGTTTTTTTCCACTGAAAAATATTCCAGATCTTATTATACCACCTACAGGTAGTTTTTAGATAAACTCTTGGGATCCCCTAAGCTTCTCAGTTACTCTACTGTAGGTTTCAAAGAACAAGCGTGTCCATTATAGATTTTAGAGAAGTTTCTCATAACCCACACTGCTTTGACTTTAAAGCAATCCTCAGAAAAAAAGCCTGGTATTTTTTTTTTAACTTAAATAATACATGAAACTAGCATGCCATTTTTGCTATAGACATTATCTTCAATAAACACTGCAAGTGTTCAACTGGTTGTATTTTCTCATATGCCAGCTTTTCTTTGATACTGAATGTGACATATGAAACTACTAATCATTTTCTGTTGAAGCAAAATAACAAAAACCTATGATAATTTTTTCTTTCTCTCACACATTATTCTCATTCATAAATCCTATAATCCTATGTAATCATGCACATATTGTTTATAATTTCAACATATTTTTGTAAGCTTTGAAAAAATCCTTGGCAAATTCCTTTACATTCCTCTACAATTAAAGTCATGCTGCTTCAAAGGAACTATTTTGCAAAGATTGACAGAGAAAGAATCTAGATAGTAATTTATGGATACTTAATGAAAACTTACAGAGATAACAGACATTAAGTAATGACCTTTCAAGTGTAGACTCTTTAGTGCTTCTATACACTTAATGCTTCCCAATTTTCTCAACCTGTATTTATTTTCTAGGGAAGAACTTTGGGTTTTACATGATTTGGATCAATCAGTCTGTCTTGCTTCTAATTTGTAGAAAATATGCAAGAATTTAATCCAAATTCAACTGAATTGCTCTGCTTTGATGTTTTCTATTTTCTCCAGTTGTTTATTAATATGCCCCTTGTGCAAACATCTTCCTCCTACCTGATGCCTTCAGTAATGTCTCAATTCGTTGCTGATGACATTCAAATTTCCTCTAGGGATGCCTTCTGAAGTCACAAACAGAGGATTATGCCCATCAGTGAATGACTCAGGCACAAAGTGATTGATAAGACAAATAAATACTTAGATCTTAGCAATCAGTCAGTTGTGATATGCAAGGGGGAAAACAAAACTGCAGACATTTCGGCTATATATCATGTTTTCTAAATTATCTTTAAATTCCAATGTCCCTCTTAATAATTTTTTCTCCCTGGTTATCTGATCTGGAATACATTTTCAATTATGCCTCTTCACAAACATGTGACAGTCTTCCTCAGTCTGAAGCTGTTTCCATGTCCAAGAAATATCTTCCAAAGTCCAAACAGAGGAAATACTACACAGCTGGGTTTGAGTTGAAAAGCTGTGCGCGCACACACATTAGAGAGACTTTATGACATCAGAGAAGTCATGGCTTTATTCCCAGATTTGCTGAGCTGAGTTTTATGTAAGCAGCAACAATACATGACACTGCATATGTTAAAGGGGAATAAGAACATTTTGAGCATCTTGCACAGCATGAGACTGAGAAATCAGGACCTTGTATCGCCTCAGATGTGCAAAAGTCAAAAGCCAAACAAAAAATAAGGTCACAATACAAGAGTGAGTAAATTATTTATTTTATTTAATTCTTTTTTATTTTTTGGAGTGACAAAGGAAATAAAAATTTTTAATTAAGAGAACTTATCTACTAAAATAATGCCATGTGAAAGTCCATATGCTTGTTTTTAATAAGTTTTGATCTGCATGAGGTTTTGGTAACCTCAAGAATAAGTTAATTTAGAAAAGGGGTCTAAGAAGTACACACTTCAGAAGCAATTGTGTACTGCTGCTACAGTTTTCAGACAAATATTCAATGATACACTTTGTAGTATTTCTGTGCAATCATTACGCATGTCACAGGGTTGCAGATAGTATCTTGGGCTTCTTTTCTTGGGTGGGAGGTGATCTTGGAGACATCTGTATGTGAACATGGTAGCATGGCTGTGAAACACAGAAGTCTTTTCTGGGCTATAAGCTCTTCAAAGGTCATAAAGAACAGCAAAAAAAAGGAAGACTTTGAGTTAAGCCAGTCGTTCTTTGATTCTGGACTCATTTTTTGTTTACAGCCCTCAGTGCAACACAATCTTGATTTATGATTATCATACCTACTTGTCACAATGATGATAAGGTTTATAATGGAATAAAGGACCTTGATAATAAAAAATCATCTAGGCCAATCAGAGTTCTAATCTAAATAATATTTAGTATAGACTTGTGGTGTGAATTAGATGGTTGAGGCAACTACATTTTAAAGTGACATCTACATTTTTTTAAATATATGTGAAAAGATGTACCTACAAATTAAAGTAAAAAAGAAAAATCTAAAATTTATATATACAATTGTTGAACTATACATCAAAGTAACCTATACAGTAGGTAAAGAAATATACCTGGGGGGGGAGGAGGGGGTGTGTTTAAAGTGCCACTGTACATACAAAGTTTAATATCATTCATTTGGTCCAGAAAGACAGTTGTAGTACAATATACCAAGCAATGGATGTTTATAGGAAAGAAATTAGCAAGTACAGGAAAAACAAAAGTAGTGGGATTTTAATTGATTTCTATGTCCAGAACTTCAAAGGTATTTTTGTTCTAGCCATCCTGAAATTCCTATATAGGAACAAGATAGTTCCTGAAGTTGTCAGTATTTTCTGTTTCCTCCATTCTGTATAGCTTGCCTCCCATCCAAGCCATCACAAGTATAAATGTAAATAATAATCATAATTGCATCACAGCAATATGAGCATCATGAAGTTTAATGACCTCATCAGACCTACAGTGCTGAATATCACCGAGTGTTCCAAACTGTCCAGAGTAATTTCTTGGAGTGTCTATAAGACAGCTTTTGGAAAATGTTCTCTGTGAGAACCACCTCAGAAGAAGAGGTAAAGCATACACTGTGACTTTGTTGACTCATTTTGGTGTGGTTTTGCTCATTACACTTCAAGTCTATGCAGAAAATTGTAAATAGCCTGAATAACCAAGAGTAAATGGCATATGAAAGTCTATGGATTAAGCTAAAGGGAACAACGGGTAATCTTTCAGAACACATGATACATGTGTTCTTAAACAGTTAATAATTTATCACCTTTTCCAAAAGTAAATTTCTGTTAATATCCTTCCCATTTACCATTTAGTTTTGAGGGCACATTTGTGGGCAGAATGTTGCAATGTGGGGAGAATGTTGCAGCAAACATCTTCTGAATATGTCTCTTCATGACTGAGCAAGAATTGCAACTTTTCAAGTTCAGTGCCTGAATATCTTCCCAAAATATTATTATAAGGACGATATGCTTCTAGATCAGCTTCTTCTGTTACTACAATCAAACAATCTTCTTCATTTACCTGCTCATCTGTGCAGCCACTACTCCTGGTTGAATGCATAGCAGGGTGGTTATTACCTATAGCAGGAACATCACAGACACAGGGCAACGCCCATCATGTACTCAATCAAGACTGTAAACCCAACAAAAATAAAATGGGATCTGTGAATTCTTGCAAAGTGATGCTATTTGCTAAGGGAAGACACGCAAAAGACTGGTCTAATACTATGCCTACATCAATTACAAAGCAGTATATTTGGCCTTGATCAAAATAATTCAAAGGCTAGGAGTCCCAAAAATATAGTAACCCTTTAACTATTAAAAACAGAACAATTTTCACTCAAGAAGGAGACTGAAGCCAAAGTCCCTGTATGTTGAGTGAAAAGTTGTCATTCTTTACCCCTCTCTGGAACAGCAGTGAATAACCTGCAAAGTTTGTCTGCTTTTAGTTTCAGAAGCTGAATGTTCTCCAAAGACAGCATCATGTTTTAACACCATTTACAAGAAAACCTTTAAGAGCATGCTGAAAAAGGAAATTCCCAAAAGTGCTTTCTGATGGATAGAAAGAGTTTGATGTATTTTCTATTTCTAGGTATGGGAATGATGAAGAGTTATCAATTTTTCCCAAGACTGACGTGTGAGTTGGGTCCTGAAGGAGATGTAAAGAGGTGAGATATGGTGGTGTAGCCAGTACATGACAGCATGCATCATTCTGATGTAACCTCATGGCTCTGTAAGCTTGAGAGTTAGTCTGAGTGGATGACTACACAGAATAAGTATGAACATACTGTGATCAGAAACATCAGCTGTAGCATGCATAGAAATTCTAATGTTTTATTACATTCAGAACATACAGAATCTGACATAGTATTTCCTTATTACAGATCCACTTGCAACATCTTCCAATTGATTTTTTGCCTTTATGAAATACAGTGAGAAATCATCTTGAACTTCCTTTTAGAAACCAGCACATGAGCAAAGATCAGATTTTCTTATGGTTCACACACTTAGGGATATTTTCATAAATCAGCCAAGAAATTAATTATAAAAACAAACAGATTACATTTCCTTCCACTAGCGAGAAAATGTTACTGTTGCTGCTATTCCAGCTTGCAAAGACACAGAATCATTGCTCTTCAATATATGTGTGTGTGTATAAACACATCTATACATACATACACACACATTATGAGGCTTTCAAATCTTTAAGCAAAATAAGAACATATTTATCTTATAAAGTTTTAACAATTTCATAATTTGCAAACCCATCTCCTAATAAAGTGTTATTGATCAAAATCACTCAGGAGATTAGAATCTGTAGGGACACCATTGCTTCCAGAAAAAGTACTTTTCCCTTGTAAAGAACTAAAAAGTTGGTAATCTAGGGTGTAACAGACCCCAAAAAAAGCATCAGAGAAGCCATCCACAGAAGGAAGAAAATATACTGTGAAGGACCTACCAAAATAGTATTAGTAACCAAATGTCTATTTCATATTGATTCTCAGGGAATTAAGGAGGTAATACAAACTGTGGTGGATTTTATATAGCATTTTAGAGCACAACAAATTGTTCAAATGATTGAGATTGTTCTGAAAATGAGAGAAAGTGCAATGCAGAAGCTTTAGCAGGAGCATAAGAAGGGAGCAGACCAACAGTGGCAAATTTTGCATTATATTTGTAGGAACTAAAATCTGTGTTGCAGGCTACAAGCAGAAAGACAAAATCATTTAGAAGAACTATTGTTTTCTCAATGCCACTGGACCAATCACCTCAGATGGCTCAATACATTGGTATGTATATTCTTAAAATATAGATTTCTATGATGTCTTTTGTAAAGACTTGCATTAATTATTTAAAATAAATATTTCTATCATTAACTTAATCAGATAATTTCCTGTGTGTTGAATCTATTCAGTGGAACAAATTTTTCTGTATTTCTAGCAAATCAGATTAAGCCTTTTTGAACATAACAGATTTGCAAGAAGCAGGAAAGAAACCTGGATCTCAGACTGTCACTTAAAGCATCATGCTTTTAACCTCCTCTTTCCATACAGAGCTCTTTACCTTTACTGACACCCTCTGGTCCCTATGCCTAAGTCAGGTTTGAAATCATTCCAGCACTCCTTCAAAAATTTACTCTCCAAATCAATATTTTGTAGAGCACAGAACTGGACATTTTCTGAAACTCCCATAAATCACAGCACTGGTTCCCCAATAGTTCACCATGTCAGCAACTTATTTAGGGTACTCAAGCAAATTTGCCAGTCATGACCTTCCTGTATTGTATATGTGCTAGCACTCCTCCAAGATACACATTTCTTAAAGTTATCTTTTATTATTTTCTAACAGTAGTGCTCTTAATCACACCTTTATCTTAACTGCTATGATATTTTCCCTCAAAACCTCTTTTCAAAGTTGCTTTCTTTCAAATTCTCAAGTAGAACTCAGCCAGTGAGTTAAAACTCAGATGTTTTTATTTTCTGTTTCATTCTTATACATCTGCCCTCGTTATAAAATGAAATCAAAACCTCTTCTCCTGATATTTTTACCTAGAATTCAAAATATGACCTTCAGCTTCATATTGACCAAAAAACTAAAACCTACACTTTTTGTCTCCCTAGCTACCTTCCCACTTTTATGCTATGGTCTGGGAGTTCTGACTTCTTTTGCACGGGCATTTGCTTTGTAAGTGTATGAAACAGAAGTGCTGCATGTTCAATAGTCCACTTGTAAAACTACTTAGCTGTTATCCCCTTCAAGAGTGCTTAACACTTCACCCTCCTTAATATATTTGTTGTCTTCTGAAACTTTGTCTTCTTAACCACATCTTTTAAATATTCCCATCGTGTATCAACAGTAAATCTCTGCTGAAGGCCACTTTACATATAACACTCCTTAGTTACAATAGTCCACATCTCAGTTTTCTGTCTTCCTTTCAGCATACCTCAAACTAGTAAACAAGAGTTTGTGTTTTTCCTCACAACAAGGTAAACAAGGGGTTTCAGGGAGAAGGTTAGGTTTTGGGGTTTTTCTTGTTTTCGTTTTGTTTTACTTGAAACTTGGTAGGTAAGTGTTATAGTAACTGAAGTCAATTTATAAAATATATTTTTAGAAATTCTACTAGAGCATTTGATAGCTTTTTAAAGTAATGGTCCAGTTATTTCTAATTCTTTCAATAACTCCTGTAATGATATTAATCAGAACGAACCGATCTTGTGCTATTGATTGTCATAAAGTACTTCTGAAGGAGTGGCACTATAATTCAGCAAGAATTAAAGGCATTTTTATTAATTGGAAAATTTACTTCAAATTTTAATTATCAGGAATCCTCCTATAGCTTTTTGCTAATAGTTAGTGTATAATTTATTTATAGTTTCAAACTTCAGGGTCTCATCAACAGCTCACTGAAGTCTGTGGGAATGCTGGAACTCTTAAAAAAAAAAAACCTGGCACCAGTTCCTTCATTTAAAAAACCAAAACAAACTAAAATTGTGTCGTTCCAAGGAAGCATTACTTTTTAAACAAAAAAACCCCAAAACTTAGAAAAAACTTTAAGCTGCATTTGTGAAATATTGCAACACAGAAAAATTAAGTCCTAAGTCACATTACACTATCTTGTATAACTTCTGTTGCATGAAGTTTTTGAGCTTAATAGATGTGCAACTGAACATCTGAAGAAGTACGTATACAGTCATGGATTTTTTTTTTTCTAATTTAAACATCTTAAAAAGACAGCTTCATGCTCTATGCCACAATAACTCTCGGTTCATCTCTTAGCCAGTTCACAGACATTTCACATGGTCTTATTAACTGTCCTCACATACGAGACAAAAAGTCGGTGCATCTTTATGTAATTCCATCTCCTCTGCCTGTCAGCAAAGGAAAGGAGTCCTGGCGCTGCACTTTTCTAATTCCAGAGATAACTATTTATCCCAAAGCCAAGTATCATACAAAACTCCAAAACAACACAACTTTCAGTGCATCGGTATAAACTCGATATGCTGGGTTACTTCCTGATTCAACCTCAAGCATTAGCATGGTAGCTCTCCCAAATATAAAAAATTAGCACATTTGAATAGACATTCCTTCTCTGGAGTATGTATTTGTACTAAAAGCCTCACATCTCTCTTCACAACTCATTCACTGCAGTAGTTTGCTCCTCAGTTAAATGACAGGAAGCATATAGTAGATCACAGCAATTTCTACTTCAACTTTTCTGCTCAATTATGACAATTTCAACGTAAGATTCAAAACAAAAAAGCAAAACACATAAACCTGCAGCCCAAAAACGGGATCTCTCACCATTGCCGGCTTCACAGTAGACTGCTCACAGAGATGCTGCGATAGATATTACAACAAATAATCTGCACAGACTCCAAAGTCTAACCAGGGAAATCAGTGCCTGGCTGGAGGAACGGCAAAGACACTTACCGCTGCTGTGGCACCGTCTCTCTCGCCCTGACTCTCAGTCTCTCTCTCCCATCCTCCTGACAGCCTCAAATATAGCAGTCCCTTATGTTGCTGAGCCTGGGGGAGCAGAGGATTGCAGAGTTGGGTTTTTTCCCTTTTTTTTCCTCTCTTTTTTTTTTAAACCATCCAGAGGTAGTTCTCCAGACCCGACCGCTGCTCCTGCTCGGCTCGCTCAGTGATGGAAAGCCTCAGGTGAAGGCATCCGCGCCGCAGCTCCCGCGAGCCCCTCCCGGCCCCGCCGTGCCCCCTCCCGGCGGGGGGACCGAGGCGCCTCCCCCGGCTGCTCCCGGGGGGGCGGCGGAGGCTCTGCCCGCCCCTGCCTGGACGCGTGCGGATGTATAGATGATGTGGATGTGTGTTTATGTGACTGCCATCTCACACCGCCGCCCGCCGCTCGCCCCTACCCCTAAGCGCGCAAGGACCCCCCCTCCTCCCGCTCTCCTTCTCCTCCTCCTCCTGCTCCTCTCCACCTTCCTCCCCGATTCTCCTCTTCACTCCTCTGCCCCGGAGCGTGAAGGCAAGAGGGCAAGTGGGCGAGCTCTGTCCTCTGATCTCCTGCTCTTCTAACCCAAGACACCAGCCTCTTCCATCCACCACTTTCTGACCCCATCCTCTCCTTCCTCCTTCTCATCCCCTTCCCCATCCTCCTTCCAGGTGGTTTGATTTTTATGATTTTTTCTTTCTTTCTTTTATTTTTTTTTAACGCATTTTATTCCTCTCCAGCGTTTATGACCCTCCCTACCCCCGCGCTCTGCAGCCGGAGCCGTGAGCCCGGGAGCCGCGGCTCCTGCCCGCACCGCAGCGCAGCGCATCTCAGAGCAGCGCAGCGCACCCTCTCCTCCTTTACACCGCGGCTGCTCCGGCTGGAGGCACACCCGGGGCGGCCAGCGCTCGGCCGGCACCCAGAACGCCGCTGCTCCGGCAGCCGCTTCTCTCGCAGCTCCCTTCCCCATCATCCCCCCGCCCGCAGCTGCATCCCCGCCCCGCAGCCGGCAGCGCCCGCCGAGCCCCGGCCCCGCCGAGCCCCGCGCCCTCCCCGCCCTCCGCCCCCGCCCCGCGCAGCCCCGGGCAAGGCTGCCGGCACCGCGCCGCCACATCAGCCTCTTGGCGGGTCCTCCTCGGCCGCCTCGCATCCATCCACACATCCAGTGGGTTCCCACTCTTCTGCGTCTCCCTAATGGCTGTCCTCAGGATCCAGGCTGATTCTAATCCTTCCTTTTTTTTTTTTTTTTTTTTTTTTTGTGGTTTTCCCCCTGTGGCAATGGCAACTTGTGCTATAAAATTTAATACTTTTCTGGCCTTCTGTTCTTTTCTTTCATTGCCTTTTTTCCCCTTTGCCTTCCACAAGTAGTTAGGACTCTTTTTTAACTTACACTTTATCTGAGTAATTTTTGTATAATTCCTCCTATTCTCTGAGAATTTTCTCTGCTTCTACGATTCTATTTCAATGGTTTATGCTTTCTGAACCTCTGTGGTCTACAAATGTGTGTGTGAGTGCACGTGTGTGTTTGCATTTTTCTTTAATAACTTTTCTTTATATTTATTTTTTTTTCTATCCCAGGTAGTTTCTGGCTAATTTTCAAAAACTGACCTTTTTGTGCTTTAGATTCAGAAGAACAAAGATTTTGGATTAATTTTGGAATTTGCTGGGGGTTCTTACACAACTCTGTTCTTAAATTTGCAATACTAATATGAGTTTTTTCTCTGTATCTTTTGTTGTCTCTTATATTGAAGCCTCTAACAAGATAAGATACTAGTGATGTGTAGCACAGTTTTACACACTTTTGTGGTCCTGTATAATATATGGAAGTCTAACAGAGGATTTAAAGCTCAACATCATGTTCAGTGAATTCTGTGCACTATTGTCAGTGAGGATGAGTTGAAAAAAACCCCTCACTTTCAATTCTTTTTTTATTATTCTAAGATTGAAAATTTCTGGTCCTTCATCACCATCTCCCACTGTATTAACTATCATAGTGGAAGAAAGAGAATGAATCCATCATTAGGAATGGACTTTGTCTGGAAACACTATTCCATACAAACACAGAAGACAATTGTCTCCACAACTGTGGATGGGTCTCCAGACATATTTCTGTTGGGCAAGTAGTGTTGCAACTTGTCATATCAAAGCTTCCCTTCATTGACTCAATTCACAGAAAATTATCATCTGGTCATTATTTCCAGTGTTACTAGGTTACAGACAGCATTTAATCAGAAGCCAGGAATAGTGACTGCATTAATTCTGATCTTATGAATAACTTATAAGGCTCCATTTCTCAATATTTTCAAAGTGAATGTTGAAACCAGAAGCATTTTTTGCCTTTTTTTTTTTTTTGGTGCATACTGTATCTATTTATGACGATAGTGAGGAATTACTTGTGAGGAGGTGATTTTCATTGGTTACTTTTTTACAGGTAGAGATGAAATTAAAAGCAATGCAGTTGGGTTTTTTTTTTGTTTTGTTTTGGTTTTTTTTAATCATAAAGACTTGATTTTATGGTCTTTATCATACTTTATGAAGTTTATAGGGTTACTTTGAAAAACTACCTTATGGCACCCATGCCATACACATTGGGCTACACATTACTTTAACTCAAAGTTCTTGTCAAAGTACACCTTTCTTATGAATGGCAACTTTTAATGTTTGCTTCTTTTTTTTTAACTTCACATCAGCAATATTTCTACAAGGAGGCATTTGTATATTTTCCTTTAATATAATCAGGAATTAAATGGATTTGTATGAGCACCAGTTTTATCTTTCTTTGAAAGGAAAGTGGCACACAGATTTTAAACAGGTTAAAATTTCATTTGATTGTGTGTATCCTTTGCAAGGTCAGCTCCTGTTCTACTCCACCACAATCTACTCAAAAGATTGTGAGATGTTTGATGCCGTGTATGTTCAGTGCTTAGTGCATGGACAATGAGTTATGATCAGCATAAATAGTACTTTGTTAGAGTACTGTTATTGCAATACACTTTAAGTCAACCTGGCTGCATTTTGCATATCTGGTCTAGTTGTCTGACTATCTGTCAATTAACACCTTAATCTCTCTATTTTAGTGTCTGCAGTGGACAAGCAAACAGTGGATGCAGCACATCTGCAGTCTGAGTCATTTATGAGCTCTTTTCTTATTTGTTTTGTACTTATTTTCATTCAATCTCTACTTTTAAGCAGAACACATTTTCTTTGCCACATGGGAACTGCTCCACTATCTGAGCCGTACCATTACTATTGGGATATTTCACAGTACTTTCTTGACCAGTTGCAGAACATAAGATGGGGAGTGAATTTTGAAGAAGAGAATTAGCTGCACAAATTTCTCCCCCTCATCTGGGTCTGCAACAGCACTGGAGGTATATATTAAGAGATAATGAAGGCTTATCTTTCTCTTCCCCTTGCATTTATGAGAAGCTCTTTCAGGCACCTGGAGGACAGTATTTGAAAATAGTAGTTTTGAAAGGTGTATGTTTGCCCTCTTTTAATATGCAGCTGTATAATTTTAGTGGCAACCACTATATTTTGTCCTCCCCTAGAACATCTGGATAGACTCCTCATGGCTTTATAATTAGAGTTATAAGAAAATTTTCTAGGGGGATAAGCAGAATTGTGTGTAAAATTGACGCATAATTCTTCAGGCCTTCGGCAAACGGCAGAAGATTCAGAGCCTATCATGAAAGCTTTCAGTTATAGCAGATAATTAACAAACTGGAGACGTTAGCAATGGAAAGAAGTTGCTGCATAAAATTAAAAATAAAACCCCAAGCTCTGGGGACTTAAGCCTCTTAAATTTTCAGAAGTGCAAACATATGACATCTGGTCCAACATAAAGTCTGGGATAAAGTTAACCTATTTGAAAAAGTTTTGAAGCAGTAGAATGAAACATGTTTTGTACCACAGCTTTATAGCATGCCACAATGGTCGTTTTGATTTTGTAAGAGAAACTTGTAAACGGAATGTATTGTTTCATTGAGCAATGGCCTGAGAGGATGACAGAACTGCACTGCAATTGGTCCAACACCTTAAGGATGATGAGGCCATTCTGCTACTTGGTGAACAACACCATAGTAAATTTCCTCTGCAGCCTGGTTGAAGAGAAAATGATCTGGGTCCAATACATTTTGATACATCCAGGTATGGGCACTATGTTGCTACTGAAATAATGATCATCAAAGAGCCAAATAGCAATGCTGTGGTATTCAATTATTGACAGGAGGGGACAGACTGAGTGCTCCCTTGTTTCTGCAGAAGCCACAAACTCTGGAAGAGACATAGGGAAGTGAAAGGTGCATGTCTTAACCCCATATCACGCTTGTTCATACACTGATGTTCCACTGAGTGTTACTGCTTTTGTGAGGAACAGATTCAAAATGAAAGCAGAGGAACAGGTTCTTAAAAATCAGTCTCCCAGCTACTGCCAGAAGCAAGGATGAACTGATCATCAGAGGGGATTCCTCTTTTCTATACATGCTTTGTGCAAGTGCAGTACAGTTTTGTATTTCCAGAGTCAGAATACAGATGAGAAGGGATTTGCAGATTCTTATTTTCTCCTGTCTGTCCTAACCTTACGAGGACCTGCCTAGGTAAGCTGTCATGGAATACAATGCATTGGTTTTGATGCGGTGATACAGCTACTGGTTAATATGCTGAGAAAAGCAAAACCATCATTTTCCTCATTCCTTCCAGCTTGATCTTCAACATATGCACAGGAAAGATCCAGTGTCCCCTGTAGGCTGATTTTACCTTCTACAAAGATGGAGCAAAGTTCTTACTGCACATGGGAGCAGAATTCACAAAACAGTAAAGAGTGGAGAAAGAACAGATCTGTTTACCACTGTAACTATCCCATGGTAACATGAGCTGTTGTGATAGGGAACTAGCTGGGGGGTGTGCTGATCCATAATACTCAAAACAGAGGAAAAAAGACAAGGGAAATGAGATGTTCTCTGAGCAACACAGAATTTTAAAAAATAACAACCCATAATTAAAGCTGAATATTCCAGCAGCAATGAAAACTCAATAGCAACAAAGATAAAACCCCCTATCTCTCTAACCCATATCTCCAAAGAGCCCTGAGCACAAAGGATGAAAAAACTGCCCTCTACTGAATTACAGAATGGTCAGAGTACATGACTGCTGAATGCAGAACAGGACTAGATACTAAATTTAGGTTCCTAACTTCTATTTCAATACCTAAATATAAATGGCCTGATTTTTTTTCAAGGATGTTGAACAGTTCCAGATTCCTCTGATTTATGTTGCTACTTACAGAAAGAAAAGAATTTTTTGTTTAAGTATCTAACAATAGGATGCAGAATTCTGCCCTTACAGACCAGAGGTTTGCAGCCTACTTTGTAAAATAATTGGATGCCATTGTGCCTTCTAAAGATGGATAGAGCTGCAAAAGAAAATATTTATTCTGTGTGTCTCCTAATGAAGGAAATGAGGAGCAGAATTCCCATGACCTTAAGTGTACAGTAAAAAATATTTGGGGTTTTTTCTCTCCCTCTCACCCTAAGTTCAATGGAAATACTCTAGAAGAGACACTTAATGTGGGAAACATCCTTGTCACTGCAAACCTTCTTTGGACGATAATGCAGTTATAACTACACTAGTAGTGAATTAAGCTTTTCATTATTTTTAAATAAACCTTCAGTCCTCAGTGATTTTTTTTTTTTTGTTTCCAGATGTAATGGAAATCTAGAATTTGTGACAAAGGCAACTTATGTATCCTAGAGTATATGACATTATCTTCTGTTTCAGAAGATTTGTAACTCTGTGAAAGAAGTATTAGGAAGAATAAAAGTTCCTGTCGTTTTCAGACCTTCAGTGCTTCCTGGACAGTCACTGGAGCATTTCAGAGCAACACAAGGGAAAAGGGGAAATATGGATTGTTACACAATGTACAAGACCATACAATAAATAATGTAATGCATAAGTAAAGCTGAATAACCCTATCCCCAAGAAACCTGAGTGACACTATTATCAAGTCTTTATTTGGTGAAGCATGTAAAACTGAATTTGTGAACTCATCTGAAAATAAAACCCAAACATACCAAACAAGCCTTTTTACAAACAAAACAGAAAAAGGGCAGGAGAGAAGTAAAACTTTAGAAATCCCGTCCTTGAGTCTGAGAAAATCTAAGATTATAGTGTTAGTGTCGGTGTCCCAGAAGGGCTGACAATTCTACTTTGCTGTGTTCTCATAGAAAAAAGGATTTGACCAGTAATGTCTGAAATTGAGAGTTTCTGGTAGCTGTGATTAAAATGGTACAAATCAACATTCCCCACTTTGCCTAGTTACTCTACCTGCAATGCCCTTTACCCTCCCCAGCCCCACCACAAGAGGATTAGATTCATCATTTGACTTTGATTTTGATGTTTTATCTTTTAAATGACAGTTTACTGGGAATAGTGTATCTGGAGCACCCTATATGAAAATAATACAAAAGAAAGCTTGAATTATTTCTTCAAGTTATTCCTTCAAGTATGTCTGGAATAGCCTGCTTGACTCCTTTATTAATATGCTGAGTACCTGACAAATCTAGGTATATGAAGATGGCATTAACTTAATAAAATAAATTGATCTCATCTAATAACAAATTTTATTGGTGGTGACTTGGCAGGTGAAAGCACAAATGAAGATGACTTTGAAACCTTTAAATGTTTTCTGAAGAAAGTGCAATTACCCAGTGATCTTTTATCTTAGGAACAAAATACTAAATAAATTGAACTAAGGTTATAACATATAATTAATAACATACATATATACAGGTTTTAGTGTAACCTACAGAGCATTAATTATAGCACTTATTTCACAGCTGTTCTATGAAAGCTCAAATAAAATGTGTCTACAATTAAAACTGAATATATACTGACTTCATTAACTTAACAGCTGCACCAATAACCAATACCAAGGAACATAGCCTACTTTGTTAATGTCTTGCTACCATCTGCAACATTCAAAACTATTGGGTTTTAAAGCAGATGATGTCTTACTAGTATTGTGATCACAGCTATCACAATATGCTTACACATGCTGCTAAAGTGAATTGATCTGTTTCAAGGGAATTTCAAGGGTTATGAGCTGAGCTGCACGACAATTTCCTAAACACAATTGTGGTGGCTAGAAAGTCAAAACCAGAAGTTCTTAGTGGCTTCTTCCCAATTCTTATGTCCTCAAACATTATTTCTCTTGTGTCCAAACAAGCAAAATTCAACTTCGGAGCAAAAATAGGAGGACTGAATTAATACAGTAAACTTTTCTGCTATCACTTCTCAATGTTTTGACATAAAAATTCTGTAATTTTAACCCATATTTCAAAGTTACACTTCCAGCTTTAAAAAGAAAAAAGGAAACCCATATGCACAAAAAAAAAAAAAAAAAAGAAAAAAAAACAGCAACAAAAAAAATTACAAAAACCCCCAAACCTCACAGAAATCCCATCATATAGAGAATCATACGGACATTAAAGAAAATTTACTAGATTTTAAAATCTGCTTCACAAATTATTCTAACACAATTATTGGTGACAGCAGGCATAAAATCGTACCCCCAAAAGGTGTAATTCCATTTCACATGTACAGCAGCTGATTTCAGCAACTGGTTCCCCTCCAGGCCTTGTATGTGAACTTAATCCATTCTATTTGCTTCTTTGAGTATTGACTAGCAGTCGTTTTACTAGTATTACAATATGTCGCTGCAATGTTTAAGTTATATCCTTACACATTTGAGAACTCTCTGTCTCTATCATTCTTTCAAATTTTCAGTACAAATTCTACTTTACCATTATTATCTCCCTTCCTTGTTTCCTCATTTTGTTCTTTCATACTTTTCTTGTCTTTTGCTCACAATTTATGACTTGTGCCGCTTTCACAGCTCTAACTTCTGTGTTTCTTATGTTCCTCTTCCCAGAGTCCATTCCCTTGTTTATTAATTGCACTCTCTTCCCCATCTTCAACCTTCTCGTATTCCCTCAGGTTCCTTGTCCCAATCTGCTCCTCCCCTCAACAGTTGTCTCTTGCCATCTGTTTTTTGTCCTTGACTCAGATGTTGTGATGCTTTTTTTCCATATTTCCTGTGCTTCCATGTCACTTGAGCAGCAATGAAGAAGTAACCCATATCTCTAGGAAAATAAGCTATTAATTAGTTTACAGGTTCACATCCTATGGACCGCATTAACTGGCATTGAAATTCAGGAATAGTCTTCCTTGATCTCTGTAACTGTGTTCTGGACCATAGCCACTTTCCAGGTGTGAAACTTGTTCAGAAAAGTCAAAGTTCTGAGTTAGAATCTGTGAGAAATGTGTCTGTCAAATCTTTAGAACTTTCCAAGCTGCTGTGAAAGGATATTTTTCAGTGGTTTCCAGAATGGAGGAAAAGCAGTTCTATCATTGGGATGACATCAGAAACACTGCTGGCTTAAAACCAAATTCTGCTAAAAGGTCAAGATTTTCCTTTAAAATCTTCATAAAGTAACTGCTGAATTTGTTATAGTTTAACATCAATGAAAGAGCATTTTTCTGTTAGTTTTATATAGAAATATCTGAATAGTTTTTTGCAGAAATGTTTGTAAAAATTAAATAAATCTTTTACCTGACATACAACCAGTGGAGAAAATTTCACTCCAAATATACAGTTTGGGCAAAGTTAAAAAGAGCTTCACTTGGAAACGTTGAATAAGAATTATCAAGGAAGAACAACTCCAAAGACACTATGAACTCCAACTATAATAAAATCTTTTTTTGTATTAGGTTATCAGCTATGTTATTACCAATGAAAGGGAGTATTAAGCATCTGTCTGTTTTCCTTTCAAAGAGTTAACATGAAGGATGTAATATAAGGGCTTTAAAAATATCTGTCTTATGTTAGTTTTCTTTGTAAAAGATGTGACAGGCTGGGTAAGTATTTAATTTTTTCATGCACATATTCCTTTACCCAGGAATGGCCACCCAGCCAGATGGATGGCTGCCTTGCTACTGGTCCCCAGAGGCTCAGTTAGATGGGATCATCTGAAGGGGGGAACTGCCAGTCTCCAGGGGCTGTTGAAATGGCAGAGAAGGGAGGATTGTGAAAAGTTTCAATTGTCTCACCAAACCAAAAGTAGAAGGAGGGACAGAGGGAGACAGCTAGTGTCGGGATCATTAGTTTGTCAGAGTGACCCCGAGAAAAGTTCCAAAGTCTCTTTTCCCAGCCCGGCGCTTAAAGAAGGAGTCAGAGCTCTTCATCTCTCGGTCTCAAGGTTATTTATTAATTCTTATCTAAAAAATTTTCTTTCTGCCCAGCAGAGATCTGCTCAGCAGGGCAGCCACGAGCACTCTGCCCACTCACGGGGCGGTCGCGTCCTTTTATAACAAAAACTACGTATATCATATTTACTTTTTATTCCCAATACTTTTTACCCTTATTGACAAGTGTACCTTCACCATAAACCAATCCCCAAGTGCCAGCATCACCACGGAAGATGGAAGACAAGAAGAAGAAAGAAGAAGCATGAGGCACGCCCCGATTCCTCCATCTTGTCTCCATAACCCCCCTGTACAGGGATATAACCCCCTTGTACAGTATCCTAAAATACATAATTCACCCTGTGATAATTTCACTAATATTCTACTTAAACTCTTGTGGCTTGCTGATCTTCATAGAAGGTTGGTATTTGCTCCATGGGCCATAATCAAACTCACAGAGGCATTTTGGGCTCTGTGCCAGGGTCTCTGAGACCCCTGGCAAGGGTCTTGGCTGCTCAGGACAGCCAGAGGGATGTCCTGAGTCCCGACAAGCTAGCATGAAAGCTGCAGTGGTAGAGAGCAAGTCACAAAAGGGGCTCAGGCAGAGAGAAACCAGTTTTTATAGCCAGCCTGGAATTTGTCATTGAAAAACAGCATTCTCTAAGGACATGAAAGGAAGTGGGGAGATTTTTGTTGCTTTTTTAAAATATTGTTTTCAATTTTCATTACTTTAAAATGCCTGTTTTCTAGTTTCCATTTCTATTAAAAAACCCAAAATCTTCTGAGCTTTAGAGTGCATGTAAGGAACTGAGGAGAAAAATCCCCCTCAGAAACTTATTTTGATGTTCTATCTTAAAGAATTTATTTTAAAAGGATACTCTTTCCCAATACGAAACTTCATCAGAACAATTAGGTAAAGGATGTGTTAAGTATTTAATAGGATTCCCGTTATTGTTCTGAAACAACAACCAATTAGTGTAAAGAACATTTTACATTGGAAAAATTGGAAATAGTATTATAAAATTAACTCAAATCTTCTCTATAGAATATTTAGCATAGGATTAAGATGTGGACAAATATATTTCTGGTTTTAATTGAACAGACTGAAAGCAAAACCGTTTGGCAGATGTATAGCCCAGTATCTTGTAGTGAAATTTAAAGAGTGATGACAACATGTAAGAATTTTTTAGCATACTAATAACATAATTTAAAGGCAGAAGCAATTTGTTAAGGATTAAATTGCATACTCCATATATACAGTAAAAATGTTTTATCCCCCTCAAAATGTTTTATTTTCTTAGGGAGAGTATACATGTTAATTGAATAATAAACTTAAAAATAGCATTTTGAAAGCATTTTATTCTATTGTCTGGATTACAAATTCAAAACACTGACAGACTAATCCTGCTCATATTAGGTATACAATGCATGTTATGGCATAATTGTGCTTTAAATGTACTTGATAGATTTTAGCATGCACTTTAAATGTCATGGTACTATGAGAAGCAGCTGTAAAAAATGTCATCTTGGTGCTTCATATTTATGCTATGACTTCCACAGGAGGTTTGAAAGTCTGAAGGAGTGTTAACTGCCACTATTGCCATCTCAGGATGGTGTGTTAATATCTTTTTCCCTGACATCCTTCCCCCCTACCACTGTCAATTATGACAGAGATGGTCTCCAGGGATTACTGACAATTTCCTTGATGATGTGTGAGAGCTGCCATTGCCCACTTGGAGCACTGACAGTGACTGAAAGGCGTGTGTCTTGGCTGTTAAGTGTGTTTAATAGCAGCATGCCATTTTCTGTCATCTCCTGTACCTTGAGAAGAGTCATATTGTCTCCATATGTCTGTTCATGACAACTTTCTGTGTCAGTGTGGCAGAAGTTCCACATGTGCACATGTGTCTGCACGTGTGTAGCAGGAGCAGCGGATTGTATGGGATTGCTCATTGTGCTCGCTGTGTGCATGCCAGGAGTTAAATGGCATTGATCAGGATTACTAAGGTGCTAATAAAAGCAAACCTGTGCCAGACAGGGAGAAATTAGTCACATCTGAGACTCCTTTTTTAAATAGTGGTGCTGAATCTAGTTTGATTATATTGTGAAATTAATCACAAGAAATATAGTCTTAAATTTATATAATATCACTAGTGGTTCAAATCAGAGGAGGATTCATTTTAGCCTTTTGCATTGGGTTTTGAAAATTACCTAGTACTTCCAGGGATGATTTTCTCCAGAACCTGCAAAGAAGAGTATTTATAGTTCTGAAAAACTTTTGAAATCATGTATATTGTGTAAATTAGCCAAGTACACAGCCATAGCTGATCCACCTATGAAGGACTTTATCAGAATTTCCTCAGAGTCAACACTCATATTCGTTTTTACTAGCGTTTGAAAAAAATTCCCTCTAATCTTTCTATAAGTCAATTACTAAAATTTAGGTATATTGTCAAACATTTATACTTGTAACATGGTAAAAGGAATTATTAATTTTATATTTTTATCTTTCTATCAGTATTATTCATATCCACATGGTAGTGAGCTCATTAAAACAAGCAAGAAGAACTGCAGATTTTCAGAATAACCTGAATTTCCCAAATTCCATGAAACACCTCTTCAAATTTTTGTGGTTTTATGCAGGGAAGAACCTGAAATTGCACTCTGAAATTGTTTCTCATTTCAGGTCTATAAAATCTCAATGACTGATCTGTTGTATCTCTAACATCTTGTAGTTAAAGCACTGAGCCAATTTTCATGAGATCTGGATTAAATTTCTTATTGTAAACCCCTTGAGTGGGTGTGATTTGGTTTTTCAGTTCTTCATACTTGCTTTTCCTGAATTTATAAAAATATACACTATATTTTCTGGACTGGAAGACTATGTAGTAATAATTCCTATTATGTATTCATAGTACAGTTTGATGTAACAGCCTGATTTTGGGTATTAGTTAGGGATAGAGTCTCTAGATGTCCGTTTCATGTACAGGTTTTTTAACTTTCTTTCATAGTAAGCTGTAGATCTCTGTAAATTGATACTTAGGAATAATGCTTTAACTCTGGAAAAAACTATGCAATTGATTTAATAAAAAAACCAAACTTATTGGAATATGTTTGGTTTTAATTAAATTTCTACACATGAATGTTAATTAAAATTCACTTCTACTGATAATAACATTATTAACATGTATGCAGTGTACAGTTAACAGAAACAGAAATAGAGGCAATTAGTGAAATTAGGTGTTTTCTCTGCCAGAAAGGAATGTCCCAAAGAGTAATTGCTTATATTCATATATTCTCTGTAGATATCACTAATAGCATCATTAAATCAATATAGCACCACTTTAGAAACACTAAACAGATTTAATGACTGGGGACTTTATAGGAATGACACTTTTTTATTTTCTTTTTAATTGTGTATGACTGTCAATAGAATTGGGCATTTTCATATGGCTGTCAGGACCTGACTCTATTTTACATCACAGAAACTAATTAATGTATGTGGAAGTGTGTTGCTTTTCAGGTGTTTTTGATACACTTGTTCTCTTATTAAATGTCAGCTGTGTACACATGTATGTTCATCTAAAGGTTCACAGCTATTTTCTCAGAAATTAAATTTTGGTGTTGTGAATAATTATGTAAGATTTCCTGCTAATACAATATCTAAATATTGCCAGTTTAGTACATAATATGAGCAAGTCTAAACTTTTATAATGTAAGTAGGTCAGTGCAGAAATGTCCAAGTTTACAGTTTTTGACCTTGCAGGATACTAGGTGACAAAGCAACAGAATCTGTGTAGCGATGATTTAGGATTTTGCACCAGATCCTAGCGATTTACTCACCCATGCCAAAGTGAGCATTCCCCATCTTCAGGCTATATATTCTGCAGGCATCCCTGCCAATGGATCCACCTGGGACCAGCCTACAACCTTGGGAGAGCAGTTTACCCTGTTGGCCCAGTCCTCAGCAGCATTTAAGACCCCTTTCCAGGCCCATTTGGACCAAAGTCAATCGCAATCATCACAGCTTCCCTTTCTTTGGGATGCATTCATTATGTGAGTATCTAGACAGCTCCACCTGTAATGCCCACCTAACATTCTTATTTTAGGACAAATTAAATTGTCCATCAGATACAGCAAAGGAGAGGGGGTGTGTGTGGGGAGGTCTGAGGAACATCTGATCGTTTTTTGTTGCCTTCACAGACACTATTTGAGTTATTGTACGCAATTTAACATTTTAATGTCTTTTCTGGGTGCTAGAAATGATGACAAGAATAGACAAGTGGGGAAAAACACTTTTTGCTTTTCAGAAAATCAAGTAAAACCAACACTAAATACATTTAGTTATTTAGCCCTGCTCTGCCCCTTCTGTACTGGGGAAGGAACGAGGGGCTTCGATGGCTCTAAGTGCTTCTAAGGTGCTCTGTGGTGTACATTGGGAGATTGTGTAACCCACCATCCTATCCACACAGTACAACCACACCAAAACCCTTGGAATTCCAAATCTTCCTCTTTTAGTAATATCTCAACTGCAGTTCTACAGGATTGATTCTCCTTACACTTCTGTGAGACAGATACAGTAAATAAATTTACGGAGGGAAATGCCATGACAGAAGAGATAAAAGGTTTCCCCAGAAGCATTACGCTCCATGTGAGAGAATTTACAATTTAGCAAGCCTGACTGCCAATTCCTGCATTCAGACCTCAAATCCAAAAGACTGCTTGAAATTTAGATACTTCTTTTATTAATATAAATAGTATGTTATTATTTCAATTAAGTTGAACTATATTTGCTATCATCTCTTGGGCAGAAAGATGTAAGAGATATGTGCTGTAAAAATCCTTCTATGGATAAAACTGTAGTAAAAATCAATGTCAGGAAAATTAGGTGTGTGTGATTAGGGAAGCTAAACATGACATTACATTACATGAAGGGTCACCTTGTACTGATAGAGCAAGTTGACTGATGGAAGTCAACATTAGGCAGTGTTTATGCTAACACAAAAAGAAAAGTAGAATTAATATTGAATTACTGGTATTTATATATTATCAATATGACTTTATATGCCTGACTGTTGTACTTCTGGAAGGACAATGAAAGATGCTGACGAGTCTTTACATTTAATTTTAAAAGGTGAAACTTAACAAGCATGCACTTAGGACTGCTAAATGTTACACACCTTGATGGTGGTTGGAGAAGCATGTGGCAATACTGGGGCTTGCAGAAGATGCTGCTCTGTATATATGTTATCAAAATGTTCTGCAGGGGCATTCAGCTCTCATAAGATTCCAGGCCCACAAAAAAACATGCAGGAAATGGAAGAAAACATGATACACAGAGAACATGAAGTGAACTGAATAAGAGTTTAAACTTCAAGCAATGTACAGCCAGATGGTAATTATCTCCAAGTTTTATATGCAGTGTACAGACTTTCAGTTATTTCCCTTTTCACCTCTTCACACGCCATCTTCATGACTTACTGGCAATGGATGCCGTGGACATCCAGTCAATGTCATTTCAAAAACCTCTTAGCTGGGGAAGAATGGCTTAGGCACATTCTTCCTTTTAAGAGCTAATATCCTTCCTAGAGGCCAGTGCTTAGAACCATAGAATCATTTAGTTTGGAAAAGATTTTTCAGGTCATTCAGTTCAACCATTAACCCAGTTCTGCAAAGTCTGCCACTTAATCATGTCCCCAAGCGCCACATCTACACATCTTTTAAATTCCTCCAGGGGTGGTGACTCCACCACTTCCCTGGGCAAATTGTTGCAGTTTTTAACAACTCTTTAAGGAGAGAAATTTCTTGTAATATCCAGTCTGAACGTCCCCTGGTGCAAACAGAAGTTGTTTTCTCTTGCCCTGTCTCTTGTTATTTGAGAGAAGAGATTGGCCACCACCTGTCTATAACCTCCTTTTAGGCAGTTGTAGAGAATGATAAAGTTTCCCCTGAGCCTCCTTTTCTCCAGACTAAGCAACCACAAATATTCAAAAATCCTCACTTCTACATCCAGGAAAGGAAAATTAACCTGAGAATTTGAGCAGAAATGTTCAGTTTCAACTGAGGCGCAAAGCTTCTTACAGAGTGTCTGAGAACATGAGAAAATAGAGCAGAAATTTTCCTGTACAGACAACCAACAATGATTATATTGCACAGAGCATCATGAAGCCAAGTAAACATTCTAACTGGGTCTGGGAAATTAAATATTCCTTCTTTTGGGGAATCTGAATGTATTTTGCCTAAGGCTTCCTTTCTCCAATCTTTTTGTGAGGAATGAGGGGGTTAGCCATGATATTGCCTATAATTCCAAGATCTGGAACAGTGCTGGAATAGAACCTGTGTGATACCTGCTATTAGTGCCTTTAGACACTGTGGAGAGATACTTACTGTCACTCTCATTCATACTGACCTACAGTTTATTTTATTACTGTTCTCACAGATTAGTAACACAAACCACATGATGTAGTGGGCATTTCTAGGGGACATTTCAATTAAATTACTACTGAATATACAAATTCTATGAAATCATAAGGCATTAGGGACCCTAATTTGTAGCCTACAAGGAAGTTTAAAAAGGGTATTTAAAGTCACCTTGGAGTTAATTGAAAAATAAAACAAACATAGTAGATTAATAAAACAACCTCACTAATCTATCACTGTTTTATGGAGAGAAGGGATCAAAAAAATTACTGCCTGTCTAAAACACACCTTCTGAAGAAAGAATACAACTTCTAAAATTGAGTAATGGAATTCTTACAAGTGGAAACTACATAAAAAATAAAGTAGAATCCTAAAATATTTTTACCACTTTAATCCATAATTATGTAAATTAATGATACAATTCTAACAAGCAAAGTAGTAGCTTTACATGACAAAGTCTAAAATATGCTACCTTGAATTCTACATAGCTGCAATCTGTTCTGGTATCCAAAAATGTTATAGTGTAAAAAAATGTGAAATTTTACATTATCTACTGTTGGAGTATTTTTAAATATAAAAAGAACACTAACTACAGTTATAAAACAAATCAAATAATACATTTAATTTTTATATAATCTAAGTTTACTAGTAAGCATATATACTACAAAGTAAGAACATATTTAATAAAGAGTGAGAGCATGTATAATAAAGTAAGAAATCTTTATAATCAATGTTTTTGTGTTCCTAGATTAATATATTTGAAGACAATATTTGGATATCAATGCAGCTCTGTTCTATTCAGTCTCATTCCTGCCGCCATAGGTCTGTCACATAACAGGTGGCATATGGGCAAGCAGCTGAGTTGTAACTGGATGCATCAGACTGTCCCAGGGCTGCCAACTGCAGCATGGGGATGCTGGTTTATATTAGTTCAGTAAGTTGGGAGTGCATAGAGTGTGCTGGCACGGAGCCTGCTTCCTTGGCAGGTGTGATCCAAGCACCCTGCCATGTATATGCTGTTCTGGGAATATCCTGTCAGCACTGCCATATTTCTCAATCACAAGAAAATATCCATATTCTTCAAAATGTACAACTATGTGTGGAAGTTCACACCTCTGCAAGAATGTCTCTGATGCCAACAAATTGCTAGATGGCAAGCCATGAATGCATTATTTATGGTACAAAGCAAGATGAAGGCGTGAGGAAATAGAGTAAAACCATGGAAGCTGAATTCTAGAAAAAAATACACTGATTAAAAATGAAGAATTTGTACTCTCCTAGTTCTCCAAAGGAGGACAATACATAGGCACAGTGCTAATGTCTTGTCTGCATGCACAGATATTGGGTGTCCAACTGTCTGTCAAAAAGTTTTAAAAAATCATGCTTTACTCTAACATTTTGCATTCATCTTCTTTTCCATAGCTTGATTCTTTATTGTTTCCCTTCTCTGTGAAAATACAGTCTTCTAAAACTAGCATTCCTTTCCTTCGCTTTCATTCTCAGAGAACATGAGTACTTCTATCTTCTACTGTCAAATCATTAAACAGTCCTTCTATGCTATTGTGTGATCAAAATTGGAATGGGGATTGGCTTTCCCAGGCCCTCTCCTTGTCCCTTTCTTCTCTGAATTGATGTCATCTGCCAGGCACCTGGAGTTCAGCACTGGGGACAGCTCCTGAGTCACATCCATGTCCCTGATGCTGACTTGTTTTGTGATCTTCAGAGATGACAGACTAAGGCAAAAATTGTACTTCTAATAAATAATTCAAACTGGAATTCTAGCTCATGGACCTGCTGAAAAGTACCATACACTATTACACTAAAAAATGGGAAAGTACTGGATATGCCAAAAGTAACAGAGAAGGTTTTTTATTCTTGTCCTGGCATGTACTGGCAGTCTCATATCTCATCCTCCAGCTGCTGGGAGTAGGAGGCTGCCTCTGTTCCTAGAACAGTCCTATTAGAGTATTTTTTTAGTCTAGGTTTTTCCATTTGCAAAATGAATTTACATATTCTTCAAGGCCAGGAAATTTAGTTACTACATATATATATAACTGATGCAAGTTTTTATACCAGGAGAAAATTTCTTATCCTCATCCTCATCCCCATCCCCATCATTGAACTGAACATCATCTTCTTTCATGTTATTATTATTCATCTCTGTTTTCTGTTATACTGTACAAGGATAATACCTTTCTCCTCTGTAAATATGCATCCTTTTTTCCCTGGACCAGCCCGTTGCTGCACCCAATTTCCTTCATTTGCCGGCTATGAAACAGTTGCAATAACCTCTTCTGTAACCAGTTTTCTTGCAATTTTGTCTTTTAGTATAAAATGTTTTGAGAGGTTTGTTTGAAAGATGAGGTATGAAAATTAATTAAATTTTACTGGTTTATCCTGGAGCAGATGTTGCGCTGAGTTAATTCCCCATTTTCTGCCTTCTAGATTTGACTTGTCATCTCTTTAAACAGATTTCTGTCCTTCTGCTTTGGTTGGAGTTTCTTTTGTTTTGTTTTGGTTTGATTTTTTAACATTGTGGTTTTATTCAGTACACAAAACAACTCGCACTTAGCGGTTTTCAAAAACATTCTTTTTTGGTAGTGTCCTACTCGCATAAAATACAAACTAAACCAAAACAAAGCCCTGAGAATAATGGACCCACAGAATGCAATTTCCTCAACAAAGAACTCACAATGAGCATGAGAGTCACCACAATTGAAGAGACACACATGGAAAGGGCCAGATGCAGGAAAGTACCTAACACAGGACCATTCTCTTTGGTACATTGATCTCTACGGCTAATTTCTAAAATTTCCAACTCTGAGTCTTTATGCCAACTGGTAAAAAAATCTGTCATGTGTTAAATAAGCTGAGGATCTGTTTTGCCCTCTAGATTTATATTAATGAGGCAGTAATGGTGTCAGAATGTTATGTGGGACCACCTGACTAATCAAATTAATATGTATACAAGGGGCTCTGCATATGATATTATGATTTTAAAGCTCTGTGCTGGCCTATATGAAATGGACAGAAATTCTTCAGATTTGCACACAGCAGTATTGCTATTTGTGGATGGACAACCTCTGGCTCTTTAAGTCATCCAATCAAAAAAAGCTCTGGCAGGGCATTGTTCAGCCCTCTGTTCACATCAATAGGTTGGATCCTGACAGGAAAAGAAAAGGTTTGATGCTCAGATGGTGTTCTCAGACTATTCTTTCTGCATGGGTGAAAGACTGTAATCCACAGTTAGGAAGGTATGACCTCACTGAAGTCAGTGTGAGTTTTACGATTTACTTAGTGGGAACTGTGTTTGATGCCTGCTTATTAGTACTCTCAGAACTAAAATGTTCACAAAATAAAGAAATGTATGCAAACAACATCAAACAAACAGTTCTGCAGGAGCTTTTTTTTTCTGTCAAACTAGCTGCCCTCACTCACAGATCATTGGAAAAGAGGTAAAACTGGAAAATCAGTAGGACTCTCAGCCTTTTGTGGATTATAAACAAGACAAACACATAAATTCCAGAGAAATATACAAGAAAAATGAATCAGTGACACTTGGAGAAAAAGGGTGACAATTCTAACTACACTTTCTCAGCCCTGTTTCATACCTCTTCTTCCTTGCCACTGGTCTTTAAAGACTGTTTTCTTCCTTTAAGAAATCCCATCTCTTGCCAGTTATTTCTCACTTAGATTTGTAATACACTGTAATAATATGATTTGTTATGATGTTAAATGATTGTGCAATCACAAATTAAGGATTATGACTTTGGTGGGGGATGTAATGATAAACTCTTCTAAAAATCAGAAATATATGGACGTGAGGCAACATGTACTGACAGGTTTCTGCAAAACTGTGCAAGGTATCAATTTGCAAATAAAGCTATCACAGGGATTTACTTATTCCTTTGAAATGACTGTGAATGCTTTTAATTTGTTCTTTTTATTTCTGTGTTTTTGGTAAGATTGCAGTCTTCAGAATGACAGAACATTTGAAAATACCCAGTTTACTGGGTAGCTATCATATGGATAGGTTTTCCCATTATTACCCATGGCATCCTGGTACCACTCATTCTCTCATAGGAAAAGTATGGTGGTGTGTCTGTGATATTGTTTTGCTTCTGGAGATGGCCTGCTTTTGCTTAAAATTTTTTTTCTTTCCCTCAGAAATCTGATTACTATTCGTTGTTGGTTGTTCAAGTTGGCAGCGACAAAATGACAAAAAGTCCAAAGGTAATCAAAAGAGACTTCAGGGCTCTGGAACAATTGGTAGAGGGATCAAGAGCAGAGGAAGTAATTTCCTTGAGTCTTCCTGTAACAAGAAATAATATTTATTGGAATAGGGAGATCCACTAACCAGGTCAATGCATGGCTCTGAGGTTGCTATCAGCAGAAAAATTTTGGGTTTGTTGACCATGGGATGATCTATTCAACACGTGGTCTACTGACACCTGATAGGTTGCCCCTATTGAAGAGGGGAAAAAAGAGTTCTAGCACAGGAGTGCTAGTGGGACCTGTTGACAGAGCTTTAAACTAGCTTGGAAGGGGGAAAGGGACAAAATCAGGCTGGCCAGTGATGAGCAAGGGGACAGTGTATCAAAACTTGAGGAAACCAGCACTTCCTCAATATGGCTCAGGTGGTGTTGGCTATGATATAGAACACCTGCAATATTTCTACACTAATTCCTGCAGCATGAGGAACAAACAAGAGGTGCCCAAAGCTGTGGCCCAGTTCCAGAGATTTGATATCATTGGCATACGTGCACCTGGTGGAATGAGTCCTGTGAGTGGAGTGCCCTGTGGGGCAGTTACACGCTCTTCAGGACAGATAGGTGGGGCAGAAAAGGTGGAGGGGAGGCACTGTATGGAATAGGTTAGAATGTATGGAGCTCACATGTGGCAATGACACAGTTGAGAGTCTCTGGATAAGAATCAAGGGGTAAACAGTGTGGATGATCACCATGGGAATCTTCTATAGACTGCCTAGCAAGGACAATGACCCTTACAAATGATGTTTTGAGGTACTAAGGGACACTTCCATGTTACCTGCCCTTGTCCTTATAGGGAATTTCAACTTGTCAGAAATTACCTAGGATCATCACTCAGATGTCACAGCCTGGGGCAGAAAATTCCTAAAAAATCTGGATTACAACTTTATGGAACAGATCTTAAGGGAGTTTATAGTTTTTATATTTCCCTTGGTGGTAAGGGTGTGTCCTGCTTAGCTCCCTTGCTCTCGCTGCCGGGCCGAAGGCTACAGCTGTAGTTATTTCCCACAGAGGAGCCTATGGCTAGTTATGGAATGCAGCACACGAGCTCTTGGGGAGTCCAAGCAGGAAAGGAACCCAGTTACCTTTGGCAGAGAAGCTTACAGCGTCAGTGAAGAAAGAAGCAGTCTCTGTTGTAAGTTCAGTCCAGGTTTAATAGATGCATAAGGGGTCCCTGTGGTGGTTCTAGGACCCACCTGGGGAGAACCTCTCTGGTGGAAATCGCAGGGGCAACAGAGCAAGGAGCACATGTTCTCTGTCTTTTTCAAGCCTCGGATTAGGGGTGGGGAAGGACAGGTAAAAGCCAATCAGATGACAGGGGATGTCTCAGGTAGATTTGATTGATAGGCAGCTAGGTGGGAGGAAGAAGGGGGAGGGGGCAGGAGAGAGAGTTGCGTAACACTGCAACATCTCCCCCTAGTTTTGTTTAAAAAGAAAACGGAGCTTATGGTGTAGAGTGCTCGCCAAACCAGGGTTGGTAAATTAGTTCCTCCTCTATAGGAGGTTCAGTGTTTTCCACTGAGGGTTTTATGTTGTTTAATGGAGTACTAAGGGTTTCTAAATGGTAAACTTCAGGAGGGGGAGATGAGCTTGAAATTAACTTGAGAACCATGCGCTTGATTAGTCCAAAAACAATGCTAACAACTACAACAATGATAATTATTATAAACAATCCTGAAATTACAGTTTTCAGAATAGATCCCAACCAGCCCGAGAGTCCCCAGCCTTTGAACAGTCCACTCAGCCAGTCGTCAGTTTCTCGCTTGATGTCGCTCACCATGGTTTTCATCTTGTCAATCATGGCGTGGATGTTCTCTGTCTTTGATGACAAGTTGAGGCAGCAGAGACCTTCAAATTCTTCACAGCGATGGTTGTGCAGAAGGAGCAGATAGTCTATGGCTGCCCTATTCTGAATGGTGGCTTGTCTGGTAATTTCCTCATCTGATAAGAGGTCACTCAGGGCAGCAGAAGTAAGGTTTGCCTGTTTAGCAACCCAGCATTCTAATCGGCCTAATTCTCCCATGCTTTTTGCTGCTGAGACCCAGGGGAGAAGGACAGTAATTGCAGTGGCTTTAGGCCTAGACCAGTGAACAATTTCTGAATTACAGTCAGGGTCTAATTGCCTTAGGTCTCTTTTTTGGATAGCCAATGTATGTGTGTTGTTTTTTGCTTGCCAATGAATTAGGTTTGTTCGATTTGGGGTTAACAGGCTCAGCTTGCCAAACGTACATGGACCTCCGAGCAGACGAGGAGGGAGACCTGCCCATGCTCTGTCCCCACATATCAAAAACATGCCTTTTGGGAGTTCACGAGGCTTGTAATCACTACCTGGTGAATGCATGACTAGGACAGAATTTTCACACCAGTTTTTGTCAGTATAGTGTGGGTTGCTAGGGTCAGAATAGGTGTCTCGTTTACCATTCTGATATGGCAATTGGGAATTGAATTTAAAGTGAATGCAAAAGGTTGCATTCATGGAGCCCAAGAGATGGAACTCTTGTGGCTCCCTCTCTGGCACTGGTAACTTTCTCGCCCACTCGCGCCAAAACAGTAAGGGATTGTCAGCAGGATAGTGGCCCGGAGAAGGAGCGAGTAAGTTAACTTCATTTAAGGCATTCCACATTTCATTTGGGAACTCTGAGGATTTAAAGGGAACTCCCACTAGGCAAGTTGAGAGGGGGTCAGAGGCTGTTGCTGTGGAGAGACAAATGTGATCTTGTCCAAGGGCTCTGGCTAAGGTGGTCTATACATTCGCTTTGGGCTGAGGGACTATCCAGGAGATCGCTGGAGAAATGATCACAGGTAGGATGAGGAGCAGGCTCGGTCTCATGGCGTCTCGAGACTGCACACGAGCAGCAGGATCTAAACCAGTAAAAGGAAACTTAAAACAAACATATCACAAGCTGTTTCAGATAGGAGGCTTAATGGAATTTCCTCCAGAGAACGCGTGTGGCGTTTTCTTCTCCAGGCAGCGTTAGCAACCTGGGGCACTTCTGTAGATTTCTCTGAGACTTTGGGAACATAGGGCTTTACCCACTTGGAGGGAACCCATTTTAACCCAGAGGGGGTGGACACACAGGCGTATCCACGTCCCCAAGTGACTAAGTTGTAAGGTCCCACCGTTTTCCAAGTCTCAGGGTCTTTTACCAAAACCGGAGGCCTTTCTTTTAGCTTCAAGTGCCTGCTCCCCCCAAAGTGGCGCAGGATAGGCGGGTTCAGGTTGTCAAAAGAACAATTCAGAAAATTTATCGTGAATAATGCCCTGGACAACCGGATGTAGGGGGGTTCCACCTTCAGAACCTGTTGTTGTTGTTCCAGGACTCTTTTAATACTGCAGTGAGTCCTTTCCACTATGGCTTGACCTGTAGGGGAGTAGGGGATGCCAGTTTTGTGCTCTACTCCCCATTGCTGCAGGAAGCTCCCGAATTCCTTGGATTTATAGGCAGGGCCATTATCAGTTTTCAGCTCCTTGGGGATGCCCATGAAAGAAAAAGCCTGTAAGAGGTGCTTAATGGCATCATTAGATGACTCTCCTGTGTGGGCAGAAGCATAGACAGCTCCAGAAAAGGTATCCACACTAACATGAACGTATTTCTGCCGTCCAAATGACTGTATGTGTGTGACATCTGTTTGCCACAGTTCACAACTGTTTAACCCCCTAGGGTTTGCCCCTGCAGTCAGCGTAGGGAGTGCATGTTGTTGGCAATTTGGGCATGTGTCCACAATCGCTTTGGCCTGTTCTCGAGTGATGTTAAACAGACGAACTAGGCCAGGTGCATTTTGGTGGAAAAGCTGGTGGCTGATTTTTGCTTGTTCAAAGACATTAGGAAGAGTGGCCATCACTGCAGGTGCAGCAAGAGCATCTGCCCTCCTGTTACCCTCAGCGATGAACCCTGGCAAGTCGGTGTGTGACCTGACGTGCATCACATAAAATGGTTGCTCTCGGCTAGTGACTAACTTTACAAGTTTTGAGAGCAATTCAAACAGTGTGATGTTAGACACTTCTTGCAGTGTGGCTTGGTCTGCTCTGGATACTACTCCTGCTACATATGCGGAATCTGTAATCAGATTAAATGGTTCTGAGAATCTTTCAAAAGCTCTAACAACAGCAGCCAATTCAGCAACTTGAGGTGAACCTTCCACCTCAGCAATGTCTGTCTCCCACTGCTGGGTTTGAGGATCCTTCCAAGTCATAACAGACCTGTGGGACTTCCCAGATGCATCTGTAAAGACAGTCAGAGCCTTTTTTAAAGGTCTCTTACTCAGAGCGCTTCTCAATTTCAGAATAAATTGAACCTCTTGTTCAAACATTTTGTGGGCAGGCCGGTGGACAGAAATTTGTCCTGAGTAGGAATCCAGAGCAAACTGCAATACTTCATTTTCTCGAAGCAATTGTTCTAATATTTGCATAGAATTTTGACCTGATTTTAACTCAGTTGGAATGTGAATGCACTCAAAGTCACATCCTGCTAGCTCCCTGATCCGGGTCCTTGCTTTCCGGATCAGTTCTGCTACCAGCTCCTGAGGCTTTGTCATTCTCTTGGGCCGTTTGTGACTGAGGAAAACCCATTCTATGATCAAGAGAGGGTCCCTCTTGTCCTGGCTCTTTTTAGGTGTGCCCTTTGCCTTATGTGTATGTTTTTCCTCCCACTGGAAAATGATTCCATGGAGATGTGGCAACTTACCTAAGATGATAAGTTTGAATGGCAGGTCAGGCCGGCATCGGTGAGCCTGTCTTGTGGACATTGCAATTTGAACCTTTTCTAGAGCTTTCCGTGCTTCTGGGGTAACAGACCTAGGAGCACCTGGGTCCTCTCCCCCTTTCAATAAATTGAAAAGAGGGGCAAGGTCTTCATTAGTCAGACCGAGCCATGGTCTTACCCAATTCAAGGATCCACACAGCTTGTGGACATCCGCAAGGGTCTTGATGTTTGGATTGATTTCTAGTTTTTGAGGAACAATTGTCCTGTTTCCAATTTCTAGGCCCAAATATTTCCAAGGTGGCATCTTTTGAATTTTCTTTTCCTGGAGCTCGAATCCTGCAACAATCAATGCATCGATTGTTAGGTCAAGGACATGTGTGAGTAGATCATCATTGGGGGCACACACAAGGATATCATCCATATAATGATAGATGATGGCCTTTTCTGCAGCTGCACGGACTGGGGAAAGCAGGGAAGAGACATACCACTGGCAGATAGCTGGGGAGACTTTCAGACCCTGAGGAAGAACTGTCCAGTGGTACCTTTTCATAGGGGCTTCCATGTTGATGGTTGGGACTGAGAATGCGAAACGCGGTGCATCGTCAGGGTGCAGGGGGATATGGAAAAAACAATCTTTAATATCAATAACAGCTAATTTCCAGTCCTGGGGAAGCATTGTTGGGGATGGCATACCAGGTTGGGGAGAGCCCATATCTTCAATGACATTATTAATTTGTCGGAGGTCGTGGAGGAGCCGCCATCTCTTTTTGTCAGCTTTCTGAATGACAAACACTGGAGAATTCCACGGGGACATGGTCTCCACAATGTGACCCTTTTTCAATTGCTCTTCCACTAGCTCCTCAAGCGCCTTTATTTTTTGTTTATTTAGCGGCCATTGTTTCACCTGAACTGGGTTGTCTGTTTTCCACTTCAGTTTTTGGGTGAGGCGCTGTTTTTCAATGGCCGCTGTACAAAAATCCTGTGGGGAGTCTGGAATATTAATTGTGACACCCCACTGAGCCATCAAATCTCTCCCTAACAAAGGTTCTGAATAATCTAACACAAATGGACGGATATTTGCCATTTGTCCGTTTGGTCCTTCAATTTGGACAATATTTCTGGATTGTTTTGCCAATTGGATGCCTCCCACACCTTGAACATGACCAGTAATGTCTTGCAAAGGCCAATGTGCTGGCCAGTCTCGTACTGGGATCACTGTGCAGTCTGCACCTGTGTCTACAAGCATCTCAATGCGTTTGGACTCCTCACCTCCACTGACATTGCACCATAATTTAGGTTTGTGAGTTCCAATAGCTTGGACTCGGGCGACTGTGGGCCCTTGTTTTTTGGTGGTTTCAGGTAAAAATGGCACAGGGATAGCTTGTGCAACAATTTGACCTTTGGGAAGAAACAAAGGTGGGTGAATACAATGCAGCCCGAGAACGAATTGCTCAGGATCTGACGTTGTCATTCCTGGAGCAATTTCAATCTCATGTGGTGTGTGTTTGGTGTCCCCAACGATGATGTACTTACAGTGAATTCGATGCCAAGTACCGTTCTGTTCCGGATTGACAGAGACAAAATGCCAGTCAGTATCTTTCAGCTGGAGTGATTCTGTCAGCTGCAACCTGTAAGGCTCATTGACAGAATATGTGGTTAACACTGGATCACTTGAATTATAACAAAGGCTATTTTGTTTAGCATTTAACACTGGATGAGCAGATGTGATCTTTGAAGCATCTGCTTCACTTTTAGAAACAGTAACATTACCGCGCGCTTGGTTAGATTTGGTTTTTACATTCCCTTGGCCTGCTCTTTTTGTGTCTGCGCGCTGAGCAGGCTGGCGCTTACATTTCAGTTTTTTTGTTGTTGTTGACTTTCTGGGAGTGTTTGTAATTTCCCTCCCATGTTATTTCTAAATTCGTCAAATTGCTTTTTCAGGGGGCACTGGCTACTCCAGTGCCCAAGGTTACCGCAAAGCGGGCATGGCTTAGTGGGTACAACTGCAGCTGGTCGTCGCTGCTGCCCAGGGTGTTGCTGTGCTGAGGGAGTGGGCACAGCGGTGGCAACGGCGACACGCTGAGGTGGTCTTTGCTGCGGCTTTGATCTGGTGTCTTCAGTAACACTCATCAGAGGCACTTTCCTGTTACAAACTAGAAGCATATCTTTTAGTGTAGGGGGAGGTTCTAGAGGGAGGCTTAAAATTGCTGCTCGACACTGTTCATTTGCATTTGCAAATGCCATTTCTTCTAAAACTTCTTCCCTCGCATTCTCCTTTTTAACTTGGATTTCAATAGCTCTAGTCAACCTTTCTACGAATTTCAGAAAAGGCTCTGATGCTAACTGTTTGATATTACTGTAAGGCTCAAAGGGCCCTTCAGGTTGAAGGGAAAAGAAGGCCTTTTCAGCTGCTTCTTTTACCCTTTCGAGTACTGCTTCAGGTATAGCAGTTGCTTGAATTGAGGGAGAGGACCACTGCCCTTCACCGGAGAGATGTTCAATGGTAATTGGTATACCATTAGCATCTTTCGCTGTGTTTGGATCAGCCTGCAAACTTGGGAGAGCTTCTTTTAACAGTTGTTTCCATGATATTTCCCATAATTTAAATTCTGTAGAGGTCATAAGGCATGAGAAAAGCTGTTTTAAATCATGCGGGACAACTACATTTCTGCTTAATTCAGAATTTAAAAGACCACGGAAGTATGGACTGTATGGGCCATACTCTTTGTGGGATTTGCAGATCTCTTTAATTAATTGACGACCAAAGGAGTTCCAATTAGCATTTTGGGGTGCTCCCCCTTGCGCTGCAGGCTGATATGTAACAGGTGCAAATGAGTAAGTGGTACTCTGGATAGGGTATGCAGGGTCTTGCTCTGTATCCCTTGAATTGGAAGCATTGGGATAAAAGCAGGTTTGGGGACAGGCAGTGGGTGTGCCCGCACTGTGGGAACCTGGGCAGGGGGCGGTGACGCAATGGGAGTAAGGGGCGGGGTCAGGGGAAAGGCAGGGGGCGGGGTCACCGTGGGAAAAAGGGGCGGGGATACTGTGGGAAAAGGGGGTGGGGACACCAGGTGACGTCACTTCAGTAGACGCTCCCTGGGAGGAGTAGAGGGGAGGGGCAGAGGGTACAGCAGGAAAGGGAGGGGGAGGGTCCCCTGGCTGTTGCAGGGGTTTTTGGGAAGAAGATGTACAGGTTTTGGAAGATGCCACGAGGTCTCCTCCATCTTGGGTAGCCCCTAGGTACTGGGGGCCATTTTGGGGATCACTGCTCTCTGAGAATATAACATGTGCCCTGGGTTTCAGAGCAGGGGAAGCAGGGTTTTGGGGAGTTTTCCACAAGGCCTGGCCAGGGCTTTGTGGAACAAGGGGTTCAGGTATTTTAATTTGCTCTGGGAGTCGACTTCCCAGATCATTAGGAGGATTTGCTTCCCTTAAAATACCAAGTTTTGGGGTAGGGGGTTTGGGACAAGAAGAGGGGGACACAGGGAGAGCAGAGGTACACGGCTTAGAGTTTGGCTTTTTCTCCAGTTCCTTTTGTTTAAGTAAAGCAGTCCGAATTTGTAAACTCCAGAATACAAATTTAGCTGATGATGTTTTCCCAGACTGTCCCAAGGATATCAATTTATTTCCAACTTTATCCCAGAATAAAAGATTTTGGACTTCTTCAGGAGTAATTTGTGGAAAGTGGAGAAAAAGCCACCTTATAAACTTTTTCAATTTTCCTTTAGAGAATTTCACATTTGCATTAGCTAAAATTGAAATAATATGATAATACACTCCTTTTTGTTCTGTGCTTAATTTCGAGCCCATGTTTAGATGTAAATGGCACAGAACCAAGTCCCGCCGACCGAAAACAAGGCAAAAATCAGCTACCGATTTCAAAAGAGAAAAAACCCACGATTAAAAGGCGAAAACAGACGAAAGCTTTAACAATGTAACTGTATAAAGCACTTTTTAAAACTGTAGCGGCAGCAGGGAATTGGGACCCGCCCTGGTCACGAGGAGAGACGGGGCAAGGGAGATCCCCCCTCCCCCCAGGACCACGTGGAGAGACAAAGCTGAAGCAGCTCCCCGGCAGCACGTGGAGACAGAGACAAGGAATTCACCCCTCCCCCCGGCCACGTGGAGAGCCGAAACTGGGGTGGCTGCGCTCCACGTGGAGAGACAAAGAGAGAAAGATTCACCCCTCCCCCCGGCCACGTGGAGAGCCGAAACTGGGGCCGGCCACGCTGAGCCGCGCGAATTTTAAAAACAGTTATTACACACGCTACAAGATTAAGCTTACAGAGAAAACACCTTTCTTTTCGCAGGGGCTGCGCAGCCTAAAATGCAAAGAGCAAAAAGGAATTTGTCTCACAGCAGAGACGAATTTTGAGATTCTACCCCCGAAAGGAGAAGGAATACTCACGGAATCGAAGCTGTTGCAATGTTGGTCAGGCAGGCTTGTGTCTTCACTGAAATAGGACTTTCTTGGGCAGTAGAAAGCTACCCTATTTTCCCCTGGAAAAATTAGATCCTAGAAAGGAACTGTATTTTCCAGAAGCGCAGTGCTGTCGTCGAGGCTTTTTGCGGGTTAAATCCCAAGTCTCTCTGGAGGGCTGTGACGGTCACGGCCCTTTCCAGCCGAAGCAGAGCTGCTGTAAAGCTTCCCCGAGGTTCCTGGGATGCGTTTTGGGGCTGCAGATTCGAGCAGCCCCACGTTGGGCGCCAAATATAGTTTTTATATTTCCCTTGGTGGTAAGGGTGTGTCCTGCTTAGCTCCCTTGCTCTCGCTGCCGGGCCGAAGGCTACAGCTGTAGTTATTTCCCACAGAGGAGCCTATGGCTAGTTATGGAATGCAGCACACGAGCTCTTGGGGAGTCCAAGCAGGAAAGGAACCCAGTTACCTTTGGCAGAGAAGCTTACAGCGTCAGTGAAGAAAGAAGCAGTCTCTGTTGTAAGTTCAGTCCAGGTTTAATAGATGCATAAGGGGTCCCTGTGGTGGTTCTAGGACCCACCTGGGGAGAACCTCTCTGGTGGAAATCGCAGGGGCAACAGAGCAAGGAGCACATGTTCTCTGTCTTTTTCAAGCCTCGGATTAGGGGTGGGGAAGGACAGGTAAAAGCCAATCAGATGACAGGGGATGTCTCAGGTAGATTTGATTGATAGGCAGCTAGGTGGGAGGAAGAAGGGGGAGGGGGCAGGAGAGAGAGTTGCGTAACACTGCAACAGGAGTTGACTCAGGAAGAGGTCCACTTTGATCTGGTGCTTGTCAGCACAGAGGACCACATTGGCAAAGTGGAGACTGTTGGCCATCTTGGCCACAGAGGTGGTGGAGCAATTGAGTTTAAAATCTCTGCTGACTGAAGCGCCAAAAAAATCTCAGCTCTGGACACAGAGAACAGACTTCACCCTTCTTGGAGAATTATGGAGTAAGGTCCCTTCGGAAAATGATTTTGCAGGTACCAGGATCCATTAGTGCTGGTCATGTCTTAATCACCTCCTAAGGGCACAGGAGCAGGCAATTCCCAAATGTTGGAAGTCAAGACGGTGAGGTAGAAGGCCACTTTGTCTGAACAGGAATCTTCTCTAGGAAATAGGTGAAAAAAGAAGGAATATGCCCAGTGGAAACAGGGTGACAAGGTGAAAAGGGTGCCTAATTCTGCATCTGGGATGGGACAAGCATGGTTATACAATCTGAGGAATGAGATGTTGGAAAGAAGCACCATGGAAAGGGACCTGGATTCCTGGTCAATGACAAGCTGAACATGAGCCAGCAGTGCCCTGGCAGCCAGGAGGGCCAACCCTGACCTGGGGGGCATCAGGCACAGCATGGCCAACTGGGCAAGGGAGGGGATTGTCCTGCTCTGCTCTGCTCTGCTCTGGGGCAGCCTCACCTCCAGTGCTGGGGGCAGTTCTGGGTGCCACAATAATATAAGAAAGATATAAAGCTATTAAAGTGTCTCAAAACGAAGGCAATGAAGATGATGAAGGGCCTTGAGGGGAAGCTGTGTTAGGAGTGGCTAAGGTCATTTGGTCTGTTCAGCTTGGAGAAAAGGAGAGTGAGGTGAGACCTCATTGCAGTTACAAATTCCTTCTGAGGGGGAGAGGAGGGGCAGGCACTGATGTCTTCCCCATGATGCCTAGTGACAGGACTCGAGGGAATGGCCTGAATCTGTGTCAAGGGAGGTTTAGGCTGGATGTCAGGATAAGGTTCTTCATCCCGAGGATGGTTAGGCACTGGAAGAGGCTCCCTAGGGAAGCCTGACAGAGTTCAAGAAGCATTTGGACAACACTCTCAGGCATCACTTGGGGATGGTGTTGTGCAGGGCAAGGAATTGGGCTTGATGATCCTTGAGGATGATCCAACTCAGCTATTCTGTGAATGTGTGATTCTGTGACTCCACACCTTAGAGCTTTACCGGTGTACATATTTTAACTGGTCTTTGATTACTCACAGAGTATATATAAATGTGTGGAGAGGAATCTATTTCAATCAGTTCTCCAAATTTGTGTGTTTAATTAAATTTCGTATCTTCTTAAGCTCTCTACATATTAGATAGGTAATGAGAAATTCCACCATATGGCAAAATGCCCTGAACACCTTCTTCTTTCTGCAGTATTTTACAGAGAGATTATGAACATCATCCACCACTGTTTTCTGAAGCAAAAGGAGCTTCTTACAAAGTTGATATGCACAATAAAGCAAGAATAGATCTGTCACCACTGTGAAGCATGCATAATATCAAACTTACTAAACATGTGAAATGGTCCCTCTTGGGTGTTCTCATCTCTTCTGAAACACTGAAAATATCTGTTACTTGGTTGAAAAAGGCAGGAATAATTCAGCTATTCATCTTTCATTTTCAGTTAAAAGGTCAGTATAGCAAGTGAAAACTTCTGGAATGAGTCTTGTTCTTTCTCTCTTCTGTTTCCAACTAATAAGAAAAAATCCTTCAGAGTAGAATTGTCTCCTCTGAGAAAAACTGTTTTCCAGGCTCTACACGTCCAAATACTTTAAACTAAGTCTATGGACAAGCTAAAAGTCTGTATTTTAGCTGGAATGGATCCTGCTATTAATCTGAAGTCTTTAAATCATTGCAGAACTCTGCATGGTTTGTCTGAAAGACTGCTGATTTTAGCACCAGAGGCTGCTGCCAAGGTCCCACTCATAGCAAGTAAAAAGATCTGGGAAACCTATATGTGATTCGCTTTTCTTGGTTTTCCCTAGACTTCAATTGCAAATAATTTCTACTGCACTTCCAAAAAATCTCTAGCATTCTACAGGACTCAATATTACTTCAGGTTTCATTCCTGTAGCAGTAAGGTGTCCAGCATTATAGATGCAAAAAGAGACAGACCTTACTGTTTGCTTTATGATCAAAGATATGAAAAGGGTTGAAGGTCACTGGTTTGTCCATTGTACCTAATATGGAGATAAAACTTGTAATTATTACTGGGATCATTTTCCATCTTCTCAGATTAAGGCACTTCATGCAGTTTTTAAGGATTTATATGGAAAACTGAAATAATAACAAGTCCTTCACTGTTCCAAATTAGAGAGAGGGGTGTGGAAGAGACTAAGTTAGCTATAAATGGTCCCCTTATTATGCACTTTGGGTCAGTCTGTCATTTAACTGCATTCTCTTATTCGACTCCTTCTTCCATGAAAGACTATCATGGGTTCCAAAGATGGCTTAAAACCAGAATCTTTTAGTCTGTCATTTGTTAGAACATTTTGTTTTTTCTCTCTTTGTGACCAAGGGAAACCATTATTGGTTCTGAAGTTATCCTGATTTCCACCAAAAACTTCTTTCTAAGAAGTTACTGTGATCAGCAAAGAAAGTAGAGGAAGAAAATGAGTCTATGCATCTTCTGAATTTATATTAAGAAACACAGCTGTAAGATAAAGATCAGAAGGACCCATCCTAAAAAACAATGAATATATGAAACTTCTGCTCCAGGTAATGAATGCATACCTTTGTGCAAAGCAGGGTCTTCTAGTGCAGGCTACCCAGGACTATATCCAGCTAGGTTTTGAAAAATTCCAGGGCTGAAGGCTTCACACAACATCTCTGGACACCTGTCCTATTGTATGACTACCTTCACTGTAAAATAGGATCTATTTGCTCTTTCGCTTTGTTTGTTTGGATTTTTTTTTCCTTGTATGATTCCTACTAAATTGAAGACTTAATACACCAATTTATTATTGACTTTCAGACCAAAGGTATGAGATTTGATTTAGGAGAAAAATCCTTTTTGTTCTCTGTGTTTATGTGCATGTACACTCACTGCCTGCATTTATGGCACCAGATATAAACATCTCTTTCCAGGAGAACAGGAACAGTACATAACAAACCAGGGCTCCAGGAGTGCCCTGTCAGTAGCTGTCCTCTTCTCCCTTCCTCCCATAATGGGATTTTCATAGAAAGGAAGATTCAGGAGTATAGGTCAGATAGGTGTTTATCAAGTCTTGTACCCCTATGCTTTGGTAAAGAAAAGAAGTCTCCAGTCTACAGCTGCAGGTCAGTTTGGAAGTGTCCAAAGGGAGCATCTGACTGAGAGGACTGCAGGTGCTGGTTTGTTCTTGCTGTGTTGTGAGTTCTGGTGCTGACTAAGACTCCAGAGGTCACCTTTATCTTGCCCTTAAAAATATGAATTGGTAGAACATTGTTTCACTTGCAATATAAGCCTTTTTCAGAGAGATTTATGCTCTAAATCAAGTGTCTTACAGCATGAATTCTTTTGTTAGGAGAGTTTAAAGCATTGAAAGTACATTTTGTGTCTCAAAGAAACAAACAAAGATAACCTGCTTGTTTTACAATGCAGCCCTTTTTGCCCTAATTTGGTTTTGGGTTTGTTTTTTTAAATTTGTTTAGTATTTTTTGGCTGGTCTCAATCTGACAGTTTTGAACACAAAAAACAAACAAACAAAAACAAGCAAACAAAATTGGATTGGAAAGAAACAATTGTTTAAGGATTCTTCTCTTTCATCTCAGCAGTTCTGTAGAATCCACATCTGAATATATGCTTGTGCACATATAGATAAGCCAAATTCTGGGCTTACAAATTTATTCTGAGTTTTTATTTTTCATGAAAACTTTGTGAAGTCTGTGGGTCATTCCACTTCATACTATTTAAATTTTTGACATTCAGTATTTTCCAGTGGAGGGAAAACTTTTACCTACTCTTGCTTAACTTGAGCATAGTGTCAGAGGTTCTTTAGTGAGTAAGGACAGAGAAATTAATTGTAATAAGATTTGATTTATTTTGTTAAAATGCAACATCGCATGCACTCAAAATATCTCAAAAAGTGTATCAATAAAAAAGAGATTGCAGATAGGTGTATCGGTCTGAGGGCCAAACCAGGAGCCTGTGGGTCTTCTCATTTGAAGGAAGGTCAGGTAAAAAATGCCACCAAACCCTCATGGTTGCACAAACTATAGTCTAGTACTATTATCAGTGAACTTACATGTTTTTCAACCAGTCAAATATAATCTGTAATATTTGATTTATTTCCCATATTTATGTGGAAGCCAACCACAGGAAACAATTGGGAAATAGGCCTGCAGCTTTTTATCATGGCATTTTTTTCAGCAGGGGTACATTTTTATCAGAAGGAAATATCCTTTCCCTATAAGTTGTTTTCAAGGCCATGATGTCACTTGTACCTTTGAGTAAAATGTGCCGTGTGAGGTCTTAAGGGTGTGTGCTCATGGATACAGGCATGGCTGTTCTCAGCATATGGTGTAAACCTGAAGGGCGTCTGTGATTAATATCTCCCAGGGGATTACTGCACGAAGGACCCTCTGTTCTGTCCCCTTCCATCACTGGAGCTAAAGAATATTAAACATTAATAGTGACTCTTTATGCTGAAAAAATACTTTAGACATAGCACCTTTGTTCTAAAGGCATCAGGCATTGCGTTAATGTCAATGAGCTTCTCTGAGCATCCTTTCCTTGGAAAACTTATTAGTTAAAATCCTAAACAGAGGTTCAGCTGGATTCCTCTGGTTGTCAAAATTTCCAGCAGATTTTGCATCCTTGCAGAATGGACAGAAGCTTTTATTGACAGGTTTTTGGACTATGTCTCTGATTTTCGCTTTCTAAAATCAGCTTTTTCAGGACCTGAAAATGCCCATGTTTTCTACTCTAAAAAACATAAGACTACATTCAGAGGAAAATATATAATGAGAAAAAAGAGTGGAGCTTTAGAGAGATTCTTCATACGCTGCTTGTGTAAAGCAGCAGTGTCCTAGGCCTTAGCCAGCCTCCAAGCCATCACTGTAAATTCTCCATGGGATGGCGAAAAATTAAAATGAGTTTGAAAAGATTGATCTGACATGGACATTGTTGACCACTTCACTTGCTCAGAGGACTGGGTGTCGCAAAGGAATATATGCCCCTTTTTTAGAATGATAGATCTATTCTGTAAATTAGGTCCTGTCCCCAGTCATATTATAAATTTTGTAATGATTTCTTTTTCTTGACACTGCCCATATAATTGCATGATTTCTTAAAATTATCAGCTTTCTTTAAAAAAAGCTTCTAACGATTCAAAAGCATTTTGGAATCTCAGTATTAAAATACAATTTATTTTGCCATCTTTGTTTCTAACCTCTTTATTTTTGGGGAAGATGTTGGCTTCAAGTGATGAAAATAGCTTTGTCACAGAGATGTGTGGAGAGTAAATGAAACCTTTGGAGATACAATCTATTCTACTATTGACTTTCTACAAAGCATTTAGAATTGGTTCTTTTCTAGTATAGGATGTTGGACTGATCCTTGGTCTGGTACGTAAATGACATGTCCCTGAAAGGACTCCACTAAGGTCCTAGAAAAGACAGAGGAAGATTTTATTTTTTCCTTCCTTTGATCCTTCCTTCCTCCCTCCCACTCTATCCCCTTCCCCTTCAATTTCCTGACAGTGCCCTGAATTGATTGCTGGAGTGAAACTTTATTAAGATATTTGGGTTTTGTTTAACATTTGCTATCTCACCCTCAGCTCTGGCTCTGTTCCATTCCACTCCTCAGCCTGCTCCTGCTTCTTGCATCTCTCTGCTGCTCCCTCCCCTCTGCAGCACTGCCACAGCTGGGACAAAAGCTCCATTTTCAAACCAGCACCAACCAGTTGTGCCTAAGCAGAGCAGTACTACATAAAACGTGTCTGTAGCTGAGACAACTTGCCTGTATCTATGATTTCTACCCATTGTAATTACCCTAAGCAGTTAGGCTTAATTTTTTCCTGGTTTATGACTTCCATTTTTACAGTGGGTGCTTGGAGATTTCTGGAGTTTCCTTATTCGCATTATTAGCAGAGAAGTGGCTTTGCTCTATTTTTGAAAAAACAAATTAAAAAAGCAAACAAACTCACCCCACAGTAAAACCCAACAACGATTATTTTACAGTATTTCCAGACTCGGAGTCTTGGAATGTATAGAGACGGGAGGTCATTTGGAAAAGACAAGCTGGCCTTACAATTGCAGGCATTTGAGAGCTTGAACCATGGAGTTAGGATGTGGATACCTCTTGCCTGAGTCCTCTATTCTGAAGATGGCCCCATGTGTTTCCCATATTACAGATGATTCTTGGGTCATTGGACAGTGTCATCCTCCCTTTCCCCTCCTCACCTACCTGCAATTCTCTATCCTCCCCCTGCCCTGCCCACTGCACAATGGCCACACATCTTCTATCTATAGTGATTTCAGATTAAGGGAAAAACATTTCAGGATTGATAGATTTAACTGTTCAACAGATTATAATTTTTGGACTTTTGTCTTATCTTCCAGACTGAGTATCCTTGATACCTACTGGAGTTTTGAGGTTTATAATAAACTGCATTCTTTTTCTCCTTAAAATATTTCAACCTTTGAAGTTCTCAGACACAGCTTTTCAGGACGGAAAAGTAGCTTATTCAGTGTTTAAAATATAAATAAAATAACAGATATTATCTACAAAACCCATTAAAGAAAACACCTATTAAATTATCCTGTGACTTCCTTCCAAGGCTTCTGTTAAACAGTCATACTTCTTTAGGCTTTCTATCATCCTTTTTTAACTCAATGCTCTTTGTGCGAGACAGGAAGAGATGACCAACATTTTTGGAAAAAGAATAAGCTCTCTAGAGCACAATGCAAACTTGTTTGTGTAATAGCAGGATCTCAAATTGTAACCTTGCCAAAGCCCACTATTTAAAAATCTCATTGACAATGCCAGATTCTGCAGATGTCTGGGTACCACCTGAATAGAGCCACATCAAGTACTTCTCCACTTTTCTGCCAGGTGCTATCCCGTTTGCAGGAGGAGATGGTCTCTGCAGTTTATTAAAACTTCTGCACCACCAATTGTGTTGTTTCTCTAAGTTTCTTACACAAGTTTTTTAATAAATCAGTTCTTTGCTGCAATTCTTATATGTCTCTCTCTTGCTCTGTTGAAGAAGGCTAATGTTCCTTCCAGGAACTTCCAGACTCTCCAGGAGCCAAAATCCCATAATTCAGGAGAAAGGGAGCAAAGGAGAAAGTGTTAATGGGGACCTGGGACTGCAACGGGAGAGTCCAGAATACCACCTGATCTGGGGCGAGTACTGTAACTCTTGTTTTTTATCAGGGTGCAAAATCTACTTCAATTGGGAACCTAGCTTTCAGCTTTTAAACACTAAAATGGATGCTTTTGGAAATAGTATTCAAATCAAAGTACTATGGGGGTAAATATATTTATATTTCCATTAAAATATTAATCACAAAGTATATTTAATAAAGTTTTAGTATAAAAACACTCTAGGCAAGTGAAAGGAGAGGCAGAAAGAATATTTCAAGTTGGTTAAGGAAAAAATTTGCATTCTGGTAAACTAAACAGAAGAGTTTTGGAAATGAAGAAAAGCTCTAGTGAAAATCAATTATTTGTAAACAACAGCATTACAAATATGTCTATTTACAGGACTGATTAGGGAGAAGAAAACACAAAAAACTTGAAAAAGTAAAAGAAGTTGTAAAAATATCAAAGAGATTGATTCACATTGTCCTTCAATTTTTATAAAAAAAGCAAAAAAGTATTTGGTAAAATGGAATATTTTGTTTTGGATTAGCCTGGATGATTTACTTGCTCAAGACATGTTTTCACAGGCCTGCCTGTGCAGAGCTTTGGGAATTATTCCCAACCCCGTACTGGGGATTGTACCTAGAACAGGTCTGAACTGATATATCCCAAGATCTGCTCGAAAATGGAAAACCAAACTGAGAAGGATTTTTTAAAAAACAGCGCAGCAATTGACAGGTGACCTCTGGGGTCATGCAGTTCATTTTCTGTCAGCAATTCAGATACTCAGGATATTTTGTTCAGGATAACAAGGTACAGCACAAAAACTGTGAACCCTGCTTAAACCCCAATAGAGGCTTTAGCAGAATGAATGCTATAATAATATTTTTTCTTTAGACAAAATGATGTGAAAATTAATTAACTTTTCAGTGCTTTATGATTTGTATTTTTTTCACCTGTAAGTGCTATTCATGTGTTTATTCACACAGATCTGAACAGGCTGAACTTGATATGAAAGGGAATTTTCATGTACCATGTTAAGCATGTAGGCCACTGTTCACAACATGAGCGTATTATCAGCTGCATTTGTTGAAAGGACAAACCAAAATTAAACAAAATTCACAACTGGAAACTGCAAACTCAGTCTCAATACTAGAGCTGACTTCTGATTAGAAATAGTTCTTTGTGTTCAGTTTTGGGTCTATACTCGTCATAAAACTAGAAAAATCTGCCAAAGCAGAAATAATTTTATTAATGGGGTCATTCCTTTACTACCAAATATTGAATTACAGAAAAATGAAAGTTTAAAAGCACTTTTCATATGAAAAACTTTTCATATTTCTGAGTCATTAAGTTTAACACAATTAAATTTTTAAGAGATAATTTTTATAAGACCTATTTGTTTTTATGCTGAAATTACCTTGTAGGTGCCTTACAAAATTTAAGAGCAGCTGTAGCCATATAACACTTGAACTTTATTAACCCTATGCTGCCTAGGAAGCTGTCCTCATCAAGTTGCCTATTGAATAACAATTTTTCATGCAGCAGCACTGTGCTGGCATATTTTCTCCTTTTCTAGAAGGCCTGGATAATTTGTTTCTGTCTTTTATCAGCTATAAAAGAAACCAGCATTTGGCATTTTTCAGGCTACTCCTAATGCACCATGTCTTTCTTTCACAATGAGTCAGTCTAAAGCTTTGTCCCACTGAAATTATTTTATAGACTTCAAAAGTAAAGCTCAAATGCAGTTATGAATTTGCTGACCTTTCAACACATTCAGCAACTGCAGGCAGACTAATCAGATCGATCAGTTTAATCCCATCACATCCAATGTGTCCTCATTAAGAAATTAAGAGGAAATGCCTCATTCTAGACAGAAACATACTTCAGTGTTACATGTGAATGTAGATACACTATGTATATATTATATGAATTTATATGTATGCATATATACACACACAGCAATACATACAGGAAAGGGAAAAACAGAAACTTGGAAATATGAAGTTCATCACATAACTACAATCAAAAGGCAATTCATTAACCACTGACATTCAGGCTTAGGAAATAAAACCAGAAATATGTAATAGCTGTAAGATCTTTCTATCACTTTCTCTGTTTTAAAGCTCTCTGAAAAATAAATGGTTACTGTTGTGTTGATTGCTATCTACCTTCAGTTTCCCATTTAAATTCAGTGATATGATACCTGTCTGTACTTGATACTTGAAGTAAGAACATCTTTATTGTGCTTTGCCTGTTATTGCTTTTCAGTATTCTGCTAGAGCTGAGAATTCTCAGCTGACAAGCCCCTTTGTGCTCAGTTCCACATAAGCCTCCAGTAAGACACATCTCTCCTCCCCAGAAGTTCATAGACTAAATGAAAAACTGACTAAAAGAAAAAAATAAGATTGAAAAAAGAAATAAAAAAAGTTTGCATAAAATATCGTCATTGTTTCATGGGTAAGGAGAAAGATTAGCAGAAGGAAATGAGACTTGCTCTTCAGTGCATATAAAGTGAAATCAAGAACTGACTTTAGATCTCCTGTTTTGCTAGTGCCATCACTACAAGACTCTCAATCCTATCTTTGATTTAACTTTCTTTTATACATTCCCCCTTCACCTGCTGTTCAATATCAGGGGTTCAGATGCTACAGAATGACAAGGTGAGCATACAAATATGCAAGGTTGTAGACATAACCAAGATAATTAACACGGAGAGGCATGCTCAGCATATTTTTGCTTTTTCTCCTCACAGATAAAGACTTTCTTGACTTTGAATTTAAGAACAGGTACTATATAGTATTCCTACTGCAATTAATTGATGAATAAATTTTCCCCCTTGAGTTTCTTCTTTGCCTGGAAACCTGCCACTATGTAACCTAAATATGTATATCTGAAATAGGGAAAAGAATATAGAAAAAGATAGAAAGGCAGGAGGGGGGAAGGAGAAAAAGAGAAGAACTAGCTGAGAGGTGTCAGTTACAGTATTTGTATTCTGAGTTTATTCTTCTAACCTCACTTGAAATTCTACAGAAATTTGGTGCTTCAGTTAAAACTGACCTTAGGCACTCTCAACTCACATGATGATTATTTGCTCAGAAGTTCACAAAAGGTCTACCTGACTGTGGCAGTATTACAGGAGGTCATATTTTTTCAAAGAGGAAGAGTTCTTGAACATTTTTTACAATTCTGTGTGCAGAAATAAGCAATATCAATATCAACCACATTTTTCCCATACACTTCCTTTGCTTGTTTTTTTTCATTACTGTTTCTTGAAGATTTTACAAGAAAATGCAACACTTTTTAAACAATAGAATTCTTCAAGTCTTTTGCTACAATATAGCAAATTTGTCATAGATTGTAATATCTTATTACATTCTAAGATTTTTAATTTTACAATGTGAAATTTTGGAACAAATAACAGCAACAGGTAATTAATATTTTCAGTGTTTGGGAACTTTATATAGTACATAGGCCCATTGTGCTGGAACTTGAATATGTACTGATAAGCTTCTGATGTAGTTGCATTTGAAAATGAGAGATAATCATCCAAAGAAACTATGCAAGATATTGATAAATTTATACACATATATGCATACACATACATCTAAAACAATGATAACTTGTTTTAGAATAATACTGTAGTTGTTTTTAGTCAAAAGCTGAGATATTGTTCTAATCAAACATATTTGATCCCATAGAAAGTGCCTTCCCATTGTTTAGAAAAATGTAAAATTGTACACAAGTATGAAAGCTGTTGAAATATAAGGATTGAATCTTGAAATTTAAAGACTTTTCATAGCTAGCTTTCCAAAGCTAGTCAGTTGAGCACAAATAAATGAGACAGACATGTGAAGCTATATACTGTTAAAGAAATAGAAGGTGCCCTATACTACAGATCAGAAATAAGGAGGTAGACAATAAAATAGAAAAAAAAAGTCCAAAAAGAACAAAGTATTTTCAACAAACTAAGAAATGTCTGTGGAGCTCATTACCACAAGATACAAACAGGAGAGAGAGATGGAAATCAAATAAAGGTGGGGAATATATGTGAATTAGAAGAAGAATTCTATCAGGAATTAATGGTTTTGAAAGGATTTCAATGCTTTTGAATTATGATTCTTCAGGAGTTAAAATGGAACAGGAGTTAGAAAGGAGACTCTTCCAGGTGATGATTAGCCTCTCATTGTCTGTAACAGGGATTTTCTGGAATTGCTTAATGGCATAGGAAACAAATAGAAAACATAAAACCACAGATTTTATCTAGAATGGTGTCTAGTGTTATCATATTTGGAAAATTTAAATTTTTTCCTGATTCTTGTCAGTTACCAGTATCTGATAGAAACAGTGATTTTTAAATAATTTATAAACATTAACATTTTATTTTTGCTGTTGCTACAAAGATCTCTGGATGGCAGAAAATATTCTTCCTGTTAATTATAGGCTAGATTAAGACAGGGAGGAAAACCCAGAGGGCTTCACTAAGTGCAATGTTTATTTTTCATCATCTAAAAGAGTAATTAGAATTATTTGTATCACTTTTGCTAGCCTACCTGTAGTTTTTTCATGCATACATCATATCCTCCTGAATTTTTTTCCTTTCTTGAAAGAAATAGTCCAAGACTCCTCCCTGCAGACTCTGTAATGCTTTTCTCACATTCCTGTTTGAAGTAGAATGATTTAACAGAAAATGGTAATCCTCATCTATCATTCATTTGTATAAAAAACAGAATAATTTTGGTATAATTTCCTAACCTTATTCCTTTATTTTTATAGTGTTTTGTTTGTCTTTCAGCTGCTACCAAAAACTAGATCTGTAAAATGGGGAAAAGCAAAATTAATGGGGTGAGCTGTTGGAAAGGATGATGAGTGAGATCTGTTTTCTAAAAAAAAGGTTTTGATGGAAGAGATATAAAGTTCTTTGGTACATGGCACCACAAACTCTTTACACAGGTGTTTGAGGTTATATGTGAGCATATCTACACCTTCAGTGGCATGAATTAGGGACAAATAGCAGATTCTGCACCTGGGAAAATGTAACCCTGGATGTAGACATGTAGGCTGGGGGACGAGTGGCTGGAGTGCAGCCCTGTGGAAAGAGGTCTGGGGGATGTGGTTGATGCTGAGCTCAAAATGAGTCAACAATGTGCTCTGGCAGCCAAACGAGCTGCCAGAACCCCGGGGTGCATTAAGCACAGTACAGCTCCCTGGTGGAAAGGTGTGACTGCCCCACTGCACACAGCACTGCTGCAGCCTCACCTCTAGTGTGTGTGTGCTCTTTTGGGCTCCATGATATAAGGATATAAAAATATTGTGTCCAAAATATGTCAAGGAAAATGGAGAAAGGACTAGAAGATGTAATTTAGGAGTAGAGGTTGAGGATACAAGTTTGTTCAGCTTAGAGGAAATTGAGGGGTCATGTATTTGCTGCCTAAATTTGCTAATGATGGGGAGAGAAGAGGGCTTCCCTGCTGTCCCATGATAGGAGGTGAGGGATGTCTTAAGTCTGTGTCAGGGGAAGTCCAGATTGGATATTTGGAAAATATCTTCCCTGAGAAGGTGGCCTAGCACAGGAAGAAATTCCCCAGAATAGTCATTCTTGGCCCTGTCCATACCTGTCAATGTTTGAGAAGAATTTAGATAATGCTCTCAGATATGTAGCTTAACTTTTAGGTTGTCCTAAGCGGAATCAGGGAGAATCAACCCAATGTTCTTGGTTGATCCCAGCATATTCAATGATATAATGAAAGGTTTTCTGAACTAAATGGAAAGATGAATGGAAAAAAATGTGGAGAGATTAGAGTCTAAATAGAAATCTTAACTGAGTAACATGTTTAAGACATTTATCAGATCCTTTAAATTCATGATAAAGAGGGAGACTAAAAATGTTTATATTTCAACACTGTTAAGAGTAATTAGCATTCTCATATCAAACTTCACCTCCTGTTCACTCTTCCAAGTAACACCTGCTATTCATGGCAAGCTTTATAGAAGTCATTGCTTTCAGATAGCAGCAGTAGCATAAATTCATCTGCTCTTCCTCAGGCTCCATTTCAAGCTTTATTGAATAAGAACTGTAGAGAGGGGTTTTTTTCCTTAGATTCCCACACAATTCCTTCTTCTGCAGAAAAGATCAATCAACTGGCATTACATTACTCTTGATATTGATACCATACCATTTTGTGAGGAAAAAAAATAAATTCAGCTTTAAGCAAGGCCATAAGTCTTGTTCAATTAGTTCCACAGACATAATGGCTAATGAGATCAGGAAATGCTTGTGCAAAGGAATAGCTCCAGAGAACTATTAATGTGAATAGAGTAAGGTTCATGTCTAGGGCTATTGCATACTCCTTTGAAAGGAGCCACCTCTTCTCCCTTACTGGAGACAGAGACTCGCCTTGATTTGAAATCTGTTCAGACAAAAGACCTTCAGAGGATGTGGACTTGATTAAGAAAGGCAGAAAATCTCTACATAACTTATTTGTAATTTGTTGCAAGAATTGCCCTGACTGATTTAAGTTTTAGTATTTTTCCTGCACTTCTGGGTACTTTATACTTTTTAAAGATGCCTGCTCGCACAGTAGGCTCACTGCAGGGTCTGCTATGGGTTTGGACCTGCTGGAATTCAGTTGTATCCTGAAAATCTTGAACTATTGAGACACTGTACTATCTCCCTATGCAATCTGTGCCATGGCTTGGCACTGCTCATGGGGAGCAATCTTTTCAGCATAGCCACTCTGAACACTCACGTGTACACTTGTATCCGTTGTCTTTTATGAAGAGCATGGATCTGATGTCTTGTTACTCACAATAAGTTACTGAGGGCTGTTGTTATGTTGTCTAAAGCCATTCTGCTCCTGGCTGAAAAAGCCCAGCTCCTCTACCCTCTCCTTTCTCAAAAAGGACATCAGCCTTCATAGTCTCCATGGTGTTCCCTGAACTCCCTCCAGTTTTTTCATGTTTTTCCTTTTTTGGGTACACAACGCTGAATGTATTGGTACTGTGCCCTCAAAATCTTCAATTGGAACATCTCTAACTTGTGCCCAAAGTTTCTTTTAAAATTTTTTTTTGTTTTGGTTTGGTTTTGGGTTTTGTCCTTTTTTTGTTTGTTGGTTTTAAAGTAAGATCTAACGTATTTAATTTATATCTCTGCCATAATCCACTTCGTCCTCATCTAAGCAACTTGGAAGAGAGCCACTCTCTTCTACATTAAAAAGTGGAGACATGGGAATGCAGTTATGGCCAGTGTTCTCCAAAGAACCTAAGATAATATTTATTTTCAGCAGAATCAGCGATTTAAAGTTCTTGTCATATCTTGAAAATTTTCTAAACTATTTCCTGACCTTTTTTGTCATATCAAGATCCATGTGTTTGAAAATTAATTATAATTTTCAAAAGGAATAGGTATTTGTTGTCAGCCTTTAACATTCATGAAATAGCAACCTAAAGAAAGGGAAGTTTGTCTTCTTAAGTGAAAATGATATAAATATTTACACTATGAACTGAATTTTGATTTCCATTTGATCCTTGCATTGAAATTAGGTGTATACTGGAATTTATCATGACTTGAGGGCAGTTATTGTCTCACAAAATATCATTTTACCTGAAACAATGCATGAAGGAAATACATTGTTTTAATAATCTAGTGTTTCCTGAAGTTATGTAGTCCTCATTGTTTGATTTCATGCTTACTCTTAGCTGTCCCTCAAATCAAATCAAAGGGAATGATGTAAACAAGATTTAAATTCATAAAATGCACTTGAGTGTCGAGATTCTCAACATTTTGTGATTTTTGTTGTTACTTTTCAGAAAGGCTGATTTTCAACTTATGGCATAAAAATAAATTACAAAAAGTTAGGGTTGTCTTCTCTTTTTCTTCTTTTTAGCACACTAAGAGATAGACTTTGCAGATATAGTAAGAAAAGATGAGGTTTTTTTACCCTCATGAATGTGTAAAATGTAAACAATGGGACTGCGAGTTAATTTCACATTGCATCATTTTTACACTAACATTAATTTAATGATTTGCTCTTGATTTGGCATTCAGTATGAAGATTGCTACCATGGACAGAATAACTATGTGAGGTTATTATTTATATTCTGTAAGGGGTAATTTCTGCAGCAAGAAAAACAAGTGGCAGTGGCAATAATTTGACAAACGATATGTATACCAGCATAGTTAACCTAATTTTTTTAATCATTAAACAGTCCACAGGGTAAATTCTCCCTTTGTGAAATAAGACACTAAGAAAACTGTGTATTTGCTGTTTAGTAGCTTCAAAATTTGGGGTCTTGGGACAAAAACTTCTATCTGTGCTTTTAAATACTTGCTTAAACTGGACTTGTCTTAGGAAAAGAAACCCCAACAATCAATATAATCCAAATGGCCAACCAATTTATCTTGAAAGCAGCATTTTAGAATCAACACTTTTCTATGTTGTTATGGCACCAAAAATCAATACTTTTTACCTTTGCCCATAACAAAAACTATAAAGAGATCCATGCTTTGTGGTGTAGCCAAGTCAGAGTAGTGCAATACTAATGCAGACATTCATTTCAGTTCTGCTGTGCTCCCTTTCCAGGCAGGCAGAGTACAAAGCAGCTGGGAAGTGTTTGAACTCATCTTGTCATGACAGCTGCTTAGGAGTACCAGGTACAGCAGTCCCATTAGGTACAATAGATGCAGAACAATCACAAAACCTATTGTGAAGCATTTATCAACATGTGCAGCAAGTACTACATCCTTTAAAACACCTGAAAACTTAAAGCAATGCTTGTCTAATAACTGGTGGTCATAAATATAATTGTGTGCCTACAAGTAGTTTGTTTCTTGTGCTTTACAGGGAGGTAGAATTCTGAAAATTGTTTCCAAGAATGTTGTGTTCTGTTGTGTCCTTTAGAAACTTTGACATAAAAAAAAAAATTAAAACCCAAGTTGGTCATTAGCACACTATTTTTAGAGCCAAACAAACACATTTTACTTTCAGTTTAACTGGTGAATCTTACAACTCCTGAACTTGCTGTAACTGTACACTGTTACAGCTTCCAAGGAACCTAAATATTCTAAGGTCTTACTGGCTTGTTTCTGTTAAAAAAAGAACAACTCACTTCTCTTAGTGGAATTTTTTTGACATTTTTTTGTTAATTAATCACTAAAGGGAATAATTACATCTAATTTAGATAACCTCACATCACAAGGATTTTTCCTCTTAGACCATGAAAATCTTTTGAATATGTGTGATGGCTTTTGCTCCACTAACAAAAAAGAAAACTCTGAAATATCCCCTACCAATGCAAGTTTACACCTGTATTTCTGAGTGATCTGCTAGACATAATTGCTCCAAAATAAGGACTTTGGCAGAGATTTATCCCAATTAATTCTTTTAAACTAGAGATCTTGCTATTTCTGTTCAGAAATACAGTAGATGTGGTTTTGATTAAATAGATCTTAGAGATAGATCACTCCTCTGGAATCTGTACAATGTTTCTAGGACAATATTAATATATTCTAATTTTCTTTATTTACATCTCCACAGATTACCCCAAATAATTATAATTTATTTTATTTCTGTAGTGCTGTTAAAACCATACTTTCAGATTTCACAAACTACAATGCATCCTGATTCTGTGACAGCAGCTAATTTATTTTTTGCCATTTTTTTCTGCTTTCTAATATTCCTCTTACCTCTTGGCCTCCACTACTGGAACTTGTGTACAAGTACAGGCCAATGCCTTTTAAAATTGGTCAATTTTAATTTTTTTTAAAGTTTTTTTTTAATTGGTCAATTTCAATTTTGGTATTTTTCAATGGAATCTATTTTTAAAAGGTGGCACCCCTTGAGAATTTCCAACATGATAATTTTGATAGGAGATGAAGCAAGAACACTCTGATTATATGTTATAATTTAATGTTCTATTCCTAATACTCGTGTCTCAAATATTGAAAGAAAAAAGAATTTAAAAAAATTAGTGGAAATAACATTTTCATTATTTACTGCAAATGTTATTACTGAACAACACCCCTTTGCGATAGCTCAAGGGGATCAAATTTTTGGAACTGCCAACCTTGTAAAAATATCTCTTCCTTTAGCATAGGAAAATTTATATTATCCTCAAGACCTATGGACAAGAGACCAATTGTTTTGGAGACCACGCTCACTGAAAACACTCCTAAAACTGCTCAATTTTTCATTAATTGCCTCCCAGAATCCCAGATGGTTGTAGATAATATGATTCTGAGTTTAATTATTTGAGCACCATAAAGAAAGAAAATTTTAAAAATTCAAGAGCTGGTCAAAGACTGAGAAAATCAACCATTTTCCTGTGAGAGACAAGAGAAGTAGAGATTTACCCAATGAAATAACATTCTGTTATTAAATATCAGAACTGAAAAGGCTGTCAGGATTTTTTTGTTCAGCTTATCTCAATTTTAAGTAAGTTTTGTGTATGAACGTTAGCATGAAATAGCTATTGTAAAATTTTTTATTTGTGCAATTCTTCACAAGCTGTTACAATGCACTGATGGCCTCATCCCATGCTTCTAGCTGGGTCTTATCTATCTCATGTTGGATGCTGCCATAAAAGCACCACATCAGACCCAGCTTGCTGCTGACTGTGCTCTGTCTTTCCTTCACAGAATTTCTTCTGCCTTTCTTTGCAAGCAGTCTTCATTTGAGAATTTGGATTCCAGTCATAACAAGATCATTTTGGTGTTCCCTCCCAGGGAACTATACCAGAACAAGTAGTTCTTGATGTATTTTTTTCTGGGAAGGTTTCTCCCAGTTGAGAAGCACCACTCTTTGTCTTTGTGACACAGACCAAATGCAACAAGTCAAAATTCTCGAATCACACGATGCAAAGTATATCCAGATACTGAACGGAAGGTGAAAGCTGTGGAAGCAATTACAACAAATATTTTTGTAAACAGTCAGAATTAAAGTCTTAACTGAGATAAAAATATCCCATAATTGTTTTAATCTGCTTGAGGTCAAGAGCAAATGCTTAACTGCAATCAGCCTTCCAAGTTGCTTACATGGCTGCATTGCCCTGGCTAGACCATCCTGTTATGCCGGAATATTCTGAGAGTTATCACTGAATCTTTTCTCAGCACATATAAATTCTGAAATGTGCTAAAAATTAAGACTTAATCGAGAATTTCCTAGACTGAAACTGGATGTAAGTGCTTTCCAGAAATGGTACTTTTTCTAACACACAAATTTGGAAACCCTTTTTTGGGAATATAAAATCCGGCACTCTAGATTTCAAAGAGTTACACATTAAATAAAAACCTGTAGTAAAGCATACTTTCTTTGGAAAATTACTGCAACTCTTTGGATGCTTGAAGCTTTTGTGATACAGAAACTGACGCATAGAATTATTGCATCATAACTGAGTAAAGTCTGGAATGTATGTTGGAACATTATGGGTCCTAATACTGAAGGGAAAAGTGTTAAATAAAAAACAAAACAGATCTAATACAAAGCAGAAAAAAGAGACAGTGCCTGTAATGATTTGAAAAACTTCAGAGGTTTAGTTTGCAATTTTACAGGTTCACAAAATACATCTTTATGTGTGAACTGACAGATTGACACACTGAACAAAATCCTGAGATTGGAAAAAAGGCATAAAAATGAAACAGAAATACAACAATAGAACACCAAAACTTCTTCATATTGTGAAGAATCAAAAGCCATTCAGAGGGAAGTAGATTTAATGCATAATATTTCCATTTTTTGAAACACGAGGTTTAAAATATTTTGTGTATACACAGGGTTCAGGTATTTGCTTTAAGAAAAGATTTCCAGTGCGCCATTGTTACATAGAATCATAGAATATCCTGAGCTGGAAAGGCACCCACCAGGATCATGAAAGCCCAAATCCTGGCCCTGCACAGCACAGCCTGAAGAGTCACACCATGTATCTGAGAGCATTGTCCAAACTGTTCTTGAACTGTGTTTGGTGCCTTGACCACTTCTCTGGGGAGCCTGTTCCAGGGCCCAACAACCCTCTGGGTGAAGAACCTTTTCCTGACATCCATCCTAAAGCTCCCCTGACACAGCTTCAGGCCAATCCCTTGGGTCCAGAGAAAAGAGATCAGTACCTGCCCCTCAGCTTTCTCCTGTGAGAAAGTTGTATACAGTACCAGTTTAACATGAAAGTTTTTTGATGTTGGAGTTAGAACAGGTGCACATGAATTAGTCTGGATTATAGTCCCACAATTGGGTAGCCCTAAATTTGAACTTTAGTTCAACAACTGTTCATATACAGTTGTTACAGAAAGTCACTGCCTGTGACATTTCAAGGAAAGCAATTACCTGGGAAGTAGTGTGTAAAAACCAGTTTGAAGTGTTCCTTTATCACAGTAATTTTAAGATGTTCCTTGCTTTGAAAATTCCAGAAAATCACCAAGACAATTGAGATCACAAAAACTAGGTGATGGATAGAAAGAAATTTCAGGAAGTGAATGAGACAGAAAAGGACTTTAATTCAGTAATTCATATAATAAATACCAATAAGTATTTTCTCGTGGATCTCAGCAATAGACCTACTGGAAAGAAAAAAACAAAACAAAAAAAATCAAACAAAACAAAACAAAAAAACCCCCAAAACACCAAACAAAAACCCCAGAAAAATTGGCGAAAAACCCCTTATTTTCTTTTCATTTGATTGTATATCAACACTCTTACTAGGTACAGCAGAGGAAAACTATATAGGAGACAAGGTTTGAAGGCCCTCAGAGGGAAAATGTGATAGAACTGAATTGCAAGCATGATGGGGTCTAAGTGATACTTCCAGAGGTGATTAGGCTGAATGTATGAATTTAATATATTTTAAGTTTTTATCTGGTTCTAAGGAGGTGTGTGAAATGTGGAAAAGAGTAAACAGGCAAAGGGAAATACTGTCTCAAGTCTATTTGTCTCACATCCAGAATTGCATATCTTCCCTCCATCTCCTTTTGAAAACAGGTATTATGACTTCTAGAATCATCTGCATAATAAGTGTTGGCTTATCACTGGTGTAATAAGAAGGCTGTTAGCTCAGGCACTCAGCTGAGAGTCAGAAGAACATCCCTTCGTGAAGAGAAGGATGCAATTGGACTTTTGACCTCCAAGGAGACAAGGCAAGTGACATGTCCTAAGGTGGTGTTTTGGAGTGGGGTGGGTGGAGGTAGAAGAGGAAGAAGACAAGAAGTGTGGCTGAGATAATTGCTACTGTTTATACGTATGAAGGCCAGCTGGACAAAAGTTTTGAAAAAATTGCTGCTACAAAGATATGTAGAACATGTTCTAAGGATTTAGGCAGCATTATCCACATCCAGTAAGAGAAATGTGGATAGTGCAAATTTTATATGCAGACTCCATATTTTTATACCTAAACATGTCTGTCTTGAGAATCTAATCCTTATATTTGACCTGATGAAGCAGAAAGCCTATGACTGAGCACAGAACTGTGATCAGATACATCAAACTTAGTGCTTTCCCTATTGAATCATCCTTCTTTTTCTTTTCCAGGCATACTCAAGTTTGAAAGTTTTCCTCTAGAGCATCACTGGGGCATGCTTTGTTTTGCAATTCGCAACTCCGCTTGTGAAGTAAATACCAATAAGTCTCATGCTGAGCTTATAAAACCTGTTCCTGGCAGCACGTACAACAGTTTTGTTGCTCTCCTGCACTGCTCTGTCTACATTTTCTAACCTTCACCCACCATTTCTAGAAATATGAGGCTGGTTTGATCTTCATCTGCATTCAATCTGTTCTCATTCTTAGCAGAGCAGGAATCACTGAGGGATGCCAGCTATCGTGTGTCTTTTGTGAAAGGGACATGTGCCTACTAAGCTTGTTTAAAATTATTAAACACTTTTTTGCACAGGCCTGTGTTTTAATCTGAGCATGGGATTTTGCATATGTACCTTGAAGAGCTACAAATTTCTATTTTTTTTTTTTTCTGACCAGGCAAGAGAGTGATTGTTTAACACTTTATAATGAATATAATTTACTTTGAGTCTTTCTATCATTATACCCTTTGGTTGCTAAGTGCTTCCTTTAAACTTTAAAGAAAAATTATTTTCTGTTTCATATTGAGAATAAAAAGAAAAGGATAAAGAACTGGCCTCTCTTCATCAAACTCTTTTTCTTCTCATACCTTTCTTTCTCTAGTGATTGATCTATCTTTTCCTATCAGATAGTTCTCTGATTAATTGCTTTGACTTCTCTCCACCTATTGCGTATATTACTTGCATTAAAAAAAAAAAAAGAAAAACTGAAATCACAATTAGGAAAGAGGTTCCTAAGGTCACTTCTTTTCTTACATATGTAAAAGAAAACAAAATTATGCGTTGCTATATGTGTTACTGTTCCATAATAATCTGCAACATTTGTTGCTATTTTTAAATAGATTCTTTAAGTAATCACATGCTTGAGAAAACACACAAGAAAAATAGAGTGTAGACACAAAGACAGTGTAGCACATTAAAGAAGTGAAAAACTTACTGTATAACCTGCCTATTGCCTACTCTGCTGTTATTCTCTAGAGAGAATTCTCCTTCAGTGTTTTCTATTTTGCTATAATGAGATTATATAGTGATTCAGGATACTGACTTCTTCAGTCTCTTTGTTATTTTCCCTCTGGGGTTGTCACTCATATCAGTATTTTTAGATCACTGCAGACACAATATTTGTTTATAAGTGTATTTGGATATGTATGCATGGATATGTGTTTATATGCAGAGAGACAATCTTGAGAAGTACAGATATTAGAGACTGAAGAAAACATAAACATTAAAATGATACATTCTTCCTGTTTTAATCTCACAAAGACATTCTTAAATGATGAATGCTTACAATTCTTCCTGAAAGTCATCTTGCTTACAGTTACCTCCATGCTGACTGCAGGAAGTCACATCCCCAGCAGGCTAAATTGGCATCTCTCTGTCAGTAAGCATAGAGCTACACCAGAGGACAATCTGTCCCTGCACAAGCATAAATCATACAAGGGCTAATTTTCCTCAGTCGTGAGCACAATATAGTGCATAGCATGTAGGAAAGAAATGATAAAGAATTAGTGAAACTCTTACTAAAGTCCAAATGGCCAATGTTCGCAGGTACAAATGAGTAGTCCCCGTGCATGCTTCTGCAGAGTTAGGTTCAAATTAAATAGAAGCAGAGAAGAATAAAAAAAGACAGATTCACAAAATAAAATCAACAAAAAGTCCACAAAAACCCATTACTTTCTCTCCAGGAATTTGTTTTTTGACACTAAAGGGCTACAAAGCCCTAAGGAATGAATTGTATGAGTGAGGCCATGGGGTTACAGTAACAAAAATGTTTTAGAAAAATGGTGAGCTGGTTACTAATCCCTGTATCTAGCTAGGTATTTGTAGCACTGACTACCTTTTGTTTCCAAAATTGTTGCATCGGGAAGAAGGGCAAGCTCATAAAGTGAAAGACTGATTTGCATGGAGCCAGAGGACATCAAATATCAAATCTTGATTGAGCAGCACACTGCAAAAGCTAACAAAAAACAAACAAACAAAAAGTCCTCCCCCATGAAAAAACAGTTGATGACCAGAAACAAATCTGAATCTGTCTGCCTGAGAGTCAAGTTCTGCACAAAGTTGCACACATGAAGCTCTATTTGGAGTTCTAGAATCTAATTATGATTAAGACTTCAAAACATTTTTTCATTAAATTCAGAGCTCAAATTGTGCAATTTATTTGCATTTGAGATAAAAAGAGATGCATATTTTGTATGTTGGAATTAGATTTGTAGAAGCAAATGCTCATTCCCAATGGCAAATATTACTAAATCCAATTCCAGTTATGAAACACTAAATTGTTTTTTAAGTGTGAGGCTGCTCTCTTAATAGGCTTTCAATAGTAATCCTCTAATGTTTATTGTTTCTTTACTTTCTAGAGGTTATGATAAAAAGGATTAATCAGGAAACTCTGAATTAGATTTAAACTAGAATTAAGTGTTAAGAATCAGAATTACCTGGCATGAGATTTTCAGTTTAGATTTAATATGGTTAAAATTGTGGCTGTAATTGTAGACATATTTCTTCCTAGACAATATAGGATTTAGATGGGCTTGGAGGTCATAGGACTATCTTTAATACTAGACTTCTCAATCTCAAATTTTTTTTGAAAGTTTTTAGTATTGTAATATTCAGAAAATATCTTCACTCACACATTCTTACACAGGAACTTGCTGAAAAGAACAAAAAAAAAATTACATTTTTAAGTCTTACCTTTGACGGGGTAAACAAAATTATAAACAACCAGAAACTTCAGTTCTGCCCTTAGTTTACACAGCAATGGCAGACACAGGAATGTCTAAGTAGATCAGTAGCTGCCATAAAATGTAATGCACCATTACCACACTATGTGGTCTAAATGGCAAGGAGGCAGAGAAAAAAATTCCCTTTACTCTACAAGTTTCATAAATTTGTGGCATTATGAACCAGATGTTTTTTGGAATGCGAATACCAATTTTAAGAAAATGAGTAAGATACGATTACAGTCAAGAAAGCAGAGATTTTAAGGTCTGTGTTCATCCTAATTGTGAATAATAATTAAAAAAAAATCATAGACATGATGTTTAAGCTGATCTGCAGGTGTATGTGGCTTATCAGGGCATAAATACAGTTAATTTTTGAGACAGAAGCCTTTGAAATCTGTGAGTTTTCCAGGTTCCTCAGGCTACTATAAATCTTTCTCTGATCCAGGCAACTACTTCTTGTATAGATGTTGGCTTCTATATAGGGTTAAAATTATGGTGGTTAAAATTAAGCATTTATGTAAATGATCTGTTACAGCAGTCTCCCATATGAACCAGCTCTCTGTCTCTGGCTTCTCCACTGATGAGTTGGCCAACAATGATGCTAATTAGAACTGCTTCACAAACTGTAGGAGAGTGTATTTAAAGCCTTCAAAATTTAGTACATCTTGAAGAACTTCATTCACTCAATTTTATCAACTATTTACCACTGAAATTACATGAAAATTGAAAAAGGTCAATAAAAATGCATATCCCAAGCTCTGTATTTTCCTGGGTGATACTGAGTATCCTGACTTTTTCATGGGGCAGATATAATGTACCTGCCACAGGCAGGCCTGCTCCACTCCAGGGTACTCCAGGGTTACCAGAGGTACTTTCAGAAAAACAATCAGAGAAGCCTCCATAAATCACGAATCATGAATGTGGAATAGCCTTTCTGTGTGTTTCTGCTACTGTGGCCATGCACTTACTCTTAAATTTGTCCATTTTTTGCAAAATACCGTTGGGACTTCAGTTACACATTTTTCATAGGTCTGGTCAGAGCCAAGGAGTAAACACGTCCTATGCACTGATCTCCACTTCCATATCCAATAATCAAATTTTATAAAATTGCGAACACATGATCCCGGAAGAGAACTGTCATGTTGTCTTTTTCACTTCAATGTCTAGTTGTGTCTGATTAGTTAGTTTGGATTTTGCTCTAGATTTAGAGAAAACATTTTAGAACATTAATTGAAACAGCTGCTGGAACACAGGTTTTTCAAATTCAAGCTACAACTCAGCCCATAGTAGCTACAGTGACAAGAAAACTAGAAAATACAACACTTAAATGTCCAGGTTCTGTTTCTCCATCCTCGATGGACTGTCTTTGCTAGAAAAGAAACAGCTTAGAAAGACCTTTCTACAGCTAGGAGTACTTCTGATTTATAAGGTTATGTTGTGTTAATGCCAGTTTCACAGCATTTCTTCTGGTCTCTTTGGTAAATATCATCCAGTTTTGCTGGTCTATTGTTGCCGAATTCCCAAATTGCTCTATAATTTCTTCTTTATGGTCTTCAATGTCTGTAAAGGCTACACAAGTGAAAGGGCATTGGGAATTAAATTTTCCTGCTATCCAGATTAATAAATGCCTTAAAAACATCTTCCTGAAATGTCAGTTCAGTTGTTGTTTACCTTTACATTTAAAAATAATTAAAAAAAAATAGAATTTACAACAGCCTACTTTGAATGCTGTTGCAATTTGGCTTTTTCATGATGGTAAAAAAAGATGCAAAATACACAGTCCATGTGATTGTTTTCATTTTCAAACCACTAAAATTATAATAATAAAATCTAATTTGCTTAATTTTTGTTGCAATTTTCATAGCTTCATTTTATGCAGGCTCACACATAACATCCTGAACATATGTGATCTAAAATAGGGTAAAGGACAATGAATTCACCAAGAAGATTTAGAGAATCATAGGACTAGATAGTGAGATGCAGCCTTTAATTGAAAGGTTAGAGGGAAATAATCTGTGCTATCTCTTGAATCATTGGAAACCTGCTTTGATCTACTGTTTTGAGCTGCAGCAGCTCCTTGCTGCCAGGGCACAAGCTAGCTAGTTTCAAATTGCTGAATATATTAAAATGCTATAGCAATGCAGTTATATACCTGCAAGTGATTATATGCAATTGTTTTTCTGCACCATATCTCCTCTGTGGTGCAAGACCTCTTGCTCTGTTTCTAGAGCAGAACACAATTTATAGTGTCTGTAGATCAGACACCAAGGGTATAACGAGATGGACACATATAATGCTCAAATAAAAGGTAAAATAAATATCTCCAAATGTGAATGATTAAACATACCTAGGAAAAACACCACATTGAACTTAAGCAGTAACTCCTTACTTTTTAACACTTGGAAAAAGGAATGTTTATTTGAAACTTGACTTGGGAAGTGGAGTGAATGAAAGCTGTAGACATTAAAGTTTATTTGCATTTGTTTAGTGAAAAGGCATCTGGTTTATATGAAAAACAGGAATCTGGCCTATAGGGAAATATTTCACAAGTCCATAACATTTTTAAGAGTCAATCCCTACAACAAAAAGGCTAAGCCTAGACTTGGATAGGCCAAGAGTACTGGGATTTTTCCCTAGTTTCTAGTTCTCTCTTTATTTTAGCAAATTTTCTTCTGTCAGTATTTAGTTTGGTGCTGGGCCCAGAACAGATACTTTGTTATGGAAAAGGAAGCACAGAAAAATATTATCATTCCTTTGTCTTTTTCTTTCTCTCTCTTTCTTGCCTGTCTACTTCCTTTTGTCTTTTTTCTCTGACAATAATGTGAAGAGCAGAATATTTTTTGACAACTTGAAAGTCTGTTTATCCGTCTGGTTTGTGCCTGCCCTCATGTTGGGGAGGAATTTGCTTCTTGTCTTCTCCCTTGAGTTCTACCTGTAAAAAGGTGTATAAAGCTAATTCAGATGGATGTAGGGAAACATCTGTAACAACAGCATTCTCTCTCCCTGAAGGAGACCAGGCTCACTTTCTGGGACACGATAAGCTCTTAAAAGTCTAGGTCACAGGTAATTTTCCTGACAGTTCTTTGCACACATGGGAGAGGGGAGGAAAGAGGTCAGAGTAGTGATGAGAAGGTCCTGGAAATCAGCAGAGAAAAGAAAGGATTGAGGGACGGAAACATATGAGAATATCTCTCTTAGAACTTTTCGTATTCCCCCCTTGCTCAAATGTTACTGGAATGATTGTATAAATCTTTTGGGTAGAAACAGATACCAAGAACTGATTAGACAGAAGAAGACATTCCAAGAACACTAAATGGACCAGAAATTAGAAATAATAAACACTATACTAAGTATCAAAGACTGACTTGTAAACTTGAGATGTATAAAGTGATCTGAAGGGGAGTGAGTAAAATTCACTGACAATTCACTTGTCATAGGGTCAGCTGAAAAGATGATAGAACTTTTTGTATTTCTAAAAGACATGACTCAATGAAACATAGAAAGCACCCCCCAAATAATAAATACTGTCCAGAAAAATGCAAAAAATATCCTAGTCTCAGTCCTAGTCTCAGAATAACTGCATTCATTAATAATTTTTTTTAAAAAATTAAGATTGCTACAAGATAAAAATAACATTTAAGATCTAATTTTTTAAGTAGGTAAGTTATTGAAAGTTAACTTCTTATTAGGAAGAACATAATCTAAGATCTAGGTCCTTCCAAGGATCTAAATGAAAGACCATTCTTCTGAGTTTTTGGTGCATGAAGAACATTGGAAGAAATTTTTATTGCAACAATGGCTGAAAAAAGAACTTCTTAAAAGGAACGATAACAAAGTCAGTGCAGGATACAGGCATGGATGTCTTTCTACAGGTCATGTAAAGGTCAAGTTTGATGATGTTTAAGATGTTCTGCATATTCATTTTTTTCAATATTAAAATACTCTTTGAAATATCCTCCCTTCTGATCTGTGAGTTGCTTGTTGCATTTTGCTGATTCTATCTGCTTTTACTGCTTTTAGCAAAATCTATGACAGTTTTACCATAGTTTTGATAAACTCTTCTGAGGTGGTAGCTGAAATAGCCTGACAAAGTGATATGCTCTGAAAACCAAACTCATGCACTAAACAAAAGGTTCTGTCATCAACTAAGGAAGCATTGCATCCAATGAACCTCTATCTTCTATCAATTTATAAATGAATAAAATTAAAGATTCCACTCTAATCTACATGTTCTTAGGCATCAGGAAATGGTGGGACATGGAGAGAAGCAATGGCTTTAAAAAATTTCAGGAGTTCTGAAAGGTGGGAGTCTTTTTCTTTTTTCTTTTTTCTTTTTTCTTTTTTCTTTTTTCTTTTTTCTTTTTTCTTTTTTCTTTTTTCTTTTTTCTTTTTTTTTCTTTCTATTTTTTTTTTTTTTTTTTTTTTGGCTGTAAAGATTGCACATGACAGAAGAACCTGGACCGAGGAATAGATTGTCTCTTTTAATAAGGTATGAGGTCAACCTGAATTTTTCTCTAAAGCTAGGTCATTTGTAATAGAGTTGTCCCATATTGATTCTCCAATGTCTTGCATGGCAAGTGCTCATGCCAGACATTTTTTTTCCATGAAAACTTGCGTATTTAGGTACCTATTTTCATGAGATTTGTAGGTACCAATACATTTGAATATTCATGTATCTGAAATTGACAATGAGTTTGAGAATTTCTGAGAACTTAAAGACTTAACACCTATACATACTGAAACAGCATAATCATACATGATCCTTATTCTCACAGGAATCAAAATCACAAAATACTTGTTTTTGGTTTGTTTTTTTTTTAATGAGATAACAACTGTCTCTGGAAGATAAAAGACTATATGTGTTAGAAATTAAAATGCATGTAGATCATGATTTTACTAACTAATTTTGTTAAAATAGAGGTTATATATATGATTCTTCTTTTTCTTGGACCATTCATGCTTGTTCATGGCCTAAATAATACATTCATTTTGCTAACCATCTGAATACACAGTATGCTGCAAAGCAATAAATGCACATAACTTTACATATCCAACATCCCAAATTAATTGTCATAACAGAAATCTGGAAAATGATATACAAATATATAAAAAGTAAGCATACTCTTTGGAGGATTTGAAACAACTCCCTAGGCACTTTTATTTCTTCGTTAGAACTGAATACAGAAAAACCTTTGGTGTACTTGCATTAAACATCTTAGCATTTTAATGATGATTATTTTTCATACAGAATTTGAGACTCCCAGAATGAAGGAAGATCTAGATTGTCCTGAGTCAGCTATATAGCTTGTACCTTTTGGTCTCTCTCTAATAATAAAAGGCCTATGACATTTTCTGTGCTGAAAAATATGCGAAAGAGAAAATAAATACAGTGAAGGGTAAAGGACAGGCTCTTGGTGTGGTCTTTGAAGAACTGTTGTATTTCTAAATCTAAAAGTTATTTTCTTACAAGGTCTTTGCAGTCTCCATTAATCATTTCTTTAGCTAAATCTGCCTGTTGGCATATTTCTAGCTGCCATTGCAGGCTCGGAGCAGTTTCTTTAAGCAGACCGTGCATTTGTTTTTGACAGAGGTTGGCCTTAAGACAAAATCATCCTTTCAAATCAATAACCATCATGTAACAATTGTTGACTAAGCCAATGCCTTCTCCTTCAGAAGAAAAATCCAGTGGGAATGATGTATAATTTTAAATTTGCTTTTATATCAGGACTCATCTTTGTAATTCTTCTCTGTCTCTCTCCACCTTGTGGTTGTTTTGTACCGCTGCAGTGAATTATTTCAGAGCTCAAGCTGAATGTTATTGTTTCCCTGTGTATAAACAAAACTTTTAAGGATGTTATCCTTTTACATTCACTTATCTATTTGCTAGCTTTTAAAGATGAAATTTATATTTGAAAAATTTATTTTAGTGGATTAATTTTTGTGTCTGGTCCAGGAAAGAACAACCGTGGGTTACAATATGCTTAGAGCTTTCCATATCATTCATGTCAGATAGATTTTCTTTGTGACTCTTTTTTCCTTGAGGCCTCAGCTCAGAGCACCTTAAAAACATATGGATGATAAGAAAGCAGCCTTCAGAGGATTTTCTATAAATTAAATTCTGTAATATTTAAAAAGAAGAGAAAGAAAAGATCCTGTAATGAAATATAGAAGACTGTTCCTTTTCCCCTTTTCACAAAATTCAAATTGGAGTAGATCAACAAAAGGCCAGTTCTGATTATTGCTGTCCTTACTTTTAAAACTAAGTGTCTAGTGACAGCATAGCTTGAGGTGTTTCTGTTACCTCTGCAGCTCAGAGAGAGCTCATAATGCGAATAGGTAAACAATATAAAGCTTCTTAATTTCATTCAGTATATGAGTAATTAGCTGAAAATAGTTGGAAGACCAGCATGTGTCAATCATGAGACTTTTGATTTTTGAAAGATGAAGCAGATGTCATCTCATTCCATATGGTTAATGTGCTTTCTTTTTTTCACTTATAAACTGGAAGCTTGAACCTCAATCTAGAGCCTGGTATTTAAAGCCTTTGGGAAGGAAAACAGAGACCTGGAGGCCCTTCATTAATCTAATCAATACTGAATATTAAAGTACTCACAAAGTGGAGCACCTGGTCGTTTTTGTCTCCCAGATGAATCCATCAAACTTTATAATCACACTTATTTTGTCTTCTGTGCCAAATGAATGTGCATCGATCCCATGTAAAATGGAATGATTGGAGCTTAAGGAAAAAAATGAAAAAACAAAATAAAACCAAAAGCACTTCCTTTCCCTAGACTTTACCTCTGTGTGACCATTAGGGAACACACATCCACAGGATGCATGTATTCCAGCATCAGAACAGCTAACTCACATAGCATACATGTTTTTCATATGTCTCTAGATAAATGTTGACCAAGTAAGAGATAGGATGTTCCTAGGTTTGTTATTTCTGGAATCAAATTACACTGAATATTCTCTGAGAAAGCAAATACAAACCAGCCCTGCTGGTGACATAGGCAGAAATATAGCTTATGAACTGGAACATGACAAAAACATGAATTAGACCTGTAACTTCTAAGGTTTACCACGATTCAGGTGAGGTGAGGAGCTGGTTTTTAGGAGTAAATGTCCTCTGAGCATCTGCAGTAGCAAATAAACATCTAGTTCAACACTTTATTGTACACTATGATGCAAGATACTCAATCAGTACAGTTTTCGGGGTTTTTTTTCCCTTGATTAGGATCTCCTGTACTTCTTATGGCTGTAATTTGTGGCTGTTTTTCTTCCCAAAGAAAAACTTCACAAGGCTATCAGTTATGCAGGTTTTCTAGCAGGTGAATAATTAATAATTCATTTTCATGAGAATGACCACTGCTGTGAGACAGCTCCACGAGGATTTCCAAAGGACCATTTGGTAATAAATATTCAACAATTTGTAATGTTTAGTTCTGAGTCATGTCCCAGTACCCATCAATGGCTGGATGTGTCCACCGTCCATACATAATATCCCCTTTCACCATCATTTAATGACATCAAAATCATGCGTTGCACCATCTTGAAACAGAAAACTAGCAGATTTTTAAAGTCACCTTGTCAACTCTAAGACTACACTTCAACCTTGTAAGTCCATAAACTCTCTTTAAATGCTTATTAAAGATTATAAATGATGTTTCTACTTCAGTGGAGCTGCTCTCATTTACAGTCTAAGATTATTTGGTTCATTATTTGCAAAGTCAGGTGATGCAGAATGGAAAGTTGTGTGGAAAAATGACTATAGTAACAGAGAACATACTCTTAAAAGTATAAAAATGATAGTTGGAAGGTATTTCTGAACTTAACCGCACAGTAACTTATCAAATTAGATGGATTTATAATTGTCCAGGTTTAAAGTAAATTTGGGGAAGAATCCCCCAAAGGAGCTCCGGTGGGAAAAACAGATCCAATCGGCCCCTCCCCCCAACTGGTCTGGGAGGGAAAAAAAAACCTCCTTGGAGAAAGGTGGAAAAAACCCTGTTTATTAAACAATAAAACCAAAACAATATCAAACAATGAGACCCCTTGCCACTCTAAAAGAGATGACAAACTGAGAAAACCCCATCCCGGGTTGCAGCTCACTCAGTCTCTGATCAGTCCCTCCGGTGCTGGAATTGTCGCAGGCCAGGCCCGGCCTGGTGGGCCAAAGGTGCAGCTGCCAGTGCTCCCCAGGGCGTTCAGTCCAGAGCAGGTTTCAAGAGGTCCAAAGAAAAGGGAAAAAAAACACAGTCCAGGGAACTTCTTTGCCTCAGCTAGCTAACACTAACTAAAAAACAAAAGAAGAGCTCTGTCCGCCGTCTGTCTGCAGACAACAACAGTCCAGGAGGAGGAATGTGGGGGAGGAGAGCAGTGTCTGGAGGAAAAAAACTGTGCACTTCTCTCTCCCCCTTCACTCTCTGCAATAAGTCTTAAAGGTGCAAAACTTACTATTCAGCATGAACAGAACAAGATGATTGGGGATAAAAGCATAATACAGCCAGCCCAGGACAATAATGTAATGATATTTTATTATTTTTTTTGATCAGGTGAATTCATACAATTCTTGTGAAGTTCATTCTGCATTTTTCCTAAGTAATAGACACATGGAAATTATGCTTATACCAAATATATACAAGGATATGAAACAACAAAGCTTTTAAATAAGTGTTTCAATCTATTAATTAGTGTTTCAATTTCTATGTGTTCAAATCAACTCATGATTGCTGAGAAAGAGATGAAAATTAAATGATTATTGGCAAGGTCTTTCTCACTTTAAACAAGCCCACACAGACAGAGGAACGCAACTTTTGACTGACAGGTGCTTCTTCAATAAATGCCAAAGCTGATGATATGATATAAACAAGAGTGCCAGATTGAAGCAAATTTGGCATCAGGAAGGTAATGGGGAATAGTATGAGGTCACAGTTATTACAACCAATTAAATCTTAATAGAATGCAGTGCACTTCTTTTCCTTCAACGACCTTCTTTGTTTCTCCTTTTTATGATGTGATAGAAAAATTTTAAGTTCTTCAAATGAGAATGGCACCTGAAGAGCAGGAAGTAGTGAGGATAAGGAAATAGGTGTCAAAGCTGACAGCATAAGGAGTAAGAGAAAAATTATTTTCGATGCCTCTGATACTGATAAAATTATGGCTAGTTTTGCTCTCATTTAAGGAAATAGGTGTCAAAGCTGACAGCATAAGGAGTAAGAGAAAAATTATTTTCAATGCCTCTGATACTGATACAATTATGGTTAGTTTTACTCTCATTTACACTCTCAGAATCACAACTAATATTAATAACATGATGCACCCAAACTTGGAAAATAGCATAAACTGGAGTAAAAGAGATTCCATATTTTAAGGATTTATATTTTGTCAGATTTGAAAAGTAGTTATTAGATCCACAAAATCTGAAATGGATATCATTCCCATTAAAAAGTTAAATAAAATAATTTGCTTTACTACTTTTTTCTCTTTTTTTAAAATTAACCTCACTGCTCCCTAAAACTTCACAATGAAGTAATCCAGTAAATAATAAAAAAAAAAATGCTGCATTGCTAGTCACAAAGACTGGATTGATTTTCCTTAAATTTAACCTTATGAAAGTTAAGCTACCTGTCTGGGCTAGTTGACAAGACTCCATCTGTAGCCCATGCAGGGAGAGAGACACCCCTAGAAAGTAATTTATCAACTGCTAAGATTCTGTCTGAGATACACTGGACGAGATGTCCTTAGGACATACTTGGCAATTGAGAAAGCCTGCACAAATCTCCTAGGTGTGATTCCTGATATCTGAATAGTTAATGTTAGGTAAGCTGTAACCTGCCCTAAGATCCCCAAGGGATTTTGAACCATAGGGGACTGCAGAGGTTTCATACTGACTCTAAAAACAGACTTCTGTTGGATAGAAAATAACTCACTATGGATATCTAAAAATAATCAATGTAATTTTATAAAGAATAGCTATACATGACATGAGATCTTCCTAATATTCCTCTATTTATAAGTCTCTTATTTCAGACCCACTCATGAGTTTAGTATATAGTGAATCAAAGCAGTTGTAGACACCAGAAATCACAAATCTCTTAATGCTTTCTTTGTAGTGAACCATCATTGACTATTGGTTTTTGACAGAAAAAAAAATATTTTTCATCTAAAAGAAAACTACTATGTTTCAAAAGGATTTACTACGTGCAAGAATAGAATCACAGAAAAATTTTGTTTGCAAAGACCTTTAAGTACATGGAGTCCAACCATTAACCTAACTCTGCCAAGTCCATTTCCCTAGATAATTCCAGAGATGATGAGTCAAAGATGTCTATTGAGATGATAAAGAAGATTATAGCCTAGGAAGGGATTATAGTTTTCTCTGGCACCTCATTAACTCTGATCAATGTGGGCTGCATCTCCACTGGAGACTCAGTCTGTCTATAAGAAGAAAGCTATGCTAAACTCTCTTATACTGATCCTCCATTCTCTGCAGGGCTTCACATGCCTTAAAATTTCTTCATAAAGTGCTTTTATTACCAAAAAAGATATGCTGCAAATAGAACTAATATAATGGAATTAATTTTGACATATCTCAAGGGACAGGGTGCTGAAGAAATGCATCAAGTCTGTTTAGTTGACTGTGATTGCTGAAGTTACACTTTTAAGAGCTGATCATTAGTGTGCCTTTAGTCTGAGAAACCATATCCTAATGACAAATTATATTTCTCATAGATAAGCTCTGACATGCTGCTTTCTCTATTTATTCTATCCATTTCATGTGCTCGAAAATTTTGCATTTCTATGGCAAAGTTACTCAAAATGGAGATCTGATATCTCTTGAAGCAATATAACTCTTAGTGTGAAATAAATAGAAAAGAAATAAAATGGTAGCCTACATCAAGTTCACCAAGGTGTTTTGAAACTCTTAAAGTCAGCATCTAACCAATGAGCTCTGACAACTTCAGAAGAAATTGTAAATAAATGAAGAAAATTAAGTAGATATGTAGATTTAATGAAAAAGACAGGTTATCGTTTATCATATCTTCCAAATACAGTTTTTTTATTTACTTCTGATTACTCCCACAAAAGACAGTCCTCTATGAAACTCTCCAATGTGAGACCTTCCCAGAGGCTGCAGTTCTTGACAAACAACTCCAGCATTTGTCCCCAGTGGCGTCACAAATCCCGCCAGAAAATCTGCTCCAGCATGGACCTTCCGGAGTGTCACAGTCTCCTTTGGGCAAGCACATGTGTCTAGACATTTTTCGTGGACATGCCCACAGAGTCAGGGACCTTCAGATATGTCCATGAGTTGTGAAAGTGAAGGTGTCTCTATGTTTGCTAGCAAGTTCCAACCCTTATCACCTGAAGAGGAGCTTCAAGGTCAGCCCTGAGCACTGCCCACAGTGATGAGATGACTGCTGGTGCATTTATGGTTTCCAGTAAAGGCACTGCTCTCTCTGTTAATTGGTGGGGCTGGATGCATGTGTATTTGTGAATTTTTTGTGTGTCTGTATCTGTACAATACATACTTAGCCTTGTGCTGGCACACACACACGTGGGAGCAGGAGCAAACAGACAAGAAAGGAGTCCTCCAAATTCAACTTCCTTTAACAATTATAAAACTGAATGCCATTTAAATACAATGTTCAAAGTATTCAATAGTTTATGGAAGACAAACTATTATCTTTCATAAATTTTTGTATAACTTGTAAGACTATGTCCTCTGTCTGTTAAAGTTATACAAAAATTTACAAGGTTTGGAAATGCTAATTATAGGCATAGACTTAAACCAGTTAATATTAAAATAAGTTAGATTAATTCATATTATATACTCAAAGAAGCAGACAAAATCTAGGAGACATTGGTGATTAAAATACACATGAAAAAGAGGTGAATTCCCTAAAGAATGAGGAAGGACAGACATTGTACCTATTTTTGAAAATCAGGTAGGTGGTAGAATATAGGTGTATCAGCTTAGCCTCGATACTAGAAATATTCTGGAACAACTTGTTAATTAGTTTGGATGCACCCTGTGGACAAGGTGATAGGGAATAGTTGACATGGATTTGTCAAGGAAAAAAAAGAAAAGTCATATCAAATCAATCCAAGATCTTCTTGTGGCAGGGTAATTGCCTAGTGGACAAGGGAGAAGCTAAAGATTTGATATATCTTGACATTAGTAAGCATTTTCACACAGTCCCATTTGGCACTGTCATACACAAATTCCAGAGAAACACAGCCTAGCGGAAATTGTCACATGGAGAGTGCAAAACAGTTTGAAAAGCTGAACTCTGCCACTGCCTGATGTAGAACATCAGACTGGGAGAATTTTCCAGTAAAATTAACCAATATAATTAACAACAATGTAAGACCAATTAGAATATGACTACCAGAATTATACTACTACTTGCACTAGTATAATTAATAGATTGAATAATTAATTAATTGATAGCACAAGGAAGGCTTTCTAGGGAGTTTTTTGAGTCTTTGTCTTTAGAGGCATTAAAAGTGAGTTAGACTCTTGTGTGTTGGGATAGGTTTTCTTAAGTTCAGTGGATGGATGTGACTAGACAGATGTTTGATGCTCCCTGTGCCTTGATGATGTCTTCATTGCTTTGTTTCTCTTTGCCTCTATCACAGCTTCTGACATTACTTTGGGGTGTTCATTTATTTGCTTTTTACCTCGAGCCTTTTTGTGCCTTATAAAATCCTTGACATCTAATGGATCCAAAATGGAGGCACTGCCTGGCACAGTTTAGAAAGGTTTTGGACTGAAATCACTTTATAAGCACAAAGTTTTCTCATTATGTGACAAATAAGAAGTTATTTGTGCTATAATTTTCTAGAGATAGCTATAAGTTTAGGAGTTATCAGTCTGCCTATTCTGTGTGTGCATGTATAAATGTACTAAACAGAAAGATTGTATATAATTTCCTTTAATTACATTTTTGCCTATTAAAAGCCAACTGATTGCATTTTGCACCACATGATCAATGGTGTTAAATCACTTGCATTTCATTGCTGAATATTTATTTTTGAGATTCAGTACTTGAGGCTATAATAGATTTCCGAATTCTAAATCACAAAATTATGTTCTTCTTAAATTACAGTGTAACTTGCAGCAGAAGATGTTTTGTGTCCAAATATAGGGTTTTATGTTTTGTGTGAAGTGCAAAAGCATTCTGTTAAAGATAGCTTTGCATAATCTTGCATTTGTCTTACTGTATTCAGTGTGTTTATAGAATAATCTATATTTATGTAGCATTCTTCCTACCACACACAGGCGAACACAGTAAAAGAACTTTCAAGTTATGAAGTCAAATATTTCAACTCTGAAAACCATGGAGTTCTGAAATTCTGTGGGTTAGAGATGTTTAGAGATGTTTTGGTTTTTTGTGAGTTTGGTTTGGTTGCAGTTGTTTGGGTTCTTTTTTTTTTTTTTTTACCTCATTTGCTAAATGAATACCATTGGGCTCTATCTGATCACACAATCTCATAATATTCTTCTTCTCTAGAGAATGTTCTTGAAGCTGCTATTAGCTGAGAGATAAATAGACTTGACAAACAACCTGCAAACTGTAGAAAAATATTTGTTTCCTTGTAATGGAATGAAAGCAAATTATGTCTCTGGGTAATGGCAGCCAAAACGCTCTCTCAAAAAAAAAAAAAAAAAAAAAAAAAGAAATTACTCCCTTTACCAAAAAATACAAATCTCAAAAAAGATAACTGCAGCGTGAGAGGTCAGAGGAATCTACTGCGAAGATTTGAGTGATTACAGCACCTATGCAGGCACATTCCTGATATCACATGTACTGATGTGGCTGCTTCTAAGCAGCTGCCATTCAGTGAGCAGAGAGCCAGAATCATCTTACACCTAGCATGGTGATGAGGCTCTCCCTAAAGCTATGAAAGGCTCCCAGAATAACCTGAGGGAATACCTATGTAGAGGCTTTCAAAGGTATCCTACTTCTTCTGATCTACCCCATGGTTCTGGGTTTTCTTCCACATGCAAGGAACGTGAGATAAAAGTATCTTGGATCTTATTCCAGCATTGAGTTAAAAATGAACTTTCCCCCCCCGCCCCAGTATGTTGTTAGCTCATAAAACAGCTGTCAGCATGGTAGAAGTGACAATAAGTCACTTATCCAACTTCTGACTAGTTAGTTGATGGATCAGGAAAATATTCTCCAATGAAACAATTTCCAGCCATTTAAAGATGCTGTCATTTATCCCATTTCAACTTTTAGAGATGCAAAGTAATTTTCAGTTAAGTAGAACCAGTCCTCAAAGTGTTCAAACAACCTTAAAATTACAGTGTTTAAGTAACATAAGTCTGTATTTAAGTGAAGGCAGTTTTTACAGGCAGGAGCATAAGCAGCACATCTTTGGATCATAAGCCACCTTAACACAATTACTCCATTTATGAATCTAAGGTGAGAGCACAACATATGGAAGCCAGGTTAGTAGAGTAACCAGTGGAAAATCAATATTATGTGACAGATATCTGCCCTTCAAATAGCTTCAGTCTTCCCACTCACCTAGAAATTTACTCTCTTTTTTTTGGATCTGATGTCTTGTCTATTTAAAAGGATTCCCATTTGCCATAAACCAGGGGGGGAGGGCATAAAATGACATACAACCTTCTTAATCAATCTGTGCCTTGATTAATACTCTGTGGAAGATTGCCTCTGCATAGATTAACCACTGTCATCACCTGAGTTTCTGGTGTGTGATGTGGCCTCTGTTTCAAATCCTGTCTGATTTGCTACACCAAAGCAAACACTTATGCAGAAGTTTCTGTCTCACACACAAATTCTGAGGCCTGAAAACCTACTTAAGAGTGAAAACTTGAGACCTATCCCTGTCTGCCTTCTCCCAGTGAGGGTAACCAGAGAACTGACCCAAATAACAAAAAAAACCCTTTAGCCCAGCATTTTCAGTTCTAACAGATGTACATGGATGCACATTCTCTGTTATGACCTGCCCAGGAAATGGGGTAACTCAGGTTCTTTTTAATAGATCCAATAAAGTGGATCTAAAGCAGATTAAAGTGAAACTACACTGAATGACTGGTGTTTTAATATCTATATCTATATCATCTGTATAAGTATGGCAGGTTTATTTTAGAACAATTTAGTTGCAACTGAAAGGAGCTATTTAGCCATTTTAATTATTATCTATAGAAATATAACAATATAAAAGTATAAAATATTAAGAATGTAAGGAAAAGAAAGAAGGAAAAAGAAAGGATACGAGCACATTGTGGAAAAATTTCACCATCTGTGGATGCAGTGACAAGGCTTGATTGTTGCATTTTCAATGTCTGTTGGTTGAGGTGATGCCATTGGGGATGGAGGAAGACCACAAAATACAAAGTTTGATGGGTTACACACGCTCAGGTTCAGGTGGGAATGCCCAGGAACCTCCCTGGCTGTGGAGCTTTACATTGATGTAACACTGCGGATCATCCACAGTCCTCTGGTGGAAGGTCCCCCAGACACACTTGGTGGGGTGTTTGGTAGTTTATGAGTGAGGACATGAGAGCTGCCTCTTGTGCCAGTGTAGTGGAACCAGTTATGCCCCATAAGAAAGGATAAACACCTTCAGGCCTTCATCCCAATGCTTCCTTCAGGGAGGAATTTTGCACCTGAGTCTTATTGGGAGGATATCAGCATAGTGAAAAGCATTACCTCACCTTACAGGATGTACTTGTTATTGTCCTTTTCCCTTGTGTGGCTCAAAACCCACCTTGTTGCAAAGTAAAGGTCAGTTTATCATGGTCATCTTCTGGGGATAAGAGAGTTCCCCTTCTGCACCTGGGTTGTTCTTATGCAGATCAGAGATTTCATCACCACACAACCAAAAATTCTCCTTATCCCTTTCAGTCATGGGAGGTGCAAATCTGTCCTCAGTAAAGTACCCTACTGTTTTTGCAAATGGTTGATTACTTGAATCATTAACATTTAACATCTCATTCTCTCACATTTTCTGACAAAAATAAAAAAAAATTAAAAAAAAAAAAAACCAAATTGTTCAAAAATCTCTGTCTGCCTGAAGGCTCAGTTTTGCTGAAATACCTGAAGGTCAGTTGCATGGATAGTTACATCCAAGAAAATGTCAATGCAATTCTTGTTTTCAATAGGCATCATCAAAAACTTCAGGAGCAGTTACACATGACACAGAATCCAGTCCTACTGCTGTTGTTCATGTTCTTTGCACAATTACTTCTACTCAATTTTTCACCTATGTTTAAGCCCTGATTCTTCTCACCTATGTTTTGTTTGAAATGCAAGCACACTCAACATCTAAGGAGAAAGAAAGGCACCTCTACAGAGGTGGAGATAACAATTCAGAATTAAGACCCTTTCAACCCATCACAGAGGCTTGTCTTTGTCCTCTGAAAACAGCCAGTGCCTCCAGCAATCAAGCTGCCAAATTAGGTCCTCAGTTAATTGGGTCAATCAGGATCCATCTGGGACTTTTTCTTAAATTAGATTTAGTACTGCTACTCTCTTTTTTTTTTTTTTTTCTTCTTTTTTACATTACCTGAAAAGGAAATTCTTACACTTGATTAGTTTTTCTGTCTGTACTGAAATCTAATATAATAACACAGACTAAGCAAATAGGTAGGTAATATTATGCTGTGATCCTGGAAAAATTTCTAATCCAATTAGAGCCAATGTAGATCAGTTTTACGCCTGTAGGGAGTAGGGGTAGCCAAATACTAAATGATTCAGAGAAGCAGCAGAGAGTGTGGTAACAGGAACAATAGGACTGCCTTGGGTCTTTGTATGGATTTTAAAACTACAGGGGAAGAAAAATGAATGCATGAGTCTGACTTCAGCCGCCTGGCCTATGAGGGAATGCTGATTTCAACTTGCAATATCCCTAGTGGCAATAGCTACCCAGAGGGTGTTATCTTATCTGCTGGACAGCTGTACGCCTGCAAATGCTGACTTGTAGCTGCTGTATTGGCAGGGACTGTGGGGATTAGGCCAGAATTCACACATGTGGTTGTTAAATTCCTAAGCTGAACCTTCCAACAAATGTTGCATACATATCTTCAACACAGCAGGAACAATTATACATGATATTGTGCTTCTTTTTCAGGAGGAATGTTGACACTAATTCGTCTAAAAAAGGAATGAGCACACAGAGTCTGCTGACTACAATGGAATCCATAAACAAACGAGATTCTATCACTACAAGGAGGACAAGTCAGACAGTAATGATGTGACAATAAGCACCCATCTCAAAATATCTGTGAAGAAAAAGAGCAAGGGTTAAATCACAGATGGGGTGGTTCAACATCCTTTCTCATACATTACATGTCAGGTGTCATGTTCAAATACTGGAGAGATACAAATCTGTACAAGGATGCAGGCAGGAGACTTCTATATACCCAAGTACTCTCTACATAGATGTATTTTAAAGGGTAAACTGAAATAATGTTATGTAAAAGAAAAAATTTAGTTTCTTGGACTAAAATATAAATGTGTAATGCATTGTGCCTGCTTAGTCTATTTTCCCAAACTGTAAAATAGGAATGATGATCTCACCCTGTAACCCACTATCTACACAGTGATCTGAATTTCCCATTCAGAAATTTTAAGTCCAGAGGCTCAAACATTTCAGCAGATCTGATATTTTTGTATGCATAAAAATTTATTAATTAATCTTGATTTTATCCTAATAATTGACATTTGGATAAATAGTGACCTCTTACAAATAAAGGTCCAAGCCTTCTTAGAAGTCTGTAAGACATGGAGTCTGTCTTCTCTGATAGCTTTTGATTAAAAATAAATGTCTAATTTCCAGCTTGAATCGATCTAGCTTCAGTCACTGTTTCTGGAGATGTGTTTCTTTCCTAGTCAGTAAATCTCACAGGGGTAGCACAGTGGGCCTTGAACTCAATACTTCTAGATAGCCATGTAATAAGTGCAAGAATGGTTCTTCATTTTACTCAGCTGCAGTAATATTTGATGTCGGGAAGTGTCGGGGAAAGCTTTGATCTAAAGGCATTTGAGTTGCCAGTAGTTCTCCTCAGCCTACCATAAATGAATTAATGTTCCCACTTTCAGTTGGTAAAGGGGGAAAGAATGATGTGTCACATTACAGGGCAATTTGAGCCTGTTCATTATAAGTATAGAGGAGATATTTTCTCAGCAGTCCTAGCATGAAAACACAGTACAATCTAAGAGCAACAAATCACTGCAATAACCCAATGGTCAAAAAATTAATTAATATAAAGATCAAAAAAGCCAAACAACTTAAATTTATTTTTATCCTTTTAGACATAAAAATGGCATTTAAAGGCAGAATCATTACACTGTGCTTTTCACTTGGTAAACAAACAAATCTGTGCTAATAGTTTTCAACACTTCCTTTGCTACAGTTGAACCAGTTTATGCTCTTCCAACTTGATGGTTTTTGAGAATTAAAGGATATGGCAGAGTTACATATTCACCCCTGTGTATTACAATATGGGTATGTTGACAGAGGTAGAGGTAGGTATTGGCACAATACCTCTGTGTCACACAAAGACTCATGCTTTACAAACAAAACCAAAAGACTCAAAACCAATCCAAACCAAACCAAAGCCCCCTCAGACTAACATGCTTCAGCGTTTTAAGGAATGCTCTTCTGTCAGTTCTGCTAGTCTACTTTGGAAAAGAAGGAACAGATCTGGACTTGGGCATTTACTTGAGTAAATGTGCATGTAAAAGTAGGAAAACCCGAAATAAGTTGACCTCCAGTTTGAGCTTTCTTGTCCTGTATTTCTGGATGGTAGCTGCTGAAAGGAAAGGAGAGGAACCTTTTTACTTTTTCAGACAGAAAAAAAAGAGGTAAGTGATGTACCTATGAGGCTAGGTAGGGTGCATCTTCCCTTGTTATAGAATACATAGTGGTGTTTCCCAAGATGAGTATTGGGCTAGTCCTGTCTAATATCTTTATCTATGATTTGCACAAGGGGATTGAGTGTTCAGACAGTTTGCAGACAGCACCAAACTGTGTAGGAGAGTTGATCTTCTGGAGGGCAGGAAGGTTCTGCAGAGGGATCTGAACAGCCTGGATCAATGGTCTGAAGCCACTTGTGTGATGTGTAATAAAGTGTTGGGTTCATCTCTTCAATCACAACCCCATGCAATGCTGTGGGCCTGGAGAAAGAGTGTCTGGAAAGCTGCCCGGTGGAAAAGGAACCTGGAGCTGCTGTTTGACAGGGCCTGCATATGAGTCAGAATGAAAGGCCAGTGACATCCTGGCTTGTATAAGCAATAGTGTGACCATCAGGACAAGGACAGTGACTGTCCCCCTGTGCCTCAGCACAAGGTGAGGCCACACTCTCATATCCTGTGTTCAGTTCTGGGCATCTCACTACAAGTGAGATACTGAGGGACTGTAACCTGTGTCAAGACCTAAAGAATGCAATAAAATGTCTTGAAGAGGGAAGGTCATGCAAAATAAGCCAATGCAACAGACACAGATAATAAAAAAAGGAAGATGCTTATTTCAGGCCTAAACAAGGTGAAAGGTTTGGAATTAGCGCAGCGGACATCATAACTGTGAGCAGAGTGGGAAAAGCACAGATGGTGACAACAGGAAGATGTCAGGCCTGGTGAGGCAGAACTGGGTAATTTATGCAGAAAAAAATTCCCACCATGGCTAACTGTAAGAAAGGGATTAAGTCTTTGTACACATACCATCCCAAGTTGTGGGAACAGCATCTATGCCTCTGGATACCCAGGACTTGGACTGTAAAAAAGTGGTACCTCCAAAAGAACACTCTGGGAACCCCCATGACTGAGCTGACCAGAAGAATGGCCAGATGTGGATGCGATGCAGGAATCCATGTGATAATGACTAGAGTCTCTCTTTTTCTATCCTTCTCTTTCTTCTCCTCATGTCTTCCTATTTCTCTCTCTCTCTCTCTCTCTCTCTCTTTCTCCTTACTTAAATAAAATCCTTGGTATTGCCTTTGGCATATGGTCTCCTTTGCACCTAATTCAGACAGACACATCTTTTAATAATCAGGCCCTAACATTTTTTGAGAAGTGGGATCATAACAGCCTGTCTGGAGAGGAACAATGAAGTTGGGGGAGGGTCTGGAGCACATGTCTTATCAGGATCAGCTGAGGGAACTGAGGTTGTTCATCCTGGAGAAAAGGAGTCTTACTTAGAACCTTATTTCTCTCTACAATGACTTGAAAGGAGATAGCGGTCAGCTGTGGATCAGTCTCTTCTCCCACATATCAAGCAACAAGACAAGAGGAAATGATCTCAAGTTGCACCAGGGGAACTTTAGATTTCATATTAAAAAAAATTTCTTCCATAAAAGGGTTGTCAAACATTAGAACAGGCTTTCCAGGGAAATGGTGAAGTCAGCATCCCTGGAAGTATTTAAAATATATGTTGTGCTTCAAGACATGGTTCAGTGATGGTCTTGGCAGTGTTAGGTTAACAGTTTGGTTCAATGGTCTCAGAGGTCTTTTCCAACCGAAATTATTTTAGGACTGCATATTTCATCTTTTGAAGCAGTGACAGATTTGTTAACAGTCAGAATAAAGCCAACAAACCCCCAAAATGCCCTTTTAAATTCTTTAATTTTACATTGTCACAAAATAAAAATATCATTCACCCAAGTCATATGCAGTTAAATTAGAAATGCTTATCTCCTGCTTCTAACAATTCCTGCCACAAATTATGCTATGATAACTTATACCCAGAAGTCACTATATATGACAGCACATCACACTGTCCTGCTTTATGTATTTCTGTCTCAGGAGCAAGGGTGTCCCTGATGAGGACTGAGTAGTGTCACGTTATTGCAGAAGACAAGAGCTCACAAAGGCAAGCTTTCCCAAGAATTCCAAGAAGTACTTCAAAATTAGAACACAGTGAGTCATTTTAGCTATGGAATGATTTTAACTGCATTTGTTTTTGAAAACATTTATATTGAGTATTTTTGCCATTGTAATCAAAAGATTATTGTACATTTACTATTTCCACTTTCAGATGTTTTTATAATTTCTGTGTATTTTCTTTTCTTTTTCAATAAAAAACTTTTAAAAAAGGTTAAAATTCTCATCACAAGTATAAGGGTGTATATTGACAATTTGAATCATTTTTTTTCAGAAAATCTTGGACAGTTTTTTTACCAAGGAGCTACTTATTAATACAAATTAAAAAACAAAAACAAACCTGCAAACCTGAAAAACATTTTGGAAAACAAACTGAATGTCCAAAAAGTAAAAAATAATTTTGAAAATAAATACTTAAAGGCCTGCTTAAGTTAACATATGATTCTTAATAATCCACATATTTTCTTATTTACTAGTAAAAACCTGCTTGACATTATTGCAAATGTAGTGATAAACCACTCTCTGAATTGTGGCTACTTCATTTTCACAGCCATTTGTTGTGCCAGAGTTGTATTCCATAGAGGTACAGAGGTGCAAGAATGCAAATGGGTTAGTTCTAGTCATTCATTCATACTACATTTTGCAGTAAAGAGTTTCCATCTATTTAATAAATTATGGGCCTATTTTTGTAAGGTCAAAATCATCCCCTTTGAACTTATCAACAACTTCCTCTCTTTCCTGAGATTAAATTACAAAGGATTTTTTTTTTTATCTTTTGAGGTGCTGGAGTGGAGTATTCCAACACTCTTTGTATTGTCTGTTAGTTGTCTATTGTTAGCGAACCCAGAATGGTCTCAGTTTATGAAAGTGAAGTTATATTTTATGAAGACCATTATTTAGAACTATAGTTAGGATTTTTAGATCTGTGTTTAATAGTGAAACAGATCTTCAGGATTAACACACCATTAAAACTTTTCAGGTGTAGGCATTAATGTGATAATAACATCCCACAGAAATAAGAGGCTCATCCCCATTCGACAGTCCATTAAACATATCTGCATCATTATTAGTAGTATTAAAATTGTGATTTCAATCACAGTTGTTATTCACTGTACTGGGACCTGTAGAGATACACATTAAAAACACTGTACTACAGTTAGAAAATAAATCATTCTAATATCTATTAGGTAATCAGTATCAGTAAGTTAATATTCATCAGTTGACTAGTTAAGCAGTGAATTTCACATATCATAAACCTGATGCATTCACAGAGAAAGCTGTGCTAGGTCTTCATAACATTAGTACTCCAATCTGAAGCATAATGTCTGAAGCTGACTTCCGTCTGCTTCCCCCATGCTCAATTTTCTTTTATTTATAAAACTCCAAAGTTGCTTCATGTTAAAATGCTTGATTTTCAAAATTGAATCAGGGTGAACCTTTTAAAGGGGAGTGTGACAAACTGTCAGACGCAAGGCTGTCCAAAGAGACTTGACCATCAATATGGGAGAGGCAAAACTGTCACATTCCCTCTTCTATGGCATAATTAATTTCTCTGAAAACTCAGGTTTGGAATAAAAGAGGATATTAAGGATCTGATATTGCTCCAAGTGTCAGTAAGAATGCAGTGGATTAAGTTACAAAGCACCAGGGGCAAGTGGGCAAAACAGAATGCCAGTGAGCTGAATGGAGCTTGCCAGGGGGACAGGTACATACAAAATGTTGTTTGCCTGAGTTTTTATGTGCTTAGAATCTTTGGGAAGTTTGTGAGTTATCTTTGCAGCATTTCATGGTAAATCTCTACTGTCACATAAAGTGAAAGAAGAACCAAAATGGAGATAGGTGTATACCATTAAAAGTTTGGAATGCTCCTTTTTTTTTAGCTGTATCAAAATAAGACTGGTTTGGCCTCGAGACACTACTCCCAGAGAAATTTAGAAAGTTTGTTCTGTCATTAAAAGATTCACTAGAGAAGTTCTAAATTAGGAAATGTATGCCAGCAATCATGCAGTGGTTGTATAAAGACATCAGACTTGGGTCAAAATTGGAAATTATAAAGTCCATTCCTTTGTTGCCACACATAACCTATATAATGTTTTACACTGGTCATAAACAAAAAAGATCTGTCTCTCTGACTATATATTCTACTCTAAGAAAGAAGAATTAGTCTTGAACTCCTCAAGGAGTTTGAAGGTACAAACTCTTCAACAGAGGAAAATATCCAGAGAAGGGAGAAATACTTCTCCTATAACCTCCCATAAATCCTTGTACAAGTGACATGAAAAAATAGGCATATTTAAAATTATAAAGAAGAGTATGTGCAAAATAATTATTGTCAGAGTCACTGGATTGCAGAAAGGGCAATTTCATCCAATATACATTAGAGTCAAAGGGTTGCCTAAATTGGGATTGAAAGAAGACTCACAGATCAAATTAGTGACTTCACAAGTAATTGTTTCTTCTTAAAAACTGACTCCCGTGCATAATATTGCTCTCATTTTCCCCACTGACAATTTTGGTTCTTCATTTCGTATGATAATAAAAAAGCTTATGGCTCTCTTGGAACTGTTTCAACTCTGTTCTACCTGAGTTAAAAAGAGATTATTGAGACAAACCTTCTTTAGAATTTTGCTAGTCTCAGGAAATCTTACTCAGCTAGTGATGTCACTCCCACGGAGAAGAAGAGATTGAATTTATTTTATTGACTTCTGAAGCATGTGGAGAAAAGAATCACTGAAATAAAAAAGCATAAAAACACATTTTTGGGGATTAATAAATAATGCAAGAAGGAGTCTGCAGCTGCTCTGGAAGTGGGTGATTTCTGCAATAATTCCCTATGTTCTCTCTTACATATAAAATTCAGATAAAAATCTGAAATTCACTTAGGTATATAGTAAAGATTATGTACTGAACTCTGATTCTGCTTCTATTCATATTACTCCCTATTCATGGTCTTTTCAATGTTTAATCTCCTTTACATTATTAGACGTTCAATCATCTATGATTCTACCTTTAATTTATTTTCTATTTGTTCTTCAATTTATTTCTTTCCATGAGTACTTCCAAGATGTTTTGTGAATTAAAATAGAATAATAAAAGGTAACCCACCTAAATCACATAGATTTATATAAATGTATGATGACATGGGCTTAGAAATTGGACAAGCAATAGTTTTATACTTAAAGCACAGTTGCATTTACTGTATTTTATAAAGGAGTTATAGAATGGTTTTGGCTGGAAGAGGCATTAAAGATCATGGAAGCATCATACAGCTGGTACAACCCAGTTGAGAAGATTCTTTAAAACCCTAGACAGCAACTTTATGGATCACTGGGAGATTATCCTCACCGTCTGCTCAGCCTTGGTGAGAAATATTTAAAGTGCTGTGTCCAGGTCTGGGCTCCTCAGTACAAAAGAAACATGGAAATACAAGAAATAGTCCACTCAAAGGACATGGAGATGGTTAAGAGCTTGGAGCATCTGTCATACATGGAGAGGCTGAGAGGGTTGGGACTATTCAGGTGGAGAATAGCAACTCAGAGCTATCTTATAAATGTTTTTAAATTCTTTATGAAAGAAGGAAAAAAGATGGAGCCAGACTCCTTTCAGTGGTGCCTGATTACGAAACAAGAGGTAGTTGGCACAAACTGAAAAACAGGGAATTCCATTAAATATAAGAGGAACAGTTTTTAGTTTTATGAGAGGTTTTGAAGAGAGGTTCAAATGAGTCTCCAAATGTGGAGAAATTGAAAATCTGATCAGTTACAGCTCTGGACAAACTTCTGTGGGTGACTGCTTGAACAAGGTATTTAGACTGTTTGATCTCCAGTAGTGCCTGCCAAGCTCAGATGCTCTACAACTGTGTAACAAACTGAACAAGGCTGAAATACTGCAATCAAATCAGTTCCTGTTTACTTCTTTCTGCCAAAAGTTGAAAATTTCCCCTGGAAAACACAATAATCTCTAACGTAGACCCCAGCCGAGAAAAGTCTGTGGTTAAGGCAATATTCCTTGGTGCAAAAGTTACTTGTTTAGCATTCCTTCAAAATAGGATTCATTTAAAATACCTAACACATATTTAGATTTTTGTTGCCTGAGAAGCTGTTCTCTGAAACCAGTGGCAGTTCTGAATAATAACTATAACTACATATTACAAACTGCAACAGAGTAAACTTCCCTTTAAATGACAGATACAGAGTTAGAATCATAGAATCATTAAGGGCTTTCCAGATCAATTCCAACTGTTAACCCAGCACTGCCATGTTACCAGCACCAAGCCATGTCCCCAAGTGCCAACATCCACACATTTTTTTTAATAGTTATGTGTGGATACACTCAGACGGTGTATGCAGCAGTCAGAGATTTACCCATTTAGAGAAAACCTGCCGGATAGTTTCACAATGTCATAGGATTTGCATTTATATGCTTCAAATATAATAGTTGATTTTTGTAAAACTTCTTCTTTTTATTTCCAGTTACTCAAGCATAACCATACACATAGATATGTCTCCACTTACTAGAGGCCAGTTTGTAAAAATCTGGTTTTACTTCAGTTTGATCAAAAATATTTTAATAAAAATTGCCTTTTCAATTAAAAGGCTAAATTCTCTTTGAGATGAGAAGCTTCAAAAGTGTTGCCTATGGAGACAGAACTGTTTGCCTTTAAACTGCAACATTACAAGGACTGTAGAAGGCTTTGGATTCTTGCTGGGCTTTAAATCTTGGAGTATATCATAATTTATTTAACACAACTTGAAAAGAGAAGGGGTTGTAGAAAGTGATATTAATTGTTCCTCCTTTCTTTTACATTCTGTATTTCATGCAGAACTATGTTTGACAATGTAAACAAAATCAATAAAATCTCTTCTACAAATAAGCAACTACAGTAAACAACAAGGCTCTTGACAAGGTGTGAACACTACCAGACTTGGAAGTATAGGGTAACTCCTATTGTTAACATATAGGTATATGGATTTTTATGCTGTCTGAGTTGAAAAAACCTTAACCTGGACTGGAAAACACATTCCTTATTCCACAAATATAAATAGAAAATAAACAGGTTTAAAAAAAAATAACAATATATGTATATATGTATATGTATGTATATATGTATGTGTATATATAAATATAAAATATGCATACATATTATATTTAGATATAATACATAAAATATATTTATAATCAATGCAAATAAATTAATTTCACAGTATAAATAAAATAAAAAATTGATTCATGTAAAGGTAATATAAAATTAGCTTATTGTTACAAAAAATGGTAATGCCAGTAAAAACTCTTAATCTGAATGCAACTAATTTTACATATGAGCTTAATACAAACAAATATGTTCAAGAATGTATCACTTTACCTGGAGTATTACACTCATAAACTTCTACAACATAGATTCCTGTAAGCTACAGTATTTTCAGTGTAACTCCTAAAGCTGGTCAATCACTATGCTCTTCTGCAAAAAAGAAGTCAGACGTAAAAGTTCTGGACAGATAACTTAGTAGGACTTTCTGCTTAACTCCTCTTTAAAAGCTAACTCAAAAACATGGACTTCTGATGATTGCTTAGCATAGTGCAGCTACTAAAAGATTATCTGAAAAAATTGTATGAGTGCTTTTTCCTTTCTTACTTGCTTTTGTTTTCAAATTCCAAGCTTGATCTCCTTTTACTGTATTACAACTCATTTCATCCAGTGTATTTTAATCAAAGCTTTGATCTTGCTCTCTCTCCCATAACTAAACTAATCATGTGTCTAGGTAATCTTAAAAAATAATAGCACTAGGTCTTCCTTGCTGTTGTTGTTTTTGGTTTTGTTTGGTTTATAGTTTTTTTCCCCCCCCAAAGAGAACCTTATTTTGCTTTGTTTTCTTGAAAACAACAGGTTTCTCAGTATGACCCATCATACATTGATATTTTATCTGTTTTCTCAATAACTTCCCCTGGATTATTGGTCTGGATTCCACAAGCCCTTTTCTTGTATTCTTATCATGTCTGATGGACATGTGAAAATCATGCTGCAATCCATTCAATCCATTCTGTTCTACAGAAGCCTCTCCTTGGTGTTCCATGACTGTGCAGGTGGAAATTTAGTAAAAGCTGCAGATTTGGAAACAATTAGAAAAAAAAAGTCTTTGTAGCACATCAACTCAAGGGTAATTAATGAATTTTCAATAAACATCATTAATTTAGCAATGAACTTCCAGCTCACTTCTAATTGAATTTCACTCTATTGCACGCTCACACTATTGTAAATTTGGAAATATCTAATTAAATTGATGGTGATATTGTAGCAAAACAGTTGATAGCAGAAGAAGTAGCACACACAGTACTTGAGATCAAGGTCTGTGTAGTAGAAAGGGCATTTAACTACTTCAGTTTTTCACCAAGCAGATATCACTTTGCACAAGATGCTGTTTGGAGACTAATATGCTTTATTCATCCAGACCAAACAGGAGAACTTACATTGGTGGCTGGCTTTCAAATACTCTGCAACAGTGCAAATGTCAGACATTAAGCTCAGGTGGGGATGGTTTTCTCAGTGAATTTAGTAAGTGCAACCTCCAGGTCATGGGAAAATGTAAGTGGTAGATCAGTGGAGTAAGGGGCTACTATTTGTCCACTTCTTAGTTGCAATTACATTCATTGTTTCCTCATCCAAATTTTCATTTCTACAAAGGCATACTTTTTGGAATCGTTCTTTGGTCTGTGTTGCCATTTGGCTGAACTCAAAAATTCAGGCATAAATAAATTATATGCTATTCATACCTAATTCCTCGACATTTTTTTACCTCTTTGTCTTGTGCTCTAGGAAAAAAACATGTACTGAAATACTTCCAACTTGAGAAGTTCAAATATATAAATATAGAGCTAAGAGGAATATCTATGAGGGGTTTTTTATTTTTACTGGTAAAACCAACTCTTTTTTCATAGTCTTCAGAGAGTTAATAAAAACTAGATAGATGTTAAGCATTAGCACTGAGCTGCAAACCATTCATTAATGGCATTATTGTTTCACCTTAAAAAGGGTGTTGGATCAGGTAAGGTAAAGCACCATTTAAATTCACAACTTTCAAAGTAGCATTTGTATAGCAGTATAAGAAAGAGCATATTGACAAGCCATAGAAAAATAAAATATAGACCCTGTAGCTTCAAGAGGCATTTAACTTCTCTTCTTCATGGCTGCTGTTAATTTCTGTTAATAACAAAATAGAACAGAGCCTTTTATTTCTAGCTACAGGACAGCTGTTCCTTTTTTAATGATGGGGAAGAGATGGCACAGAGAATAAAGAGGACAAGAATTTTTCATCCAGGAGTTTGAGCAGTTTAAGAAAGCTCAGCATTTGTAGTGTTCAGCTCAGACTGCAAACTACTAGAAATAGATTACACTGAGCATGTTCAGCCATTCAAGTGTTTTGAAACACCAAGCAGCTGGGCAAGAGCTGTCTTTAGCTATGATGTTGAATACATCATTAACCCAGAAGCACAGACACTTAGCAAAGTTAATTATCCTTCAGTGACTAAAGCAGCATGACCATTGCTTGTTTATCAAGTTACATATAAGATACCCAAACTAGCTACAACCTGAAAAACATGCAGTTTTTTATTCTTTTGATTCCTCTTCATGTTTTCAGACAATAAAGCCTCCCCATAGCAGGTGTTGCTTTTTTTTTTCCTTTTTTTTTTTTTTAAGTGAAAGTCACTCAATCTTGTCCATATAAATTAACTTGCAAATATTCAGATCAAACTTCTGTGCCAAAATGGAATCCAGATTTCAGAGCCAAGCAAGTTTCCTTAAGCATCATTTCTCTCACGGAATGATTAATTCACCACGGTGCGTGTAATATATGCAGAGGGTAAACTATTACTCTTCTCCTACAGCATCTTTTCATTGCTGGCAGCATGTTCTTGCATCTTGACCCATCATACATTTACATGCTATTTTCTTCACATCTGCTACTTCTGTATTCATAGCTTTAATCCCAGCAGCTCTTTTCTAGTGTTCCAGAGATTGCCGAAGTGCAGAAGTAAGTCCTGCTGTAAAACTCCATGTTCCAGTAAGTTCTGGCTGCTCTCTGTAGAAGGACGGTAGTTATTCACAAACTGAAGGACCAGGTTTTTTTCTGTGTGAACTCAAAAGCTGCAATCTTTAAAAGCTGGAAGAAGCAAAGCCCATTATTACTCCAGACAGAATGATTTGTGAAAGCTGCCAGCCTAGTGATCTTCTGCTGCCTCCTGTGCTCTGTATCCTCTTGGCATTGCATTTAAATAAATGAATACAACTATTAATGGATTACCTACTTCAGTCAGATGAGGCTACACGGGTATTACTTTAAAAAATAGGAAAAACCATAGGGGAAGCTAATAAAAAAAATGCAAAAGCATAAGTCTTCTGTTAACTGTTACATTAACTTTACCTGCTTTTGGCTCTGGGAAGATTCTGTAGTGTTTCAGATAGTTTTCTGTGAAAAAAAAATGGAAGATCTATGTCTTAGAAAAATACATAGGCAGTATCTGAAATTGTATCCTAAAGCTGATTTGTTTTCACTGCTGTGGCATTTGGCAAGTACTTGGCATTGCAGCAGGGTATTCTGTAAAAAGCAGCAATCTGGCTGGAGAAACGTTGGTGAAGGCAGTAATTTTCTGTACCATTAAGGAGCTTTAAGATCTGGAGTTCAGTGCATCAAATCACAGTCGGAAAATTACCTGTTAGACCTTCCAAGTGTGGATGACCTGTGCCTGCACTGACCTTATTGGTATTCAAGTCCTAATGCTAGCATGTAGGGAGGCAAATTGGCCTCCTTAATGTCACATGAAACAAAGGACATTTAGCAAAGCGTCTCAGATTCAATATTCAGCTCCTGCCAGTGCAGGAGGCCTGTCTAGCCCATGTTGTGGTTCATTTTGTGTTGTGGAAGTAGTCAGATACATTGAACTACAGGATTGCGGCTAAGGGAGCAGGAAGAGGTCTGTGGACCTTTGGGAAAGAAGGCCCTCTGGTCATTGCAATATCAAAGGATACTGAATGGAATGATGTATATCAAACAAATTTATATGACAAAACCTCCAGAGATTATGAAAAAAAATAATTAATATGCAATCGTATCATTTCCCATATTTGCAATGATAAGCAGTGCTCCAGAACTTGCGTATCAGTTGACGCTTCCATGCAGTCTAGGTTTCCTTGACCCTCGTGCCCTCAATGTGAGTGAGATGCCAGCACTCCTGATTGAAGAAGCTACAATCCTTCCATGGAAACTGGTCATCTCTTGTTGTCACAAACACGTGATAATAATTCTGACGCTGGAAAATCAACTCTGGCTGGTAGTACCGAAGGACTGTCATGGTCTGCTGAGAACATTTTTGCTTGTCATTGTGGGCATATGTGAGGAATAGCATTTTTGACAGGGAGAAGAGAGAGACTGACTCCTTGTTTGCTGAGGGCTCCCTGGGAGGGTCAGAGTTTCCCCATAATGTCAGGGCCTAGCAAACATGATTTTCTTCATTGCCCCAGCCAAGAGCAGGGCAGCCAGGAGGGTGCCAGAAGTAGCCACAGCCCTGGGTATTGGGCATCTCCCCGGTGATGATGATGGGTTCAGTGGGGCTCATGGCCAGCAGGCAGGGCAGGGCTGGGAGGAGCTGGGGACTGACATTCCACACTGCAACTGTGGCACGGACAGGGCTGAAGTGGGCAGAGTGGTGAGAGGGCAGGGTAGGACAGTCAGGGTCCTTGGTGTTCTCAGAGTCCTGACAGTTTTGTCCTGAAAGGAGTGGGATTTCCAAGATGGGCCAGAGCCATTGTGTCAACCATTATCTGTCTGCACCACCCTATCACTGAAGAAATAGTTTATTTATACATCTTCCATTGTTTGAAGGGGCAGTAGACCCATTACCTTTTTTTTTATGATAATCTAAAAGTTGTTGACAGTACCGATCACATCATCTCAATGCTCTGAGAGCTAGTGTGCTTATTCTGCTTGGTCCTTTTTCCTTTCCAAAAGTGTACTGTAACCATTGCTTTTCCTCTTTATAGGGAAGAATCCTTCCTCTCTTTGTCTAATATAGAATATAAATATATAAAAGACCCCAGTGAGAACTGTTTTCTCCTCTCTCCAGCTGCAGAGTGATGGTGGAGTGCTTATTTTGACAGCTGAAATTGGAGTTGCATCCAAAATTACTTTCATTATAATAAGACAAAATTCTTGAATGCAACAGTCAAATAAAGAGAATGTTAGCTTTTTGTATCTATTATATATCGTTCAAAACACCTCTTGTTTCAAGAGCTTTCCCAAGCCCACAAGGGGGCAGGACTCAGCCTGAAGTCCTGATGACTCTTTGGAGCCTGTGCATGTGGGCACCCTAAAGGCATTTGGCTTTAGTTTACATTCAGAAGCAGGATTCTGGATATAAAATAATACTCCATGGGCAAAAACTGAATTAAAAATTATACCCTGTGTAACAGAAACTGGGTTTTTTGTCAGCTCTATATGTAAATGGAATATGTGTGTGTTCTTCAGTGCTCTACCGAGTTGAAGCATTTGACTCACCAGAGTTTCTTACACATTCATGGACTTCTTTTCCAATTCATGCAGACAGAAAGTGTCCTGTGAAATCACATGAATCCATGGTCAAGGAAGGCCTGGAAAGTAGGAAGTGCTTGAATACATTATACATATTTTAGTTTCAATGAGTGATGGATTACTAGTGCACGCACAGTTTATTAGATTGTGAAATACCAAGGAACATCTTTCAGTGTTAGCTTATAGAGAGCTAAAGCAGCTTTCCACATGTTTTTTAATATACCTGGGGTGAAGAGACTGCTAATCCATATGGAGTATATTGTACTTGATTAGTTTTATGGAGTGTGTTGAGTAAGGGTTGATTTATTTGCTGAATAAAATATCAACTTACGTGTAACACTGTGTGCTTTCTACTTTGGGGACATGCAGTGCCATTTAATTGGCTTGTGTAGATAGCTTGCTGCTTTTTGATACCTTAATAAAAGCTTCTGGTACACCTGTCTTTTCACATTTCCTTACAATTAAGTGAATAGCAATATGGTCAACAACAAGTGCTTAACAAGCACAGAACTTTATTAAACTTCCATTTATGAACCATGAAAAAAATTAGGAGCAATGAAGTCAGAGTAATCAATGCTAAAAAGAAATAAATAAGCCCTTAAACTAAATTTTGAAGTTTAACTTGCAGAAGTGAAGTAAGCAAAAAAAGGAAAAAGCAAGCAACTCAGTTGTGATATTCTTGGCCATCAGCATCCCTTTGTTTCTTTTTCCCATTTCACCCCCTCTGAAGCATTTTTCATCATGAATGCTGCACTCAGATTTGTCCTTCAAAATTTTTTGGTTAATTCTATGGAAGTTATGTAGTTATCATTTGTAAAAATAAAACTTTTTTTTAATTGTTTCAGAGTTCTAAAAAGAAATAGGCTTGATGTTTTTAAACTTCCTTCAGCATTAACACTTATTTTCTTGTGCTTCATTTCAAGAAGCACAAGAAAATAACTTCCAGTAAGAATCTAGCAACATGTTAAAATAAAGATCATTTATCCATGTGTCTTGGTTCCAAACCTGAAACTTATGGGCAATGAAAAATGGTGTTTTAGACAAATCTATTGCTCTCTGTGCAACCCTTTTGTGCTCCTGTGGGTTATTTTGAGGTGTTCAGAGGGCAAAATACCAGGAATGAAAATGGAAAATCAAGAGGAATTTCAGGTAATTTTAAGGAATGCTTGAATCTATACAGAAGGTAATGCATAGAGTCTTTGGGTGAAGATGGACACAGTCTGTCTAGCTCCAGAAAATTTTAGCTTTGTCGTCTTCCAGAGAAGACAAAGCAAGCCTTTCTATAACCCTTATTCCAAAACTGGCTGAGAATTTCAAGATAAATCAAGACAAAAATTATGGTAGTTCAAAACTAGAATCATCATGATATGATGCTCTCTTGTCTCCAGGCTCAAGGCTGAGGAGGAACCAATAAATGTCTCTCTCCCTTTTCTACATTTCTCTTTAGCCCTTACCCCATGCAAAAGATGCAAACTTTTAGAAAATTGTTTCTTACTGCCTTGGGGCTTGGGGTTTTTTTTTGGCTTGGTTTTTTTGGTTTTTTTTCTTTGGTTGGTTGGGTTTTTTTTTATTCCTGTTGAGAATTTTATGAAGACATCAATGATATAACAAAACACATCTGAATTGCATGAAAAACTACAGGTCCATGAGAAAATTAGTGGGGTTCAGTATTACAGAAAAAAATGTTTTCATATTTGACTGAAGATCTGCTTTATATTTATTTTAGTAGAAAAAAACCCCTATTGTTTTTCATACTTTAATTTTAATACTAGCCTTTTAGATCTGAAGAAACAGATTTTTTCTTTCTTTGTAATACAAATATTATTTTTCATTTGAAAGTGCAGAAACTTAGGATGAAATATAATGTTTTCTTCTTTCTTTGAAATGCCTTGTGAAATGAATTTTCCTTTTTTTCTTCAGCAGTTATGCTGTGACAGTAGATTCTGTAAATCAAAGGATTACAGTAACTATTAAATAGGCTTCAACAATTCTTACTTTGCACGTCCTGGTCTCACCTTTAACACAGAGTTTCAGAATTTGAGAAGACTTTGTACCACACAGTCTACACCTGTTGAGAGTGATGGTGTTCTCCCTGTCCCCCAAGCAGACCTTTAATTCCCATAACCCTTCTCAAGTGATGAGTATCTGTGGCAGTCCTAATGGATGTGACTCGTCACGATGGCTGCATCCCTCTTGAAGTGGATTCAGGGGAGATGGGAAATGCAACAGCCAAGGGCTAATTTGAGCATGTGCCAAATAAAATATGGCTTGTATGCAAATATTAGGCAATCATTGTACTCCATAGATAGTAAGGGCCCAGTGCCTGTTTAACTCTCCTTCATGGCTGTGGGCTGCATGCCAGGATCTCCCCTGGAGCAGGGACACCTCTCAAGGTTATTCCCAGAGTGTGATAGATTCCTTATAGAATCAGATACTCAGTAAGTGAATTGGGAATAAGTAAAATGAAATTTTGTAATCTTTGATAAATGATGTAAAGGACAGATTGTGTGTATATCATCGTTTACACAAAAAAAAAAAAACATTGCAAGTTTGAACTTGGAGTGAATCCAGCTGTACTCTGAGAAGGAGTTTAGAATGCAAGGGGCTCCTTTCTGAACTTCATGACTCAACATGTGGATCTCTCACAGTTTTGTCTTACTCTGTCCCCTGTGCAGTAGATACTTGTGTAACTTGCCATCAAATCTCATTATACCACCATTGCATTTACTACTGAGTTTTGTTATAAGAATAAAATATATTGTTTCTTTTCTCCTGGGAGCGAAGTGCATGACTCTGCCTGTGGCACAGAGAAAACATAACCCAAATATTTCTCCTAAGGATCCAAGTTCTCTCTGCTTTCCTCAATGTTGGAACTTATTTAGAGCATGGTAAAGAAATTATGACCTGTACTAAGAGGTTTTTTAATTCTACCTATGTAATGTAATACCTAATTCAAAATACACAAGACTATTGAGAATAGGAACTACTAAAATGAAATAATCCAAATATCAGACAGTTTGGGATACAATCTTATTCTTTAGAATGATAAATCTGTGTAGAGAGAACTAAAAAAGACCAAATAACTGAACTCAATGTAAAAGACAAATGAATTTTTGAATACAATAAAGCTGAAAAAATCTGTTCCTCAGGAAAAATGAAAGGAGTATGAGGAAAAAAGGCCTATTAAAAAACCCAAAAAGCTCTCAAAAAACAATGAATACAGGATAAAGATCTTCCATAAAACAATTAGGAAAAGTTGCAAGGTATTACTAATAACAGGTGGATTAGGAGTAAGACAATTACAGAGAAAATGTTTAATGTCGTTTAGAAAGACTTTCTACTGTACAGTGTAGACTGAGAACGGAAATTTTCTCTCAGAAAAAAAAAAAAGTAAAATTTAATTATCTAACTTATCCAATTCCTTGTGATAATTTTTACTTTTACCTTAAATTAAAGGCAGCACTTGCATGAGTTACTGCCCTGAAGATCAAGACTTGAAACAGAAAGTTTAGTGAGGAAAAGAACACACATTCTTGTTTCAAAAGCCATCTCCTGACATGCTTATCCAAGCACCCTACTTTTCTTAAATTCATTGGGAAAATGTCCACATGTAGGATAATAGATCACAAACATTTACTCTCCCAGATGACTGCTCTAATCACTAGAACTGGGTTAATCTTTAATTGTATTAGTTGTGATAATCTTGTCTTCTTTTTTCTTTTTACAAGAGTGGTCTCATACCTACATCACAGATATTAAGAATAATTTTTTAAGCTAAGTTGCATTCCCATCCTTTAAGATTTTATGCAGTTATATTCCTTTTGACAATATTCCAACACATTCATCAATATTTCATTACTCAAGCAGATTTTTGAGACTAAGGTGGATCAGCGTCTATAGGAAAGGAAAAGGATTACCTTTGTCATTATATCTGTACTGCAACAGTCAAGACACTTAAAAAAACTGTTTCTTCTGGAAAGAGATTGAATACATCTCTTAATTCTGATAAAGTGCCCTCAATAGAAGGATTTTCTTCCATTTCTTAACATATCTCACACTTTTCTATTTTATTTCAAAGTAGATTTTTTTGACTAACAAATGTTTTTAATTGCATTATTTGTGCAGATTTCTGGTTCCACAGAAAAACAAATAGACCAAAATATTACTCCTAGAGTTCCTGTTTGCGAGCATTCAGCTGTCTGTGTGTCTGTGTGTGTGCATATGAACAAATATGGCAGATAAGCAGGCACACCTATTTCTGTAAATACCAGGAACTCAAAGATATTTGAATTGCAAAACACTGGATTAGTAGTTTGAAGGTAGCTAGACTATTCCAGGCAACCAGTAGAATTGTCAAATAGAAGTACAGAAAAAGAAAGCAAAATAAATTCTAGTTCAATTATACATAAAAAGACATGAGAGTGGTTTTTAAATTCTTTGCATCTTGTATAAGGGCAAGTGTGTGTTCTCTTGTACCCAAACACATCATTAACATGAAAAAACACATTATGAGGGGAAAGAATTTGTGCAAATGAAAAGCAGATTGTATGCTTTTCAAAGACATAGAGCAGAAAATAAGTGTGAAAAAAATTATTGGACACTTGAAAGTATTTTAATTAATTAAGATATTTTTTAAAGATAAAATATTTCTTCACAGCATTTCTCTGATGTTATTCTCAGTCTGTTTCTCAACTTGAATAAAACTCCATGTGCTCCTTCCTGCTAACTAGTTCTGAATCTGGCAAGATCCACTGCCTATAGCATCTTCCTCATATAGTAGAAAATTTCATGTTTTTAGTCCAGAATTCATGGTTAGAAAATCAAACTCATAGCTTTCCTTAAATCTATAACAATCCACCATCCTAAAATGCCAGATTTATTTGCTTAACACAATAAAATGATGAAATGTGGAACTTTGGTACATCTTGAGAATTCAACTGGAATTTCAGGTTTCTATACAGATTTTGTGCATGGAGTTGTATGATCCATGTGAACTATTTTCCCCTTTTAACTAAAAATGTTTTAATCTGTACTGTCCTGCCTTTATGCAGGGGAGTAATCTCAGGTAAATTTACCTCAAACATATTGCAAGGATTCATTTCATCTCATCCATATCTGCATTTTTAATTTGGTCAGTGATGAGAAATAAGAATTTATAGATCATGATTCATCTTGACCTAAAATAGACAACTAAAATAGGTCAAATGAGTCATACTCTGAAAAATTCTGCTCTTTTCCCATTGATTATAAAGAGAGCCTAGAGGGGAAAACCATAGATAAAGAGGTTTCTGTGATAGATTTCTAATGTTACGTGTCATTAATCCAGACCTTGATATATTTCCTAACAAGCAACACTGACAGCATGCATGACTGCAAAAGCTTCTCATGTTTTCAAAGAAATGGACATGGAAATCAGAATTTGAAGGAATAATGCTGATCAGTTCATGATTGTAATCAGGATGTCATGGTTTAATGTCAGCCTAAGTAAATCAAGATAAAGTTGTATCTCATTATTTGAATTATTTTGATAGAAAAAGCAGGACAAGACAAAATGCTATATTAATATTCAGCAATTTAAATCCATATATTTAATTTTGATTCACAGTCCTTTTCTAGCCATTAGGCATCACAACATCCCTTGTGAACTCTAGTACAGGATTAATCAGCAGAAATTATATCAGTCTGTAAGAAAAAACACAAATGCTGCTGCTCTCAAATTTAGCACTTTGATTCTCACAGTTAAAAAATAAAAAAGAAAATTAGTGTCATTTCAGTTGAATTTAAGTGGAACATTATGAAACTTCAGTAAATAACATCTATTGAAGCACCACACAGAACAGTACAACAGATGCAAAGTGATACTTGCAAAAGTAGAGCTCTTGCTAAATATTATCTGAAATAGTTTCACTAAGCCAATGTAGAGGAACTAGTACATTAAACTCCAATAAACTACTGTAGTGGAGCATTACTAATTTGCTGCTTCTGTGCAAATGAGTTGTACAAGTAGATAAACTTGAAAGATGACTGAGAATCAACAACATCTGTAGCATTAGGGTGAAGATATTAGGCCTGAAGAAGTTGGGTGAAATTATTATTAACAAGGAACTGAGAAGAATAACAATAAAAATATTCGATCTTTGTAGAAAAAATAGTGACATCAACTGTGACCTGTTGCTTAGTATGCTGAATGGAGACCTTCAGAAGAGAATCAACCTAAGTCAGAGTTTCAAAGACAATTTTTTTCTTAGCTAAGTCTGTCCTTGGGCCTGATTATTACTATTTTTCTTTTTATCTTCCATCTAATTTGCTTATGAGTGATTTGTCTATTGAAGAAACTGCCTCTAGAGTATGAAGTCTTACATGGGACTTAAGTGAAAAGATAATGCTTTTTGGGCATTTTTGCTACCAAAAAAAATCAAAGTTATAGCATAATAGCAGTACATAAGTGAATCTTACAAATCATTGGTCCATAAGTCAAGCTCATTTTGCAATAGTACAAACTATAGTATAAAGTATAGTATAAAGAAAACAGTCCTACTGTATCAAAGACACTGGAAACTTTGACTTTTTAAAGTGAACAGGAAATGCCTCCCAGTCACAGTGTTTTCAATACCCTAAGTATTAGGCAGCTAGAAGTATTTGTGTATAGAATCACAGGGTGGTTGAGGTTGTCAGGTGCCTCCGGAGACCATCTAGTTCAACCACCTTGGTCTATCAGGGTTACCTACAGCAGGTTGTTTGGGGCCATGTCCAGTCAGGTTTTCATTGTCTCCAAGGATGGAGACACCAAGGACCCTGGGAAACTTGCTCAGCCAGACTCTCATGAAAAAAATTTAAAAGCTTTTCCTCATGCAATTTCCTGTGTTTTAGTTTATGTTCGGTCTCTGGTCTTGTCACTCTGCATCAAGAAACATGATTCCGTCTTCTTTACTCCTCACTGCCATCAATTATTTGAATAGAGTGTTAAAATGCCCCTGAGCCTTCTCTTCTCCAGGCTGACCACTCCCAGCTCTCTCAGCCTCTTCTTGTGTGTTAGGGGTTTCAAGATATCTAAGTCATCTTTTGGTGTTGTGCTAGACTTGCTTCAGTAAGCAACACAGAATCACAGAATTCTGTGCCCTGTTGAATCACAGATCACATCCAGCAGTGGATACAGAGGTGCAGATGTTTCTCACCCAGGCTGAATAAAGCAACAGGGCAGGGGACGTTCATGTTCCTCAACCTGCTGGCAACACTCTGCCTGATGCAGCTTTGGGGGCTGTCAGCCTTTTTTGCTCCAAGGGCACATTACTGGCTCATGGTCAGTTTGCTGGCAGCCCTGACTTCCAGGTCCTCCCCTGCCAAGCTGCTTTTCAGCTGATTGACCCCAACCTGTCCTGTGTTTGGAATTGTTCTTCTTCTGATGTATTTCCCTTTGTTGAATTTATTGATATTCCTGTGTGTAACCTCTAGGAGTTCCAGTGAATGTCAACACACTGCTCTGATAGATCAGACACTCCTCATGCCTCTGTAACATCCACAAACATGCTGAGGGTGCAGCCTGTCCCAGCATCCAGGTGATCAGTGAAGGTGTTAAACACTGCTGGCTACAATATTAACCCTTGGGACAAAGCATTAGTAACTGGCCTCCAGCTGCACCTTGTGTTTGATCACAACCCTTAGAGCGAACTGTTTTCCACCCTTAGATGCCCAACATACTGCCAGGTCTTTACTCTCTCCATTTATCTTGTCTGTAATTCATAATCTTGGCTGTGAAAATGTTATGGAAGTAAAGGCATTGATTTCAACTGAGCTTATAATTTTATTATAAAATAAGACTGTCAGTTTGGTTGAATTTCTCTTTTATAAATCCAGACCAACTACTTTCTTGACCTTAGTGTGTTTGGAAATTACTTCCAAAATCACTTGCTCTATCACCTTACTAATGTAAGGGTATCTAGATCTTCATATATAGATTTTTTTTTAATGGTTGTATTTGAAATATGGTAAAACCTTTCTATATGAAAAAAAAAATCTACAATTTTGTGTTGTACCCTTTCCAAATATTTGCATTGTGCAAAAAATTCTTTCAAGGTATTAACTTAAAACAATACTCACATCAATCAAAAAAGAAGCAAACCTTCATTGAGCCTAATTGTTTAGGAAAAAAACCAAAACCACACAGGATTTGAAGGCAAAGAATAATTAGGTGACATCACAGTGAAAGCAAAACTGTAGAAATAGATAGACTTTGCACAAAAGCATGAATATCCTACTACCCCAGGCTCCACAACAAAGAAAAGAGACAACTGAAGGTCAAATGCCATCCAGTAGAAAACAGTTTTTACTTAGCACATAAACTAAAGGTTAAATAGCAAAAAGAGTAAAATCTATCTGACCTAAGGCAAAGAGACTCTACATGCATTTCTGATAGCATGAGCTGAAAACAGATGGGAAAAAAAAAATCATTATATGTTCTTAAATACATCCAGAAGCATGCCAGAAACCAGGATACTGTTTGTGACATCAGGTAAATAAGCTCACCAATTGTACAGTGAAGAGTGTATGCAGGTTTAAAACAATTCCTTCTTATGTGGTTTGTGCAGCAAGTTTTTGGTAGCCAGGAGGCTGCAAGGAACACTTCTGTGAGAAAAGACTGGGGACTGCCCTGAACCCCACCTTTGAGATAGCTCCAAACCAGACCAAAAGCTTGCCAAAACTGACATCATCAGTGATGCTGGTGGCCCCTCTGTGACAACATATTTAAGAAATTATAAAAAAGGCTGTGCAAAAACGGAGAAAGGAGTAAAAAAAGATATGGAAAACAGCCCTGCAGATCTCAAGGTCTTTGAAGAAGGAAAAGAGGAAATGCTCCAGGTGCAAGAGCAGCAATTCTTCTGTAGCCTGTGGTGAAATCTGTGGTGGTGAGGTTGTCTTTCAAGCCCATGGAAGACCATGTCTGAGCAAATATTCACATTTCAGTCCATGGAAGACCCCAGAATCAAGCAAATGGATATGCCCTCCATATTCTTAATAGCCTTGACTGAATGAGCAAATAGAAGTGGAATGCAAAAGTAGAGGAGAGCCACAGTATCACTGAATGTTTGATGTTGGAATAGACCCGTGGAGCTCCTTTAGTCCAATCCCACCAACTGAGTAACAGAACCTACAGTAGACTGCCCAGGACTGTGTCCAGACAACTTGAATATTAAGACTCCACAATATTCAACTTTTGAATATTAAGACTCCACAGCATCTCAGGGAAACCTGTTCCAGTGCTGTTACCAAGGATGGCAAAAACAACAAAGGGTGAAAATACTGTTACTTGTGAGTGATGCCAGACTTTTGCATCAGAAAAAAGAATTCCAGATATGATCCAGATATGCTCACAGAACTTGAACTGCTGTGATATCATATAAATCACACTTGTTTTCAACGTATTCAATGCTGGGAGATGCCATATGGGCCAATATGGAAACTGCCTTGCAAATGCTTAAAATGGAATCACAATACAGAGGCATAACATGCTTCTTAGACTGTACCACAAGTACAGAACATTGTTAATTATCTTATCTTGAGGGACAGGATATGACCTTTCAATGTCCCTTGCAATTTAGACTTGCATAATTTAAAATGGGACACATCATTCTCTGCAGTTGAAAATAGATAATTATACATTCAGAGAAATATGTTTGCAGGGAACTTTCTCAGGCCTGCATGTGCAAGGTCAAGAGATTAATATTTTCTTTGGATATAGAATAGACCAAGGAAACATATTTGGTTCAGATGCTTTCATACTTTTTAACGTGTATAGTCCCTTTGGCCTAGGGAAACAAAACACTTAACATTGTTAGAGGCTGTATCCACATTTAAATTGAAACAATAATTCCTGTATTCCATAGAAAAGGATTCCAACAAAACATTTTTTACTTTTACAGTCAACATCCAGACTGTGCATGGCCTTTGCTTTTGCATTATTAAGCTGCCTTTACCTTGACCCACCAGGTTCTTTTCCCCTTATATTCTGTTCCTCTCTTCTGCTGAGGAGGTGAAGTGATAGAGCAGCTTGGTGGGCACCTGGTGTCTAGCCAAGGTCATCACACCACAGCTCTTCACAGTGCACAACACAGGGCATGAGGAGCTTGAGACAAGCATAGTAATTGGGAGAGCCAATGGGAAAAACATGGATGGGACACAGCTAGTGAGTGAGCAGTGGAAGGATGATGGGGAATTTTGTCTGTTGTAATTGTGGTGAAGACAGGAGGGGATTGAGCACAAATTTTCCACTTTCAATCAGTGTTGTGATAATGCCATTTTGATTTTGGGGTGGGAGTTGTTTTTGGTTTTTTTTATGCTAGTGAAGTTTGTGAAAATTGTGATGATAGTGTAATAAAGGTGGATTGTAGTGATAATTCTTAAATATATGATTCATAGAGATGAGAAATTGAATGTGTTGGGCAACATGGCAAGATTTTAGTAGTGTGAGGGCTGCAGGAGTGGGGTGTGTTAAAGAATTTGAAGACAAATTGTTTGGGATTTATTTATTTTGGAAGGCTTTGTTGTCCTGGTGTTTTTTGGTTTGGGTTTGGACTTTTGTTTATTTTTGGTTTTGTTAGTTTTTATTTTTGCTTGTTTTTGTTGATTGTTTGCTTTTACCATGACTCTCTAACAGTGCCTGAGGAGCTCTGTCTCAAAGACTTTAGAACAGAGCAAACAGACATTTATTTCTTCTGCATTATAGAAGAGGAAAAAAAAATCCTAATGTCAGTAATTTACATAATCAACTTGTGTATTCTTACACAAATCATTCCTAAAGATTGTCTAGAGAGGTTCTTAGACCAAACTCCTGCAATAAGTGCTATCCAAAATCAAAATTGCACAGGATCACCATAGAAATAATTTAGTTTCTCTATAGTTATTATGTAGTAAGACTTCACTCTATGACATCATTTTATAGTGTATTTCCATTTAAATCATGGCATCAGTTGTAACACTGAGTTTCATTATCAGGCTCTGTATAAATAGACTGAGATTTTCTGCATAATTTTGCTAGTAAGGCACTATTTTATATTACACTCTTAATTGTAAAAGATGAAGTAGAATTTGATGATCTTTTTGATGTTCAAGAGGGTAGCATGGAACAATAAATATGAAATCTTTGCACTTCTTTCCAGCTTCAAGTGGGAACTTTGCAGTTACAGGGAAAGAAAAATGTTTTTCCCCCAAAATGGATTTTCTTAAGAATAAATATCAGCATGAACTCAGAGCTATCTTTTATCTCATGTGAAAAGAGTCTGTAGATGCCAACACACTAGGTGCTTGATAGTGTCCCAGTACACTAAAAATACAAACTGTGAATATAACAGAACAGAAAAAGTCTGCAGAAGTCTGTTAGATGTTTGTGGAAAGCTCTATCCAGAGAGTATTGAGCAATCTATAGTGCATGAAGGAGATCTAGCTACAGATTTAGGTAAGACACTGTTTTTTGACAACTGTGGAGTTTTAAATACAGTTTCTTCAGATCATCAGATAGGAAAGGATCAAAGGGAAAAGAAGTATCTGTTAATAGGTAAGGATCAAAGAATTTTTTTTAAAACTTGCATGCTGCCACACAGTGTGAGACTTCATGTATTCAGGCACAGCAGCAGCCCAAAATAAATGTACCTTTTTTCCTTTGTATGGGCTGTCTGGAAGCGTTTGTTTAAGAAATATTGCCAGAACTTTCTTGCTTTTATTGCTTGACCCATTGTGTAACACATTCCATGGAACCCTTGATTTACAGATCTTTAAGCACACTTACATTAAATATCTAGTGACACAATGAGAGGTAGTTGGCACAAATGGAAACACAGGAAATTCCATTTAAACTTAAGCAGAAAAAAAAATACTTTGAGAGGAATTGAACAATGGAAGAGTTTGCCCAGAATGGTTGAGGGTCCTTTATCTTTGCAGGCACTCAAAACCTAGGGTTCAAGTAACCTACTCTAAATGATTCTGTTTTGAGCAGAGTTTGACTAGACATTCACCCGGGGGAATATGTGCCATCTTTTTCTGACTTTCATTTTAAGTCTGCTGCCAGGACATTTGAGTGATCCAGGAATATGCTTGTCTTTCTAAATTACTCAACAAAAAATATTGTTAAAAATCAAGCTCTCACAAAATTGTGAAGGCTGGAAAAGTTTAAAAGACCAAAAAACCCCAAACAAGCAAAATCCACACATACACACAGACACACACACACCCTCCCTTGTGATCCACATCCAGGAAAGAAAAAAAGCAGATGGATGACAGGAGAGTAATGAGAGAAAAGAAGATGAAGATTTTCTCCTTATTAATCAGAAGTTGACTTGCTTTTAAGTTTAAAGTTATGTAGCTAAATTTAATCTGATTTTAAGATGTAATAAGTACTGCTGCTTCATTAGCTTCAATATGGGTGCTCAGTTTCCTATGAGAGTAAGGTCACCTTTTGTTAGGTACTTAAATATGTGTTTCAAGGCCTGATTCATAGAGGTGCACGAATAACATCACACACTCATAACATCCACTGATCTCAGGAATTCCAACACGTGAAAACCAGGATGTTTATGTCTACTTCTAAGCATGGAACTTTGTGATTGATTCTGATTAAAGAGGTTACTCACACTGTTTTGAAAGAACAGAGTTGATTATATGCAAGAGCAGCATTTCGAACAAATTTCATATTCTCACTGTAATGTGAAAACAAAAACCAACAATGTTTAAGACCATTCTTCATCTGAAGTGACATTAAATCTTTCTGACTAGTTGTACTTTTTCCAGAAAACTTTGTGAAGAATATTTTCAATCTAGCATAACATACTGCAGAAATTAGGTGAAAGTAGTTGTTACTCATTTTGGACTTAAAGGAGGACTATTTATGCTTGCACAAATTACTGAAGTTCATAGATTTTCTTTAATGGTATCATGGTTTGACATTGGTGCAATGCCAGTGCCCCCATGAAAATACATTCTCCCTGGTGTCTGCTGTGAGATGTGACCAGGAATAGAGCAAAGCAGGCTCCAACTTAGGAATAAAGAGAAAACTTTATTAAGCTACAACTATATGTAAAAAGAAACACACAGAAAGAATAAAAACCTTCCAAAAACATTCCTCCTCCCACCACCAAATTTCCAGTACATCCGTCCCTCAGATCACCAACTCTCAATCCATCACCACCCTTTAGATAATCAATTCTGAGTTCATCAAGGAGTGAGGAGTCCTCTTGTGCCACAGGCTTCCCCAGGAAACACAGTTGAGACCTTGTGTGTTTCCTGTCACACGTGGCACCACCCAGAGATCATTTGCCATCGTGACCTCTTCCTTCCATGCCCAGTGCTCTCACCACTGTGCATGGACCAGAGCTGCTTCTAGGATTCCCCTTTAAAGGATGCTTTGTCCAGTTCCAAAAAGAGCACAGTCTCTCACTTTCGGGACACCTGTCCCCCCCCAAATTTCACCGCCTGGGGCTGAGGGATCTCAAGAACAGAGATGTTTTCTACCACTGAAGATCGAGGGCACCAACCACCCTCCTCACCCTTCATCTCTGTTCCCCACACTCCTTCACCTAACAACACAGAACTCTCTTGGCTCCAAGCCATTGCCTCCCCCTGGATGCAGTCTCTGTGTCACCAGAAAAATGGTTCTGTCCATGGCTATACAAGAAAAGTCCAGCCAAAGGCCACTCCATCACCTCCACCCACCCAAGATTCTTCTCAACTTCTCTCATGGCCCATTTCTTCTTGTCTCGTCTCTGTCTCTCTTCTCATTCAACTCCAGGAGGATCAGCATTTGTAAGGCTTCCATCATCCAAGAAAAGGGTTAAAAACCTCAGGCTCTGCCTGTCCAGAACTCCCACGGCTGCCTTGCCAGGCACCTTCTCGCCACGCCCCGCCCCCCCCCACTTCTCAGCCGGCGTGCTATAGAATTTCAAGGTGGCACAGGCACAGACACCGGCTCTCTCTCTCTCTGTCTCTGTCCCTGTCTCTCTCTCTCTCTCTCTTTCTCTCTCTCTCTGTCTCTCTCTCTCTCTCCTGGGAGGGGTGGGGGAGGTGGGTGGCTGCCAGATGACTCTCCAGTGTTCCTCCACCCTTCCATCCTGCAAGGGCCTTCACCTCCCCTCTCAGGCCAGGGCTCTACCGCACCCGGCCCATGGCTTCCCCCCCCGCCCAGCCTGCATGCAGCCGCTGGGCAGGGGAGCTCTGACCCTTTCACTGACCGGAACCAAGAGAAGATTTTTCAGGGAGTTCTCTGCTTTTCACCCCCCCGTGTTCTCAGAGGCGTATCCATGTCCCCAGTGGCCACACCAGGTGCCAATATTCAAATCCGAGCACCTATTGGTTTGATGACAGCATCCCAAAAAACTACTTTCTCTAAAACTACGACAAATGGAAAGGACTTTATATGAACTGAGGGAACTCTACTAATCCTGAGTGTGAAATAAACTGGTAACAAAAGGAGAGAGAGTGATTTTGTGCAATCTTTTTAACATTTGCGATCATGTGTTGCCATCCTGAAGTTCCAAATATAGTTATTCCTTTGGACAGGATGAACTTCTTTATGGTTCTGTGTATTTCATGTAAACTATTAAAAAAAACAAAAATAAAAATATAATGAGTTGAAAATTTATGCCAGTCTTACTTATAGACTGTTATAGGAGTTAATTGAATTTTGAGTACGCATTGTAATGAACTTAGTGTACCTATCATACTATAAATTATCACAGAATTTATATTGCTAAGGGGAAAAATAGGAGATCAGGAGATCAGGTCTAAATTATATTCTACTGTTCAAGTGGGACTTATTTCTAGACTAAGAAACATATGTATATCAGTGTCAACATATCTAAATAGGAGTGTAAGTTCCCTTAGTGTAGGCAGTGGAGATGAAGCTAATTCTCATCTGGAGCTAGAATTGAGATAGGAAATTATTTGACTCATGGTAAAGCACATTATTAGGAATATATCCACTTGTTAACATACAAGTTAACGTGTCCAGTGCTTCTACAGAGAATTTACAAAGGTATTTTTAATTTTAAATACCACACAAGAAATTTGAAAGGTCCTGTGCGATTCCAGACTACAAGCTGAAGACCAGATAGGATTCCACACAGAAATTAAAATGTCTCTAAAGGTTGTTTTTAGCCAACTGAATCAAGATTTTTTCCAGGAGAGAATTTAGTAACCTAACCATAGTTGCCTTATATATAAGGTATAATTCCTGCACTGCATTTATTAGCCATGAGGAGACCGTCCAGATACCATGTCACTACTCAACTTACTCACATGAAATTAAATTTTGCTTCTGGTACATGGGTAGTTGAATAGCCAAGAAGGCACCAGTTGACTATATTGACTAAATCCTTTTGGCCATAGACCTATATTTTACTCTCTTTGTCTGAAACTTGGTCATGCCTTTTGTTGTGGGAATTGTTCAAATTCACTGATATAAGTGTAAAACAACAGTGATTTTAATAAAACAATTTAAGCAGAAAGGAATATTTGTGAGATTTACGATGTAACAACATATGCATGCAATGCATTAAATGGTTTTTCTTATTGTTTATAATTAATAGAAATAAAATTCCTAATAGAAGTTTCGCCAAGTTTAATAATTTTTAATAATAATACTAAGACAATTAGTAGTTCCTGCAATATGGAATGTGAGGATCATTAAAGTCCCTTCCAACCCAAACCATTTTTTATGAAGATGCACAGTCTGACAGAATTGTGCTAAACCCAATGTTATGTTCAATACCATTATTTTTCCCCAAGTGAAATCATGTTTTTCCCAGGTAAGCTTAGTTTTGCCAGAGAAATTTTTTTTACAAGACTCTTCAGCAAGAGTCTTCAAAGAATATTTCTTAATACTTTGCAATGGTAAGTCAGAAGCTGCACCAACATTTGCCTCTCTGTCTGCAATGCTGTCTTACTCAGTTATTGACTATTTATACATTTAGCATTTGTCATTAATGCTTACTTTAAAAAAAAAAAACCAGAAGTGTTTTTAAAGGAAAGCTGTTCAAGACAATGAAGTTCTGCAGTGATCAATGCCCAGAACACTTAGCTTTCTTCAGCAGAGTAATAAATATATTGTCAGAAGCAGAGAGCTTGCATGCAATAACATTTATTTCATTAGATATGCAGTACTTATTGTATGCACTTTTACAAATACATTTAGCATTGGCATAATTATGCAGTAATTTATGTGTGACTCTTATTAGGACTACTTCTTTATGGCTGAGTTTCCAAGAACACACTCTGACCTTTTCTTGTAATTCCTGAAACGGCTTATGGCTTCCTATTCCTGTTGAGTATAGAACTGGGACTCTTTATTTAGACAAATTATTTATCTTTCTTTAATGGCCTTTATAGGAAATGGAAGCTGGAAAGCAAATAACTTTAGGGAAAGCAATATTCTTCCTGATATATATCATAGCAGATAGACAAAGAACAGAAATCCACCAAAAGTTCTTCCTTAATTCACTGTTTCCCCTAGTTATTGTTTAGTGGCTGCTGTGAGTTATTTTGTTGTTGGTCTTTTTGAGGGGGAGATTGGTTTTTTTTGTTTTTCTTTTTTCTTACTTTTAAAAAATTGTTTTGGAGTTCATTTTTTTTTCTTATTCAAACATAAATTCTGCTGAAGTAGAAACTTGAAAATATTGATAACAAAGTGGTTTATTAAGATTTTATATCTGCCAGGGGGTCTATATTTTTGCCTAAAAATAGCTTCTGAGGGCAGATGTACAAACACTGTAGTTGTCAGGATCCACAGACATTCAGAGGAAGGTTAAATACTGCCACCTCTTCTAAAAATAGGTGGCCTTTAGCAATTATAAAAAGTTAGAGTAACAGCTCCATTAGATGCCAACTGAAAAGATTTTGTATACCATCTGTCTTCAGAAGGGAACTGAAAATATCCTCATGATGTATAAGGCAATTGCAAACAGCCATATGAAACTACAATTTGCATGGTACCAACCTTCATGTGTATCAGCTTTGGTCTGAGGTGACCTTTTTTTGCATTCCTGCTTTAAAGCTATATTTGCTAGAATTAAATATGCAGGCTCCATACTGGGGAATTCACCATTTTTTCTGTACCTCTTTTTGCTTCAGATAGGAAAAAGACATGCCAAATTCTTATGTTAATATCACATCTTTGTATTTTAACCTTATGCAAAGGGGTGAAACACACCTTCCTAGCTTGTGTAGAATTCTACACTTCCACTAAAATCCTATTGCTTTCTCCATCAAATGATCTCAAAAAACCCTTTACAAATACGAGTAGAGATTGATTTAAGACTTGATCTAAATCTGAGCTTGGGAGCTTTGATTCATGTATAGCCTACACATTTCCAGATATTTAAAACCTAACTGAGTCTGAATGGAAAAGCATTCAGAGAATAAATCCTCTGACTGTTGCTGGAGGTTGTCTATCTGAAATTTTAGATTCAAGAGACATGCTTCTTGCACTCAACCATGAGCATGAAGATGATTACTGTGGTTTACTTAAAATAGAAGAAAAACCCAAACAAATTAAAAAAAACCCTACGAATCACATTCAGCTGTATAGTAATTTTAAGAATACAAAACTTATTTGCTATGTACCTGATACATCATAATATTCTAACCAATATTTCTGTTGCTTGCATTAAAGACATAATTATTCAGAATATTCCTTTGACATTTAAAAGACCATGAAAAAATTATGGTTACTTTTTAATTATTTTAATGATTGACAGGAATATTTAATCATGCTAGACATATCTACAGTATGTTGTATTTAAATTTACAGTGTATTATTTTAGTCAAATTTTTAGGTATTATAGCCTAGACTTAGGATTGGAAGACATTTTTCCAGTCCCAAAAGGAAAAAAGTCGTAAAATTCATCATTAAAAATGTTGAGATTTCATCCTCAAGGCAGACAACTTAAATTAATTGTCCAAATCTTCTTTTTATTAAGGTTGAATTTGTATAGTTTAGAGTCATTCTGTACAGTTTATTTTAAATTCCCATACTTGGTGGATATATTTTTAAAAAATCTTAATTTATTTAAAAGTAAATTACATATTTTTAAGGAAATCTGCATGCATCTTTTCTTTCCCCCAGACACTCTTGACCTTAAAGAACCCATATTTTCTTAGTCTGTGTTGCACTGCAGTTTTGTTTCCTTGAGTGGCGATTCCATGTATAAAACAGAAATTGCAATGCCTTCTAAAACTTCAAACACATCCACTCACACACAGTTTTTCACTCAGAACTTTGGATAAATAGTCCTGTAATAAATTTTACACCTTGGTTTACCAGAAACAGAAAAAAAAGTTGGAATTAAATTTGCTTAGAAATATGTTTTGTATATATCAATGCCATAGCAAAGTTCCCTTATCAATGGGAGAGGTCAGAAAGATTTCACACTGTAGCTACTTTTGGGTAACATTGCTCATTTACCCCAGAATTCCTCAGAAAACGTTTGATGTAAATGTTTCAGTTATCTTCATTGAAGAAATTCAGAGCCAAGCATCACTTATTATGCACAGCTTCCCAGGGCTCTTATTCAAAAACAGTAACTCCAAAGTGAAAAATAAAAAGGAAGAGAAAAAAAAGGGGACCAGGTTTGGAAACACAATTAGTCTAGAAAATGACTCCATTCATGAATTATACAGAAAAAAGAGAAAGGATTTGTTTGGTTTTGTTTTGTCAAATGTTCATAGTACATTTTATTGCCATTTTAAAATGGTTAATACATCAATTTGTGGAAAAGGTGAGGCTGTGTGCACAGTATCTAAACTAAAAACATGTGTTGAACTGGTACATTAAATATTCTTAATGAATTCAAGTTCACCACTCTTCAATACATCCTACTGAATAATCTGGAGCGGTGAATGATTCAAACTTGAATGCTAATTGTAGAAAAAACTGGCATTTTTGTTTATCTTCATTGACATCTAGTTAGTTTGCTTCCCTAGTGTATAATGGATTTGTACTATAGATGAAGGTAATTCAAAATAATATTTTGTTGTCAGTTTCAAAATGACCCTTATTTTCTACACTACATAGAGCAAGAGACACGGCTTTTGCACAGTAAATTCTTTATTTGTATAAATTTGGCATAATCAGGTCAAATTTAATGGCTTTTCCTGGCTTGTTAAATTAAAAGTAAATTCAAAATTTGGTTTGTATAGACATGAATGCTAGTCTAGAGGATTTGCTTTTCCACCCCTTCTTTATATTGCATAAACATTGTGTAGATACTGTAATGTTACTTCAGATTATTAAGCATAATTTTTGTGTTTATTCAGGCATAAGAAAAAATATATTCTACAACGGGGCCCAAAACACTTGAAGTCTATACTTTTTTCGAAGTTCAGTACATTGTTAGAAACATCCCCTTTCCCTGATGTCAGTATTCATTTTGCTTGATTCTTAGTTTTAGTCTTAAGTGGTACAAGTGACAATATTTTTTCTGCTAAAATGTGTTTAAGAAAATTTCAGAATCCAAGAAGATATCTTGGAAATATTTTAAAGATTCAGATTAAGATTTTTAAATTTGCATTTTTTTCCTTAGTAAGGCTTTAATCGTTTCATTATAAGGCCAGAGCCATTGCCCATGACATTGAAAAACATCTAGCGTAAACTCTGAATCACAGAAATACTGAATCACAGAATATGCTGAGTTGGAAAACAGATATTTGCTAAATCTTTTCTGTATTTTCTGTGTATGTACTAGTTTCAATGTATAGGAAATTGCAGTAGGACAAAAACATCTCTAAGGAAAGGGCTGTCAGAAATGCTTAAATTCCTTCTGATTTCTGTGAAGTTCCAAGCTCCATTCAGGAGCATTTATGACAGTGAAAACCTGAAAGTTTGAAGTTTTGAGGACAAGGAACTTGTGATTGGATTACTGTGACTCTTCCTTTCAGAAAAAGCATTAAATATACAAGAAGAAGTCCTAAAACTAAGTGTGCTACTTTATGGAGTTGTTCTGTATCTGCCTAAATCTAACTTTTAAAACATAAGTAATATTGTGACATTTTTCATTTTAATGGAAAACATTCAAAAATAATCCCCCCCAAAAAACCAAACAAAACAACTTTGTGTTCATTTAGATGAAAAATATATTCGTGAATTCTCACCTCCATAAGGAAGTCTTAACAATTATATGAGCAGAAAATAGATACATTCATACTTCCACACATTTGTACCATTATTTGAGCAGAGAAATGGAGAACACCAGATATTTTGATGATGTTGTTGTTACCTATGAGGAATGCATCTGACACAAAGTTGAAAAAAGCAGTCATTTGTAAATACTATGACAATGACAGCAAATATTACTGCTTGAGGAACTGTTTAAAAATGGAACCAGTACAAAAGGTAATTCCTAAATAGCATCCTAAATAAATAACCTGGTTGTCAGAAATATTTAACATCCAGAAGTCTTAAATAATTCCTTTAAAAATCTACATGGGGGGGTGGATCTTTGTTTAAAAAACCAGCATGACTATAGGAACATTATTGTTCATTCTTGAACATTCATTTTATTAATTCTGCTCCCTGTAAAACTCTGACTTCATTAAGAATATTTGTGAGGTCAATTATAAAAAAACTTTTAAGCTTTATTTTAATGGTTATATAGTCCTGATATAATTGTTTCTACTGTGTACATTTCTTTATTTGTCATGTACAATCTGTTAGGTGCTTTGAATCAAAGAGTTAGGTAATTTTAGGGGTTTATCTAGCGGATGTTTTTTGGCTTTTTAAAATTATTTCTGCATTTTTTTTCTTTGTTTTTTTTTTTCTGAAAAGACAGAATAGCTGATACAAACAGGTAAAACAAAAGATTGACAAGGGTAATGTAAGCTACTAACTGCAAAAAGTGGAGTGTAGCTCTTTTCCCAGCAGTCTGGAGCTCTCATCAGGAACCTTATGGCAGTACAAAGTTCTGAGTATGTGCAATTCTGTTCATCTAACGACAGATACTGAAATAAAAAATAACACACCCAGAAAGTACATATTTATTTATTTGTTTATTTTAAAGAAATATAGCACATAATGCTCAAATAATATTCTTACATGATTAATATCAGTTTTGTAGATATTATTTTATTTCAGTAGTGAAATAAATACATTGTGGAGAAAAAAAAAAATCAAAACCAACATGAGTATTGCTTTTCATGCTCTTTGGAGTTTTCAGGAGTTTCAAACCCAAACAGATGAAGAAACTGATTTTTAGAGACATTTTACAAATATAAAACTCTTTCTACAAATGGAATGGAACATATGATACCATTCCAAGACACGCAGGTGCCAGACACATTGCTTGGAAGGATACTCAAAAAGACACAGACAGAAGCTGAAGGTATCACTGAACCTGGAACTGTGCCACTTTTCTTTGAGAATGGTTCTCCTATTTCCTTGCCACACAATTTGCACTTTTTCCTTCAATAGTAAACATGATTATCATCTACCTTCCTAATTTCCCTCAGTGCCCTTCCCAGTAATTTTAATATTAGCAAGGGCTATTACATGTTTCCTCTTTCAGGAATGAATGAGTTTTATTTGTCTCCTGATGTGCCTCTGCATATTCCACTGATGTTAAGCATGGGCACAAAAGCTCACAGATACAATACCTAACCATCTTAGATATTAACTATTGCAAAAAGCCACTGAAAATTCTAAATACTAATGATGAGTCTTATTTTCTTGCAGTACTAAATGAAACCTGATTTTCTCTGTTTTACCTTTGCTATATTCTGTTAAAAATACAACATTTGTGCTTTCAATACCATTTTTGAAGACACTCATATGAGGGCAAAAGCCTGATGTAAATTTCAGTGAAGACAATGATTTACTTATTTTATTTATTTAGTCTCTGACGTGAAAAGAATCCTTCCTAGGTGTTTACATTGTATAAACCACTGAAGTTTACAACCAGTAGTGTAGTTTTACATTTTCATATATCCTCTAAGACTGGAAAAATGATTTTTCTATAATTCACCTTTATTTAGAAGGTTCTCAAAACAAAACACAAATAGGTTACAGAATTTGAATTAGATCTGCAAACTCAGTTTGAATTCAGAGCTGACTCCTGGGGTATTGTTCAGTTACTTAAATATAAACACATACTTCCATTTGAAATATTTGATCAAGCAGAAATACCTGTAAGGGTACAGAAAATATGACAAAAGATCTTCCGGAGACCTACAACCTTTTGAACTGATCACAAAAAGTAAAGATGTAAGTCCAAGTACATGTAAAGGGCAATAAACTGCTCAGGTTTAGGCAATTGAATCAAAAAGAGAAATTATTTAACATAACAGGGGACTCTGGATGTTAGATTTTCTCCACATTATACCTGTAGACAATGAACAGGCCAAGGAATTTTTTTTCTTCAAAACTTGAAAATGATCACTATTTTATCTCTACTCCCAAATGAGGATTACAAAGGGAGAATAGTTTTCTGAAATCTCAAGACATGGGTGTACCAGTTCAGGCTGTTCCGTGGTCATGTGTAAAACTAAAGATCCTGAAAAAGTCGCAACACAAACTGTGAAAAAACAAATGTAATTCATTTAAACTATTGACATCTTAAATCAACTAAGGCTCCAAAGAATAAGTTGAAGGAAAGGTTAGATGTGTTTAGTTTTTTGAAAAAAAATAGCAATGTGACACAAACATTGTGATACAATTTGATACAAACATAACGTCTGTTTTTTCATCCAGTTTCAGTGTTAGACATCCTAGAAATCTGAAATTAGCCTGTATTGAAAGCCTTTTCCTTTTAATGGAAGATGATTGCAAAGACAGGTTTTACAAGGTTAATCCAAACTGAAATTACAGAGATTTTTACACTTTAGGGGGTTTTGTGGTTTAAACACATAAACCCACATGCAATTAACCTTGTTCTTATGCTGAGAAGTGACCTGGTGGCAATACTGTATGGTTTTCTGATTGCCTACTGGGAGCACTCAAGCCAAAGGTGTTAGGTTTTTGCCAAGTGCTTCCATGTGTGAATCCATTTTAAAATAAAATCTTGAAATGATGATAGTACCTTTTTTTAATCATTGCAGGTCATTGGAAAACCCTAAAATTGTATCATGCAAGTGCACCTGATTTGTGATGAAGTGTTTTCATTTCTCTGGAGTAAAACTGAGGGTAATCAAACTGCAGCTGGAGAAAAAGCTTTGGATGGAGGGAAAGGCAGTGAGGAAAAATGATATTTATTCTTTTAGAGATAACAAGCTTATAATGTTTTGAACAGAGGTATTGGCCTTTCTTAATATTTTGTTTCTTTTATATTGTCCTTTTAAAAATTATTTTTATTTACTTTTTCGTTTGCAACTCCATGTTTAGGAAGCTTGCTGTTTTAGAAAGTATGCCAAACCCCTCAACAGGAATGAAAAACTATGAGATATAAGGCTGAGGTCCTCAAAACTAGCATCAAATGAAACAAAGTGACCTAATCTAAGTGACCTTTCTTTAAAGTGTGGATTTTATGAAAGCAATCCCCTCCTTTGGAAACTTCAGAGTGTGCTCCTGAAGTATAGGCAGCATCAATTAGCACATCATATTATGTAGTCAATGCACAGTAGCTATCTTTGTGCTGGCTTAGTGGAATTTAAGGATGAAGTGTAAATTTCACCCATGATTGTGTTACATGGTGGCTTCCATTTTTTTTTTCCTGCAAATTCAGGTGCTGGGTTTAATGTTAAATACTCCGTGGTCCAATAGAAGTATTTGTGTGGTTTTATCTTTGCACTTTAACAAAGGATGCAGTTGATATGGTAAGACTGTTGGTCCCTGAACTTTCCTGTGGCGATTTGTTTATTTTTTTATGATCTACATCATGGGGGAATTTATGTTGAGTTAGTAGCAAAATTTAGAATAATTTCACTAATTGGTATAAATTCTAGGTTTTTATTTAGTAAAGATCATAAACATAGAAGGTGGATAACATTCTATTTCAGAGCAGAGTTGGGCAGGTGTAATTAGAAGCCTCAATCACCTCAGCAGTATTTTCAGTCATACTCCATTGCATAGTAATGGATCAAGGGAAACTTGAAGCTAGAATTTTACCTTAACAAAGTCCAAGAGGGAACTCTATACCAGCTCACCATTTATTAGATCAGAATATTTGAGTGCATTTGGATATCTAACTTTAGATTTTTTTATTGAAATGTCAAACTTGAATTTCAGGCACTAAAAGCAGATCCCAATTATTACATCCGAAATGAAAGCTATATCTTTTCAATGAAGGGTGCTGATTTCTGACTAGTCAACCAGAAGCCTTCCAAAAGGAAATAATATCACATTGAAATTTTAGTACAAAAATCTGAGCAGGTGGATCAATATTTTTATATTTTTACAGATCTAACATCCATTTCTAGGGACTGCTTAAAAAAAAAAAACGGGCAACACTGTCAGCATGGCATTACTCGCAGGACAGTCTTTACTTAATGATAAAAAAAATCTCTAGTGAAATAAGCAGAACCATCTTTTGTTCTCTGTTTTAGGAATACCTTTATCTTTGTTCTTTCCACAACACAGCTCTTAATCACTTGCCAGCGCAAGGGGAATTCTGTGTTATAATTATGCCTTGTTTTCCCTGTGCTGTTTAGCATTATAGAGCTGACTACAATGCTTTCCTATATTTTGATTATTTCACTTTCTCCCTAACACTAGGGGAAATCAATAACAGATAGCATTGTATTTGGTCTGGCTGAGATGGAGTTCATTTTCCCCACAGCAGCCCCCACAGGGCTGTGTTTTGCATTGAAACAAGCTGGTAACACCCCACTGATTTGGCTCTTGCTGAGTCAAGGTATTGGGGACTGGGGGTGGGTAAAATGTTGAGCAGGGACTTAGGCAAGGTAGTAGACCCAAACTGGCTAAAGAGACATTCCATACCATATGATGTCTGCTCAGCAATAAAATTTACAAAAAAGGAGCGAGCCAGGGTATTTTTATTACACTGTTTGTCTTTTGACATACTTCTACATGTCCTAAAGCTCTGCTTCCTGGGAGGAGGCCAAACATTGCCTACTGTTTGGAAGTAGCAAATAAAATGTTATGCTTTCCTTTGCTTTTACATGTGACCTTCTTCTTTGCTTTATTACAGTGCCTTTATCTTGCTCTGTGAGGGTCTTTTTTTCATCCTATTTTCTCCTTTTGCTGTCCTGCTGAGAAGAGGAGTGAGAGTGGCTTGGTGGATGACAGTGTCCAGCCAAGTCAACCCACAAGTATGAAAAGAGCAGAGTATGTATTAGAAAATACAGTCAGTTAAAAAGAACTGAAATTGGCACATACTGTGACTCCCTTATGGTCTTGTGACCATTGCAGTAGTCAAACTATTGAAACTATAAGCCACATCACATGCATCTTTAGTATTAAAGTTAATATTGAGACACAATTAAAAATATTTCTGAAAATGTAAGAATGATCTAGTGTTTTCTGAAAACCTCTATATATTCAAACCTGATCTTTAAGTGCATGATAGATTTCATGCATTCTAGAAATACAAGGATCTTTGTGCATGCAAAAAGAATAATTATAACTAATGTTCAAGTATATGTGTGACAATGACTTTTTTCCTAGAATCGTGAGTTACGCTTCAGTTTATGACATTCAAAATTCATAAACAGGAGTTGTGCTTAGCCTGATGATTCACCTGTGACAGCAGTAGGACAGCTGATTGTTGAAAAGACAGAACTGAAAATCCTTGTTTATAGTTTTATAAAAAAACACGGATATCACACTGTGTGCAATCATATGCTGACTATTAAGAGAGAACAACTACTTAATAACAGTCCCATCACTGACACTATTGACTAGTTGAGTGCTTTAAATGAATCATATTTGATGCAGGTGATTTTGAAAATCCATATGCTTCTATACCCTAGGGGAAGGTAAAGAGGTATATAGAAAAAGTGAAGAACTTATTTTGGAGTCTCATTTTATATTTAGTATAACAGGTCTCTTGGGATGTTAATAGGGATACAAGATAGATTCCATCCTTTCTTGTTGGGGGTAGACCATCAGAAAAATAACATAGACAAAGTGATTTCTTTAACATTCTTTTTTTCCTTTTTTGTTTGTACAGAGATGTGATTGTACTCATTAATGTCCCCTCATTTTCAAAACAAATTTAGATTAACATTCAGTTCATCCAGTAGGTCAATATCTTCTAATCAGTTTTTCTATAAAATATTATTGTAGTATGAGTTTTCTGTATTATCAACATCATAAACATCATCAGTATTGAGTAATTTCCTTGTTTACACATGTAAAAAATATTGCATTGAGGTCTTTTAAGAGCTACTGATTACTGGTACTACATTTAGTTATGATATCCAATAAAGAAATAATTAGAGGGTGTTCACGCGAGCACTTTGCTAATATGTTATTCTCTTTCCCTCTTCAGTCTTAGAAGAGTACCTCTAAAACACTCCAAGATCAATTAAGCACTCCAAAACATGCCTTACCACGTGTTTATAAGTGTACTCTTCAAAATACTGCTTTCTGTAAATAAACTGGGGGGGTTGAGCAACTTGATTCTAAATTTGCAACAGGAACTTTCATGAAAGGGAAAATAGTGACTGATGACTTAACATGTGGCATATTCCAGGTAATACATTTAGCTAATTAGTTTGGAAGATGGGCCTATTTTTTTTTATTTACGTGTAAAAATAAATTTATTTTGTGCAAGAGAAGGTGCCTATTCCCTACCTATTCAAAAAAGAGAAAATCATTGGTGTTGCTTGGGATCTCAGGAATCTTTAGTTCAACCTGCTTGTCCAAAATTGTTTCAAGTGAAGCTGTCTGCTCAAGGCCAAGTCCAGTGAGATTTTGAGTACCACTAAGAATAGAATCATCATTGTATTTCTGGGAAACTTGTTCCAGTGTTTAAATCCTCTCACATTCAAGAAGTTTTTTTATATTTAAGAGTAATTTCCATTGTTACTATATCACATCATATCATGATATTGATTACTACATGTTTTTCTTGTACTGCTATTTTACCATATATATTAATATAACTAAGCTGCTCTACACCAATCAACCACCCTGGAATAGTGATGAGATGTTTTTCTTGTAGTCTCAAGGATGAGATTTTCAGCCTGATGAAAGCATTAGATCTACACTGAAACTACTTTATATTAGTTTAATAAAATCTGTGAATGTTTTATCTTTGTATACACAATTAACCTTCAGCTGCAAAGATTTAGAAAGGCTTATTTCATTGCCTGAACCTGAATTCTTAGCGAGTAGTACAAAACTGACTCTTCATTAAAATTCATATGTGAAACTTATACATCTAAAGCTATAGATCTATGTGCAAGTACAGAGAGTGTTGATCACCAAGGAATAATGAAAATCTGTGTGAGTTTTGTGCTAAAAACTTATACCAGATACCAAGACACCCATCAAAATGGTTTCTTAATATGGCTGATAATGAAAAAAATTTAATCTCAAACAACTGGATTGAGTCCTCCATCTCTTCAGTTGTACTTGGTACATTTGTAATTCTTCCAAAGCGTAGCTGAAGTTTAACTTTACAGATGCTAAATTATGATTGTATGCTGAGAGAATACATGTGACGTCCTTATAAACGTCAAATGAATTCTTTATGATCAGTGCTATTAAAATGAATACCAAACAATTCTGTTATAATTAGTGTTATTATAATGAATAACAAAGGAATTCATGCTAATTAACTGCAGTAACTGAATAAGAAATGAACTCAAAATGGGAGATTGGAGAAATCCCTTGAAAAGAAGCTTTAAGCTTCCTGTGAATTAGCAAAATGTTATACTTATCTAATAATGAAATGATGAAAACATTGCAAATGCTGTCTTCAATGCAGTGTGATCTGTTTCACCCAGGCAATCTCAAGAGATGGACAGATTTCTGCATTGGACATATTTTTTTATAATTTTTGTGGGACAGGACATAAAGAGATGACAAGATAGATTCTTCAGGTGTCTCTATGGCTTGACTGTATCCCACAGCATACTGAAGTTTGGATAGTAAAAAACTTTTTCTAAGACATTAATGTTGTGTAGGATCACTAACTAGCTTATTGATGCATGACAAAGAAATTTAACAAGTCTTCTAAAAGAATTTCCCTCCATAACTTTCTATCTTTTTATTCAGTTGTGTTTGATCTTCCCATTCACTTCTGTGGATTTCATTTTCCTAAAGTCTTCTGAAAATGTTTTCCCACATTGCTCTTAGTTTAGCTATAGCAGTGAGAATAATTACTGTGAATGATTGTGAATAATGTATAGTTATGGTGGCTATTCATTAGCTGCAGTTTTTATTGTTAATTTATAAAATTATTGACTTTCATGGTAGTTGGCCAAAAATGGGACATTCTTGTAGATCCTGGAGAGAATTAAACTGCTGTACAAACTAGTGTTTGTTCATCCAATTCTTGTTTGTTCCACATGTTTCATGTATGTTCAAAATTGTTCCATGTATTGTTCAAAATCTGTGTAAGTGCTATGTTTTGTTCAACCAACAGTAACAAAGGTTTATAAAAAACAAATTAGGGTATATTTCATTTATTAAGACCACAAAATATTTCAGAAACTAGACTGGAAAAGTCAAAAGCAAATGGGCTTCAGTTGGATTGGGTTTTTAAAAAGAAGTCCTATGTGTCTGAATTTATGTTCGCATTTTCGTTATTTCAGCTGGCTTTTCTGACACTTGATGTAAGAATAGAGATTTTAAAATATACTCAGAATTTTCCTTCCTCGTTCATACTTTTATTTGAAATCTTTCATCCTTATAAGAAATCAGATAAATAAAGAGGACCATAAAGAATTTATAAGATATAATTTATAAGATTGCATGAACCCTATTAATGGTCCCTTGATCAAGACCTTAGTTGAGGAAGCATAATGCATCCCTCCTGCCAGTATAAAAGGAAAGAAAACATCATGAGCAAAGTGAACTGAGCAGGCAAGACATTTAGATTGACTTTTATCAAACAGAAGGTTTAATCTGCACTGTGACATGTCTTAACAATTACCCAGAGTTTCATCACATGAATCCAAAGGCCTAACTTCCCCTCTGAAGAAGAATATGTAAACTCTGCCAAAATAGAAAAACAAAACACATTGAAATGTTGATGGAGCAAGAAATGGTCTTCTTTGTATAAAAGTCAGTTACCACAGCCCTTGTATTTTTAACTTGTGCCAGAATAGGAGCAAAGCAGAATCTAACTGGTAAAACCAAAACCAAATCAAGAAAAAACACAAAACCTCACAATCTTAAAAACCAAAACAAGAACCATGAGGTATTTGACTAATATGAGGTATAGTTACATAATTTGTGGAGGAAATAAAGGGCTAGCTTTCGGTAAAATTGTTGTCAGAAATTATATCCTAAATTTTAATGGAATTTATAGGGTTGCAGGACTCTTGGGGGATTGAACTAAGGCCAACATTAAATACTGCTTGATGAATGCTTCTTTGTAAGGTAACTCACAGAAAAATTTACAAGTTAATGTCGAAGGAAGCTAAAGAGCTTGCACATTTAGGTGTAGAAGTACTTTGCTACACAGTGAGGAGAAGAACATGCTGCAAACTTTTAACTAATGAGTCAGGAGTAGCTATATGTGGGAGGTGAAAATTCTAAAAAAGAAATGATTGGGAATGTTTTTATAACTTGGGAAAATTGTGATTCTTTCATGTAGATAAAAAATCCCTCCTAAATGCTAGTAGCTCTTAAGCAAGGAAATGGCTTCAGTGATAGACCTGTGCCTCATTTTCTGGTTAACTTCTGTATTTCGTTTGCTCCACCCAAGTTTAGAAAAGGCTACATAGCCTTTTTATCCCTACCATTTTCTGTGGCAAATGAAAAAGTGCTTAGAGGTATTTCTTTCCCTCTCCCTTCTTAAATCAATGGAATTTCTGTCTATATCACGACGAGCAGAAAAATTAAAACATTCTTGGTAGTCTGTGCTACTTTTACTGAATCTTCCACCATGGAATGACAGTTTCCTAGGGCAGGGTCAACCTAAGGAAGAAATGGGATCTGTTTGAATACAGAGATATAGGTGAAGTATAGTTTCCTACAATGTGCAGGATTCCTCACGGAGTTAAGGGTTTGGAGCAGAGAGAGACATAATAAAGACACAACTGTCTGTCCAGTGAGATAAACCAAAGACAACGTTTTCTACAATGAAAGAGATTAAATTTGTCTATCTATGCTACTAGATAGGACAAGAAAAGATATCTTTTAGCTATTGTTCTGTCTTGTGTAGTAATGACATCCCATTATTTTGGCAGTGTGAATAACACTTCTAAGCAGTTATCAAGAGAGATGCATTTTCTCTCATATGCACTTAAATGTGCTTTATTTTATTTTTTTTTTCTCAGTAGTACACGTAATAATCTTAGACTCCATGCCTGTATAACATTGCAGGAATTCTAGGATTGGCTGAGGTTCCCACATAATTTCCATTTGTTCATGGCGTGACAGCAATACCCCCAAGTAAACTGAGAAGAAACTACACCCTACCATGTGGATTGTCACTCTTCTAGCAAAAGACTGGGGGCATTGTTGACTCTTCATAACACCAGTCCCTATTCTGATTCCTGAATTAAATAGTCTTGAGTAGGACTGTTAGTATAACTGTTAGCATGACTCTAAGTCCTTAGAATAATGGTAAGTGATTTTTATATTTGATTAGTTGTAAAGACTTTTTCTACATTAGTAATAAATTCTTGCCTCCACAGAATGACAGAATCACAGAAATGCTGACATTAGAAAGGACTTCTGGAGATCTCATTCAACCCAGTCCCTGTGAACGTACACAAACATCTGATTCCTCCTGACTATCTTCACACTCTGTGTGTTAGCACACACACTTCAGAGAGATACTCAATCATTCACATTTCCAGGAACAAAAAGCATAAAGCACCACCATGCTTTTTGGCATTTCTATATTTGTGCATGTGCTTGAGATGGGTCTTGTTTCATCGATTACAACTTTTCTCTTGTCCACAGGAGTCCTCCCTACTTTTAAGGAAGATTTTGTCCCTCCTGATCAAGAGAATCTTATGTAGCATAACAACCCTCAATCTTCAAAGGAGGTCCAGTGACTGCAAGAACCAAATCTTTGGGTTTGATACCTGTTTCACTACTAATGTTGACCATCACAATCCGTCTACTCCATCTCCAGACTTTTACCCTCACAAGCATGACCAAGTTAAAAAACACCTGAGCCACCAAGCCCTTGACCATCACCCTGGGCACCAGTAGGTATTCCCAGACAGTGTCCTGAATAAACCATCATGGGTGTTTCTTTTCTCACATTACAAGATTTTGAACGTAATGAACAAATAGCAGAGTTTAGATTACATTTTTGTGTAGGCACATCAATCTGGCTGTGGCCTGAGATTGTGTGTTTTATCTGGTCTTTGGTACTTGAAGAAGTACCTGTGTTTCTCATAGATTTGATTCCAACTGCTGCATCTGTCAATCTGTAGGTCAAAAGTATCAGCGTGTTTCAGATATTTCAGATACACCAGAGTACCAAAAATGGCATTTCTGTCATGAGAGTTTAGAAAATAACTCAGTTCCCAGACCATAGCTGTCCTGTCTCCATAGATGGTAGGGACTTGATTCAGTGGCTTAAATATAGCATCTAGTAGCATTCTGGGTGCTTCATGCTGATCTCTATCTGCCAGTCATAAAGGATGCAGGTCTCATATGTTCTGGGTCCCACTAGGGCCTCTAAGATATATGTAGTTCTCTCATATGACACTAGGAAAATTAATTAATCCCTGGATCTCTACTGTGTATACTGGGAAGTAGGACACATTGCATACAAATATATTTTACTTCACATTTCTGAACCTAGGCCTGAATCCCATCCCTGTGGTGTCGTACATTCACAGTGTGAGGAATGGGGTATCTTCTTTGTCAAAGTGCATAGAATATGAATGCACAAGATCTGAGGTAGCCTTTGGTTTTAATAGCTTAGGTGTTTTCCAAGATGCACTCACAGGCTTAGTAAACACTGCTCAAGTCCTGACACAGAAATAATCCAGACATAGATACTAAACTAAGTGGGAACCATGCCAGAATTTCACCTCAGAGGGAATGTGCTAATCTTCTGTAAAGTATGTACTTTTTTCAGATTACAGGCAAAAGAGTAGAACTGAGCTTGTAATGTGTGACAGAATTTTATATAGTTACACCCGTCAGAAACGTATGTAATAAATGGATTAGTTTGCTATTATCACAAGGAGAATTTAAGTAGAGCAGGAGAGTGCATTTTTTTTTAAATCTTGTACTTAACAAATGTATTTTGAGTACAGGGTCTGACAGGGGTGAAGTCAACTTTCTCCATAGCAGCCTCAATAGTCCCATGCTTTTGATTTGTGGCTAAAATAGTGTAGAGAACTCCACAGTGTTTTGGCTAATGTTGTAATGCTTGTACAGCATCAAGGTTTTATAATTCCTCACTTCACCCTTCCTCCTGTTTCTTCCTGATGAATTGGCTGGGGGTGAGCAGAAAATTGCAAGGAGGCATGGCCAAAACAGCTGACCTGAGCTGACCAAAGGAATATCCCATGTGGTGTGACATTGAACTCAGCAATAATTGATTTGGGAGAGGAAGAGGTATGGGGGACATTTATGGTTGTGGTGTTTGTCTTCCCAACCATTGTTATTTGTGCCAAGATGCCACTTTCCAGGAAATGGCTGTATATGTGCCTGTTTATGTGACTAGTAAATTTATTACTTTATTTTTTTTTTTTTTGCTTTACTGTGAACACAACTTTTATTCACCTGTTAAATTGTCTTTATCTCAGTCCATGAGTTTTCCTGCCTTTGTTCCATTTTCTCACTGTCCTTCAGAAGAGAAAACCAAACAAGAGCCTGTGTGGGTGCTTGGCTGCTGATGGGGTCAAATCGCTAGAGTTTGAGACTTCTTCTAGTAATAGAATGGTTTGGGTTGGAAAGAACATTAAAGATCATATAGCTCCAACCCCCATGCCATGGGCAGGGATAAAATCCTCTAGATCAAGTTTCTCAGAGCCCCACCCAATTTAGCACTGAACACTTCCAGGGGTGGGGCATCCAACAGCTTCCCTGCACAGCTTGTTCCAGTGCCTCACCACAATCACAGTAAAGAATTTCTTCCTAATGTCCAAACTAAATCTCTCCTCTTTAATTTAAAACCATCCTTGCTTGTCCTATCACTATCTGTCTGTGTAAAAAGTTCCTTTTCACCTTTTTTGTAAGGCCCCTTTAAATACTGAAAGGCTGAAATGAGGTGTGCCCAGAATATTATCTTCTCCAGGCTGAACAACCTCAGCTCTCTGTCTCCAGATAAGATGCTTCAGCCCTATGGTTATCTTTTTGGCTGTTCTCAGAACCCACTCCAACTCCCATTCTTGTGCTCAGGACCCCAAACTTGGATACTGTATTTCAGGTGGGCTCTCAGTTGGGCAAAATAGAGGAGAATCACTTCCTTCACCCTGCTGGCCACTCCTATTTTGATGTAGCCCACAATAGGGCTGTCTTCCTGCACTATGAGCACACACTGCTGGCTCATGTCCAGGCTTTCATTGACCAGAACCCTCAAACCCTTCTCCTCAGAGCTGCTCTCAGTGAGTTCATCGCCCTGTCTGTGCTCATCTCTGGGAGTTTTCCAGGTTCAGGACCTTGCACTTGGCTTTATTGAACTTCATGAGGTTCCCACAGGCCCATTTCTCAAGTTTGTGCAGGTTCTTCTGAATGGCATCCCATCCTTCTGCTGTGTCAACTGTACTGCTCAGCTTGGTGTCATCTAAAAACTTGCTGAGGCTGCACTCACTATATCTGTATACTTGATCTGGTTGCCTGTGACATTGATATTAATCAAGGATATATCAAGAGATGTTAAAGAGCTCTGAAACCAAGTTGGAGCCCCAAGGGACGCCACTGATCACTGGCCTCCACTGTAACATAGAGCCATGGACTGCAACTATCTGGCTGCGTGCATCTAATTTCTCATCTTATCCTTGGTTTAACTTCTATCAGGAGCAGTGATTATATTTTATTTTAGTCTGTTCTCAACAGAAAGTGATTTTACAGAAAAAGCATACGCTAACATGACTTTAGCTGAGCAGCTGGCAAGAAATATTTAATACAGTTCTTTATTTTTATTAGCTAATTATGATTTCACAGTCAGTTTTTATTGCACTGTGCTTAAGCTCAGCAAAGTAACTCTCACCTTGGTAAGAGCAAATCTGAAGTTCTTCCTAATACCTATTTTTCTCCATACAAATACCTCCCCCATGATATCTCTTGGAATTGTGAAACATGCTCACATGGTCTGTCCTTGCATGTCTGTACTCATAACACTAGCAATGACAATTTCAGAAATCAGTAACTGAATTAGTTTGAGAAGCGTGGGATCAGCTGCAAGAAGCATGTAAGGAAAATAGTTCAATTCTTTCTTTGCCTTCAATCCCTCATCATCTCAGGATTCCAAATGTGAACACTGAGAGCTGCTGAATTCCTGCCAGCTGGAGCATACCAGAAGACAATATTTGCGAAGTGTGAAAGGAAACCAGGGAAAGGCAGTCCAGATATCAGTAGGAGTGAGGATGGAGGGATGGGGAGAGAATAAAAAAATAAAAATAATCACTTCAGGCTTGGATATAGCACTTCAAAGACTTTTTCTGGGCTAAGCTAAATACGCATTTAAAAATGAATTGTAGCTGTGAAAACAATTCGTAGGTCATAAAGTCTTTCTTGTTGGAATGAGTTTTGAAATCAGCCTAGTCCAATTCATTAGCCTCATGTCACATTTAAGCTGTCACAAATCCTTCCATTAGGTGGGAAATTAGTTTACCCACTGGTGAACCTCAGGGATGAAACATAGGAACTGTATAACTAGAAGTTGGACTCTGCATAAAAACTGACAGGATTGCTTGATAATGTAGACTAACTTCTCTGGGGGTTTGTAAATCCTTCATTCAATCCATGCCCCTGAGCAGGAGCAGGTGCACTGTACTGACATGAAGCAAAATTTCAAAGGTTTAGTGCCTGAATGGGAGATCAGACCTCAGTACATTTCAAATCCAATGAAGCTGCATCACTAATCATCTCCCCTCTAGAATATTTTGACATTGGCAATGAGTAGAAAGAAAGATATTCCCCGTAGTCTGATTAGCATAGCAGGCAATTGATGTAGTGGAGGACCACCCAGAAAATAATTAGTAAATTGGCATGATGAAATTTTGAAACATAAATCAGTATGCAGTAGAAAGATAAAAAAGAAAAGAGATAAAATTAAATATTGACTTTGCCTCACAAAGCACAAAAATAGTTACTAAAAGCATGAATATGTTGAGGATACTGGTTTTCAGTGACAATTGCAATTTCAATTAAAAGCTGTTCAATTGCTAGAACTAGTAACACATGAAGGGCATTGAATATTAATGACACGTTGGTGAGTAGAAACCTGACATCCATCTGCTGATCTGTGGTAATTTATTAGGTAGGGGCAACTCAGCCCAAAGGCAATATGATGTAATTCAAGCTAACATAGCCACTAATAGGAGAAGAATATTCTGAATTCAATTATCCTGTATTTGCCATGAATGAGAAGCACAAATATTTATTTATTTTTTATGTATTATGGATATTTATTGCAGATTAGTCAATGTGCACTCTTACTTAGGATAACTTGGTCATGTTTTCTGGTATTAAGTTGCATTTGTGATTTAGTATTCAGAATTTATTTATAGCCAAAGCATTTGTTTTATCTTACTTTCTTTTTTTTTTTAATTTAAAGCAATATGAAACCAAGTAAGAACTCTTAATGATATGTATTAAAATATTTAAAGTTTTTAGATTAACTAAGTATTAAACATTGAGTTTACCAGAAATGGCTACTTTTATTCCGTTTATGAAACCACCTAAACAATCGGAGTGAAAATAAAAATAATTACTAAATTTATTTTACATAATTAGTAATATGTTTTTCTGCTGAGAACAGTAAAATATTAAATATTATTAGCAAAATATTTTTATATGTCCAGCCTAATTTAGTCTAATGTGCCATTAGAAATGGTCTTCCCATCATGAATGAAAGTCAGGTTTGAGATCACCGAAGGAATCTGAACGTACATGAGTCCATGGGACTAGATGAGATACACCCCAGGATGCTGAGGGACTGGGATAATGTAGGTGCTGCATCATTTTCCATCATATTTCAAAAGCTGCGGCATTCAAGACCCTAGTGACTGGAGAAGGCACACTATTGCCCCCATTCTTAAAAAGGATAAAAAGAGATACCCATAAAATTAGTGACCAGTCAGCCTTACCTCTCGGACAGGGAAGATCATGGAACAGATCCCTCCTGAGAGATGTCATAACATATGGAAGACAAGGAGGTGATTAGAGGCTGCCATAATGGCTCCACCAAAGGCAAATTGAGCCTGACTAATCTAGTGGTCTACAATGGAGTCACTGCTTCCCTTGAGAGGGGAACAGCTATGGATGTCATCTACCTAGATTTCTGTAAGAATTTTGATGCAGTCTATCACAACATACCTACCTTTAAATTAGAGACTTAAGGTTTTGATGGGATGTTGTCATGGTTTGACACTGGCACAATGCCAGTGCCCCCATGAGAGTATCCTCTCCCTGGTGTCTGCTGTGTGATGTGACCAGAAGTAAGCAAAGCAGGCTCCTACTTAGGGGAAAAACCTTTATTAACTAAACTACAAAAACTAAACTACAAAGAAGGAGAAAAAAAAAACACACAAGGAAAATGAAAACTGCACAGACACATCTCCTCCTCCCCACCAAATTCCCAATACAATACATTTCCCAAATCAGAAGGAGACACAGGGAGGGGGAAGGTCCCACCTGCTCCCTCACCCGGAACCCAAAAAGGAACTTTTCCCACAAGTGCTCTGTTTCTTAATCCCTATCTGTGTTCTCAGAGGCGTGTCCAAATGTCCCCAGTGGCCACATCAGGTGTTAATATTAAAATCTGAACACCTATTGGTGACCACAGCATATCCCAGAAATCCCATTTCCTGCCAAACCAGCACAGATGTGCTAGTTGATTCATAGTAGCTAGTATAGGTCAATGTTTTGGATTTGGGCTGAAAACAGGGTTGATAATATAGAAATGCTTTTATTAGTACTGAGCAACACTTGTACAGCATCATGGACCTTTCTACTTGTTAGTGCCTCAGCAGCAAGGAGGCTGTGGTGGTCAAGATGTTGGGAAGAGAGACAGCAGAGAGAGGTGACTCCAAATGACCACAGTGGTATTTCAAACCATATGGCATCATGCTCAGTACATAAAGCTAGGGAGAAGGAGGAGGAGAGGGGTGATGTCCAGAGTGGGAGTGTTTGTCTTCCCAAGTCAGCATTGTGTGTGATGAAGCCCAGATGTATTGGGCATGACTGAACACCTGCCTGCCCATGGAAAGTGGTGAATGAATTTCCTGTTTTGCTTTCCTTGTGTGCATGGCTTTTGCTTTACCTACTGAACAGTCTTTACCTCAGTCTAGCAGTTTTCTCACTTTTACCATTCCAGCTGTCTCCCCCATCCCAGTGATGGAGGAGGTAATGAGGGCTGCGTGGGGCCTAATTACCGGCTCTGGCTAAACCGCAATGTGTATGAACTGTTATCTGGGCTAGGAATTGTCTGCATGGCTACATCCAAAGGGCTGCAGACAACAACCTCATATATAGGTAGAAATTAGTAATGGGTACTGTCCTCCCAGGGTCTGTACAGGAGCCAACACTATTTAATATCTTCATCAGTGGCACAGACAGTGGGATTAAGTGTACCCTGAGCAAGTGTCAGGACCCAGGACATCCCTCTGGCTGTCCTGAGCAGCCAAGACCCTTGCCAGGGGTCTCAGAGACCCTGGCACAAAGCCCAGAAATGCCTCTGTGGGTTTGATTATGACCCGTGGAGCAAGTTACCAATCTTAGATGAAGATCTGCAAGCCATGACAAATTAAGTAGAATAATAGTGAATTTATCACGGGGTGAAAAAGTAGATTTTGGGGTTTTTAGAATGGAGGTTCAGGGGGCAAGATGGGGGGATCTGGGTGTGTCCTGCCTTTCTCCTTCTTCTTCTTGGCCTCCATCTTCTTCTGTGATGCTGGAACTTTTAGATTGGTTTAGAGTTGAAGCTCACTGTCTAACATAGGTGATAGGTATTGGAAAGTAATTTTAAATATTGTATACATAGTTTTTAGTATAAAGACATAACACTGTCCTGGGGGCAGGCAGAATGCTTCAGACTGTCTTGCTAAGTGGACCTTGGCAGAACAGGAGAAAGAATTTTATAGATAAGATACAATAAACAACCTTGAGACCAAGAAATGAAGAGCCCTGACTCCTTCTTCAAGCGCCAGGCTGGGAAAAGAGACTTTCTAACTTTTCTCAGGGTCACTCTGACCAGCTAGAGATCATGACAAGCAAGTTTGCAGATGACACCAAGATGAGTAGTGCAGATGATTTGCTGGATCGGCAGGGAGTCATTCAGAGCAACCTTGAGAGGCTTGGAGAGTGAACTCGTGTGAACCTTATTAAGTTCAACAAAGCCAAGTGCAAGGTTCTGCACATGGGTCAGGGCAGTCTCCAGTATCGATACAGACAGGAATGAAATGAGAAGCAGCCCTGTAAAGAGCCTTAAGGGTACTGGTGGGTAAAAAGTTGTACATGAGCTGCCGATGTGCACTTGTACCTGCATCCTGGGTTGCATGAGAGAAGTGTGCTTGGCATGATGAGGGATGTGATGCTCCTTCTCTAGTCCATTCTTGGAGACCCCACCTGAAGAGCTGCATCCAGTTCTGAGGTTCCAACACATGAAAGACATGAACTCATTGGAGTACATCCAGAGGATGACCACAGGAATGATCAATACCTCTCCTGTGAAGTCAGTTTGAGAGAGACCTGGCTCTGTTCAGCCTGGATTACAGAAGACTGAAGAGACTTCTACTTTTCTACTGTTAGGACAAAATCCTACCTTTAAGGATCTCTCCTTCCTTAAAAAACACTGCTGAAGTGATATTGAGACCATTTGATACTTAAAGAGGACTTTTAAGAAGTAAGAAGGAGACCTTTTTACCAGGACTTGTAATGATGGGACAAAGGGCCACAGTTTTAAACTGAAAGAAAGTAGATTTAGGTTGGATACAAGAAATAATTTTTTTTAATGATGACACAGGAATAGGTTTCCCAGACAATTTGTGGATGTCCCATCATTGGAAGTGTTCAAGGTGAGGCTGGATAAGACTGAGCTACCTGCTGCACTGAAAGATATTGTTGTCCATGGTGGTTGGACTAGATGACCTTTAAATATGTTTCTATGAATCTAACATTGTATAACTCCATCATTCTTTGAAGTTATCACAAAAAATGACCTTTTACATCTTTATAAAGTTTTGACAAACTTGAAATATTTTAGGAAACACAACTTGTGCTGATAATTTCACCAGTATACAAAGCTATTTTCAAGATTGTCAGCTCTCTGAAAAAGTCAAAGCAGTATGAAAATATGTAAATTTAAAAAACAAATGAGATGGGTTTTTTTGGTGTTTGATGGTGAATTAACAGATGGCTGGTGAAAGAATGCAGATACTTAGTATGAGTGGATATGTTTGAATTTCATGAAAGAAAATTTAGAAAAAGTTAGAAAATGGGTGAAGCGTGGTGCTATAATAAAAATAATACCTACAACAGATGTTCCCAAAATGAATTGTCCAGTTTCAGGGGGATCTTTTAAAATATTTAACCAGAACAAGAAAGATACATTGAAAATGTAGAAAAGGAAAAGAATTTGTGAAATAAATAATATTGAAGGATATCAAGTATGCTTTTTTCAGCTGTCTTGAAATAACAATGTTCTTTTTCTCATTTACATATCTCCAAGGGAAATTTTGAGATGGGTGAATGATTTTGTATAAAACCAATGTGATTCTTTGTATAGATACAAAATGAAACCAAATCACAGACAATCAGGTAAATTGGAATGTGATTGTGTGTTGAATGGATCTCTTTGAAACATGTTAGATTAAAATGTTTCAGTCCTTCTAAAGTTTGACTGCATACTTAAGTAAAATGTATTATATTTCCCCATAAATATATCTTCACTAATAGCTTTAGAGATAACTCTAATCACAGTTTCTTGCTTGTATTTAGGAAACTAAAAATGTCAAAACAAAATTACTGCAATACATGAGAATGAGTACCAAAAGAAAAATCCTCAACTGTGATGAGAGTGGATACATTGCAAAAACCTATGCTAAACATGGAGAAAACTTATTGTCTGATGCACATAAAATATTTACATATAAAGCCCTATTTTTTCAGAATCAGTGCATGTTAAAAAGGGCAAACTTTTAATCAAGGATGTCTTTAGAATGTAAACTCTGGAGATAAAATAGTGCCCAGTAGGGAGAATGATGGATTTTGTCCCTTGAGGTTCAGAATTTTTATTTAATTCTGACATCACATGCTGAATTATCCTGGCTAAGTTAGGAATCTTCTGGGGAGTATGTACTATTTAATGGTTGTAGAGTTTTTAAAACTTATTTACATTTATTCTACAATATAATACATAATATACACAAAAGACTAATCCTTGCTTAGTGGTGTAGTTTCCTTACAAACGAAACACTCTGAAACCAGGGTGGAATATTAGACTTAAGCAAACTTATAATGCTTTAACCTATTAGGAATCCACATTTCTGTGAATCAGGTATGATAATGTACTGACTATTGCATGACATCTGGAGATCATGAGGCTGAAATTGTTTCTAGAATAGGAAAACTGAAGAGCTATTCATTGATTGTTAAAGCTTAACTTTTCAGTTGGGGAAATGCAATGAAGGATGGATTTGGATGCTATTCTGTTTTCCAATATTGTATTCCCTGAGTTAAATCCTGCCAGAAGTTCAAAATCTATGCTTAATTTACTTAAAAAAAAAATCCTTTCCTGATTTGAAAAGAGAGAGTCATCACAACTCTTGATAAGGTAGTTAAGTAGTCAAGTATGTTAACTTTAATAAAAAAATGAGCAACTCATTTCATTTTGCAGTTAGTTGCAATTTCTCGCCATATGACTGTAATATATTAGGTTCTAAATTTAAGGGTTTTTTATTAGCAAGTGTCTATTTTTTCTCTATTAACAAGCATAAGCATTCATAGACCATAACAACCATAACCATTTCTCTGATAATGTAATTGACTGATCTACCTGAGTGTTTCATCGGAATGTATTTTATAATCCTTCATGTATTTTGGTTCTCTAAGCCTTCAATTTTTCAGTAACCTTTCAAAATGTATGTCAGAACTGGCTATGGATTTCTGGAGTGTAATGGAGCAACCAAATAAGGAAAAAAATGTAATGTTTAAAGATACTCAGTGTTTATCTCTTTGCATATTTCAATGGCATATTATTCTAGTTGTTCAAAATATCCACTTGGAATATCATGTTCAGTAATTTACCAGCTGTGGTACTTCAGAAGCCTCCCTGTGCCTCCTCCATTCCCTAGACATCTGTTTCTCAAAGCCTTCTGTCTTTGCCCTACATTCTCAGGTGTGTATATCTATTTACCTCTGTAACAAAACCTGCATGCTATGAACTGATGAAGACCTAACTTTTGTATTACTTATTTTTCCTTCTGTTTTGATGCCCTCTAAAAACTTCATCAGTGCCTATTTAATGTCTTTTGAGTTGTTGATTAAAATATTAACCCAGAAGGCATGAAGAAGTTGTTCTCTTCAGGACTTTATTACAGACTACTTATCATTGATTCCCAGTTACGTGTTTCATCGCATTCCCTTTGTTAAAGCCTAGTTTTATTCAGATTATTTTCCTAGAAAGAAAACCTTCATAGTAACAAAGAGCCCATGCTAAAATTTATAGATAATAAGCAAACACATATAAAAAAATCACTTAAAAACCCCTTGTACTTCATGACAAGTAACCTAATTAGTGACAGCCCTGTAGCACATAAATTTCAGTTATTAACTGCACTCAGTTTGGTGTCTGACACACAGTTCCACTGTAAAATTATTGCAATTCTAAAAAAAAAGTGTTTCTTCTCCTTTGTTCTCATAACTTTTGTAATATTTCTACTGCAGGTTGTGCAACACATCTATATGATGCAAGTGAAGAAATAAACACAAGGACTGTGATTATTTATATAAATGTTAATATAAAATGTATTTATTTATTTATTTATTTATATATGTGATGCATATGGATTGGATGAAATACATCCATGGATTCTGAAAGAAATACCAACTACAAATACCAACAGTGGTGTTAAATATATGTAATATTCTCAGCATATCCTGTTTCTCAATACTGTAAAATAGTGGGAATCATAGGTTGTCTATCCTTTGATCTTTCCTTTTTCCTATGGCAAAAAAACCAACGAAGCAATATTTTTTTAAACTACTTATTTCATTCCAATGAGGAATAAAATGGAAATAAAGATATATATATATGTGTGATTCCTGCCTGTCCCTCTATTTATATACTTCTTATAATCTCACTGATATTTTGCACATCAGGTTCCTTTTCCAAACATATTCTTCTGAAAATGTTATGGTTCATTAAAATATGGATATGATTCAACTCAGGAATTCTTTCTGCAGTACATGAAATTTGTCCTTTGGCTGTCAGCTCAGACAAGACTCTTCTCAGTAATACATGCTTCACCAGCAATAGCTACCTTTGACTTAAAGCAAAGTTAGCAAAATTAATGTCAGCTGCCCTAAAACTCCTAGTTTTTCCACATTTTTAAGAAACCATCAGCAGGAGTGTTATTGTTTCATATATGCACAACAGGCCACTTACTCTAAAAGTTGGGAAATTACCTCTGTTCAATATTCCTGTTTAGAACAAGCCAAAAGTTTAATTTGGAAAAGGAAGGTGATTTCTCACAGTTACAAGTTAGAAATTGAGGCTCACGGGAAATTTAGGTCTGCTAAGATAATTGCAAAATAGTTTATAAGAGGGTGGATCTAGGCTTCAGCCTGTCTGTAAGATAAATGGCAAAACATAAACTTCAGTATTCTGACATTTACAAAAAAACAGTATTTCTTCTGTGAGATTAAAAGAAAAAAAATATTTTAAAATGGGTAAAGCTAGTAGTCAAAAATTATTTTACTCAATGTCTGATAAAATTTTCTTCAAATTTCTTCTTTATTTGTGCCCACTGCAGCTTATTTATTTGAAGCCAGAGACCTAACTATCATGATAGTCACAGCTCATGATGGTATTCAGTCGCTCTTCAACATGAAAGAAATTCTGTTTTGTGTTTGATAGTGTTACATTCTTCTAAACTGGTGATGGAAGGTACATTTATTCTCTGATTCCTTGAAACTGAAGGCCTTAAGTGATGGCTTTTCCAGGTCTCTCAGAAGTAAGTATTCAAAACTTTTTATGTGAAATTGATTGGCTACTTCAGGAGAGATCAAGAGGTATCTCATCAGTCCATGCCAGAATGACATATAGAGCAGCAATTTAAGTTTGTTCACTAGAAAGAAGTTCAAATGGTCTCAGGCAAATGAGAAATGAGCCTCTGTTACAAGGAAATTCTAACAGTCTCAGGGAGATGATGAGTCTTTTCTCCCTCCATACTTTGTGAATGAACTGATCACATATCATTCTTTTTCTGTATAGGCTGAGGTAGTCTGAATGCACACTGACTGCATCAGGCTCAGCAAGTGAGATTACAGAGAAGAAAATAACGTCATAATGTCCTACTCTTAGTGCCAAATCAAAATCTAAGCTAAATCAAAACCATGGTGGAGGGAGGGGAGGGAGAGAACATCTTATTCAATTTTTTCTGATTGCTGAAAATACAGAAGTTCAGGAAAAAATAATTTCAGTCCCTAATTCATTAAATAATTTCCCAGTAGTTTGACAACTATCTGCTTTCTCAATATCTGGGAGACATTGAAAAAAAAATAATACTTATTTAATGTAAATTGTTTATACGAAAATCTTAAATATATGAAAAGCCCACTGCCTAATGACTACAACGATTGTGACTAACCAAGTTATAGCTGACCAATTAGGAGATATGCCTTATTTCCAAATACTTTCCAACCAAATGCACTCTCTCTCCTATTGCTGTATAACAAGCTCAAAATCACATTGTTAGGGTTAGAAGGCCACTCCTCATGTGAGACATCATACAGTACTACCTACTGAAGCCATATTTGATATGACCATTTACTATCATACTTGTGCAATGGCTTCAAAGGACTATATTGTCCTTAGGTTTTTGTTATAATCTGACTATTAAAGATACTTAAATTAAGAACTCTTAATATTAAGATGCCCAAATTAAGATGAAAAAAAGGCTATATGCCAAAGTCAATAGTACAGATTTTATTTAACAGTAAATGTGAGATAAAGAGATGGTAAGAAACACGAAAGAGGGAGACAGAAAGAGAGAGAGAGAGGGGAGAGAGAGAGAGAAAGACAGACAGACAGACAGACTGATTAAGTAGAAAGATATCACCACCCAGTGGATCCTGTGGCATCCTGCTGGTCCTTCTTCATGTCTTCTCAGTGGTGAGGGATCTGGAGTCATTCTTTTGCAGGTACCATTCTTATACAGCCTAAGTTTTGATTATCCACAGCGTGGTCCCAGATGTTCCCACAACTTGGGCTGGCATGGGTGTAAGCAGTTGTTTCCTTTCCCATTGTTTGCACAGTGGAATTTTTGTCCAGCATGCTAATTCCAAACCTTCAACTCTGTTAGCCCTGGAATTGACACCTTCTGTTTGCCTTACAGTGCTCATGTCAAGTTTCTTTTATGGTGGCTTATCTAATGGGAAGATCCTTCTTTGATAGTGTTTAAGGAATTTGTGCTCTTTAAATCTTTACAGCTTCCCATTGTACAAAGGATTCTAAATAATTACATTAAAAACATAGTCCACTGTCTCTGCTCACCATGCAAAACTGTGATACTGAATTTCTTTGTCTTTTACAGTTGAAAACAATGCAAAAATAGAGTTTAATTAGTCCTAGTATCCCAATTAATATAATACAATTATTTTACTTAGACCTGTGATCTTTTGTCAAGTCTTCACTGAAATTTAAGTGAGACAACTGAGTTTTGTGAGGCAATTAGCAAGTTCTCAGAACAGCAATGTGAGAATTAGTTGCTACTTTTCACATTCAGCTTCTTTTTGCTATTTTTTGGTGTGTGAAGGACTTGTGAATGGAAAAATAAGTGATCTGAACTGCTTTTGTTCTCCCCAAGACTGGGAGGGGATGGGGGGAGGAAGCTAAAAGAAATTACATCAAGTCCCTTTAGGATTAATTACTAGCATTGCCAAGAACATTTCTGTATCAGTTTGAAAGTAGAGTAAATGAGAGATGAATTGGGTTTACAGGTGAAATTCTTCCCAAAGCAATTCAAACCAGGAAAGGAGGATGGCTATTAACTTTAAGGTGCTGGAATTTTTCCTGCAGACTGTGAGGTCTTTCAAGAGTATCATACTAAAATTAAAAAACAGAAATATAGCTTCTTTTGATGCAAAGTTCTTCTAGTTCCTTTCTATATCAGCTTATATTGGTATCTTTGATTCTCAGATATTTTACCTTTTCATCGTATGAAAAACATGTGGATTCACTACGTTTTCAATTAGGAGTTCCAAGAACATCTCAAAAAAAGTTCATGTTTCTAGCATGTACAGATGAAATGAAACAAACAAAAATATGCAACAACCAAAAAAAAAAAAAAAAAAAACCCAAAAAAATAAAACAAACACCAAGATCACTTAGAAGAGTTTAAGGGAGTTTTCAGTAGAATAATGAGAAAAATGTAGCATCATAGAATGCAACACATTATGATGATAGTGACTAGAATTCTAGAATTCTCTTACATGTGAAAGAATTCACTAATTCACTACATGGGATGGTATGCATTGCAGAGTGGAAGGTGTTTTTTAAAATCTTCTAAAACCTTCCTTGCATTTTTTTTTCCTAAACACTACCATGGCAGTAGTCATTTTGTGTGTATCCTTAGTCCACAATGACAAGGTTTTGATTCCATTTTGCACAATGGGTCAGTGTAGCAACATAGGCAAATTCAGCAGTATGATAATAATTGAATGGTGAGAGTAATGAGTTTCTACTACACTTCCTCTAACAGTTGTTCTTCAGGCTTCTTCAGAGAGGAATTCTTGTTTGAGGAGGACAGAAAAGAAAGCAATCACAGACCAATGGGTTGCTTTCCAAAATTTAGGAGGTTTTATGTCTGGATGAAATTATATTGCTTTATATTATCCTCCTCCAACTGATGCCACTGCTTAACATAAAAAAAATTACAGCATGGGTACTATCCACAGAGAGGTCATAACTGAAAAGAAGAACTTTCCCATTCCCTGATGGCTTCAAAAGCAGTGTTTTCTCTGTTCTTCTGGTCCTTCTTTTATTTTACAATAGAAAACCCGGTAAAATAGCAGGGGGTCATTCACAGCTGAGTTAATTAACATGCTACCAGTGCTGATGAACAAAGTCTGATAAAAAGAACACATAATCATGGAAGAAGCACTGCAGGAGTTCCTTTTAGCTCATGGCAATTCAATAATTTTTAAAAAAGGAAAAAAGCAATTTGAATGTAATATTTATCAGAAAATCAAATATCTCAATTAATATCAATTAATAATTGAAAGAATAGCCTATAGACTGTTGGAGCATTGCTTAGTTGAGTTTTGTAACCTCTATATTTGCTGAGCCTTCTTTGGTATACTATAAATTGCAAATGAAGTTATCTGGAAATTGAAACATATATAGGCACAACCCATCAAAATATGTCTATACTTGGAAAAACGGTTTTGTTAGACTTCCACTATGCAAAGATTTGATGTGTTCTAAATAAATTATCTGTCAATCTAAAAGGTTGCAATTTTTTTTTTAGTAGAAGCTGTTTGTTTTTCTCCCAGCATAATTCTTGACTTAACAACAAAATCATATCTTTCTTTCTCTTTTTTTTCTGAATCCCCCAAAATGTAGGTTCTGTTAGCGAAGCATGGTCTTCTGGGAGCAACCAGACGACTTTATTGCCTGCTGTTTACACACTGCATGAGGCTGGAAATGCAGCTCTGCCATGGGAGTATCCTCCAGCTCACTAATCCTAGAAATGCTTACTCGGAGTGCTTCTCTGAAAAAGACAGCAATAAAAGATACATTTTTCTCGCTCAAGGACACTGAGAACAGAAGGGACCAGCATTCCCTTTTGAAGGGACCATCTGGCCCTATGCTCTACCTCTACAAGCTGCAGAATTTCTTCCAGAAACTGGATAAAAATATGTTTCTCAGAGAACTATCTAATCAGTTTTTAAAGACTCCAAACAGTAGTAAGTCCATAGGCTGCTTCCAGTAAGTTGTTCAAATAGTTAATTAGCTTCACCAATGCATTTTACTGCATCTTATTTCAAGGCTGAATAAGTCTAAGTTTAGTTCCCATGCAGTGCATCTTCTTATGCCTTCTTCTGCAAGATTTGGACACCTTTTCCTACCAAACATAATTTCTATGGTTAAGTCTATATGTAGCACGATAGTAACTTATTTTTCTCTTTAATAAACTAGTAGATAGGATTCCATAAGCACCGCTCTTCAGGGATTAGTTTAAGTACAACAGAGTCATTTTTATAGTCCTCTGTAGTCTTTTTTTTCAATTCATAACTTCCCTGAAAAGCAGACTTCAAACTGGATGAAGAGATTTTTCCAATTCATACAAATTCTGCATACAGATGTTATCTGGCTCCCCTCCTGATAATCTTTTAGAAATTCAGTGACAACATTCACTGAACTTTATACTGAGCTTCCACACTGACCCGGTTCTCTCTGTAAGCACTTTTTCTCAAGTTGCTGCTTTCCAGGAAATAATCTCACATTCTGCTTCTGAAGCCTGCCATGCTTCCCACATGTAACAACTAACAATTTCAACACTGCACTGAAATGCATTTTGCTCAGTTATGACCTTGTACCTGGGACCTGGAACACCATGTAAAAGTGCCCTCCTCTCATTGTTTAAGGCTTCCATTGAGCTGTACAACATACTATCAAAGATATGACTTGGCACCCAGATACACACATTATCATTACTGATTAAAACATTGAGTAGCATCAGATCTGGAAGAATTCTCAGTACTCCTAAATCTCATGGACTCTAGCATTGATTTTTTCACCCTTATCTGCATTTTCTACCTCTAAATATCAACTAAACTATATGACCAACTGATTATATTCACTGCATGCCTTCTCAGAATATAGCATTATATAGCATCATGTCAAAAACTGTCAAAAACTTTGATTTATTTGAAGAGTTTAATTGCTTTTATCAACTTGTTTTATCACCCAATCAAAACATATCACAATATTTTTGTGCTCTCACTGTATTTTCTAAAAAAAAATGGCAATTCTATTTTTGTACTAATTTTTTTTGGCTCTTTGAAAGTGCTCTGAAAATTAATGTTTAGTGAAAAAAGAGAAACAGTGTAAGTTCTAATATGATGTTAAGGGTTCCAGCTTAACTAAGGTTGTTAAAATCCTGATTTTGAAGGATGAAGCATGTAATAAAATGAGAGCAATGAAATTGCTCTCCTGTCTCAAGGATGAAACACATGTAGACCCTTCAAGATAAAGTAAGGATCAGTGATGTCATTATCCCAGCAAACAGCAGCATATTTGATGGAGTACAGAATCCTCTTTCTGTAGTGATTGTACTGATATGAATATATATGAACTGTATTTCATATAAATAAAACTTTCCAAAAAAATCTTTGTTCCAACCTCTGTAAATGACTCTGAGTATCCCCATTATCTTTTGCTGTATGGTCTGCATTTGTCTTTCATGTGACATTGGCTTACCAGTCTTTATTTTTATCCCCAGCCACTGACCTGTTTTTTTTTCTGGGATAGAGTTAATTGTCTTCATTTCAGATTTGCGCTGGAAAGAGTGTTGATAACAAAGGGAAGTTTTAATTACTGCAAAGCAGAGCTTGCACAGTAAAGACCTTTTCTGCCTCTTACCTCCTCAGTGAGGAGGCTGGGGATGTATAAGGAGTTGGGGGAGCACAGCCTGAACATCTGAGCCCAACTGACTCCAGGAATGTCCCATACCATGTACCATGTACGGTATACCATATACCATATACCATATACCATATACCATATACTGTATACCATATATTGTATACAATATACCATATACCATATGACATAATGCTCAGCATTAAAAGCAGGGGGAAGAAGGAGGAAGTTGGGACATTTGAAATTATGAGCTTTATTTTCACTGTTAATGAAGTTTTCCTGTTGATCTGAACATGTACCTGCCTGTGGGAAGTGGTGAGTGAATTCCTTGTTTTTCTTTGCTTGTGAGCACAAATTTTATTTTATCTATTAAATTTTCTTTATCTCAGCCCATGAGTCTTTTTACTTTTACTCTTCCAATTCTCCCTCCATCCAGCTGTGGGGGAGTGAGTAAGCACCTGTGTGGGCCTGAGCTGCCCACCAGGGTTAAACCACTTCAATTGTGCAGCTCTGGTTTTAGGTCTTGCTTTTTGGCTGAAACAAAGTACCTCAAAATGTTTTAAGAAAGTTTTTTTGTTTTTTTTTTTGACATTATTTTTGGTTCTTTTAAAGTTCCAGTTGCTATTGCTGTGTTCTTGAGAGTCGTGTACGACTTCTTGTGTCTGCAAGTACTGACAAGATGATGAATACAAGTAACTGAAAACTTCTTTTACTTCATTTATTCTCAAGCCCTTTGTGGTCCTTGCTTTGAAAACTGAACATAACTGAGTTGACTGAGAGTCTTTTGCTCCATGCCACTATTGGGTTGAAGATCTCTTTTTGTGCAGTTGCCATTTTTATGCTATGTTTAGACAAGTAGGTTTATCTCCAACCCTTCCTTGGTGTACACATCAAAACAGCAGCAGTGCAAATTCAATGAAGGCATTTTGGAATTGTATACACTATATTTCTAAAAGCACTACCCTCAAAAGCAGCTCTGTGAATTTAGGCATGCTGATAAAACTTTATATATGTGAGCACCATGGTAAACGCTTATTTTCTGTATGGGCATATTTTTTTCTAATGGCAACAATTACCATGACCAAAGTTATTGTTACCCTTTCTGAGGAAGATGCATGTCTTCTTTTCCCCACTATTTTGCATGAATCTTTATTTGTTCCTTACCAACTATTTGAAGGTGACAGGTAATGTAGATAGCATGTTGTGAGAGCGAGAATAATGATTTCTATCTGTCTCCAAGGCTTTTGACACAGTGGCAGTGCACCAGCAGAAATGAACAGAAGTTTCATAAGGCTTTTTAATTATTTAAAACACGTAGATATGAGCATGTATGCACAGCTTTAGATTCTAAGAGTCAGCCTGCAACTTATGGATGACCTGCCAGCACACCCTGTCTGATCCTGTATCAGCCATAGACTCACAAGATCTCTTCTTTGTCTTCTGGCTCTGTTTTAGCAGAGAAATAGGTGGTGTTCATGATCTCCTAAAGCACTGACAATGCTGTGCCTGCATCCATACACCAGACTGACAATGAAACCTGAGAATCTGTTAGTATGCTCTGCCACTGCTTTTTCTGCTGCAGCTTTATTCCCTACTAGCATTTTTAAACTACACCTACCTGCTGGTGTGCCAGATGTGGGAAGGTACTTTCTTTATCTTTTCCCATAGCATGGGCCAAGTTACAATTTTGGCACCAAATACACTTTCTCTCTTATTATGTCAGTGAATTTCTCTTTATTTGACAAGTTGTTAGTGAGTAGGTTTTTTTTCTTATATAGCATGAGGAGAATTGGCACCAAGAACTGGAGAAGACTTTAATGCATTTTAACTGCAATCTACCCTTTTATTCAATCAAAGACTTCAATGAATTAACAATCAATGACTTCACTTCTCATTTGCTTTCTCGTTATTATTTTTTTAGTCGATGCTGCAGGGACAGTGAGTGAGAGTAATGATTTCAGCACATGAGATGAACTGTGATGTCTCATGGCTCTGGAAGTTAAGCTAGCAGACTTCTGGATCTCACAGTTCAGAGAATATGAAGAGTGACCAAGTGTCCTCTTACAGCTCATGATTCTCTAATAAAAATACAAAAAGAACATAATTTTTAAAACTAGCAAATAAATTTTGGAAAAATAGGAATTTTAGGTCATAGGATTAAACAGTCACATTTTTGGCAAGTGACCAAAAATATGGAATGACTTAAACATTGTTAAGAATAAGAATCTTTAATCATTCTGTGGTGAAAAGAAATTTTCCTGTTTGACTTGTCAGGAAACCTGTATCCAAGTGGTGTAATTGTTATTCTGTGAGTTTTATGACAGGGTAAAAAAAAAGTGATAATGAATAAAAAGAAAAAGAAGTAATTGTAAATAGTAATTTTAAAACTCCATGGTAACACTGAGCTGGATAAACAAGAAATCAAGGCTGGTTTGATTAAACTATTCGCTGAAGTTGCAATGGGTTTGTGAAACCATGTAGCAATCCTGGTCTCCCCATTCTGCTCTCTATCCTTGCATCTCCAGTCCCTGGAGCTGTGAAGACTGAGCTCGTTTTTGTGTTTCCCCTTTTTCTTTGCACCACATTCCTATCTCTCTCACAGTCATCAGGTAGCCTTTAATTGAGTATGTGCTACTCCTCTCTAAAAACTTCGATTTTCCACACAGTCCCGCCCTCTTTCTTTCCCTAATTGTATGATATTAAATGGACAAGAAGAGCCCTAGTTCAAGTTTGCAATTTTCAGCCACATAAAATGTCTGGAGATGCAAATTTTGAAAAGATTCAGGAAGCAAACTCAAAGCAATAAAGCATGAAATGTTATAGTGATGAATTAGCAAAGAATTCACAATTCACTTAGACACTGTACAAAATTTCTTCTTATGGAGAATTAAGACAACACAACAAAATGCAAAAATCACATAACCCATTTGGAAAATAAAATATAAAGGACGGTGTGGTACCTCCTATGTTATTCCAGCCTATAAAATATATTATTCAATACATAAATATTGCCATTTATGATGAAAGTATAATGAGAGAAAATCATCTCTTTTAGTTGAAAAGGTCGGTAATATAGTACACTTATTACAGAATGAGCTTCATTTATACCTTTAAATTTTTACAGATTTTAGGAAATGGCTTGCATGTCCTACATGATACAGGATGCAAAAATGTTCATTATAGTATAATATCTCTACACTATAAGTACCTTTTAAAATCTTTTTGCTGATGCAATGTTTTGTTTGTATTCACAAAGTCCAATATGAATATAGTAAAATTTCTACTGTTTATGATTTCAATATAGGATTAAAGTAAAAAATCTACAGGACTTAGTTATATAACTGAGGGAGAAATACCTTGATTGACTTATTACTGAAATAACTAGAGAGTTACCAAGATGGTCAGAGAAATTGAGTTAGTAACTGGAAATGTGCAGAAAATTCATAATGATAAAACAAGAGATAGGAAAATTAGATTTGGTCATCTAACAGGTTTGAATGTATTTCTATACTCAGTTTGAATACCTGGGAGCAATCACTCTCCAATTTCAAGAAGGAACTGGAGACTTGGGTGGAGAGAGAAATGACAGTCATGAAGGTGATTGGCAGTAGCCATGTCTTAGATGGCTCTTAGACAGCAACTTGGCATGTTTAAAGAAAAAAAAATCATAATGGTGAACATTTGCATCTAGTATAAATTGAGACAATAGCAAAAAATAGAGAGAAAGACAGATTTCTTCTTATTTCGAGGAGTTAGGAAATTATTATTCAAAAGATATAACATTTACTTCTGTCTAATATAAAACCAAGCTGACAGTACATAGAAATACTGACTTTTCTTCTGCAGGAATTCCTCAGTGAGAACGATGCGTTTTAAGTCTACATTTCAGGTCATTATACTTGTTATTTTTCATATAGATGTGAGCTCTGGGATCTTATCACTGAAAGTAAGATAGATAGACAAATATTTCTGAAAATAAAATACTGTGACAGATTATAGGGCCAGAAAAAGGAAAACAAAATCTAATAAGGAATTGTGAGAAGTCTACAAACATTCAAATAAAATAAACACTGTGATATGTTAACAATATCAGTAGGTAGAACACATGATTATAGTGAAAAGGGTACACTAATTATTTGTCTTTTGAAGAGAAAAGAAGAAAAAACCAAAGAAGGATAATAAGGAAACCATAAAAAAATCTCAATGTGAGATTTAACAAGAGAAATAATAATCCTGACAGAACAGGTGGAATAAAACTGTGAGAGTAGCTAAGGGTTTAAACATGCATGGGAGTAATAATTGCAGCACTTCATGAGGCAGATGTTGTACAGGGTGAATTGCTTTATTTTTTACCCATTTAGCATAAGCAAAGAATCCACATATTCAGATATTTAATGAATCTTAAGAATTTTGTGCAGACTTCAACAAAGGTGAATCACCTGCTCCAGGTATTGTTGTTTTACTTGTGCAACTAGCTATTATTTGTCCTGGATAATAGATCCATCATTCTTGTATTCACTAAATTTAGACAAAAGTAGGAGTTTCTCAATTTTGTGTACTTCCTCTTTTTCATGTTCTGCTCTCTGGAATTTGAGTTGTACATTATACTTCTCTAGTGGTGTTAAGATGAATCCATCAAACTGCTTTGCCATTTCTCATTTTCTTCTGTAAAATTCCAAGGAAGGCTTGTTGGCATTTTACTGATTCCTCTGCAGTGCGTATTTGGTGCTCTGCATCTGTGCTGCTGCCTGAGTTTTCCATCTTAGGACATCCTGAACTATTCAAGTAATTTGTTTTAATAATTTTTCATTACATTAAAGTGAAGTATGAAAAATCTTAGCCTCCAAACCATTTATGTGCCCTGCTGTCCCCTTCTCTTTTCCTTTTTTTTTTGGACACGATTAGTATAATAAATTTATTCCTATGATTTTTGCATAATAATCTCATAATTAAAAAGTATAATCAGTTGTCAGTTTTCTTCCTAAGATAGTTCTTATTTGATATCTCATCTTACCTGCTTATGATTTTTCTTTTCTTTTGTTGTAGAGATTACAAGAGTTTCTTTTGTTATCTTCAAATGTGGTGCTTGTATTTTTAAGTTATGTAACTGTACATTTATTATGTAAATTTAATAAATTTTCATACATGATTCTTTATCTTCTTAACTTTGATTTCATCACCAAATCCAATTTCTTGCAATTTGGAGTATAGCTTTATTTCTAAATCAATAAATTGGAAGTGTTATGGATCACTAAAAGTGAAGACAGAAGACTGAATACAATGTTATTATTCATTGATAACTATACTTAAGATAAACACTGAAATGATACTGAGAAAATTCTGAAAATTACACAGAACTTGGAGGAAGGTAGCAACTTATTTATGAATCATAGTCGGGGGTTCAGGTTACCTTAATTATGTCTTGCCTTACACTACAGATCTTTTCTTCAAAGTTAATGGTAAAAATTCTGAAGACAACATATAATTCCTCATATAATCATACATGAAATTCAGTGTTTGTTAAAGATTCATTCATGTTTAATGGATAACTTTTTTTGAATACACATTATAAATCTGTAAAATGAACAGTTGACATTATATAAATTTTAATTTTTACTCTGATTTTTTTTTTTACTAAGTATATAGATTTCTGTATATGAAGAAAACCTTCCAGGCCTCTAATGTGCTTCTGATCTGTCTGTAAAGCAGCGTAGACCTGACTTTCCTTGTCTTTCATAGAAATAATGTAGTCACTTCATATTTTTTCTTTTTTTTTTGTAACTGATTGTAGAAAGGATGTTTTGTGTGACATGAATATTGGTTTTGTGGGTGACTTTTCATCTGTAGATCATTGACAGACTATCTGCTCAATGAAGAACTATGCTTTTTTCCTTTGTCCATTACTGTAGGCTTGTATGTTATGTTGCTGAAATGTCTCATTAAAAAAAATGGGAACAAAACATACCATATATTTATTCTTTTTGAAGTAAAAGAAGGCAATGCTGTCAATTTATACAATATGATCCTCATTAGCCCTGGAAGTCTGTATTTTTGTGGCCAAACTTACTACCCTTTAAGGTTTTCTTTCCTAATTGGCAAGATTAGGTCACAAGTTCTGTGACTTGTGCTTATTGAACTTTGAAAACTCTCTATAACTACAGCAGCTCTGGGAATAAAACCTGTCATTCATTTCTAGGGACCTGTAATCTCCTGCTTGCAACCTGCCATCTGCTCCTGTGCCCAGTGTCAGCCTCACAAAGCTTTCTCTCCAGTGGAGAGGGCTGGGCCACTCCAGTTGGCATTTTCTGCAGTCATGTCCCTCCCAGGCAGAGGGACAGCACTAAATCCTTGTACCATTAAAGTCCTTGTTTCCATTAGTCCCACTTAATTGAACCAAAACCCACCAAAAACCAGAGATGATATGGACAATAAGCTTTCACTGCCACCTAATCACAAGTATCTTAGTTATTTAGTTTTCAGTCATTTTCTATTTAGCTCTTCAGTTTGACTGCAATACTCTACAAACATTTTTGTTTCGCACATGTCGTGTAAGAAATTCCTAATTTTCCTTTGAGCTAGCTGAAATTGACAGCTACCTGAGGCATGGCAACACTGCTCTGTAGTTCCTTAAATCACTGTAACAATATTAATGTGTAGGCATTCAGAGAATAACAATTGAAACTCTAAGCAGAGCTACTTAGGCAATGGCACAGCTCTGCAGAAAGCTGCCTTTGACATATTTTATAAAGTAAACCTAGCTGTAAGTTTTCTTATACATTTTAGCATTTAATAATAGCAAGAAATCATAGTAATTTAATTTTTTTAAAGAAAGAATATGGCAAGAGTATTAAAGAAAGTTGAAACCAAAGGTGGATGGGAGAGAGAGGGCATTTAATGGTATTGTACTATTTTTGACACTTTTCTAAACTCAATTCCAATTCATTTTCTAGCACCCTTTTTTTGCAAGGAGTTTGGGAAGAGCGTATTTTTCCTTAATCTTGAAGTTTACTGTACCAGTGTCAGCCACAATTTGTTCTTCAAACCCACAGATTTAGAAGTTAAGGTTGGTTTATGCTTACCCAAAGGACTGACTGTTCTTATCAAGTTCACCTTTTCAGTAAACCTTTTTGCAGTTTGCCTAAATTAAACAACTTATGACAGTGGAAAATGCTTCCTAAAAATTCCTCCTATGGTTAGTAGAAAAATACCTAAATTTATATTATTTGTAAAATGTATCAGATTATTATTGGCCTCCTTTTCCAGATAATTTTCTGGGAATTCTATAATATCTGTTAAATGCCCCAAGTTCCAGAACGTTGGGTGTCCTACCAGAAGTGTTCACCTGCTGTGAAAATTGGACATAAACTTATATTCTTTATTTATGATATTTTTAGCTACTCACTGACCTACAAAATACCTTCCTTCAGTTATTCATGGTTTTTTTAGGAGCCTCTGGTGAAGGCATTGGCGAATATCTTGTTAAAACTTCAGAAAAATCCAAGTACAGTCTTTTGGCCATCTACATGCTCAGGATCTCTTTCAAAAGCTGATAATAATGCTTCCATCCAGAAGAATATCCAACCTATCAATTTCAAGTCAGAAGTGTTTTCTGTTATTGTCTATACTTTGATGGGAGTATTAGTACTGAGAGTATTCAGTATATGAGCCAAAACAAATAAATTAAGTCATGAACAAGGATGGCATTTAAAAGTTCACTACCTGTTTATGATAGCCTGTTCTAACAGATCTTGCTGTGCCTTGTTTATCTATTGTTTAATCTCTGCATTTTTTGAAAGGTCTTAATATTTGAAAGACTGACTGTGAGGCAGTGAGACCTCTGGGTAGAAGATGTGGCATAAAACTACTAGAGTGTAAGAAGCATGTGAAGAAATTGACCCGTGAACAGAGAATCAATATACAACAGGGATGTAGAAGGAGACAAAGTGGAAGTGAATAGAGGCAATTTGTCAAATTGACTTTCTCCCATGCACACTTTGCCCTTTATGGATAAACATGATCATTTGATACAAGTACCAAGTAAATGTAATCACAAGCAGTGAGTGAGTTAGTATGATTTCTCCATTAGATACTCAAAATATGGCTTAAGGAGAACCTTAGGCACAAACTTGTGCAGCATGAAAGAAGGAAAGACATTATTTTATTAAGCTAAGGGCAGCAAAGACTCAGAGTTTAGGAATAGTAATATATTACTGAAGTTTCTACAGTGGAAGAGAAAAGAGATTGAATGAAAATTTTGGGAGTGGTTGAAAAAAACTGGGAAATTAGATGAGTTCTGGAAAGTATTAGTGAAAATTCCAACTTGATGGGGAAAACTGGAGGTGTATATGCTTTATCAGAGGGCTCTACATGTCTTGGAGAAGAGGACAAAGGAATGACAGAGAAGAGGAACAAACTTCAGGAAAAAAAAAAGGAACACATCTGAATAAATTGTGAAACCACCCAGAAAATTTAGAGCAGGTTTAAATGCCTCTCATTTCCAAGTTTACCAGTTAGATCATTGTCCAAACACACTTTAGTTTCCAAAAAATAAGTACCTTCCAAATTGAACAGATCACAAGAAGAAGTAGTTGGTATAGAAGCTGTCCTGAAGTTATATATAAAATTTTCTGATGTGTTTTCTCTGACTTAAGTCTTAACTCAGACACTGTAGCCTAGGAGGTTACAGCCTACAAAGGAAACCAAGGCCAAGTGAAATAGTTTTCCTACAGTTGCATGTTTTCCACTCCTTTCATGACAGAAAAGTCTGTGACTTCATAATATAAAATGAAATAATATAGGATAAAATGAAACAAAGCAAATAATAATTTAAAAAAGGGGAAATTGCTAAAGTGCAGAAACAGTTTCAGTAGATTACTAGTTTATTAGTCTCATTTGTTAGCTATCGTGTTTCTCCTCTCATGACCTTCTACCCTTTTAATTGAGTAGCTTTTTGCTGGCATTGGAACAGATAGTGGGTTCTATTACTTCTTTATATTTTAATAGGATATATAATTTTTTTAAATCTGCATTTCCCATCTGTGAATAAAATCGATGATAGGTTTTCTAATTATGTAACATTTGTCCCTCATCTCTCCTTTGAATCTTTATGGTGACTCTTCAGGTTCATTAAATGCAGAGTTAAACTACTAACTGGGAAATATTAAGAGAAAGTAGTAAGGCCACCATTCTTTCACCCTGTATCCTTCAGTGTACATTTCAATGTGTTCATAGTTGTAACATTGGCCAGAAGACATTTTCTAAGGCAGCCCTGCTATTTCTTGGTTAGGAATTTTTTGTTTAGTTCTTTATTTCCCCTAGAAATAAAGATTTATTCCACCTCAGTTTTGGAGTATTGGAAACAGCAAAAGAAGAGAGTTAATCCATTAATGAAGTAACGTCCTTTATAATAATCAGAGTGACCTTGGCCTCTGACTGCATTCTGAATTTGAAGTGAGATGAGTAAATGTACTTGACATATGAAGCACTTAATTGGTAAGGAACTAGAAAATAATTTTCTATTGACTGAGACATCACACAGTATTAATGCAAACACCAAACAATTAAGTATATAATGCAGAGCCTTTGCTCAGGATGATGAAGTAAAAGATCTCATGGGTGTATAAAATCTGGGAAAATCACAAAACAAGTACCTTATAATGCAATAAGTACTATGTAATACCACTTAAATAACATCAGAATTAACACCATATTGAAAATGCGATGTTCCAAAAAAGAGACAAAGAAAGGAAGAGAAGAAAGGAAGGAGAAGGAAGGAAATAATAAAGAGGAAGGAAGGGAGGGAAGGAGGGAGGAAGGAAAGGAAAGAAGCTTGATTCCAAAATTACTCAGAATTGAATAGTTTGTTAAAGATGTTAAAATCTTTTCCTGATATTCTTTTAAGAGAATTTTTTTTTTTTTTAATCTCTAGCTTTGTGTAAGGAGAACCTGTCAGCAGGACATATTCCATTAAAATGCACATAGCACATTGCCTAAAACAAAGATATGGTAGCTGAGATTTAACGACCTCCATGTGGTCACAATACCAAGGACTTTGACTGGCTTTTGTTGTGGAAAGAACAGTTAATTTCCATAGCTGTCTATACTTATTTCTCAGCCATCTTCTCATCCCCTATCAACACTGAAACACCAACCCAACCTGATGGTTTTACTAATCCTCATTAGTATATTTTTTTTCCTCTTAGGATTTTAAGATTTTTCATGTTGATGTTTACTACCTTGAATCCAGAGCTACTAACAATACTTGTCTCAGCTTTCTTTGTCTCTCTGTAATTTTATATTGTATATCTTTATACAGACTTTATTTATCACATGACTTTGTCTCATGGGTTGGACATAGTCAGCAACTGAGGCAAAGCCATGAGGTTGGTTATATCAGAACTGTCCCTTAGATTCTGGAAACACATGGATTCAAATCCCAAGGTGACTGAGGGGAAGGTGAGTTTCAATGGAAGGAAGATACAAAATTCGGGAAGCATTTTTAACTGTTTCAAACAGCCATCATCTTTACTAAAACTACGTGAATTTAAATCACCTGAGTATCCAGTCCACTGATCTGAGTTAGAAGATATCATTTAGCAATGTGTAACAGTCCATCTCCAATAATTTGACATCGGTGTGATAATATCTTTGTAAGAAGTTAGCTCAGCTAATAAGAAAACCTTCTTCTTTGTCTTTGCAGGAAATTTAAAAGAAAAAATCAATAAAAAATTCAAACCAGCCAAAGGTTATTTTATTATGAAGAGCATTTTACCAATCCTGGAACTACATGAGTATATAACTGGTCTGCTTTCCAGTGGTCATGAAACTAAGGGAGACTAAGCCTTCTCTGTTCAATCCTCTGCAGTACCTCAGTTTCGTCTGCTCTGCCTGTTAGAGTAGAATGCTTTTACTGAGTCTATTGTTATTCATTGACATGAACAAGATAAAATACGAAGGTGTTTAGAAAATGCAGCTTCTTTATATTCTGAATTGATATTTGAATTTCACAAGTCCAGAGGCAGAAATTAAAGATTCAGTTTTGAGAGTGATTTTTATGGTGCTCATAGATTTCAATGTAACTCTCTGCAGCTGTAATGTAAGTGCAGCAATTTTCCAGATTGGGACATAGCTGGTTCTTAAATCATAATGCACTCAAACTCAAAGAAATGTTGAGAGCTAATAGTTTCTCTATCTTGTTGCAAATTCTGGCTATAGTAGATGCTGTTATAATATAGGACATATAATAATTGTCTTCTCCAGATGGGAAGTACTATGAAAAATAGATTTATTTGTATTCATCAGTAATGCATCTGTTTCCAGATGCATTTGTTTCAAAGACTTTAATGTTTGCATCAATAATTTCAATCCTTCTGCAATGTCTAAATGAAAATAATAACACTTGTCAACATTTTAACTATAAAAATTATCATATACAATCATATATTGGAGTTTGGTGGCTTTTGTATTTGGTCTCCAACTTTTCAGCAAAGCAGATGGAATTAGGATAGCTGTCTTCTAGAAGAAACCCTGACATAAATAATTGTGTGACACTCAGTGGCTTTCTAGAGGGAAATTGTCAGATATTAGACAAAAAAAGGAGAGAAAACCAATTTTATTTTTATCTGTAAAATGAATTAATCATGTTTTGCCAATCCTAGAAAACTTATTGGCATCCTCTGTAAGTAAAACCATCTACTACTCCACATGACTGTTTTCACAATTGTAGAAACATTGACTTAGAATTTCTCTTAAACTTTTTTCATTCTTTGTAAATATATTTTTAATGATATTTCTTCAAATGTTCTCACCTGTCAATCTTGCTGGGTTTTCTTTTTCCAAAAACTCCAAAATTGCTGGAATAAGACATTTTGTGGAAAAAATGAAAGTGACAGAGAGACAAATCTAGCCTCTCCTCATGTGCAGATGAGTGTTGCAGAAATGACAATTAATTCAGATGTTTAACAGAGTTATTCTGAGGTGTGTCATGAAATCCTTCATGCAAGACCTAATCAGGGGGAAAAAAAGAAAAAAGGATATGGAGGATAATATTTTTCTCCAATTTGATTTTATTCTTTTGAGTCAGACATTGAAAGTGTTACCTTGTGATTTTGGAAATCAGAATAAAGGAAACAGATGGTTTCATGAAAGGCCAGTATATTTCTGGATTTTCTAAACAGCTACAAAAAGCACTAGATACTTTCAGACCCATACAAATTAATGAATTAAAAACAAGTACTATACTCAGCATGTAAGTCATGAGTTGATGCAAAGTCATAATCTGGAAAAAATCTGTCGTAGTGCTGAACAATGGACCATATGCCATCATTAATATCTTCCAGATTGTTACGAGTAGAGGAAAAAACCCTGATTTGTTTTCATAGGACTCTGAGTCAGCAGGATACTTTTGAGGCAGGAGTTTCTAAACCTTCCTTTCATTCATCAAAAGTCAGAAAGTGTTTTAAATACACCCATCTCAAAACAATACTGAACCAGATTTTATTTGAGTATAAACCAATAATACTTGAAAATAAGTAACTGGAAATTTGCTTTTTGGTCACTATATCACTTCAGGCAAATTCTTGCTTGTGGCCTTTTCTTACAATTGACCCAGATTACCTGGTATCAGAAATATCTTCTCAGTTATCTTTGCTCCTCAGGGAGTGCTGTCTGCTCCCTAGTGGTCTGGCTCTTGCTGTCTCATTTTCAGGTCATCTCTAGGTCTCCTTCCATGAAGTTCAGGCTCTTACCTGTGTTCTTTGCAATTCTTTACATCTGTGTCTGTAATGTCCTATAGACTCTAGGAAATGCCCTTTCCAACGTCCTCTGGTATTCACAATGTTAACTGCAGTGTACTTCCCCTCTAAGAGTTTAAATTGATCTAGTTATTTTATTTTTCTTTCTGAAACCTCTGGACAGAATGACTGGAGGAATGACAAGGTAACTGCAGGGATTCCTTTGTATATTAAAGTGAAAGCAGCTTTTTTTATCAAGACACATGTATACCTCCCCTACAAGGAGTTCAATAGATTATTTTGTTTCCAAATATGAAATTAAATATTTGTTTGTAACTATTTTCTTCATGGATTTCTGTAAGATGTTTTGTTTCTTAGACCTTCACTCACAATGTTTAATAGAGAGACAAAAGATAACTGTTTGTAGTCTCAAGTGTCCAACATTCACTGCAGATGATTCTTGAGTAGCCAAGAGCTCTTTTGCTTGTCTCTGACAGAATCTAAAGCAAGACAGATCCTGATTTGGTAACTTTATGTTCAGTGATGTAAGTACAAGGATGAAGCTCTTGAATTCTCTGTGGATGTGATAGATGAGTTTGGTTAAATGGCTAATAGTCTAACAGATTTGTTCCCAGAAATTTTCAGCAGGCAAAGAAACCTCCTTTTATTAGTGATAGCAGAAGGCAAAACATTCAACCACTAATTAGAGCACTCACATTTCTCCTGTTGTGGCTCCACTTCAGGACAGTGTCTATATTTGATAGAGGTAAAGGATGACACCTAAGGAAAGCAATATTTGTCAAGATTTACTACATATATCTATCAATTTACATGGTTTTTTCAGCAGTTCACATTTATTATTTGGAGCTGTACACTGGATTTCATTGTTTTGACTTTCTAGGTTCCAAGAGGGCAAACAATGTGCATAATAAAAGTGGCAATCTAAGGACTTTAATTTAGAAACTAGGGGACAGGGGGCGAGGGGAGTGGGGGGGGGGATGTGATGTGGGGGGAATTATGCCAGGTTATGAAGAATAAATCCAACCACCAATACTAATTCTTTAGTTTTAATTTTTTAAGTAAATCTGTGTCTGACAGAGGAGTATTCTTCAATTTCACCATTTCAAAGAAGATACTGCAGGGTTTTAGTTAAAAGCAAGAAACTGAACAGTATAGGGAGTGAACAAAGCAAAGTGAAAATAGCTTTCATTGTATTTTAGGCCGCATGAGCTGTGGTTTTCATCACTGTCAGAAAAGGGTTAGTATGTCTGCATTTTTTCATCAGAAATGCAAACAGTTCACTTCAACATTTTTTTCAGTTTCAAAGAGATTTAATGAATGTGAATGCTCTCTTCAGTATTTTTTCTTTTCTTCTTTCCTTCTTTCTTTCTTTTTCTTTTACCATGTAGATTTGAGGTGCATATTATCCATTTCTATTTCCAATCCACTGTGGAACATTCACTTCGTAGAAACTCATCAGTTTTTGATGCAGTTGTGGCTGTACAAAGATTTGTTCTTCTCCACTCACACTCCATTTGCTGTAGAGAATAAAGTGAGGACAGTTAGCAATGTGGGCCTTGATATGATTTACTTCTGCAATTGTGTCTTCTTTCTCAAACTACAGGTTTTATTATGCATTTAACTTGCACTAATTTTTTTCTTTTTTCCTTTAAAAAATATGAATATATGTGTGTCTTATCAGCCTCTCTTTGAATCTTGAATAGAAATACATAATTCTGGTTTAAAAATATTGAAGAGACCTGAAAAAATATTTTGAGACATTTAATCTTATCTTACTGATATAATCATGGAGGTGAAAAGGACAAAGTGCTGTAAACAGCAAAAAATTATCAAGTTTTTATCTATGTTCCATGTTACTGTTATTTGCAATATTGTCCTTCGTGATAGTTGCTACTTTGGGGCATTTCAGATTGTAGGAGTAGATGATCTAAAAATAAATTTTCTCAAGCTAAATCTAAATCTCCAAGGAGCTTCTTCTGGCCAACAGTCTTGCTCTCAGGCTAATTTACCCTTTCCACCCTTCTCCATTGCTACTTTTTTTAATGCTTCTCTTGTTTCCTTCACCAGACTCCTTTCCCTTTATCAGCCATCTCTGAAGAGAATATATTCATTCTTTTGAATCCTATTTCACAGAATCACAGAATCATTATGTTACAAGGGACCTCTTGAGATTTTTCTATACTAGGGTCACCCACATTGGGTTAACCAGGACTATTCAAGTTTTAAATATTTCATTATTAAAGACTTCATAGTCTCCCTGGGCAACCTGTGTCAGTGATTCCATCACCCTCATATGAAAAAGCAAGTGTTCAGATGGGATTTCTTTTTTTTTTTTTTTTTAATGTGTTCCCACTGCCTATTCTCCTGTGAGTAAATGCTGCTGAGTCTGTCTTCTACACTGTCCCCATCAGATTCTTCAACACATGGATAAGCCATCTCTTAAGCCATTTCTTCTCAAAGCTGAACACTCCCAACTCTCTTATGTCTCTTATCTGTTGTCACATGAAAGTGTTCCAAGACCTTACTAATCACGTGCTAGACTTGCTCCAATAGGTCCATGTCTGACTTATGCTGGACAGTCCATCACTGGACACAGCTCTTCAGATGTGACTCACCAGGACTCAGCAAAGAGGGAGCATCCCCTCACTTGCACTGATGACAATTCTGCACAGGAAGCCCAGAGATCTGGGTTGCTTGGCATTCTTTGTCACAAATCACATTGCTGGCAGCTGCTCTGGTTGCTGTCTGCCTCATTCCTCTCTGTCAGCCTCTTTTCCAGCTGCTAAAGCCCAGCCTGTTCAGTTTCTTGGAAATCTCTCTAAAAAGGTCCTTTAAAGGTCCCTTTAAACCAGTATACATTTTTTTCCCCCCCACAGGCTGGAACTGGCCTTTTCCTTCACTAAACCTCATGAGATAACTCTGATCACTTTTCCAGCTCCACTCACCTAGTCTATAGGTAAGGGCTCTTGGTTTTGCCCCATCCACAAACATGCTTAGGGTGCTCTCCATCCCATTTTACAGGTCATCAAGGAAGATGTTGACAGTATTGGCTGCAGCATTGACCTCTGGGGTACACTACTAGTCACCAGTTTTCATCTGGATTTCATGCCACTGATATATAATTTTGTGTTTTGTTGTGATACAGATTTTGGTTGTCTGTGTCAGTTTTCTGGTGTGCTTTATAGCTTTCCAATAGCTATTTCCTTATTGATAGTATGGATTCCAGTCTGTAAATTTGACTACACAGCAATTGATCTTTCTCCTAGAATGCATGGTAACTTCTACTACAATGGTTTCAATGAAAGAATAGTAAGGTATTTTCCCTGATGTTGGTAGAATGACATGAAAATTCCCCACTAAATGAGTTGTTTCTTTAGGATACCAAGAAAGATATGGACAAGTTAGAATAAATCAAGAACTTTGCAAGAATGTTAAGAGGTTTAAAAGATGTGGTAATGTTGAAAAATAAAGGGCATTTATTCTAGGCAGAAGACAGCAAAGAAAGATATAGTTGCAGTCTTCAAATCCATGGAAAACACAAAGGGGGTTATTATTCATTCTATCATTTTTTGTGTGAGTACAATGTGAAATCATATATTAAAAAAAAATTAATACTGGATTTCAGGGAAAAATTTTGAATCGTTGTAACAGGGGACAACCAGAACAGTGATTGTAACCTTAAGTGTTTAAGGCTTCAGAACAGGATAGGAAAATATTTCAGGGGAATGGCCTAGATATTAGGGGCAGAGACACTCTCCTGAAGACTGATTTGGCTTTAATTCCTATGCTTATCCCTGTTTCCATTCCATTCATTGTTCACAGGTTATCACGACCTTTAATTTTTGAGAATCTGTGTCAAGGGTAGTCTTAGAAACTATAAAATGACTGAAAAGTTAAAGCAAAATCCAGCTCAGACATTCTTGGAGTAAATTAGAAGTTATGACAGGCTTCTCTTAATATCTCCAGCATCAACATTTTTAGTCCAGTAGCTCAAAATTTGGAATAAACAGATAGAAATTTATTTCCATCCTCTAGTCAGAACAGGAAAAAACTACTAAAGAATATAGTTCACAAATTTACCTGAGATTCCACATTTTTACTGCTAAGCATAATTCTGCCTGAGATAATCACCTCCTAACATTCTGAATGAAACGGGCTGTACAGAGAGCTCAGGTTTTAGTATGCAGTAAAAAAAGCAGAAATCAGATACATGTTGAAACAGCAGAGGCAGAATGTAGATGGTAGCAGTTAGGAACTTCAATTAAAGCTTTTAAAATTACAAGATATGTTCTCCTCATATTAAATAAGACTTGAAGTGTATTCAAATAATCTTATCTTTTAAAGAAATCAATGTAAAAATTAATTTTCTTGACAAATAGAAGCATAAGAAAAATGAGCATAATGCAAGTACTGCTATAACTGCAAGATATTTACTAATAGCAAACAAATCTGTAAATGAGATGAAGGTATTATTTGTTTATTTTTCATGCTGCAGTCTTATTCTTGGAATGTTTTCTCAGAGAAATTATACTTTTGACACAGCAGTTCAGGGAATATGTTTCTGCTGCAGATGAGTTTATTTCAGATGCCTTCCATTACCAAAAAATAAAAAAAAAAAAAAAGAAAACAAAAAGGTTAAAAGTTGATTTCAAATAGAGATTAAAAAAAAAGCCAAAAAAACACTTACATGATACAAAGTTAACAAAAGAGACAAACAATACTTTTCTTTTTTTAAGTATCAGCCTACTTGTAACCATCTTCCCCCTTTTTCACTGGGGATGTGTTTTTACCAGTTCTTCTTGTTCTGTCCTTGACATCTGCTTTTCACATCAAGTCTAAACTGCAGTATTTGTTTGTGCCTTCTTGAACCTGCATATATTTTTTATATTTCTTTGTGCCCTGAGATGCTTGGCATATGCTTTTCTTACTCTTGTCTCCATACCTTCCTACCTCCCAATTCAGTGCCATAAAGTATCTGTCTGTATTCAAAGCACACGCCAGTTTAAAGAAGACAGGCAAGTTACAGTAAATCAGTCAATTTACTGCTTGGCTGAAGAGCTGCCATGATTCTCCTTTTGTATGCTCCTATCTTTTGCAAATATCATGTAATTCACTCAGCTATGCTCACAGCAGAAACTGTTGATCTGTGGTGAGTGACCTTATATCTCCTGTAGGTTAAAAATGGATGCAGTGTTACCATGCTTTTACTGATGGCTCTTAAAATTCTGTTAATGCTTAATGGGAAAGTGTGTTTGTTTCACATTCAAAAATACCACTGTGACCAAAATGGACGAATATTTTGGTGACATTAAAATAAAAAGAATAAAATGAGCTCAGCAATTGTGACCAGATCTCTAATGCTGAGTTCAGAATTATATGGCAACCCGCAATGACATCCAAAATATTGCTCATGTTTGGGGTTGCACTCTTGACATTTCATGTTAATCAAACATTTTCTTCTTCCAGGTCTTTCCCTAAATTTTTTAATCTTTACAATCTGATATAATTTTACAATCATGGTATGATAAATGCTAGCATTTTTAATTCTGTTCTACATTCATTTACATCTTCTAGTTTCATTTATTGTCATGAAAGATTTGCTATTTTCCAAAATGATAGAAGAGCCTCCCTTGGTTGCAAGATTTGAGTGCCAGATGCTTTTCAGCCATAAGTATCTGTAGGAACATATGCAGAAGACATACAGAGTAGGATAGAATTCAGAAACAGGTTTTTTGTACATAGTTTTGTCATATATAGGTATTAGCTCAGAAATTCAAAACTTTGCAAATAGGCCCACAGAATTTTTAACCAACTTTTTATGAGAAAGTCTCAATTTCTAAGGAGAGAAAAATGAAAATTAGGTCTCTACTTGATGTTGACCACTTTGTAAGCTTTTTAACAATCTAAGATGCTACAAGAGTGCATGCATCCTGTAAGGCAGAAAACAAGATTTTTTAAAAAAGCATTTAAAGATTGTTAATCTGAACAGCATTTCAAGCTGTTGCTGTAATAAGGATCTATGTGTAAGTCAGTAAATTTGATTTCATATTCCCTTTTTAACTCTATGTGTGCATGAAATGCAATTTACTAGCTTCTAATACTCTACATCTGTTATTCTTCCCCACAGCCTCATTATCTTTACTTTGAAATTTTACTCAAGGGATGACATGATAAATTTGGAAAGCTAATTCAATGAGTATTCTTAGGTTATTAACTCCATGACCTACTCAGGATTAGTTAACCTTTTTGTTTAACACTTTTCATTAAATGATGCAGTGCTAACTTTAACATCTTTGATTTAAATAAGTGGCCTGTATGCAGTGGACGTGATTTTCCAGTTGTCACAAGGGATAAAACGCTACATTCATTCGTAACAGAGGTAAAGTCTTTCCTTCAAGCAGGCTTCCTTACAAATATGGATTCTATTCATATAAGACCAAATTCTACCAAGGTATCTACGTAAATTTCCCAGGGAGCTAGTGCCAGTTCTCCAGCTGAAAATTATGTTGAAATCTTCAGAGTTCACAGGTTGAATTTTATTTGACTCAGATGTATATCTCCTTGACTTACGTCTTGTATTTGGGTTGCATTATATTGATCTGTGTCTACAGCAGGTGACCTCCTCTTGGCCATCAGTCTTTTGTGTTTATGACTGCACTATTCATTAACACCATCAGCTGACAACAGAAGCAGCACACTAGGAATTCCTTTCCATTCACATAATGACTTTGTGAAGATTTTTGCCTAGAGCAGTTTGCCTTCTTTTCATCCTATTTTTGCCCATGGTTTAAGCTGTCTTTCCTGCCTGACTCCTAGTTGTTCATTGCTGTTTTCTTGCACTCTAGGTATCAGGTCAAGGTAGTGCCAAAAGCTCAGGAGAGAGAAGCCTCTTGCTCTTGCTGAGGATAATTTAGGTAGTTGTAAAAGATCATGGAGTTTGAAAAGGGAAAGAGAAATGAGACAGCATGTGCAGCCCTGGCACAGAAAGAGACCAGTCACTCTAAGAGTGGATGATCAGTTTGGTGACCAAATTGTGAGGATGCAATCATGTAGAGCAAAAGTTTTCAGAGACCTCACTTTCCACAAAAGTTTGCGGGATTTTAGTCATGTTCAAGAAGAGACACCTCTCAAATTCTGCTTCTTGAATTTTATGCAAAGACATTTATTATTTTGAAAGTGAGCGGAAGTATTTTGTAACATGAGGTTTTGTTTTGGGCTGTTTTTTTTTATTTCATTTTTCTCTATTATTGATTCCAGGACCAACATAATCTTTACTGATACCCATGGTCATATTTATCCTTATGGTTAGATTTAACCATAGCTATACTCTCACAGTCCATTTACAATCCTGTAGGAATTGATTAAATGTTTAACTAATATATTAGATTAAATAAACAGTTTTGGAAGAAGATGTTGGTATCCAGTTCTATATTTCTGCTACTTTCTTCGCTTCTTCCTTCTTTTTGACATACACTTAACAAGTCAAGCTTGTTATTTTATTTTTGACCCTACAAACATTTTAACATGTCCTACAAAATATTACAGTTGGAGCAAGAGAAATGCATTCTCTCTTTAATTCTGAAGTGGCTACTACATGCACATACAGCTTTGAATTGCAGTTGGCTATTTGGTAAAAGGAAAGAAAGGTGAGGTAAAGCCCTCACAGAGAGACAAACTGGGGTCTCTCACATTTACAATGAGGGAAATACTGTTAAGTTAAAAACATAGGGCTGTTTTTCTTCTCTAGCCATGCCAGTGTGTTAAAAGACAAGGATGATCCATCTTTCCATTTCTGAAGGAAAGATTCAAGTATCTAATTACATTTTTTATGGACATGCAAATTCCAAAGATATCAAATGCCTGAGGTTTGATTTTGAGACTCAGGGAAAACTAGGATCTAATACACATTTTTGTCATCAGCATTCTTTATTACTTGGTTGATCTATGCCCTCCACTCATTGCACTGGTTCTCATAATTTTTTTTTCCCCTAACAGCTCCCAGTCACCTAATTCAGAATTCCATCCCAGTAGTTCAGGATCCTGAGTAAGGCATTGCAATACACAAGTCCTTCAGTGGATTCCTTCTGGTAGCAGAAAGTGCAACTCTTCTGGTAGCAGAAAACATTCAGGAGAGGCGGTCTAATACAAAGCCAAGACTGGAAGTCAGAAATCACTGTAATAGTGAGAGATACCATGGCTTTTACTGAAGGAATGTGATGAAAAAGAATAAGTAAATTAAAAAAAAAGGTTAGCCATAAAGAGAAAAAAAAACCCAGAAATCCAAGCTCTGAGAACTGTTTCCTTTTATACAACTCTTATTAGCTGTAGGCAAAAGGGAAAGGGTATACTGGGAGGTCAAAAAGAGAAAATGCTGGATGTGATCTCTGTCTACAAAAATGGGGGGTTAGTTATTACCATTGGAACATTTAATGTAAATATGCACACTAATAAACAATTGCCAGATTGTATATATATATATATCTTAAATAGAACAAGGTGTTCTTAAAATTTTCTTCCAATCTTCCAATAATTCTAAGAATTTGACGTAGTTCTGTTTTCTAAAATCTTGATTACATTTTTGTTAGTGATGTGAGTATTTGGCTAACTCTGTGTATTCATTAGATAATGATAGTTAAACACTTTGGGAGATCATCATCTGAATCTTTTGTGTTCTGTCCAAATGTCAGATTTGTAGAGGGAGAAGAGAGGCTCTTGGTACTGTTGATAATAAGATGATTTTGAAATGTAAATTATTTGCATCCTGTAGTCTCTTGAGGCACTTATAAGTGGCAATTAATCCTGTCCTAAAGTAAACTTGTAAAATTCATCAGGGGACTCATATACTGTTTTGGTTTTTTTTTCTGTTAACTGCAAAGTAAATTCAGGGTGACAAAGTGCAGACTTGATCATTGGTTCATAATAATCCCATCCTCAATGTTTAGGAGTCTCACTGACTACTATTTTAAGATTTCAAAGAAGATATTATTAGTCAAATGGCATTAATAATTTCTTCACAATCTGTAATAGCATTTAATGCCATTGCTTAGACAATGACCCAGCCTAGAGGTGGATGAACATTTGCATTATTTACACAATACAAAGGATGAAACTAAACCATAATTTCCACATGAAAGTTAAGATTCCTGTTTTATCTCTATTTATTCAAGAAGTATACAATTTTCTTTTGTAATCTATGGATGTCACCATGCAAATATGTCACAAAAACACATAATAAAAGAACAGCTGGTGGTGGAATGAACTTGGAGATCTAGCACCAGTTAGATCCTGTTCAAATACAACCATTTACTGTTAAGTTCTGTATAACTCCAAGGATGAAGACTCCACAACCTTTGTGTACAACCTCTTCCAGTCTTTGGCCAACCTCACCATTGAAGTGGTTCTCTTCCATCCAAGTGAAATTTCCTGCATTTCCTGGACCTATATTTTACCTTTCCATATAGAGTGTGGGTTTTTTTTCCCCCTAGCATTGAAATTAGCTCCAATAGTAGAAATATATTCTACATAAAAATATTTAATATCCATGTCTTTCTTGAACCAGGTTGCTCAGAACTGGACACAAAACTCTACTTGTGGCTTCACCAGGGTTAAGGGAATGGATCACCTCTATCAAATTTTAGGTAATAGTTTGTTAGTGCAACCCATTAGGGGATTTTTTGGCAAAAACATGTTGTTGGGTCATGTTCAACTTTGTGTCCACTCCAACCTTTTCTGCCAAGCTGCTTTCCAGCTGAGTGGTCCCCAACAAAGTTTTGTTCCTTTCCAATTGAATGACTTTGTATTTTCTATGGCTGAATTTCATGAGGCTCCTTTCAGCCCATTTCTCCAGCCTTTTGAGCTCTCTCTGAATGGCATTATCACTATCAATGCATGACCTCTCCTCCCAATTTTGCATCATCTTCAAGTAGGTGTGTGTGTAGATAAATGCAGTGCTTCTATTTATTCTAACTGTGTGTTGGTATATCAGGGAGCACAGTTATTCAAATCTTCTGTTAAAAAAGATACTACTTTTCTGGTCTGCATGATTAAAAAAAAATGTTTACAATTTTATAGAGCCTGTAATTTTTTAAATTGTCCTTCATATTGTCATACAATTGTGTCCCATTTTCCTGTTCCCTGTTAACTAGAGGTTTTTCATTAAAACATTTTCTATACTTTTATATTGCCTGTGCTTTATAACTTTTTATCAAATACTTATTTAAAATAAGCAATTAATTTCCATTGCAAGTGTGAGAGGCAGACAGCTACTTCCACTGTCTCTCTTGACCCAGATTTTTTAATAGAAGCCCTTTAGGTGACTGAAAATTTGATAATAGTAAAAAAAAACCCTAATAAATCATTTTTAAACATTTAACAATAATTCATGGTCTTCATCAGCTTTGTTGGCTTTGGTTTTCTGTCCTCCGACTGAGTTTTGTTCACGACTGTGTTTGGCTTAGGTGATAAATCTTTTTAATGTATTATAGTACAGATCCTCAAAGGCTTTTGGATTCTTAACTCTGACTGAAATAATGGGAATTAGTTGCTTTGGATGCACAGTTGAAAAAAAAAGACTTGTGTCTATATCTTGTTAGCTAAAATATTCTGCTCGAATGTAGGAAATAAAAAGTAATCCACGAACACTTGCAATAAACTTGCCTTTTACTAAATCAATGAAGTTTCTTATAGAAATGTCTTGTTTCTAATTTTTTTTTCAAAACAACTGTGAAGAATATCTGCTTCATGTCTTTTTTAAAAAGCCTGTATTAGTTATTGTTTTTTTAACCTTGTTAACAATTTTTGAATGCTCCCTGAGATTTCCAGTCTATCTCATGGTAGGGTGATGTGATTCTGTGTGGAGATGCAGTTTGTGGTTTAGGTTCAACATGCTTCATTACCATCTAATTTGTTCCTCTTTTGAGGCAGAAAGAAAAGCCGTGCTACCCTGCTGAAAGCTTTTTGAAGACTTGTGTTCACTACTTCCCTCCTGAGCTCACACAGCACAGAAAGCCTTTTACTCCTTCAGAAAAGTCACATCACATACCAGGTGAAACACTCGTGTTTGTTTACTGTGAATAAGGGCAACATGCCTGTCCCTGTCACCTGGAGGACTGAGGACATTCAAGGTCCTTCTCTATAGGTTTTTAAGCACTAAATCTTGCCAGACAAGTCTGATTGCTTTTTGATGTTATTACAAAGCTATAAAATGATCTTACTCTCAACATTAATTAAAATCAAATGGAAAACTACTCTTTCATATTGACAGGATCTAACTGCAGGGTTGTAAAACATAGCAATGATGAATAACAATATTTCAAGTTTTGATGAGGAATGGTCCTTGTTTGATGAGGCTTATTTTAACATTTTCATTAATAAATTTACATGGAGCTTTGGCCTCTCTGAAGTGAAATACAAAACTTACTCTCTTTGACAGTCTAGAATGTGTAATAAAATGGTACATTGATGAAAGTCCCATCTGATATTTAAGCTTCAAATAATGCTAAGGATAGAAAATGCATTAAAAATCCCTGTTACAAACCATAAAAACAGAAAATAAAATACTGAAAACAGAAAATCAAATTAGCCTTGGTTTGAAAATGTATTTTCTCATTAGCGTGTGACTGAAAAAAATCCTCAAAAATAAAATCCTCTATTTGGTGGGGGAGGAGGGGAAAGAAAAGAAAAAGAGAAACGTCATAAAGTTGGCAGAAAGATCCTAGGGTAATATTTAAAAATATGCTTGTAGTTTATATGGGAAACATCTGAAATCTTGTATAACACAAACTGATAATGACATTATTTACTTAGTGGCTATCAAATAATTTCCACATACATATAGATTAACACCTACCATTGTTTGTGATGTAAAAATTGCTTTATTTGTATCCTTAAACTTCAACAGAACAGAGATAAAACGTACACTCTAGAAACCTGACAATATTATTGAAGCATCTAATAAATATATTAATCTGTATAATTAAGAAAATTATGCAAAAAAGTGGTTAAGAGAAAGACTGAGAATTTTTTTTTCTATATCTGAATGAGTCATAAACAAAAAATATGAGTTTAAGTCAAAATGTAAGTCACTAGAAATGCTAACACATGGTTTCTTTTGATTTAATTTAGAAACCGCAAATTTTCTAAGAAAACCAAATATCAGTAGCCTGTTAAAAGCAGTAGCACCAAGGGGTAACTAGAGAAAAAATTTGGATTGTTAAACAAGAATTGTATTGATCTACCTAATCAATGTTCTTCACTAATTGATAACATTGTTAAACTGATTAAAGATATGCTGAAAGATACTTGTCCAGTAAATATATTCACATTGGCTTGCCCTCACATCCCTCCACTATTCTACCCTATGAAACTTCATGTCTTAATTAAAGTAAAACAAAAACAAACAAAACAAAGAAACAAAACCATAAAAAATTAAACCAAAAACCAAAACCCATCAAAACCATATTTTTCTGAAAAGATAAATTCTAAGGACATCTTTCATCTGAAGAGTTATTATAATATCCAACAGACATGCAGTACTTCTTATCCACAGAAAATAGAGATATTTTTAAAGAAAGTATCAAAAAAAAAAAAACCCTAGGAAGCTTAAAATCTCTCCTAGAGATGTTCCATGAGCAAACAGAATACTTGCAATGGCCAAAGTGGAATACTTTTCAATCTCCTCTTTTATGAATTTAGTGTATTTTGGAGTGAATATCCAAAATCCAGGCAAGAGCACATAGTGGTCTGACAAATAAACCTGGCTGAAAATCAGTGTTCTAGCTTGTGGGAAAATGGAGAGCTGTCAGGCTCATCAAATAATCTAGCTTCTGAGTTAAAACCCAAGCCTTGATCCCTTGGTCTTCAACACTGCATAAATGTTAATTTGTTACTGAACTCTGTTTTGGAGTACTATCAATCAGTTCCCCACGACGTAAAATCCATCTGTTCTTAAGGGGTGAGTTTTCTACAGAAATGGTTTCAATTAAGTGAGTGGATGAAGGCTGCAGTCGATTCATTTTTTTCTGTTTTGTAGCATTCTCCAACATTACCTGGTGAGCACTGATCTTCCACAATTAGCACAACTTCAAGTTCCTTGCCTTGGGGCAAGCAATAGACATCCTGACTTTCATTCTGTAAAGGCCTCTCCTCTTGGGACTAAACAGAGATTTCATTATATCAAGAGACACACTTAGGCTAAAAAGAAATAGTGGGGGCATTGCATGTGACACGGATCTGGGGCCAAGTGCTGTATGGCTGAGGGTCATCTGCCACAAAGGTGTCTGGGTCTATGGAGCGTTTGGGTGTGCAACTGCTTGAGCTCACTTAGGGCCAAAGACCACTGGGTGTCATAGGTGCATTTAGCAATGTAGATATGTACTTTGTTCCTTGGGAAGTTTGACCTAAATCAATCCAAACCCCAAGATGCTTGAATTTCAAGCAAACCACAGGTAACAGTGAGAACTGCTTGTGCCTAGAGTAGCAGTACAGCCATAAGAGCACCAAAGCTGGCAGCAAGATGTGCTGCTCTCTGTGGCATGTGGGCAGACAGGGCAGCTCTTCTCACAGCGGATTCCAAGCCAAAGTTCTTTGAAGCCAAGTTTTTCAAACACGTGCTTAGGACCCAGAGGACTGAAACCACTCATGTATATGAGTTCACAAGGATCTGACAGCTAGGATCAAAGGCCTCTAAAGGTGTTAAAATATTAATGACCTGTGACACTTAGTAGTTGATCCAGCCTGCAAGTTGATCCTGTGAATTTCTGATATATGCCATACTCAGTATGTACTACTGAATCTTATTCTTCCTTCTACTTGTGGTGGTATAAAACTGGTGAATGAAATGACAATGTTGCTGGAATAGACAATAAGTACATTCCAAAAGAAAGCATCTTTAGAGTTTGGGATATTTTAATACTTGCAATAGTAATAATAAAATAAAGAAAAAATAGCTATTTTTATTGTTGCAATTATTATTTGCTATATTCCTAATAACTGGGTTGCAATCTGTTATCAACAATCAAAATAATTTAAAAGGTTTGACAGAACATTTAAGAGATGTAAGGACACAACCTCTAAAAGTGTGTAAGGATACGTGTTAAAATTTATTTGAAAAAGCTTATGGGAGCACTGAATTATATTTTTTTTTTATCTTGCTGTATTTCTGGACAAGAAATGTACTGAAAATATTAAAGAAACACAGCAGGTGATAGGCTGAAGGAGTCTCATTGCTATAAACTTCATATTTACTGGAAATGCTACTAAGAAAGAGTCAGAGCTGGGGTCACATCACAATTTTATGACCCAAAATCTCAGATATTCTTTATATCACAAGGAAGAAAACCCTTGAAATTTTATCCTTATTAAATGCAATAATAGGAAATTTTGAGGTGAAAATTGCCCTCTCTCTCTTTGTAAGAAACAGACAGTAATATCTGACACACAAGTAGAATTGAAAAAAAAGTCTACTGATTCTTCCTTCCATTAAAACCATTGAGAAAGAGACTGGCCTGTCAACAGCAGCAAAGTAACAAATGAAGGCCTACATTTTGTTGTTGCTGGACAAAAAGCATTTTGAAATAAAATGAAGTTGTATACGTCCACATCAAGATTTTGATAAAAATGGGGGTAGATTACTAGCCCACTAGATAAATTCTCGTTTCACAGTTTCTCCTTCTGTTTCTCCAGTTCAAGAAAAGGAGCAGGAGAACACTTTTACATCTTCCAGTATTTTGTAGCTCAGAATGGCAAACAGATTAATTACAACACATATTCCCCCATTATTTCCTTTTCCCACTAATCAGAAATTATTATCTTGAAAGAAAAACCCACTCTTCTACTCAGATTCAAAAGTAATCCTCTGTGTGCTGGATGCACCAACCCAGTTTTCTCGATGGGCATAAATCACACTGCTGCACAGAATAGCTATAAAACTGTACTGGCCACTGCAGTATTTGATGCACTTCCTTCACCTTGTCACCCATTAAGGACTTTGCTATTACCTCAGTAAAGACCTCATTCAGCACACTGATAAACAACACAAAGTTGTTGCCCAGGAAGAGCTGCCAAAGAGATTTTCTGTGAATGTTGGCTATTATACAACATCTTAAAAGCCAAATGGAGAAATATATAAAATTGGTGGATTTAACATTGGTTTAACTCTCCTCTTGATGAAGGAAATCATAAAATTTTTTGAAGGCAATGTTAATCCTCTGTAGGCAGAGACTTCCAGCCATGAATTTCGTCCTGTGTAATAAATGCAGATTTATTTTCCCAAGTTGATCCCTCACATTTACACTAATTGAGGTTTTCTCTCCTCAGATGTTGCAAGATTAAATATGAATGTTTTCTACCAGACAACTGAGGTCTATTAGGTTTCTCTTAGAAGCCTTAGCTTGTGTGTGCCACGTATAAACTCAGAGGTAACTAATAGTAAAAGGAAGTTAAAATGAATGTTATTCATCCCTTTTCACTTTAGAAGGAAAGAAAACAGAACCCTGCTTTGTTCATGCATTTACAGATCAGCAGTTAGTCTTTGATTTGGAGCTGGTTTGCACCAGGGGTGCCATGACACTGATTTTTATTTGGGTAAAAATGAGGATAACAAGGCACTTAATAAGATTAAATGATTTAGAGATACATAACATTAAATGATTTAGAGATACATAGTTTAAAAACATCAGGCATATTCTTTTTTTTTTTTCACTTTCCCTCCTTTTCATCTCCTGCACAAAAGCATAGAAACAGACTTTTGAACTGCTGCTTTTACTCTAGCCAAACCTTATGTATTTACATCTATCTATAGGTATCTATATTTATATCTTTATCTATACTTATATTTACAATTAATTCTTTGTGACTAGCTGACTTGCCATTAAATCACAAAGTACATTAAAATAAGCACAAAGAAGAACAATGAAATAGTGCAAAATTATTTAATGACCGTTAAGAATGGTCATTAAGAATTACAGACACAGTTAAAAACCTCCACACAATCAAGCAGATCCTGAAGTAATTAGAATTAATGGCCTCCACTTGTCTACAGAATTGTTTCTAGCAACCTGGGACTAGCACAGTTCCTTCCTGTGTTCATCCCCATCTGCCCATTCTCAGCCTCCTTCTATGTGTTCATTCTTGAAGTACCTGTTGCTTTCTGCAATCCACTGTTCATTTTCCTGGGTCAGAGAGAGCACGTGCCCTGGCTGGTTTAAAGGCTCACAACAAGGACTCTCTTAGATTGGCCAGGTGGCTGCTTGCTCTTGGAGCAGGTGAGGCAAGCAGTTATAACTGCTTTTCTCTTTTTGTCAGGCAGTGCTGATGGAAGAAATGACAATTTATTATTAATGATATTCATGAAACCTGAAAAAATTTGTCTCTCTAAGATCTCATCTGTTGTTTTCAATGCACTTGAACGCTGGTTGATGATTTCAGTTCTGGTAGAGGAGGATTGACAGATACAGGCAGTGTGATCATATAAACTTAATGCTTTAGAAAAACATCCTAAAGTATACAAAGATAGATTATTTCTGGCTTGGTATGGCTTAGTGTTGCTCCCAGAAGGATTTAACCTTAAAAATAATTCAAGTCCAAGATTTCCATTGTAAGAACATGTTTAAGTTCTTTAGCGAATCTGAATTTTAGTGATTTCTTCTCATAGAATGTCTTTCAAATAATTTATTTTCTGGCTGTTTGGTGTTTTTTCAGTTGTACTCACAGATAAGCTTAGAACATTGAAATAAGAATGTCCACTCCTGAAAAAAAAAGTTTTCTCTTTTGAATTCCCAATACAGATTAAAATGTAGAAAAATAAAAGCAGAAACATGAGGGGAAATTCTGTGAAATATGATTCAGAGAAATTATATTGTTTCAAGACAGATTTTCAGTCTTGAAACAACAGATGTTCCTTCTAATGTCTGGAATCTATACACTTCCCTGTGCCAGCAGACAACTTCATAGATTGCTAACTATGACAGGGCCTAAATCTGGGAAGAAACTTTGATAATCATTAAGGAATCTTTGAGATTTAGCAGGAAAAAGGTCTGGTGAGCACAGATCTGTTAAACTGATGGTTTCCATTCTGAGGATACTCAGCTAGTCTAATCTGGTGTAGAGTAACAAACCTTGGATTGTTAAGATAAGGTAATAAAGAGAAAGACTTTTCTACAACTACAAACTGAAATGAAATAGCATTCTACCTTCAAATTTATAGAAAATTGATCCCTCTGGATGCCAGCATGACCCTGGTGGCATAAAAGTCACTCCTCTCAGTTTGGTGCATTATGAGGTCTTGCTGAGAATACACACTTCCCCATTACCTAGATGATTAAAGATCTTGAACAGGCCTAGGCTCAGTAGAGACCCTTGAGCCACACCACTAATTAGTGACCTCCAACTACATTTTACACTGCTGGTCACTACTCTCTGGGTCTGACCATGCAATCACTTTTCAATCTACCTCAGAGTCTACTCATGCAAGCCATATATAGCAGCTTAACTGTGGAGATCTCATAGGAGGCAGTGTCAAAGGCCTTCCTGAATTCCAGGCACACATTATCTGTTGCTCTTCCCTCATCTACCAAGACATTTGTTAAGGTGGTCAAGCATGACTTCATCTTGTTTAATCCATTCATGCTATTTCTGTTTATTTTATTGTCCTTACTGGGCCTAGAAATTCTTTCCAGGGTTATACAAGCTTGTGCTTCCTTGGGTCCTTGGGTATTACACTTGCAGGAGTCAGTAATTACAGCTACTTTCCTGTGGTCTTCAGTCACTTCTCCCAGCGTCCATAAGCAATCAGAAGTTACTAAGAATGACCTCCCAATGATATCAGCTAGCTCCTTCAGCACTTGAGACTGCACTCCTCCTCAAAAATAGGACTGGATATCTGCTGACAGCCAACATAGTACAGGTTCAACAGTTCTGTCTCAGTTACCACTGGCAAGTACTCTTCCTCATCTCTTAACCACAAGGCAAGGGACTACAGGAATAAAGTTCATTCTAAGAGAAATTGAGATTCTGGGACTCTGGGATTGCAAAAGGAATGCCTCTGGGCTCATGGTAGGGCACTAACATTGCTGTCCCCCCTTTCAATTCTGGGTCACCCAAAAAAAATGGCTGAGGTTGTTGGGGCTGTTTAGCCTGGAAAAAAGGCTTTAGGCAGACCTTGCTGCAGCCTTCCTAAAAGGGACTCAAAATAAAAGATGGAGATCTTGCTACCCATAGAAGCTTGGAATGCCACATATTTGGAGGTATTCAAGGTCAGCTTGGTTTGGTCTTTGAGCAACCTGATATAGTGGAAAATATTCCTGCCAATGGAAGTGGGCTGAACAAGATGTTCTTTAAAATGTCTCTTCCAACAGAAACCATTCTATGATCCCATCAACACCTCTGGGTTTATATATATACATTTGTCATGCACTCCAGCTGGTCTGCCATGTAAAAGGCAACAGTCCCTCCTCAACTTCCTTTTTTTGTCTTTTCTAATGAGTCTTTATCATATCATTGCACGATTTGAGTCATGGGAACCATCCCACCTTGTCTTCATGACCCCAAGGTTGTTACACTGTAAATATATGGTATGTCTTAATACATGTTGAACTGGTGTTAACAAGTTAATAACTTTGGTTTATTTCCCTGTGCATAACTTCGGTTTATTTCCCTGTACTGGCTCTTTAGAGATGCACCCTAGTATTAGGAGTTGCTGCAATAGTTTGGCAAATTTCTCCCTAGGGGTTCCTTGTAGACACTTCCGTGCTGGCATGTTAAGTGCTGGAGGTGACCTAACTTAAACACCTTTTGTTGATTTTGTCATCCCTTCCTGACATATTCCCCATACTCTTTGCTCCTCTTGGTATAATAGTTTATTTTACAGTGAGAACAATCATTTACTGGAACAACCTTTACAGGAAGGTGGTACAGTCCCCATTATCTGGGATTTTTAAGAACCTGCTGGACAGTGATAGATAATCTCATCTAGACTTCCTTCTTCATAAAAGGTTGGAATAGAAGTTATTTCAAGATATTTCTCCCTTGCAACATGAGCTGCTCTATGATTTCATGATCTTTTTTGTCACTGTTTTGGAGAACTGCAGGTTGCTGTTCCCCTGCCACCCAATATTCTTATAAAACCCTCCAAATGAAATTGGACATGTCATTGGCAAGAATAGAGAGGTGGATTCTGCCTCACATAGGTAGAAGCTGACCTGCAAATAGGATCCCATGACCCCTTCTCTCAGTGTGAGTTCTGCTGCCGTATGAGTGAAGTCCAGACTCAGTGGTGTATTTTTAACAGTGGTGTATCTTTTTTTTTTTTTTTTTTTAGAAGATTTAGTTTGGTTTATACTCTACTAAAGCTAAAGAGAGAAGAATCAAAAGCAAAAATTTCAAAACCTGTGTATTCTGCACTCTGAAAGGGTTAATAAGATTAGTACTGGCACTTGATATTTCAAAATTTGGAATAAATACATAAAATATGCAGATCCAAACATTAATTTCTTTTCTTACATGCCACATTTGGAAGCTATCCCTGAGTTATACAACATTTCTTAAAATTAAAACATTTCTAAATACATAAAGCAGCTTGCAGGGGACGAATATAATTTTTTATAAACTGCCTTCAAAAAACATAACCATATGGATCTGGCTTTTTTACAATATCTTGTACTGAGCCAGCTCTCTTTAAAAAAGAATTAGAACAATAATAACAACAAGGAATGTTGTCAGTTTTTAAATGCTTTGACCCAAAAGCATTTAACATGGTTTTATCTGATGTATTATAAATGAGAAAAGCACTGAATTGCTCCCATTGCCTTAGAGTTCTGGTTACATTTTGCAAGTACATTTTTGACATTTCTGTGATAAGTGCACACCTTCTAGGAAATTAAGAAAAAGAAAAGTTTTTGAATACATCTGTTAGTGTCATTTTTCAGTTACTGTCAATAAAATGAGGTCTGTGTCTGTTACTGACAAAAATATAACACTTTTAGAAGGTCTGCTTTCATTGCAAAAGTAGAGAACAAAACTGCTGATTATTCAACTGACAGTGTTTTTATGTAACTGAAAAGGTGCTCATTGAAAAATGGTAGATTGATTTAAAAACATAGGGCTGAATTACCAAGTAAAATTATGGATAATTAAGGGAGTATCTTGCATTCAAGATGAAATGTAGTTTCTTCTAAATTAAACAGGGTCTTTGTTAGAGGTAAGAGTGAGGCAGAATGTCATCCTTGTGTTTCCAACTACCACCAAAATTATTTATACAAGAACCCTGAGTACTTCTGTGATGTCTTCACAGAAAATCCACCACCTGAAGATTGCTTTTTCGCAGCATAAGCAGCAAAATTGCTTCATCTCCTTACCTATTTAATAAATGGTAAGCTGATGGAACAGTTTATATTGAGTATCATCACACAGCACTAACAAGGTGACCGGGGTATCAGACCCAGCCAGCAGGGGTTTAGGAGGGGTAGGTCATCTTTGACCAGCCTGGTCTCCTTTTATGACCAGGACACTCACCTGGTGGATGTAGGAAAGGCTGTGGATGTTATCTATTCGAATTTCAGCAAGGCCTTTGACACTGTCTCTCACTGCACACTCCTGGAAAAGCAGGCAGCCCATGGCTTGGAATGAAGAACCCTGTGCTGGGTTAGGAACTGGCTGGATGGCCAGGCCCAGGTGGTGAAAGGTGCTGCATCCGCCTGGGGGCCAGTCACCAGTGGTGTCCCTCAGGGGTCTGAGCTGGGGCCAGTTCTGTTAAATATCTTTATTGATGACATGGATGAGGAGTTTGAGTCTCTCATCAGTAAATTTGCAGACAACACTAAGCTGGGAGCATGTGTTGATCTGTTGATCTGGAAGGTAGGAGGGCTCTGCAGACAGACCTGGAATGGTTGAATGGATGGACAGAGTCCAATAGGATGAAGTTTAATAAATCCAAGTGCTGAGTTCTGCATTTTGGCTACAATAACCCCCTCCAGCATTACAGGCTGGGGACAGTGTGGCTGGACAGTGCCCAGGCAGAAAGGGACCTGGGGGCACTGGTGACAGCCGGCTGCACATGAGCCAGCAGTGTGCCCTGGTGGCCAAGAAGGCCGAGGGCATCCTGGCCTGTGTCAGGAGCAGTGTGGCCAGCAGGAGCAGGGAGGTCACCCTTCCCCTGTACCCAGCACTGGTGAGGCCACACCTTGAGTGCTGTGTCCAACTCTGGCCCCTCAGTTTGGGAAGGACCTTGAGACACTCGAGCACATCCAGAGGAGGCAATGAGGCTGGGGAGGGGCTGGGAACACAAACCCTGTGAGGAACGACTGAGGGAGCTGGGGGTGTTTAGCCTGGAGAAAAGGAGACTCAGGGGTGACCTTACCACTCTCTACAACTCCCTGAAAGGTGGCTGTAGCCTGGTGGGGTTGGTCTATTTCTCCAGGCAGCAAATGACAGAATGAAAGGACACAGTCTTAAGCTGCACCAGGGGAAATATAGGTTGGATATCAGGAAAAGTTTTTTATGGAAAGTGATAAAATGCTGGAATTGTTTGCCCGGGGAGGTGGTGGAGTCACCATCTCTAGATGTGTTTAAGAAAAGACTGGATGTGGCACTCAGTGCCATGGTTTAGTTGAGGTGCTAGGGCATGGGTTGGACTCCATGGTCTCTTCCAACCTAGTGATTCTGTGATTCTGTGTAAATAGGTACAATCTTAAGGATTTTTATCCTCTACTTTTCCTCTACTTCTTCTTTTCTTTTTTTTTTTTTTTGTTTTTTTCAGTTTTTTTGCTGAACTTGAAACATAAATCTGCTTCCTTCCTCATGTGTCTTCTTCATTAGAAGCATGTCTTGTAGAGGACTGTAGTGTGCTTTGTGACCCAACACACCACTGCCCCACACTCTGAAAAAATGACACTTAAGGAAACTGAGTTCATATCCTTGATACTGTTTTTGAGGCTATCATCAAGATAACGATGAAATATACCTGCGTGTTCCTTTTAGAGTCATAGATCGTACTCTGCAGAGCTTTTACTTAATATGTAACTTTGGAAATAATATGGGTCTGCAGTAACTAATGTTTCCTATAGAGTTACGGATTGCATAAAAGCTGAGTTATGAATCTTGAATTTGTCTGAAAACAAACATTGTTTCTATTTCAGTCACAGAGAGAACTGAGTAATGATAAGCCCTAGTCTCATCAAAATTCATTTTCTGCCTCTCTTGCTGTGGAGCCTCCACTGCCATCTGGTATATTTTATTTTCTTCCTCTTCACATGCATATTCTTAAGAGCCAGCTGCTCTACAGCCCTCAATCTCTCAATGTCTTTCTCCAAAACTTCCAGGCTTCATTTATGCCATCTAGTCTGTTCACTCTGAGGAGTCTTTAACTTATAAGTTCTCACAGAACCCAATATCAGAAGTTGTCATCTTGGCTAAAATGATAGGTTCTTAAGCCTAGTATTATTCAAGCTAAACATGGACCAGGTGAGTGAGCAAAAAATCAAAATGCAGGTGTTTATAAAAGAGTTGTTTGGACTTTATTCATCACTCATTAGTTCTGCATGAACACAAGAATTATCTTTGCAGCTTTTCCAAAAAGTCATTTTGGACCTCAAATGTTCTACATTAACTATCAGTGGATGTTCAGCAATGGGTAGAATTGCTAAGAAGCAGATTTTCATTTACAATATCAAATTAACTTCAAGTGATTTACCATACACATGAAAAATCATAAGTCATTTGGCCTGTTGTCTTTGTCCCTTCTCTCCACTCACAGACATTTTACAGCAGTGATAGTTGCAGAGGCACTTACGAGGTAGATACCAGATGTCATCCCTACACTGATGACACTACGTAATAGACTTGGCCCAGCACCTCAGGAAATTAGATCACCATTGCAAGCTGACTTTGGGGTATTTCACAAGTTCCTGATGAGTAATAAATTAGTGTTAAATTTTGAGGAAAAGTTATAAAATTCTCCTTTTATTCCAAATTAAGATCATTAGTTCTAACTCTGCTTTTAGGTAATGCATATACTGATTTTTTTTTTTTAGCTACTAGATTTCTTTAAATAGCCTGTTATTTCCCCATCTAAATTACATTTTACCTGGCTTGAAGTAGTGAATGTCAACATGGAAATTATATCTGAATGTATTATCACTCAAGAATAATGATCACTGTCCATGTAATCACTAGAAACTGATTTCCTGAGCAAATTCAAATAAAAAGCTTCAGATCTAGAACTCACATATCTATTCATAGAGAGAGTATTCCTACTATCTGAAACCTATTATAGTTGTTTAAATATTTTTTAAGGTAATGCCCACTGCTACCAAGAATAGTTTTTCACAGTCTTAAAGATCTGTGCCATGTCTGGATAATCTGTGTTCTCCTTCGGATGTGGAGAATGATACACTTCAAACGTTCCTGATCTGTGAACAGGACTGCAGGATTTCTGTTTTCTCTTGTTTCATTTTCAGTGCAGTACATGCAGAGATTTCTGGTCTCTGCTTCCGAACTTCGTATGTCAAATTGGATGAGTAAAAGTTTCTAATGACTGTTCCTTTTGTGTTAAAGCAGTTTTTAATTGCTTTGCTGGACATGTTCATTAAAACTGGTTTTCTTGATACTGGCATATCTCTGTGTCGTATAGTACATGTTAATGACTTGTGTATGTTTAAATCAAAAGTACTCTCAGTTCATGGGGTATTTAAAAAAAGTACTGGTAAAATTACAGAAACTTTATGAATGCAGATAATTTTCTTTATTTTCAAGGAGAATTCTATCCCATGCAATTTTACAAAATAAAATTATTAATGTAAATACAGCACATTTTTTCTTAATCTTTTTGTTGGTAAACATTTTCTCTAGGTGCCTGATGATGTCAATTATTGCATTCACTAAACATATTTTAATTAAATTTGTGATGACAATTTTTTCTGTTGAATATTGAATTTGGTGGTTACAATTGCACTACCCAGGCAGGGAATATTTCCATACTTAACACAAAATTTCTTTTGAGTTTTTTTTTCATTATTTTAAAGAAATCATAATTTCATTACAATTTCATAAGAAGTAATAGCTTTAATAATTATGGAACTATCAAAAAAAATCATGGAAAACAAAGAAAGGAGTAAAAACATATAAAAGTAGCAGGCCAAAAAATCTACTCTGAGAATAAGGGGATAGTGGGTTGGCAAGACAAAAATCTATGAACTGGTATGAATAATTCCAGTTCAGAGGGATTTACTATCTCATTTATAATCCAAATTTTGTCTAGTCTCATCAAAGCTACAAAATAAAAATGAAAACTAAAAGGAATAATGACCCAAATAAAACTGAAAATTCCGCATATATCTTTACAGGAAAAGGGTAATAATAAATAAGCTGAAAGAGTAATAAGCCACAAATTTCTTAGTGGAATTACACCTTAATCATGCTGCAGGGAATATGGCAATACAGAACATATCTTCATTAGCAAGTAATGTATTATGAACAAGAATCCCCTTTTGGCACAATCACAGTAGTTATGTACAGGAGAAGGTTGAGAATTTCATTGAGAGTTGGACCTATATGTGGAGAGTGTAGAAAGAAACTACAGCACTGAAAAAACCTAACAAATGGGGAAAGGCTTTTTGTAAGCTGAGGTAGCAGAATACTGAAATATGAAATAATGAAATATCAGTGGGTACTGTTGATGCATATTCAAGGAGAAGTAAATTTTTTCTTAAGAAAAGAAGCTTTTCTTAAGCTTCTAAAATGTAAATGCCTTTAAAAACTGTTTTTAGACTCTCATGTCAGCCTGTGTCTTTTGCTGATCAATGCCATAGAAACAATGATTATAAAAGCAATAACATACACCTTTTTTTCTTTTTTTTTTCCCTTAGCTAAAATCACTCTGAAATTATTCTGTGGAAGTTTATTGGAGGGTCCTGTAATCTCAGCCTTGGGGAGGGGTCTTTAGGCAAGCAATGAGCTCAGGAAAAGAAAAGATAACACTATCCCACAGTGGATCAAGCATTTTCTGGGCTTCCACTGTCGCTCATTTTCACAAGATACCCATAGCCTTAGTCCAAACCTCAGTCTTCTGTGAGTATTTAAAAGTTGTACGCTACAGTTATCAAATCCTACTCACTGCAGGTTTGCTGTTATGGAAAGTATATTACCTGTGCCATCTAAGAGAATTAACTTCCACATTTGGTTTACGGTTTTCTTATGGAGGAAAGGGAATTGTTCTTTATTCTTAAGAAAAGGCATTAAGAGGACTAATTATGAAAGGTGTTCTGGCTATCCTTCTGATTAGCTGCCTGAAGAGTGCTGAGGAATAACAGGAGTATTTACAGGAGAGAATTTGAGGCAATCCTCTAATAGCTGTGACAGAAGATTACTTGGATGCAAGTGCCTAGTCAGAATATATTTTCTGTCTATTGCATGAGATCCAAATCAGTTCTTTCAAGAATCATTCATTTTCATAACATTCAGACTTTTAGAAATAGTTCACCAAGCACTGAATAAAAAGCTTTTTATAAGACTGACGAGGTTCATACCAGCTCTAAAGCTTTTATCACTAATTAAATAGACACATTGAAGGTTACCATGAATGATTGGGTCATTATTTTCTTCTCCACCGCACAGCTTTTTCTTTCTTTTCTCTTTTTCTTTTTTTTTCTTTTCTTCCTTTTCTATGGTTAAATACAGTGCTTCAGTATGATAGGTAAATTGTTGGGCATGTCAAATTTTGTTACCTTGACTTACTTTGCTACAAAAACTTACTTTATAACCTTTTGTTTCTGTTATTGCATCCCTCACCTTCATCTGGCAACTGTCACTAAAATAATTTTCCTTTGTCAGTGCTCAGATCATATCATTCCATGGCCCTGTAGCTCCCTCTTATCTTTTGAATCACAGCTATATGTTTTATCTCAACTGACAAGGCATTTTAGAAACAGCTTACATTTCCATTTTGGATAATAATTAGGTGCCTGATTCAAGTTTACTCTTCTCTGGGTCACCTTTCTCAGACGTAGTTGTTGTGAAGTTTTCATCTCATGATGAACTCAGTCCCCCAGAGCTGGGAGATGCAGACACACAAGGCTGTGTGCATCTTTACTGCGTGCTCTATCCTGTGCTTTATTATGTGAAGCAGAAAAAATTCAAAGAGTTGAAGTAAACCAGGATAAACTGTGTAGCTACTGATTTTGCCAATTCCTTAACTAACACTACTAGTGAAAAGGAAATATTTGTGGCAAGCAAAATTTAATGCTTTTCTTATTATGATGGCAACAAAAAAAAAGAGACCTTTCTAGTGCAACAAATTTTTTCAATTGAACAGTTGCAGCAGAGGTACAGCATTTTTTAATTGGGGGGGTAATAATCACTGTGTTGAAAAGAAGCATTTTACTTTTTTAGCTTCTCACCCATTTCAGTTTTGGGTTGTTTTTTTTTACTTAGCCCTTGCAACATGCAGCAGGAATTTTCAAGCAGTCATATTTTTCCTTGAAACAGCTAAAACCAGATCCATAGTTAGTTTTAATCTGTATGACAGTTTTGCCTGAAGATCTGACTGTGCATGCAACTCGCCCTAGTAATGATACTTAACACTGCTGTGCAGCCAAGCATATTGTTCCACCATTTCAGTCTAGTGTGATTTAACCTGCACTGAAAATAGTCTTGTGTTTTACCCATCCAAGCAAGCTCAGCAGTCACAGGAAGACATGAGCACTGTGCTCAGTTGATCATTTACCATCCCTCCCCCTGCCGCCTCAGCGCAGATTTCTTTCTTTACTGAACCAATCTTTTGGGTGTTTTATATTACCCCCCAAGATCTCATATCCTTTCATATTACTTTGTCTTGAAGAATGACTAGAGCTCCTTTGGACATAAACCTGTATTTAGTATTTGACAAAGCAACAGCCTAAACTAGAGACTGCTGAATTCCTTCTCTGAGGCTGCTTTGAGTATATCTGTCAGGAACTTTTGCTATTTGCCTTTTCTAAAAGGGGAAAAAGAAGACCCATATTTTCTTCATCTGAGAGATAGAAAACATTTGATGAAGTTTGCCCATGTTACAAATAGATAAGCAAAGAATCATTATAACAATCTCAGGATTAGACATTTTGGAAGCAATATCTAATCTTAGAAAATAAATGACAATGGAATCCAAGATGACACAGATGAATTGATTTTCATACAGTTATATCTGTGTGGGAATTTAGACAAGTGATAACATCAGAAGACAATTTCCAACTTTAAAAAATACTTTCCTTGATAGTAACACACTTCAGGTTTAGGAGTCAAGTGAGGTGAACCAGGCAGATGTAAGAGGGTTTTCTGTTGCTTTTTGGAGGTTGTTTTTCTTTCACTTTTTACAGTGTGGAACAATTCCAGAAGAAGTTTAAAAATAAAAATGAATTTGATAATCTTTTCCTATAGCATTTGAAATACTAGAGCAAACTATGGAAGAGCAAGCAAATTCTACCTTATAACTTGGAGAAGATTATGGAGAAAAAAAATCCCCACAAAGCAACTTTTAGTATTTACAGGAAAGGGAATTGTTATCCCATTAATTTAAAATTTAACCAGTCCAAGGATGGTTTCTTCTAGACTAAACAATGATAATTAATCACAATTCTAGCTGCTGTCCCCCAGTGCCCACTGGAAATTATTGCCACCACTGATCTGTCAGGAGCTTAGTTCATAAGCATTCCCTGTAATGCGCTTCAGGCAAGAACAGTCAGACAAGTTGGAACCACCAAAATTCACTGTTTAGGGAAGCCTGTCTGATTTTGGCCTGAAGCAAATGAAAGAGACTTGCTGTTGCCCTGGAAATCATGAAGAACTGGAAGTAATCACTTCCACTGGCACATCTGTGTCAACTAGGAACACATTTGTCCAGTGTTGGAATGGAGCTTGATTCTGCTTCTCTTGCTCTGACAAAGTAATCCCATATTATGCAAATATTTTCATAAATTGAGATAGCACTGTGTCTTTAGACATTTTGTTTGATAGCACAGTCATCGTTACGTAACTGCTATCATGTGAACTCTCCCAAAGATGTCACTTATTAGAAACTTGAATCACAATTTTGACCCTTCAGTACTAGGGTTAAAATTGTTAGACAGACATAAAAAAAAGGAAATCAGGGGAACTTTCAGATATTGGGGTGATAGTAGACTTCAGAAAGTGCATACAAATCCTCATTCAACTGGATTTCCACTTTTACTGGTAATATATGGTATAGGTTAAATAGATTAGTCTGACCAACCACAGATAAAGCAGAAAGCCCTGTGTCCTTCAGTTTGTGGCAGGACAAAGAATACTGTATATTACGAACTCCTTCAGTGGAGTCAGCTAAGATTTCCAGAACTTTAAGAGATTCCTGTTTTTTAAAGTAGAAAGACCTAGTCTATTTTTACTTCGTATTTTAATTAAATCATATTAATTGCATGGGGCATGGACATGAGAAAGACAATGAAACAGAGAAAATAATCAAGGTCCTGAGTAAACAGAAAATTTAAAGATCATAGAATATTGTCTCTTGGAAGAGATCTCAGGGAACTTGAGACAAGTCCAATCTCCTGCTCACAGCAGGGTCACATAAGTGACCATAGCAGATTGCTCAGGGTTTCATCTGGTCAGAACTTTGAAACCTCCAAATAGGGAGACTGCCCAAAGTGTCAGGGCCAATTCCACTACTGCCCTACTGTCCTTATGGGGCAAGAAATCACAGCCTTTTATCCAGACTGAACTTCTCTTTTTTCAGCTTGTGCCTGTTGCCTCTCTGGCTCCCTGCACAGCTGTGTAGAGTCCACCGTCTCCTCAGTGACATCCCCACTGGCACTGGGGTGCACTTAGACATCCCTAAAGCCAGCTCTGCTCTGGGCTGGCTGAGCCTTGCTACTCCAGATGGATGTCCATGCTCAGCTTCATGACTTTTTGGAACTGAGAGCATGGAGCTGAGATACTCCACCTCTCTCAGACTGTTTGGTCCAGCCTGATTTCCCCTAACATTAAACAGTTAAAAATCTTCTTAGGAGAAGTGGTGAGCACTGTGTTACTAAAAATGTATTACAGGATACCATTGGTCTATCGGCAAGGTGATCTGACAGCATAAGCAGCCATTACATGAAACCACAATAATTTTGTTTCAGGCAGTAACCTGCATTTGTATTTGTGATTTTTATTTAGAAATCTTTGGTTTTAGAAGAGGAAAAAGATCGACCTAATAGTAGAAAATTTATGCATCATAAGTTGATATAAGTCAACAAAGCTCTCTTTAATCCCATACATATATATAAACATATATATCTATATATATATTAGACAACATTTTAATGACGTTTGTAATAATGTGATATTTGATCAAACACAGGAGAGTGGAGGTATGAGGACAAGAAAATGTGCTACTATTTGATAGGTAGACAAGTGGATTGCATTTTTCTCCTGGTTTCTAATCTTAGATAATTGAAAGGGAAGTAAGAGCACTGCAATTGTTCATTTTTATGTACTCTTTCTCTCAATGAATAGATCTAAAAATATATACACTAAGAAAAGAATACAAGCTTGTTTACCATGTCCTCTAATTTCTTCATGTTCACTCTACCATGAAGACATTGAAAGGGATTCTTTTAATGCCTACTTTTAAAAGCAGGATGTGTTTTGGCATGAGAAGCGCATTTGAGAAACACAGTAAACTAAAACTGAAATGGGTTAAATTGTACCCTGAAATCCAATACTACTGACCTAATTAACAAGATGAATTAAGAATCATCAAGTACTCATCAAGAAGATTTTCCTTTTCATTAATCTCTCCAATCATGTAATCCTCTGAGTGCCAACCAAGTTCTTTGGTCACATCAAATATTATGAGAATAATTAAACCAAAGCAAGAATTGAAATTCTTTTAAGTATTCACTCATTCCAAAGTGATAAAACCTAGTAGAACCAATGTTTCACAGTAAATGGGCTTCCAAATTTCCTAATGAAACTTATGGGCCACAAACTCAATGTGTCCAAAATTCAATTTCCTCCACTACTCAGCAGAGACATTAGGACCTCCCATCTCATAGGGTTTTTACCTGTTCACTAAGACTATTCAAGTTCTCTAATATCTAAAGAATGTCTTACTGCCAGATCAAGATGTAATCTCTTTGCTGTAATCTTGTTATAAGTTACAATTATATTGGATATTCATATTCAGACTATATGTGTTCACTCTGTCTTTCATTCTCGTTTACAACAACCATATGTGAATTTCCAGGTTCCATAGGTTGCATGAAAAAAGCATTCTTTAGCCTCCTTCCAGAAACCAAATTTATTTAAAAAAAAAAATTCATCTGTGCACTCAAGAGGCCCAATATGCATATAAAATTTATGAAACAAATCAGGAGCTAATGTGAGAAAAACAAACCTTACAATGAGCTATTTCTTTCCTAATTTCTCAATCTTACTGTCTCACCCATGTCCAGTGAAAGACAGTGAGGTGTTCAAGTGCGTGCTTCCCCTCACACACATCCTCTCTTCATTTCAAGTGTCCCTGTTGGGCAACAGAATTTGTCCTAATATAAGAACACCAGGTCAGAATAAAGATATTAATTATGAAGGAAATGCATAATTAATGCATTCCAGAGATGGTGAGCTGCGATGATTGACATTGACTTCGGTACACATTGGTTTGCAAAAGGGTGTTTAAGGCTGCTACAGAGTAGGCCAATAGAGCAAACTGGTCTCCTGAGGTTGCAGGCAGTATTCCTGTGTGGATCCACCCCTTACAGGAATGTCTGCAGGGTATGTCCACCCTGAGCACTGTGAACACTTTTGGACCATTGAGTAACACCTCTAGGGTATGGTCACCTACAGAGATAAAATACTAAAACAGTCTCATCATAGAATCATTAAGGTTGGAAAAGACTTCCAAGATCACCAAGGCAAACCTTTGAATGATCACCACTATATCAACTAAACCACAGCAATAGGTGCCATATCAAGTAGTTTCTTAAACACCTTCAGAGATGGTGACTCTGTCAACTCCCTGGACAGCCTGTTCTGGTGCTTGACAACCCTTTCAATGAAGAAATTATTTCTGATATCCAGGCTACACCTCCTCCAGCACAACTTGAGGCCATTTCCACTTATCTCGTCACTTATGGCCTTGGAGAAAAGACAGATACCCACCTGGCTGCCATCTCCTTTCAGTCAGATGTACAGAGCAAGAAAGTTCCCCCAAGTCTTCTTTTCTCCAGACAAAACAACCTTAGCTCTCTCAGCTGCTCCTCACCAGACTTGTGCTCCAGACCCCTTCCCAGTTCCATTGCCCTTCCATGGACAAACTCCAGCACCTCAATGTCTTTCTTCAAGAGAGAGACACAAAACTGAGCACAGGATTTGAGATGCAGGGAAATAATCACTTCATTAGTGCTGGGTGGATCTTAGTCCATTTAAAAGTGAATTTAGGATAGGGTTAGGGTTAGGACATGAACTAACTAGGGTATTGTGCTTAATATTGTAACTTTCATGCATACACTAAGCTTGGGGCTTCTGTCTCGGCTCATCTAGTAAGTTTTATGTGATACTTTCCTCTGAGCAACAACAGAGGATTAAAGCATTTAGCAATTTCTCTGGGATGACTGAAAACTTTTAATTTCTTTTGACTCATTTTTAAATCTCTCAATATGTACTGACTTTTTATTAGCTCCAATACAGTTTCTTGTTTATGAATTTTTTGAAGACATACTTAATATTAAAAAAAAAAAGAAATAAATTATATAATTTATAATTAAAAATTTGCATGTGGGAGTATATATGTGTGTAATTCAACATGAATATGTATATGTGTATTTGTGTACCCATATAAAAGTGCTTTGTAACTGGAGCTTTATTTTTCAGCCAAATCAGAAATATCAGTCTTCTGAGTTTCATTCACCTTTTGCTTCTCCCCTGACCATAGATTAAAAGAATAAGAAATGGAGAAGATATATCAGTTCAAATACTTCGCACCCTTAAGACCAACACAGGATTGTTGCCTACACTATATCTTGTGCTTTCTCTTCTCTTTATAAATGTCTCAAGTGACAGAATTTGAATATTTCCATTGCAAATTTATTAAATAAATTTAAATCTATCACCAGAAAGTAGTTTTTCTCAGATATAGTATTTTTTCTCTCTTTAATAACAGTTTTATTCCTGATAAAACTCTCACAGATCGCTCTTACTCTCTAACTAGTAATATCTTTAAAATAATGTACTTCATACTAAGCAGGCTATGTTTTTTCACTTTTTAAATTTCCCATTTCTTCAAATCTTTTCTATTTATTCCTTTTAATATACCCTTGGTTTATATGAGTGTGAGTGAACAATTATACCAATTGAAGAAAATGGAAAAATTACCCAACTTAGTGCAACTGTAGGTTTGAATATTTTTTTTTCCAGTTTTCGTTCTAAGCCCTTGTATGATCCAGTTGAACAAATAATGCAAATTAGAAGTAGTATATACGTGAAATCCCACAAAAAGTATCTTCTATAACTCCCTCCTGGTATTTGTCTTTCAACTCTGTTCATTGTGACTCATTCTGATGTTAACATCTATTTACAATGTGGGAGCTTCGTCAATAACGTTTTTATCTACTCTCAGCATTCATCTCTGAAAAAATATGATCATAATTAAAAAATCTTCAATGGTTACAAATCTGATTTTATAGATTTATCTGTGTGGTTACTCAAATTTTAGTCAATTCTGAGTTAGTTTAGGGAGATATTTTCTTTAGTCTCATGAATTGCATGTTGCTAAATACTATTTTGCTGCTAAACATATGTTAAATAAATTAATCCTCTGTAGCCTTTAAACTCACAAATGATAACAATGTGGTTATCATTTTAGCAGGAAGCCAGAGTTTCTGTATTAATTTAACAGTACATGTCTCAGAAACTGCTGACTCCTGTCTGGACTTGTATGGTCTTGAGTTAATTCTAGGCTATGTACTCTGAAATAGCAAACATTTTACCTGTGACATGATCAATATGTGACTTTTTAGTGTTATTTTAGGGCTTTTTTTGTGATTGCAAAGTTTTACTCTAAAACTTATGGAAGCTATTGCAATGTTTACTGTGACTGTGTGGAACACTAGGGAAAGAACCATTAACAGATCATTTTGAAATTTGAAAAATCACCAGTAACATCTACTACCAATGAAAGAGTGCTTTGACAACCTTCCATAAAAACAGAAAAGAAGGATGAGTACAAAAGAAAAGGACCAATATTCAAAAATTTATGCAAATGCTTTTTAGTTGCATTTTAATAGAAATTAGAAATTAGAATTAATTACTAGTTTGTTTGGGATCCCCTACCCCCCTCCCCCAAAAATGTTGCTATCATAAATGTACTAATGTAACTCTACATTAGTACATTACATAAATTTTTCACCATGTTTTGAGGGTAAGACTATCAGAGGTGTCTCTAAATGTCCTAGGAAATGTAGGGGGAAAGAATATTTTTGTCCTAGTCATGAGAGAGGTTAACTAGGATAATAAGCTAAAATAACAGTACTGGAATTTCATCGTGCCTCTCTCCCTTGCCTGCCATAATGACAGCTGCAGAGACCCAGCTCTTGCCTCATTAGCAGTAGTCTCTGAAACCCCAAGTTTTCAGGACTCTGGCATAAATAAACTAGGCAGCAGGCCTGTGTCTGTTTTCCTGCCCTTGACTGTATGCTGTTCTCCACATCTGCTTACATTTTTTGTGCCAGCAGAGAACTCTAGGTATTTCTCATCCACTTCCTGACTCCCACCCTCTCCCTGCATTTTTGGCATTTTCTGAATTTTCTGTAAGGTTTGTCACTTGAAGCGCCATTCAGTGCTTATCAAAGCTCCTGAATTCATCCATATTCATCAGGTCTCCAGGTGACCACAGCTATTTTCTCGTCTGATCTTCCACTCTATCTCTCTATCTGTGCACTTGTTTTATTTGAATTTCCATCTTTGTGAAAAATTATCCTCCTGGCCCTTCTTTACTAATTTTATAGACTGAATAATAACTTTATTAATACTGTGGCGGAAACCATATCAACCTATGAAATCAACACATGCTTCCAAGGTAAATAAGCAGAGATTCCTTCTTGTTATGATATTACTGCTGGTAGGTTGTCCCTCTGTAGGACATAAGACATCAGTTCTTTCTTCTTCTCTAAGCATCTTCTTTGCCTTCAGAACTAAGAAGTCACAATTCGGAGAGAAGAATTAAAGAAGTGATTGCGGAATGCAAATGAAAAGATTTTGTATTTTAATAGAAAGAAAATCTGACTTTCCTATCTCTTGAACATCACTTTCTTTTAGAGTTTGTCTGGCTACATGGAAAACGTGACCATGAGTGCTATCTAACCCCAAATTGTGGTTGTCCATCTTGGCCACATGTTAGCATGAGACCTACATACAGAAAAATTCACTTCTAGTTCCTCCCTTCATCTGTTTCAGCCTTCTAGAAAGGAAAAAAAAAAAAGTGAACATGGATGATGAAGTAATGCACTACAGTGTGTTTCAGGAAAAACCTGTCAGAGAAATTAGAAGAATATCACACAAAGCAAATATTAGAGCATGGCCTACCTCAAGCTCTTGGACTGAAACCTGAGGAACATGGAACTGGTTATGAACATGCTCATTGTTCCATTTTTTTAGCATTACACTGAAAGCAAATGTTAGGGCAGATTTTTGTTAACATTACTACTTATACTTGCTTTTATCAAGAAGAACCCACATGAAAACAAACACTAGTTGACAACCAAAGGTTTTGGCCCATAAGCCCCTTATGAAACTGCACCTTGTTCCACTTTGAGCAGGTAGTGTGGGGGTTGGGTGGTTGGGAGGGTTTTTGTAGATGATTTTTGTCTATCACTAGCAAGTAGTGATAGATAAATGGCTGGTTAGCAGAGAGGCTGCTATTAGTAACAGAAAAAAGGTTTGTGCAATCTCTGCTCCAGAAGGTCTTAAGAAAGGAGGCAAAGCCAGGTTAATACACCTTGCTCTGCAGATAGAAGCAGAAAACAATTTTGGTTAGAAATGATCCTAAAAATACTTCAGCCCAAAAGTTACCCAAATACCTCCGGGCATGGCGACAGAACAAGAGCAAATGGCCTCAAGTTGCACATGGGTAGGTTTAGATTGGAGGTTACATTGAATATTAGGAAAAAATTTCTTCACTGAAAGAGTTTGCAAGCACTGAAACAGGCTCCCCAGGCAACAGGTGGAGCCAAGGTCCCTGGAAGTGTTCAAAAAACATGTGGATATGGCATTGAGGACTTGGTTAAATGGTGAACATGGTGGTGGTGTAGTGTTGATGGTTGAACTTGATGATCTTAAAAGACTTCTTTAATCTTAACATTTCTATGATTCTTTTTGATATAAATTGATGCTAGCCTTACCACCTAAAGAACTAAGAAGTTAAATTTGAACAAGAGTCATTATTTTGTTTTAAAGAAGATCTGGTTTCTTCCTTTATTTGAAAAACTGAAGATAGCAGGAGAACTTTCCTAGAAATTGTCTTTTTTTTTTTTTATTTCTTTGTTTCTTTGTCTGGGGTTTTTTTAAATTTTGGTTTTAATTATTAGAAACCTATTTCCTAATCAGAGCACAAAAAATATAATGAAATATTTACATTACTTTTCTCTCAATCAAGCTGTTAAAAAGAAGGAAAGAAAAATAAAATGTTAATTTTTTTATGTAAAGTAAGCATTTTGGTGAAAAATGCTATCTAGTTGATCTGCCTTGAGTGTTCCTAAAATTTAAGTGAAACATTTTTATTAGGCAATTATTTTCAGGAAAAATATATACATAATTAGGATTAAAACTTGACATTTTCAAATTCTTTTACATATTTATTTTTAATATTGTATTCCAGTGATACTGGAATCACATACACTATTTATTCAAAATGAAAAGATGAAAACATGCACTTCTTAACTGAGTCTTCAAAAGTTTACATGGCTTTTTACTGATCAGCAAAACAGGAAATATCTACTTTAAAAATATAAATCAACTGTTGCAATCAGAATATTTAGAAAGAGCTGCAGTACGACCAAAATGGTTCAGATTGCTTTATAGTATTTCAATATCCATAATCTTTTAGCCTGCTGTTGTCTTTGTTTTTACTAGTTCCAATCCATTCATTTTCAGCTGGTTTAAATTGGGTACTTAAATTAATGCATTGTCAATTTGCTCTTATGGCAGAATGAAATTAAAGTAGGAAACATAGATGTGTTGTAATGATAATATAGTTTTAAAGATGCTCCTGATTGCCAAAAATACACATTGTCACTAGCCAAATAAACTTAATGACACTCACAAAATGGTATTGGTGAAGGCTATTAACAAGATGTTCTCTTTAAAAATCAAATTGTTTTTCAAGAAGAAATTATATTATTGAATTTAAGTGGCTGAATGCACACCTATTACTTTTGCAAGTACTTTAGATAAGACAAATACAAGAACAAGATGTAATAGTAACAATTAGTAGCGCCAAATTCTCAAACGGTGGCTTCCTTGATATTTAAGTTTAAAGTTTTTGGGGTAAAAAACTGGAAAATAAGAAAACACATAGTGTTTAAATATTAATTTTATTAAATAGGGAGGAAATAAGTAGGCAAGAAACAAGAAGTCTGACATTTAAAGGGCCGAATTTTTTATCTCTGGGAAGCACTGCAGTATTTGACAACAGCTTGTCTGGTGGCCTCTTGCTCATGCCAAAAAGCTGCATGCACAGCTCCTGGTAGCCATGCTCAGGTATCAGCATATCAGATACCACTGCTTCTCATTGTGCCCATTTGTGTCAATACACAAAAAAACTATGCCTAGCTGAATTCTGTGACAACAAAGCAGTAAGACTGTGGTGCAAAAGTCCCAGAGTAGGAGGGACAAAACCAGCTGCATTCTTGGCAGGTCTGAACTTGTGCTCTTCAGTATGGAATTGTTACCTCACAAGCTATACAGCAAGTGGAGGGCTTTTTGCTCAAGAAGACCCTTTCTTTCTTCTTTTTAAATTTCTGGGGGTTATTCCCAGTATCTATTTGAAACCATTAGGATTATATACTTGGCTTTAAATTTTGCCCTTCCAAATTTTCTCTTCACCAGTATTTTAGAGCTCCTCACATATCTGTCAACTATAAGATATTTAGGCTGCCATTAAAATTTTCAAGTCTAGGGTTATAATTCAACTTTGTTTGAGTTAGAGATCATATATAGTAGAAAATTTTACAGGCTTATTTCTTTCTGAGAGCATAAGCATCTTCCTATGTCTACTGTATGCGAAGGTCACATTGTGCCCATTTGTGTCAATACACAAAAAAACTATGCCTAGCTGAATTCTGTGACAACAAAGCAGTAAGACTGTGGTGCAAAAGTCCCAGAGTAGGAGGGACAAAACCAGCTGCATTCTTGGCACTTCCTCTCTTTTGGTTCTGCTCCTACACACATACTTGAAAAATGCTGAAGGTGTCCCTTTGCACACATTTTAGGAGAGAGCCACCTGGTATCACCTTTTCGAACTCAGTCTCAATTCGCTGCAAAAGTATTTAAAAACATAACCCAAAGAATTTGAGATAATATTTTCAAATTCAGGCTGTAGTGTCCTACTTGAGAAATGTTGAAAGGTTGGGGATAGATGGGGTGACATCTGGACACAACATGCTTGGTAGCTGTAGTTCTGGCACCAACAGTGCAACAAGACGTTGTGTTGCTAAAATCAGTAAGTATGTGAACAAAACAAAACCCTGGAACCATGCTTTCAAAAAGCAGTTCAATAGGCACCTATCCTTTTTAACAGAATGGAAAATACTGTGTAACTGGTGTGGCTTTTTTTTTTTAGTAGCTCAGCTATGGATCTTATAATTTTTCTTCTCCTGCTTAGAGATGATGTACTCTTGCTGTAGTTTGCAAATCATTTATCTTTTAATGACACAGAGCACTATACACTCTTTTTCAAATTCAAATTTGCTTAATTCATTTAACTAGAGAGAAACATCTTCCTCTGGAGACTAGTGGAAGAGGCCACTTCCTTCCCATCAAACATTTTAATCATTATGATTGAGATTGTCACCAGTGCTTCCTGCTAAGAATGTGTCATTTTCCTACCTCAAAGTCTTTGTTACTTTAAAAAGCAATATTCCCATGGTCTTTTTACTGATGTGTTTTGGGGTGATTTTTATATATTGGGAAAAATCACTGGTTTGGCTGGAGTATGTGTATGCGTGCATGTGAGTGTTGGTATTACATATAAGCAGTTGCTTCCATACATTGGAGTAGAGAAAATATACTACAATAACTAGCAAGAATATACATATAAAAGAACATATATAAGTTTCTAAATGTAGTAAAGTTGGGGCAATTTTCTTGACATTTTCAAATTCTAGATAAATTGGTCTAAATCTTTTTGACCAACTGAGGCAGGAAAAAAACACATAAATTTAAGAAACTTCTGATACTACATAAATAACAAGAATCAGGGATGCTGGAAGACATTTCTTACTACGGACATTAAAATTCTTAATAGAAAGTCAAAAACTGATATTGCCCTTCAAATTTTTTTTTGCATTTCTTATTCTTCCCATGAGAAAAATATTTTTAACATTAGGTTGTCTTATAATTCCAGATCAATAGTACACATGCACATGACATCAAACTTCTAATCATGCCCAAACCGCATATAAAACTTTTAATTATATTTGTTCAATGTGGATCTATTCACAGCAGAGCAAGCATGAGATGGTCTGCAAAGATGAGTAAGACAAGTGGGACCCTATTTTATGACAAATTAAAGTGAATCTATCTGAAGCACTGTGCTTGAGTGCTGTAATAGCATGAGCTGACATTTCTAAATGACACAACCTATGTGGTTTCCAGTAGCATTTTATTCTTTTGAGTCAGATCTGGAAGAAGCAGAATGATTGCCTTGGGTATTACTCTGTACTTTGTGTCTTTTGGCCCAGAGCTGCTTGGTTTGATAGAAGTATAGGGATCTGCACTGCATTGCAGTTTGTGATGTGGATAGGCCCCAAAAGAATTTGGTTTATTTGTTCTACCAAACAGAGGTCAAGAGAAATCAAGATTGTTTGCCATAAATTTATGAGGCAGATAAATGCCAAAGAAGGGAACAAATCAGAACAGTTTAAGCTAAAGGACAGTGTTGGCACAAGAACAAGCTTGTTTAAACATCCTTGAATGAGTTTAGACTCCAAATGAGGGCAAATTTTCCAGCCAGCAATAAGGTCCAGAATAGCTTTCTGGCAGCTAAGATAAGTAGGCATACAGAATATTAGCTATTGTTAAGATGAAGTACAATCCATTTGTGAGACTGTTTTATGCAATCAGCTGAAACAAAAGAGAAAACACAAGCTCCAGAAGACTTCTTCAGTTGTCATATCACCTTCTCCCTTTCCCCTCCCAAATGACAGAGACATTAAACCCCATTCACCACACTTAACCATTAGCATCCAGCAGAATCTGGTCCTTGCAGCTCACTGCACTGACAGTGGAGAGAAAAAGTGATGTGCAGAAAGCTCCTCATTCACTAAAAGTTTGAATTTTCCCGAGCAAGTAGCCTCACTCTCTGCTTTTCATTTATAAATCACAGCAAGAATTAATACTTAAAATAAGTATCTAATCTCAGTGGTATCAAGTTTAGCGTTGTAAACATATTTTTGCTTTTTTTCTTCAACTCTTAAGGTTTTTTATGTGTTTAAAGTACAGTCTTGTTAAGAATTTGTCATGGTTTCAGACCTACTGCACTAAAGGCTCCTTAGTAGCTTAATAATGTCCAGAGAATTTTGAATAAATACAGGAAGGTGCTATTGAACATGTAAGTGATGTTTCATGGTTTTTTAGGTCTGTATCTTTTTCCTTATGTGGTGTCATGTGGAATAGCTTAAAAACAATATCTAATATGTTTGCAATATAAATCAATTTTCAATTATAAACATAAAAGACAACTTTAATAATATCTAAGTAGTCATTAGTACAGCACACACTAATGGAAGACTGTCAGATATTTCAACATAGCTAAGTTAAAAGACCTGAAAAGAAAATTCTTTGGACTGGAGAACCTGATGAAGCAGCAATTGTTTTGCAAGTCTGTAACTGATTCTCCCCAAATTCAAGGCAAGATTTTGCTGCCTGAGTCAGATAAATTATAAATAAATAATGACTGAAGTTCTGCTGGATAAGGAAACATTTCCAACTGTGAACGTTTAATCTCCAATTAAACTTTTAAGAGGAAAATTTTAAACCAGCATAGCGTTAAAAATAATAAAAGATAAAGGTCAGCATTTACCAGACTCATGTGCTTAGCTGCTTTACCCAGTGTACCTCTGCAGTATGTGTTCCTGTCCAGAATCACGACTTAAAAAGTCTTCACCTTCTCTGAATGATGGACTTGATGAGACACAAAATCTGAAGAGACACTAAGATTCTGAGCATCAGTAAAACCACTTCTCAGTTTTGTTGTTTTTCTTTCTGTGAGGAATCTACTAGCATTTCAGCATTCTTTGTCTGCAGTGTTTTCTTTGCTACTCACTACCCCTGCTGAGGCAACTCTGAATTTGTCTTGCGATACCATGAAGGCTGGTTTCCTAATTCAAAACATAGAGCTACATTTGCTTTAGAGTTACTGTGCTACACAACCCAGCTACTTAAGGGCATTGTGATTCCACCATGGGAAGACTATGCTGGCAGCACAGCGACACTGCTGAAATGTTTACAGCAGCTGAGGAGCTGGGGTAAGTGCAGAGCAGTATTTCCAGAAATAAAGATTGGGATATGATCAGATATGATCAGATATCTCAGAATTTTAATACTGCTCTCAGAGAAATGTCAATGCTAATGTGACTCTGCCCAGAATTGGGTGCATGAAGTGATGTGTCTCAAGTGGGAAAATGTATTTTGACTTCAGATCTCACACTCTGAATTTCTTACTACTATCTTTAACCAAAACAATACAGTATTATCTGGCCATGTTCCAGTAACATTGGAAATAGCTACAGGTGAAGATTTCCCAAGCCTCCCTCTAGACAAGAACTCATTTCCTTATTACTGCATAAGGAAAAGTTTGTAAAACCTTTGGGAGGACAAAAAAAAAAAAAAGTCTTGTTTTATCCAGATGGATCTTCCATCAGAATGAACATGCAGTGCACTTTTAAAACCATAGCCAACCATCAAGCAGGAAGTAAAGAATAGGCTCAGAGTATTGGTGCTTCATGAAACAGAAACAGCAAATAATGGAATTTACTTTACAGGTTTCCAAGATATGAAATGTAATTATCCAATGATAATTTGACTCTAACATAATATTAAATCTTGAAGCTGAAAATTAATTATTCCTTACAAGATGAACTTGAATCTAGGGGAAAAAGAAGGTGAGCTATAATCTAAAAAATTGCAATAATTATGCTCTTCTTGATATACTTTTGCAAATAGCTGTGAAAACTCTCTTGACTTCATTACCTTCATTGTAAGTAGCCAAATATATGAAGAATTTTTTTTCAGAATATTAATTACATTGGCATGTGTGGTACAATCTCAATACAGAGAAGATGCAGAATCACAGAATAGTAAACCAAGGCACTAAAATGTTAATTGAGCTTCCTGCTCTTACAAGTCAAATCCAAGGTGGCAGAAGAAATCAAAGTATCTTTCATAATTTTAAATGCTGTTTCTAAGACATCTAAGCCTAGAGGCTGTGCTTTGCCTTTAACTACTGACAGGCAGATGGCCAAATTCTTTCAGGACTCATTTCTTACTGTGGCTACCACCTTTGGGATGTAATTGACTCGCTTTGTCCTACATTCCTTTTGCATTAGTCTCACTCTGTCACCTATTAACATGGGTCAGTATCTACTTTATCATAGAAACTCTTTCTGGAAATACACAGTGTATTTACAGATGTATATAGACTTGCAGATATTCATATAAATTGTGGCAAAATTTAGACTTTTTCCTCCTTTTTTTAGTCTGCACACAACAGCTAGGAAAATGTGGAGGAACATTTTAATCTTCATTATATCAAAATAATACTGAAGTATTATTATAACTAAATTTGTAAGTTCATAAGCACACAGCCATTTTTTGTAGGGAAGCCAGAGTTCCTCATCCTTCTTGAACTGCTGTACTCACCACTCTGCCTCAAAGGAGCATATCACAGAGTTAGAAATGTCCACTCTTTTTTTTTTTTCAAATTTATGGCACTTAAGTGCATCCTAACTTTCTACTTTCTCCATGGGAAAGATGTAAGATTTAAATAGTCATCCTGATTCATTCTTCATGATTTCATCTTTCCTATTACCTGTGGGGCAGCAAAGAATAACAATCAGTTTCCATGAGTGATCCCTTTAGATCTAAGAATATTAAAGAGGGTATTTTGGGAGTAAAAAGCCAACCCTTTATGTCCAGGCATTGATTTTAGCCACACTCAGAACACTTCTTCAATTAAGCCCTATTTGAAAAGCGAACTTAGATCTGCATAGCACAAAGTATCCACTGCAGAATCTCTTGTTTGACCACTGATTTTATCCCAACAAAATTTAAACAAGGTGCCTTAATTAGAAATGTAGTCCTGTAAGGTGATATTATGGTAAGAGAAAGATCTTGCTGGAAGCTATATGAATAAGTTATAAATTCTTTAATATAGCAGCAGAGGAAGTATAAAATTACTACAATCTTCATGTATGTTCTTTTAAGAGAACCTGGGTCTAGGTTTGCAGAGTTTCTGAGCAGGAGTTTCAGTGTTAAAGGTTATTTACAAGGCTTTTGTCTTTTTCTTGCTAACTTAGGAATATATTTCTTTTCTATGAAGCTGCATTTTAAATATCGTAGTATATTTCAGCTTTCAATATTTAAAATGTTATTGTTTTGTGGAAAATCATGCACTTATTACAGTCATGTCAGCTTGCTCATAGTAGTCAATGCTAAGATATGTTGATTTATCCAATAGTTCTTTGCTGTGGGACTATCCCTGAAAGAAGGTTTAATTTAAAAGGAGAAGAAATCTTAATCCCAACTCAGTTGTATGTTTTTGCAAGGTCTGAATCTACAGTGTGGTAAGATATCACTACTTCAGTCTGAAGTGTAAAAACAAACTATGTCTTCTATTCAGTGAATAGATTTCCTATGAAATCCAATAACTGATTGATGGGGGGTGGTGAGGAGGGGTGTTGGCTTTTTTCTTTAGTTACAGAAATTAATTCAGCTTAACCACATACAAAACTGACAAAGACAAGACTCAAATGGTATTATTCTAAGTCTACTAGCAGGTGTTTTAAGAGCATATAGGTTTTAAGACCATTACTTTATCTTCCTCAAGCCATTTTGAACCATTGGCAAAATTTTATAGACTGCTATAACTTCTCAATTATATAGCACCTTAAAATCATTATTCTTAAGCTGTACTGGTGTCCCTGCTTTTTACCATCAAGCCACAACTACCAAGGTGGATGAGCAAGATTATTGTGGGAGATGCAAGGTTCTATGGACTAATAAAATGTGTGATCATTTATTTGGCACAATTCTGTAATGTCAGTGACAATTTCATTTGAACAGTTTGAGATTTCAGGTCATTAAATGATTGACACTAAAAACAACACCTGTGAGAGATGCTCAGTGATAGTATCTTTCCAAACTTTGAAACACATTCAAACATGTATTTGTAAAGAAAAAAAAAATTTAAAAGTGCACTTGAAAAAGTATAAAAATTTCTTCAGTACATATCTAAAAAACTTCCTTTTATTTTTACCATGACTGCGTTGGTATTTTTGGTAAGCTTGAGAGTTATTTTCCTCTGCTTGTACATGGAAGTCTCATGGTAGAACCATGATCATGAAGTAACTTCTGATTATAAATTTTATTCCTGCAAATATTTTGTCTCTCCTGTGAGACTTTCCATTCAATGGTAAGAAAGCAGCTAGCAGTGATGTTATTTGTTTGGAAATGAGCTGTGCAGGCTTCTCCAGATTTTGACTTCAAAACAGAAGTGTAAATGTTAGATGTGTTTGCTTTATATGTTTGGCTCTCCTTTGCTTCAGTCTTATACAGACTTCCTGTTTTCACTCCATTACAGTGACTGAAGAAAAAGTAATTTCTGACACTTCCATAAAAGTTTAAATAAATGTCTCTTAGAGACACCTCTGCTTCTCATAACTAAGAGAAAGTCTCTACCTTCAGCTTGTCTTTCAAGGTCTCATTTTCTCTCATCAAATTGTTCTATGGGTTCAAAAGCAACTCAACAGCAGCATTAATGTTTCCAAGAACTGAAATTTCTAATAGGTATACCTCTGATTTTAGGAATGCAAGGAACAAAATTTGGAGTTATTTTCCTTTTTTCTTTTCATTCCTCATAATGAGCACTGGAAATATACAGAAATACAAAATCATGCTATGAAAATGGGAAGTGAACTGTTCGGAACAGAAAGATGGTCTCTTAAACTGAGACAAAATCATAGTCCTATACATATCTCTTAACTGAGACATAAAATATGTTTCCAAGTGAAAAATGTGGAGATATTAGAGAGTCACTTCATGCTGCTAATTTCAAGTCCTATTTTCCCTTTTGGAAAGGTGAAGCAGCACATCTGGAGATTGCATAGACAGAGATGAGCAGGAGGACTAGCAAGGCAGTGTCAGGTGTGGGAGAACATGCCCCTGAGTTACAAAATGTTTCAGAGTTATCTTTTCAGTGTTGCTTTTGAGGTGCTTTTAGAAGCCTGGAATAGGATTAATTTTATAAGATACATATATAAGTAGTGTAATTCTGCATCTGAGCCTGCCACATGCTACCTTTAATTGAATAATAGAGAAAAACAGGTTTTCTGAGATGCAGTTCATCTCCTTCTACAGTAGATGTCTAAAATTCATAAAAAGGGAAGCTAAAGGTAATTAGTGTAGGTGAACACATTTATGCTATAAACTTCTAAAGCTAAGTGAGGTGAATCCCACATTCCCACCTTACATTTTTGGAAGCTTTATTTTCCTAAGTTTTTCAAGAAAAAAAGAGTTTTGAGAAATTATTTTGGTTTAGTCAAAACTCTAATTTCAGTAGAAACAAAATTGATGGAGAACTGGGGACTAGCTCTAAATGGCGCATGAAATCTATACCAAAAGACTGCTTTATATACATTTTAAAATTTTGATTAGTTGATCTTGAATTTAAAATAATTTACTTTAAACCCATGGAATCCTAGAATATTTTGCATGACTTAAAGGTCATCTAGTTCCAACTCCTACTCCATGAGCTGGTACACCTTCTACTAGATCAGACTTCTCCAAGCCCCATCCAGCCTGGTCATGAACATGTCCAGGAATGAGGCTTCCAGAACTTTTCTGGCAAATCTGTTCCAGTGCCTCACCATCCACAAGGTAAAGAATTTCTTCCAAATATCTAATCTAAGACTACCCTCTTCCCATTTAAGGCCATCACTTCTGGTCCTGTCACTACAAGACCTTGGATTTTTGTGTTTTACTGCGTAAATTTCCTGCAAATCCTCTCGAAACCACACTGAAAGTGGTTTACTACATACTTTGGAACTAAATTAAGTGATGTGTAGTTTCCCACTGGGATCATGGTTCTTTTATTTCTAGATAATGACAGTACACTGGCTCTTTGAAGGTATAAGGCGTCTTTTCTGCCACTTAGTGAACTTGTATAGCTGTCATCTACTGCTAGACATTCCAGTTCAAAGACCACAATGTTGCCATTCAATCTTGTTTTTCAAAGGTATTAAAAGCACACAACCTCAACATATTTGTTATAATCTTAATATATATATATATGTTTACTTGCATTTAGAAAACAGTTTTACTATTTGCCATTTTTGGTGAAGGTTTTCATGTTGATTTAAAATAAGATTCCAATTTAGTTCCTATTAAATTAAGTCTCCAAAACCTTACTGTTTTCAACAGTGCAGAAGCTGTACCCTAAATATCTCACTTCTTCCTGAGCTTTAACAGTGCTGTCCTTGTAACCTGGGCCAAAAACTTGCAATTCAGCTACTCTCTTTTTTAATATCTACTTTTACCTTAAATCATCTTAATTTGCTTTACAGCCAGTAGGAAGCTGGCTCATGGAATTCATAGCTCAGAGCAGTGACCAATTTAGACCGGTGACCAATTTAGATGTAGCTTCAGAAGAATAAATTTCACTTAAGAAGTGTCAGGCTGTGTTCACTAGAGGAATCCATGAGATTAGGTGAGATGTAAGTACCAATGTCATAGACCCCCACACTCAATTCAATTTTCTAAATAGGTATTTAGTTTCAACTGGGATGTCCCAAGGTATTCACCTGGTCTCCAGCTGCCAGTCCAGAATGGTGAAAATCTCTTTTACCTTGTCATATGTCAGCATCTTACAAATGGCTCAACTACTCTGTAGATCCCTAGATGGATATTTTAGATAACTGAATTGTACTCCTACTCTCATCTCTGTCAGATCTCTCCTACAAGACTGGCTTCAGCTCCATATTGAGATATCTATGTGTCTACATGCAGATGTGTCCGTGTGAAGTAGTCTAAATTGCAGCCATCAGCTGGGGTCAAATTTATCTAACACGACAAAGGTTGGAGGTAGATGTTCAGCTCATCTTGAAGTAGATATTAGGGCTCAAATCAATTGATTCAGCAGATTCATCTGCTGCAAGTTGAGGAATCTTGTTTGACCATTGCAAGCTGATCCAGAAATATCTGGTATCTTTCAGGTCCTGTGTCCCAACTGCCACTCTTGTGCAGGTGTACTGGATAGTCTAGCAAATGCACTCTGTCATCACTGGAAGACAATGTAGTGAAGTTTTTCTTCTGTGAATTCTTTTTCTGGGAGAAAACATATAAATCCCACTCTAATTTGTGCACTCAAAATTAGTTGGTAGGTATTATAATTTTGTGTTTTGTCCCTTAATGGCCTGACCATTTTTTAATTTCCTTTTAATATGCTTTTGTCATTGTTTATATTTATCTGCTCAGTGCAGTCAGATCAAGGCAGGATTTTTGAGTGCTCTTAGTTTATTTTTGAGCTGAGCTATGTTTCCTGCTCCAAGCTTTCTCTTAGTTGCCTTCAGAAGTGAGCTCCCAAACCTGAGATAATGCTAGCCACAGCAACAATGTCTTTTACTTCTGGGACACATTTCCTAATCGTGCTTTGAGCATGAGGTGACTGAGATGTAGTCACCTCATTAAATAGCTCCACAATCACAGCCTAAGTTTTGTCTGTGGGTCAGACAAAATGTCTGTCACCTGCAGTTTTACATCATTATTGTGTTCTACTTAGCACTGAAGTATAAACTACAAATGGGAGATGTGACCTCGCCACAATGAAAAAAAATGTGCCAGTACAGTAAGATTCCTGCTCTGAGTCTTTTCTCACACTGTTGGAAAACAGATTTCACATGAGAATCCCCTCATCATTAAATTAGATTAAACTTTGTAACTCCTTTTTAAAAAATGGCTGATCATGTGTGACCCTATGTGGTACCAGGTCATTGCCTCAGAGTTTATCAGAAGACAGACATTTTCTGCCAGGCACAGCTATCCTCAGCTCAGCCTGAATCAACACATTGTCTCCATCATACTATATTTCTTGAAAGTCATAGAATCATAGAATTATTTAGGTCAGAAGAGATCTTAAAAATTGTCAAGTTCAATCCCTTCCAACGTGGATAAGGGTATCTTCCACTGGGCCAGATTGCTCAGAGCCCCATACAGCCTAGCCTTGAACACGTCTAGGGAATAGGCTTCCACAATTTCCCTGGGAAACCTGTTCCAGTTTCTCACTACCCTCACAGCAAGGAATTTCTTACATAATCTAAGTCTAGTCTCCTTCAGTTTAAAGTCATCAGCCCTTGTCCATGCCCTTGTAAGAAGTCCCTTGTTAGATACTGGGACATGCTGTAAGTTCCTTTGCTTCTCCAGGCTTAAAGAAAGAAAGAAATAGAAAAGACAGTGGGGGGAGAAAGAGGGAGAGGCAGATAGATAAAGCAGACTATACCCATGGATACAGTGGAAGGTCACTGCTTCTTCTCCACCCTGGGACTCAGGAAGGGAAGAGGAAGGGCAGACATGGATCCCTTCTCTGTGGTGACCAGTGACAGGATATGAGGAAATTGACCTGAAGATGTGTCAGAGGAGGTTTATGTTGGATATTAGGAAAAGGGTCTTCACCCAAAGGGTGGTTGGGCACTGCAACAGGCTCCCCGGGGAAGTGGTCACAGCACTAACCTCACAGAGCTCAAGAAGCATTTGGAGAATGCTCTCAGGCATGGTGTGATCTTTAGGGATGGTCCTGTGCAGGGCTAGTAGCTGAAATTCATGGTCCTTGTGGGTGTCTTCCATCTCACCTTATTCTGTGCTTCTGTGATCCTTATTGTAGAGGGTCCCAAGGTTGGTCAAGACTTGTAAATATTTATAGATTTTCACAAACAAAGAAATTAATCCTACATATTTCTCTTATTCTGTTGGTTAAAGATTCCATCACTTCTAATGCTAATTAGTCCCATGCTGAGTTTTCCTCTTGTTTTGAGTCAGCAGTCTTCTTCAGTCCATGGGTTGTGGTTGGTGGTTGCACTCTGCCTCTGCCAGAATTACCTTTTATTGAGAGGGAGTTGATTTCAACACAGTTTCTGAATTGGCTTTCCTTGTGGTCCATAAATTCTGCATTCTTTTTGTTCATTATCAGTAATGCATCCTTTGCTCCCCTAGCTTTATTAACATTTTGATAATAGTGCCACCTTTATCTTATCTCAAGCTCCTGTCACAGTGGCTTAAAACAGTCCAAGTTCCATGGAGGCATACTTGAGGTTGCTGCAGTGGCTGCAGATGCAATCTGTCTCATAACTTGGGCTGGTCTTTGTTTGACTCCAATATGTGTATGAGCAGTTGCATCTTCACAATGTTTGTCACAGTGGGAATTTTTGTCTGTATGCGTTACCCAGGATGTGCCAGCCAGATATTGCCTCTGCTCAGCCCAGAGTTAGCACCATCCTGTCACTCCAGTCTATGCTTTTCTCATGGAAAAGTGGCCTCAACACTGTTTGAGAAAGGCAACAGTGCATTTTAAGTCCCTGGAGATGGGTCTTCAGTCTGCAGGACATTGACATGGTTCTGCAAGGGTACCTCAGGCTTCAGGAAAAGTCTTTTCCTCCTGTAGGTCCTTGAAATCTCAAAACAGATTTGTAGGGGGAAAAATTTCTAAAGCTTGTTGAAAATCTACTAGGACAACTAAACAGAAAGCTTTGGATTGATGCACAGTTTATTTTCTGACTGAAGCTTCTCCAGAACTGTGTGTTCCCCACTGTGCAAATTTATTACTCGCAGCCTTTGGGATTTGTTTGTTTCCCTTGCAGTTTATGCTGCTGACTATACTTCAGTTATGCCATCTGTTGTTCTTCTTTCCTCTTTCTTAGTGTTTCTTTTTCCCTGTGTCCTCATTCCAGGCTACATTAACTGCTCTGTGTCTCAAAGGATATTTAGGAACTTTCAGCTATACTCTGCTACTGTCAAGTGCCAGTGCTGGAGAACTCTGAGTTCCTTTTCACAACCTCCAAAAAGCATGAAATTGCTTCAAAATATAAATTATTTTTAGTCTTCTGGTGGGTATCTTCATCTATACTTGGTTCTTTCAGCTCTATTGCAAAATGTATGTAGGTTTCTTCTTTCTACCCCAAGGATAGATTTTCCTATCTCAGTATTGACAGTTTTTGAAAAAGAGGGAGTTTTTATCAGAGTTAGGATTTTTTAGTCCTTATTCACTGAAATAATCTAGTGCAAGAGAATTCTTAGCTTTTATTTTAAAACATATTTCCAGATCCTTTGTTTGAAAAGGTAGAGTGGAAGTTTTTGCCACAAATATATCCAGTATGAACATGGGCTGGAAGATTGGAACACTGAATCAATAACTGACAAGAAAAAATTTCTTAACTCTCACAATTTCTAAAGAAATAACGCAACTGAATAATTTAAAAAAATATTACAGATGTTTATTATCCACATTTTAAGGAATACAAATCTGTTCTCAGGTGTAAATTTTAAGGGAAAGCTGGAATAAAACTGAATTATTTCAATTTTTTGAGATTGAATTGGCATTACACCATGTATGCTCTATATTTAGTCTTAAATAGCTTGCTTTTTAAAGCAAGCCACAGTCACTTTAAACACTTGTGAGTGCATGGAGTGCTGGGACGCTGTGTTAGTGTGGTAATGTGCATTTACTCTATTGTTTGGACTCTTGTGTGTGCTTAGTATCTTATATCCTCTGTGCACAGCTTTATTTACCTCTATGCAGTAACTAGGGTGACTTCATGAATCATAGTTTAAGAGGGAGAACACACTAAGCTGCTTTAATAAGGAGATACTGAATAAAGAAGTACCTATTTTGTATATAGCTGCACAATAATAAATTTATGTTACAAATAAATACTCGGCAGTTTTGCAGAGTATCACATTTGTTTGCTTTCTTGCTTATAAACTATTATTTTATATTTAAACCCCAGTCTTCGGTGAGAGAACTCTTGGCACAAAAAGCCTGGCCCATTCATTCCTCTACTTCCTAAATGACACAAATAGCAACTGATAAATTGCAAAAGATTTGCTACCTGGGCAGAAAGAGAAATTATATGAAAGGATATAACATGTACTTGTGCTATTAAAAGGGTCTTGTTCTGTCATGTGGACTTTTTTAATGATTATTTGATTGGTTTTTATTGTAGAGGTGGAGACCACTGCCCTTGAAATAGCATTTTTCAGATGTTAAAACATATATGTTGAAATGAGTTCCCTCAGCAGAGGAGGTCAGCAAGCGTCTTAATGCAAGTATAAGAAAACTTGATCAGCTTAACATGTCATACTATTTACACTGACTATATAATGTAAGCTCTGCTACACTGCAAATTATTGTCTTCTACCTTTTGAATATGGCAAGGAGTTGATAAAGCCCTCTGAGGAATTTGCCACCCCTCTGCTTATCCATCTGTCCTACCATCTCTGGCTTTTGGAGAAACAGCTGTCTTTAAATATTATACAGTAATCTATGCCAAAGGAATGCATGCATTACTGGAGCTAGTATTGTCCTGTGCATCCTAAAAGTGATTAATTTTTAACAGGTTTCAAGAGATGCATTCATTTATCCAATAGGCTGAACAATAAGCATGGACTGTGGAAGGTAGATTACCTCCTGTTTTTTCAGTTGTTAAGTAGCTGATAAATCCTCATGGAAAAGTAAAATATTTATCCCACAATTTCTGTCAGTGCCACACAAAATCACAAATGCCATTCATAATGAAGAAATAGTAGCAATGTCATACTGTTTTGAGCAAATACACAGTGGATAAACTTCGAAGCTCAACAGTTTATTCCAATAGGAAAATTAGATTTTTTGAAAATTGAAACAATAATCCTGTTAGTATGCTACACCATACAAGCCATAGTATTTACATACTGCTGTTATTGAATCTGTGGTTTTCAGTTTTGTGGTTTAACAAGTAACAGGAGCTATGAAACACTGAAGAGAGAAAATAATTGCTCAAAATATGACATGTATAGTCACTTGAATGGGATTCACTATGTCTAAAGGTGGAACTTGACTACCTAACTTAGACAGTTGGGGATTTTATACAAAGTCAAGGTTACTTCCCATTACAGCCTTCATCCATCACTAGAGAATAACATGAATCTCCCACAGACCTTGAATCATGCTTTTGACCCTTGGGTAAATGCCTTAGGTGCACTAGGGCACCTTACATGCCATTACAGAGCTATCAGTTTATGAATGTTGATCTGGACAACCACAGTATAGATATCTGCACTTGACCTAGTCATCCTATTTTACTGTTCATGGAAGAAAGAAGACAAAAAAATATTAGGGCATGATTTGTATTACTGTGCTGTGAGCAGTGAACTGCCTGCTAAAATGCTTATTGCTCTTTGCTGTATGAGGAGCTTAGTGCTCAGCTCAGATGCAGATTTACACATGGTTAGATGAATCCCAGGCTTTTTTATGAATAAATGAAAAGTGCCTGTTGAAAATATTAAGGTATTGGCAATCTAGATCCCCTTCTTGATTTAAAAGGTAATCCAGAGAAACTCTAATCTCAGAAAGCTTTAGCTTCCTGGTCACTTTTAGAAAGAAACAGATCAATCCAATTACTCAATTGTATATGAAAAGATGTGATAACTTCCACTTATACTATTTACTGGGCCCTTATTTCATCCAAGTGGTTAGTGTGCTTGGATCCCTGAAGTGTGCTGCTATTCCTTTTGAAAGAAAATTAGCAGGCAGCCGACAAGAGAGTAGTAAATTACCTTAATCTCCTTTTAACTACAAATGTGCAGATCCTGCAGACAGGCATTGGTGAGTGGATTTTAATACTAGAGCAGCACAAACCTTGTGTGCACATTAGGAATTGAAAGGTAAAATTGCTCTTGCTTGGGCAAGACAGGCTTGGTTTTTTCTCAGCAAAAAAACCCATACTTTAGTACAGCTTTCTTATCTTGTTGTCAGTGGGATCCTTTCCTGGAAACTGTCAGTGTGATGGCTCTTCCTAATATGAATACTTAAATAATATTTTACTCTTGAAGCACTTAGTGACTGTACTGCTTTTGACTGGGAGAGAGTGAAATATATTCATGAGGCTATGATTTGTGCTGAATACAGTGCTGATAACACAGGAATGTTTTCATTACTGCTGAGCAGGGCTTACATAGAATCAAAACCTTTTCTGCTGCTCACCACACTCCACCAGCACAGAAGCTGAGGGCGCACAAGGAATTGGGAGGGACTCAGCTGGGACAGACAACCCCAACTGACCCAAGGAATTTCCCAAAATGTGTGACACCATGCTCAGCAATAAAACTGGGGAGAGAAGGCTTCAGGCTGGCATTGCTCTGGAGCTAGCTGGGCATATGTTGATTGGTGCAGAGCAATTATTTTATTTTGCATCATCCATTTTCCTTGTAGTTTCCTTTCCTTCCCCTCTTATTTATTTATTTATTTTCATTATTAACTGTCTTTATGATCTTGATCCATAAATTTTCTAATTTTTACTCTTCAAAATCTACCCCATCTTGTTGTGGGGGAGCAAACAAGTGGCTGTTCAGGGATTCATTGCTGCCATGCTTTAATCTCAGCTGGGAACTAAGTACCCGACAGCTGCTCACTCACTTCTTCCCTCCCCTGGTTAGAGGTGCAAGAGAATCAGGAAAAAAATATTAAAAGCCATGGGTTAATATACCAACAGTTTAAAACCAAATGCTATTACAATGTTAATACTACTACTGGTAATATTTGCAAGGAAAAGGAGAGAGAGAGGAAAGTAAAGCACAAGAGGATTGAATGATGCACAATACAGTTCACCACCTGTCAACTGATGCCCCATCATATCCAGCAGTGATCAGTGCCTTCTGACCCACTGTCCCCAGTTTATAAGGTGAGCATGACATTCTGTAGTGTGCAATATGAATTTGGCCTTTTTGGGTCAGCTGTCCCTCCCAGGCTCCTTCCCACCTTCCTGTGCCTTCTCTCGCTGGCAGGTTACTGAAAAGTCCCTGATATATGGTAATCACCACTCAGTGTGTTATCATCATTATTCCTATACTGAATCCAAAACACAGCTCAGTACCAGCTACCAGGAAAAAACCTAACTCTATCCCATCCAGCCATAGTCTGGACAGCTGACTACTGGAATTAAACAGTGACATAGATCCTAAGTTATTGGTTGGTTTAAAACAAGTCATATTCACAGAAGTCACTCCAATTAATTCCCTAATTTGAAACAGAGCATTAGATTTATTTGCTCTGTTAGTTTGTTCAGATTATGAGTATCTCTGGAGTAAAACCATGTTTTATACAGCATTGAATACACATAAAACAAATAATTAATGTGTTCTGATTTGTTCCTTGGCCATCAGGTTTACCTGTTTCACTAGTAAACCACTGTCTTGGGATGATTATTTACTATGTTGGCCAGAAAGTTTAAATATGATATTTTCAGTGAGATTAGACCGATTCACTGGGGTGGTCAAGGAATAATTAAAAAAAAAAAAAAGCAACATCAGGGGAATTTCAGGAAGATTTCAATTGAAATTCCAGGTAGATTCCTGAAAATGCCTAGTCTGATTTTCTGCTGCATATTCCCAGCAGACCTAGAGTTAAGAGCTTCAAGAGGCTTTGGGATAATATATCTGGTAGCTGCTTTAGCCTAATGTATACTATTACATGAACTTCGCAGAATGTCAGCTGGCTGCTTTCTAGCTTAGTTGTGTCCTAATACACCAGCTCAGCAATTCATTCAAATTATCCCTTTAAGGAAAAAGGGCATGGATAAAATTGTACACTGCTAATTTAGCCATTTTTTTTTCTCAAAAGCTACACAGAACTTAAAGGGATAAAATAATTAGATGTAAATTAACATTCATATTTACATATAGTTAATTAGAATACTTTGTTTTATGTTCCTAATTTATTTTTGACATCATAACCTTTTAAAAGCCTGTCTAAAAATGCTGGAAACCTAATAATAACATTCATTAGAATATAACAATTTTTTATTTTTTTATTTACTCATACCTTGATTGTTAGGCTGACTGGTACATTTATATTATACATATCTTTGATAGCCATTCTATTTAAATATAGAAATATTAATTAGCAAAGTGCTTGCAAAACATAGGATAAAGAGAGTTTAGACAAGTCCTGTAAAATATGGAGTCTGTGACTCCAGACATTAAATAAATGTTAAAAAAGTTGTACATTAAATAAAAATGTACTTCAAAATATTGTAAATATAAACAACAGAAAATTTCGTGTCTGTTACTTTTATTGTGAGTCTTTTTTTTTTTTTTTTTCTGGAATTTTCATTCTGTCTAAGCTTCTTTTCACCATATTCAAGTGGCTACTGAACTCATGCAAATCCATTTTACACTTCATGACCAAGAGAAGGGTGTGACCTAGTCATAGTCTCTGCAATGGATTCCTACACGTAACACTACACTAATGTGATTTTCACTCAGACCCAAATAATCCCAGACAGAAATACTGGACACTACATCACAGAGGCAATATTCTTTTTTATTTTACATGTTAGCAGGTATGGAAATGTTATACTAATAAGTCAATGAAAGGATAGGCTGTTCCTTTTGTCCCCATGAATCAAGAGGTCATTCATTTCAGTCTTAGTAATCTAGAAATGAATTATGATCTCAAATAAACATTTATGAGTTTACTATGCAAATATTTTAGGCCCTTAAATCATCACTATTAATTGCATTTTACTTAATAAAAGCAATGTCTCTGCATGTTTTCAAAAAATAGAAAATGTTATCTTCTTCATATGTTGTGTATCACACCCAATGAATGAAAAAATGAATGAATGGAAAAAGGACAAAAACAATAAAATACAAGAAAAGTAAAAATTATCATTATAGTTACATGTTTATGAAGCCACTACATTTTAGGAGGTACAAAAATGTTCATCTCATTCATCATTTAAAAATATTCATAATATTAAAAGAGTGCAAGAAAAGCCATGTTGATGACAATAATGTTTCAGTATTTACTTTGATAACTGTCTCTGTGAGATACTGAGGTGGGGATTATTTTTTTAATTTGTTATCTGGTCTAACAATATTCAGGGAGGGTAAATAATATGATTAAGTTGGGGTTTTTGACAGTGATGACACTTTGACAAGGGATTTTGTCTTTAAAGATTAAAATAGTGATCACAATGGCCTCATGGAATATGCACCTTGTCAAATAAATGTGGGTTCTTATTGCAGAATAAGTTTGGTTGATAATGGCAGCAGATAACTGCATTGACATAATGCAGTTATACTTCTCTAAAGCAGTTTTTCTTGTCTTCCTTCTGGTGAAGATACTGCTATGCAAAATCAATGAAGCTTAAATATCAGCTATGAAAGATGTTATAGAAAGTAATTACAAATGAAGTATCAGTGTCAACAGGATGCATAATCAGATGACTCTGAAAAGTTAGTTCTTGCTTTTCAACCTCTTCATCAATTATCTGATTGAATTTGCTGATCATGGATAATTAGTGAGCAAGAAATAATGGGCAAAGACGGACTCAACTAAATTATATTGCTGAAGGAAATTACTTTTCTTTGGACAGCACATGTTTAACAAAGCCAAATGAAAGGGCATGCAGCAAGGAACAAAGTGTGTAGCTCACGCTTTCAGGATGAGAAATGGCATCCTGGTGTTCAGAAAACTGTCAGACTTAGAGGAAATAATATATAAGTGAACATGAGCTCCCTGAGCAACACTACAAGCTAAGTAGGAGAACATGTTTTTAAATGCATATACTGGAAAAATATTAAATAGAAGTGAGGAGGCTGTATTTGTGTACAACACTTGAAAGACTTTTTATACCATGCCTACATGCATTTTTGGTGATTGCTTTTAAAAAAGATATTGATATATTAAAATAATTTAGAGGAAAATTGCAAGAGAAGGTAAAGATTTGGGAAACTAGCAAAATATACCCAAGATAAGAGTTGTCTACAAGTTCATATGTGGGAAAAATCGATTCTGATAGGAGACAGAGCTTGAACACATTAAAAAAGCTTATGATTGAAAAACAGATAATTCAGAAGACAAACAAGAATCACCTCTTAAAATCATAGATTCATGTAATCATTGAGATTGGAAGGGACCTCTAGAGGTTATCTAGACTGCTTTCCTGCTCAGAGTGGTACTAACTTTAAATTAAGATCACTTTGAGCAAGGCCTTGAACAATCAAATTTGAATGTCCCTGAGGGTAAAGGTTTCTCAGGCTTGTTAAGCATCCTCTTCCAGCCCCGACCCATTTACTCTCAAATTTTTTTCTTATAACCAATTGAAAATTTCCATGGCTTATAGCCATTCCTTCTCATCTCTAGATTGTGTAGCATTGAGTGGAGTCTGGCTCCATAATATTTTTTATTTCTTCTACGTAATAAAAAGAGAATTTAGCTACATATTTAACACTACCATAACTGAAAATTAAATGTCATTTGGTGAAAAGAAAATGCTTCTCTTTTGTAAGTGATATGGATGGGATATCCAAGAGGTTGAGGGTTCATATAAATCCAAGGCCTGATGCAGGAGTTGCTGGATGAAATTCTGTGATTCCTACAACTTAATTTAACTAAATTAAGTTTTGATATACTGTAAAAGTTCATGCTAGACAATGAACTCATGATGCTATGAAGTCAATCAATTGCAAAAATAGTCTGGTTGAGTAATTAACAGAATTAAAATATTTCTGGATAGCAAGGGAATAAAGTCCTTCCCTGTCCTATTAGTGATGCTCTTCATTTTCCCAACGTTGCTGAGCTAGTAGTTTCACTATTGATTTGGACTCTTATTTAGTAGCCTTGGTACTGGTATTTACAATCTTATGGAGATTAAATTATAGGCTTGGAGCATAACGTTGAGATGGTACTTACCTTCCTATATATGTCAATAGGACCGACATTCATACCTTTTCTAGACATGGAATACTCTTTTTAATCAGTGAAGAGAAAAAAAAATATTTCGAATTTAAAAAAAAATCATGGACCAGAAGTTCAGGTTAATTTTGGTGAGATTAATTTTGCCTCAAAGTTCTTTCTCCTATCTACTAATCAGGAAAAAGAATATAGGTGAATGATTCAGGATCTGATATGGTACTCATCTAAGTAAGTAGCTTAAATTGTGTGAGATGGGTTCTGAGAAAGACTGTGTAAGAAAATAAATATTCATGAAGAAAAAATACACATAAACCCTGAATTCTCAATTTACAAACTTAAACTTTATATGATTGTTCCCTCCTAAAAAGAGCAACAATGATGATGAAAGGACTAAAGAGCATGACATATGAGGGGTGGCTGAGGATACAGGTTTGTTCAGCCCAGAGAGGAGACTGAGAGGTCACCTCTTTGCCGACTATCACAAGATGATGAGTGGAGTGGGAGGTGTTATTTTTTCTGGTGTTGGGTGATAGGCCACAAGGGTAAGGCTAAAAACTGTGTCAGGAAGAGTTCAAATAGGACATAAGGAAAAAGTTCTTCCCTGAAAGTATGAACAACAATGAGAAAAAGCTCCCCAGGTAAGTTGTCATGGCCCCTAGCCTCTCACTGCTCAAGATGTTTTTGGGCAACACTCTCAGACATATGGTTTAACTTTTACATTTCACTGTGTGGAGTTTTGAATTGTACTTGATAACTCTTGTGTCCTTTCCAGCTCAGGATTTTCCATGATCCCATTAATCTAATCTTTCGTGATCATGTATTTGGATAGATTGACATTTCAGCTGCTATTTATATTTCATGGCCCACAGTGACATTTTGAATTGAGACTCAGCTAGTGCATGTACAGAATTGTACTTCTTCAGGTTTTTGATCATAATTTTATGTATATGCTGGTAATTATCACTCTGAGTATTTCAGTATTTCTATTTAAAGACAGAATCAACCCTTTCACTCATTTGATACATTTTCGCAAATGTTGATTCAGTTTTGCTGGGGTTTAGTGGGAGATCAACTTCTGCTTCAAATGCCTACCTTAACTAAATATGTCCCTTATTTTCTAGAATAATATCTTTAGTCCTATATGTTTCTGAGATTAAAGCTGACCTCTTCACTGGTACTTAACATTTATATAAGGTAGTGAATTTGGGATTTGTTCTGTGTTTGATTAATATTTTTGAGGTTTTTCTTGTTTAAAAAAAGGCTGCCTCATAAATATTCTGTTTCATGGACCTACAAACCAATATTTACATTTACAGTCTGTAATTAAATTCTTCCTTTCAAAAACCTTGCATGTTGCAGATCAATAACTTACCCATGTATCTTTCCCAACATGAAGATAATAGAGTATTAAAGTTTTTTAAAGTTGTAGTTTAATCAACATAGAAATCCATAGAAAACAATGGGCTTTTTACTTCCATAGAAATGGAAGTAAAAAGCCCATTGTTTACATTTAAGGACTCATTTAATGTGATTTTTTTATTGTGTACTCGATTTCCAAGGATTATCCTTTAAAACTAATACAGTTCAAGAATAATACAGTTATGGATCATGGTTTATATACAATTAACTGTGAGCATTCATCAAAATTTAGTAAGTACAGTCAATAACTTGAAATTATAATAGGCAACAGTTTAAAACATAGATTTTTTAATAAATATTTAGATCATTGTGCAATTAAGTTTTCACTGTTTTCACTATAAGTGTAAAACATATTGTATCTAGGTAGCACACATATATATAAAATAGCAGCATTGCTAAGATTCACCTCAAATATGCAAAACCAAAGATTAAAAACCGAGCTTTAACCATCAAAATGTATAAAAGATTGTAATTGAACAACCAACTTTCTCTTCTCTGGACATGCCCAATGCACCTTTTCTTTAACTTTCTGTTTTCTTAGAAGCACTACGCTAAAAGTGGAGATGTTAACCATTGTATTTGTGGGGTGCCCTGATGAAGAAAGGAATAATGAATCTGACTCCATGTTCTCAGAAGACTAATTTATTATTTTATTATACTATATTACATTAAAGAATATTAAACTATACTATACTAAAGAATACAGAAAGAATACTTACTGAATGCTAAAAAGATAATAATGAAAACTCGTGACTCTCTCCAGAGTCTCGACACAGCTTGGCACTGATTGGCCAATGAGTGAAAACAACTCACCTGCATCCAATGAAACAATTACCTGTTGGATAAACAATCTCCAAACACATTCCAGATGAGCAAAACTCAGGAGAAGCAAATGACATAATAGTTGTTTTCCTCTTTCTCTGAGGCTTCCCAGGAGAAAAATCCTGGGTGAAGGAATTTTTCAGAGAATGCGAATGCCACAGTTAATTTTACTAGAAAGGGTATTACTACTAAATTGCAACTCTTTCTTGCATTCCAAGAGAAGACAATAATGAATTAAAAAATATTTTTGTGGAAAGTACCCTGCTGTTACTTCTGTCTGCTTTCCTGTTTCCAGTGTATGATGATGACTGGTTCTTACCTTCTGTCTCTCTTTGCATATTAGAGGCCCCCTCTGTATTTCCATATTGTCTGATTCTGGTGCACCCTTTCATGATATTTACTGCATGTTCTCCCTTCGCTGTCCTCTGCCCTGAACTTTGAGACAGAGAATGGGACTATGTTAACTGGGGTGTTGAAAGGCATCACTTGCCTCTCCAGGCAGAATAATCAAAACATTTGTGTACCCTTGGTATTTCAGAGCCTGTGCCAAAGTATCAGAGTTCTGACACACTGTCTACCACCTCCCAATTGGACTGTGTCTGCAGGTGGCAGGTACAGTTCCAGAAGCTTTGCATACTATATAATTAAGTCCTGGGTAGACCATGGAAATAGTCTTTTGGGACTGTGATTACGTATATTTCTGTTGCAGTTATTATAGTTTATACTTGCAAGATATAGCTCAAATGTTGAATTGGTATCTTTTTACTGAAATGTATTAAGAAAGCAGATGACTGAAACATCTGTCTGGCAATATTCATGCAAATTCATCACTGGGCATTTAAATACACACCTTATCTTCAAAAATTTTCTTTGTTCTGCCTAAACTTTACCTGATTTAACAAAGAATTTATTGTTAAAGCAAGTAGAAGTGTACTCAAACAAAGGTACTTCTGCAAGTATATCAGCGCACTGGGTCTTTTTCACTTTCATGAGTAACTTCACAATTAAATAGCTTTAGTGCATTCTATTACATGGACCAGAATGGTCACCAGTCTGTCCTGTACAACACCTTGCATACTGTACAGTCCTGAATGTTTGTAACACTGCCAATTAATTTGTAATTACAATATTTAACAAAGGGTTATTTTTCCAGCTGGAGGCCAAGTTATTCCCTATTCCCTATCCTCCCTAAAGCCACTACCATCATGTCTCTCGAGCCAGTATCACGAGATCTTTATCATCTCAAAGCAATGTTAAAAATAAGCAGATGGGATAGCCCCCAGACAAGATATTTTAATATTTTGTCTTGAGGATAGCATCTCCTAGTAGTGCAACTGCCCTCCTAATATTGGACTTTGGCATCAACACAACAGAAACCCACTCCCAATGTGGAGTATTTTCTGTTCGCCCTTGTTAGAGGTCTTTTGTTTGCCTCCTTTATTCAGTGTTTCATCATGACAACTGAGAGTGGCATTTCAAAAGCTAAGAGGACTTTACATAACAGGACCCCTATTGTCATTCTTCATTTCCTTTCAATTTGGGCACATTTGCTGCATTTTCGTTATGTAGGAGATCATGCTGCATGTCAGCACACAAAGTCTCTTCCTTCCTGCTGGCAAGGTACATGAAGAGTAAGTCTCAGGGCCAGAGAGTTATTCTTGCACAGAACACAGAAATGCCTTTTATTAATGGAGCCTAAAAGTCTGTGCCAAAAACTAGCTTGACATGAACAAAGGACGAAACTAAACAAAAGCTTATGAATTTTGTCATATAAAATATTCATTGTGACAACAATGCAACAATGCAATCATATAGAGAAGATGCAAAAGAAAGGTAACTGACTACATTAACCAGCACAACAGACCTACAACTATAATAGAAGTTTGGGGCTCACGTCTCATCCATCACCTCTTAAACATGTTGAGAAAAGGGAACTTAGATATGGAGAAAATTTTGAAGAAATACTTCTGAGAAGAGGAAGATTATTAAACTTCTACATTTCTCTGCAGATTCTGTCTTTATGATGTAAAGACCTCCATGACCACCAGTTTGATGCTCTAACAAGACTAAAAATGGGAAGCACATAGTAGTGCTGAACTAATTGAAGCCCTGCTGAGAGTCCTATGGGATCTACTTTGCCCTTGCTGCACTTGTGAATTCCTTTATATTCTTCTGCTTCTTCTTCACTAGGAAAAAAATTGACTGTTTAACCAGCAGCACAGGAGTAGGTGGATTCTGTCTAACTATAAGAAGAAATAAGCCCAAACAGAGTATCTCAGATTGAGGAAAATGGAGGAGGAACCAAAGTATAAAGGCAAAATCTGTTGTCAAGGCCTTGATAGTCTGAAAATATAAACATAAATACATATATTCTTCTATGTCTTCTGTATTTCCTTTTGCCCCTCATTTTCTTTTTGAATTTGCCTTTGACTGTCTTGCCAATTAGGAAAGGTAAATCTGAGCAGCAGAACTATCATATTCTTACCTGATAAAATGATAGAAAGTATGACAGAAATCCACATCCTCTAAAGAGAATTTTGATATATTTTGATTTTATTGATCTTCACAGCCATCTCAACATGCTCAATATTGCCTTCTAATCACTTTCTTTGTCTGATCAACCTAACACATGTACACTTTGTAATTTTCCAAACTTTCATAAATGCACACGTACGCTTGCCATCTCAACCAGAAATATCAATCATATTAAATATAAACATGTCTGTTTAATGTGGTAGTAAAATAGGATCACATTTTTGATAGTATGGTCTACCAATACCTGTGATCGCCATATTACCAAAAATTGTATTCACATATGAGAAGTCCCTAATCAAAAATAATTTGTGCCTACTTTCCTTGATGGCACCAAAGTACTGACCAAGGAGTGAATCACAAAATAATAGATTGCTTTGGGTTGGAAGGGACCTTAAAGATCATCTGTTTCCAAGCACTCCTGCCACAGGCAGCAACAGATTCCACTAGACCAGGTTGCTCAGTTCTCCATCCAACCTGGCCTTGAACATTTCCGGGTATGGGGCAGTCACAGCTTCCCTGGGCAACCTGTGCCAATGTCTCAACACCATCACAGTAAAAATGTCTTCAGAATATGTAATCTAAAATTATCCTCTTTCAGTTTAAAGCCATTTCCTATTGTCCTGTCACAGCCTTCATAAAAAATCCCTCTTCAGCCTTCTTGAAGAGAAGCAATAGAGTGAGGCATGTGTTTTCTTCCTATCCATTAGATATATAGGAGCATTCCTTAGTAAGGCAAGTTTCTTTGTATTGATACATGTACTGGGATTTTTCCAGGTTATTTATAAAAATGGTCAGGCAAGTATAACCTGGCCCTGAAGCAGTGGATTAAAGATCTTATTGCTTAAGGATTTTAGATTACAAAAGGAATTTTGGTGTATAAGTAAAACTCTGAATATACCCAATATAACCAAAATAGTTTGTGGCCCCAAACTAAATAGCCTGTAGTTCCCACAAAACTCTCTACACGCTGTTTCTAGATGATCTTCAGTAAATTTCAAAAAATAGGTAGAGAAAAGCAGTAGATAAATCTAGCTTGTCCCAATCAATTTTTTATATTTTTGGGGTGGTTTTTTTTAATTGTTTGGGGTTTTTTTATTTTACTTTACTTTATTTCTTTAATAGTCAAGTCCAAGTCAGCCATTGACCTCAGATAAATGCTGGCTAACAAAACTGCAAATATCCAGGTAACACATCGTTATTTTTTTCTAATTAACTACAACATATTCAGTAGTCTCACTTTTCATTCAGAGTTTTACAATAAAAAGAGTTATTTTTCTATTTGAAATTTAAGCACATAGACATGTATAATTAATGGAGATGCTTGGATTTCATTTAAAGAAAAGGGTTCAGGCGTTTCAATGGACTAGTACTGAACTATGTATTTTCAAGTGCATCCCAAAATCTCAAAAAGGAAAACAAGCGGCAAAGAAAGCTAGGAAGTATTTTTTTTTAAATTTTTAATAGACATATATTGTAATATTTATTATCAATATATTTTATGTATATTATATATATTTTTAAGACTGATCATTGAAAAATATTATCAATCCTTTCATGTAGTACATGAAACAAAATTTAAGACCTTGTAAAACATGTCCTCCTCTCTTTAACTTCTGTTTTTTGTAAATCATGACATTTTTCTTAGATGCTGCAAATCTGTGTATCTCTTCTTTTACTTTCTTCACTGATTATCTGACTATGGAAATTATTTGGAATTGTTTATCTCTGCCTCACTCTAATTAAATCTTCAAACATCTCTTTTAAAAAATCTGATTTGTGCTGGTATACATAAAAAACTGAAAAGTTTGGAAATAGCTGTTTGAAAAACAGTGTGTCATTATATATGCTCCTACACAACTCTGCTTTTACCTCTATTATTTGCCTCAACAGGGTTTTTTTTGGTCCAACTGTGTTACCTTAGTTTAGATTCCTGCTCAGATTCTCTCTGAACCCAGTTTCATTTTTTTCTCAACATTTTGGTGTTGCATGCTGTTTTTCCACTAAAGCTTTTTTTAACTGAATCAATATGGCAGCAATCTGCTTTACCCTTCAATAACCACTATGTTTATAAATACTGAAAAACCAAATCAGAATGAGGAGAAGAACCTTTCCCCATTTTATTAATTATGCTGCTTTCAGTGGTGTTTTATTTCTACAGCAGTGATAAAATTTTCAAATGCAGGAGTACTGTCAACTTAAAAGAACTGCGTTTTGTGAAGACATTTCATTTTATAGATAAATTTCTAAGTCTGGGAAAAAACCTCTGGTGGATTTACAATTCATTCAAACTTATTTTTCCACCATCCTTGGTTGCTAATACATTCTTCCAAGCAATTTATATGCAAATATCTATTGATACAAAGGAGAGTGAATGAGGAAAACAGACAAGCTACACCACATACATTACAGTATATTTCCTTAAAAGTACTCCTTTCAGCAAAAACAGTAGAAAGAAATAGCAGCATCAGTGTCTTTGATGTGGGACCTGTTGCTCTGTTTCCACATCACTGCATTAGAGAACAAACTAGGGGACACGTAGAGCATTTGGTCGGGTGAGCTCTGGTATCTTTGTGTGCTTGTACAAGTTGTCAAGCCACGTTTGGTCAGTCTACACAGCAACTGTGGTGACCTGCAAGAACCACATTGTCCCTACAGGCTGCATAACCCCTAATGTAATTAGCTTTAGGGTTAGCCAATGCAATTTCTACTTAGTGCCTGAGCTAGTTTTGATCTAGCTTACACTGCTGCAATCACACTTCTGATTGCTGCAGGCTCACAGCTCTTCATTCTCATTGCACAAGGTAAAATGCTGAAGAGGTCACTTAAAGCAGTGGGATACAGGGGAAGAGAAACCTCTAAGGTTTGATTCTCAGGAGAAATATAGGAAAGAGATGAGAGCGAGGCTTTGGAATTTCAAAGAATCACATAATATTATGAGTTAGAAGGGACTCACATATCTCAAGCCCACTGCTTCAGTGAATAGCCTACATGGGGATCAAACCCCCAGTCCTGGTGTTATTGGCACTGTGCACTAACCAACAGAGGTAAGGTGTCAATACACACAAGTTACTTACACATCTGTGTCATGTCTGTGCACATAAGATCGAAATATGCAACTCTATATACTAAAATGAGCTGTGCTTCATGAATGAAGAATGAAGAAGAAACACTGACCAATTTCCTCAGGGAAAAAAAAAATCAAAAATAAAGGTAATATTCCACATTTTGTCAGCTTTGAGAACTGTAGTACATAGTCAGCTTTGCATATACTGTTGTTGAATCTGCAATGAAAAAGACTTGTTTTTTGTTATTTTTTTTTCTCCTTTGCCCAACTGGGGAGGGAAATGATGGAGCAGCTTTGGTGGGCACCTGGCATCTGGCCAGGTTCAACCCACAGGGCACTACACTTTACGTAAGGTCACCCACTTCACAGACTTTTCATAAAAGAAAAAACTTTTAAACATTCATCCTGCCTTTAATGTATAAAAGGAATGTGAACTTTACAAACAGAATGAAAAAATTGGTTTGGGTTAGACAAATACAGGCCAGCTTAGTTGCTCAGGCTTCCTTACATGCCCAGCCTTTAGCTTCCATCCTGAAAGGCTTGAGCCAGGTGTTCCCAGTTTCCTAAGTCACAGCATCCACCCCTGTGCAGATGGAAGTCTGGAATACTGCCTGTTGCCTACCTTTAAAAACAGGAATTCAATCTGTACATGTGGTAAGTTGAATTACAGTCTACTTCTTGTCTCATCTCCGTTGATTTTAACAGGAGATTGCACATGTGCATGCTGGCAGCTACTGCTTCAAGAATCAAAGCTTTGATCCCTATTGTAGGTTTTGTGTTAACCTCTGCCTTCTGAAATGTCTGCTCCCCCATGCTACTTCTTTTTCCTCAGAGTCCTAACATCTTCAATCATTTACATAAGTAGTTCCTCCTCCTCCATCTGTCCTTCTGGAACTAATGGTTTGCTAAAAATTTTTTACTCTATATCTTTGTGAGATTAGCAGCTCAGAAAAAAAAGAATGCAGATTTTGCCAGATACATGACATTTTATCACATATCACTTTGATAAAGATTTTTACCACATCTGGCAGTTCAGAATATGCAGGAATATTTCTGCTGAAATTGAGCAAATTCAGTTCCAATCATACTTAGGCACAGGAAAACAATAGGCATGAAACTCCTGTTCTGTTCATTAGCTAAATATGAAAAGTGTGCATCTCAATTTCTCTGTAATTAATACAGACTAAAATGATTCACATAAAGTTAGTGGAACAGATTATTTTTTTCAATAATTATGTCTTTAAATATATATTTTACCATTATCATCTGCTTTTTAAGGAAACCAAACATATCAGGCAAAAAGAAAATAAAATTATAATGAAAAACTATTGGAAAGTTTCAAACAAATAACTCAGGTTGCAGAACAGAACCTGTATATCTAAAACATTTTTAATTGCTAATGTAAATATCAGACTTGCTGTTCGCAAATAGATATATCCCAACATAAATGTTAAAAGATTTGCCACATTAATAGCTCCAAATGCATCAATAAGCTCATTAGGTGGATCAGAAACTTTCATTTTGCCATCAGTCTTTATTAGTTGCAGTTGAGTTCTGGTATTGAATCACAGTAGATTAGTTCAGCTCAGGTCATAAGTATTTACATGCCTATTTTGTCATGTAGATAGAATAATCCACTTGCAAAAATTCAAAAACATGCTTACAGGAGAGGTTAAAAAACCCAACTGTTTTACATAACACATTTTAAGCACAAATTACTTCATAAACTACTGCAGACTCCAGACTACTGTAATATTTTCTATTTATCCTTTTCTAATAAATATAATATGACACAGATAATTACAAGAAATGCAGTCAGGAACCCTGCCCAAAATTATCCTGTTTAAGAATAGAAAAAAGTATAGACTAACATTAATGAAAGAAAGATTTTGGCTGAGAACTGCTTCAGGAAGGAAGCCCAAATACATACACCTGTCATCCTGTTGCTGTATTGGAAGTTAGAGCCATGTAAGTGGCTGACTGAAAGTTTTACATATTTACTTCCTGGAGTCATTGTTTCTGTTCAATAGCTACTCCCAGTACCTGAAAATAAATATCACCATCATTAGACATGGAAACAAATGTCACCTTCATTAGTTTTTCCTCAGGGTTACAGTCTTCTTAGCATTGAACAGGCTGCTTCTGTTCTGGTTTCAGGGTACTGAGATCTGCACATAACAATATTGCCTTAGAACCTCCACACCATTATGGATAAGTAGAAAAGACTGATCTCTACAAATTAAATATTGAAGGTGAATTTTTTTGATTGAATTAATATAAAATTATTTTTCAATGCATTATTAATTCAGTAAGAAGGTTTGGATGATGTTATATTACTTTGGTTTTTAGGCTGTCAGTCCAGGGTACACAAAAGGCCTATTTTTATTTCAAGTTAATAAAATATTTTATTGACACATGAATACCACAGATAAAGAAAAGATGACTTACACAATTTTTCTGGTAGTATTAAACCATTAGGTATTTTTCTTTAATGAAGTGGACAGGCACAACTTACACTGGATCTCACCAGTGGAATAACAGGTTAGTTCATTAATGGAAGATCTCCAAGTAAAGGACACAACAGCTGAAATCCTGGCCCAGAAAAGGAACAGATACTAAATGAAGTTAAGATTCTTTTTGGTCAGTTTTCTCCACAGTTGCCACTGTCTTTGTAATAAAAAAATAAGGAAAATACTTTCCAAAACAACTGTTTAATTAACAAAGGAGTTTTTGCAAAAGATGATTAATTCTAATGATACCTGATCAAATTCTTTTCTGAGTATATGTATGTTGTCCTCACACATTTGAATTGACCTTTTTTAATCATGCTCTCATTTTTCTTCTTTTTGTAAACAACAGTGTTACAGTATTTTCATGCATAATTTGTTTTCTATCTGCATTTTGAGTGCAATGACTGTCTTCCTGTCTGTCATCTGTCTGTTCATTCCTTTTAGCATCTGTGCAAGTAAAGGTACAGTTTTCCATCAGATGATACAGTAAGAAGATAAATACTGCAGGTGATGTGGCATTTGTGTGTATCTCTTCATTCTGCTAACAAAATCCAACATTTTATAGGAGATCTTGTACTTTCAAAGGCGTGAGAATACTGTGCAACTGTTTCAGACTCTGATGCAATCACTGAGGTCAGTGACATTCAGACAAGAAGTCCATTGAACACAGTGAATAAGTTTGCAAGAGTTCTGTTATCAATAGGACAATGATAAGGTTGGTAAGCAAAAAATTGGAAAGTCAGGGATATAGGAAGGATATCACTCAGAAGCAAAGCCTGATTAATGGTTAATGACAAATATAAAGCAAAACCCCTCAGGTCCATGAAAAGCAGTAAATATGAAATATTATTTTTTCAAGCATAATATTTGCAAGGTTACTGCAGAAAATGGGAGCTGTCTTATGGGTGTTTGGTCCTGCCTCCTCTTTTGAAATGCAAACTGTTTCATAAGCATTGCTTGAGTGTGTTTGTGCAAAAAGCTGCTTTCTGCAATTCTTACCAGCACAATTAAAGTCTGTTCAGAAAATTTGTTATTCAAAGTAGACAATATTATTGTCTACTTTGAATAAACCACACTCTGTGTGTTTTGCTTTGTTTTGTTTCTCTGTTGTTTTGGGTTGTTGGTCTTGATTGTTGTTGATTTAATTTTGAGAAAAAGTAAATTTTCTAGCAACTATAAGGTATAACCAAAGATATATCACATCTTTCCTTTGTACCTGAGAAGGTAGACAGAGAGTTCCAGCCTTCTTGCTCTGCAGATCCCATGACATGCTGTAGGTCTGCATACCACAAACATGAGCTAGAAAAACAGCAAAAAGCATTTTCTCTTGAAGCCTGTAGATAATTATTCATTTTCTGCAATGTACTAATTGAGAAGTGATTGAGAAGTTACTATGATCAGTTGAGAATATTGAGTTGAGTTGAACACTGAGAGATATTAGTTGTTTAACAAAAGTAAATTTTATATAGAATGAATTACACAATCAAAATACTGTTTGTTTAGTATGCAGTTTGCCTTAGCATGAGTAAGTTGGTTTGGTGAAGCCTTAGGCTGCAAGCTGAGAACTTACACCTAGATATGCTTTTCGCTGGAATAGATTATAGGAATAGATTTTCAAAGTAACTTTCCTAGTACTAGTACAGTGATTTACTTTGTCTTTAGTATGAGAAAACATTGGAAACTCACTGATGGTTTGGTTGTTGACAAGTAGTGTTTAGCCCAAACCCAGAGCTTTTCTAGTTTCCGTGTTCTACCTACCAGCAGGTGCAGCGGCAGTGCAAACAAGACACTACAACTGCCAGCAGAAGATGTAACTCCACAAGATGAGAACAGTGGACAACTTGCCTGCACAGACAAATTGAAACAGTCCAACAAGTTGTTAAAAGATCCCAAAATCACCATTAGAACAAGAAAAGCACGCAAGACATGGGAAGAGTCAGTGAGAGGTGGGTGCAGAATTCATATGGGTAAAATTGCCTGGGGATGTTTTTGCGCTCAGTCACTCTCTGGAGGCACCCAGCTTGAGCTGACCTGCTGCTGCAGTGCTCTATTATTTATTTTTATAAATCCAATGCCTGAGACTCTGCTGTAGGAAATTTAAGGTCAAACCCAAAGGGGAACCATGTCCATGAGTGAGTGTGCATGTGAGCAAGGAGTTAGCTCACTGGAGCCTCCTGCTGCACAGGGACTCTGGTCTCAGCAGCTAAAGTTTCAAGTGATGTGTGTGTGACTTCTTGAATGGATGCTCAGGCAGCAGCTTCTCCTTTAAAGAGTGAATCAGGTGCCAGGTGAATGTGTGTGTATCTATATATTTAATTGGAATGCTCCATCAAATTTTACTCCACCAGCCAAGCATACTAAGATAATTTTCTCTTAATCATGCATAACGTACTATTTCTATGCATTGTATTATTTACTATTAATGAATTCTATTTCATTTCAAAATGCAAACATATTTAAATTCATAATGAAATATAATTATTGCAATTCCTGTGCAGTGACCTTCCACATAGTGATCCTAGCACGTACTAAATAATGATTTTAACCTCAGAAGAACTTCTGTCAAGTACTAAGCAGAGAGAAGACAAGTGACTTGTTCAAGTTCATACAGAAATAGAAAGCTAAGAATAGATATCCAGGAATAGAATTCATGGGACAGAGTAACAGCTCTAATTGAAGCTGAAACTTGGCCTTTACTCTTCCAAACAGGTTTAGTTTTGTGGTTGACAAGAATTATTGATTTCATCTGTTTGTTCATGCTAGTAAGAAAATATGTCATATTTGAAAACCCTCCTCTATTTAAGTTGATGGAATAGTAAACTGAAGAGGGAAGTGTGACTGCATGTCAGTTTTATGAAGCAAGCTCTAGGTAGCCAGGGTGTGTGGTAGGGTTGTAATATCAATGAGCCCAACAAAAAGTCCAAAATATCATATAGTATACTGAATACCATCTAAGAAATAGCATGAAATTACTGTAAATAAGACTAACTCTTACTTTTTCTTATGCTGCTTTAAAATTATTTATATTTCCTTCTGTGTTAATGAGATCAGATTTATAAAAGTTGAGATAAACCTGGAAAGGGAAATGAAGGGGTGTTGTTTAGTTAGATGTGCTATTCACATCAGGGGAAAAAGCACACAAGAATGCAATAGAACAGGGTGAGAAGCAATTTTTTTCAGTGAGATGATTTCAACAGGTAACCAACAATCCTGAGGATAGATGGCTCACTCCAGATGCTTTTGAGATCATTAACTCTTCCCTGAATTTGCTCGGCACACAGATTCTATTAAGTTTCATTTAAAAATTCACTCTTAAAATTTTAACAAAAGTAATAATGATTTTAGCATCTCATGTTAGGAACTTCACAGACATGGAACACGGTCAGTCTTTGTCCTGGGAACCTATAAACCACTTGCAGCTGGTGATGCTCAACCAATGCAGCAAGCAACTTGCATGTACATTAGGGATGTGAGAACCAGTAGAGGATGATACAGACAAAGTGACAGTCTAGGAAGATTATCTATGAAGCAGACTTCATGAATAGAAGGAAAACTGTAGCTGACAGAACCAGAGCGTGGTGCAGCAAAGAGAGACAGATTATAACAAACTGGAAATTTTCATTTCTATATGCAGTTATTATTTTACACACACACATAGCTAGGCTATAAGGACAAGCAAGGGGTCAAAGGCATAGCTCAGACACTGATATTCCCCCATTGATGAGAAAAGGAATTACTTACAAGAGCTTGCTTAAGCAGGACCCTCACTTTACTACCCCGTTTCACCAGACAGCAGATTTCTAGACCTTATAATCCAAATAAGTTTTAGAAAGGGAAACTGAAACAATTAAGAGTCATCACACGTCACTACTTACTCTACATGTGGAAGAAGAGCCATTATTTAGTCAACATTTTCTAACTTCCTCTCTATGTTTCTGCAAGTACATTTCCAAATGGCTACAGAAGGATTTTAGCGTGGTTTAGGGAATTTGTATATTTTTAGTGCTGCTGTTGATAAGAATTGCATAAATACTGCACTTTCCCTGCAAATAGCTAGAAGGTCGATCAGAACCTTTTAAACTACACATGTGAATTAAAAGGGCATTAGTACATCACAAATTATTTTGGTTTATATTCTGCAGAGACTTCCCATATTTATGCAATATTCAAACTATAAACCTTTTAAGAACCTATCAAAATGGAAAAACTATTAAAACTAACTAAACTAAAAAAATCATTTTCCAAACAGAAAAGACCTCTGGTAAATAAGTTCTCTGAAGAATTAAGATGATTTTTTTTTCTCAGAAAGTCACTTTATTTTAAAATAATCCAAGGCCTTCTAATGCCTGACCATTCAATTGAGAGATTAGAGAACAATTAGAGAGTTGCTTTCATGTTATGAATTCAGTGTCAAGAACAAAACTATCTCTTTAATGAATTAAATTAAAAGTTGTGCAACCAAAGAAAAACTTTCATTTCACTTATTACACAGCAGGTACTCTAGCCAGCTCAAAAAAAAGCAGAAGTAGAACAGTGTACCTTTTGCTTCAGATATCTGCCTCACAACAGATTTCTTATTTATCTTTGAGTATTAAATATAAAACAGTAATTCAGCATTTGTGATCATTTCTTGTTAATACTTTAAAAAAAATTCATCTATGAGGTTTAGGAATTATCTTAAAATCATCCTAAGGTAACAGATTCTTTCTTGCTGTATAAAAAACAGTTGTTGCATATCACGACCATTAGAAAATTTGAGATTGAAATAATAATATGAAAGAAACCACGAATAAATGAAAGAAATCTCATTGATATGGGTCTTGAAAGTTTTAGATAAGCTGTCTTTCTAAGGAAGTTGGCATCTTTTCTCAGGTTCATTTCCAGCAAAGACATTTCCTCAAATTTATTTTTTTTAAATGTCAGTTTTGAGATTTTGTCCCTCTGGTCAGTGACGTGAAAAATGACCTAGCCTAGGACAATCGGTTCTTTGTTTAGTCAAAAGTATTCAAGAATCATGAAATTATAACTAGTACTTATTGACCTTAACAGTATCTATTTATAACAATAAATAAAAGAAAATGAGTCAGTATTGGTAACAATGTGAGAGAAGAGTGAAATGCAAGACCTCTTCTTAAACTGTTCGTCAAATTTCTGAAAAAGGATACTGGGTTGAGCAATTCTGTGACGCATTCAGGATACAGCAAACCCACTCTTTACAAATAAATGATTAATGGGATGTAACACATATGTACAGAACAGAACAGGGTGTTTTGATTATGTCAATTCAACTAGTGCAGGTAGGGGTAATTAGAAATTAATTTAAGTAATTTTTAATTTTCTTGGAACTGTTTCATAAGGTTATAGATCACCTATTTTTGGCCACTGAAAGAGTTTTCAGCTTGACTGAAAGAATTTTATGCTGTTTTTTTTTTCTATTTAAAAGAATTAGTTTGTTGTTACATAGACAAATATAATGGAAAATGTGACCATTTGTTGAGTTGTCTCTCCAAACACTATTCCAGTGTGGCATAAAGGAGGAGCTGATCTCCATTTTACAATCCAGAATGTACAAGTCTTCCATAGGCCTAGTATCCTATTATGCATTTACATAGTAGCCCCATGTAGATGTCCTGGATACCTAGGAAAATAAAATAAATTCTCACCTGTGCATCTGCCCTTGAAGTTTGTGTATCTTAGTCACATTTAAATCCTTTTAAATGAACAATAAATCTAAGTAGCTTAATCTTGTATGGAATACCAGTTCAGTTTCAATTTCTAAAATATCCACTGCAATTTTGTTTTATTATCTGCTGCTTTATGTTGAATTGTTCCTAATTATCTGAAAGAGATGACTTTGTTTTAGCTAGGAAACTCTCAAGAAATGTTTTTTAAAATCCTGTTAGTTCATTATTTTTGGTTTTACTTCCTGCACAATTTTCAGGGCTTCACATTCTGTCTCTATACTAATCATCATTTGTGAAAAAAATGGCATGTTTTACAATTGCTACTCTACATTTCTTGTTTTGTTTGGTAAGGGTTTTCACTCTCTTTGGGAGTGTTATGCATCTCTGTCATCTGAATGGATGTTCCAAAGCTGCCTCCTCAGCTTGACTGGTCTCTGATTTGTTCTTCAGCTTTACTGTCACTACATGACATCTGCCTCCATGTCAGGACCCAGGACATCCCTCTGGCTGTCCTGAGCAGCCAAGACCCTTGCCAGGGGTCTCAGAGACCCTGGCACAGAGCCCAAAATGCCTCTGTGGGTTTGATTATGGCCCGTGGAGCAAATACCAACTTTCTATGAAGATCAGCAAGCCACAAGAGTTTAAATAGAATATTAGTGAAGTTATCACAGGGTGAAATATGCATTTTGGGATTTTGGTACAGGGGGGTTATGGAGACAAGATGGAGGGAACTGGGTGTGTCCAGCCTTTCTCCTTCTTCTTCTTAGCCTCCATCTTCTGTGGTGATGTTGGCACTTGGGGATTGGTTTAGAGTAGAAGTTCACTGTCTAACATAGGTGATGGGTATTGGGGAGTAATTGTAAATATTGTACACGTAGTTTGTAGTATAAAGACACAACACCACCCCGGGGGCAGGCAGAGTGCCTGTGGCTGCCCTGCTGAGCAGATCTCTGCTGGGCAGAAAGAAAATTTTTTAGATAAGAATTAATAAACGACCTTGAGACCGAGAGATGAAGAGCTCTGACTCCTTCTTTAAGCGCCGGGCTGGGAAAAGAGACTTTGGAACTTTTCTCGGGGTCACTCTGACAAACTAATGATCCCGACACCTCCAAAGATTTGCTACTGTCTTCACTTATGTCTCTTTTAGGACTTTCACTGTCTGCTCTTTCAAGTACATTATTTTCCTTGGTAAATATACCTTTCCAGTCATCATAGAAATATCAATGATTTATGTACTAATGTACTGATAAAGTTTTCCTAGAGACTCTGACACAACTTTCTAACAAATAAAGTGGATGATCTGACAATAAAGATCTGATTTCAAATATTATCTCTGAAATAAAAGTTGGAGACTAGTTTTTACAGACTTGGATCCAAAGCACCTAACTTTATCAAACTGAGTAAAGATGGACGACCAACCTCTCTGTAGTGGGAACAGAAATAAGGCTGGGAGAATGGAACTGAGTGCTGTGGGAAGTGAGCCATTACTCTGCACATCTGCAGTCAAGTGGTCTCCTTAAAATTTTCTCCTTATTCCTGGTGTTCTACCTCAACAGTAAAATATTTTACAGTTTATTAGACTCCTGTTTCTCTTCAGAGACAAAGGATATCCCAGGGCTTTTTAATGCAATATCAACAATATCAATGCAATGTCTTTTTAATGCAATATCAACATTTCCTCTTGGGAGAAGACACCATTTTCCCTCCCTCAAGTAAACAGCACTTGAAATCAGTTCTGATTAGTGTTCTCCCTATTTCATCCAGAATCAATTAGTGAAGGATATTGAACCTGTGAATTACCTGTCATCCAAAGCATCATGGTGTGTTTACAAAAGCAAGTGGACTATATTATAAGAATATTTTATATGAAAATGGAGCTACTTATTAATGTGGTATTTTTCCTAGAGCATACTAGTACAAACATTATCCTGGAAATGAACTGTACAGTTATTTCTCCTTGCAGTTTAAGCTTTGATTTCCATCCCATCATCACTACCACCTCTTCAAAATGCCACTAGAATACAGAATAATTTCACTGCAGCTTCAAGAGTATTTCGCAGCAGAAAAATTATTTTGAGATTACTGGAAAAGAAGAATTTTAAGATGTCTAGTCAGAAAAGAGGAATTTTAAGATGTCAGTCTCTTTTCCAATCTGACTCTCCACATAGTATCTATCACTTCATGGAAGAAGGGCAATTGCATCAAGCTTTAAAAGGTGTCTGTAATGCAGTGAAACAATGCCAGTTTAGGGATAGACTTTTCTTATGGGCAAGGAGCAGGATACTGAGGCTACCTTTAAAACCCCATTTGTCTGGCTGCACAGAGTTCTGTTTGAATGTTCTGCAGCCAAACTTTATGATCAGACAGGGCAGAAAAAAAAGGATAAATGGGTAGAGAAATTTTAACAGGAAGAAATTGAACACTCGGGAGAAGATGTGTACTTTGATTTTCTGTTTATCAGTCTCAAAAAATTAAAAATTAATATTTTTGATTTCTTGAAGCTATTAATGAGACAGGTTTGTTATTCAGTTATGTTACATTTAATGCCTGAATCTGTTTTATATATTTGTGGAGCTGACTGCTGTTTGTTAACACACTCTGTAATCAATGCTCCCATTACTCAGTATTGCAATAAAAATCATTAACACAAATTACTACCCAGTGCTCATGTGTCTGTACAGTGTAGAGAGGTTCATATGTACCTCTGTAGCAAGCCAGCTCATTATTAACTGTGAGCAAAAAGTCACATATTGGTATTTTCCATGATATAGCTACAACACCATATATGCTCATCTTAATTATTTTACAATAATTTTTCTGTGGGCCTATGGCCATGAAATCAAACAACTCTTCTCTACATCAAGAGGGATTGATAAACCATCAGATTTTTAAAAACCATTTCGGCACAAGTACATATAAAATAATACCTACTGGTATTTCAAAACCATGCAGAATCCTCGGTGTCACTGACTCTTCTGTGGAACTGATGCTTAAATTCCTGAAAATTGTAGTAGAATTCTTCCTACCTCAAATATCTAACTTCCTTTGAAAGTCTGGCCTAAATGTTTTAAATTATATGACAGTATTGGTTGATGATTTATAGTGCTGCAAATAATCCAGATGCATGCAAGTTCTTAATGGCATGGATTTATTTTCTTTGTATCTGTGCATCACTAATTAAACTGAAGGATAAAGAGGTGCAGCAAGATACCATCAGCAGAAACAATAGATTTTCTTAGAGCATTCTGTATGATTAATATATCTAGTGTTTTATTACTTTCAGTATATTTAAAAAATTAACCTTTAACATTCTAAATAAAATAAATTGATTACTAATTATTTGATTTTTTTTAAACCCACATTTTAAGTAAAGGAAGAACTATAATTTAGCAATGTAATATTAACTACAGTAATGACTTTTTTTCAGAGGTTACTGTTACTGTGATTTATTGCAGCAATATTTTTTTCTTTTATGTTGGAAGATGGACAATGGAGTCTCTAAATTTAAAAATCAATTACTCCCCAATGATGAATGAAAATTCCCACCAATCAGAGCACAAATGCCTATCGGGAATGTAATAATTGGAATTTTCTACCTCATTCAGTACCTCTAAGCCTGTAGAGGATGTGGATATTTGGCTTCTTTTAGCCTTTTCTCCTTATTAGAGATAAAAGATTAGGCCTTAAATATTATTGTCAAAGAATTCCTCATTACCCTTTTCTGATTGTTGTGATATTAGCACACATAATAAGCCGCTACAAAATTCTGCACTAATGTTCTAGGGAATGCATAGAGAGTATTTGATCACTTTTCTAGATCAGATTTAAGACCTTACGAGAAACAGACACCAGACATACAGACCAGTGCTCTGTATTTTAATTTTAATACTTTGTTTTAGTTAAAAATATTTTGGAGGAAGAGGGCAGATATTAAAAATTGTTTTACAGCACGTTTGGCTAGGTTACTTTCCAGATATATTTTTCCTAAAATTGTATTCAAGTTTTATGTACTCATCAAACACACTGTAAGCTTAGCAAGGTGTTTTTTTTAATCTTTTGCACTCATTTTAATGAGAAAAGTAACACATATTTTCATGTGCATTTATGTGCTTATGTGGACTTTGTAGTGATTAAATTAAATGTTAAAGAAAAAGAAAAGTATATGATACACAGTATTTTCTTTCATGGCTTTAAAATCATGGGCCTACTCCCTGTTTAGGATACAGATCAAGTTTTATATTCCTTACCTATCAGAAAGGCAAATAGGATGGTCAGCTTCTCTGGCATATATGAATCCTTCTGGTTGTTTAAACTGGTGTTTGCACTGTTGCAGTGCAAAATGGTACTGTTATGTAATATATATCAATACTTGCAGATGACATTGTTAGTTTTCAATATTATTTTCATATTTTCTCTGTAAATATGTTTCAATTTTCATCAAGATTCCTGCAGTGCAATAAACAGTCATATACTTCTTGTAAGAAATATTTAATATGATGTGTGTTTTGCTGAAAATGAAAAAAGCATTTAAAAACCCAGATATTTGAGTATTTTTTTCTCAGTTGAACACTTACCAACAAAAAATATTTATCTATTAAATGAAGAAGCATAACACAAAAAAATGGAATTCAAGTTCTGTCAAACAGGACAAAAGAAAAACAAGTTCTTTAAAACCTCAATGAATTGTAAAGAAAGACTTTTAAAAAATAATTACTACTTTGAAGTAGCTAATTATTCTGCAGAGATGTCTCCCTTTCTCATGAGTCTTCACTGATTTCTGATCTAATTTCTACTTTTCTCTCATGGAAATTTTAATCTGAGAAGGCTACTGCAGGGCAGTTTTTGTGTTGTGAGGGTTTGGTTTGGTTTGGTTTTAGTTGGGGTTTTTTGTGTTAGATATTTCACTGTTCATAGCAAATCACCGTCTGGGTTTTTTGAAGCTCAAATATAAAGTTCAGCACTCTGACATTCTTGCAAACTATGCCCAAGGTCCTTCACTACAAAATCGCATCAACGACAGCATACTTGAAATGGTTCCATTTTTCTCTTTGCTCTTAAAAACCTCCAAGTTTTTCTGGTAAATTATTCCATATACATTGGCAGTGGCTGGCAATAGGGACTTTGTGCATCAGCTACTCTTGTTGACTGTGCCATTAGCATCTCATTTTATTTTGTGTTTGAGAAAGAACTCATCTTTTTTTTCCTGGGAATTCTTTATCTGGAGACATAGATACTACCAGGCTATTCTAATAGTACTGGCGACACTAACCAGTGCGTAAAACAATGCCAGTATATATTAACTTATTTGACATAAAGCAACTGATACCTCTTGATTTGAGACTGATTAAACTAATAAATCATCTACCTACATGTCTATGTTAAACTTGCAGTTACACACCTCTTCATTTTGGAGCTAGAACATTTCAAGCTGTGGTCTCAATATGCAGTAAACATTTCCCACATTAATAAGATCTTCAATAATAAAAGGTTATTTTAAAATGTGATCACAGTTGATGAGGCAGTGCTCCATGAGGAAAGAACACACATGTGAAAAAGTTTTGTCTTAAAGTTGAAGCTGTTTTGTTAAATATGTGTAAAAGAACATGTGGACTTTCACTGGTGAGTAATACCCTAACTGCTAGCACAATCATTGAGATTAGCAACAGTATTCCTGCTTATCTATTTCTTATCTATCTCTTTTAGTGATGTGTCAGCTACCATCTCTAAGCCGAAAGAGCCGGACAAATTCCCCGGATTCAGGCCATTCCAGGCCATTCATTCATATAGCGCACATAAATTTTTAAAGCAATAACTACTTGTATGCTTACATTCTCCATGTTTATGAATAACTGATATGAATCCTGCATCACACATTTACCAGACAAAGTGTGATTACAAAAAGACACCTTGCCCTGCAATAATGACATAGGCGACTTTTTTTTTCCTGAAATCCGTGTGAAACCATATGTTGTCCTGTTGAAATATAAGGCTATTAAACATTTGTTCACAATGTCATTTACATCCTGGCTTCTCTCCAAGCTCACTCTAATCACCTTCTGTTACAGATCCAGAGTATCTAGGTATTTAGTATTTCATTGATTTTACTTCTTATTTGTACTGACACATACTCTTCTGTTGAGGCACTGCTAACTAAATCGCAGGAATGTAAATAACCTTTTCAAGAAAAACTGAGAAAAGAAAAAGTGAAAGAAAAAAACCTACTTGTATCAATATTTTGTATTTTGATAGATCGTCTGTGTTTATATTTGATAATAATCTTTATTTGGTAAAGTTATTGTGTATTCAATTTATGTTAGTATACTTTATGGATAAAAATATTTCTCAGCAGAAAGAAGCAAGAAATTCTGGTTTCACAGGCTAAATGTCTTTCTGGGCTCATATTTATGCAACTCATATTTGTAGTAAAACTGAAAATCTTTCTGGGAAAGTATATTTTAACATTAAATTTTCTTCTCTTTCATCCCCAGCTGACAATGTTGCCTTTGGACCTACACCTTGAAGAGTAAGTGTGTTCTTTATAATCTTAACAATGAGGGAGTTAGGCAAACATTATTTTAATTTATTAGTGTTTCCAAATTTAATATGAATGTCTTTCTGGCCGCATATAAAATACAAGAACCATTTGACTTCCTTTCCTTCTGTAGTCCAGCAGGAAGCTGCTGCAAGTTATGATAGTATATAACCCCAGAAGGTACAGGTTAATTGTGAGATCTGGCTTTATTTCCGAACTCCATTTTAGTGACATATTTTTTAACATTCTTAGATTGGTTGCACATGAAATGGAAAATAAGTTAAAAATTTAAGTGTTCCATTGTGATTTGAATAAATAAAAAGCTACTTGTTATTTTCAAAGGAACAGAAATTTTTGTAGCACAATACAAAGAGAGTTATGGAACTTTTCCTCAGGAACATTTTGTACTTCAGTATAAATCTAGGCAATAGGTTCTGCTTGAAAAATACCAGAAAGACATTTTGGAAACTTAAAATACAGGGCCTTCTTACACTATGAAAATCAAGACTTAATGGCAAACAATTTATGTAATTTATGTCAGAGTGTGGACTATGGGCCACCTTTGTTTGGGAGCTGCATTAAGTTCAGGCCTCTGTCTTGATGTCACATGAAGCTGCACATGTGCATATATGTTACGTGCCCCAGGAAAGAGTGGGCATGGTTCTGGGAACCAATTTATGTTCTGTGGATACACCAATTGCAAAGCTCTGAGCTTCCTGGGTCCTAAATCAAAATTCAGCGACAATTCTACATTTTGTTCCTGTATCATTTTTTTATCCTCTTTTACTCCTCCATTCCTTTCATCACCTGCTTCATACTGAGAGGTCAAAGTAATTAATATCCTTATTTTTGACAGAATGGATTAGCTTATTCTTGCTCTGAAAGAAACTGACTGTGGACTCAGCTCATTTCAATACCTTCAGCGATTACAGCAGAGGTTGACAGTAAGCTGCATTTCATTCATCTTTGGGTGATCTATTTAAAAAAGGAGACTACACGAATAAACCTAATCTTTGTCACGCCAATAATCTAGCATGTCTCTCTGCAACATACCACATTGTTAAAATTCATAAGCCCCATTTCACAAAGAAGTTCCCTAGTCTTTTTGTACCTCAGCACAGCAGGAATATGACTAGGAAAAACATCTAATATGATTACCTGAAACAGCCAATTTGAGGTTAAATAGATATTTAAATTCCACCAAATATTTGTACTTTCACTTAACTGCCTGCTAAATTATTGTATTAAATTACAAGCCTACTAAAGATAAGAGGACACAGTTATTTAATTAACTAGGTCTCTGTGAAGATTTGAAGACCAGACAACTGCAATTTCTGAACTACAATGTTGGCTTTTATCTTTATGATTATTAAGTTCTAAACTAAACAGATGCAAATTGCAACACGTTCATGTTGGTTCATTTTGACTGATTCAAATAGAACTTACTTGTATGAAAAAACCTTACCTCTTATGAACTACACTCCTGTTCACAGGCAGGAATAGTAAGTCTACCAAACATTGTGAATATATTAATTTTGTATACTGTGAAAAATATATATTTTTAAAATATAATTTTAAAAACCCCACATTAATTACATGTGATATTTATCAGGCTTTTTTCACCCCTCCTTCTAAAAATGATATCTCTTCTCTTGATGTTCTGTGGACAAGGGCTGGATGTTTTATATACCTCCTTCTGGAAATCCCAGATATATCTTCTAAAATTCAGAATTAATGTATAGATGTGTAGATTAATAAACATTTGATCAAAAATACATGAATCCAACCTGTCAGGGGAAAAAAGGATATATGTAAATAAATAAGTTGTTCAAACTTTCAACTTTGCTGTTAAATAATTGCCACTCAGTGTCTTTTTTAAAGTGTAAGGATAAATTAAATAAATAACAGGAAAAATAAACTGAGAGAAAACACAAAAATATTTTGCATAAAGCTTGCTTATATCATTTCAGGAAAAACTTGTTGAATATTGGGAAGGAATTGTAAATTTAAAGCTTGCAACATACCAGAAATCTTTATGGGAAATAAGGAAATTATGTCTAATGGTATATGAAAACATGTTTAAACAAAAGTATTGTGCTAAATTGGGTAACAGTAACTTTTGCCAAGAAAAAGTTGACACAAAATTAGTTTTAAGAACACAGATATTCTCCTATTATTATATCTTTCAAGGTTATATACTCATAAGAAACAATTATCATATCATTACCTTTGTGCTATAAAACTAATTTTCTCTTTCAAAACTGATGTGAACATACTTAGTTGATTGAAAGGTATGGAGAAAATCCATGCATAATTCTTTTTAATGGGTTGAGTCTAGAGAGAGTTTACCTTTCACAAGAAAAGTAATAAAGGCTGAAATAAAGGCACAAAAATTTCAAGTTTTTAGTGCTGATCCATGCTGTGACTAACAACATGCAATCACGTAGAAGAGATCCACCATGGTTTAATTGAAAGGATTTCTTATATTTCAACTATTTCAGATAATTACACATGAAAAAAACCCTAGTTTTGTTATATGCTATTTGCATACTGCTTTCTCATCCCTGCCCCAACTGACTGTCAAACTTCAATCCTTTAATATTTGTTTTAATAAATAAAAGATTCAGAAAAGAAGCTGGTTTGAGAGGAGCCCTTTCTGAGCATCTATTTTAGTAGGAATTAGGTATATCGTAGTAATTTTGAGGAAATCACAATTAAATGATGTGAGTGCATAAAAGAACCATGAAATTCTGGAACAGGCTGAACAAACAGAAGGAATACTTTCATGATCACCAGCATAGCTCAGAGCTGTTTCTTGATGCCTGCCTGCCTGCCTGGATCTAGATAAATATCATTCAGTTTTTGTTTAAAGAGTACCCAACAAATGGAATGACATAAAATGACATGTTCTTGCAGTTTAAATAAATAAATTTAATGTAGATCAAGATTTTTTCCTTGTCTCACCACACTTACAAAAGTAATTCAGGAACATTTCAAAAGGGAACTATCAGAACACAATACTGTAAAAATTGCTCATTATTCAAATTCATTTTAGTATTTTTTAAGAGTCTCCTTTTTTTAGATTAATTTAAGTAATTTCAGTTGACCTGAGACTATTGTTCAGAAAATAAGCAACTCTTCAGAAACATCTTGCTCAGCTATCTGCCAGCTGCATCCTCTTGAGGTTTCAAGCAGATTCTTGTTTTCTGTCATTGTGAAGAAGGCAGAAATGGAAGGAAAAGAGATGATAGATTTACCATAATTTCTTGTGTATAATTGACCATTGTCAAAAAAATTAGGGTAATCCAGCGCCTGTTGAAATCTCTGCTTCATTTACTTTTGTATTCTTTTCTCAGTCTCTCAAGTGGCATTGCTGCTTTACTCACCACAACCTATAATGCAGAAGTGGCAGAAGCATGGGCATGAAATGAGTCTGTAACAAGAGAAACTGCAGTGTCAAGAGGCCACAGTAAAAGGTGACTACATAAATAGCATTTCTAAGTATCTTATGCACTGGCAAATAGGGTTCAATCCAAAATTATTCGTCTTAAATTATATTACACTTATCCTTCCATTAGCATGATTTAGAGTTCTAGTTGGAGTTTTCAGTTGTTTTTTAGTTTTGTTTTTGTTCTTGTTTTGTTTTTTTGGATTTTTTTTTTTTTGTATTTCTTTTCTTTGTTTTGGTTTGGATTTTTGTTTGTTTTATTGGGGTTTTTTAATAGTAATTTTCAATATAAAATCTTTATCAACTGGAAATATTTAGTGGGAAAACACTAGGCTACGCCTTTTATGTAAGTGCAGTCTAGTTCATGTCTCTTCTGAATGTTTTAATTCCAAAGAGCTGGTTGGTGTTATATAGTCTGAAAAATGAAACACTTCAGAAAGTTTGTCAATAGTTGTAATTAGAAATGGGAAACAGCAAGATAAATAAAGGAATCATGGGACCAATAAAGCATTATTATTTTAATGACAATCTCAGAAACCCAGATCATAAAAGGCTACCATATAGAGTGCAGGAAATCTGAACAAGTACACGGTGGTCTTTGATGGAACTCTTGAGTAATGATCTGAACAATCTGAACAAAAGTTAAGTGTTTCACTAAATCTGAGCTCTTTGTTTCTGAAAATAAACCAGATTTCTGGGAAATTGTCAAAATTAAGATCATAGAACCATATAAATCTTGGGTTGGAAAGGACCATAAATATAATCGCTTTCAAACCCCTCTGCCATGGGTAAGGTATCTTTCACTAGACCAGGTTGCTAATAATTCCTGAAGATGCTGTGAAAATATGTGAGGGGTTGAAAGTGATACAGGAATCAAAACTGAAAGAGAAGACAGGCAACAAAACCTGATATTATTGCAGAAAGAGGTAGCTCCAGTGACAGTGGATATCAAATACCAGCTCATTTTATATGAGGTGTGTGGAGTTAATGCTTGTGAAGGGAAATAGAAGGTGGCTGAAACCACCTTGAGTCACATTGTGCTCTCCTTGAAAAAAAAGGAGTCTACCAGAACAGACAGGCTCCTCCTAGTGTTGAACACAGCAAATATCTTATTAAGATGATTACGGGCTGTGATAGACAGCAGGACACTGACACAGAACACACCACACAATCCAGTGCAGTATTATGGTTGAGGGACTGTTTCTTGCAATTGGTTTCTCTTTGTGGATCTTGTAGTGCATCCTCTAGCATCCACAAGGTTTTCTATCCAGTCACTACCTTTTTTTGCTTTACTCTTCCTAGCCCTGTACCTTGGCCAGAAGAACTGAAAGTGTTATGTCAGAATTAACCTGTTAACAAATATGATGGATAGTATGAATATTTGTGTAATTCTTGAGATAGGTTTGTATTTGTCTGTCCTCCATTGCAGTTCTGGCACAAACTGATTTATTGCATCGGCTCTATTCTTTGGGCATAATTTTTTAAGTCTTAAAGCTCCAATAATTATAAGAGATGCCTATCTGGCAATATTTACAGGTTATGACTTGAAACTGATTGGCAAAGTGTTTGCCTTTGAGGGTCAGTAATTTTTCTGTGTATTGCAGAAGCACCTTGGCAACTTAGAGATTTTTGAAAACTGTGAAGCATTTATATTACAGATACTAATGACCTTCAGAAGAAATAACATTATACTTATATTTTTACAGAAAGAAGTGTAACAATAAATGCATTCTGCAGAATGTGATACATACTTAATATTTTTCCCCAGGATTAGTACTTCCTTTTAATTTCTGTAAGAACAGTCAAATGAGGTCAAAACTAAATAACCAGCAGGATTTTTAGTGAGAACTTTAAACATTGTGAGGCATCTAGCATCTTAAAAAATGCTAGTAGAAATATTGTTGTAATCAATACAGTTACTTCATAAGCTCTCATTTTGTGGTTTAAAATACAAATACACTTAATATTGAAATTAGCTTTTACATAGCAGGCAGATCAAAGGCGGTCCACTGCCTTTGTGGGTGTGCTGATGAGCAGAGAGCAATTAAGAAGAGAGAGCAGATGAGAAGGTAGGCAAAAATAAGCTTGTAAAAAAAGGAATACTGTGATTAGAGACTGAAGATAAAAGATAGGAGTGAAGGTAGACTAAGGTAGGAAATGGCAGGGAATAAGAGGATTAGGAGGAAGCATCAGTCTGCAGAAAGTGGAATCTTGAATGGGAGATTTGGGGTACATGACATGAGAAGGTCCAAAGCACCAATTATTAAAAATATACAAATTAAAGCTGTCTGAGGAGGAGATGCTAGTTTTGTATAGTGGGTTGTGTAGGTATTCCAAAGCAGATTCTCTAGATGAGAGAGAACTTCCTAAGGAACGTACTTTCTGGCAAGCCTTTGCAAAATCAAAAGCCAAAATCTTGAGAATGCCCTTAATGATGTGTCAGAGGAAAGATTAATAAACATAAAATGCATATTAATTACTCATTTGCTGTCTGCATTATTCATACCTGCATCATTTCGTGAAACTGCCGGCTTGGAATAATTCCTTTGAATCAAAATGTGTCATACACTAGAGGCTCTGATCCACTTTGACAGTGCAAGGTTTGATCTTATGCAATTTTGTGGAAAAGGATTTTGTTCTTGCTGCTCTGACAATATCTTAAGCTCTTTACCCTTCATCGTTCACAGAAACTGTTTTCTTGCACTTCCTGTTGGAAGCTGTCATATAAATATTATTGAGTCACATCAAACATCTCCTAGATATGGCAGTAATATGTGTAAGAAAAGGTCTCTGAAGAACTTTTATTTCCTTGAGTGTATTGAGAGATTTATGAAGTTATGTATCAGGTGTGTGATTGAGTGAAAGATTCATTTCAGCAGTGCTTGAAACAATATTCTTGCCCATTTTTAAATGACTACTATAAATACAAAGAAATAAATATACTAACCATTATCAAATATTTGTAAGAAAAGACTCTAAAACTTTTAGAAGTGCAAAAAATTAGGCACACATTTGGAAAAAATTTGTTCCTCTATTACATGGTGCAAATTCAATGGCTTCACTGCTGTGTTATTAAAGTAGACCAAGTTGTTTTTTCTTTTCAAAAATGTTCTTTTAGGAGTAAGAATTTCACAGGTAATTTGGCAAATGTAAAAAAAAAAAAACAAAAAAAAACCCCACCTATGTACTTTCTTAATAAGGATTTGTTACTAATGCATTTTCTGTGGCAGTAAACTCAGATTTCTCTGCTTTCTTGTCCTGTAATTCATAGCACTCAGTGAATTTCTATTGAAGTGATAAGAACACTCCTAAGTACGTATGTTTCTGCTTCTGATCATCAGAGTTTTATTGTTCCTTGGTATTTTATTTTTCCCTATGGCTCCTCTATCGTTTAATGGATTTATTTTACAATTGTTTAGTAGGTTTGCAATATTAAAGAATTAATTCCATAGGCAGAAAGGTGCATCATTGCTGAGTGAGAAACAGGTAAACTTTACTAAAGGGAGAAACACTGATTCTGCTGTTGTTAGGAGGAAAATTAGCACCAAATATTAAGACACGAAGAACTGATAAAAATCATTTTACGTGACAGATTGCTGTTCTTTCTAATAATTTCTAATAATGTATTTTTTGATTTGACAATAATCTACACAATATGTTTAAAAAGATCACTTAAATCTCTCTGTGGAGCAGCTTGTTGGAGCAGCTTGGAGCAGCTGTGCAATGTTATGTTTTAAAGAAAAGTACCTTGGCCTTTAAGTGCTGAACAGCTTTTCAGTTTGATTAATTTTCATTCCTAATCAATACAGTTAACAAAGTTTTAAACATTTAATATTTATCCATATATTTTGATGATAGAAAAATTAATTACTCAAGAATTTAGGAGTAATTATAAAAAGTTTACTTAGTCACTGTATGAGAATTCTGTATTTAATTGGAAGTACAAGCAAAAAAGCTCCACTCTAACAACTCTTCTTACTTGGTGTAGGAATATGCATTTTAAACATTGTCCTCTTCCTCTCATGGAATTGTTCTCCACTCTTGGCAGTCCAGAGAAGCAAGGAAGGAATGGTTTAATTTTTCAAGTGTAATCAATGTATAAGTAAATTCCTCTGAGGATGTGACACAGAACTCAATGAGGACAGCGAAAAAATCCCTTTTATATCATAATTCTTCAGGTTTATCAATCTGACACTGTGTGTATGTTCAAATAATGTGCAAAATTAAAAAAGACATAGTACAGAGGAATTAGATTCTTTTTATCATAGAAAATACCAAATTGGCACTCACCATTTCATAGTCACATGCAAAAATATGAGGCAGGTATGTTCTAATATTTTGTTCATTATTGAACAGGATGGAATAGAGGACAGAAAATTATTCACAGTGATTCCTCTTGATATCTTCTAGGTTCATCTTGAGTGCCACTGCTCTCTGCAGCCTTTAAGGCTTTGGACAAAGGCACAGGGCCATGCTGAGCTGTATCACTTTGAGATTACCCCACAGCTCTGCTGTGGATTTAGCTCATGTGTAGCTTATCTTCAATACTCGGCTGATCCTTGCTGTTATCCACTGGTGGCCACTTTCAGTCTCTTGACAAGTTGCACGTTCACCACTTGTCTAAACCCTGCTGCAACACTTCTGCTATTTTTAAGCACACAAACACACGCCCTCCTTCACTTCAGGCAAACTTGAATATAAACTATGCTGTGTATTTCCATTATAGATCTTTTATGAAACAGTCAACTTGGAGAATGGAAGGTAAGGAAGAAAAATTAACCACTGCCAACAGCTGTCCCTGTATTATTTATGCTTAATGTTGAGATCACAAGTTAATGGAAAGAAATTAATCAGTACCTTTACAGATACTAGAAGAACCACTTATTTAAAATATCACTTTTAGTTTTGTTTTGCAATTGCCAGACTGAAACCGAGGACTGCAACTTTCTCTTTATTGCCGTCTCCTTCCTCTCTTTACCACTAAGTGAAAGGACCTTTTAAAACAATAAAATTTGCAAACTTGGTCTTCTCAAACAGAGCGCAAGAGGATGTCAGGTCAAAGTGTCCAAGGAAAAAAGGAATAAATTAATGACATGGAATCTCTTTTTGAGGCATTAGATGATTCAACCCAGACTGTATGTTTCACTATTAAAAATGGTTACTACATCTAATACAAGAGTATATAATGTTTGACAATCTCCAAATGCTTTTAATAAGATTTGTTACTCATATTAAAACTAGAAATGGCCTTGTCTCCATCAGGATACTCCTAATTCAATTTAACATCATAACTTTTTCTGAGGGGAAAAATTTAGGCATCAAAAATCAATTGGTCCCTACACAGAAAATAGATGATCCCTTGCTTTATTCTATACATGAGCTTAATATATTTAAGTATGAAGAAATCCTCCAGTTAATATTTAATATTTATTTTGGGTGCAGATCATGTGGTATTTAGATGTCTATTATGCAGACACCCATGACATAAAGAGGGCATACATTTTAGGCTACAGAAATCTAAAGAATGTAAACTGAAATGCAAGTGATGTAAAATAGATATTAAAATAATAATTTTGGAGATCTCTATTTGCCTTTGGACATCTGAAAGTTTTGATTGTCATAATAAACTTATCATATCCTTTAATATTTAGAGAGAAATCACATGACAATGGTGATTTTATTTTTAAATTTAAATGCATTTTTCACAAGGATTTAATTTTGTAAGTGCAGTCAATGTATAAGTAAATTTTCACAATGTGAAAATTTAAATGTTTTCACAAGGATTTTTAACAGAAAACACTCTTTTGTGAATGCCAGGTATCTCTAATGGGAATAAAATCGCCTTAGAAAATGTACATAAAAAACCACTAGACCTGATTTTTAGTCACTAAAATGTTTGAATCACATTAAAAAAATACAACCCAACATGATGAAGTGTCATTTATGTTTCCCCAAAGCTCTTGTAGACAGGAAAATTAATTTTCTTCCTGATATTTAAAAGAATATGTTTCTCTTCAGCAGTGTATATCATGGCAGATGCTATTATCTACTTCAGATAGAGCTGTGCATGAAATGCCTTTGTTGGATTATAATGCTTGTAATGCAAAATTTTGCACACCTCATAAATTTCACAGTGCATTTAACCCAAGAAAAAAAAATGTCTTTGTTGAAGATCTCAATAGTTTTATACAATTTTGACAGGTAGATTAGTACTACAATTTTGAATTGGCAGGTGTTCAATCCCTGAAATAATATCAAACCTTATCTGTGAAAACTTTAAAGTTGTGTATTTTTTTTTTTTACTACCACAAGTTTAAAATTCTTTCTCTTCCAATATTAAGAACCCAAAATCTACTCTCAGGTAAAGGGTTAGTGTTTCTGAAAGGGGAACTTGGAATTTCTCATTTTAGGTCCTTGATAGTACAACATCTATTTTTCTCATCCCATTGCATGCCTTTCTCCAACATCCAACTATTTTTTGTTAGGAAATATCACTAGATAAAATGCATGTAATGGCATAAAAAAATTAATACCATAATTTATTTTTTCACAAAACAAAATTTATTCCTTACTTATGCAAATAAGACCTACCTACTACCAGTAAAAGATTTGAGTTGTAATCTACAGTATCTTGGAGTATGTCAGGATGTGAAATTCCAAATATTTCAGCGCTTTGGACTTTTTTCTTCCTAAACATATTGATTGTTTCTGCAGATTTCTCTGAGGTCTAGAATTTGAATATTACTAATTTTTGTATTTAATAGCATAAAAAACCACCATTTATGTCGGAAGAGTCAAGAGACAAAAGCTGATCACACAGGTAATCAGAATTTATCAGAACTGATCAGCAAAAGCAAAATGCAAACAATATACAGCCCTAAAATCCTTCTCATGGTATGTCTGACAAATACTTTATAATAGCCAATATGTGGATGAAAAAGTCAAGTTTTGTTTATTCAGAGTTTCCTACCACCTATTCAAATTGATTGAGATATTTACAGGGGGGAGGTGCTATGAAGCTCTGAGGAGGTCGCTCATCTGCTGTTCCTCATTCCAGCACCCCTGTGAGGGAACAGGAGACAGGAATTCTGCTCCCACCTCTCTAATTTGACTTTATCATTATGAAAGCCTAAAATATAAGGAGAAGAATAGAGAGGAACTTTACATATATATTCTTTCCAGTCACCAGTCAAGTCTCAAAACCATTTGGTAGGGAGGAAAGAAGTATAGAAAGAAGATTTTCTGATGAACAAAGTAGAAAAAAGTGGACAATATTCAAAGGTTGTTCTCATCTGTTTAAAATGCTGTCTTGACCAAATTTGTAACTAACTTTGAAAGAGTGTGAACAGCTTGTATCCAAGCCAACCCATCAAATTTTTTATTGGCCTGTAATGGGAAGGGTCAACATTTATAACTTTTTAATGCAACATAAAAAACTATCTAATGTTTCGAACACTAAAGTATTTTGGTTTTGGCCAAATTGATTTTAAATTAACACATAATTAACTGAAAAATAATGAAACAAATTAATTCAAATAATAAAGCAATTAATGCCAATTACCTGTAGAAAAATTAATCTAAGAGGTGACAGAGAGGCAGAGTCCTTTGATGAATGGTTTAGGAATAACATTTTGTAACTACTAAGATTTGGACAGCATTCCTGTAATTGCATGGTTTATCCTTATCCTGTATCATTTTCTTGCTGGGCATTCCCTCCTGGACCTGAGCATGTATCAGCCATTGGACTTTGTTTTGTTGTCTTCCCCCAACCCTGAGGGGTCAAGATTGCGGTCGTCACTGAAATTGTGACAATTACATCTTGTCCCTGGATCCATGGATGGTGGTATCTTTCCTCTCCACTATGTGCCCTTGTCCCTTCTTTTCTCTTTCTTTTCTGTATATATTTTCTTAAGCAATATTTTTATACTTTTAGATTGCTATATCTCTTTAGATAATAACCAAAATGGCTACATACCTCCTTTCCATTGCAACCAAATTGTTCTGAAATAAACCTGCCATATATAAATCAACACCATTCGTTCTGTTTTGTTTTACTCTAATCCATCCCAAGGGATCTATTAACAAGAATCTCAGTTACCACACCTTCAGAAGCAGGTCATAGCATCAGAATATTATCGTTTCTTATAAATCACATGGAATAAAAGAATGTTCTAATCTAGCATTTACACTGTATGTATTTGATGTGGCCTTTTTATATTAGGTAGAGGGGAAAGAGAGTACTGAGATAAGAAATTAATTCACTGTGGGTTGAGCTGGACTACAGTAAACTCTGTAAACACAGTCATCCTTTAGATCAGAAGAGTGCAAGAGGTGAATTTTTTTAAAGGCTTATGTTAATTTAAACCCTCAGATTTAAAACCAAAGAATATTTTTTACTCAATTTAGATCTAATCTTTCCAAATCTCATCTTCAGCTACTAATATTTTAAATTTCATTTCAAAAACTGTTTTGTCATTCAGTTCTTGAAGTTTAATGGAAAAGAGCAGGAGAGCCTAGAGATTGTCAGAGGATGTTATTGTTTTTGTGGTCTAGACCTGCTTCACAAGGCTACCTACCCTTAATTTATCTTATGGATATGAATCCCTGTATCACTTTGCTGAGCTTGTTTCACACATACCATCTATTGCTTCTTAATATTCTAGTTCTAAATGTGTTGTGGAAGATGTAGATACATTTTCTTTCTCATTCCTCTATTATTCACTGGCCACCAGAAGGTCATTGTCAGTTCATGAAAGGCTTTTTGCATCTGCATGCTTACCATAAACCAGCTTAAAACTCTACAGTCCTTATGTGACTTTCTAGGATAGTATGTTTACTTGGGATTTTTAAAGTTTATTATATTCCCACTTTTAAAATAAGCAGTAATACATATAGGTAGTCAGCAATATAATCTTCCTATTGAGCAATATCTTCATAACACATTTTAAATAGCATGAAGATTGTTGCCAAAAAACAGTCCAGATTTTACTCCTTGGCTAATATAGAACGTTTTTTATAATTTAGGTTTTTTTTCCTTCTCCACAACACAGTTGGATTATAGACAACCTGACACGAAGAAATCACTTTAAAATAACAGTCTTAAAATGCAATTAACCTTGTGATTTTTATAGTAGAACTCCTTATTATAGTTGATGCACAAAGCATTTATATAGTGTGACTATATATTTTTGGCTACTGTATTCTCAATAAGCACATTTATTGGAAATTGAACTTAGTATCTCTGTCCATGAGACACAAATAAATTAGTATGAACCTTGGACCATGTTTCACAGTTTTATTGAAAATATTATATGGGCAAATCATACAACCAACTTTGCTGTATATTTTTATTGTCTTTTTGGAATATATTGTTCCATTATCTTCCCAGCATTTATCTCATGCTACTAACTTATTGAGACAAAAATCTTCTAGAGTGGTATTACATCTTACATATAATAACTTTCAACCAAAGTTACCTTGGCATTTATGAAAGAATCACATTCTTCAAAGTTTTAATTTTTATGGCATTCATATTAAAACATTATTTTGACAATGCAAACTCTACAGGATGAATCCCAAGCAAGAAGTTGTCTTGAGGTCAGTAGGATTGCTGACAAATACAAATTAATAATTTGGGAAGAGGATTTCTTCGTGAGGAGCCTGCAGCTCCAGCAAAACCCCAGTGTTGGTTGTAACTCCAACATTGGTTGCAATACAGCAAAGTAAAAGAAAGCAAAGTCTTGTTGAAGAGTATTCACTAGAAAAATGAATTTTTTCACTGTTTGGTAAAGTATTCAAGGTTTGCTGTTTACTTGATTCCAAAAGAAAAGATTGAGAGAAAATTGCAAATACTATAGTGTCTTTATGGAAAAAAAGCAAAACATCAACTCAGTACAATAAGTAGAACTGAAATGAAAAAAGAATCCTGACTGAATTTTTGCTGTTTAACTAGCTTCCAAAGTGCTAGCTAAGAAGATCTGATTTTAGGATAGTGACAGTAAATACAGTAGAAACATTGCTGAGGCATATTTTTGAAGACAAAAGTGTCTTGGTTTAGATATTTATCCAGAATGAGAATAGAAATAGCAGGTTTTCAGCATTGCTGTCCACCTAGAGTCCCCCATATATAAGATCACTTTAGAGTATAAAGTGATCACTTTAGAGTCACACAAGAAAATGCAACATTGTTGGAACTGTGACTCTGTCACATTTGGTATATTATTCCTCTTGGACATACATTTATTGTATTAAGTGTTGCTGCCATGAGCATAATTTTTACTTGTCTGTCAGAAATCTAGCAATAGCCAGAAAGAAAGAAAAAGCAGAAAGTTCCCAAAAGCCAATGTCCATGGAACCAAAATACTGTGTAGTGAATAAAACATTTTTTGTTTTATTCTTTGTTATGCTGCCATCAAGAAAGTAATTCACCATCTCCCATGTGTCTGCACTTCTTCAACTTTTCCTGAAGATAAGGGACAAAAAGCCTTCCACAGCATAGGTAACAGTAAAGTTGTACCACCTTTGGGCATGATCTTTAAATCACTGTATCCCTACAGCGACACAATTTCTTTATTTTTTCTTAAATATTGCTCATTCTTAAATATTACAGCTGGTTCTGCACATCTGCCTCAAAGTGAGAGCAGCTGAGGTAGATTTTTGTGTGAAGTGGCAATCCTCTTCCATTTGCCATCACATGGAGCTGCATGACTTGGTAGATGTTGAGTAGGGCCCTACTGAATGGATCAGATTTAAATCACATATTCCCAAGCATGGGAAGCCTGCCAGGCATCTGTGTGAGTACTTCCATTATTAACAACAAAGCAGAAACTGCACTTTTACTCTGTGTTTGCCTGGAGATGTAATGTTTTGCACATGAACCATAACAGATTACAAATTTAACTTTTAAATATAATTTTAACTAAATGTTTTCAGAGCTTTATTAAATCTCTGAATTTTTTTAACATTTAGGAAAAAGAAATTGTTTAATTTCTCAGCCTGTTGTACCATATTTTTGATCTGACACATTCAGTTGTACCAGTAATATTATGTTCTGCCATGTCAACAGAGCAATGAAACATGACCGAATTAACCAGACACATCAATGAAATAGGCCACAAAATGTAACAAAGTAAAGTTTTCTGAACAAAAGGAGGGAAAAAAAGGCTCAATACTTTTTTAAGTATAGTACAGTTTTTTACCTGAGCAGTTTAAAATGAATTTTAAAAATTTCTTCACTTTAAAAACATTTTAGATACTGGAATCACAGGAATTTTGCATGCTTGATCTGGACTTGCAACTGTTATCACTATGCTACATCATGCTGAAGGCACTTTCTAATTTGACAATGTAGTTTTCAAAATTTTTTAGTACTTTGCAAGTACTAAACAGGACAATATTGCTCTGAATAAAGCATGCACATGCAGGTATATGTGTGTATACACACAAACTCACACACACAAAAAAACAGAAAGACATGTAAAGCTAAAATGTATCCTAAGGTCAAGCCTACGCTGCTCCTTGCAAGTAGCACAGTTAATGCAATAGAATTTTCTAGAGAAATTTCAGTCATATTTACAAAGTCTATTTTCATATTCGTAGCTTAGTCTGCATCTGAGGAGTCATTTTATTTTACCAAGAGCAACATAAGTTTGCCCTGAGTGTTCTCTCACACACTACAGTAATTTCCCACACGAGGAAATGTTCCTAATTCTAATTAGAACTTCTGTGCCTGAAGTGTTGGCTTGTCTAGAACATAATACATGAAGATGGAAATCAACCATGGTTGAACACTGTGGTTTAACCAGTATTGACTGTATAAATAATATGTATATATATCATTTTAAAAATACTCTGCCCTCAAACTGAGATACCCCAAATCCCTGTGACACCATTAGTTGATATTTATTAGCTCAGACTTATCATTTTGTTGCCTTTTCTTCATCACAATAAAAAGGTACAGGATGCTTATTTATGCTTAGGATATGAATACAATATGAATAACTGTCTTTCCACATCCCATACAATAAGCATTCTCATGAAAGGATAACTCTTCCATTTGGTTGACTATATCAACTAACTAAGGTTTTTGAACCCTGTCAATAAAAGGCATATGGAACACTGAAACATCAAACTTCAGAAGCAAATGATTAAAAAGTTGTTTGTAATTCCTTATTGTGGAAGGATGTTTAAAAGTACTGAAAAAATATATATTTGACATAGCAGGGACAAATTAGAGACCAAATGCATGACTCCTCTGCATGGATTAAATGTATTTCTTATGAAATAATATGTTTACTGTCTGTGTCTTTATTTTCATCTTGAAGAGGCACCAGAACCACAGTATGTCCTGATGTGTGGTATGGTAACATTCAGGTTGGGAAAAATAAATTAATCTTAGTCATTTTTAAGGGTTGATATTGAGACTGATGTTGTTTAATGTCTTCGATGCTGGCCTGTAAAATGGGATGAAGTGCAGTACCATATTCAGATGGTATCAAACTGAGAGAAGCTGGCAGAGATTTTCTGAAGTTTAACAAATCTGAATGCAACATCCTGCAAATGCTGGGGACACACTGGCTAGCAACCTGCTTTACAAAAAGGGTTTGAGGTGTCCCAGTGGCCAAGTGAAACCTTATTCAGGCATGTGTCCTGGCAGACATGAAGAATATAAGCTGTATGAGAAAGAGTATAGCCAATAGGCCAGAGTATTCTTCTTCACTTGGTGCTAAGAATGCAGCATCTAAAATATCATTCCCATTTTGGTCTCCCCAGTAGTTCAGAAATATTGAAATAAAGGAATTGGTCAGTGAAGGGCCACTGAGCTGTTTAAGGATCTGGAACACAAGATATTCAAGGAAAAGGAAGGAAAGACTAAGGGACTTGGGTTTATCAATATGGAAAAGAGAAAATGAAAGGAAGCTGGTTTCAAACTTTCAGGAGCAAAGTGCAGAAAAGGTAGAATCTTTTCAGAGGTGCACCATAAAGACATTACAGCTATGTAAGTGAGCTACAACAAGGCAAATTATTAATAGATTTTAGGAAAAAAAAATAGACAATGTTAGTAATCAAAGACTGCAACAAATTAGGATGACAGGTCAGAGATATTCTGTACTTCACTGTGATTTAAATTTGAAACAAAATCTAGATTGGAGGCTGTCCATTCTCTGAGTGGGAGGTTGATTCCTAGGAGTTACATTAGCAGGCTCCATTATAAGCTTTTGTTTAGTCTTATATGTTCTCTTTCAAAGAAAATGCTGGCTTTTAAAACCAACAATTTTTTGCTATTGCAGGGACTTAAACCATTGAACTCATGATAAAATTTGCTTTGTATTTTTAACGTTTTGCACAATGAGACATAAACAAAAGAAACCTTTCTAGCCTTTCCTTGCTAGGTTGATCTGTATTTGTGGATATTCTACCACCAGTTACAATTCCTTGGCAATTATCCATTAAAATGAGCAGGAAACATTATGGAAGACATTTGTTCTAGAAACAGTTTTATTTTATTTTCTAATTTGTATTTTCATGGCAGGATAAAAGAATGAAGAGAGATGCAGTCTCATTTTCTCTTTTCCCAATTCAAACATTATTTTTCCAGGGGTCCTCTAATCTTATTACAACACCTTTGTACTTGACAGGATCTAAACCCAGCCACATTGAATAAATCTTCCCCATGTTCTTTCTCTAACATCTGAATGTTTTTCTGCCAGTGAAAAGCTGTGAAAGTGAAAAATACACATGGAAATTTTATTCTTTAAAGTGGATTTTATCTGATGGGGAAAAAATGCTAAGGACTCCACTTCTCTAAGCACATATAAATAGTAAAAAAATTTTTACTCTTTTTCCCTTAATTTATCATTAGGCTAGAAAATGGTTCAGTGCATTGAAATCAGAAAAAGTGACATCCAAAAGTAGAATCAATCATCAATAGTTTTTGCTTGTATATTTATTTGTATTTGGAGAGTACTTCCATATATTCTGTTTTCACAAGACATCCATTTTCTTATCAAAGCTTGAAATATGAATCCTAAATCCAGAATCTTTAGAGCTATGAAATGGTTATTCCATTGTTTTGTGGGTTTTTGGTTTGGTCGTTTTTTGTTTCTTGTGCTCTTGATTTTGGGTTTGGGTCAGGGTGGTTTTTTGTTCATAGAATGGGTTGGACTGGAAGGGACGTTGAGGATCATCCAGTTCCAACCACCCTGCAATGGGCAGGGACACCTTTCCCTAGGCCAGGTTGCTCAAAGCCCCACCCAGCCTTGCCGAAATTTCATGCAGGATACAGGGGTGGTACAGACACATACCAGGAATTTATGCTTAAGAAGATGGTGAAGAGCAGATCACTCTCCTGTGTTTTGAGGGAAAGAGGAATGCATGCTGTGAACTTAAGTGGGAAATCGAGACCCAAGTGAAAGCACAGCATAGTGGTCTCTGATATGCTCTGGCCTTAGTACTGCTGGTTACAGGCTGTTGTTATGAATCACAGTCAGTACACAGATGTGCACAGATGGGCCACCTGCAAGTTCCTCTTTAATCATGGCATTCTGGGTGCTCTGTGATCTGTTTGTGTGGTTTCACAGACTATCAGCATTGTACAAACTGACCACAGTCTGGGAATAAATCTTTTATTTTCTATTTCTCCTGCTAGGATTGTCTCTCTTGTTGCCTGATGAAATTGTGAATTTCTGCAACTGGAAAAAAGCAACAGGAGGCTAACTACCCTTCCTGTCTATTAACAAAAAAAGTGGGAGAATATAATTTACTTCATAATTCACACAACTTTTCAAAGCCTTTTCAGACTTTAAGCAGGGCTTAACAGTAAAGTTCCTTCCTCTTGTAAAATTCTCACATTGATCATTACTTTCTGCCTACACAAATTTCCTATTCACTTTCAAATGTATGAGTCACTGTTGAGCTGAGTATGTATTTTATTTTGAGTTCTGGTATTCCATCAAAATGTTATCAACAGAACTGCATCCTTCACTTTCTGCCTTATATTTTCTCTGCACTGTTGTTATACCCTGGTGAGTAATGTGTAGAATGGTGCAGGACGGAGTGTAGCTTATGCTTTATTGAACAGTGCTTGTGTTTCACACCAGAAATGTAAGGTTTTGATCAATGCAAACAAGAAGTTCTGAAACCTGAAAGCATCTAAAACTAGCTAATTGTTTTAGAGGGACAGGAACATAGCATTTAATTTTGGTATATGTCAGGACCCAGGACAGCCCTCTGGCTGTCCTGAGCAGCCAAGACCCCTACCAGGGTTCTCAGAGACCCTGACACAGAGGCAAAAATGCCTGTGGTTTTGATTATGACCCGTGCAGCAAGTTACCAATCTCAGATGAAGATCTGCAAGCCACGCCAAATTAAGTAGAATGATGGTGAATTTATCACAAGGTGAAAAAGTAGATTTTGGGGCTTTTAGAATGGGTATCCAAGGGGGCAAGATGGAAGGATCTGGGCATGTCTTGCCTTTCTCCTTCTTCTTCTTGGCCTCCATCTTCTACTGTGATGTTGGCACTTTTAGATTGGTTTAGAGTAGAAGCTCACTAAGATAGGTGATAGGTATTGGAAAGTAATTGTAAACATTGTACATGTAGGTTTTAGTAGAAAGACATAACATCGCCCCAAGGGCAGGCAGAGTGCCTCGGACTGTCTTGCTGAGAGGACCTCGGCAGGGCAGGAGAAAGAATTTTATAGATAAGATACAACAAGCAACCTTGAGACCAAGAAATGAAGAGCCCTGACTCTTTCTTCAAGCACCAGGCTGGGAAAAGAGACTTTCTAAGTTTTCTCAGGATCACTCTGACCAGCGAGAGATCCCGACAGGTATACTTCAAAATCATAAGTATACAGAGTGCAGAAAGGTATAAGAGGAGTATGTATGGTGGGTTTGTCACTGAACTTTAATTAAAAACTTTCCTAGTAACTCATATAAAAGTGCTTATGACACAAATGGCTGAATAGGTATAAAATCTATGGAGATTGTTGCTAGGCCTTTCATCTTTATAGATATTGGGAATTCAAAAATATGCCTTTTAGAAAAAAACATTCCTCAGTGCTTTGTATTTTGTTGCAATTCTTTGCAACACAAAACAGAAAGTGTTGCACATGATATGACTCAGAATATTTGTATGAAAAGAAAATCTACAAAGTGAATATGAAGCAGTGTTTTAATTTTAAATAAAGAGTTGATTCTGATCTTCATAGACTTCTTTTTTCATCTTTTATGATGGACATGTAACTGTGTCAAAATCAACCAACCAAAAAACCCCTCAAAATAGAAACAAAAAACAACAACAATGAAAAACAATAGTAATTTTAAAGTTTAAGAAGTTTAGAGCTGCATACAGATTCCTTTCTGAGTCTTCATATCAGTATCTTAGTAAGCCACAAAGTAATAGAGAATCAAAAGCCTACATACTCCTAAGCTGCTGCCATCTCTATCAGTGCATCCTACACTTCATTGTCTTGATGTGTTGTAGACACTAATGCAGTCATCTGTCATCTGTGATGCATCAAGCACCAGAAATTAAGTGCAGAGCTGCTGACACAGGGTAGCAGTAGGAGGAATGTAGCATCCAGTGACCTCCCTTAGAGGCTCAGGTTGAATCACATGAAAGTCCAGTAGCCTGACCTACCAAACCATTAATGGCTGAAAGATCATCAGCTGGGAAACTGCAGCTCGTGCTCCTGCTTACCTCTTGCAGGCTGTGTCGATTACTGTGCAACTCATGGGCTGCAGCAGGTCAAGTGTAAATGTGAAAGGGAGCAAGAGGACATGAAAGCACATGGCACTTCACCCCCACGGAGAAACTGTACTCCTGACAGCATTTATGATGCATTTTTTTAATAAAAAAATACTTCAGAAATTTGATACCTGAAGATTTCATTATGTCTGCTTTTGGTTTTGGCTTTTCTGTTCCTTTCCAGCTGATAATAGATAAACAACCGGCTTTTCTGTATATGTTTTTGTCTTGTAGAAGCTTATGAAAAGAAGCAGCTACATTACTTTTTTACTTAAGGATTTGATTAAAAAGGATGGTATCTATAGTTTTGTACATTCTCTTTTTCTAGTGACCATGTGTTCTTAACACACTTCAATGCTTTTGTTCACAATGATCCATACTGATTTTGTGGGGTAGTGGGTGATGTGAATTCTATTAATATACAATAGACACATTTTAAATCTCTTTAAAGGAGATATGCAAACTTTATTTTTGTCTTGAAAGACTTGTTTTATTTTTTTCATAGAAGTACAAAATAAGTCATTCGAGCAGAAAAGATGAATCTGTCCTTTTGTGTCTGATAAAGAAGCAAAAGATAATTAAGATGAGCATTTAAAGTATTTATACTTTCAGGATTCTATTTATTTATTTATATATATATTTATTATCTGTTATAAATAGTTTTGGAACTCAATTGTATCTGTTTTCCACTGTTTTCTTTGTCGTGAAAAAGGTAATACAGAGAACTGTTTAATGCACTCTTCTTCTCTCCCACCCTACCTTGTATGTTATTGAGATTTTGTACACAAGATGGTAAAAAGACAAGTAGTCAGGCACTGATGTTGATGAATGACAGTGACTTAAGACCTGGTTCCACCTCTTCACACATTTTAACAGAGCATTTATTCCCCTAAGCAATGACTTTGGTATCAGAAAGACAGTGGACTCTGGCAGAGTCATCATGCCTTCAAAATACAAAGTTCATTCCTTCTGAAAAGCAAAATCTCACTAGTCAACTTAATTAACATTGCAAAACCAGCTTCATTTAAATCATTCATTGAGAAAAATCTGAAAGGTAGATGATCAGAAAGGGTTGTTGGATCAGTGGCATTAATGTTAAAATTCTTCTTGTTTGGCAGTGTTCCTTTTTAACACTCCCTGGGAGCCGTATGTGACATTCCCTTATGATCTCCTACATCTAGGAAAAAATATAAATATACAAATTGCCATAATAGTCATGGGAAGATAAAGGTAAAATTAACCAGAGTAGATAATATACAAGATAAATAATTTAAAAAAAATTTGCTCACTCTTTTAAGATATTGACAAGTACTTGCCTTCTCTTATCCTCAGTCCTCACTGAGGATAAGAGTAAAATAAGAGTAAAATAACCTGGAGGTGATGAACTGTGATGACATACATAAGAAAGTGCACAATTTCATTTTACTCCATGTAACTCCATGTGTCACAATGGGTCAAACTCATCCCCTATCTGACATTAACTATATAGCAAGGGGATTGAAAATAGAGAACATGCTCTTGTGAAGATACTCATTCCTTTCTTAGTAGTTAGTGGGTTTTAAAAATCTAGTACCATGCTGATAATCTACATTTATCCTAAGTACTGAGGGGCTCAGAATGGACAGCTTCTCCTTTCTTTACTTTCCCCACCCTAAATTACATCAACATGTATTTGAAAAGTTTGGATGCTTAAATTTTTGAAAAGTGGTAGATAGATGTTACTAGCAAGTTGACAAATTGATTCATTCAGATGACACAACAGTGATACTATTTTCCCACTGGCACAAAAACTAAAAAAAAAAAAAAAAAGAAGTGGCAATATTTTATTTCCTGACCCACCTACCTGGATTAAGAATCATTCACTTCTAACAATCAGTACTGAGAAATGGACACATCTGATAGGATGAAATCACCGTTCAGAGTTTCTATTCAAAATATGGGGTTTTGTTTCTTTTTTCATATTTAGCCATTAAATGTTTTTTGGTATGGTTTGGTTTTTGGTTTGGTTTTGGGTTTTTCTTGTTTGGTTGGGTTTTTTTTTTGGTGTTCTTGTGGGGTTTTTTTGTGTAGGTATAGTTTCCTCTCCAAGCTGTTGGAATTCATCTTTTTTTTCCTTTAATTGTTTTTCTCAGCTTCATGTTGTTTTCCTTCTTGTAGCATCCTTGCTTTCTTTTCCCTGGCACCCTTCCCTTCCCTCCTCCAGGGTTACCATAGAAATATACAACCACAAATTTGAGCAGAGAAATTCAGGCTGAAGTAATAAACTGAAATGTCAGGAAGAACTGCTTTGCATAAGTCACAAACCAAATTGTACATTTAGATAATTATTAATTATATGATATTTTTACAGAATTTGGGTATGTCTATGGAGATTGCTGTTAATGTTTTGCTTTTAGCTTGTACTCCACTATTTGCATTAATAGCATTGGCAATAAATACACTGATTTGAAGTGTATGAGCTTGGCAAGCCCTTTATCTTCTGTCTATGGTATTCATTTAAACAGATATGAAAATAAAACTTGGCACTTTCCAAAACAAGACTACAAAAAAAAGCTAAATATACTATGCACAGTATGTATGTGTATATATATATATATATACATACTGTGTGCGTGCATTTGTATTTATATATATAGATATAGATATACTGTACATATATATACATATGTACAGTATATATATATATATATATGTATATATATGCATGAGCACACAAACACACATATGAGTGTGACAAACATCAAACAAAAAAGCCCAAATGAAAAACTAATAAAAGCCAACAACCAGCAATATATTTCTTTTTAAAAAGTACTCTTTACTGGTAGATATGGGGTCATTATGAAGATAATTATGTCATTAGATACATAGATAGTTAAAATGGTAATGGCCAGTTTGTACTGGCAAAGCCATGTACAAATCTGACCGGATTCTTCTGTGCTGCATAGTGAACCAACCACAATTTATGGAAAATGTATTTCACATGCAACAGTACTACAATGACAATTGGAAGTAGCAATTTTCACCCCTGTAGTCATTGATTGTTCAATTTGAGAGTTCATTCTTCATTTGTTATGGTGTCTCACTGGTCACCAATTGTTTTACTTCTAGATTAGCTGTTTGGAACCACTGAAGTAATGGCATTATTTATATGGCTTTTCATATAGCACTGAATAAAATATCATTTTTTTATTACTAAGACATATGTATATTTTAATTCTAGACAGAAAAATCAGACAATTATTTCTATCTTTTGTTTTTCTCTCTGATTCAAAATTTTTAATGGAAAAATTAATGTAATTATTTATACAGGAAAGAAAATACAGTCCTAGGAAAAGCTTAACTAAAAATTAATTTTGAATGCTTTTACTTCAAAGTTCTGGATCTTGAAAACTTTATTAGAAATGGTTGGATGCACTAGAAACAACATCTTGTCTTTTTTGAAGTTCAATAAAAATATAAACTTATCCTTTCTTACAATTATTTTGGTAAAAAACTTTTGAGTTAGTATTTTCATATTTCAATATAGAGAATCTCAGAAGGAGAAGAAAAAATGAAAGGTGTTGTGCTTCACAACTGAAACTGGAACAAAATTTGGATTAATTTTGCCCTTCCAAGCTGATAAGGAAATAACATATGGAATTGGAATAAAGAAAAAGTATTCAAATTTTAAATACAAAGAAAAACTTCAATTACTTTTGCGTCATTTGTTTAACTTATTAACATTAATTTCTCAAAATTCTATTCAATTTGTAAAATTCAAAACGAAATGCTGTTTTCTCTCAAGGATGTCCAAAAATGCCAATAAGAATTTGAAATTTAATTCTTTAAATGTATCAAAATTTGAAAAAGATACCTTGACTTAAGAGACTGATGATCTCTAACACTATTTCTGGAAAAAAATCAGTATTAACAGCTTCAATGAAACATCAAAAACCAGAGATTTTTTAATGTCATCCAATAATTTTTAACACTTCATTTTACTTTTCAGTGTGCCTCAAATGTGAATGTCTCAAAATAAGAAGTCAAAGTACAAAAAGGGCTACAGATCTTTGGTGGTTTAGATGATATATGACAATTTGTCAGAATTACATTATTTGCTCACAAAATCACTGGGAGAAGTAGGAAAGGGTATCCATGAATTCACTGAGTAAAACCCTGTCTTCCTCTGCCAGTATCACATAAGGATCAGTCTTTTAAGTGGCTAAGCTGTTTCTTACAGAGCTTTAATATATATTTTCTGCAAATATCTTTCATAAATTATTCCAGAGTTTGGCTGTACTTAATTTTAGGTCTTACTTTAATGGTTAAACTAAGGGCTGTGGTAGATTCATCTTAGTGGACAAAATCAGGCAGATGAAGCTGTTAAAGCACTAAAGTGTTTGTCTCTTCTGCTGTCCTTTAATGCAGGGATGCCTGATACCACAAGTCATCACTTGCTGCCTTATCACAGCATTCAGTCCTGTATATTAAGCTAAATGAAAACTAGATATCTGATTTTAATCTTCTGCCACAAGCCTGTCAGAGTCCTAAGTATCTTTTGCAGCATTATAAGCCTATTGCTTTTTTTGCCCTATCTTCTGTGAGCACAGGGAGCCATTTATTTATTTCTGTTATGCCACTTCTTCTGATGTATTTATAAGCTAAGAAGGATGCAGAGTTTAAAACAGTAAATTTGTCTGACTGCTCTCAAGGAACTGTGTGTCAACACATAACAATAAGCTGGGAAAAAGGAAATATGGGACTAAGTCAAGCCATAGGGCCAGCGAGCCTTCCAGGAATGTTGGGTGTGGAGTGCTCTGTCAGTGATGAAGGGGAGATTTCATGTCTCGTGTTCTTTGTGGAGTTGACTGTAAGGCAGATGAGACAGGTAGATTACTTCATATTTTCTGTGAAAATCTGTGGGTTAGGGAATTTTGGTGTTTTCCTCACACAATTATCATGAGCCATTTTAATTGAATCATGCAATCACAGAATATGCTGAGTTGTAAGGCACCCATCGGGGTCATGAACTCAGTTTCTGACCCTGCACAGGACACCCCAAGACTCACACCATGTGCCTGAGAGCATAGTCCAAATGCTTCTTGACTTCTGTCAGGCTTGGTGCTGTGGCCACTTCCCTGGGGACCCTGTTCCAGTGCCCAACCATCCTCTGGGTGAAGAACCTTTCCCTGCTATCCAATCTCAACTTCCTCTGACTCAGCTTCATGCTGTTTCTTTGAGTCCTGTCACTGATCTGAGTGAAGAGATCTTTACCTGCCCTTCTGCTTCACCTCTTGAGGATGTTGAAGACCACAATAAGGTCTCCCCTCAGTCTCCTCTTCTCCAGGCTGAACACACCAGTGACCTCATTTGTTCCTTATACAGCTTTCCCTCCAGACCCTTCAGTATCCTCATGGCCCTCCTTTGAACACTCTCTAATTGCTTAATGTCAAAAATGACAGATTGTGTGATTTGATTTAGGGATACAGCTCTCCTTGACTGAGTCATCATGGTGCCAGATGTTTGAATGCTCTGGAGATTCAGAGATCTCTTTACTGAGTGCTTACATTTTATCCATCAAGGATACAAGAGATGCCGGAATATTTCTCTAAACCACAGAAGAGTGCACTAAAAGAAGCTAGAAAGAGACAAGACAGAATGAGAGATGCAGCAGTGTTTATTTAGCCATCATTCCACAGCAATGTTCATTTAGCCATCATTCCTTAAAAATTAAACTGCTGAGACAAAAAAAAAAAAAAAAAAAAGAAAACAAAATAATAAAACAACAAACTATGTCAATACATCAGACAGCTGAGTTAGTAAAGGTAAATCAGTATGAATGTCCATGTCATTGACCTGCCCTACAGCTTCTCACCTGCACTGCTTTAGTACAAGACCATACCATGGAAGGATCTCTTTCACTATTAAATATAGCTTTTGTCGCCTCATTTTAGTTTCACTATATAGCCCTTGTCTAATTGTTAATGAGTACATACAGTTCACTCAGCTATCTCAATTTTCTACAGTATTAAGGAAAAGTTTGCTTCAAAAGCATGCAAGTTATTGAAAGGTATTCACCTGAGAATATTGGCCTGAGTGACATGTTGTTTACTTATATTTCACAGGAGGCCTGTGCAAGCAGAAGTAATGAGTGGGCAGTGTCTGGGGATTCTTAAATTCAGAAAAATCTGTCCTGTTTTGGAAACTGCACTGATATCAGTCATAAATACATGCTTTCTGCCTTTTTAGTTATTGCTGTAATGTAGGGATAGAACTAAACTTACTGTATTTTACTCACCTTCTCTTTCATTCACCATGTAGCCTGAGAGTATGGTTTTCAGTGATACAAAGTCTCATCATAAATATGTGGAAGATATTTTTTGTGGCTTTTCTGTCTCTAAGATGCGTGTGACTGCAGGGAATAGCGGAAATTCAGAGCCTCAATCACAGGCAGATAAGTGGAAGGTGTGGGAGTCTAGCCTTCCAGAGAGTTGAAGGTTACAAACCCATCACAACCAATCATATGCAAAGTCAAGTACTAAGATCATTGATATTAAAAGTTGTCTTACAATTGCTTCCCTAAACTAAAGAGGTGATGACATGGCTTTCCCACCACCAACCCCTTTGAAATGATACATGTTTAACCTGGGGGCTGAAATGGAAGAAAGGTTCTGAGGATTTCAGAAAGACACCATCCCAGCTCATCATAATTATGCACTTTCTACAGGTCATGGACCACGATAGCACACATCAGTCACTGTGGACATGTTATCAAGACTGTAAGTGAACTCTCAGGATGAAGAGGAGCACCTGGCTCAGAATAAGTGATGGAGCAGGAAGTGAAAATCTGCTGGACAAGACACTAGAAGCTGCTGAACATAACAAGTAGCTATGTAGGAAGCAAGCAAAAGTTAGAGTTGTGACAGGCGCCTGAATCTCACAGGTGGTTAAGTGGGAGGTTATGAAAAAATGCTAAACTTTGCAGATAATTGGAGGGGAATATCAGGAACGTTTGTGGGAGTACAGAATTGTAAGGCAAACAGTTCTCAGGTAACTGTCAGCAATACCATATAATGCCAAGTTTGCTGAGCAAGTGGGATGAGAAATAATGTATTTGTTATCACAACTTGTACTAACTAAGAAAAAAAAATGTGGGTTTGGGTGTTTACCTGAGGGAAAACAGAAGGTGGAAGGTAAATAGAAGAATGTTGGAAAAAAAGGCCAAGAAGGGGAAATCGACCCTTAGGAGAGGAAATACTGTGAAGATGGTGTATAAGGGGCCTAGCATGAGACCTGCTCTAGCTGGAGCAGGTTGCAAAATCAAACCCTCTAGTCTGACCCTGAAGCAGGTTCATCCTGTGTCTGAGTTTGGGATGAGTGTAGGGCAGGTTGTCTACCTCTCCAGTAAGGGAACACAATGATAGGTGGATTAAGCATCCCAGTATTGCTGTGTCAGTGTGTTCCAGGCCCCACAGCTTCCACAGCCACCCACCTTTTCATAATGGGAGTGGGGTTTTTTGCTCATGTGACTTCAAAACCTGTCATCCCTTCATTTCAAAGCACCAGCATCACACATCTTTTGTAAGCATCTGCTATTAGATCTCAGTTTGCTCTTTGGTCTGTGCCTTTCATTAAACTGCATCATTCATTTGGATAGCAATGAGATGCTATGGGAACCCTCTCTAAATGACAGTTTTTGTCCCTAGAGTTCTTTTAAGTGAAGTTCTTCAATTTGCTTTCATGCCCTGTATTCTCAGCCCACTTGTCAGGTACCAGCTTATCAGCTCTGTGTCTGCTCTAGCATGAACCAGGTTTGTCATCACTTGGAGCAGCCTTTTCAGGGGTCTGCAAAAAGCCTGTGAAAGATAATAATTTATCAAAATGAGTCCCTGTAAAAAACCCCAAAAACCAACTAACTAGATCACAAAATACTCCAAAAAACAACAGCAGTAACAACAACAAAAATTTCCTCCCCCCAAAAAAACCCAAACAAACAAAAAACCTACAAAAAACTTCACAGAGAGTAGGGAAAAACACAAATGGTCAATATACATAATATTATTTCTCTTGGGCTTCGAGGTGTATATGCAAATTTATTAAAAACCACTAAATCTGGAATTTCATTTTTCAAGGAAATAGGATGGAAAACAAACTATGTTTGAATTTGTCTCATTGCAATGATCACTGAAAATTCCCTGGTGAATTTCACAGGTTATCATTTTACCAGCTTCAGATGCACCCTAGATTCCCACAAATCATAAACTGGCCACCTCGACCCATTTTTTTCAGCAGATATGTCAGTATCAGTCTTCCAACAGAGTTTTTGCTATGTAGTCCAATTAAGATTCAGTAGCAGGATTACAATTATTACCTGTTTCTGTATAAGCAAGTCAGATTCCAGAGCAATTAAAACTGTAATATTCTGTATAAAAAAACTATAGCACACTCTTCAAGGTAACAGAATACAGTGTTTTTATGAACACTGTTCATAAAAATAGTATGTTCTTGGTAGACTCCACACTGAAATTCAACCAAGGAAATACAATCTTATTTCCTCAGAAAAAGACGGCTCACCTCAGATGGATTTTATCTGTTAAGAAAGATGAAAGATTCACACAGCAAAGAAAATTATACTGTGATAAGGGTAGGAATGTGTTAAACAATTATCCATGCAGACACTTGGAGACACCTTTCAGAACTACTGCAGTTTTAGTACAGTCTTGTTAGACCACCCTGCTGCTCGCTCATCTGGACACTCTGTTGGCTGCTGTATTTGCCTCTTACTACTTTGCACAGGTGTTCCTGTGATTCCTTTGGTCTGGGAGTTTCTCTGGCATATTCTCAGCACATATGCTTTTGCTATTTTGCCACAGAAATACGATTATGTGAACCAGGTGGCCTCATCCCACAGAATAGGTACTGATGCCTGTCTCAACCCTCCATCGTTTAACTGCATCCTGTGTTGTGGATACACCTTGTGAGGATGAAAAGTGAATAAATAGAGAGGGCTGTCAATGAGTTTTAGGTACCTTTTTCTGTTCTTCAAATCAGCTAATGAGACACATAGATCTATACAAAATTTAATGTTTTATAACTCAAGATACACATTTTCCCTGTCTCGGTGTACGCAGGGTGTTGCAAGGACTGTAAGTTGAAGCTTGTAAGTCTGTAATTTCTCCAGCAAGCAATTTCTATGGCTCAAGTTTCTGTCTTTCTCAGTTATGTGTTTTAATCTTTTCATTTCTTTAACAATGGTTGTACAGGGCACTATGATGCTAAAAGTGCATTTCCCCTCTTACCCTCGTCCTTCCTATAGAGGTCTGTGAATTTTAAGCTTTGTAGTAGCAATACAAGAAAGTTCTTTGCTCTCCTAATTGGGAACATTTCACTCATTTGCACTAGTCCTATACAATAAAATTTAAAAATTAAAAAAAAAATCAGATTATATCTATCCTTCCCTGTTCAGCAACAAATGCCCCACAAGTGTTCTCTGAGCCTTCTTTCCAGATTTATTCTGCAGTTAATAGCCTTTCTCAAATACCTCTACTAATGTAGTTCTATGGATGGTTTTCCTTTGCTTCCTGGTGTAAAAAGCATGCAGCTGGTATTAAAATACAGTGAAAAACAAGCTCTAAATATCCAAAATTTCCTCACGGAGCAACAAGATTCAGCACAAATCCTAGGGAAGACCAATGCTCTTCTAAACTTGTAGTTTAAGTCAAACAATTCTGTCTTTAATGCCAATAAATGTTAGCATAAAGTAACAAAATTAATTTCTGGTCTGTACTACCAGTGGAACCTTGAGAGCACTCCAGTTCTCTTTAAATGAAAGACTGAGAAAGTGATTAATATTCCAAAATGCAAATATCTAGCTATGGGGGATAACCAGCAGCCTCCAACTGCTCTCTTTTGGGATTCAGATCTCCAAGATAATCTCCAAGATCACAGATACTTTTCCCTATTTGTCTGCATGCTTTGGACAATGTTAGGTAATTATGATTTGTACACTTAGTGCCTAGAAATCTCATTTACAAATTATCGGTAATGGATAATCATCAATCACCACACTGGGAGCTTAGAAAACCAGCTCACATGTATGAATTACAAATATACTTTTAAAACAGGATGATTTAATTTTGAACAGAATCCCTAATACAAGTTGGATTGGTCCAAACCCATGGAATTCGTAGCTTGTATATAAACAAATTTCCTAATTTCATGTCAGGAACCAAAGCCATTCTCTCTTTTACTACAGACAGATACAGCAAGAAAGTCCAGAAGTGGGTATGGTTTTTGGTTTGGAACTTACTAATTGCTCTTCAGGCTTGTTGTTTTTCACATCATCAACAAATCCTCATTAAATGATGAAGGATGGACAACTAGAGAAAATATGAGAATCTAATCAATCCAGTGGAAAGAGAAAATAGAATCACACCACATAATAAACTGAATTTTCTTTCCAATGTAGTTTTTTATTGTTCTTTTGTAAACAAAATGTAGACAAAGCTAAGAAAAGTACAGTAGTCATCTGATTTTTCCACTGTCCTGTTCCTGAGGAGTCTGTTGGACTACTTCTCAAGTGGGTGCAGGAGAACACTTATTTTTAGATCAGTGCTTTCATTTAGTACTGTTTTATTCAATCAACTTTTTATCTGGTAAGCTAAAAAGTCCATAAATTAATTTTTAAAAAGACATTTTTAAGTGGAAACAAAAATTGCATACTTGTTTTTTGCTAGTATATAATAAATAAAAGGCACAGTCAGACAACTCAGTGTCGAATCAAAGTTAAGAAAATAAACATGGAAAAAAGCAAATGAGTGTTTGGAGAGGATGAGGAAGAAAGATATGTGTTTCACTGAAGATTTCATCATACTAAAAAACCTTTTCCAGCTTTTTTATTATCATGGCAGTGTAACAAATTTTAGAGCTTTCAAAGCACCACTCAAATGGCTAATATCTCCACAAGTGCAATCTGAAATGGAGTGAATTCCTGTAATGTTCATTGGTAAATTTCAAAAGTAAAAATAAGATTTTTTTATTAATAATTAATACATAAAAATGCGCTTTATATTCTCTTTGCCTGAGAAATACATGCAATAAGGTTTGCCAAAAGCCTGTTTCCTCTCATAACTACAAACACCTATTAAATTTAATGTTCAGACTGAAATCAATTCAGTTATTTATGTTCGTCTTTGCCAGAGGAATAGCAGATGTGTAGAGACATTAAAAAATACTATTTTTCTGCCAAAGACAAACTTTTAACTCTTTGCTTGCAAATTCAGACATTCACATCAATGGGATAGATAAAAGAGATATAATGCTCCAAAGAATCTGAGTTTTATCATTAACCTGTCAGCATTAGCCTGATCTGAGCCTAATCTTAAAAAAGTCCTGTGTAGTAGTTTAGAGATTTTTTTCTTTCACCAAAAATTTCATTTATGTCTTTTGCAGCTCCAGAAGGGATAAGAAAATTGTCACCTCATGCCTAAAACAAGAAGCTTCTGTTCAGAGTTCAGCTCCAGGGATGAGCAATAATTTGCTTTCTACAGTATCACTTTGCAGGTGCTAACAAGGGCAGCTATCAAAAAAAAAAATCCAACCAAAAAAAACAAAATAAAAACAACAACAACAACAAAAACTGATAAATCTCTTTGGTGTTTGTGTGTTTGTTTATTTGTTTTTTCTTGACTGCTCATGTTCACACTTGCCCACCAGAATTCCTTTTTTTTCCTAAGTCATCTGCCTCACTATTTAGGAAGAGGTGATAATGCTATACTTTATGCAAATGTAAATTGATCCTAATTAGCATGCACAGCGCAACATTTTTATCTTGTATTTCTAGGTGCAGTTAAACAGAGCTTATAAACATATAAGTGTGCAACAAGCTTATAAACATATCAGCTACTATTTATCTGAAATGGTTTCTTTACTGAAATCAGCCCATACATTTATATTGTGCCCTAAGAAGAAAAATTAAAGCAAAGTGAATGTTTCTGTCTTTTTTTAAATTTTGTACTTGCCCAGTATAAGCATTGATTTTCATACAGAGGGGCCAGAAGTTCAATATAGACAAAGAAAATGTAGGGTAGGGAAACAGTCTTGAGACACTGAAGCATTCAGAAAGCAGGAGGGTAAAGAGAGGCAGCCTGGTTTAGACAGCTGCTTCCTCATCTCATGCCTAATGGTGCAGGAGGTGGGAGGAAGACTCCAACAGTGCTAAGGAAAATGGAATTTTATTTACCACAGAGACAAAAACTTTCAGGTTATACGAAACCAGCCTTGCTACAGTTGAATGCAGTCAGAAACAGCGTGCTGAGAAGGCTTCTGCATTTGTCTAACCATGTGTAATATGCCATTCATAAAGTAGCACTCCCACATCTATCTTAAGGCTACTTATTGCCAAGTGCTCAGCCAACTACAATTTGGAGTTTGATAGCTAGTCTTGACAGATAATCAATGTATGTAGCAGAACATGTTCAATGGATTTGATGTTTACCAAATGGATGCACGTGGAATACTAGAACCATTAACTTTGGAAAGTACCTTCAAGATTATTGAGCACAACTGTTAACCTGGCTCTGCCAGGTCCACCAGTAAGCCGTGTCCCTAAGCACCACATCTACACTCCTTTTGAACAGTTGTAGGGACAGTAATTCCATCACTTCCCTGGGCAGTCTGTTCATATGCTTGACCATATTTCAGTGAATGAATTTTTCCTAATATCCAATTAAACCTCCCCTGGCACAACTTGAGATCAATTCCTCTTATTCTATTGTTTGTTCCCTGACAGAAAACATCAACCCCCACCTCGCTACAGCCTTCTTTTAGGCAGTCATAAAGAGCAATAATGTCTCCCCCCAGCCTCCTTTTCTTCAGGCTAAACAACCTCAGTTCCCTCACCTGCTTTTCATAGGACTTGTGCTTTAAGAAACATTATACAACATTCTTGATTTCCAGAAATGTTCAGGTTGCCACACTCCCATGCATTAATATAATAATGATAATCTTAACAACATTCATCCCTCTGTTTAGGGTTGCTAGCAGTGTATGACAGATCTTTAGCAATATAAATATTGTGTGGAGGCTAGCTATTTAGTGCTACTTCCACTGCCACTAGTGATGAAAGTTATTGGAAGTGGTGGCTGTCCTTACTGTTTTGATTTTTGTAGCATAATTATTTACCATTATAAATTCCTTTTAACTTTGGTAATTGCACATATACCCATTGACACAGAGAAATGCATGCATGAAGGAAGATGACAAATAAGGGAGTAAAAGGCATTTTCTGACTCTCTGAAGTGATCAAGCTTCCAAAATAAGAATGAGTGAATATTTGGTCAGACACAAACCATCTTGAGTGCTGCAGCTCTCTGGTTGTCTGATCCACATGTGCAGCCACCATTTTGTGACATAACCTTTTACACAAGAACATTCTTCATAGGGTTGTAGGTGTAATGTCCAGTGCACTTGGCCACAGCCATACAGAAAATAGTTCTCATGTCCTTATTCATGGGTTCTAGGTGATTTTGCTTTCAGCCTTCTATGTGCACATGTCATAATTAGATGACTTTTCAAATAGAGGGGGTTTTTTAGGACAAAAATGCTGTGCAACAAATCTGAGGCAGAGTGAGTAAAAAGTTTTCCAAGTATTGGTTAGCAGCTTCTGTTGGTGACTTTTCAAAATGTCTCAACTGGATGTTGCCACTGTTTTTTGGGCAATTTATTGGGTTATATTCTGATGATCTGGTGTATCATGAAGAAGTGTTAGAGTCACTACAAGTTTCATGTGTTATGTTATCCCTATTATGACAAATACTGAATGATATGAATGTTTTTTATACATATGAAATTTACAATCACTGACAACAATTCAATAAGAATTGCAAGCCTCATCCTGTTCATTCAAATACCAATTTTGAATGACCCCCATTTTCAGTAAGATAGTTCTCTTGCGCTGCATTAATTTCTGAGCTTCTATTCAATGTCATGGGCACTTGGCTAGTTATCTCAAATAGTTTACTAATTTCAAGGCCAACTCATTTATGGAGCTTGAACTCCTAGTAAGAGGAGTAAAAGTTAAAAAAATGTAAACCTGAAAAAGCAGGAAAAATAAATAGCTGGATTGGCTTAAAATTTTTATTTCAGCCAGATAGATGACTGATAGCTGTAGTGTAGTCAGAATTTTAGCCTTGGTTACAGACTTGGTTACAGTCTGAGTTCCAAGCTCTGTATTTGATAATTGTTTTGCAGATACTTGTGGCCAGACTATGATGAGGTAAATAAGTTGAAACTTCATAATATCATATGTACGTCAATTACTTCTTCCCAAACTCTGATAACATAATATTAAATTTTATAAGTTATCTATGGAGGCATTGTGGAAGGCTTCAATATATAATAGTAGGAAGAAGAAATGTTTTTATGTTAACAGGATATTAGCAGTAATGAGAAATGAAAGGTGTTTGTAAGGAAACATAATGTCCATGTTTAAAACAAGTCTCTGAAACAGGTCACAGATCTGTGATTTCAGTGCCTGGCAGGTCATAAATTCAAAGAAGTAAACTTACAGGTCTTCTTGCATGAGAAAATATATCCATTTTATTCTGTCTTGCTGCCTAACACACAAATAGTTTCTTACTGGAAAAAAAATGTTGAACATAAACATTAAAAACTTCTCTGTTAAAAGACATCAAACAAAGACAATTTATTATGCTATATAATTGAATATAAGTATTGTATCAAATAAGGAAGCCATAAATATACAAATTAGATGAAGGAACAATGAGTGAACTTGGGCTTTCATTTCATCTAAAACTGAAAATCAAGTATACACAAGAGAGGGGATGAAAAATATGTTCTTTATTGAACCTATGTGATATAATTATTCCTTCAGACATTTTCAGATACCATCCATTATGTCCTTTAATCCCACCCATTCTTTCTTTACCTAACCTAGTCCAGCTGCATTTATTCACCGCTAGAACATAAAGAATGTTCACATCTTTAGTTAATATGTCCTCATAATATTATACATTCCTCTATCCAGTTCTATGGTGCTTTACCAACTTTAACTACTGTTTGCTGGCACAAAAGAGTGCTTTAAGGTGTGAGTTCAGATAGGTAAATCCATGTGTCAACATTAGGGCAGTGTAGGCATCTATCCTACTTGGGGAAATAAGATGCCCAGACCATTTTGACCCACTTGTGAAGCCCACAGGCTTTTCAGACTTAACCTGCAAGAATTCACATAACTTTAAAAATCACAATGTGTCTATCAGCAATCTGTCTGATTTCAGATGGCTTGGTTTGGGTTATGCAATTAGTTTTCACCCTTTACCTGTCCTAAAGAGTCAAATGACTTAAATAGACAATCCAAACTAGCCTGGAAGAGAGAAGTGAGTGACATATCATCTGGGACCTCTGACAGAAAGTAACAGGGATGACAGCACATCCTAGACCTCCAGCCTGACTCATCAATGCTCTTTCATTTGTAAAATGAATTCAAAAAATAAAACTACATTCACACCAATACACAGACAAGCTCTAATCCCTAGTAAAAGTTTTCAGCATGCATAGAATGGTTCTTACCCAAGAGGTGTCCCTATGGGGAGAAAACCCATAAGTTCAGCCCTTTAACTCACTTTAGCAGTTATGGTGGAGCCTTTAGTAACTTTTCCCCATTCTCAATGTACTTTTACAGTATTTCTTTATGTTTAGGTGGAGCTTGAGTGGTTCTTGTCATGGATACCTTTGTTGCTGACTGATGGTAAATAATTTCACCTTATTTTACAGATACAGTCAAAGAAAATATAGAGCACATTTCCAGTGTTGCTGGAAAGGTGTTCCAATGTACACCTTTGGGATGGAGGTGTGCATTAATATTACAATTAGGCTATAATGAACCAAGTCAATCTGAGGAGAGCAATTTTTCCACAGTTTCTGGTTCAACAGCAGGAAGTCTTCCCCTGTCTCTCTTGATTGATTGCAGCCATGCAGTTTATTAACTGCAAGGTACCATCAAGTTCCCTTTCCTGCAGGGATTCCAACAGAGGCTGGCTGTGGTGTCTGCAGTCTGCTCACCCTCCATTCCAACCCCCTCAGCAGGCTCTGTGGTTGCAGGTTGGGGATGTAGGGAATCATCGTGGAGCAGGTTTTGAGTATGTCAGCCATATCCTATCCAGGGAGTAGCAGCTGCACTTTACCCTATAACTTCATATTGTTGTAACTTCTGCTAGGATGTGAATATAACTTCCCAGATTCCTCTAATTTTACCCATAGCCATCTTTCCATAGTGAGCCATAGACTTTGCTTTCACATTTTATTTTTTGCACCAACTGCTACAATATTTGCTTATATTTGTATTGAGCAAGTATTCTGCTGTACTCAGTAAACAACAGATTTTTAATACTAGTCAGAGAGTTTAGCCTTTGTATATATATATATATTTTTATAAGTACATTGATTGTTCTCTACCTCAATGACATAAATTTATGCCTACACTGAAGTCCTTAACTTCAGTTTAATTCATCAGCAAAAAATGCAATAACATGATCAAAAAAGTTCTTAAATCCTCCTTTTAAGAAAACTTTCTAGTGAAAAATGTGTAAAATGTAAAGCAATAATGCAATCCATTGAAATGTTTTGGAAGTAAATGAGAAAATATCTTTAGACTAGGTCTGACATGATTTTATGAGGAGATATCTTCAAAGTAAACTTCATGAACAAGAAAATTTGAATATGACACTTCCTTGTAAAAGAAAATGCTATAAACATCGTTATCATGACAAAAAAAAATCAGTTTATTTAATGGGTCACAAAACACGAAATCATTTAGCTCACCTCAGCATATAATATATAAAATGATTTATTAAGATTCATTTAAGTAGTTACATATTTCACTTTTACTAAACCAGTTACTGCATTTCAAGGCTTTATGATGAATCCAATGTCAATACAGTATTAATAAAATATTTTTCCACTTTATTACATGAGAGCTATAAAATAGATACATGAAAATGTTTTGCTACTACTTCATAGCAAAGAGGAGTCTGTAAAAACTGTTAGCATTACAGAGTTCACAAATAAGTTATGATCTACTGTTAACTTAAGCTGAGCATTTAATGCCCTTTTATTTCTTAATTAATTAATCAGTTTCTAAGCCATCGCTGCTTACATTGGACAAATGGATTTAAAATATTAGCTAGCAGTACTCACAAAAAATATATAAAGGTGTCATTCGGCTGGGAGCTAGACTTCTTTCTTTGCTTATCAATGAAGGGCAGAAGGAAATTTGAAAGTATAAAATTCCCAATACAGCCCTGCCCAGATGGCTAAATTTTGCTCTATGTTTTCCTAGGGAAATGTGTGGCTTCCTTGGGACAATTTGTATTCTCAGACTCTTAACTGAGGCAGTTCATGGGTGAGAGTATCAAGTCCAGTTGCACCAGACAGATCAATGTAATATCTGATGCTTTTCCATACAAAAAATTTGCGTCAAAAAAAATTCCATCTTTTTGTAAAAAATGACACCAAAATAAAAAATCACCCAAAGCCAAACAGAAACCAAAATTTTAATATTAAAAATAATACGATTTAACAGTGTTCTACAGTCACAATAATCCAGTTTGGTATAGAAGATTGTAACAATGTCTTCAAAGGCTTTACAAGTTATATGTGTTCGAGAGGAATGATAACGGTCATGAAGAAAAACAAAACTAACAAAAATTTCACAGTCGCAGATTAAAAAGCAAAGGCTAAATCTGAAAATAACTCTATTCATTAGTTCAATTAACTACCTCTGATTCAAGCAATCTTTCAGAAAATTTGAAATGTTCCCTAATTACTACATTTGTTTTAGCTCTATTAAAATTATTCAGCAATGAATAGGGGTTTGATTACAAGCATATCGGCCACAGTTTTGATTAAAAATTGATTGTGCTGGATCTCTACTACATAGTGCATCATTTAGTAACTATTCCATCTAAGACCATCTTACACATTCTAGATAAATCAAATTGTCCATCATACTTTCATATATATTTACACACTATTGTCACAGATTTTTATTTTCTAGAACTTTCCTCAGTTTATAGGCAAAACACTTTGCCAATTGGCAAAGTGCATTGGTACTCACTTAACAGTGTGTGCTCCTGAGTTACAAATACACTAAAACCTGTTTACATGCATAAACATGAGGAAGAAAGATATGATCAGAAAATTCATCTTTTTGAAGTGAAAGCTCACTATAGGTTGCAAACTTTAAAAGAGAAGCCTTTTATATTGAACCAGCTTTAAATTCTGTAAAACAGAAAAATAGAACTACTAATTCAAGTAAAGAACAAAATGAATATTTCAGAAATGACAATTGCTGTTCATGACTAGCTAAAATTTGACACAATGGTATGAACTACCAGAGCAGAATGAACTTTAGAGTTCCAAATGCATAATTAATACCAACATACACTCTAACAGTTAGGTTTACCTAGGTTCTTTGTACATGTACAGAGGATCAAAGGAGCTCTGGGTCAATTAGTATGGAAATGAGCAAAGTTAGCCTGACCCAATGTCTTCTCTAATTTACCTTTTCCAAACCTGCAACTTGGTTATCTGCAACCTCTGTTGCTCTATGAAATGAAGCCTTAACATATATTCTGAACTATCTACTACAAGATATTGCACTGTAGACAACAAAAAACAGCAAGCAGATTAGTCCCAAAGCCATGTACTGGCTTTAACTGTAGATAAATTCCTTTTGATTGAAGTCACTGTGCAATGAATAGCCTGGAGAAAACAGCACTCTTGTTGTTAGTTTATGGAGATCAAAATTAAATTCTGTCTATTTAGCTTGTGATAGTGCACTACACAATGTAGTACTCACCCAAATTCTAGTGAAACATTCTGTGGCATAATTAACATCTATGTAATGAATAGAATTTTTTTCTTTAAGATCAAATAGTTAAATACAGTAGGGATACACAAGTTTGGAAAAGTGGGTACATTAAATGTGAACTTCAAAGCAGAAAAATCCCTTTACTTGAGCCCTTTACTGATTCTATATGTTTTGTAAAGAAGACTCGGTGGCTTATTTATTTATTGATGTATTCTTTGTATAAGATGTTGTTGATTCTGTGTTATTTACTCTTAGCTACATGAGAACTCAATGTTCCAGGCTTGTTTGCTCTTTTTTATTTTTCCCTTAACAGGAAAGAAACCCTACTGAAATATGGTTCCAGTGTGAACCTTAGATAAAAATAATTTTTTTCCCATGTAGTTGCCAGTATTTTGGATTAGATGACATTTAGAACAACAACGAGATTTAAAAAAAAATATACAATAATTTGATAAATAGTTTCTTACTGTTCACTAAATTCTGTAAGACTATATTCTCAGTGGTTGTCATCTGAAATCACTAGTACAAGGGGTAGGTCTAGTGCTTAACCATTAAAACAATGTAGAACATTCATCCACTTTGCCACTTTTATAATTTATATACAAGTTCAAAATTTTTAATATTGCCTAAACAAGAGAGAAACTACATCTGGAACACTCACAGTCAGTCCTCACAGCTGATATGTTTATACAAGCCTCAAAACACTGAATGAGTTTTTCTGTGAAAGTTCCTATGAAAGTTTTTAATTAATTATTTCAAGGGAAAAAAAAAGATAAAAATGTAGGAGAAAATCACAAACTAGCACTCTCTATTTTCACTTTCACAAAACTTTTCTGTGATTCATGGACTATCATTTTGGTGTTTCCTTGTGAATATTAAAAAGTTAAAAGGTAAATAGCAGAGTAAGAGAGAACAATTGGGTTGTTCGCAGTGTGTTACTTTCAGATGCTCTTGAGGAAAATTTGGGGACTGAAGTCTGCTGGCACATTTTCTCTGATTTGGCCAGCAAAGAAATTCTTTACTGGGAGGATGGTAAGACACTGGGCATGGGTTGCCCAGAGAAGCTGTGGTACCAAATCCGAGGACATGTTCAAGGACAGGTTGGATGGGGCTCTGAGCAGCTTGGTCTAGTGAAAGGTGTCCCTGCCCATGGCAAGGGGGCTGGAACTAGAGGATCTTTGATATCTCCTTGAAGCCAAATCATGCTATGTTCTTATGACTCTGTAATTTAAGTAACTGATCTGTACAAAGTCATAATATAGAGTGGCTGGGTTGTCCTATCAGTTAACAATCTGATACTTGATGATTGTGCAGAAGGACAAAAATACCCTTTAATATAATCTCCTCATGTTCTCTTTCAGATACTTAGTGAGCATATTCTGAAACCTCTTCTTAATAGACTTGATTTAATTAGCCTCCTATCGGTTTAATTTTTCTTTTCCCATTTAAATACTGTATAATAAGCACATTTGTAAATCACACTGTTCTTAGGCCAAAACACTTCATTCAATGAATGATTGCTTATATACTGTAACAATTACCCAAGCAAATTAATGTCTTTGAATAAGGATGGCACTTAGTGATGCTTTAGTTCTCTAAATTCCTGCATTTATACTTCAGTTAAACAGGATCTGTCACTGCATAGTACTATTAACAAATTAACTCCCACGCCATGGAGAAATAACAACCTATCAATGTTATTCTCCCCCTATAAATTACTCCAAAACAAATGATCTTCTTGGGCAGATTGTTATATAAGAGTTATTTTGCTAAGACCTTGAGGGAGAAGGAAAGTCTAAAGAAAAGGGAAATTATAATCCTCATCCAAACAGTAAAGCATTGTCATTTTCTGAGGCAAAGATACAGAAGTTCAGAACTACATTTTTCTTCAGACTCCTCCAAGCCTGCATTTCATTCAAGCTTGGACAATTATATCAGATGTAGATTATGTAAAGTAATTCTGCTGGGCCAAAATAGGAGACTTGTAGAAGGTCTACAAGTCTGATTGTACTTGGAGAACTTTATATTTTCCACGAGAGTGGTCATGGGTAATTTGTCATCATAGTAAATGCTTTAATAACTACATTTGATAATGTTCTCTTACTCCTGGGCAGATGGTGAGGCAAGTTTTTGAGAAGCATCACACACATAAGTAAAAGGTGGCTAAAGAAGGAATAAATTACTGTCGGTGTTTAAAACCAACCAGAAATTAAGCTCCAAGCAGCCACTTCCCTTCCTCTCTCCCTCTCCAGTGAAAAAAAGACAAAAAGGCAGAGATTATGGCTCAAGGTAACAATTCGCTGGAAAAAAGAGCAATAAAATAAGGAAAACAAATGGTAACAGCAACTATACTAATGATAACAGTTTATGAAAGAGGGTGATGGCATAAAAAAAAAAAAAAGTTTACAGTGGTCCAACTGACCTAGTGTTACCATGGCCAGTAACACACAGCTTCCCAACACAAAGGAGAAAATGGCAGGCACTGCCACAGTTGGCATTTTTTCCCTGAGCCAGAGTCAATGAAAAACAATGACAGACAAACCCTCCCAAGCTGGACCATCCATGCCACCCCACCCCACCATGCTTCTTACTGCTTTTCTCCCCAGCAAAAAGGAGGAAAACCAGCCATGGTTCTGCTGCACACTCCTTTATAATTCCCCCGAAGCCATATCCCCCCAGGGATAATGTGCCTGGTATAAAATAACAACCTAAACACACCCAGGCGGCTGCAGGCTCTGCCTCCACCAAGGAAACTGAAAAAATTAACTCTGTCGGAGCAAAAACTAGGATAGATCTCTGCACTTTTTGCACCCTTATAAGAAATGCTCAGATAAATGATGCAAAACTTTTAAACTGCACAGTTGGATCACTAAGATCCAGCCAGAATCTGAAATCTGCATTTTTCCAGATTCCAAAGATATCCAGACTAGGGGGTTTGGTTGAAGGTCCATTAATTAAAATGTGTAGTAAGCCCCCAAAATTTCAATGAAACCGAATACACCTTTTTATTTTAGATACCTCTTTTTAATACATCGTGCAATTATTCAGCTGGCTTAAGATTTCTATGATTTTATTGATTGGGTTTATTATTAATTTTTTATAGAGATATTTTTCTTTAGAGAAGTTGTATGCTAATGCCCAGGTTATTTAAAATTTTATGGATCAGATCCAAAAATTTGGCCATAATATTCATCATTCTGAAAAGAATTGAATTAAAAGAGGGAAAGAAAATTGTCTTTGGGAAAACCAGTCTTCACACATGCTTTTGTCACATTTTTCAAGTTGTTCATAATAGCTGTTAGTAAGCTGACAGCTACAATTGAAAGCGGGAATGAGAAATACAGCACTAAGGATGACCCCAAATTAAAAAAAAAAAAAAAAAAAAGTGGAAATATTTGTCTACCTTGTGGCAACATCTTCTATAAATATGAGCATTTTATGCTCTGTACTATTCAATGCAGAGTAGAGGCTTCAAAGAAAGATGCCATATTATTAATTCATGGGTTTATTTCATCACTATTTGATGGGATATAGGAGATTCTAGAATTTGGCCTCTTTGTTCTATGGAACACAGATATTCTCTTGCTTAAAATGTTGAGAACATCATAACAGCATTTTTTATAATGGTTTATAATTGTACATTAGTGGATTACCTACATAAACTACCATGCTTTTCTAGAGTGCTTATAAATTTTAAAGTTATAAAATTAGGATTACATAATCCCTATTTTTGGAATCCACTACTATTTAGTTTCAAGTGATTTGCATGCTACAGTACCTCTTTATACAAAAAGTAGAGGAAACTCTTTCAGTAAAATTTCTTAACTAGGCCACCCAGGAAAGACAGTTTAATTATAACTCTTAATTTCACCGATGAACATTTTTAATTAACTTTTAGATCTCTGTACCTAATTTATGTGGTGCAAATTAAAGCATCTGTTAAAAGATTTTCTGTTCATTGTGTTTATACATTTGTGTTTTTGTTCTATGCTTGTGTCACCTGTGTTCCATAATAGCACATGTCATTTAATCTCAAAAGTGCAAGCAAATCAAAGACCAAACAGAGGAAAAGAATAACTTAGGAAAAGTGCATGTTAAAAACAGAGTAATGAAATTCAATTACCTAAAAACTCCAACAAACCAATATCCAAAAATATCCCAAGCAAACTAGGAAAACAAGGGCTCATTGATAGATAACATTAAATTGTTCTGAACCACTCAGTGCAGTTCTCATGAAAACACATTGCAAGTTCAGTCTTCTGCTGATAATAGGGAATTAGATTGATCTGCATTTGTTGAGTTTCTGACACTGGAATTTTAAAGGAGCTGATGAGATGCTGAGCAGTGCTCAGAGTATGCATCCTCACCCCAATTAAAGCACAATTTCTGGGAAAGGTTCTCAGTGCCATCTTGACAGAAGTGGCACAGCAATTTGGTTTTGTTGCAGACATTAAACCAATAGTTCTACAGTATTAAAACTGCTGTCACATGATTTTCAAACCATTAAATATCTTAACAATAAAGAAAAAAACTATTTAGCCACATTATGTACCTACTCTCCAACATAATCTTGAAACTCAGATTTAGGGAGTTGCATATTGACATGATAATAGTAATCCAGTTGTATTAGCACCTAAAATTAGTTTCACTTGTCTCCAGAGCATGAAAAAAATATTATGTTGAACCATTCACCAATTATTTAAGAAAACAGTAATAACAGTACATCAACTTTAATAATCAGTTCAATACAGCAATCAGTATATATAGCAATACAGTCTTATATCTCTATTCCCAGATAACAAGGATCCTTAATGAAAAGACAAACTATCAGATGTTAAATCCTTTCATTTACTGTCCTGCTCTAAGATGGCTCATAATCACACTACAATCTTCTATTTATTCACATCTCTATTCATTTAAACTTTCTTACCATATTACAAGAGATAAAAGAGATAGAAAATAACAATAAATTTCACTGTTTATTAAAAAAAAAATTATTATTGCATTATCCATGAAGAGTATGATTTTCAAAATTCTATGGATGTTATCCTACCATTTTTGTTTTTACATTTCAGTTTAAGTAAAGATTTCTTTTAGGAAGTTAAAAAGAACTCTGGCCTCTGGTAAGGGGTAATTTTGTTATTCAGTTCTACAGACTTGTTCACACAATCTGTCAGGATAGGCCTAACCTGTGCTTTGAGATGTGTGTAAAAAAGTAGGTGTAATACACAGATGTTATTGGATGACCAAGGATAGCCTTAGAGTTCCAAGGTGAATATAAGGGTGCACAGTCTGAGTTCACTGGGGGCTGAGTTCTGCAAGTGAATTACAGTGGTTATAAGCCCCCAGCATTGCCAAGGCATGTGCAGTATAATGGATGTAATTGATGGATGTAGTTCCTTGCAGAGGTAATTATTGGATTAGAATCTAGAAGCACAGGAGTTGCTTTTCTATATGATACTGGGGAATTGAATTCTGCTCCAGTGGTCTCGTTCTGCTAACAACTGTAGCAAAGAAGCAATTGGCCATGAGTAATACCAAACTGCTGCTTTTCACTGATAAAATAATTTGTAAACATATGAAAAACACATGGTTATTCTCGTAGGTAGGATCTTGTATGGTCAGAAGCACTTTATGAGAAATTGTTAATGGAAGTTTTAGGATTTTGTTATAAGCAACCTATTGACCAGTTAAAGAACAAGGTAATGCAATTGTTCTTCTGAGCAGCATAAACAGCATCAATAACTGACAAACCAACAGTTTCTACCATTAAAATATTAAACAACCTGTTGCTATATATTTGGGAAGGTCCAATTTTCCTCTAATCATCTAAGTGTCTCTTTTATTATTGACAATTTCTTGGGTTTTTTTTTTTTACTCTCTTTTCATATAAGTATGAAAATAGAAGTATTCCAGATTAAATAGGTAAAAATTAGGAAGAAAGCAAATGGTCTCTATGAAGCTTGTGGGGAATCCAGTGGTCTTATGACATGTGTTCAAAACATCAAGCTAACTTAGAAAAGGCTTAGTGTTCTGACATGGGAAAGAGAAAATGAATTGCTCAAAGGGCAATAATCATACTGGCCATGATTATTTATGTCACAATGGCTCCTTATTTGTAGATTTCTGCATGAAGAGATCAGATTCATGGATGGCTCATGTTCCCACTATCTTCTAAAATATATCTAGTTTAGGTATAGTTCACTACATTGGTATTGTCTAGAAATAGGGAAAAAATCTTCTTGAAATTTTGGCTTTTCAGAATTTCATATTTCACACTTCCTAGTTCTGAAAGTGAGTCTTGAGCTTAGAATACATACTTTGAAAAGGGAGAAACTAAAAAAAATGACAGAGAAAAAAATTCCATGGCAAACAGTGAATATATTTGGTTTTATTTTGTTACTATTATTCTCAATGAATACTAAATGTGAAAAAGCTAGGCAGGCTTCACATGCCTCACACTGCTCCCTCTTTGTAGACTCAGAATCTAGGTTTTCTTAACAGTACTTGCTTTACCCTTAGATTTTTTAATGTCAAAATGTAATTACAAGCATAGGTTATACAAATGCATCATGTATAATTTCTTTTTTATGTCATATGTTCTCAACATCTTTATCCTTTTTACTGTTCTGCTCATTTCTAATGGAAAAAAATATTTAACATTTAAGTTTTTAATTCTGGGTGAAAGGAGAAGTCAACAGCGAGGTTTTAGAACTCTGCAGTAGGAGATCAAAAGCTCTTTAAAGAGCATCACCTAAGAGAGAATTTACTCTGAAGCCAAGACAGTACTCTAAATTTCATGAGGACTTGGCTGGGGTGTCAATCACACAGGGCAATAGTTTTGAAATGAGCTACTCCCTAGGGGAAACAAGTTAAAAATCAAAAAATTCAGAAAGGTTTAGGGAAAAAATCTGTTATGAGAGAGTGAGAGTGTCAGCAGTAAGAGGGAAAGCAGAGAAGTCATACAGGCTCTCCAGCTATCTGGGAACAGAGAAGCAGAGCTTACCCATGAGTGAGGGAGAGCCAGGAGCTGTCAGTGACCCTGGCACGGGCAGTGGCCCCACTGCAGCAAAGGAAGGTTTGTGTCGCAATACCTTGTGCTGGTTTTACTGCAATTATCTGTCAAAGGGAATCGGAGCCAGGATGGACCCAGGAAGCCCACAAAGTGCTGCAGTAGACAGCACCAAAGATGAGGATAACTAGAGCATGGCTCAAGACAGGTCTGCCAAGGCCTACACTGAAATGGGGGCCCTGATCCTATGAGCAAGGGACTCAATGGCCGGGGCCACTAAGTTCTGTTAGTGCCCTCAGTGTCCCTACAGTAGCAGCTGCAGAATTTCCTTGGCAGGGGCATGTATCCGGGAGATTTTTTACATTTTTTTTTTCTGTAGCTGCCGTGTGAGGTTCCTTTTATTTTTTGCAATTAAGAGCATTTCAATGCATTGAGAAGAATTATGAGTTCCAGAAACTCTTCATAGATTCCTGTACTTTATCATAGACTTCCAGCCCTGCTCTATCAAGAGGTTCAGTCGAAGAAGCGTTACTGCCATGGCACCCAAACCATATCACAGAATCAAAGATTCACAGAAGGGTTGAGGCTGGAACAGGACTTCGGAGGACATCTTGTCCTCAACACCCATGCTCAAGGAAGACCACAGAGAACTGGTTGTCCAGGACTAGGTCCAAATTACTTTTGAAGGTCTCCAAAGACAGAGATCCTACACCTCTCCTTTGCACCTTCCCACAAGATATTTACAGATGTTGGTAAGATAAGCCTTCTCTTCTCCAGGCTCACTTAGTCCTTTCCCTTAGCTTTTTCCTCATAGGAGAGATGTCTCCAGGTCTGGAGTCCCCAGTACAGGGGAGACTAGACCTTTTGGAGTAGGTCTAGAGGAGACATCAAAAATGATCAGAGGAATGGAACCTCTCCTATGAGCTAAGGCTGACAGAGCTGGAATTATCATGCCTGGAGAAGACTCCAGGAAGACCTTGTTGAGGTTTTTCAATATTTAAAGCGGGCTTATAAGAAACGTGAAGACAGACTATTTAGCAGGGTTTAGTAGTGAGTTAGGAGTGTTGATTCAGACTAGACATAAGAAAAAAATGTTCAAGGAAGGTTGGGAAACCCTGGTAAAAGTTGTTCAGTGAGGCTGTAGATGACCCATCCCTGGAAAGGTCAGATTGGGCAGGATTTTTAGCAACTTGATCTAGTCAAGGTTCTCTGTGATTGTTGCAACGGTGTTGAAATAGATGACTTTTAAAAGTTCCTTTCATCCCAAACATTCTGGGATTCTGTAATCCCGCTGAGGTCTTTATGGATGATAGCATGACTTTCTGGTGTATCAGTAACTCCTCCTTCGTGCAACCTGAAAATTTGCTGAAGGCACACTCATTAATGATTCATACAAATCATTAATGAAGGTGTTAAACGGGACAAAAGCTAGTACCCTGGGATACAAGTACAGTTACTGACCTCCAACCAGGCTTTACACTGCAGGCTGCAGCTCTCTAGGACTGGCCATTCAGACAACTTCCAATTCACCTCACTCTCTTCTCATCCAGCCCACACAGCAAAATCTTGCTTCTGATACTCTTATAGGAGACACCATCTCCCTTGCTGAAGACTGGGTAGGTAATATCACTGCATCCTGCTCATCTACTAGGCCAGTAATTTATTCAAAATTTATCACAGAGGTTTAGGAGTGATGTTTGCTTTCCTTCAGTCTTCAGGCACTTGTCCCAGTCACACTGGTCAATGAAATTTTGTTAATAGTGGTTATGCAATTTTTACACGACACACCTGCCAGACCCTACAGCACGCACAGGCACATTGCATCATGGCCTCTGGGTTTATGCATGTACAGTTCACTTGAGTGACCCTTTTGCACAAGGGGTATATCTTCCATGCTCCAGACTTTTCCCCTGGTCTCTGGATCCTCAGAATTCTGGAAGCAGGTCTTACAAAACAGAACTGCAAAAGATATCTCAGTATTTTCTATCATTTTAAACTGGGTGCCTCATTCAGCAGTGGACCAACATTTTCCCTAGTCTAAGTTTTTTACTTAGATCCTTACAGAAGTATTTTCTTCCTTGGACATCCTCTGTGACATTCAATTCTGTGTAGGTTATGATTTCCCTAAGCATGTTTCTGCATTCTCAGATAGTTTCTATATTCTAAGTTACCTTTACCTTCTTCCACCTTCTAATCTAAGTCTTGCCAAAAATTACATTTTTGTCTTTGTTAGTCTTCTGTGGTTTTTGTCTAACTTCTTGGTTGTTGGGATGGATTGTTCATTAGCTGGAGGAGGAGATCCTTGAATGTCAAACAGTTTCCTTGTATTCCTTTTCTGTCAAGAGCCTTACGCCACAAAACATTTTCAAGCAAATCTCTGAAGGGAACAAAGGCAGTTCTTCTGAAATCCAACACTGAGATCTTGCTTTTTGCCCTTCTTATTCCTGTCAGGATTCTGAACTCCACCATCTCATGGTTGCTATAGCCAGGGATAGAAAGGCCTATGATCACAGTGAGGGTTGAGAGACCAGGGAAGGTATTTCATCTGACCAAAGCACATAGCTAGAATAACAGTAGACAAGTTTTGAAGAAGTACTGGAAAAGTTCTGTGTGGAGCAGAATTTAAAATTAGTTCACACGTTTGCTGTGAACTAATTAACAAGGGAAAAAACTCATTATGTTCTGATCCCAATCTGTGGTATATGTCATCTATGCAAAAGCTTAGGGCTTCTTCCATTGTATTTTTTGCTTTTGGTTTGGTTGTTTGGGTTTTGTATTTTGTTTTTGGTGAGTGGTTTTGATTTTTTTTTTCTTTTTTTGCTTAGTTGGGTTTTTTGTTTGTTTGGTGGAGTTTTGTGGTTTATATTTGGGGGTTTTTTTTAATTTTTTTGGTACGGTGCATTGGTTGGTTGGTTGGTTGATTGGTATGGTTTATTTACGTGGCAAAACACATTTTCTTTTTGTTTTGCAAAGGTGTTTCAGAGATGAACTCTGCAGCATTTCTAAAATTGTTTGTTCATCTGAGATCAAAGATCACCTTTAAGTGCAAGTATCAAAAATTGAAAAGAAATTTAGGAACTTATAAATATTGGGGTGCCTTTTTGTGTTAATTCAGCTGAAATGCAAGGAACTGTCTGATACATAGTAGAGTACATTTTCTTCTCAAAATTCATTCAGAGTTTAAAGAACATATCAGAGCAGACCTGCTGCAGATGAAAACTGCAATTTTAGCTTTATTTCACACCCTGTGAGCTTTTCCATTTCATCCAACACATGTTCTTACAGGACGGATCACATTCTATGGTATAAACAATGATTAACTAAAAACTAACAAAATTATTGTAGTGAGTATAGTCTTTAGTCTTGAAATTGGTCCTGATGAATGTGAGAGAGCTGTGCAGTGAATGGCAAGATTAGTTTGTAGCTATCTTTTGTTAGCTGAGCTTTGCCTCAGGGTTAGCTAAAAAAGAAATAAGGAAAAGCATCAACTCTGGTACAAAATAATTTTTTATCACTTATAGGCCTTCTCCCTCACCTGTTCAGATTTTTCCCCACAGAATCTTTAAGGGTATAGTATTGTCACTTTTCTCTTTTTGTTTTTCTCTTTTTCCTTTATTCCCCTCTTCCCTTTCCCCAGAGAGCTGCTTCTCTGAGCAATGAACATGTGCCAGCTGGGACATTCAGAGCATTTCTTTGCTGCTGTGTCTGAAAACTGCTTGTGGCCTTTTCACACACAAGTTTGTCCATCAAAAGGAAACTTAGAGGTGCAGAGAAGGAGGAAACTGCAGCAAGCCAGAATGAGTCCCTGGTCTTTGTGAACAAGAAAATTCAGCAGAAGTTGTAAAGGAGCTGCTTGTGCACAAGTCAATTTATACTCCAAATTGTCTTTTTAGTCAGAGCTGTTTCCAATTATCTCTGTTAATTGCCAGCAACTTAGATAACAAAACAAATGTTACTCTTCTCATCTTTCCGTGTTTCACCACTTCCAGTTTTGGAACAAAAAGGCTGCACAAAGTTATTTTTTTAAACTTCCAGTTTATTATTGCCATTTAGTTTCATTGAGGGCTAGTGGCTTCCAAGCATAGGGTAGTTTAGCTATTCCTTGCTAGAAGTCATTCATAATTTCTCATAGGTTTAATGTTATTAATAATGGAACATGGATTAAAGAAACTACTGTGGAAAATTAATTGAAAAGAATACTTCAGCTAAAATTCTGAAGCCCTAATGTTGCCAGAAATACTCCTAAGAGTATGAACAACTTATGTGTTTTTATGGAATTTTATGTAGATATGTGCATCTGTGTGTGCATAGGCAGACGTGTGTGCCAACAGACATAGATAAACAATGTCTTCCTAAAGCCCTACTCATTCTGACATACATATTCAATATCATTTATTTTACCAAAATGTCACATGTATTTATCAAGGTCATTCAAGTATCAAACTTAGTTTGATTTGCATTTCCCAGGCTTTGACTTAGGTAAGTATCATAATATTAATATACCCGGCATTTCCAAAATATAGTGGAGCACACATATTTTAGAGTCCTCACTATTAATCTGTGATTTCTGCAAAATGTAAAGCGATGGAAATTTTGTATCAGACAATGAAATTGCACTAATTACAAGAGAAAATTTAGATATTTAGATCCTAACTGGGATTTCACACTGTATTTTCTGAAAGTATCACTAGGAAATCAGTAAATAAATCTTTGTAACAGTGAGAAATAACTTTTTTGGTAAAGTGAAAAAGGATTGTACAGTGCAATAAGGCTATGTTTTATGCCCTGCGAAATTTCACTTGTCATATATAAGTGGTTAATATAGGTGTAGCATTGCAAGCTCAGGGCATAAGAAACTTTTTGAAGACAACATGGATGTTGCATTGGATATTGGAGAAATGACTCTAGCATGTTTCTCTTTCCATTTTCTGTTTCAGTACCTCAAGACACTGTGAAGCCTGTATATCTGGGTTGTGCTACTCATCAGAATGAAATCTCTAACATTCAGACTTTATCAAGCCCACAAAAAACAAATCAATAAATAAGTAGCAAAGTTCTGACCATGGAAAAGAAACCCTTGACCTAAACCTCTTCTCGGCACAATGTGAAAGTAGAACTTCATTTTCACAGCCTATTGCTCCATTTTGTTGAGAATAGTATCTGGCCTTGAATACTTTAATAAAAAGAACAATCAGATATACTTTTTAAAAACACTGCAAATTGACAAACTGTTCTTCTTATAAGTAAAATTCTAAACTCTAAAAAGAAGCCTGGACCAGATGGACAACATTTGAACTTGTGATGCAACACAAAGATGCCCATTACTATCCACTCATGAAAGAGAAGACTTTCCATCTTTCATGATCATCAATTTATTCTATCTACAAAAATAATTGACTATGAAATCCAGATATTTTCCAAAAGGCAATCCACTTTTAAGCTTTCAGAGGAGGTTGTAATTCGAATTATCTTATTTGCCAGTATACAGATGGAAAAATTCTTCTTCACATCTTCAGATTTCCTAATAATTATGACATTCTAAAAGACTTAAGGAAAAACAAAACAAGTAGGGAAAACAGTGCTTAAAGAGTAATCTTCACAGAGTTCTCCCCCTACCTTTTATTTCCTACAGAAACAGAATGTCACTATCTCATTTTTTATGCATCTGTCTATTTTTATCACTGCTTCATTTTACATCTCAGCAGGCCTGACTACCCTGAAAAATACACCTGCATAAAACTTGCAAGGAACAGAGAAAATACATAAGTAGGGGTGAAAAATGAAAAGACAGCTCCCTGCACTCTTATCACACCTTTTAGCATCTATCTGTTTTAGGTCTCCTGTGATTCATTCACCCTTTCACTATGTAAAAGGCCAAAGCAAAGCTGCAGTGATAGTAGCATCCAAGATGAATATCAAGGAGGCCAGGACTAAGAGGAGAGCAACACTAAGAACACCCATGGGAATGAAGGTCACAGAAAAAGAAGGAGAGTTTAAATAGAGCAGTATGGAGCAATCAGTCAGACATGTTCCTGCATCACAGAACGGTCTTTGAGAAGCAAATGATAGGAAAGGAATATATAAAGAAAAACACATACAAAGCATTTTGAAAAGATGTCGCTCATTATTGTTGTTTTCACACCTGAGAAAATAAAAATATTGTTTTGTAATAAAGTCAAACATTAGAGGAAGCTGGTTTATGCTTTTCTAAAGGGCAATGCATATATTCTAGAGCCTATTACTGGGTTCACATACTTAGAGAATTTCCAGCTTCTAGAAGCTGCATGGTAGGAACAGAGTAGTTTCCTTCTGTGAGCAAATGACTATGTTCTGACCCTCCACAAAATTATCCTTTTGTCTACTGCCATGTGTTTTCCATTTCCTTATTATATGAAAAATATTATTGCTGTTAGTATTCTCCATCACTAATCATCTAGTTAATGAAGAGGCATAAGACTGAGGCATCTGATACCATGCTGGGCTTCTGCAGACAGACTACTCAGGTAAGGAAAACTGGGAGCTAGTGGAAAAGAAGAGCTCCCAAAGAAGTGGTCTTAGAAGTAAAAAGGGGACCAGAAAGAAAAAGGTGAAGACCCTGGTTAGGGGAAATATCCTGGAAGTGGCAGGATTTTGGAGATGTGGGAGATGCATGGAAACGAGCCCTAGGGGATGCTCATGATGACAAATATTCCTGGGACTGAACCATGAGTGTGGACTGACATGATTTCTGACTGAAATTCCAACACCAGCAGTGACAACCTTGATGAGAAGGGAAGTTAAGGTCTAGTGAACATAGCACCAAGGATAGTAAGACAGGGACTATATGAGGTAGACAAATAGGATAAAAGCCATTTTTGATTCTTAAATAAATCCTAATATCCAGAACCACTATGGGTTGTCTCTTATTTTGTCCTGCTTCTTAATACTAACACCAGAGCTGATTGGTTCACAGTTTGAAAAGTTGTCTGTAGATTCCTTAGCAGCTGCTGCTATGACTACAATTAAATTTCTCCCAAAAATACCAAATTATCTGAAATCTGCATTTTTTAAATACAGCAAACTAAAAATATTTATACTGGGAAAGTAAAATTATTATACTTTTTAATATTATTTCATATTTTCATACAAGTTTTTTTTATAGATATATGTAATTTTTCATAATTTTTTTACTATTATCTCCTTTTTTAAACTTTACATCCTTTTCACCAGTCTGAAACCCTGCAGACTACTTTTGGAAGCTGCCTTTTTATATGTTGCCCAGCAGGCAGGCAACTCCTGAAATCTACAAGTGAGAGATCTCCTTCTCAGCTAATGGCAGCACGCTGACTTCCTATAGCTTTCTGACCCTGTTTCCACAGAAACCACCAGAACTTGTTAACTTTAAGCAGTCTTATTTGAATAATGGAATGTTTTTAACTTAAACAATATCACTTTTAGGGTAGAAAATGCTGATCTTTTTTCTTTAGTTTTACATTATGTGCCTCCAAGTAATTTTGTGTTTCTTTGTCATTCTATTTTCTTCCCCTTTTTTTTCTTATTTTGTTTGTTTATTTTTAATGGTAGGACTTGCATAAAGATTATTGAATTATTTAGATAATGTGATATGTGGTCTGCCCCTAGTAACACAGCAGTCTAAAGACTTCTTTCAAAAGAACAAGTAAATTTAAACCCAGATTCACCTATTATTGTTTCAGCATGGACAGAAAGATGAGTCATGACCTGTAGAATTGTAAAAGAGAACAATAGAATGGACATGCAAGCCTTAGTAACGTCATTTGTTATTGAGGATAAACATGTTACACAATATCTCCAATAAACGAAACATCTTTTTATGAAAGCACATTTTTCCCCAAGCATCTCTGCATGGATATTTGGGATCTCACTTCTAGAGAGGCCAGATACTTTCTTTCAATTTTTAGCTTAAGTTTATCGACCTATTTGTTTTTTTCAATGTTGCATCTTCTAGGTTTTATAAGTTAACATTTCTTGCTTTTTTGTTTGTTTGTTTGGTTGGTTGTTTTTTATGGTGGGTTTTTTGTTTGTTTGTTTGTTTTTCTTTTCTTTTTTCCCAACAGAAGCCACACAGATGCATTTGAAGTATGATCACACTTCACATGCAACCACATACCGTTACCTCTAACAAAAGACCTGTGCCATGCTCTCTGTGACCCTGTCTCATTTCACAACAAGAAGGTTCTTCTTGTACCTTCATTTCCCGTTTCCACCTTTCTCCTTTCTCTCCCACATCTAAGTATTTTATAAAGAGTTGCCTAAGGTGTCAAAGCAATTTACACAACTCCAGTATTTCCTTTACTGACATTGCAGAAGACTTGTCCAATCAAAGAGTAGATAGTGCTCCAGTAATGTTGCAAGAGTAAAGAGAAATTGGAAATACTGGTGTTATATTCATTTCTCCTGGCACATAGTTGCCTTCTTACGTGGACACTGTCAATACCCTCTCCACATTTGTCATTCAGTTTAGCAAAACATTTGCATTCTGTCTCATAATGGAGACACCACATTTTTCTTCTCCTATTAACCTTATCAGTTCTTCTAAGATTCATCTTCAGCAAGGCAAATGGGTTCAGAACTACACCTATCCTGAAAATGACATTTTTGTCATGGTTCATGCAACAAATAATTTTAGTGATCTTTACCTTTACTAACTGTCACAAGTGAGGTCTTTTGTCCTGTGATGCATACGATGTGTGGTTAACTCCAACAGGTGATTTTCTTCTTTGCTATTTTCCAGTTAAGATATTACCTTCTGTAGAAGAAATTCTTATTATTAGATCCCAAGTAGATAAGCTTACATTCTGCACTGTAGCACACCATAAAGTTTTTAGAATTTCAATAATTCAGTTCTTCTAATATGCTGTTATGATTTCCCTCTAGATCAATGAAGTACCTTCAACAACGACAATTTTTGCATCACTAATTTTTTCGGTTTTTTGCCAATGTGTTTAATTAAAATATTAACATTAATAGCATTGCCAAAAGAAAATAACAGACACTATTCTCAGACAAGGTAACCTTACCTCAATTCACTAGAAAATATTGAATGTGAATCTAATAAAAACATTTGAAAGTTATTAACATATAAATGAGAAGCCCAGAAATGGAAGCATACCACACTGTGTCTTGCTGAAAGGCATGACTACCATGACTTATAAAATGTAGAGTGATGACATTTAATGGTGTCTGTTGGGGTTCTTAAGCTTTGGTGATTACTAAGGAGAATTCGGAGCACCTTTTACACAGCCTATGAGTCTATATTAAAACAAACAGGTTAATAAAACAGAATAAAAGGGCTGTAATGGAAGATCTATGTGTTTTAAGCTACAACTGCCTTAAGAGTGATATAGGAGGTAACTAGTAAATTCTGAAGTTCATACTGCAAGGCACAACAGGATTCAAGATAGGGCAAAAATCAATACAAAGTATAATACCTTATTTTTTATAATGGCAAATAATTCATATTGAATTAGTTCAGTAAAATACTATGTTAGGCACCTCCACTGCTGCCTTACCTTATGGTAGGATAGCCAGTGCTTTCATCATATTTCAGAGAGCTCCACAGGGGTTGCATTTCCCTTGATATAATACACATTTCCAATTTCTGCTGATCCAGTGGGGGTTTTTAGAGCAGACATAAGTTTCAGGGACTACATCCACGCCAGTTAAACAAACCATGACCAAGAGCATTCCTGGGCATGGAGGACGACCAATAAAGAAAGGTCCATGTGGTTGTAAAAGCAAATTCTTTCACTCACAAGTAGGCTGCATGCCTACTCTCCTATTGAGGGTGATCCCTGAGGTGTTTTACCCGTCACAGGTGACTGGAAATTGTTTGAAAGAGTGATGGATTGTATGGACCAAATGCCTGCTGGACTATGGTCTAGCAAACCACGAGGACAGGCAGCAATTTTCTTAACTGCAAGGATGTTTCCACATTAGTTTCTGTTATAAATTATCAAATCCAGAGCCAAATTTATAAGAAAATTTAGCAATGATTTATTAGATTTTCAGAAAAACAGAGTTTCGATCAGGAAAAAAAAAAAAAAAATCACCACAACCTCAGGCAGCGTCTAACCCGGGATCGGCGCTGGGTGAACCTGGATTCTACCGATAAAGTGTCAGCGTCACCCCAGTGGTTCACACCGACTGCTCCATGCAGCGAGCTTATAAAGAGTTAACTCTGCCTGAGGCAGAATTGACGAATGTTCCTTTGTGTCCCTTTGCATGTAGAACTGGGGCCATACATGTGCAGGAATAGACAAAAGTGAGTCCAGGTGTTTAGATGCTTGTCTGAACACTTCGGAAGAGTCCGGAGTATTCACATGTAGCAGAGTGGCACTGGGTGTTTGAGTGTGGTAGATGCAATCTCCCATCTGCAGATTCCTGTCAGTGGCCCGGACATTCCAGGGAAGTCGGTGATCATGGCCCGGGAAGGTTTCATTCATAAGTTAACAGACTTGATATTATCTTAATGTTGTCCGGGAACTAATTGAATAAACATATGACTCTGCTCCCAGCTGGGGTGGTCAAAGACATAGCTTGAATTTTACAATATTTTATCCATAAATAGCATGAATTATCTCTACCATATACTACATTTCCCAGGTGAGATATAGCAAAAGTCTGCTGTTGCCCATGGTGAACATGTATGAGGTTCTCCACATGCTTTGGGGAGATCATGGCCACAGATATGGCACATAGGAGAGACCACATCATTTCTAAGTTCCCATCATGATGCAGCTGTGCCTGGGCTCATGATGGTTCTGCTGTTTCTGGTGCCAGCCCAGGGGCTCATGTCTTGTCCCCATGGAGGTGCCTGAGGACTGTGGCTGGGGTCATAACCCTGGTGTGCAGGGAGATGTTCCAGCCCCTATGATGATGATTACTTACTCAGAAGAGGAAAATAAATGTTTCAAATTTAGGGAAAATTTATTTAGCTTTGAAACGGCAACACAAAGTCACTGTATTTCTGAGTCAATCTCTAAACTTATGTGGAGCAGTCAGCACTTAAAATTTCCATCTTGCCTTGAGGTTCAGATGAGAAGTTTCCTACAAGAAGAAAAATGCCTTTTTTCTCAGTTCTATCTATTACTAAGGTTTAAAAGGCCAGAGAATAAAAGGAAAATGTCTATCAATGATAAGAAAGGAAATTCAGTTAAAAAAATAATTAAAAAAGCATGGCTAAAAAGATTCCTGAAGGATAACAGTTGAGTCATTTCCAAACTATATTTTTATTCTGCTTCAAGTCCCTATAACTGGTATATAATCCCAGCCTTTTCTTAGCCACTCCTCCACAGAGACACTTATGGATCTTTATGAGTTTGCTCAGTTTCTGCACAGCTACAATCCTGCAGGTAACTTTCTAGTAAAATACAGTGCAAATCAATATTAATGAAATGCAAATATTCTGTCTACTGCTAGTAAATTTAATTGGGCTTAGACATCTGCAGTGAAAAGTAAAAGAAAAAAGTATATATATACATTCTAATATATTAAAAATATATATATTCTTAAATTAGTTCATATAATTTAAAAGAAAGTATATACTCAGAGAATCCAGAATTTTCCCATACCAGAATACCAAATTAAGAAATGTATTAAGAATACCAAATTAAGAAATGTATTTTGAACGACAGTGTAAAAGTCTTGCTAACTGAAAAGCTCTTTTGATGTCATTTCCATGTAGCTTGACTGCAAAAATGTTCGCTTTCCAGGAAGGCTTGTACCCCTCTTTTTTCTTTTCTTCAAAGGGCTTCCAAGGTGGAGTTTGGAGTATTGCAAAAGAATTGCTCTCAGGTTTCTGCCAAGGAGATGCAAATGAGCTTTCAAGGCCCCCCATTGCTAGGTTCTGCATACACATGTAGTAAAACTTTAAACTACAAGGGCTTGACCCTGCAAATACTTCCACAGCTGCTGCTTAACTTTGTGAATTTAAATAGATTCTTTGAATTAGCTGGTAAAGTCAGGCAGATGGGTAAAAGGTAGGATTGAAACCTGGTTTAGACCACTCAGGGAAACAAAAAGGAATATGTAGACAAAGATGTGCAATTTGATAAGCTGTTATTATGTAATTTAGTTACTAAGCTACTATTTTGATGTTAAATTCTTTGGAATAGAGACTGTGTTTTTATCTTATGTCTGCCACTTTCTGATCTGTAACAGGAATTATTCATACAAAGAAACTGTTATGAACGGAGTTTTGTTTAGTGAAAAAAACTGAATTTTGTTAAAACCAGAGTTGCTGAGGCAGAGCTGCTAGCCAGAGTTACTTGTTATGTTAACTATAAGTCGTTAGAGTTGATAGTTCTCTTTGTATCACTTAACGACCTAGCCAGGGCAGGTAAAAGCCCTATTTTGTGTTACTGGGGAGGAGAAAAGAATTACCATATGTAGATTCTGAGAAACCCAAAGTACCATGAGACTTATTGAACTTATAAAAACCCCAAAACCAACGAGCCAAATATAAAATTGAAGAATTGGAATGATTCGTGGATGTGAGGAGTGGAGTGCTGAACCTGCAGAGATGTTAGGAGACCTCAGTGCCCCCTCGCCCTGACTAAAAAGAAGCTGCCTGGGACTGGGACCTGGAGCTTGGACGCAGGGAAAAGCGAAGAAATACCGGGGTCCCGCCCTAGACGTCCCTGTGAGGAGTGGACCCCCAGCTCTGCCCCTTAGTGGACAAAGCTGCACCTCCTCCTCCTCTGAGCCACGCTGGGAAGACGACGGAGACGGCCGCCTCGTCGAACTTCCTAATCCTGAGCTGATCACTTTAATAAAGGCATTAAAAGGAGAAATAAAACTCCTGCCCTGTTGAGTTTTATTTCAGTTGGGGGCTCGTCCGGGATCCGCCACGCCTGCAGAGGACACCAGGACCGGCCATCTTGGAACCTCGAGGATAGCTGGCAATCAGGACCAGAGAAGAAGATCGGCTCAGGACCAGTGACGCAGAGGAGCACCGGATTGGTGAGATCTGGTGACGGGCGAGGGAGACGAGTGAGTGAGTGTGTGAATGAGACGGAGGCCGGCAGCCGGACTTCCGAAGCGATTGTGGACCCCTCAGTACCGCGTTTCTGGACTCCTGCGAAGGGGCCAGCCGGGAACAGGGGGAAGCGTGTGGAATTGGCGTGAGTGAGTCGTCTCCTAAGGGGGAAATAGGGCACCCCCCCCTCCGGGCGTGCGGAGGAAATAGTGGTATGAGTGGCACGGCACCCCAAAGGTTCTGACGAAGGATGTCAGGCAGATTGTAAGTCCCGAAAGTCCCACGAAGGATTCGGGCAACCTCACAAGCCCTGCAGGCATATTAAGTCCTGGCGCAGGAGGCCAGGCACAAATAAGTCCCGAAAGTCCCACGAAGGATTCGGGCAACCTCACAAGCCCTGCAGGCATATTAAGTCCTGGCGCAGGAGGCCAGGCACAAATAAGTCCCGAAAGTCCCACGAAGGATTCGGGCAACCTCACAAGCCCTGCAGGCATATTAAGTCCTGGTGCAGGAGGCCAGGCACAAATCCCAGCGGAAGCTCGGTAGGCTGGGAATTTGTTTTTAAGTCCTGATACGGTGTTGGAAGGTTAGGCACACTACATCAGGCAGTGTTTACAGTATAAAGTCCTGAGCTTCAAGCAGCTAAATTTTTTGAGATTACCTGTCGGTAGAGACACCTTTGAGATCTGAAGAGATGGGAGGGTGTAATAGTAAAAAAACAGGCAAGAGACTAAGGAATATACCTCTCGGTAGCCCCTTAGGGGAACTGTTAGAAAAATGGGATTTGACAGAGGACACAAAGGGATTAGATAAGATAAAGATGATCCACTACTGTGTAGAAGTCTGGCCAGAATTAGAAATGCAAGGAGGATGGCCTTGGTGTGGGACAAGAGACAAGTGGATATGTCAGCAACTGAGTAATTATCTGACAGCTCGAGGAGATACTGATCCTGAGCAATTACTGTATGTAGATTGCTGGTTAAAGAGTGCTATTGAAGACAAAGAAATACGAATTTATAAAGTGCAGAACAAAAAAGATGGGAATGAAGGAGGGGAGGCTGAAATTGGTAAAAGATGGGACCCCCTAGATTATTTGCCTCCTGCTGCGCCTCCACCTTACAATCCTCTTGCTCAGGCACCTCCGATGGCAGGCCCGGTTCTTCCCCCGGCTGCCATCCCATTACCGCCCCCTCAAATTCCTCCTTCTACTCCTTCTGCAACACCACAAGTGACTACTCCACCTGCTGCATTCTCCACCCCTTCTCTAACTCCGCCTAATAACTCTTTTCCCCCTGCTATCGCTGTCCCTTTACCTCCTCCTAGTTGGGATACAAATGCCTCCTTGTCCGGTACACCTGCTGATCTGCAGAAAGTTCAGGGTAACTCGGATATCCCTCAAACTAGTTTGGCATCTGAAGATGGGCCTTACTGTGGTACTAGATCCAAGACCTCTAAGGCAGAGAGACTTTTTCCCCTCAGAGAAGTTCCTATGGGAGGAGCAGTGAGAGGTGTTGGCTTTGTGAATACTCCTCTAACAGCTTCTGAAGTGAGGGGATTTAAGAAAGAGTTGGGGCATTTAGTTGAGGACCCGGTGGGCATAGCCAACCAAGTGGATCAATTCTTAGGGCCAAATATCTACACTTGGGAGGAGATGAATTCTATTTTAAATATATTATTCTCCTCAGAAGAGGTACAGATGATTAGGGCGGCTGGCATAAGACTTTGGGAGAGAGATAACCGTCCAGGACCCCAGGTGCAATCCGGTGAACAAAAATTGCCCCTAACAGATCCCAACTGGAACCCTAATCAGGAGGAGGGGAGGAAGGCCATGATGGAATATAGATCTTTAATGATTCGGGGGATCAAAGAGTCAGTTCCCAAAGGAACTAATACCAAATTGGCATTTGAAGGTACACAAGAAAAGGATGAAACTCCTGCTGCTTGGCTTAATCGCCTAAAGCGGAACTTCCAGTTATACTCTAGAATAGACCCAGACACCATAGAAGGTCAAATGCTACTGAAAGTCCAATTTGTTACCAACTCTTAGCCAGATATACGGAGGAAACTGGAAAAGATTGAAGAATGGCAAAACAGGGACATTAATGAGTTATTAAGGGAGGCATTGAAGGTGTATTTAAGGAGGGACGAAGAAAAGGCAAAGGCCAAAGCTAGAATCATGGTCGCTATAGCTAGAGAATGCGGGGGAGCAAGCAATTCTATACCACGATCCAAGGTAGTAAAAGAAAGTGTGAGGTGGGTGGGTCCACAGCCAGGAGGAGGCAAAGATAGGCCTCTCAGGCAGTCAGGTACAAGAGAAATGGAGAGACCTCAAACCCCTGAGAGTGAAAAGCGCTGCTCTTATTGTGAAGAAGCAGGACACATCAGGAGGTTTTGTAAAAAGCTCAGTCTCGATGTGGCAATAGCCAGGGAACAAGATAACTTAGAAAGAGTTCTTAGAAGTGATGATTACGGGTATCAGACAAGAGAAATGGAGAGACCTCAAACTTCTATGAGTGAAGAGCGCTGCTATTATTGTGAAGAAGCAGGACACGTCAGGAGATTTTGCAAAAAGCTCAGTCTCGATGCGGCAATAGCCAGGGAACAAGATAACTTAGAAAGAGTTCTTGGAGGTGATGATTACGGGTGTCAGAGGCTTTACACCTTAGGGGACCCAATGCAACATCTAGAAGAGCCCTTGGTAAACTTTGAAGTGGGACCCCTAAATGAAGAATTTGAATTTTTAGTTGATACAGGAGCAGATAAGTCCTGTCTCAACAAAATACCGAAAGGTATGGAAATTAGGAAAAAATTCTGTGAAGTTTTAGGTGCTGAAGGGAAACCATTTAGAGCATCAGTGTTATTTATCTGCCTAAACTAGAAAAAAGTTTGTTAGGAAGGGATCTGCAAGTTCATTTGGGGGTCGGGATTGTTCCAAGAGAGGGGAGGATGGTAGTATGAAGTTATCCCAAGGCGATGTTGCAGAGATAAACCCCGAGGTATGAGCTGAAGAGGGGAAGCGAGGCTCATTGGATATTCCACCCATAACAATAAAAATGCAAGATGATACTTCACCCATACGGGTTAAACAGTATCCGCTTTCCCTAGAGGGAAAGAAGGAGCTTGCCATAGTTATTGAACAACTGTTGCAAGAGGGAATCTTGGAACCCTGTATGTCACCACATAATACCCCTATACTGGCAGTCAAGAAAGCAGAAAGGAAATATAGGCTGGTACAAGATCTGAGGGAAGTCAATAAAAGGACCATTGCCAGACATCCAGTTGTGCCAAATCCATATAGTCTCCTAAGTCGGATTCCAAGGGAACATGCTTGGTTCACTGTTATAGATTTGAAGGATGCTTTCTGGGCGTGTCCTCTGGCAATAGAGTGTAGAGATTGGTTTGCCTTTGAATGGGAAGACCCTAGTACAAAAAGGAGGCAACAGCTGAGGTGGACCCGATTGCCACAGGGGTTCACTGAATCCCCCAATCTCTTTGGACAAGCTTTAGAAAGTTTAATGGAACAATTTGTCCCTGAAGAAGAAGTGCAGATCCTGCAGTATGTTGATGATCTGATGGTGTCAGGGAAGGGAAAGGAGGAGGTCAGAAAAACTAGCATTAAGCTTTTGAATTTTCTGGGGGAAAAAGGACTAAAAGTTTCCCAGGAAAAATTACAATTTGTGCAATCAGAAGTAACATACCTGGGGCACATAATAGGGGGAGGGTATAAGAAGTTGAGCCCTGACAGAATTTCAGGTATTTTAGCTCTCCCAGCCCCAAAAACAAAAAAGGATGTGAGAAGACTCCTGGGCCTGTTCGGATATTGCAAGTTATGGTTAGATCAATATTCACAGAGTGTAAAATTTTTGTACAGTAAATTAGTAGCTCCAGATCCCCTAATTTGGACAGCTGAAGATGATCAACAATTGGAGAACCTAAAAGATAAATTGTCTTCTGCCCCAGTCCTAAGTCTACCAGACCCCAAGAAGAGCTTTGACCTGTTTGTGAGTGCGGAAGGAGGTATAGCGTATGGTGTACTAACTCAGGAGTGGGGAGGTTGCAGAAAACCTGTAGCTTATATTTCTAAATTGTTAGATCCAGTAGCTAGAGGCTGGCCAGTGTGTATACAAGCAGTAGCAGCAACTGCAGTTCTGATAGAAGAAACCCAAAAACTGACCTTACAAGGAAAAATTAAAGTGCATACTCCCCATGATCTTACAGCAATACTGAGACAGAGAGCTCAGCAGTGGTTAACTGATGCCAGGATACTAAAATATGAGATAATACTAATGAACACACAAGACTTAGAATTTATCACATCTAATGCCCTCAATCCAGCACAATTTTTAATGGGAGAACCTACAGAAAATTTAGAACATGATTGCCTTGAATTGGTTGACCTCCAAACAAAAATAAGAGAAGATTTAGAAGATCAGCCTCTAGTAACTGGAAGAATCTTATTTATAGATGGCTCTTCAAGAGTAGTAGATGGAAAAAGGGCTTCAGGTTATGCCATTGTAGATGGAGAAACATTACAGATTAGTGAAAAAGGGAAACTATCCCCAGATTGGTCAGCCCAAAGTTGTGAAGTATATGCCCTGAAAAGGGGATTAGACTTACTGGAGGGGGACCGGGGAACCATTTATACGGACTCCAAATATGCATTTGGCATAGTACATACTTATGGGAAAATATGGGGAGAGCGTGGGTATTTAAGCTCAAAGAGAAAAAGCTTAGCCCATGAGAATCTGGTTAGATCTGTATTAGAAGCTCTGCAGAAACCTATAGAAATAGCAGTGGTCCATATAAAAGGGCACCAAAGAAGAGACAGTCTTGAAGTCAGAGGAAACCAACTGGCTGATCAGATAGCAAAAGAAGCAGCTTTAGAACCTGGAGATCCAGTAAAAATTTTTAAAGCAGGAACGCTACCTGAAGAAAGAGAAAGAGGAGAAGAACCCGTATATAGTGAAAAAGAATTACAGGCTATAAGAGATTTAAAATTAATCCAAAGGCAACGAGGAGAGTGGTTAACCTCAGATGGGCGGGTGTTTTTGAATGAAGCACTGGCTCGGACAGTGCTAACAGAACTACATAAACTAACTCACTGGGGAGTCCAAGGACTATGTGACCATTTCTTAAGAAATAACATATGCATAGGAGTATATAGCCTAGCCAAAGCAATTACAAGAGGGTGTGTCATTTGTCAAAAAGTAAACCAGAAAGTAATGAGAAAAGTAGCACCTGGAGGGAGGGAATTGGCTTTAAGACCTTTCCAAAGCATACAGATAGATTTTACTGAGATGCCCCCGGTGCAAGGATACAAATATCTCCTAGTTGTAGTAGATCATCTCACCCATTGGGTAGAAGCCTTCCCAACTAGAAAAGAAACAGCTCAAGTTGTAGCAAAAATAATCCTAGAGAACATTATTCCCAGATATGGAATGGTGAACACTATAGACTCAGACCGAGGCCCACATTTTGTGTCCCGAACATTGCAAAATATAATTGAAGCATTAGGAATAAAATGGGAATTACATACTCCGTGGCACCCCCAGAGTTCTGGGAGAGTAGAGCGGATGAACAAAACTCTCAAAAATGTATTAACTAAATTGATAGAAGAAACAAAAATGAATTGGCTAAAATGCTTACCCCTAGCGCTTTTGCGCATCAGAACAAGACCTCGGTCTGACATAAGAATTTCACCTTATGAAATGATGTTTGGGCTGCCATTTCTGTTAACACCATATAGTACGGGAGACTATCTAGAAGGGGAAGAAGCTACAAGAAAGTATTTGGAGGTAATTGGAAAAACTCTGGAAGGACTGAGAAAAAAAGGATACCTCCCCCAAACTTCCCCTCTGGACACAAAGGTTCATAACATTAGCCCAGGAGATTGAGTTTTGATAAAATCATGGAATGCAGGAATATTGCTCTGTTTACTATGTTTATTTTTGTGTTTTATTAAAATAGTAGTATTAGCTGTACAAACCAACCAGAAAAGGCCAAGGAAAGTCACAAAGTTAAATAACCATGATTACCAGAGTGCTCTGGAGATTTTTGATCAGTTCAAATTGCAAGTTGATGCGAGCTTTAACTCGATCAAAGTAAAAGAGGGGGGTCTGTTATGAACGGAGTTTTGTTTAGTGAAAAAAACTGAATTTTGTTAAAACCAGAGTTGCTGAGGCAGAGCTGCTAGCCAGAGTTACTTGTTATGTTAACTATAAGTCGTTAGAGTTGATAGTTCTCTTTGTATCACTTAACGACCTAGCCAGGGCAGGTAAAAGCCCTATTTTGTGTTACTGGGGAGGAGAAAAGAATTACCATATGTAGATTCTGAGAAACCCAAAGTACCATGAGACTTATTGAACTTATAAAAACCCCAAAACCAACGAGCCAAATATAAAATTGAAGAATTGGAATGATTCGTGGATGTGAGGAGTGGAGTGCTGAACCTGCAGAGATGTTAGGAGACCTCAGTGCCCCCTCGCCCTGACTAAAAAGAAGCTGCCTGGGACTGGGACCTGGAGCTTGGACGCAGGGAAAAGCGAAGAAATACCGGGGTCCCGCCCTAGACGTCCCTGTGAGGAGTGGACCCCCAGCTCTGCCCCTTAGTGGACAAAGCTGCACCTCCTCCTCCTCTGAGCCACGCTGGGAAGACGACGGAGACGGCCGCCTCGTCGAACTTCCTAATCCTGAGCTGATCACTTTAATAAAGGCATTAAAAGGAGAAATAAAACTCCTGCCCTGTTGAGTTTTATTTCAGAAACCATTTACACAAAGAAGCCTTTATATTTCCTCTGTAAAGAAAGAAATATTTTTGAATCAAACTGTCTCTTGGCCTTCTCAAATATACCATTTTGTTCTCTTGCAGACAATTTAAAATCTACACTGTTTAAAAGCCTGTTTGCCCATTTAAAGGGTATACCTATAAAAGCATATAACAAGCAGTGTGCTTTATGTAAGTAAAGTCTTGTTTTATGAAAGACAATTAAAAATAGGAAATATAACTCATGCTGTGAAGATTAAATTGCTAAAGTTCAAGTGAGGGTCAAGATTGGAAATCCTACCATTAGGAAATAACATATTATTGCAATGGAGCATTGCTTTACTATCCATACCCAAAACTGGTTTTTTCAGAAGAAATTATTTTAGACATGAATTAAATACGATTCTGTCTTATATACAAAAATTAGTTTTCCAAGTAAAAATGCTCAGAGTCATCTCTTAATACAATTAATTTTCTGACCCATATAATATTCTGATTTGGATGAAATAATGTCTTTCTGATGAAACACATTTCATTTTTTATAAAACTCTATTCCTAAGGATTTTATTTCTTCAATTTTCCTGCTCAATAAAATTGTTTTCTGAAGGGAAGAAAGGTAAAATTCTATTTATATCTTGAAACAAAGAAAAATGTTATAGATCTTATTATATGTAATTTTCATATTATCTTCAAAGAATATAACTTTTGTTATTTAGGTACTAGAAAGTAACTTTTAGCTGACGTAATCTGGCATGCTGTTGAGAAGATTTTTTTTTTTTTTGTGGTAATAAGGCCATTGATGCCTTATAATCCTATATTTTCTTTTATTTGTACTATTTGTGTGTCAAAAGCGTTTTCTTGGCTTACATTAATGACACATTGCACCATTACCTAATGAAAATCCATATAAAATAAATTCTATCAGTCCAATTCATACACATTCACTTTTGAAGATTATCAGGATAACATAAATCAGCTTACCTTAGATGACAATGTAGTACCTCTTATTTATATCATGTTTATATTTTTTTTAGGCAGAAATCTTCCTCAAAGGAAGGAAAAATTATTCCCTTCTGAAAAGTTTTTCTGTATTGAACATCACAAAAAATGGCAACTTACTACTACTTATGGGTCAGTTGCCTGTTTTGAAAGTAATTCACCTGATGTTACTGAAATAGATGAAGCATTAAAAGAATGACACACCCTCAGAATCTGCAGTTTAGGTGTGTAAGAGCATGTATGGTAAAGGGAAATACAAGAAATCATGTGAAAAATTTTGTGTGTACAGTTTTGTTTCTCCCTGAAAAAAGAACCTGTATCATTATGGTGGTGATATTTATTTCCACATAGCCAAGGAGCGGCTAGTTTACAATATGTACTGCAGCTATCAGGGAGCTGATAAAACTGGAAATTCTTTCCTTGTTGTATAGTACTTTGAGATTTATTAATGTTTTGGGGGGATTAAGACAATACAAAAGCAGTTTCTTTAGGAAAACTTGTGTTGAATAAGTAACTTCAGTCCCAGATACATTTTTTTTCCTAAATAGGAAAAGGTATTTTTTTGAAAAGCAGAACTATTTCAAGAGTTGAGGATTTCTCTTAGCATTAAGAGGGGAAGATTTAAATTTCTTTTCTTTGGACTTTGTTGTGGGATTTGAACCTGGAGGTTTTATGTGTTATGTAATGCTCATTCCTCCTGTGTGAAAATATGGTTCCTTACTAGCAAAACGAATTTTGAGTTATTTGTCTCTTTTTGTCATTTGAATACATCAGAGAGTTCCTATGATTAGGAACCAGCAAGAACTTGAAAATGGACCTTTCAGTGTCCATAGAAATCCCAAATATTAATTATATCTGTTAGCTAGTTGTAGGTGCAATATTCTAATTTACTTCTGATTTTAAAGAATTCCAAACCCATAGAAAAAAATTAAATTTGTTTTCTTTCCACAAACAAAAGTAAACAACAACAAACTACCTGAAGTTTTGCTGAAAATGTTTTTTTTCTGGCCTCTCATACAGTCAGTGATTAGGTGTTTCAAATGAAGGTGTGCAAGCTCTTTTATTTGTCCATTGGGTGGGGTTTTTTTGATTTTTTTTTTTTTCCTGGGATGTACTGGTTTACTTCATTAGGTTTTCATTTGTCCATCTTTGTACTGTGTATCAAGTCACAATTCCAGATTTGGCCAGTGTTATATATTACCTATGTAGACTTATTTTACATTCGGGACATGGAGAAATACTGATTGTTATGAATCACACATAAAGATGAAAGGCATAAATATTTAACACATAAGTCTGGGAAAAGGTAAGATTAAGACAAATAAAGGTCTAAGGGTTGCAGTCAGAATGTATCTGAAAATAGGATGAATTTTGGAAAGAGGATGTAGAACAAAATAACATATATACAGGTCAAACCAACATTAAATTGGGTTGGACATAAAAAGCAATGCAACAATTGAAGCCTTGGCTGTTATGAAAATGTTATGCTAGGTCCTGAGGGTGCAATCATTTTTCTGATTTTGAAGGAAAATAAGGAATAAAGGTGCCAGGCCCTTCCTGAGGAGAGATATAGGACAACATGAGGGGTGCTTTCAGATCACTGCCCTGTGGCTTTGGTCTTGTAAAATGGCCAGAGCTGAGGAGACCTGAGTTTGTTCTAAACTGACCACTGTCATTATGGTCAAGGAGAAATCTGCATAGCAATACCACAGCTCTGAAAAAAATCCAGGTATTGAAGGATGAAACCCGTTCAGGAGTAACATCATCTCACATTGGTTCTCTTCCTCCTCCCCTTCCTGTGTGTAAAAACTTCAAGCACTGTGTTTTCTTTTGCAAAGAAAAAGCAAAAACTTTGTGCAAAATTGAGCTGTTTTTTTGGCAACCCAAATACCCAGAATAAAACTAGGTAGATCAATCACCTGAGTGAATATTAAGGTAGAAATGCACATACCCTGCTGATGTTGAGGCAGAAAGAGAAAGCAAAACTGTCACAAAACTTTGCCCAAAAATTGGAGGGGGTGAGTCGCAGGAAGGGAAGGTCATAGTGTTGACATCTGGTAGAGTAAAGGAGAAAGAGATAAAAAGTCTTTTACTTCCTCAACAAAAACACAAAAGCTAAAGTCTGGGAAAAAAAGAAAGAAAGAGGGGAATGTGTGCAACCTTTATGAAGAAACTGTTTAGGCTTTTCTGGTGGGCTAAAAAAGCTATGGTTATTTCACAGCTCTGCACCACCTCTGCTGAGAACAGAAAACTGAAAGAAAAGCTGCCAAAGTTACCTTAATCAGTCTGTGAACAAGTGGGCACATGACACAGCTTTTAGAAGTGAGCAGAAATACAAAAATGTAGCATTAGGTCAAGCATAAAGTGTAAGATTTTCTTTAGAGAAGACACTCTAAAATGTTATTCTCCAAGAACTGTGTAGAATGATCACGTTCATCTGTGTTATAAGAGTTTTCTTTACATCTTTAATTAAATTGCTTTTCATACAGCTTTATTCCCATTTGAGTGTGAAAAATTATCTCCCACAACACAAGGAATTTCAGCATAACTCTCTCAAGAGTTTTTGTAATGATCTCCTCAAATATGAATCAACTCGTTGGTGTCAATCGAGACCTGGCAGAAAGGTTGCAGTGGGAAAACCTGGCAGAATAAGAGTCTTTGGTACAAATAGAAACCAAGTCAAGATCTCTTGAGTCCCAGTCTTAACTTTAAGTTCAAGACTCTCACATGCCTCATGTTTTGCAGATGTTTACCTAATTAGCAAGAACTAGCTAATACAATATATGCTAAATCTAGCGCCTGATGACATTTAGCTCTTGAATATCTACACCATTATATGTTTGCATTTCTGGAGTACTCACATTACTTCACCAGAATTGGTGCACAATGGTGAAAAGACATCAGTGTTTAAAAAGGCATTAAGTCCATTAATTCGAATGAGACCAACTCCTTTTTCTATAAACAAATCCATAAATGAGGAAAACTTGACAAAAGTACCACTGAGACTAATTACTTTTTTGGAAGCTACAACATGCAAAGAACATTGACAATTTTCCATTTTTAATGAAAAATAGGCAAGTTTTCTGCCAAGGTCAGTGAGCTCACTACACTTAATTAACTAATAAGTCCTGCGGGGATGATTTTTCCTTCAATGAAATGTTGTTTCTATGAGTTGCATCATCATACCTATCAAAAGTGCAGGGAAAAAGGTTGCAAGAGTAGCTTTAGGTAGCACTTCAATTCTCTAAATCCTAAATCTGGGATTATATTTGTCTTTTTCTTTGCTGAATTTACAAGAAACCCTCTCTTGTAACAGCTGGTATTGAAGAGTAATCCCTAAGGTGGAGAAAGGAGAAGTTTGCTTGGCAAATATAGTTACATAAAAAGAACTTAAATTCAGCTGACTTCTGCTGAGCTGTTGGCTGTTTTTCACTGGAATTCACTCAGATTTTTTGCAGGGCCGGGACTTTGAAAAATTATGAGACCTTGGGCCATGGCAGACAGTCCTGAGAACTCCAGTATTTGAAATACCACAAAACAATTAATTGATTAGCCTTAAAATGATATATGGTTTATATATAGTTTTTTAGTTTATTTGTATAATTAATAAATAAAATAACCTGCTGCTGTATCAGTCTGAAGTTGATGAACTTGTCTCTAAAATACTGAAACTATTTTTCCTTCCATTTAAAAACTTATAAGATATATTTCAAACTATGTTTAAAATATTGCATTAGATACATTAGAGCTGTCAAAATGAGATGTTTTGATCCATATTTTAAAAAGTATATTTTAAAAATTTGAAAATCCTTTTTTTATTATAAATGTCCTAATGATTTCTATCACTATGAAATTAATTTTGGAGACCAAATTGCCAGCAATTGAAAAATATGTCTAGCTCCATGGACAGGACACAAAGCACATTCATAGAAGCAGAAGTCTATATTCTTTTTTCTTTTTGGGCTCTATTCTAAATATCTATTAATTTAAAAATTCTATTTTTTTCCCTGTCTCTCTCTGTTCCACTGAGCTTTTCCAGGTGGTACTTCCTTTGTTAGGAAATGGAGAGCTTAGCTCTTTGCTTCATGTAACTTTTTTTTTTTTTAACTCTTTGTAGCAGTGTTCTAGCTCAATGACATCCTTACAAAGAAACCAACAGACCAACAACCCCTTAATCTGTGCTTACACAGTCACCCAGTGCTTGCCATCATCTGTAGATGTTTCATACAGAGCACATTATCACTGTGCTCACTGCTGTGAGGAACCCAAAAGCTGATTCCAAGGAAGGAAGGACTAATCCTGCCCAAAGTATAGATTTTCTTGGAAGTGTTATAATGTGGCAGAGCACCCAGTTGCTATGCTGCCTGACCAAGACTGAGATTGTGATTATCAACTTCTCTGCTTCAATTCTAAGCATTCTCAATAACCTCCTGCAGACCCAACAAATCTGTTTTATCCATCATTTCTTCCTTGCAAAACAATCACTAAATCACTGTACGGAAACTTAGCTGGTGGTATACTCTCCCTTGCTCTACTGACACCAAGTATTTAAAAATAATTATAATAGCCATGGACTGCCCTAGTGTGTGGTATTGTCTCTGTCTTCAGTCAGTCTAAATTATTTTCACCATTATAATTTCCAAGATGGAAACAATATATTTTTTGACTTTGCAGCCTGGCAGTTCTGTCTAGACTCCATATCAATGCAAGGGGGAAAAAAGTCATTAAGGATTAATTCTGAGAAATGGTTAATTAAATTATTGATTGCAAGGTTTGCTGATACTTTGCCTGATCCCAGAAAAAACACAATTTGTTCACTCTTGAAAAGCATAGAAGTCCCTTTCCATTACATAAATGTTGTGTAAATATCCTGAAAAAAAATTCATTTTATCACATGTAATTATGTGATTGTGCGACATAAGTAGCTCATTATTGACATCCAATGCAGCCCTCCATAATGAACTCTTAAAGAGAATTAAGAGCTTTGTTCTATTATGCCTTAAATACTTTTTCATAACACCTATAATAAAGGCAAAAGCGATCCTTATCACACATTGTTTAATTCTTGCTGATATTCAGATTCCCAGGCCATGAAATTCGCTGAAGAATATGTTCCTTTGCAGGAAATTATGCTGAAACATAACTCCAAGTAAAAAAGTAAACATTGCTAATACCTTGATATGAAAGGGAAGTCATTGAACAAATCTACTCATTTTCCTAATTCACTTGCTATAGCTCTATCTAACTTTGAATCTTATTGATGACAATAGGGAACTGTAGTCTATCACAGAAACCATCCCTTAAATCTCCTGTAAGAGCACATGTACTGCTTGGCACTTCACAGAGCTTTGTTTATGAGATGCCACAATTGATACAAGAGAGATGATAGTGAAGGGAATAACAGAAAAATTAATGAAACACCTTCAAAAAGCAAACATACAGCATGGACATTATATTTCCAACTGTGTGTTCAGCAGAAAATTCTACCTGAATTGTTTCCAGCCCTGGATAGAATAATAACATAGATAACACCCCAAGGAAGCTCCCCAGCAGTCCACACATCAGGGCTTAGACTGAGCTTAGCAGGAGCAAGGTTCTCCACATGGTTTCCCTCTGCTTAGTACAGCTCACTGCTTTGCTTCTTGGCTGTCTGGTGAACTCATGCATATTCCATGAGAGATTAAGTTTTAAAACAAAGAGAACAAGACTGTTCTTAAGGATAAACCTAAGATTTTTAGAAGAATAATTGGCTACAACCAACCCGTAGATGGACCCTAGAAAATAAGTTCATACTGCATCTGTCTCATTATTTTAAATAGCTGAAGTTAGGCAATATTAAACTTTAGTAAAAGGGTAGGAAATAGATTGGTTTTGGAGACTAAAACCCCTCCTGGTTCAGTATTGTAAGATTGAGTTGATTTAACCTGATCTGTTTCTATACTAATCAACCTCAGCACAATACTCATGCAATAGACAAAGCCAGACAAAGGCTGATCTGTGCCTGTAACTTGTGTTTGACAGAAGCATTATACCTTTGTGAAGTCTGTTTCTAGGAGTGCTAGGTGAAGTCTGAGATGCAAGAATACTTATTACCCCACAGAAAATGTGTGCCAAGTGCAGCTGACAGGAAAACCACTTGCTTTATTTTACTTTCCTAGAGAATTCAAACATTTTCTTATTCTGTTGAAGAATACAGTTGGAGATGAGAAACTAGATGTGGTGTTAAGGAAATGTGAGTGTGAGGGGGTGTCATGGTTTAACCACATCCATCAGCTCAGCCCCAGACACCTGCTTACTCACTGCCTCAGTGATGGCAGAGAGAATCCAAAGAGTAAAAGTAAGAAAAAAATAATTAATGCACCATTTCTCAGTGATGTTCAGCCATCCCCAGGAAAGCAGGGCTCCATCACATGTTACTCAGGAAGATAAATTACTTATATCACAATATACTTCTCTCCTCCCTCTTCCACCAACTTTTTACTGCTCATCATGGTGCCATAGGACATGGAATATTATTTGAGTGACTTGGGATCAGCTGTCCTAGGTGTGTTTCCTTACAACTTCTTGCGCACCCACAGGTTCCTCACTGGTGCAGCAGGGTGAGAACAGAAGAGGCCTTGAGCCTGTGTTAGAGCTCTCAGCAGTCAGAAAACATTTCTGCATTAGCAACACAGTTTCCAGTATGAATCCCAAACACAGCCACATGCAAGCTACTGAAAAGAAAATTGACTCTATCCCAGGCAAAACCAGCACGGGGGAATAGCTGCACAGCTCTCTTGAGGTGCCTGCCCTCTTTCTCACAGAATGGTTACATGGGATGCACTCACTCTGCCAAAGTTAATACCTTGGTCCTAAATACTGAGCCCTTGGGGACTGAACTACAGATTGCTGTTGCTTCATTATTCTTTCCAGGGCTTCCCTTCCACAGGGCCAGAAATGAGATCTGGTGTAGCTGCAAGTCCCAGAGCTTCTGTCTTTTGCCAAGGCTTCCTGTCCTGAAAATCATCCTCTCCAGCCTCCGCTTGCAGGCTTCCTGTACATTATGCAGGGTACAGAGGTATTCTTGCCCACAATTTGGAAGAAAAACTGCAAGCAGGCTGACTAAAAATTATGAATTAGGCATTTACATGTTCCATGACAAGAAGTGGGTTTATTGTCAGAATCAGGTCCGTTGCCCCAAATGTATCAGGTAGAGAGAGACACAAACATTGAGAATTCAGGCAAGCGTGTTTAGTATAAGTACATTAAGTGTCCCAGAGCTGCTGCACAAGGAGTAATATGACAGGAATCTCGACAGAGTAATGTGGAGCTTTCCTGAGCTTTCAGTGCAGGTTTGCTTGCTGAAACCTCAGGAGGTTTTCACTGAAATATTATATAATCCACCAATTCGTATTTTCCAATGAAACACTTTCTCATCACAGAATATCTCTGTGGTCCTTGTAATGTATGAACTCCTTATACTGCTGTCTTGCTGTCTCATCTTTAACTGATAAATAGATAGAGAGGTAAAACAATCTCCAATGTCAGGATGAAGTTTTGTTGTTGGATTTTTCTGGGGGGAGGGATTGTTTTTTGGTTTTTTGTTTGTTTGTTTGTTTAGGGGGGATTTTTTGTGACATTGAGGGTTATGTTGTGCTAGACTGTGCCCTTGGGCTTTGCCTAACCCAATGACTGCTGCTCCCTGAGTGCTAGTGCTGTTACTTTGAAAAGAAGTAAGGCTCCATTTCTTTTTTTGTTGAATTCACACCTGGCCATAGTAGCTCAATTCTTGCCACAGGAGTCAGTATCTCTGTGATAAAATGTATCTATCTAAATGGATGTACCTGACTGTACAGACAAGAGTAGCATTTTTTCTCTTAACTGTGATTTTTTTGTTGTTGTTGTTTTCTGATGTTAACTGGTCTTTTTAAATGTAGTATCTGCAGAATGAGTGCTTTCTCCCAGTTTGAATTTTGTTGTCTTCAGCACAAAGTTGCACAGTCTGACATTTGTGGGCTGTTCACACCACATACTGTTTTCAATTGCTTATGTTGCCATCTTTTCAGGCTTCTGTGCTTTTTGCTTTTTATGGCTTCAGGGACTCTTCTAATAGCATCCTCATTATCTTCCATTATTGTCAGGAAAAGGCAGTTGCAGAACTTTGCTCATCATCCCATAGGAAAGGCAGGACTCTTAGTAGTAAGGAGAGTTGAAAATTTTTAAAACAGATGTGCAAATCAGGCCTGGCATTCAGGTATAAATTTTCTTCTGATGTTTTGGTGCCTCTGTTTATGTCCTAGTTAAAACCTGAAAGGATAACATTGTTCTAAGAAAACAAGTGCAACTTGAAGGTCTGGATTGTTTCCCTGAGAACACATCTTCATGGATATGTGTGCCTTTCCCAGCTAATATGGGTAGTTTTGCATTTCACTATTCTAAAGCTTGAATTTATAATTAAATCCACCCCAGTTTTCACATTATGTAGCAGCTCTAACACTGAGCATACTCTTAGCCCATGGCATAGAAAGGTCATTCAAGTTAGGCAAGCTATCAATGAAAAATGGTGAAGATGAGCTGCATTACTCTGCACTTGCCATAGTGCATAAAGGGACAGGTACTTGTAACCTGCTATATGAAAAATTTCTAAACTGTAGTAATTTGAAAATGTATTTAAGTCTCCAGAGTTGAACATATTCAGTACCCCTGGCTTATGGTTGAGGCATTTCAGGCTCCTTAGCCAGGAAGAAAAGGTGAGTAATTTAATATCATGTTGCTATACCAGCTCCTACTTCCCTTTTAAAACAATGCTTACAATCTACAAGATTAAGCTCTAGTAGCAAATAGAAAAAGAAAGCTTATTCTACTGATAATTTATTTGGAAAAAGAAATGTTTCATTTTTCTAAAAATATTCTGCTGTGACTTCACTTCTTATTGAAATGCATCCTAACATCATGATTTTGTGTTTCTAATAAAAGAGATGGACTTCTAGGATTTTCTTTAGTTTTTAATTGGAATCATAGAGATTGAGCACCATGTTGAAGGCATAAAGTAATTTAAAACCAGAACAGTTTAAAATCAAAATACAGTTCAGGATTGTCTGTATCTAAGCAATAACGTTAATAAAGGTAGTACATCCACCCTTTCTCTACCCTGATCAAATAAAATGTGAATATAGAGAGTGAATATTCTGGCAGAAGAAATCACCATTCAAAATTTCTGAGTTTAAATTGCTAAAAATTAGTCCCCCTTTCAGGATCCCTTTTACTCTCTATACAGACTTATTTAGATGTGGTTTTCCTTTTCTTCCTTTTAACCATCAGGTATTAAAAAGCCAGGCACTGTATGAGGATTTTAGGACTTAAAAGGTGAGAATGTGCATGAAATCAGATTCAACACTCATAAAGCACCTTGCTTCTGAAAATTAAATCAGAAAATCTAGATTTTAATAAATATGTTGGGTGAAAATGCAAGGGAGAGAGCCACTCTTAATTTTACCACCTTTGTAACAGTGTAACTTCATTGACCTAAGATTTACAATTGGAGAAAGTAAACCAAAGCTACTCCCCTTGTCTTTATTATGAACAAAATATATTTTTATCATCAAAAAGCATCCAAAAACCCAGAAGTTACTTGAAATAAGATTGTGCATTCCTTTTGCTCTCAATTTACATCAGTGCTTAGCAAACCAAGAATTTATATTTTAAGAAACATAGACTCGTTAATCAGTTGGATACCTTTAATATTTTTATCCTGTGTATGCTCTGCTCCTCATGACCACACATGAAGAGGTTCATTCTTCACTATCTCTCAGTCACTACAGAGGGTACTCCATATGAACCACTAAAATTGCCTTTGAACAGCACAGCTCTCAGCTTGATTACTTAGGCAAAGCAGTTCACTTCCTGTAAAAAGGAGCTCAATGCATTTCGTTTTTCCCCTTCTGTTCAGAGAAGTAGTTCAAACCTCCAATCACAATAGATTTAATCACATTTTTTGTCTTTTCCAAAATTTGGACATAGAGCATGAGTTCAGTGTACACAGCAGAGCTATTCTTCAGGGCAGTGCTGAAATGTTGCACACATCTTTCCCTCTTGTTGTCCCCCTGAACATTTCTTTCACAGTGTATGACTGTGCATGATTCTGGATCCTGTCCTAGAAATATTGTCCTCTCTAATGGGGCACTTCATTGTTGTGCTGATTTGGATGCAGTGTCTTTATGCTATGCATGATAAATTACTGAGCAAGCCAAAACTTTTCCTGAGTATTTAGAGAGGTAAAAGTTAAAGGAAGGAAAAGTGAAGGTCTGCAATAAGTCTTAGGAAGAGCCTGACAGAGTCCAAGACTGCAACATAAAACTGAAACTCCCCAGAGGCAAAAAAAAAAAAAAAAGCCAAAGAAAAAGAGGGAAGAAGGAAAGGAAAGAAGACATAAGTAAGGGAAAGCATTATGAAAACTGTAAATCAAATTTAAGTCAAGATACCAGTGATGCATCTATATTATAAGGCCAGTTCTCATTATGGCCAGAGTTGTCAAGTAAAGTGTAATTTTTCTTCCTTGCTTCCAGTTTGTACCAGAAAGCAGGAAAGAGGGGTAATTTCCTCACTTGATCTGACACTATTCTTTATTATCATATTTATAAATCAATTACAGCAATGGGAAAGAGGTCATATGATAGTCTTTATCTGTAAAATTAATTCTAATATATTTACAGCATGTATATGAAGAAACGGCTTCCTTCCATTTCCCGACAACAGAGTGATGTAGCAGCCTCTTGTCTTGGTGAACAAACAACAAAACCCATAAATACAGCTTATTATTTATACAAGAAAGAAGACCTAGATCAAAAAGTGTCATCCTCAATGTCAGTAGCTGGGTTGCAATCTCAGCTCCTCTAATACAGCTGCAGTAAGAATTGCTATTCTTGTCACATTTGTAGTTGTGCAGAAATTCTAGAAGACCTACAAGAATGCACCACAACCACCTTCACACAGCCTACTGCAATATTTTCTTGACAAAAGCTGTAGAACTCCTGGTCATATTTTGAGGATTTTTTTTTTCTGGTTGAAAAATGAAATTTAATTGAATACAATACTTTTTAAGGAAATATCTTTGATAAATTTCTAGCTAAAGAAAAGAAAATAAAACACAATTTCAAAAATTAACAATCTTGTTAATTCAAATATCTTGTTTAAAGGTTTTGAACCTTAGTTTCAGAATGCATAACATAAATTGAAAAAGATAAAGTTTTTAATGGCACGAAAGCAGCTGAACTAGAATCTTCTTTTAATTACTATTAATTAATTGGTAAGTATGTATATATATATTTCTATATAGTTTCTTGAGAGAATTAAAGGCACTAAGATGTAAAGACCCAGAGAGAGGCAGAGAGAGAAATAGAGGCAGATGTAGAAAGACAGAATAGGAGGGAAAATATTATGTGCTGAATATTTTTCCAAGACAGAACAATCATTTCCCTTTCTGGACAGCTCTTGAAGTGATAAATGCTTTTGTGCCCCAAACGTAAGGCATTTCTTGATCCTGAAGGAAATGTATTTGAATTGAACTGTTGAGAAGGAATGTTTCCACAAATATAAAGGAAGTTGACATTGCCTATAACATCCACTTAACATTCATTCTGTGTTTGTCCCTGAAAATGAAACAGAGCTGGGGTAAGTTTGGTGGGTGGCCACAGCAGGCTGAAGGAAGGAGGCTGCCCATGAGCATGACACAATACAGAAACTACTGCTGGGAATCTGATGAGAGCAGGAATATATAGCCACATGGCTTCTTTCCTGAATACATTTCTGTGCACCATAAAGACAGAGAAGAATTTGTCTGGTTTGTATTTGCTGCAAGCAGAAATGAAGACTTTGTACCCAAACTCATATTTTTTTTGCGTAAATCCAGTCTACCAAGCCTGGATGTTGAGTTTTAGGACTCTAAAGAGTGCTGTATCAACAGCCTAAACTGTTAAAATGGCCTTGAATATATATGATAATGACTGGAATGTTAACCTAAATGTTAGCGTGTGTGTAAGGATGGAGAGAGTTAGGGTCTGGCTTCTCATTGTAAACCATCAAGTCTCAGAGTAGTTTCCCAAGGGAGATATTTGTTAAGTACCTGACTTCTGAGGTAATTGCATCCAATTGTTTCCAATTGGATGTACATTCCAATTGCACTTCAAAAATACTCTGTGACAAAGATAATTTATGTGAAGAACAGCAATTTCTAGCAGTGACAGAGAAGTCATAGTCCTCTTTACTTAGCTCTGTGCTGTATTTTAAGTTTTGACTGTGGCCAGGGATACTGTCATGGTTACAGGATGTCACTCCAAGGTTTTGTAGCCAGAGACACTCTGACCCCTCTCCTTGAATCTCTGTTATTGGTATAAGTAAACTTGTGGAGTCCTTGGCAGAGAGGCTTTAGGAAAGCATAGCATTCAAAACAACAAAAACCCAAAATGTTCAAAATGTTTTCCTAGTGACCTAGTTCAGAATAAATACAGGAATGTTTTATTAAAAGTCCAAATGAAGATAAAATTCACACATGATCAAATTTAGTCACATCAACTAAATTAAGGAGAATCAAATTTAGGTGCCTGTCTTCAGAGTCCAGTCCCCTCTGGCTCCTTTTGTCCTTCAGTAGAGGGAGGTTGACACGTCCAGAGGGAGGGAGCCTGCTGAAGGCAGAGCTTAGCTCTCACTCTCTCTGTTCAAAAGACAGAAAACCCAGCAATTAACCTGACCTAGTTACATGGAATTAATCCAGGATGAGCCATCTACTTTTTTCCATGAATAATAAAGGGTGTTCAGAGAAAGCAGTTTCCTAATTGGACCACTAAATTAGATACTAAAAAGAAAGCAGAAAGAATATCCAAAACAGGAAGCAATTCAAGCACAACCGCTAACTTCTGGGGAAAAAACCCAAACAAATAAACAAAAAGCCCTTGTTCACATTCATTAAATGTGTTAGTCAGGCTTAGATACTCAAAATAATCTAAAACAACATGGAGTCATAAAGAATGATAGATGACAGTCACTCTTAGTCTTGCTTATATTTGTGAACATCTGGACCACAGCCATTATTTCAACAAGTATGCTTTGCAATAACACCATGAAATATGAGTAGGATCTTTCTTCATGTTAAGTGAATAGTTGTCATCAGGATAAGCATGGGCTCTGAGGCTTCAGCCTCACACTGTGGCGTAAAGCAGCTCTGAAGTTGTAGAAAAAGCCATAAAAGCATTACATAGCTGATGTACAACCTTCCTGTGATGCTGGTGGAAAAGTTTCTAACACATCACTCTTACCTGCTAGATAATTATCTACTCCTAACTGTTGAGGGGCTGTGGTCCATCAGGTAGAGCCTGAGTCTTTTAATGTGTGTTTCCACAGGGAAAAATGAGGACAAGTTGTTTCTAAAACTCCACACCTTTGCTTAATTGTGTGCAGTTTTTAGACTCAGCTGTAACTGAAAAGAGGGCAAGAAGCCAAGGGGTCCCAAACAAATCATTTCGTTAAGCTCTTTCTCAAAAAAAAAAAAAAAAAAGGTTGTCTTGTTTTAAAAGAGTTCTTAGTCCTGTCACATCCACAAAGATATCTTTATGTGTCACTTGTACAGAAGGCTAGAGAACTAAATTCAACTCCTCTGTAGGCTCAAATTGAGTCAAATATATATATTTCATTTTCCATAGGATTAGATCACTAATCAGAAAATTTCAGGCTTTTCTGGAAGACAAGATTTTCTTATGTCAAGTAAACCATGAATCCTTTTCTTCTTCTTCTTCTTCTTCTTCTTTTTTGTTCCTTTTTCTTTATTTTTCCTCTTTTCCACAGAAAGTCTATGAAGCATAACTAAGAGGTAAATATTTTCTCATTATTTTTCAGGTGGCAAAAGTTTTTAAAAATTTAAGAAACACAGTTTCGTTCAGCTTAATCTGAACAGAAGAAAAATCATCCTTGTAATGTTTACTTCCCAGGGAGAAATTAGTGACTTGCAATTCCAGCAAGAAAAAATGTTCACATCTTTCTTTTCCTTTACTCAATTCTACTAAGTGTAGCATTGCCAGCCCTCAGCATATTTGTCAGTAGCTTGAAAGTGAAAAAAAGATTTTCCAGACAATGTTGAATTGGCAGGAATTGAAGAAGAAATTAATAATAAATCCAAGTACAGAAAGAATTGCATTAATTTATGTGTCTGGTCTAATAAATAGAAAATATAGCCCAAACAGGTGAAACTGAAATAAGTATGCTTTGAAGCAATAGATAAACAAAGTTTATCTATTATAGAAGGAATGCTTCTGACAAAGGAATAGGATTTCAGAGTTTCAGAAAATTCTCCAAAGCCTTTATCTTCAGAAGGAAGTAAACATTGTTAGGGAGGCAATTACAAGGGGAATATGAGAAATCAGCATTGCACATTACCAGTGTGCAAAGCTACATTCCTGACTTCTAATAGTAAAATCCTTTTGCAGACCCACTGGCACTGATAAGCAGACCTCACCAGGGCTTTCATCAAATTTATCCTTAACGCACAGAGAGACAGCACTAAATTTTTGAGCACAGGGCTTGGACAGGGCTCAAGTGTTCTTGATGTCCCATGAACATAGTAAATAAATAACCTGAACTGAAATAAGAGTTAAACACATATTTTGTTTTTCCCTGATAAGGATGCCTGGGGCTGGGGATAATTGTATTCCCTAGCAGGATTCATCTGCTGACTTGAAGGAACTAAATAACTGGCAAATATTTTCAAAAACTAAATGACTTGACGGCGATCACCATTTTGATCATTGTACACTCTGCTTTTATCCAGTGCAGATGAAGTGATAGGAGCTTACAAAAAGACTATACAGCGACTTTTGTAGAACCAAGATATGTCAGAGAAATAAGGAATTCACCCATCTCTGAACTCAGTCACCTGTGAATTACAAACAAGAGGGAAGCAGTGTCCAGTGAGGAACAACTGCTATCAAATCCTACTAAATAAATGGGTATACGGTGCACAGTGCCACTTCCCAAACTTTCATGGGAAGGAGTACTCCAGAAGACTACAAGGCATAGAGGGCAGAGAGGTCTGTTCTCAGACAGATTCAGCTAAGTTTCTGTCGAGCTGTTATCCAGCTCTGGTCCTCACCAAAGGCTAAGTAACATCAATCAACATTCCACTAATTTGCTTCTACTGATTCTAGTTCTGCAACCAGTTGTCTCTGAGCTGTGCCTGATACTCTTATGCCCAAAGATTATTTAGATATTTAGTGACTGGTGAAATGAAGAACCAAAAAACAGGTTTAAGTGAAAGTAGACAATGGAGAAGTTCTTGGTCCAGTGCCTCCCCAAAGGCAGCCCTGAAGTTCAGTACATCCACAGAGTATATTTGCTTTGGTTTAACAATGTCACACATTTTATTATGAGTGGACATGGCCTCATATTCAGCTGTATACAGCTACTTCAATGCCTCTTCCTTCTATTGAGCAGCTAACACAATTACCCAGTTCACAGTTATCTAAAACAGATATCAATTTACTCTGAAGTCTCTAAGAATTCTATATGTGTTCAAAGTCTTAAAGATGTTTGACAAAAAGTTTCAGTAATGTTGGTAATCATTCACATGTCGTGAACCACTGTCTATCTAAGGGCTAGCACACTTTTAGGAGTACCAGCCTCAACCATATACCTTGTGAGGACTTGTCTGCTTCTGTTTGATCTTTCAAACCAAAGGCCTTGTCTCCACAGAGAAGACACCAGGTCACAGCAGAGTCACTAAACAGCAATTATGCCTTATCACACAATCATGTAAGCCACATGAGCCCCTGAGCATCTGACAGCCCACTGTAAAATGGTAAATAGATACATGGAAAGGCAAGTAAGGGGAGTAACTGCCTAATACTTTATAGTCCCAACATGTATTGCCTCATCCAAAATGCAAAGGGAATTTGTGATCAGAGTCTGGATGTGCCCAATCTTACTGGGAAGGCAGTAATTCAGAAATGAAAAGCTGGAACAATAAAACTAAGCACATTCATTGATATGGGTAAAATTCCAGTACAAATAATAATGATACAGGCTGGGTTGTGTTGATGAGGCATTCTTAGAAAGAAGTAAATTATTCCCAGTATGTCTTACTTGAACAATAAGAACTGTGCCTCAGACCAGCAAAGGCACCACTACTATGTCCATTCAAAACTCAGAATTGGTTTGGCCACAATTCAGTGTGCAAAAATTTTCAATTTTTCAAGAAATTTAAAGGCAGAAACATTTTAAACCATAGAAATATTCTTATTTGCAAAAGTCAAAATCTCTTTTGGTTTTGTCTTGAGAAATGGGTAATATGATTTCAGGGAAAATGAAAGAGAAGAAAGTGAATTGACAGTGTGTCCCACAATATTCCTATTTCCAATTTGTACTTTTTCAGTCTGAATGCGTGGACAACAAGATTGGCTAAAATAATTGTATAATCATGCTTGGAGGGTGGTAATTAATGGGGCAGTCTCTACATGGAGTTTGGTAACAATGCTGGGACTGTCGTATTCAATACTTTGTGAGAGATCAGAGTGCATTCCCATCAAATTTCACTTGACAGCACTCTAAGGGGAGTAGTAGGTGGGCTCTAGGGCTCCTCTGCCATTCAAAAGCATTCAAGACTTGCTGGAGGAGTGAGATAACAACAACATAAGATCAATAAGGATAAATTTAAAGCTTTTTACCTGTGAAGAAAAAAACCTTGCAAGAGCACAGGCTGGGCACTGACGGCCTAGGAAGCTGCTGTGCAGGAAAATCTTTGAGGGTCCTGCTGGGCTGGACCAAAGCTGATCATAGGCCCATAGTTTTCCCTGGAAGCGAAGGGGTTTTTACAGCAACCTGGACTGTAGGCACAGGGCAGAGCCTGGAGATCCAGGGAAGAAACTGTTCTCCTCTACCTCACATTTGTGGGATCACAGACACAGTGCCCAATATGGGGCTGGTCACTACAAGGAAGAAACTTTTAAACTGTAGATAGTTCAGTGGAGAACACCAAGATGATAGGAACAGGAGTATTTCTCAGGAGAAATTGGGAGAGCTGGGTTTTTTCACCCTGAAGCAGAGGCAGTTTTGGGAGAACCCTACAGCCGCTCCCACTGACCAAGGGGAAGCTGTCTAGGACCTGTAGCTGAGTTCTTCTCTGTAGTGCATTGAGGGACAAGAGACAATGTGAAGCAGCAGAGCTACAGCCTGGAGAAACCTTTAGCCCATGAGGACAGATGAGCACTGGTATCAGTAACCCAGATATTTTGTAGTCTCCACCCTGGAGGTTTGAGATCTTTAATTATATGAAGCTGTGAAAAATCTGGACAGATCTTTTGGGGACCCTGGTCAGTGAAAAAAGTTGTTCTAGACACCTCCTGAGGTCTCTTCCAATATGCATTATATTGTGATTCTATGATTCTCTAATTTGTAATGTGAAAGAAAAAGACATGGTTTTTGTCATAAAGAAATTAGAGGTCAAAATGCTCCATTTCAATTAAGAAATAAAAGTTTGCTGGTTTTGAAAAATTTATTGTTTGTATAAATTTCAATCCATATTTCAGCAAAACCAAACTCCCTGAGGAAGTTTTGATGCTGATGGAACATCAATCTTGGATGAAGGATGGTCCTTTAGGAAATCTTCAAATGGTTCCTGAAGGAGTTATTTACATCAGGAGAAAGGATCTTAGATTGCTGTGGTTTATTGACATAGATTGGAAGTGATCACTGCATGAGAAAATTGCTAATCTTAGAGACGCTCAGGAGACAAAACAGGGAGACAGGAGTCTGACAGTGGACAACAACACATTTAAGATTTAGCTTGTCTCTGCATAACTTGACTGAATTGTTTTAGGGTTGTTTTTTTTTTTTTTCCTTGTTTTTTCTGAACCACATCTGTTAGTTCATCATGAAATCTGTAGGAAAACAAATAGGAAATTCAGAGTCAAGTGGCTGAATTTTTTTTCTTCATATGGCCAGAGGTAGGAAAAAGAAGACATTGAGGTCTCCCTGAGTCATTTGTAGTAATGAGGGATCCATAGAACAACTGCATTCACAAGGTAAAAACCAATATTTGTTTTTGGTGAAATGATTAAAGCAGCTCTGTGACAGAAAATATTAAAAGATTCTTTCTAAAGCAGTTCAAGAGTTCTTCAGGAAAGTTGGCTGGAATAGCCTTACTCTTAGTCGTTTTTCTTCAGACTTGGCCTTCTCCACAATGTCTTTCTTTCTCCTGTTGGAGCTGAGTAGTAAGAAGAGCATTTCTAGGTCTATATGGGAGCAAGTTAGAAGAGTCACATTCAAAGCATAACTCAAACTGACTGTTCAAAGAACCTCATTCAGAAACCTCTGTTATAACTGTAAGGTTTTCAAACAATCGAAGCTGAGAGGTGTTTCTAGGCAGTGGTCTGTCCACCTGCTGGAGGAACTTTCCTCCTTTCCTCCTCTGTAGTCACAAAAGAGGAATATGTACATTTTTAGAGAGGCCTCTAATCCACTTATTCTACATGGTCATTTTAAATGAGATTAATTACTGTCTGGAGACAGACAACTTTAAAAAGGAAAAATACCATGATTTAGGTATCTTAGGATTATTCTAATGTGTTTTGGATTTATTGATGTCATCAAACAGATAAATGAAAAAATCTCCTTCAGATTATATTTGTTTAGCTAATCCAAGTACGCAGCTAATGGATTTGGCTGCACACAGGTGGTAATCATTTATGAGTCTGAAATAGCAGGAGATAAATACAAACAAACAGCCCTGCATCTGACAGACCTGTACAAATATATCGGTCACTTTTCTTCAGAGGTACCTGACTTGTCTTTGTGCCTTAATCAATAAAGTTCTTAAATGATTAAACAAGTTGATTTGTTCATTGTTTTTAGAACATGTCCTTGCTCCTAACTCTTCAAAGTCAAATAGAATTTGCATGTGATATTATATTATCCTCTAGAAGAACTTTTTCTTTCCTGCAGGAAAAGTTATCTGTTGCCTGTTATAATCTTATTTTCATTAAGAGCTTATGTGCCATTACCAGCGATTTTGACAGAGTTTTCTTATGAAGACCTGTTTTTTTTTTTTTTCTTTTTTTTCTAGTTCATATGCAGTTAACATTGAATATATGCATGTCTTAGTTCTTTATTATTGAGTACTATTTTAATGATCACTGCGGTGTGCTCCCCCTGGCCAAAAGCTAAGCACCCACCAAGCTACCTGCCTTTTTCCTGGTTAGTGGAGTGGTAAAGAGAGTTGGAAGAACAAAACCTGAAAACGTATGGGTCAAGATGAAGTTTTATAAGCAAAGCAAAGCTGTGCAAAGAATCTCACTTAATGAAAAGTTTTGAATTCATTCCTCTTCTTGCCATGTTCTAGTGGATATTTGGATTTAAATCCCACTTCTACTGTCTTTTCCTAGGATATATTTATCTTCAGACTGTTTTTTTAACCTAGCTTAGGTAAAATTTGTAATCATCATTCTGAGTAATTCCCATTCCTTGGATTCTGTCTGTGCAAAATGCACAATATAAAAACCCTAATTGCTTAGTTTAGGCATTTGAAGCAGACCCTGGGGAGCACTTGCCTGAAGGTATGCTAAAATTCTTACATGCTTTATGAGTCCAAGCCTGATATTTGGGGTTAAGAGAACCTTTAAGCAACAGGATATCTAAAACTCAAGCTTTGGAATTTTAAAACTTAATTCCTACTGCCAATCTAGCCTCGAGGTATTAAATAACCTTTTGGAAGCCAGGTCTTCCAAGTTGTGTTGTAAGAAGCGTGTTCTCAGCACAAATTGTGACAAAATTTAGATTAGAATGAATTTATTTCAATTAATTAAACTAGCAGTTTAAGAGGAATACTGGAACTCTATAGCTATAATATATAGTATCTGAGCAGTTTCCTGGTCTTACTACAGGACAGTATGGGAACACAATGACCAATTTCAGCAGTCATTATATAATTACAAAGAGCTAACATCTTCAAAAAGTTACTCTTTTTTATATAGAAGTAAACGCATCCCTGGGAAAGAAATTAAACCCAATTGGAATAGCCTGAATCTCATGAATGCAGAAAATTAAGAAACTTGAATTTTGAACTTTTAAAAGCATGCATAGCTCTGGGAAACCCATCCTATTTGGTCTAACATAAGCAACTGACCTGTGACCAGATAACACTCAAGGACAAAAGTACCCAACACCGGGGCACAAAGTTTCTCAGAGCTGACTGGGAAAGCCAGTCTAGGCTATAGTTGTCAGAAAATATATCTAACCTCTGATATTTTTGCAACTGTAATCTCAGTCTTTCTCTTTCTGATAACTTATCTCTTGCCATTACTCTTTGAAGGGAGTAATGAGGGGAGGGTTGGGGAGGATGGAAGTGGAGGTGGGAGTGGGAGGGAATAATTTTGTCTTCATTTCTGGTTATGAGGCACAATGCCAAAATTTTGAAACACAAGGAAGGTTCTACATTTTTAACATCCTTGTTTTAAGGCTCAGCTTCACAATGAAATTAACACAGCAGTGTGGTAAAGAAATAACATTGTTGCATAAGCTGTCTTTGTGCATGCTTCAGGCATAAGGCAAGCAAAGGCAAAGGTGAACTTACAACCTTTCTTTTTGTTATATTTCCTTGTGTTTGTCATGGATCAAATGCCCAGATATAGATAACATAGATAGCACAAATATCAGGTTACACTATTGCTGGATGACAGGTTTGTATCTTGCCTATTAGGGCTTCATCTCCATTAATTTTAATGAAAACTTTATTAAGCAATTATCTCTTTTGTGCACTATGCACTTTCCTTGATATTACAGAGGGTCTAATTTCTTAACTGTGAAATATTTTCCAAAGGAGCAATTTTAATTATTTTTGATATGTCTTTTTTTACCCCAGTACCTGGATAACAGTTTCATTTTCCTCTTTTAGATTTGGCTTAAGGACCTGTGTGCTACCAAGTTTGTAGAAGTTTTATATGCTTTATATGCTGCCACCCCTTCTGTTCTGAAATCTCTTCTGCTCTTTCTTTTTCCTACACCCTGCCCCCACATCTCTCTCAATTTCAACATACACAGAAACCTATTTCATAAAAGAAAACCTGTCCAAATCATCACAGGCATTTAAAGCATGACCATCATTTTTCACAGATCCTAAAATCCTTCCCCTGGGATCTTTGTTCAATCCATTCGTGAAAAACATGATAAGCATGTTGTGATTATACTTTTTTCTTTATGTCTCTTGAAGTAGTTTCATATTTACATCTGCTGAGCATGTGACAATGTAAAAGGGTTTTTTTCCTCCCTCTTTTTAAGATGACTTCCCATGACAATATGTTTGAAGCATCAACAACACTACATCTTTTGTTAGAGTGATTAAAAACATGTCTCTTTTCATCTGTTTAAATCATTCATGGGAAATGGTATCTGAATTCTAAGCAGTGGTCTGAGATGTCAATCTGAATTTTAAGAATTTGTGTTTATAGCTATGTCAGTTTCATGTAACTACTGTAATGAAGTGTCTGTAGAGGTAATAAATAATATTAACTACACTCTGTAAAGTCAGAAGGAAGAAGGAATAGCAATTAAAAAAAATAAAAACACTGAAAAAGATGCAACTGTACCCTGTAGAAGAGAGATTTGGGTTTGTTTCTTTGCCACACTGGAAGGCAAGAGTAACCCAGGATCTTGTATCAATAAATCCTTCTGGGTGTAGCCAGGTGGGGGTCAGCCTTCTCTCCCAGGTAGCAAGTGACAGGACAAAGTGGTGTTCAATTGTGCTAGGGGAAGTTAGATTGGATATTTGGAAAAAAAAAATCACTGAAAAAGGGTGATTGAGCATTGGAACAAAGAGGCGGTGTCATCATCCCTGGAAATTAAAGATAACTTGTGAATGTGGCAGTTAGGGATGTGGTCTAGTGGTGAACATGATGGTGCTGGATGAACAGTTGTACTCAGTGATCTTAGGAAACCAGATTATTCCTTGATTTTTTGTTCAGAATTCATTGTTTATTTTTCCATTCAGTTAAACCCTGTTTATAAAGAGCTGTTTCCAGAGGCCTTACATCTTAATATGGCCACCACAATTCCTCTTCCTCCAAACTCTTCTAACATAACTAATAGATAGCTATTTCCTCACAAGTTTCTCAACTTTTCCACTTGTGATTTTTTTTTTTTTTAATACTCCACTTTTATGTCTCATTTGGGCCTAAATCTAAGCCTTTTCCATATTTTTATTTTGGCTGCAACTTGTTGCTACCTCCTCCAAAGTCATCAAAAGAGGCATCATGGAAGTTAACAACTGGGGAGAAAATATCCCATTACCTAGGACCCCACCCATCTTGCTGCCAGTGCTGTGTAGGTTTATATTTGAATTGGTCAGCTCTTCAGGGCTTTTCAGAAAAAATGTAGTATTTACGTTTGTAATTTTCATCTTCTTTGGTGATTGTTGCTGATTGAAACATCAGTACCTTTTACCAAACATAATTTTATGTCCACAATTTCTCAGCAAGACTTTTTACAAACTCATGGATGACTCAGTCCTTAATTTATAATACCAGAAATTAACTGCCTTAACAAGAGAAAAATGCTTGAAAATTTGTTTTAACTTCTTTTTTAGTTTTTACTTACCTATGAAAATGAATAATTAACCAAAAACTATTAAAAATTAACAAATGCAATTTTTTAGAGATTAATTAGGAAGGAGAGATTGAAATACAAACCAATGTAAATGATTTGGCATTTTTTATATTCTTAATTGAATTATAATCCATGAGTTATAATACAATTGATTACATTTTTATTGCATTAATGTTGAAATATAAATTCCCAAAATATTAACTCTATCTCTTTAGTACAAACAGAAGTTTGTGATAAAGTATATTTATTTAAAGGCAATTCTAAGAGTGGAGATTCCTTGACTTTTTGATTTACGTCAGTATAGATTATGTGTACAGTGTGAATAATGAGTACGAGTTGAAATTTTACCAAAATAATTTGAATTCTGGGGTTTTCAGAATGTCAGTTGCTGTAGCAGTATCCAATTAAGGAGCTACATTAAATAGAAGACGTTTGTGTAGTGCTATCTGTTACTAATTCAGCTTTTATGGGTATCATCAGAAAGTTTTACTTCTAACAGGTTGCATATATAAGTTACTTACACATAAAAATTACCTAAGTACTGCTTCTTACAATGGCATTAACCAGTTTGAAATAAAGATCTGTGTTAAAGGAAATAGCCTTTTTCAGTAACTGGCTTTTTAAAGCTATTTATGTAGATTTTTAGACCAATGTGGATTTGATTTAATCATATGGAGATTATATTTGTATAAAAGGTGACCAGCAGTGAAGCAGTACACATATATCATAAGCTATTTTTAATTTCCCTTGTATTTTGGATCTGGTTCCTTTAGCCATTGAAATATGAATGTTTCAACTTGCTTGTAATACATTACTCTGTTCTTAAGGTAAGGTCACTCATGTTCAGTAGCAAAACCCCACAGCTGTTTTTTTTAAAACTATTGTAATGAAAACACTCATGTACTAGCAGTAGACTTAAAGTGAACATTTTTTTGAGGAATAGCTTTTGGGCACTATAAATTTAAAGACATTCTAGCAGAATAAAAGAGATAAATATTGGATAGACAAAGTTTGCAACTTCTATAGCAGAATTACACTCCTCTTATAAATGCATCAATACTAGAGGAGAGATTTAAATGACCGAAAAAATAAAAGTGTAGGGTATTTATAGGTTGAGATCCACTAATTTTAACAAGAAGTATGTGTGGTCAGTTCTAGGATGGGAAGAATGCAAGATGAAACCCGTGTACTCAAAAAATTGTTATGTCTGAATATATAGCCTACTAAAGTGATTAACATTTTCTCCTCTGTTTCTTTATCTTAGACAATCTACTGTTTATCCTGTTATGGTGATTCTGTCTGGTTGAGGGTGAGACATAGCAATTAGGATGCCTTTTATAATTACTCCAAGTGTTAGCTGTACTCCTAGTTTGAGTTGAAATGTTCAAAGGAAGAGTATTGTCACAATGGTTGAAAGACATCCACGTCTCTTGGGCCAGGAGGTTTAGAGAGACTCTGACTTTGCTGGTCAGATTTAGTGTTTGTGTACCCATGGCAATGGCCCTCAGCACCATTTCAGAATTACATGTGCAGTCTTGGAAAACAGCTTGATGTTTGTCTCACAGCTTGATGATGCTCACATGCTGTGGGATTTCTCAAGCTTCACTGGTGTGGAATGACAGAACTATTATGGCCTGGATGATCAATGCTCTGCTGTGTGATTCCCATGATGTTTACTATAACATCTGCAATGAGCAGGGGAGAATCAGTGATGAGTTGTTGTTGAAACTCTTGGTTTGAGATGCAGTTTGGGCTGAAATGCTGCTCAATTTAATTGACTTAGAGAGCTTGGAACAAAGACATTCCATGAGTAGGCTCTGAAAAAAAAGGTGTAAGTAGTTGCATACAAAGTTATATGAGAACACACCACTTTTGAGCAATACGGTTGGAAAATAGTCTTCAAGTTGTGTGCAAAAGAGAAAAAGATCATAGAGAATTTATAGATATCCACACTAATTGTTTGTCAACAATCTTTTCTCCCGTTAATTGTGACTTTTTACTTCTCTTTCCAACTTTTTTTGTTGCTATTTGATATTTTGGTAAGGTAGAGGTGAACACACTTTGAATTTATTTAGTAGGAGATACTTTTAGTCATTAATTCAGTAATTAATCAAAGAGAGATTGGGGACCTGAAAGGTTTATTGGAAATGGAATGGCTTCAGCCTCTGCACAAGTAAGATTGCTGTAAACTATTATTATCTCATATTTTAAAGGAGGACAGGCATACAGCTGAGTTCTGAAGGCCATATATATGTTCTGAACTTGGCAGAGATTTGAAGCTGCTTAAGACTTATAAATGGGAGCCAAAAAATGCCCAAATACGGTAGTGATGTGGTTTTGGTTTGTTTCTTTTTTCCTTTATTAAGCTGTTCTTAAAATCCTAAAAATTGTTGTATGTTAGAAAGAGGCCTTTATCTTGAAGATCAGTGAAATTCTGGAATTACATGAGCTGACTCTCAGTCTGTGTCAGATCCTGGAAAGTTTGCAAATTAACTGAGACAAAATTTCAGGTTTGTTATTGCTCTGTTTTACAGTTTTGATCCTGGTTTCATTATTCAAAGAAAACTTGTAGAACTGAAGCATATAACCATATTATTTTCAGAGAAAGTAATCTCTGAAAGAATATCAGAGAAAGAATTTATTTATGTTATTCTATTGGAATCGTTGAGATATGTCTTAAATACTTCATTTGAATTAAAATATGCTACAGGAACCATAGTGATATGTAACAGGAAAGTTTGTAAAAATCACATCATCACTTTTCACATTGGATTCCTAATATTTCATCTCTTCAAGTATCCAGCTACCAGGTATTCTAACTACAAATATTCTGCCTCCTTATTTGTAACTATATTATGCATGGATATTTCTTTCTGCAGCCGGGTAGGAAGAGCTAGCTACTTAAACTAAGAATGACGAGGCAAGGCAGGAACAGCTAGCAGCACTGCAAGAGATTTTTGGACAGGGTCAATTGGTAAAGGGCATGGGATGCCATGACAAGAAAGCACTTGCACATCAGCAAGGAAGTGCCTCAAAGGCACCATTCTGGGCAGATGTCCCAACCCTTTCCAGGAACTCAGAGCTGGGTGGTTCACTGAAGTACTTATATACTAATTCAGGCAGCATGGGCAATAAACAAAGCAGGGCTTTTATCATGTTGGAATCTTGGAGACTTTGCAGGATGGTTCCCATGTCTGGAGTGTTTCAATGGAGGGATACAGGCTCATTAAGGGCAGAAAATGAATACAAAGAGTGATATTTGCTTTTCATGAGAGAGGGCATCTGAAGAGCATGGAAGCTCTGTCTAGGATTTGTGGAGTTGAATCCAGAGATAAAGTTAGAAATGTTAAAGTCCAAGTGGAACTAAACATGTTCAAGGGTGTCAAATATAAAATGAAGAATAGAGATTACAAAAGGAATCCCAAATAAATGTGGGCTTATTTCTCAAGGAAATGGGGGGCTTGGTAATGGAGGATGGAGCCAGGCTTGTTTTAGTGGTTCCCTGTGACAGGACCAGAGGCAATGGGCACCACCTGAAACACAGGAGATTCCCTTTGATCATCTGAAAACACCTTTTTTACAGTGAGGGTGACTGAGCACTGGCACAGGTGTCACAGTTGTGGAGTCTCCCTCTTTGGAGACGTTCAAAACTTCTGGATATGGTTCTGGACAACCAGCTCTAGGTAACCCTGCTGTAGCTGTGGAGTTGGACCAGATGACTTCGGGAGATCCTTTGCAATTTCAGCTTTTCTGTGATTCTGGGATTGTGTGGCTCTGAAATCAATATTCTACATAATGTAGTTTTCTGATTCTATGCAGTATTTAAAAAAAATTTTAGATAATCATTGTGCATTTATTTCTTGTACTTCTTACTCACTGACTCTTCTACTTGATAAGAAAAAAATGTCTGTTCTCTGGTCTCTATAGAAAGCAGAAAATTACTAGCCATTCATCTGAATTTCAGGAAAATATGGAATTAATTTCTAACGCAATCAACTTGATCCATGTATATTTTCCAGCACTTCAAATTTGCCTTCATATCAACAGGATGATGAAACACCTCTATACAGTCTTAGTCTCCCTGCACAGGCAAAAGTCTCCTACTTTATTTTTTGTTCTTCATTGAAGTGATGGACCACTTGGGTTTGTACATTGTCTTTAACCACGATGTTAACAAGCCTCTGAGACCATTCACACACTCTGGTTGTATTTGCTTTGAAATATAATGCAATATTATATTTCTACAAATTTTCAATGCTCTGACTAATTCTTGATAACACATAGTTTAGATACACATCTTTGTTGGACAAGAAGAATCATTATGAGCTAACATTATTATGTTTGGTCTTGTTTTTTTTAATAAATACTCTCATGATCAAGTTTTCTGTCACAGTTACTGCTAACAGAAGTACTCTTTAGGCTGCTCTTGTCATTTCAGAGTGTTTAAACAACTTCTGGCAATAACTTAATAAATGTTTAAGCCAATTTTTTCCACATCCCTAGTTCATAAAAATAAATCCACAGTGGATAGTTTAGGCATAGACTAAGTCAGTAAAAACCAAAAGAAGGAGAAATTAATTGAATGCAACGTGATATTTAGAAATGACACCTCAATAATGGTCTAACAGTACTTGTCGGCAGTTGTTAATAATATATTTTCTTTCTCCAAGCAGATTTTCTCTACAGTCACTGGTGGGTTTCACAGGGTTTTCAACTCTGGGTCATTGTTTCCCAGTTTGTATAAGTATTGACTGATCAACAGTCTTTCTCTGAAAGTCCTGGTCTGACCACAGACCTTGTTCCAGGACTGAATTTGGCATTAGGTAACTATATTTTTCAGGTGGGGTTCTTTTCCTTTTTGGTAATATCAAATATCTCCAAATTTCCTATAAATGGTGAACTGTATCCTCTTATCTCTGAAAATCCAATCACCAAAATGCAAAAAGAAAACCTACTACTATAAAAATTATAAACTGTTTTTTTTATATATTGTATTTGCATTTTACATACCTTATAATGAATTTTTCTGCCTGGTTACTTAAATTGGCTAGTTCCTCAGTATGTATCCTAATCACATAATCAGGTTAAAGTTATTAGCAGTGCCTTGCATTCAGCAAAATCTATGCATTTCTGAATATATAATAGGACTTGATTTTTTACTACTATTAGCTCGCACCTAATGTCTTCCATTGCACAGCTGTAATAAATTACACCTAATGTCTGCATGGTACTGATTTACCATCTTCTACAAGGATAGAAAACTAAAGTTCTGCCTGTTCTGTAATCATTTGTAGAAAAGAAGGGAACAAGCATATTCCTGAGGTGTTAACCTTTCACTGTTTTCAGTTTCACGATCATATGAAGGTTCTATTTCTGTATCAGGCAATCATAATCTTTTCACATTAATGTTTTTGCTCTGGTCTGATTAGCACTCCTCCTTTAGTTCTGATAACTCCATGACAACTGTCCACATTTTTGACATAATCAGAACTTAAGTCCTATTTTTAAAATAGCCAGAACTCCTCTTGTATCACAGCATGCAGGAAACAATCTGTCAAATAGCCATTTTAAAGTTTCCACAGCAAACTTCTGCAATGGTTAGGAAAATAATTAGGGGTTCTCTCCTATAATTGAATCAATTTGATTGCATTATTGTCTCATCTGTGCAATAATCATAACATAGAATCAAATACTTGCAATATCATCATTATTTCAGACAAAGCCAGAGGAGTAATACAGGCACTCATACAGCTACTTTTTAAAAAATTCTATTTTCTAAACAGATAGAGCTTAATTTTTGGCTTTGTCAATTCATGGCACCAGCATACACTGGTTCTGGTTTCTTCCTCAAGCCTTTTTTCCTGCACTGAAATACACTTCTTTGTTGCTCTAGTGTGATAAATATGTGCAAGATATGTGCCTTTCACTATGACATAAATATTTATAGTATTAGAAGTTTATTGACAGTGTATGGAAAAAAATCTCTATCAGGGAGATATATTGAAGGTAACCACATAGAATCACAGGACTACAGAACAGATGATGTTACGAGGGATCTCAAATGTGGTTTATTACATCACCTCTGTGCAAAAGTGTGTCAGCTGGGACAGGTTGCTGAGGCCCTTGCTGATTCAGAGATAGACACTCTGCAGCTTCTCTGATAAACCTGCTCTACTGTTCTGGAAACCTGGCAGAGACGTTAAGTGATCCTTCTTTTGTCATAGACACTGTTCTTTGACACACAAAACTAGTGATCCATTGCTTATTGTCAGAGCATACATCCATACCCAGCTGCAGAAAGCCACTGCATCCTCTCTATGAACATCAGGAGTCAATGGACATCTCTGTCCTGCAGAGAAACACAGCTCTGAGCCAAGCAGACTTCTGGTCCTTTATCTTACACCTAGAGCTCCATCTGTCTCTGCAGGCATAGCTGCAGTGTCTACCCCTGCCTCAGGCAGGCCTCCTCCCTAACACTGAGGAAGTTTCTATATAGGCAGAACTGTGGCATGTCTAGAAAGAGATAAGAACACATTTCTGTTGCTGGCACAGTTTTCATGAAAATCACATTCTTGTGATGTCATGAGTCACTGTTTGTCAGCAAAACAGTATGGCTCTTGGCCACCCTATGAACAGCTGCCTTGTCATACACTTATCCAGTCCATGTTGCACCAATCTGGCCTTGCTAAACTCTGACTTCTCTTATCAAGGCAATGACCAACAAGTCCAGTACAGAGAGGGCTGTCAAAATTGTTGGGAGAGATTGAATTATAAGAAGTAGTTGACAGAAATTATTTTCTTCAGCCTTAAGAAGAAAAGTAAAGGAAAGAGGTTACTTGATGAGGGGATGTAGAGGATTCTTCTAAGTGGTTCTCAATGATAGGAAAGGCAAGGAATCCAAGATTGAATAATTTGGAAACTGATTTGATATATGGAAAAACGGTTTTTTTGTGAGCATAGTTTGTCACTGACAGAGGTTTCACAGGAACCTCACCCTTGCAGTTATTCAGGAGAAGGATATGAGCAAGTTGCTTCAGGCAGAGCTGTTCTGAGCAGTTATTGGACTGCATCACCTGTGGAGGACCCTTTGAACCTACACAGTGCCATGATTTTCTGATGTCTGAAGGCACACACAACTCCGATTATTAAAATCACAATCAACTTTATTTTCAGAATTTTGCATGTAAGCATAAGAGTTTTTCATAATCCTAGAAAGACCTTTAAACATACTTTCACTTTATGGAATTTGAACACTATCATTGACTACTTTACAGGCTTAATTTACAATACTCTAAATGAAGCATGATTATAAATCTTAAAAGTCATCTTACTCCCTCTTCTTGTAAAGCCAATATGTGTTTATTCTTATATATATAAAAATATAATATATATATTATATATATGTATGTATGTATGTATATATTATATATAAATATATATATATATAATCCCTTTGGACTGTTCTCATTTTCACATTTTAGAAGTAAATTCCAAAGAATATGTGATAAATAATGAAGCAGTGTGTGTTTTGTAGCTTGCAGCTCAGTATATCTGGATTCTTTCACTCTGCTCTTTGAAGAACTAATAGACTTATCATTTGGATTATGGAAGAAATGTTGAATAAGGAGGCTCAAATTCAACCTCACTGTTTTGCCTTCTGATGTTTCAGGAAAGAATGCTTTCTTTATGCAGAGTTTGCATTTTCATTTTTTAGCTAAGCTGCCATTAGCAGGAAAATTGGCATAAGATAGGAACCTCTGCATTACAAAAAAAAAAAAAAAAAAAAGAAACACACTACGTGGGTTTCCACTAGAATTTGAAAGTCCTTCCAAAGTCTATTTTAAAATATTTCCTGTCTCTAAGAATTTTTACGTAATGCTTCCTCCGAGCCCTTCCATTTTCCAGATTTCACTGTTGGAAAACCAATGATAAATTCACAGATTTCAAGTAAGATTAGAAGATTACCATTTTCTTCAGAACTGAAATGTAGAGCTTAAAGTGCATTTATTCTAAATATTTCCCAAGCTGATAATTTAAAATAGTATTCAGGATTTTCACCGTGACAAAATGAAATTTATAGGTTTATATGTTACCAATATATCCCTGCAGTTTCTTTTAAACTGGCATAATCATTATTACTCAGTCCTCAAAACTGTTTAAATATAGCTAGAAATACAGAACTATGTTTTTTAGGATTTATATACAGGTTTGGGGCTTTGGTATTTTTTATATGTTTAACCAAGACTACCTTCTTGAAATTAAAAACAAACCAAAGCCAAATCAAAACAAAAAAATGCACAAACAAAGAAACAAAAAAACCCCAAGAAATCAACCAACCAACCAAACCCAAATACTCCAAACCACTCAATTCTTGAATACATGTTCCTATGCAGAATATCCATTATTTTATTCCCTAGAGATTTTGTATTCAAATCTAAAATTTTTACATGGACATGCAATTATTTTATATGGGTCTTTTTTGGTTTTGTTGTTTGGGTTTTTTAATATGGTAATTAATTTCCATGGAACAGGTGTCGCCTGTATCTGCATTCCTTTACAGCTCGCTGAAATTTCCAGACTTATTTCCTCACTCAAATGAGTGCATTTAAACTATGACTTCTTTATCTTTTTTTCTTCAAGATCTGAACATTCTCTCTCCCATCTTCATTCATGACATATTTTTATGTTTATGGAACACACTCATTGGGGTGCAGATGGTGTTTTTAATTCTTCCTACCTTTGCTAAGCCCAGCAGCCGCCTCTGTGCTATGTTTAAGCAACACCTTTGAAAGCAGAGACACAAAAGCATGCTTTTTTAGTGCTGATTTGGTATCAAGTAAGCAGCTGAACCAAATGACTGGCTGCATATAGATGTATGGAAAAATAATGAAGGCTACAGTGCTGTTAAAATGTGATAATGATAACAAAAACATGATTATACTTTCCAGGGGGTTTTCAATGCTGTACAAGTACTACGCAGTGTGGAACATTCTCTCCCCTAAGTAAAGAGACTTTGAAATATGTAGGGAGGCATTCCACATTCTGCAGGACAGGTCAATACAGTGAGATGCAGTCCTTAGCTGTTAACCCTCACAGAAAATGCTATTCTTTATCCTGAGAACAAAAGAAACATGGGAAAGGCAAGTTTCTTCCGCATCTGATGCTGCAACAGTTACAGAGGTTTGAGATCTGCTTCTGGCAATCAGACTAAACCATGCTTCCTAGGAGACATAATTAAATTGGCCTGGAGCTATAGGTAGAGAAAGTAGGTTTCTTTCAAGGATAAAAATATGCATTAATAGCTCTTTTTACATCACTTAAAATATATTCCATCACTGGACTTAAGTATGAAGCCATAAGCCCTTGAATATTCACACATAGTTGAGGTTCTTCATATGCCTAAGAGCCTGGCTAATTTGTGGCCCTAAGCATGTTTCTGGATCTTGGCCCAAGTAGTTTAATTAACTATTCTAAAATGCTTACAATTGAAAAATAAAGAAATAAAATCAAAGCATTAACAATTTTTGTAACAGTCAGAAGAAAATCACCATCAGAATTCATCCAATCCTATAAAATTTTTACTTCTTTTTATTGAAGAGTTGTCTGAGTTGTGGAAAATTATGTTGATATCTGATGATACATCAAGATTAGTGACACTAATATGGCTCTTATGGTATAAGTAATTAATTTTGAATCATTTTCTCAGACTTAATCCCTTTTTTTAGCAGTTACCCTTTTTAGGCATTCTTACGTACTTTTTCAATTGTTGGAAAAAATCTGGATTTTTGATTTCCTAGTGTAATCTAAGTTACTGTATATTTAGGCAGTAAATAATTTAAAGGAAGAGTGTCAATGCTTGATGTATAAAAATATGAAGAAAATGTGAAGAATTTCTTCTCTAAGTAGTTTAAAAGTAGAAAAGTGAAAAATGAGAAGACAAAATCTTTACTTAACTATAGTGGAAGCAGTGACATATCTTCACTGGAGAAGAGCCTGCCAAGTGAAAATGAGCTTTCTCTAACTCCTGTGACAATTACAATTACAATTTTACAAGTCTTGGGAAATGTGATCAATCCTCATTAGAGACATTAATCCTGTTATCAGTCTGGAGGGAAAGAAAAGTGTACTTACGGCTGCTCCAATACTACTTTCCACCTCTGCTTTGCAAAGTGTCTTAAGCTGGAAAATGCATTCTGGCTGGCTTCACAAAACAATATCCACATCTTCAAAACAGACCTTCTGCATGTGTTCTCCTCTGGATTTAGTTCTAGACAGAGTCCCACACTCTTCTCATGTTGTCCTCATGAAGTGAAGTTCAGTTGTTTTATCTTGACCCAGTGTCATTTGTGTTCTCTATTGCCTTGGACTTCCAGACTTTCCACGTTTTGTTAATTAACTCTCACAAGTCTTTAAATCTGAACCTGTGGCTTCAGCAATTTATTTTCTCACCTTCAGTGAGTCCAGAATATGAAGCAACAGTTATTTTTTTAGCATAATGAAATGCTTTTTAAAATAAACCAGATTTTATGGTAGAGTGCAAAACAATATCCATGACACTTCAATGGGTTTTGTTTGTTTGGGAAATTTTTTAGATTGTATTTACATATTTCTATATTCTGTACTCAAGTTTCATCATTAGTAGTTTTGTTTTTTAATGTTAAGTCACTGAGGTACCCAGTTCCCCACCTGATATTCCATTAAATTTGTCTCATATCAAGCCCAATACTTTACTTGATGAATATCCTTCTTACCACAACTCAGAAAAATTAAATTCTTCAGTAATAATAGCTACAGTGAATCATTAAATCTGAGTCAAATATACTTTTCCCAAAAATACAGATTTTTTTTTTCTAAGTTCTGTGCAGTAGGTCACTTGGGTCAAATACTGGCTCATAATTTGGCAGACTCAAGGATTCCATGAACTAAAATGGGTTCAGACACCTGGCTGAGATTCACATGGCCAAATGCAAAGTCTATAACATGAATTTCTATGTCTGAGTTATGACCTTAATAGACTGATTGGAAACAAACTTTTACAGTTTAATTGGTGAAAAGAAGGTGTCATAGGAGGAGTCTATCTCTTTGCAAAGTACTTGCTTAAAATAAGTCAGATGAATAAATGCTTTGTAGGTGTCTAAAGTCAGATGAGGTAAATCATGCCCTGATTCATCAGAAACTTGAGTAAGCTGTGGACTTCTTATTATCTTGATTGTAATTTAGCCAAGTGCTTGACTGACTGAAAGCAGGAAAAATTGGATGTTTCTGTAAATTAGTTCTTATTCTGGATAGATGAAATATTGTTTAACAATAACAAGTGGAAAAGATGGGTGGACATACAGATGAGATAATATAATTTGACATGAGATTTCTTATTGGTTTAGAAAAAGTTAGTTTTTAGTTCAATTGGCTCTTCTTAGAATTTATGCAGCTGTCCAGACTTGTCCTCAATTTGTTTATACTCTTTTATTCATCTTTTATTCAAACTTTGTAAGCAATCAGCACACACCCCTTCGTTTTTGCTTCTAGAATTTACCAGTTTATAACTTGGTTGCAAAAACCAATCTCCATTCAACCCAGCATTCATTCCTGTTTGAATTGTACTAAGTCTTCTGATTATCTTTAATTATTATGTACACAGTTTAAAATAGCAGTGTTTTATATTTATGGCAGCAAACGTTTACTGCTCTTCTAGTGTGTTACATAAAGAGGAGAAAGCCTTTGGATTTGCGCTTGTTTAGTTTCTCTTCATTCTTCAGATTAGTATTCAGCAGCTTTTAAATTTTCAGTGTTTTTTGCTGCACACAGAAACAAAGGCAGACTATCTGCTGACTTATGTATAGCCAATCGGGTAGGTTTTTCAACATGAATTATATTCCATATAATCCATAAAATAGACACTGGCCCAGATTTCACTTTTAAGGAAACAAATGAAAAGTAAGGTTTAGTTCAAACAAAGCACAGTTGCAGTTAGCAATACCAGAAAAATGAATACAAAGTCTTAGTTACTCTCCACAGACCACACTCATGTATCAGTTTTGGAACCCAAACCAAAATATAACGGCGTAGGTGGAAAAAAAAATTCAAATTATTTCAGTGTAGAGTATTAATGTTGGGATCAGTCTAGGTTTCCTTTGTCAACAATAAAAAATGTATTCTTCATATGTTGTTTATTTGCTTAATGATATACAAGGTCTGTCAAGTGAAAATGCTAAGAAAGATTTAAAAATAAGATACTAGTGCTTTGTAACTAAAAAAAAAAAATTACTGTTGTTCTTTAATCGTTCCTTTAGTCTTAGTAAGGTTCTTTCTCTCCTAAAAAGATAAGGAAATGTCTTTTGTGAATTAGGCACTGGTGACTGGGAAGTGGACTGTAGCCATGCAACCTCATGGAAAATACAATGGCAACCAGAAAGATCTATATGCATTATGTAATACTAATGTGATTGTGCAACATAAACCCAACTGATGCTTGGGCAGGACTTAAGCAAATTTAAAAAATTCAATAAGCAAAAACAAAAAAATGTTCATCTGCGTAGCAGATCTCACTGAGAACAGATGAATTATTTTTAGATTAATTTGTAAAAAAAATAGATTAGCTCTACTGTCCTACTGCTTCTTGAATAATTGGTATTATTTCTGCAGTGATTTAAATAATTTTACATTCTGAAAGAGAACCACGTGTTAATATTTCATGAAGCTAAACATGTATGCAATTTTCAATAACATATCATTATATCAATATAAATGACTCTATGACTTTAGAGGTCTTTTCCAATCTAAATGATTCTGTGGTTCTATAGTAATCCCTCTCCATTTCATTCATCATAGATTACAGAACATTATGATGAGATATTACAGCTTAGTTTAGCTTGTCACTCATGAACCGAATTATATCATTAGCAGTTTACAATCACTAACAGTCCCTTTAAGTTTGAACACTCAAAAGCTGAAATTAGGTTTGCTTATTAAATTTTAGCATTTTAAATTTGGCTTCAAACTTAGTAAACCATCCATAAATCATTACGCCAGAAACAATCACTGAGAGTAAATCTAAAATGAAAGATAGTCCACAAGATTCAAGAAGTAGGTAAATAAAACTGATGTTAGCTTTCTATTTTTCTTGCTTCTAACCTTTGCATCATATCCATCTTTGTCTGTGTCTTTTAATACTTAGTCACTCTGAATGGTGGTTTAATTGTCATTTGAGTTTGACTGACTTAAACATGAAGAACAGTGACACTGTACAATCTATTTGTTACTTAAAAGCATTTTTTAAATTTTTCTTCTTTAGTTTGAGAATGAATAATTAGACTTGATACATTACCTAATGATCCCTGCTTTAAAACTTGTAATTTGCTCTCTGTTTCTCATATTAGTTAATGTCCTCAATTTTCAAAAAGGCACATGTTCTTTGAAACCTTTATTTCTGCTGCATTACTTGTCATTGTATAGTGTTCATTACAATTCAATCAAATTAGGACTTGAACAATAGTAAAACATGAGACAAGTTCATGGTATATTATATATTTTCAAATGTTTACTTGAGCCAAAATATATCTACATATCCCTAAAATAAAATAACATATGTTCCTGTGTGTTTGTGATAATCTGCTGCATCAGTTTCAGGAGTTAAAATACTGTTTTCACTGCCTCAGTGCCTCAGTTTCACCTTTCAGTCTGTTGGTCTGAAAAAATGATGTCCCATTCTTAAAAACATCATCCATCTTTCTGAAATTACATATAAAATATGTTCAGGTTAAATCGCTACAACATAATTTTCTTTCTTCTTAACAGAAAAAAAACTGCACTTGACCTGGAAAAAGAAAGATATTGCATATTTCAGCCAGAGAACATTATCATTGTCTCAAATAAGTCTTATTGAATCTGGAAAAAAAAAGGCAAAATCTCTGGGCAGAAAATGGCAACTGAGGGGGGAAAAATAGAAACAAAAGCAAAACATAAAGGTCTCAAGAAAAAATAAGGTTAATAAAAAACTGAGGAAAACATATGGGCAGGAAGAATCCAAAACACTTCTGATATTAATATTTGCAAGATGAAATGTATAGATTTAGATTTGGAGCAAGATCATATTACACTACTTCTAGTTATGCAAAAAAAGATTTTTTTTTCACAGATCCTAGGTATCTTTACTTCTAGGAATTTGTTTGAAAACGAAAAGCAGAAGAAAGACTTGCGTTACTAGAAGCCATATTGCAAGAATGACTAGAAATAAAGATATGAAATAGGTTCTGAAGTCAGTCTCTACCATTATTTCCAATAGTGTATTATAGAGTAATTTAATTCTGCTCACAGGTTTTTTTATAATGTGAAAAAAAAAAGATGAAAAATAGAAAACAGGGACAAAGAAAATGCAAAATAAATCTGATATCACTGAGAATTAGTCTGAAACATCCCACTTTGTTTGTTTCAAAGTAATTACTGAGGACATATGCCGCTCTGTGCTTTTGTTCTTCATAAGCCTTGGATAGAAAATCTGTGAAAAACTAGCCCAAATCAGCAGCACAGTTTTGGGGCAGGTAGTCACATGATTGTAATTTATCATTTGATGCCTTATTCTGAAGAGTGATTTCAGTGTGTACAAATGATATTATTTTGTGAGGAAATTAAAACCCTAATTTGTTGTACAGTGAACACACTCCCACCTCTAATAAAGGCAGAGTTAATTTTCTTCTCAGTAGCTGGTGTGGTGCTGTGTTTTGGATTTGTGCTGGAAACTATGTTGGAAGCACAGGGATGTTTTCCTAACTGCTGAGCTGTTCTTGCACAGTCTTTCCTGCTCCACATGCCACCCCAATAAAAAGGAGGCTGAAAGTGCACAAGAGGTTGGAAAGGGACACAGCTGGGACTGCTGGTCCAAAGTGACACTCCACACCATATGGAGTCATGGTCAGCATGTGAATCCAGAGGAGAAAGGGGAGGATGTTCAGAAGGGTGGTGCTTGTCTTCCCAAGCCACCATTATGCATGATGTAGCCTTGCTTTCCTAGGGATGGCTGAACACCTGTCTGTCCATGGGAAGTGGTGAATGAATTCCTTGTTTTCCTTTGTTTGTGCATACAGCTTTTTCTTTACCTACAAAGCTGTATTTATCTCAGTCCAAAAGTTTAATTGCTTTACCCTTCGAAATATCTCCCCCACCCCAGGAGTGAACAAATGCCTGCATGGTGCTTATTTGCAAGCTGGGGTTAAACCACAGAACCTAAAGATCTGGGCTTTGATCCTTTGTTTGTTTTCCTCCATTTTTTAAAATATATTTTTATTAAGCATTTACTTGCTTTTCTGTTTCACAGTTACTTCTGTTATATCAAGATTTCTGCGGGAGACTTAGGCTGTACACTTTTATTGTTTTCAACCAGTGGCAGATCCTCTCCACAGTCATGTACCCTTTACTGTTCCTAACATCTTTTCCTCACTGTTCATCCTTGAAAACCCATGGTCTTGAATTCATGCTGTTGTCTTCAAAAGCTTAGAATAAGATGTGTAGCACGAGTATTTGAATAAGTGCTTCTAAATCTGTATTGCTAATGATTTCTATTGAAACCAATTATAACTAAAATTCAGTGGGAATAAGTTTGCAGATGATGCAATCTAGCTTGGCAAAAGAAGATTGTATATTTAAAATATTTTTATTTTTTCCCTGTTATCTCCATTTTATTTTTCTTTTGATAGATGCTTTTATCTATCAGAAATGAAAAAGTTATTAGATGTCTTCCTATCAGTCTCTTTTTACTGCACTAGATAAATATGAATATTACACTGGTAGAATATCTCTGTTTCCACAATTTCTCATTTCATTTTCTAATTATTCAATATACAAAGGTTGTCAGGCAATCATATATTTTTTCTCTACTGACCTTCTAATTACAAAGTCTTTTTTTATCATCCAATTTAAAGACTTCAGGAAAGAGGGGGATATTTCTAGAAAATATTTCTTTCATACTTGATGTATATATGCATAGTTTGAACACACATATTGAAAACCGTCTGAAGGCCAGGCCCGGATGGTGGTTAAAGACTTTTAGAAGTCTAGTTAGAGACCAGAAACTTGTGGTTTAGCTCCAGAAATCCCTACTGGGTCCAGTCCTGTTTAATACCTTCATTAATAATTTGTATTAAGGGGAAGACTGTACCCTCAGCAACTTTGCAGATGACACACAACAAGGAGGAGTGGTTGATACCTCAGAGGGACCTCAACAGGCTGGAGAAATGGGCTGGCAGGATCCACCTGAAGATCAACAAGGAGAAATGTAAGAGGAGCACCCCCAGGCACCAACATATGCTGGCTGCCACCCAGTTGGAAAGAAGTTTGGCAAAAGATGCCTGAGTTTCCTGGTCAACACTGAGTTGAACATGAGCCAACACAAGCCCCTGCTGCAAAGAAGGTCAATGATGCCCTGGGCAGCACTAGGCAAAGCTTAGCCAGCAGAGGGAAGTGATCCTTCCCCTCTGCTCAGCACTGGGCAGGCCACAGGTGAAGCGCTTTGTCCAGCTCTGGGCTCCTCAGTGCCAGAGACATGGACAGACTGGGAGAATAAAAGGGCCATGAAGATGGTGAGGGGGGTTTCCTCCTGCAAGAAAGAACTGGAAGGACTGGGCCTGTTTAGCCTAGAGAAAAGACGACTCGTGGAGGATCATACCGGTGTACATAAACACTTGAGAGGGGTTCAAAATGCTTGGAGACAGGCTCTTTTTCCTGATGCCCAGTTACAGGACCAGAGACAATGGGCATAAACTGGAGCACAGGAGGCTCTATCTGACCAGTAGGAAACACCTTTTGCTGTAAGGGTAATGGAGCACTAGAATGGGTTACTCAGGGAGGTGGTAGATCCTCCAACCTTGTAAATGTTCAAAAGTCAATTGGAAACAGAGGGGCTGGACTAGATGGTCAAGAACCCCTCGTCTGGCTTATTCAGAAAGGCAGTATCTTTATTGATTAACTCAAGAAAGTCTATTTGAACAACCAGTTGATCCACTTAAATAATGTAGCCCTGACCCACTGAAGTAGATGACTTCAAGCTGTTTCACAAACTCTGTCATGTCTGAAGATGAATTAGGGTTAAAGATTGAAATGAGTTCCCTATTAAAAACTGGCAAGCAGCAACTTTTTGTGGGGTCCATTTTTATGGCCACATACAGCCCTACTGAAATTTCCATAGCACTTCACAGAATCATAACAGTCAATACATGTAACTTAATTTGCAATTTCAATATTTAATTTTGAAGAAAGAAAATATGCTTAATGAACTACAGCTTTGGAATGTATATGAGCAGAGCATTCCAGATGACACAGAGCATTCCAGATGACAGTGGAACACAGGAAAATCATTCATTTTCTGTTTATGTGCTAGATTGGCAAGAAAAACAACTGATTTAATCTCTTTTTGGGTTTATAAAATCTGTTTTAAACTTTTTTTTACCTCCTTCTGCTATATAGGGATACTTAAATAGTCATAAAAGTATCGCTTTATAAAGTCAATAAAACACAGGAATATAAAAAGTCACTTAGTTGCTTTAGAAATTCCCTGGTTTAGCCCACATCTTCACTACAGTTTGGGTCTGCACTTGAAATAGGATGGGATATGTGTCCCTTAGAAGTCCCACTGCCTTTTTGTGAATTAGACTTTTTGATGCTCAAGTCTTTATAAACTGCTTTCATTACCCACTATGTATATTTGATAAACATCAAGTCAGTAGTCTTTAGAGATTTCAAATCATTATTACTCTCCTATTAGTCATGTCATGTTATCCATAATGCCTACAGAGCAGAAAAGACTTTGATTTAATGTTTTATTCAAAGGACAAATCCTTCAGTGGTATAACAGTTCCTAATGCAGGAGCGATATTAGTTGATGTAAAATAGACAGTTTATTGCAGCCTGGGATCTAGAATTACTTTGACCCTTTCAGCCTGCAGGTGAAAGAGTTTTCTATTGGAGGCCAGTTACAAAATTATTAGTACTATAGTGTTTTTGACATCCTTTCTTGCTCTGAATAGTGATTACATATCCATGCAACTGCTTTGTCACCTACACTCTGTTAGCATTCTACAAACACATTATTCTCTTTTGCTCTCTCAGTGAGATATACATAAATAAATAAATATAGTCAATTTGTTTTTTCCTAATATTTTTCATAATCATATCATGGTTACCCTACTTCATTACATTTGTTCTCTAAATGTGCAAAGAGTACATGCTACAGAACAAGCAAATATAGAACTCACTAATATGAGGAGAGAAATGAAGTAGCCTGAGATGTAGTTCTCATTATTATGGCTGCAAGTGTAAGATTTCTAGACTCTGAGACATTGGTGTCAACTTGAATGGAAGTAGTGTTGGCTCTAAGTAAAAAAAAATATTAATATAATCCCAAATAATTTGTTCTATTCCATGAAATTATTCAGCAAAGCCCTGTTGCTGCTAGCAATGTTTTAAGCCTTTGTATTGGTCTCAGATCTGACTGCCAAAGCACATGATTAACTTTGGGAAGACAATTCATGACTCTGATATTTGTGAAAGGACTTACATTGTGAAAGAGGATCAAATAATTTCCACACTGGATTCACAACTCTTGATGGCTGGAAACATTCCCATGCCAGAACTGTATCAAATGGAGAACTGGAAATTTATGAAAAGTTGAAGTATAATTTTATTACGGAGTAGTAAAATGTCCCATTTCTTTGAGTAGAAGAAAAATTAGTGTGATTACTAATTTGGTCCATCCCATGAATAACACAGCAACAACTGAGAACAAGCGCTTGGAATTCCAATTTGAACAGTGAGAAACTATCCAACATCTACTATGTTCTTATTCACAGGAAAAAACTGCCTTAAATAAATGACACTTTCAACAGAATGCATTACTACTGCCAAGACAGTGCAAATAAATAGTTCATAACACATGTATATATTCATATATAATATATATTAATATATATTATAAGTAATATATTTTAGTGTAGCTAACAAACATAGATGACAAGAGTAACATTTGTGTTAACCTTGACTTACCAATTTTTATCACGAATTCCATATCTACCATCTCTCTGTCTTTCAGTTCTGACTCCCTCCTGCATCAACACCAGCTGCAGCTTCCTTTCTATTAATTCAGACATCAGAGGCAGCATGAGATGATAAACTACGAGTTGCTACTACAAACTGCTACATATCTCACAGATCAGGAAAGTCAGTAAACACCTGAAAAAACACATAAAGAAGTCTGTGATATATAGCCAGGCCATTAAAGATTTGCTTGATATACACAGCACATCTGAGTAAAAAAACCTGCACCACCAAACTATTCTCCAGATTGTATCTTTGAATGACCTCTGAAAGAAATATATGGAACCCTATTACAAAAAGCAAAATGTCATAGTGATAGTAAGCTGCTAGTAATCATGTCTCATCATAACCTAAAACAAAGGCTAAAATTAGTAAAGAAATACATTCACGCCTTGAAAGACATTTTCAGTTTTCCTCTACTGTTTTTCAAATGGCAGACCCCCAAAGTAAAATGGATTCCCTTCAGGGACACCTGTATATGTGAAACTGACCAACTACAACGCATTGAAGTGAGCTCAAACAGAGCCATGAGAAAGAATAAACCAAATAATTAGCCCTAAGTGGGCAATTTTTTTCACATGACAGCTACTTACCAAGATCTCACAATCCAGATTCCTAAGGGACAGCTTCAAAGCTCCTCTCCAACTGCACAACTTTATTGAGTACCGTCAGTCATGGACTCAGAATATAGGAGCTTCTCTTTGTTTTACTTGTCTCAATCCAGCAGCACTGCAAGCAGAGCCAGTTTATGCCTGTTTCTCTCTTGTATATAAACTTGTCTTTTATCTTTTTTGCTGTCATCCCCTGCCTTATAACTGTCTATCACCCCTTCTACAAAAATATTCTGTAGAAAAGCAGCATATTACACTTGGAGCAACTGTCCTAAAAGTTTATGTCCATTCAAAAGTCAATGCTTCTATTTCAAAGCAGACTACAAGCATGTGAACCTAGTTACATGGGATTTTTTTCCCAGTTGTATAAATTGATCTAATCCAGGATCTGTTTAACCTGTCTCCTCAAACCCTCATAAATATGAATCACATTGGACACTGACTGTGAATCATATAATATGTTTCAAAAGTGATTGTTGTCTATATGGATTTTGGCCCATAAAAATAATTGTCTTTATTATCATACCATTGACTGTATTGCTAATGAAACTACCAGTCAGCTTCTTGGGAATTTTAGTATTTAAGGGTGCTGGAGCTGAGATTTCTTGGCAGCCAGTGGTCCAGATGATGGTGAAGCAGCTGTTCCCCTGCAGACCTCTTCAAAAATGGTCTTAATCAATAAATTTCAACAGAGAAGTATGACAAGAATAAACCCCAATGTCCAAGCACTTCAGTCTGGGTCTTCTGTCCTTTTGCTATGCTTCTGCTGATATGTGTCCTCCCTTAAATTTATAAAATATCTTTTTCTTTATTATAAATACTTCTGTGGTTATTCTGAGGCTGGGGATTAGATAAAACCATAATAAAGCTGTGAAGTAAAACACTGGCCACATTAATGACAAATATAGACTAAAAACCAACTAACAAAACCAAAAAACCAATATCAAATTACTTTCGTGATGGAGAAAATAGAACAAATGGCATTAATGCACAAAACTAAGCAAAACAACAAGGTGAGCTTCTCTATACAAATAATTTCACAGACCTTCAAAGCAACTAAGGTTAGCACTTGATTAGTTTTTTAGTATTTGTGTATGCACTGGTTTGCAGAAAACAGGAACAAACAGACAAGGATTTGGGTTTGTTCCCATGGGGAAGTTTAGAGACAGAATAATTCTGGCCAAACTGGTGATTGGAAGAAACCTTGTATATCATTCCTAAAACACAGCATAATGTGCTGTTGAACCTAAAAACCTCTGGGAATATGGAATTGTAGTGGGTTGACACCATCTGGATGCCAGGCACCTGTCAAAACCAATCTCTCACTCCTCTCCACAGCTGGACAAAGGAGAGCAAACATTACTCAGGGTTCATAAGGTAAGGACAGAGAGAGATCCTGACCAAATATTATCATGGGCACAACAGGCTCAAATTAGAAATATCAACTGAATTTATTACTAACAAGGTCAGAGTAGGATATGAGAAGAAAAGTAAGACCTTAAAAACCCCTTCCCATCACCTCTCCCCTCTTCCCAGAGGAAGCAGGGCCTTCTCTCCAAGATGTGCCAGGAGACAGGGAATGAGGGTTGTGGTCAGTTCATCACTCATTGCTTCTCCTGCTGCTCTGAGAGAGAAGTCCTTCCCCTGCTGGACCATAAGGTCCCTCTCATGGGAGACAGTTCTCCATGAACTTCTGCAACGTGAATCCATCTCACAAGCAGCAGATCTCTGAGAACCGCTACAACATGAGTCCATCCCATAGACAGCCATCCTCCCCAAAGTGCTGCGGTGTGGGCCACTCTTCCAAGGGATGCTGTTCTTCAAGGACAGGCTGCTCCGGTGTGGGCTTCTCTCTCCATGGAGCTGCCATGAGTTCACAGCCTCCTCTCAGGCATCTACCTACTCTGGTGCATGTTTCCTCCAGGGGCTGCAGGTGGATCTGTCCATGCCTGTGGTCCTCCATGGGCTGCAGGGGAACAGCTGATTCACCATCATCTGGACCATCTGGCTGCCGAGAAATCTCAGCTCCAGCACCCTCAAATACTGTACTGATGAACTGGTACACTACAGGCATATAATGAAAAAAGAGAGGAAAAGGGAAGAAAAAGAGAGCAGGAGTGGAAGGGAGGGGAAGCAAGAGGAGGGAGTCTTGGATCTCACTATAGATACAAGTCATGAAAGGAGTTTTTTAATTGCTTTTGAAACCCTCACAACTATTGCATTGAAAGTAAATAAGTCCTTTTTTATTGGTTTGGGAATTTTTTGGGTTAGTTTTTTTTTGTTGTTTTTTGCTAGTTTGTTTGTTTGTTTTCTTTGGTTTAACTTTTATTTCCATACCCATTTTTCACACTTTGGTCAAGTTGGTTGTTTTTAAATTTTATTATGAATCATTTATTTATTCATTTATTTATACTTGTCACCATAACATAAAATGTCTTTCTACTACTTTTTATGGTAATATATAATTTCCTGGAATTCCAGATGTGACTTGAAGCAAAACTCATAAAACAATATCTATATTTTTAATGGACACAAGAATTATTTGTTGAATGTTTGGCACAGAGGATTTATCTATGTGTTTGATAAAGTGTTGGTTTGTATTTTTACATGACAACCCATATATGCCTCTGAGAATTGTTATACTATCCAAAAATATTTTAAATATTTTCTCTGAGCACAAAGTGGGGGAAATGAAGAAATTATGCATGTGCATGTGAACTGCTTTTGAAATTCACACCTTCTAGATGTTAAAATGAACCTTGAGAGATGAGTTCACAAGACAATTCTATTTCATGAAAACTACAAGTGTTTTGGACTACAAAACCAGATTCTTTCTGACAAAATCAGAAGGTTGACTTTTGGAGAGTACTTAATGCACTTCAACTGCTAAAAGGTGCTCAGTTCAACTCAGCCAAGCAAAGCCAATCTAAACTAAACTCTTATACAAGGCACATAGTGTAGACATCACATCCTCAGTGAGAATGCTTGTCTCTACAAACACAACCTTGTTGGGCCGCACAACTTGCTGCAGCAAAGAGAGACACCAGTTGCCCTGTTAAGTTTTGGCTCATAATTTTCAGACCCATGTCAACAAGAGATGCCTAAAAAAAGCCATTTGATCTGATTTTACAGAAAAGGGCCAGACAGAACAAACATGGGTTCCACAGGGAACTTCAGTCATTCAGATCATGTGATTCTTATATTCCTCACCAGGAATCCTTTTGATTTTCCCGATGAACACATCCACTGAGGTTTGATACAATGATGTGCTTTTTCATAGGACACATGATGTTGTTTAGAGCTATCCCTACAATATTGAAAGAGAACTATTTCAGAAGAAAAACAACTGGGATTTTTAAATATGCTCCTTACCTTTAACTTTCCTTTTCCCTGTGGTCGTCCTTCCTTCTCCTAAGCCACAGTAAGTTTAATGCTCTTCCTAAAGTGCTAGTTCATGTACTTACTTTTTGGCCAATCATCTATGTTCACCATATTGTTGAGGTTTGAACAAGCATGTTGTCATTTCATGTGACTGGGCAAGTTTATGAATGCATGTTTATGACTCAATGTATTATCTGAATACAAACATAGATTCACATACACAGGGAAAGCAAGGAAAGATTAGAAGTAATATTTCATTTATTCATTTCTGAAGTAGGTATAGAATCTTAGACTTAATTGCAACTTTTAATAGTATTTGCTATTTTCTGACTGAAAAATCTTACAAGATTGTATGCCACAAGTGTGATATACAACATACAATAAGTGAATATATTTTTAAACTTCCTATTGGTAAAGAGTTTCTAATATAATTAAACCAAAAAACAAGCAGAACGAAGTAATTGAATGATACTATGGCATGATTTTTAATATTAAGTTGTGGAATCTTTTAAAATGGTTTTTTTTTCTCAGTTTGATATGTTTGAAAAAGGCCTGGAAAAATAGAATTATTTATAGCAGATTATCTGCACAATGGTGATTGTTACACTTATAAAAACTATTAAAGGTCTACATATTCCTTTACCATTGTTTGTTTTATGAAGCCTGAAATGAATCTAAGACTTAAGAGAGAAATAAATATTGGAGATTTAAAATTAACAGCCATCCGGAGGAAAACTCTAGAGATTCATTCACCCTTAAAATATAACTTAATGATGTCTAAAAAAATTTTTATTGATAGTAAAAAATCCAGTAGGTTTCCTATAAAAAGGATGTCCCCTGAGTAGCGAAGCTATTGGAAATGACAGCAATTAAATCAAGCTTATGAAATATTTAGAATAATTCCAAGGTGAATTTGTTTCAGTGAATGCCATCTATTCAACTAGGCATTGGAAGAAAGAGAAGACTGAAAGAAATGTATGTATACAGAACAAATAAATTCAGCATTTTCATAAAAAGGAATGGACTTCATTAGAATATATGTTAAACATTTTCTGACAATCCTGACTAACTGGATGCAGAAGAATAAGGAAGAAGAGAATTATAGCAAACAGCATTACAGATGTGTAAGCAGTACATTACCTTTGCAGATGCAGTTACCAACCACAAAACACAGTGCATTTTAGAGAAAAAAAATCACAAACCATTTTAATTACTTGCAAATGCTGTAGATGTCTTTTCTTCTTCATGTGCTTTGCAAAAAATGGATGATTTGTAGATAGTAATTTTTATGCATTGCCTATTATGTTCTGGAAAAAAAATAGCATATTTATCCAGCTTAACAGGCCACTCTGGGAACAGTGATAACAGAAAAATCCACCTGAAGCAAGCAAGGATTTTGATGTTCTGTATATGTGAAGTTGATGTTTCAGAGTCATAAGAGAAGTTCCTAAGCAGCTAGCATGGAAGTGAATATTATAGCTAAAAAGAGGGTGTTTATGGACAAGACTTTTTCATAGGAAATTACATGCTTTCATTCCCACCTAATTAAAATTCCATTTTAGCAAAACAAAGCCTGTAATCTAAGGTATTGATACTTGTTCTTTCTGATAGAAATTCAAGGATACTGCTCTTCAGTACATTGCAGAGCTTTTCTTTATGCATTAATTATGTCAAGATGTACACAACCCTGAGAGTTGAAAATTATAATATTGAATAATTCTCTCAACAAATGCAATAAAAAAAATACCAAAGCCCAAACAACAAAAAATTGAAACTTAGGAAGCTGCATCATAGTCTTTTGTACTTCTGCTTGAGAAAGCTTCAAGCTGTGATTGCAACTTCTAGAGGATTTTCTGTGTAAACTTAAGTTTTACTTTCAAAGTAAAACTTTGAAAGTAAAATACCTAAATGCTGCTTAGAGACATAACCTTGTAGCATCTTTTTGGGTTGATTTACCATCATTATTATTAGCAAAGACAACTTATACCAGTTAAGATCATGGCTCTCAAATTAATCTAATTTATGTTTCTTAACATCTGTTTATATGGAAGACCTTTATGCAAGTAAGTAGAAATGGAGGTAGGAAAACGGTACAATTGCACCCACTGTGATGTTACCTGGATTGTGATCCGTCAGTTCTTCAGAAATGACTCCCAAAGCTTTAGAAAATGAACCTCAGTCTCTTATGATTTACCCCATCACTAGCAGTTACTACTCTCATTATTCAGTTTTATTAATATGTACTTTCTAACACATACCTCTATGAAAACATCCAGGTTTCTGGTTGCTGGTGAGGGTGCTTAAATTGAATATTTACAAGCAAAATAGAAGCACTCATAACCTTTATTTTTATATTACCTATAAGAATAGCTGAGAGAGGAACAGTTACTCCCTCCTACTTGGTTGGGTGGCATTTTCAAAGACTTGTCTCAAAGACTTCTGCAGCAATCATGTCTTTGGGGTTGCAGAGGTTTGAGGGCTGGAACAGGCCAGTCAGTCTCATCTCTTTGCCTGGCAAGATCATGAAGCAGATCCTCCTGGAATCTATGCTGAGGCACATGGAAAATAAGGAGGTGGCTGGTGAAAGCCAGCATTGCTTCATTAGGGCAAATCATGCTTGATAGATTTGGTGGCCTTCTGTAAAGGGATTAAGGTATTGTTAGATAAGAGAAGAGCAACTGATATTGCCTACCTAGACATGTGCAAAGCATCTGATATTGTGCTGCAAGATATCCTCATATCTAAACTAGAGAGACATGGATTTGAAAGATGGACCACTTGGTGGATAAGGAATTGACTGGATGGCCACACTCAAAAATCTATGGAAAATGACTTGATGTTCAAAGAGAGATCAGTGAGGGATGAGCAGAGTTCTGCAGGGTTTGATTGGTGCTGGGGCCAGTGCTGTTCAGTGTCTTTGTCAGAGTCATGGACAGTGGGATCAAGTGCACCCTCAACAAGTTACCAACCTGTGTGGTGCAGTTGACAGGCTGAAGGGAAGGGGTGAAATTCAGGGGGACCTCGATAGGCTGGAGATGTGGGTCTGTGTGAACCTCATGGTGTTCAACAAAGCCAAATGCAAGGTCATGCACCTGGGGCAGGACAATCCCAAGCACAAATACAGGCTGGGTGGAGAACAGATTGAAAGCACCCCTGAGGAGAAGGATCTGGGAGTGTTGGTTGACAAGAAACTCAACATGATCTAGCAGTGTGTGCTTGCAGCCCAGAAAGCCATCTGCAAGGCAAATCTTGGCTGCAACAAAAGCAGTGTGGGCAGCAGATTGAGAAAGGTGATTCTCTCCTTCTACTCTGCTCTTGTGAGACCCCAGCTGGAGAGCTGCATCCAGATCTTGGCTTCCCACTACAAGAAAGATGTGAATTTATTGGAGTGTGTTCAGAGGAGGGCCACAAAGATGATCAGAGGGCTGGAGCTCCTCTTGAAAGAAGACAGGCTGAGAGAGTCCAGTGAATAGTGCCCCTGCTCATGGCATGGGAGGTTTGGAACTGGATTATCTTGAAGGTCTCTTCCAACCCAAACTATTCTGTCATTCTATGATTCTACAAATTCTATGATATATTTGTGTAAGACAAAGTAAAGTAAAAAAAAGGTAATTTACCACCCTAAATAAGTGTGCTTTTTTGACCAAAAGAGTAAATGGTTATCAAATAAATGTCTGTAGAATAAAATAAAATATTTTTTGTGTACATATGTGTTGTGAGTTTACACATACAGGCAACCAAGGGCAACCATCAAACCAAAGCCAAAATGCACGCAGTAGATTTATTTCATTGCCTCAATAACAGCACACAGGCACACAGGCTCCATTTGGCTCAGTTCATCCTAGCTGACAGCAAGGGCAGGGGCTCACCTGCCTCACTGTAACAAAAGGCTTCCACATGTGTCTGAGAGCGAGTTATCTCTTCACAGGAATTCTACTTCTTAAAACAGACAGAGGAAGAGTAACACTAGGCATAATAAATGGAGTTTTCTCACACTGACATTTTTATCATTCCCCACTACAAGGTCACTTTGAGAGAAACTATTCCTTCCTCCCTGCCAAATCTCCACATTTTAACCCTTTCCTCCCAACTGTATAAAAATGCTGGGAAAAGCCTTCTAAATCAGATAAACTCAATTAATAAGAAAATTCAATGTTTGTAATTTTCCATGGCATCTGAAATTTTATTCTTTGTCGAGTGAAATGTATTTCCTAAGTACCTTTCATCACCAGAAGAATCAGTGACAACAGATATCAAAAAGGCTGATATGTTCAGCACTTTTGCCTCAGTTTTCAATGATAATCGCTCTTCTCACATCTCTTAAGCCCCCTAGAACTTAAGTCAGGGAATAGAGAGTTAAGTCCTTTCCATCAAAAGTGAAGATCAAGTTAGACACCACATAAGAAAACTGAATAAATACATGTATGTCCATGGAACCTGAGATAATATCTATCCCATGGTACTGAGGGAATTGACTGATTCAGTTGCCAAACTGCTCTTCATCTTACCTCAAAAGTCATGGTAGTCTCTAGTGGTTAGAAAAACTTGTCCATTTTTAGAAAGGAAAATAGGATGAATACTGGGAGCTACTGAACAATCAGCCTCACCTCTGTAAGATCATGGAACAGGTCATCTTGGAAGAGATGTTGAAACATATGGAAGTCAGAGAGATAGAGATAGCCACATATGCTGTGTATCTATACTTCTGATTGGCTTTTCATATGGTCCCCCACAACATTCCTGCCCCTAAATTGGACAGATATAGGTTTGAAAAGCAGACTGTTAGTTGGATAATACCTTGTCTGCATGTCTGCATGGATGCATCAAAAGAGTTACAGTCAATGGGCTAATGTCCAAATGGCAACCAGGGTATGAAAAGACTAACAAGTAGACCTGCTAACTGTAGCTATAAATTATTTTCAGTCCAAATTACTATTTATCCCTTCAGAAATATTATAACTTTCATTGGCATTTGTCTCTGGCTTTCCTAGAAGAATTTTGTTTGCCCATGTTGATTATTGTGACCACAATGCAGCAGAAAATGTTTATTCTTTTTATATCACCATTATTTTCTGTTATAAAATAACGCTCTACACATTGCTTATTTATTAGCATCACAGATCTCTGTGTTTGTACTTCCTTTTCTCTTGCAGACACTATTCATCCCAATGACTTCAATAACCCTTTCTACCTTGGGCTCATTACTTTGTTTTCTAGGACAGTCCTTCTCCCCCTAGTGCAACTTAAATTGAAAAGATATTTCTATCTGCTAAATTAGGTGCTTGAAATGTCTTTACTTGCCATATCTGAACTGCAAGTTACTACACTCTGCATGACTTATAGACAAATCAAAGTCCCAGAAGCAAAACTGGTCACAGATACAGGTAAAAATATTTTTGCCAAAAAAGTCACTGTTATATAAATCCAAACTTTCTAGAGAAAACAATCTAAAAAGAAGTTGCATCTAACAAAGTGTTATAACACAGAGTTTCCCCTTCAACTATATTTTGTTGTCCATTATGGTAGGTGTTACATTACTAGAGTTTTAGATATAAAGAAGAGAAAGAAATCTCAAATAATACATGGGACATGAGTAGGTAATTGAATTCATATTTAGGAATGGGGAAAAGAGTCCTTTAAAGAGCATTGTGAGAAGACTCTAAAAAAAAGTTTCCAAAACTTGTAGGAAGGTCAAACTGTAAAAGCAGCTAGACAGTAGTTGTGCCATATTGCTTTGTGTTACATTAAGCACAATATTTCAGTGTTTTCTGCTCAAATATTTTGTTTATTCATTTATGGTCTGTCTTCCTGTTATCTCTTTGGGTGAGAGATATTAACTTGTATTAACAGAAAGTGTTCCAGTATTAATGCTGCATAACTCATAACAGTTGATGAATGAGGAAGAAGGAAGAAAAAAGAGGAACTGGCTTTCAGGGCTCCTTAAGGAGCAAGACGTGACCTCTATAGCTTAATACGCTATTTCAAATATGAAAGTTGCTTTCTCTTTTTAGAAATTGAATTTATAGAATAAAACAGAGCATTTTCCCCAAAATGTATTTTAGAAATGAAAGTTTCAAAAGACATAAAGGTTTTGAGAAAAGTTGGCTCTGATTAATAAAGGTGATAGAAATTATTGGGCAAAAAACGCCATGTGGATTATGCAGTGAATGACCATTCCAATTTTCACCCACAAGCTGACCAAATAACTTCCATATTTTTCCGTAGAATATTATCTAGCTCAAAGAGGAAAATGTCTATTAAAGTGCTAAATTACAATGTCTTGGTATGATGTGTAGTCATTAATAAGTTAGACTTGAAAAAGTGTTGCACAAAAAAAAAAAAGAAAGGCCCAGTGCCCCAGATATTGAAGATCAACTATAGGTAAGACTGAATATTTTATAACAGGAAGAATAAGAAGTGCTATGACAATAGTCAGTTCTATTTTAAAACTCCAAGATCATAGCAATCTATGAATATTCATAATACCATTTTTGCTGCTACTCAGGGGAAATATTTCCTGGGCTCAAAATACAGATTAAAATTGACAGTAAAGAAAGGAGGTTGAGGGAGTGGAGAAGAGAAAGAGAAAAAAATTGGCTAAGACAATATATTTAAGCATTGAGAGAGAGAATGAAACATTCAGACCTATCTGGAGAAGGATATATCTGGAAGTATTCACTAATTAGGAAGAATATTTGCAAAAGCAAGGAGAATGAATTTGAAAACAATTTTAGAATAGATTCACTGACCAAATGAACCAGAACAATGAGACTAAAAAAAAATCAGAACAGGAGAAATATGGGAAAGAGTGTATCTGGTTCCTAAATAAAGGTATAAATACAAATGCATAAATAAGTAGTTGTATATACATATAAAACAAAAAATTTTAAATGTAAATTTTAATCCTAAATTAAAACTGAAATTCTTCTCCACCAATTTTACTGAGTTCAAATTCTATACTTAGGGAATATTTTTAATGTGGATTTATTGTATTATTCCCAAAACCAAACATTTCACTTAGCTCCTTGAGTCTGTCATGGTTTAGCCCCAGCCAGCAGCCAAGTCCCACGAGTTCCTGATGGGTATATAATATGTTTAAATTTACTGTAGAGACCATCTTGACTTGTAGTGTCAATCCTCGTCACCAAGTACCATGTCATACTAAGAGCATTTTATTCTCAGATAACCAAAAAAAAAACCCACAATAAAACCCCACCTGAACCAATTCCTGAAATCTGACTCTAGAAATCAGGTGAAAAACACCTGCCAGTGTTTTTCATACAAATATTCAGGGACCATGCATTTGGTCAGCTATGATGCTAATGAGGAAGAGTAGTGACATAAAGTTTACAGGAGAGATCACAAAAAAGCTCCTTGTGAAAAGCCATTTCACCAACTTTTCCCCAAAACAAGGTCGTGTCAAGCTACATGGAAGAGAAACATTCAACTATTTAAATAATAAGCAAGACATATAATTGAATAACTGTCATGACTAGCTCTTCAAAGAGGGAGCAAGAATACTTGTAGATATTTCAGTTGCAGACAAATTTTTTCCCCAGAACTAAATTCAAGCCTTTTTTTCCACTGAGAGAAATTTTTTTAGTTCACTAAATAGTGTTTCCTTTCTATTTAGTACCTTTTGTAGTCGGAAGTCAAGATTCTTTCCCTGATTAGCAAAATAAAGAGTTTTGTAATAAGGGCTACCTAAAAAAAAAAAAAAACACCCACATGTGAAAAAAACTCTAAATGCAAAAGGAAAAAATCTCTCAAAGATAAAAAAATGCATGAAAACTAAGTCAGCCAAACCATTACATGTAAACTCACAACTTAAATATTAAATTGTTGTTTAATACTGAATAAATTGTTTTTCTCCAGCTGTTAACACACTGTCCTTTACCCAAACTTCATTTAAGTAAGACTTTCATGAGCTCTGGAATTGTTAAATTTGGTTAAAATTTATGTTAGTTATTTGGTAAAAAAAAAAAAAAAAAAAAAAAAAAAAAAAAAAAAAAAAAGGAAGTTTATTTAAGAAAATAAAGAAAATTAACTTGATGATGTGGAATTAAATTTCTGCTATTAAGGCCATCTCAAATAGTCCTTGACCTTCTCTTCTTTGCAGGGAAAAGAAATAACAATCTATTTCCTTTTTGTGTCTTCCACACCTTGACATTCACTCTCCAGTGCTGTAGAAGAGGAGGTAAAACCCCACATTTTTCTGTCAATGAAGTTTAGAATTGAAGCAAGAAAGCAGGTCACCTCTCTGCCTCACAGATCAGATTACAGATGAAAACAAGTTGAAAACAGCTGTCCTCATCCTCAACTTCCTACATTATGAATACGTACAGCAACATGATATTTCAGGAGGCTCTTACACTTTTGAAAGAAGTTGAGGAGTCTGTTCCCCTGCAGGGACGTATCAGTGGAAAGCTTCTGCTGGGCCAGTGTCCTAGGAATTATTTAAGATGGAAAAAAACGTGAAAATAGACAAGTTTTGAGTTGCAAAAAGCACCTCATCTAATTTTGGAAAGCACTTTTTTTAGGAAATGACTGAAATCCTTTATTTTTCAAAACTTAATGTGATGGTTTTACCCAATACTTTTAAATTTTATTTTGCCATCAGTAAACATGTGTTTGGATTTCTTTCACAAATGACCTTTTAGGTTTCCTGGATGCAAATCTAACTGCAGTGACATTCATTGTCTAGAAGAATTCAGACAGCTTCAGTGAAATGAATCTAAAGAAAACACTGACTGGGTTTCCCAACTGTATAGGAAATGGGTCATGCGATTTCTAGCTTTTCACCAACTGAGGAGTGACTTGAATAGAAAATGAAAAGGTGATGACAATGTGGTGGTGATGACTTAAAAAGCTTTAGAAGTCTTTCAGATTTTTTTTTCCTTCATGAGCATTATGGTGTGCAATTTGTAAAAGCCTATTTGTCTTAAACTAAAAGGAATGAATTTTCTGCAAGTCAGGGGATGAGCACTTTTTTTGGGTTTTTTTTCCCTTTTTCTTTTCTTTTTTTTTTTAATTCCATGAGCCATAAGACAAATAAAGACAGTTTTCTCATTTCCTCTGCAAAGATAAAACTGAGATAGTGTCCCCCAAGGCATGTTGAAGAAATGGAGACAGAAATTTAGGCCAAAGTATTGTCAGGTTACAAAGCGAGATAGCAGTCAATGTATGATTATCTTCTGGTTAAAATTGTCTGCTGACCTGGATACTGTCAAATGGGTTTTGATATTTGAAGGTGACTCACAATTATTAATATATTCCTTATTTCAGCTTATAGTCTTTGCAGCTGAACAGGTCTGTAAATGAAACAATGAACAAGAGATTTTTTTTGTGTCATGAAGAGAATATTTAGCAATTTTATGACCCTCATGCAGTAATAAAAGGGTGAAAGTCAATCACTACAACCAGTTTGATTGCATAGAGCAAAAGAGTCTAGGATGAGGGAAAGTAATGTTAGAATTATGGAAATATTGACCTCTGGAGGTAATTTAGCCCAGTTGCCAATTCAGAGACAAACTCCTACACTGAGTCTGGCTGTTGTAGAGTTACTGTCAGCACAGTGGCCCATATTGTGCCATGCTTTAAATTTGTGCATTTGCTAGAAGAGTATTGATAAGAAATCATGTTTTGCTGCTTGCTCAGCATCAAGGCTGCCTCTCCACACCCAAAGGCCAGCTGGCTGGAAGTGAGTGTGAGACTGGGAGGGTACACTGATCCAAATTGATCAAGGGGACACTGCAGACCATATGACATCATGTTATGACATTTGTCTTCCAAAGTAGTCATTACAAATACAGAGGCCCTGCTCCCCTAGGAAGTGTCTGCACATCTGCTTGCCAATAGGAATTGGTGGATAAATTCCTTTTCATATTTGCTTTTTGTACACAGTTTTTTCTTTTATTAAATCACATTTATCACAAATCATGAGTTTGTTTACCTTAATTTCTCCCCTTGTCCTATTGAGAAGGTGTAGTGAGAGAACAACTGAGGGGCTGTCTGGTGGCCTGTCAAGGTTAACCTGCCACAACTGCCCCCAACACTAGTCAGATCAGCCCTGACTTTGTCAGCAAAGTTATGAAAACCTCACAGGATAGAAATTTTTCATTTGAATGTGGAAATTTTTTGAATAAGAGTTGGACTGGACACATTGCTCCCTCATGTAGACCTTGAATTAAATTCTCCTTTTAACTTAACACCGATGAAGTAAAAAAAGGACAGCTGATATATAGATGCAATTCAGAGAACAATTTAAACTATTCCATGAGGGAGATACGCAAGTGAAAATCTATAGTGTCAACATACCCTATGGGAAGAGTATGGGCCTTGATTAATTTTTGAAGCAAATAATACAGACTCTGAAAGTAATCTTAAGCATCTTCTTTCCCTCTTCTAAACAATTTTTAATAATATTTGACATAAGTGTTTATGTGTTTTCTTGTTTTTCTGGTGTTACTCAATCTTTTCCATTCTGAACCTAACACTATAGAGACAGAAGGATATCTTTCCAATTACTTTCTCAAGGTTAATGTTAGTCATATCAAAATAAAATTCCTGGTTTCTGTGGTCAAGTATATCTTTATAAAGGTAGAACTAGAGTGTCAAGAGAAGAAGTGACTGTGCAGTACTCTTGTCTGTTAGTAATATACTTGGCAATAGTATGTGGCTGACTGCCTACAATTATTTAAATACATGCCTGAACATGACTGTGCAGTACTCTTGTCTGTTAGTCTGTGTTTCACTTGGCAATAGTATGTGGCTGACTGCCTACAATTATTTAAATACATGCCTGAACATGGGAGTCTTGAACAGGAATCATGAAAAGAATGAACTTTATCAAAAGGCTTCAGTGTACCCTCTGATTACTACACCTGTGCTTTCTTCTGCAGAAGCTTTCTTGTCTCACAAACTGACATATCTGTTGGAAGTAATTGCTCCCATGAGCTTGTCAACAGCTTCTAGAAAAAAGCTCTAGGGATGCAATCCTCCTGGTGCTATTGAAATAAACTGTTTCTTCTAAGTTCCCTTCTCTTAAAGACATCACAAGTTTTCAAAAAAGTATTTTTCCTTTAAATTGGAAGTCTTTGTTCTATCTGCACCTTAGGTAAGGGAATGCATTGGCAATCTATATAAGCATGTCTGACAGCATGAGCTGCCACAGGTGCATCATGAGCTCATCTGGCATGGCACGTTTGTGGGCTTAGGGAGACAACACAATTCTAGTCTCATTTAATGTACTCTGTTAATTGCCATGTAGTTTTCTTAATTAAAGAAGGCCTGGAGCTATTTTCAGTGGGTCACGTGTGTGCAGAAAGCACTGCTTCTGGAGCACACCTGAAAACTCACCTACTCTTGAATTTCAGAATATAAATCTGGCCAATAGATATCAACTAGATCTCAGTTTAGTTGCTTTCCCTTTTTACTTTGTGTTTAAAAGGTGTCTTGACTCAAGAAATGTATGGGTAAAATATCAAAGGCAAGGAAATCTCATGTGCACAGACAAAGAAATGCAGTTCTGTGGATCACAGTATAAGGAGGACCCACAGTCCCATGTACTCACTATCTTTCTGTGGCAGTAGCAGTAAACACTCAGTGTCCACTGCCACAGGGAAAGGGAACCTTCAGTTATTCTGCATGACACAATGATGTGCTGATATTGATAGGTCACACAGCAAGAACAATCACTTTATAAAAAAGTGAATGTGTTTCAGCTAACAAAGGTCAAGGGACTAGTTGTATTTTTATAATTTTCTCTGACTCTGATGTGCAATATATAACCTTTACTGAAGGGAATTTCATGTTTAGGACTTTGTGAACAGGGTCTGTCAGATTTGTTGAATTAAACCATAAAGGTTTGAGTCATACACTATTTTCTGAGATGCAGCTGATCCTACAAAATTCATTGCACTTCATACCATAATTCAGCCACCGTTTGTATTCCCACAATTTAAGAACTGGTGCTCACAGTAAATAAGTAGAAAAAATAATTCAAAACATGCTCCTACTTTTCATTATTTTGCTATCAGATGTCTGACATTTTTTAACTAGAACATATCCATGGCTAGACAAACATGTTCATTTTTAGTTGCATCAACCTTTTATTTAATTAATGAGCTTCATTACTCCACCTCCTCTCATCTAGAAAAATATTTAATTTGCTGCTGATTTCTACTGAAGTGTTTGATTTTTTTATGGATAAGAATAAGGTAAAGGATCTGAAAAGACTTTTAGGTGTTCTTTTTTCAAAGCCTGCACTATTTCTGGGTCATTTACCAATACCTTTATTTTCCTGATATGATGTTAGCAGTATTTTATCCTCTCTATCAGAAGTGATATGCATCTTAAAAGTTCTTCTCACACTGACTGTATTAGCAGTTATGTAGCATTGTCATAAGTCATACAACAACCCTGTGCCTACTGAAAAAAACCTCAAATCTACTTTCTCAAATGTAAGAATGCCATTTAAAAAGACAAAAAAATGCAAATAAATAGGAAAATATATAAACAATTATGAATATTTTCTGTATTTTTTATGACTAGAAGATTTCCAAAATGTTCTACTGTGTTAATCTTACTGGTTTCTCAAACTTGGAATCCTAAAATCGAACTTCTATCACATGAAAATTTGGGAAATCAGTAGATGCACTCTCACATCTACCATACTCACTGGGTACTACAGTGCATTGATGATAGCACATTTTACTGCTGGAAAGATTTCTTCCTTCTCTTCATAACACAATGTGTAATCTTTTTTTCTAATTAACAAGTTGCATAATATGACAGTATAGATCTCTACAATACAAATGGGAAATATTGCCATGACGTCTCAACTGCAGCTAAAGATTTTCAGTCTGAGAGAAAAAGACAACAGTGTGATGCTGTAGGTTTATTCAGAACAAAAAGAGGCCTATTGACTGTCTTAAGGAACCGAAAAAATCCTGCTCTGTAGATGGCAGAGAATCCTTTAGCTGAACTTGGCATTGCACAGCACTCCCTCCTGTTCAGGCTCCTGGAAGTCTGGCAGAAAAAACTCTTCACTTCCAAGGTTCCTTAAAGATGTTTGAGGCATTTATTCCCTCAAAGATGTGTGCATCCCTGTAACATTTATACTTTACTGGGGGAGCTATTTTGGTATCTCAGTTGCATCCTCTGTTCACCTCCTTCTCTCAAGATGGGGCAGAGTTCAAGGTGAAGGACACATTTATTAAGTATCACCTAAACTCAGGGGTTCAATCTGACATCTGTAAAGACTGGATAGCCTGCAAATCAATATATAAGACTGTCTTGTTCTCAGTGAAAATCTTGACATCCCTTTAGCTGAACGATCTGGAAACAAGCTCTTTGTTTTGTGCAACCAGCAGCATAGTTCTGCAGTTGGCCCTAAAACATAAAACCTACATAGCCTTGAGTCCCTCAGCACTTTGTTGGGATAGCAGTTTCTCCAGATTTCTGCCTATTGGTGTTTTTGGTGTTTTGGGTTTTTTTTTTTTTGTTTTTGTTTTTGTTTTGGTTTTTGTTGGTTTTTTGGTTTTGTTTTTGTTTTGGGTTTTTTTGTGGTTTTGTTTTGTTTTGTTTTGTTTGTTTTGTTAGTTTTTTGGGGGGTTTTGTGGGGTTTTTTTGGGGGGGTTTGTTGGTGGGTTGTTTTTTTTTTTTTTTGTAATTTCAACACCTTGTCCTCTGGAACAATCTGTATTTTCAATGTGAGGGCTTTTTCGTTTGTTTTTTTTTTTTTTCTGGTGCTTAGCTTTAGTTTTCAAAAGAAGCACATCTTTGCTCTTTTCTCTACCTCTACCACTTGCTCTGTCTTTCAGACCTAATTTTGAGAGATCAGTGCAGTTATCCTTGCTGGTTCTCCCTGGGGCTGAATGGACTGGGCACTTACAGGTTATTATATTTGGGTCACTCCTACTTAGACTGATAGTCAGCTACCTCAGTCAAACATGAGCTGTTTAATTAATTCCCTAATCCCAGCTGGAACCTCACTACCCTATACTGAATACTAAACAAGATGAGACTGACTTGATGTCTGGTATAATACCTGCTCTTTGAAATGACCACAAATTATTAACTTTCTGTGAAATGAGATCTGTGGTAGAAAACCACATCAGATACATTTAGGAGGCTGCATATCCCACCCCTGTCATCCTGCTAGCTTTCGATTAGTAAGTATTTGTTTATCATAGTTACATATAAATTACAATAAATAGACATAATCTGCTGAAAAGAGCAAGGAGTATTTGCAATCTATGAAATGCCCCAGATAAATTAGGCACAAGCACATATAGCAACAGCAGGTAATAATTAAATCATGATGATTATCAATACAGAAGTTAACACTGATTCTAGCAAATGAAGAAAAGAAGGGAACAAGACATAAACAGTAAGAAATTTGAATCCTATTGGAAAGTAAGTATTGGAAGGACACTTCAAGGGCTAGGAGCTGAACATCCAGCACACTCCCTATCCTAAACCAGATTTGAAATGTTGGAAATAAACTAGACAATATTCTGAAGTGTACTTCTTATGACTGTCTAAACAATGAAAAAGTCTTGCCTGACAATTTTTGCAGTCAAGAGGGAACGGTGATGGGATAATTTTTAATTAATTCCCCAGAAGTCAAAAAGAAAAATTCAGCTTCTAACTAATGCAGATTGTGTAATGAATGGCATCATATTTCCAAAGAACCTCAAGATTTTTTGAGGAAATACAACCAGAATATGTTCAGCTCAGGAAACAAACCAATCTTGCATTGTTTGATAGAGTAGCAATAGCAATATAAATTCTACCCAAGGAAAATGAGTCATATTTCTTTAGTGGCAACCTTATCAACCTCACCACGTCAACTTCAGCTTACCACTGCAGGTTGCTCCAATCAAGTGTTTGGACATGTTTAGCATCAGCATCAGTCCTACAGTCTTCTTCTTCTTCTTCTTCTTCTTCTTCTTCTTCTTCTTCTTCTTCCTCTTCTTCCTCTTCCTCTTCTTCTTCTTCTCCATTTTTATTTTTATTTTGCACTAACTAATTATAAGTGCAGCATATGGCTTTTTGCTGTCTGAAATTATGCTTATGTCAAAATATTATTTGTAAAGTTATTTTGACTTTTTTTTCCTTTTCTGCATTTTCAGATCCAAACGAAATGATCACACCCATTTTCTCACTTATTTTACTACTACACAATGCTCCAAACCAACCGAAAATGAGGTAATTGGAATAAATCATATATAACTTTGTCTGTGTAATTAGATGCTGTTCTTCCCCATTGGATCCACACTGGAATTCTAAATTAGTACTTCAGAAGCACTGGGAGAATTTCCATTTATGTCAATGTTTTTCTGGCTCAAGCATATCGTGTTTTGGCCATATTTCCTAGCACTAAAGTATAGCCAGAGGTTTTCTCTATCAGAAAGGATAATTTAAGTGTTTTAGATAGAGAGGACATCAATTAATAATAAATATATTAATTTTACCCTCTTTTTTGGTATGCTCATTCCTCTGAGCAGTAAATTAAAAGGAACAGATGTATAATTTTGAAAGTTGTCCAGATTCCATTTTTTTTTCTTTTTCTCCTAAGTGAAACATTAAGCAATGATTTCTGTATGCAAATTGTTCTTTCTCTGTAAGTTTCATTAAGGATCCTAATTCTGTGCTGTATATATTATGAATATATCAAAAAGACAAAAAGAGGGAACACTTTTTTGAATAGATAATTTTCTGTTATTTATGATGTTGGCACCTGTATCGGATCTTGTCATTGAGTCTCACTTTACAGCCTGTGATGAGAAATGGATATTTTTAGGGGGTGATTCACCTGAAGCTAAAGTAAACATTGGAAAGAAGTGAAATGGATCAGGTCCTAAACAACCTATTTCTCACATAACAACTTGTAAATGTTTTTACTAGTCTCGCCTTTCAAACATCACTTTCATACTTAAGGTTGCAATTTTGTTTGAATACAATCCTGAAAATCATATTCCAAATATAATATAACCATGGAATCGTGGAAGAGTTTGTGTTCAAAGAGTCCTTAAAGATCATCTGGTTCCAAAACCCCTGAAATGAGCAAGGTGCCACTAGACCAGGTTTTTCAGGGCCCCACTCAACCTTGAACACTTTCAGTGATGAGGCATCTTGTTCCAGTGAGCTTGCTCCAGTACCTTTCTACCCTTTGAGTAAATTTCTGCATAACATCTGATTTAAATCTACCCTCTTTCAGGTTGAAGTTGTTACTTCTTGTCCTGTCACTGCACTCCCTGATACACAGTCCCTCGTTATCTCTAGGCCCATTTAAAGCACTGGAAGGCTGCTCTAAGGTCTCCCTGAAATCTTCTCTCCTCTTGGCTGAACAACCCCAGCTCTCCCAGCATGTCCCCATAATAGAAGTGTTCCAGTCCTCTGATCCTGATATAATGTAGTATTTATGTATTTTTATAGCAACTATAGAAGTATTTCGGTTTTCATTAAAATTAGTCTGGATCTAAAGTTTCTTTTAAGCAGACAACACACTTTCTCTACTCTTTACTCTTGGAGAATGTTTCTCAATCCCTGATTTTAGTCACCATTAGGAGCCTGAGGGGGCTAAGTTCATTCAAACCTTGGTGACCAACCCTCTCAGGCACATGATCTGACCCTTGGGTACATCTCTCTGATGATTGTGTTTTCCAGTGTTTTTCTGTATTTCAGTTTGTGTCCCTTGTCTGTTGTACTGTGAACTGGACACCACTGGCTTAATATTCTTTACTATATCCATCAGCTATTTGCACACACCAGGGAGATGCCCCCTCTCAGTAACCAAAGCCTTCTCCTCTCCAGGCTGAACAATCTGTTCTTTCTCATCCTCTCTCATAGCAATGGTGCTTCAAGCCTTTCAATGTTTTTGTGCTTCAGCACTGGACACAGCACTCCAAATGTGTCTCACCAGGGCTGAGGAGAGGAGAGAGATCACATCCCTTCATCAACTGTCAACTTTTCCTGATGGAATCCAGGAGGCTGCTTTGTCATAAGAACACTTTCCTGGCTTATAGTCAGCTTGATTGTACACCAGTTCACCCAGGTCCTTTTCTGCAGAGATGTTTCCCACAGTCCTTCCTGGGGCATGGAAATTATTCCTCCCCAGGTGCAGAACTTGACATTTCCCTCTTTTTGAATTTCACAAGAACCCTCCCTGTGAAATTTGCCATCGTGTTGTGGTGTCAGTGAATGGCAACACAAGCAGCTGGTGACAGATGCTCCTCCTAGTTTTGTGTCAACTGCAAATAACTTTCCACATAGCTGCAGGTATCAGTCCAATTCTTTATGGTTTTTTGACATTTCTGTTTAAATTGTTTACTACCATAAAGTCCTGGACTAGCTATGGAGGATGAGGACCTCCAAGAGATTTGTGTGTGCAGAAGGGGGTATTTTTGTGTTAAATTCATCACAAAAACACAGGAAGCAAGGATTTCAAACTAGGATTGCAATTAACTTATTTGTAAAGGTAAAATAATGATAATAATAAGTGCATTTATTTCTAAGGCAGAGCGAGAGCAGAAAATGCTCATTTAAGTGTAAAAACTTTCAAACTGTTGAAGCACATCATAGCAACTGCAGAGAAAAGCTCCTAGGAGAATGCAAGGGTCTTAAATACTACGGTGATCAGCACTTGATGGTAATTAAATTAAAGTTCACTGTTGCAGTGCAGAAAATTATTATTACCGTAGTATAGGAAATGTAATATAGGAAATTCAGATTAAAATCTGGAAATGTAAGTATTAAAAGTATACAATTGGATATTCTTTATTATTTATTTTCTGTGAAAAACATTATCAATTTCAAAGCTAAGTGAATTCACAATTCAGAATATTAAAGTTTAAGGACATAAAAAACCCCAAACTACCAAGGACTAAAAGCTGAAGAAAAATATTAAAGATAACAATGGCTACAAATACAATAAAATGTATGAAAGAACTTAACTGGAATGAATCCTGACTGTAGTTTCTGTTATATTTCAAAGACTGCATTTAGATTTCTTCTGTAACATTCACAATGCCTGCAAGTAATACTCCAGTAAATCCTAAGGGAAATTGCTATTTGTGACAGTTATCTCTGCACAGAAGAATAAAATCAGAAAGAGTTTGGAAAATCCTTGTAATGTGATAAAATGCTGTATGCAGGAAAAATCATAAACATTGTGAATAATAGTCTGATTAATTCTTGAGTCAATGATTTTGATTCAATGTGATGATGATGATTAAGAAGGGAGTACAGAGCAAAAGAAACCATGAGTCAGAAAACATATTTTATTTCCTGTATGCCACTTGGTGTAGTATAGTATATCTTTTCCTGCCTGTTTTTTAGACGTGGTTTCCTGCCTATCACCCCTACTTCCTGGTCCAGATTACATCTCTTCTCCTGTAGAGCTTCAGATCTTAGCAGGGCCACTGCCTGTTGTCAACCTGAGAAGTAACGGGATCTTTGTGGACATAGCAACCATTTCTTCCATCAGATTAGTTACAGAGGACCTGTCATTTAAACCACAATACCCAGCTGGCAGAGAAATGAATAAAACAAAAGAGTCCTCTTTGAACTTAAATCTTTAATAAATTTTTTTAAAATTTCATTTTATGTCAGATTGAATCACATAAATCCATGCAAAATTATTACTTTGATGTATTCCAATAAGTAAAAAAAAAAAAAAAAAAACAACGAAAAAAGGAAATCAGATTATTTGAGAACAAGGAACAAGAAGAGGAAACATTTTATGACTAATCTGCAGAGTGAATTACAGTGGTAGAGGAGATGCTGAGGGATTGTGCCAGTTTAGGAAAACTGAAAATGGAAATATGCTCATTAAATTGGGAAAAGAGGACTCTGTGCACACTTTCAAAAATGCTTACTTTCCATCCAAAATTCATTTATTTTTAATTTCTGACAATAATGACAATGATGTTGAATATAGGTTTAGATTACAGTTGTGGGTACAATGTAACAGATGGTGAAAAGAAGCTTGCATACTTTAGTAAGGATTCAGTGGCTAGATATGATTTCCATACTTTAAAATGAATATTGTGTAATACCAAAAATAGAAGAGAGAGATTTTACAAGTGTTTTTATTTTTTTTCCCCTTGTAATTTCAGAGCAGTTTTTAGCAGACAGCCTGGAGGCAATTGTCTATTCACAATGAAGTTGTCTCCATAGGTTGGTGCTAGAATAGGCCTTCTTTGGGCAGTTGACTCAATCATTGATGAGTATTTCTCCTTATCAAAGTTATAAGAAAGAGGAAAATGTTGCTTTAATGTTCTTTTGCATTGAGCAATTTATCTTAGATCAGAAATCATATAGCATATGATGAAAAGTGTGTTTATATCTCTACAGATATTTTGTTCTGTGAATGATATTATTCTCAAGGAAGATGATGTTGAGGAAGAGTTTTTTTAATTGGCTGTTGAAGAACTACTTGAGATTTACACCAAAAAATACTCCTGTAATTCAATTTTTACTAGTATGAAATTGGACTACTTTTCCCTTTAAAATGCAGTCCTTTGGAAAAGACAAATGATTCCAACTATCTGAGCAGTTGTTTGGATGGGTTGTTTAGTAATGTTCATGAACTCCCTGTGTGCTGCCTCCTGTAAAATCTCTGCTTGCTGTGATCTGTGAATACTTTGCAGTGTATCAGAGAGAGGCTACACATTTATCTCAGCGTTATAGATTTCAAATGAGAAAGACTAAAGACAGCCTGATGAGACACAGAGAAAGGCTTCTGTCCTTCCTTGGCTTTAGTTTCATATCCGCAAGAACTGAAAGCACTGTTGCCCTCCACTTTATTTCATTTTCCCCTGTGACAGGCAGGGATTTATTATAGTACCTCTTATTAGCATACTGTAAACTGACCTGAACATAGAGCATCATTTGTAATGGAAATATGCCAAAGGCTGCCATGAGCCCTCTTTCTGCACATAACACTGGAACAAGTTGCTCCTGCCTTTAGAAAGCTGGCTGCAATTTAGCCTTTCAAAAACGAGATGCTTATTGCAGAATTTTCATTCATTTATTATGAACCCTTGCTAAATGGTATGGTTTTGCACATTTTTCCTTTGATGATTTCTTTTAAAACTTGTGCTTACACTTAATACTGTGCTTTTAACAGTTGCAGTGGTTTGAAGATGATTATCATATCAGTGAGTGGTGAACAATAACATAATATGCTGGTGTGTTATTTGGCAGCAAATGAAACAAATATGCAATTGTCTGTGAATTGAAATGGAAATCAGATTTGCTCAACTTGGTGACCAGAGTCACCAAGATAAAGTTGTGGTGCTCTGCATATGCAAGAAAAGGCACATATATAAAATGTGCCTTAATGATCATGATGGACACTAGAAAATATTTTCTGTTAGGTAACTTATGAAACATATTTATCAACATTAACACCTCTTCACACATATTCCCACTCATTCAAAAGCTGGTAGTAAATTATATGTTCCTACTAATACAGAACCCTGGTAGCCTTTAGCTTTTCATTTCCCACAGCAAAAATAGAGGGGGAAAAGCAAGTAAGCCAAGGCCTATGTAAAAATGGTTTCCATTTCCTACTGGTTGATAATGGAAAATTTTACTCTTTTTCTGGTAGACTGGGTCAGGATAATTGAGTTATCATAGGTCATTTATTTAATGTACATTTCCATAAATTTAGTTTTAAATGCCCTGGGATGTCCTGGGATCAATTGCTACTACTGTGAAACGAAGCATTTATGTATCTTTGGACCATTTGCTGCTGACAAACTGTAGAGTAATAGGGTCCATTTTTAGTACACTATTAAATTGGTCTTGATTCCCCTTTTCTATAGGATATATTTCTGGGTTCTCTTCTTTTGCCTCTATTAGTGATATGCTCTCACAGAACTTTATTTGGGCTTTTCTACATATTAAGGGTGTCATGTTTGATTAAAAAAAAGGTTTCTCTGACAAAGTAAAAATTATTTAGAATCTTAGGTTGCAAATTTGAAACTTCTGATTGTGAAAGCTGCTATACAAGTGCTGTCAAACCTCAGCAAACTTCACATCTCATAAACATTTATAACATAAAACTCTGTAGATTTCTAGAGTTGTCTGGAACCAGCAAAAACATAATCATGTCTCAGCTTAGGCAAAATGTGATCTCGGTTCTCATTGAACTAATGGGGTTCCAGAATCTGACCCTTTATCTCCTTTAGAGTTTTGATCTTCCAAGTGTTGTCCAAATCTTAATGAAATTACAGGTTTGAAATCTTCATAAATTGTTTTTTCAGATACCAATTTCTTTCAGAAGAGGACATAGGCATGCTTTGACAGTTGTCTGGTCTTTATAAACCTGCCTAGATATTTGAAAGAGCCAAACTTAATCAGTTCCTGTCTCTGAGAATATCCACATTCAATTGCTCTTGAACATATCAGTCCTTTTAAAAGTAAACATCTCAGATTTTCATCAGTATACGCTGAATATCTTCAGGATAGAGGATTTTGTCATAATGAGAACTTTGGGCTACATGCTGTGCAATATAATACAGAAATAACCAGAATTCCTGTTCATGTTCCTCATCCATTGACTCGGCTGAAAAGAGATTTAAATCTCCTTAGATAGCAGGCTACTGGTATTTTCCTTAGTTTATGCTAACTCAGTTTTCTTATTAGAACTGCTTAATCACACACAGGGATTCCTCAATTTTCTAAGAAGTCTGATGTTATTGGCCATTTCTCATTCTGAATGCAAAAAAAGCTCACAAACAAAACCAAACCACTAAATGATCAAACACCCCACAATGTCCAAAGACCCTCTAGCCTCTGCTAAGTCCCCAAAACCCCCAAACCAGTCAACCAATCACAAGAACAGTTAAGAAATATTCTAGCATTGTTATTTTTAGTTTTCACATTTACTTTTCCACAGTGAATAACATTTCATTCTCCAGGCAGTATTGACTGTTTAGAGTAAATTCAAATAGCCTGTGTTAACTGGATGTTTGGGTCTTGCTTGAACTATGCATTTTATAGATGAGAATAGATGTTTCATTACAGTGGTCTCTGTAATGCAGTGTTCTGAGTCATTATCTCATTATTTTTACCTCAGAATCACATAATCTCAAAATATCCTGGTTTAAAAGAGACCCACAGTGATTGTTGAGTTCAATTTTCATCCCCGCACCAAACATTTTCTAAACAGAGCATTGTCCAAATGATTCTTGAACTCTGTCAGGTTTGGTGCTGTGACCACTTCCCTGGAGAGCTTAACCATTCTCAGGAACAAGAACTGTTTTCTAATATCCAGTATAAACCTTCCCTGACACAACTTCAGACCATTCCCTCAGGTCCTGTCACTGGGCACCACAGAGAAGAGCAGTGCCTGGCCCTCTGCTTCCCCTGACAAGGAAGCTGCAGACTGCAGTGAGGTCTCCCCTCAATCTCCTCCAGGATGAAGAGACCAGGTGACCTCAGACATGCCTCATTAAGGTTTCCTCTCAAGGCCCTTCATCATCATCATTGCCCTTCTTTAGACACTGTCTCTAGTTTAAAATATCCCTCTCATATTGTGGCACCCAGAACTGTCCCCAGCACTGGAGGTGAGTCTGCTCCAGAGCAGAGCAGAGCAGGACAATCCCCTCCCTTGCCCAGCTGGCCATGCTGTGCCTGATGCCCCCAGCTCAGGGTTGGCCCTCCTGGCTGCCAGGGCACTGCTGGCTCATGTTCAGCTTGCCACAGACCAGGACCCCCAGGTCCCTCTCTGCAGCACTGCTCTGCAGCATCTCATTCCCCAGTCTGTCTGTATATCCAGGGCTGCCCCATCCCAGGTGCAGAATCTGGCACTTGTTGAACTCCATATGGTTGGTGGTTGCCCAGCCCCCAAACTTTTCAACCTCTCTCTGTAGGATCCCTCTGCCTCTGAGGGAATCAACTACTCCTCACAGTTTAGTGTCATCAGCAAACTTAGTGTTCCTTTTAAGTCTTGTATCAAAATCATTTATGAAGATATTGAAGAGCGCAGGGCCTAAGACGGTGCCCTGCAGAATGCTACTAGTGAAATAAGGCCAAATAACTTTAAAACCTGAAATAGATAGTAAATAACATAGAAAGGTAAAAAAATAAATAAATAACCATTTAAACTTCAGACTCTAGGAAAGGTTAAAAGATATTCTGAATTAGAAGTTGATTTAGATACTCACAGGCTCAGGTTGTGACTGCATATATTTTAGACATCATCTGGAAAAGCAGAGGACAGCATAAATTCTTTAGAGTGATTTCAAATAGAGAAAATATTTACCTAGGTAGAAATAGCTAGAGAATTAGGAACTGGAGGACCTTTTCTCTCTATTAGTACTTATGGTTTTGGGCTGATTGTTTTCATGGTTAGAAGAACAATTATCTTCCTTATTACTTCTCCAAGGGTTACATTCTGATGGTTCCTTTTCTGATGTGGAACAGTTAAACAGATATATATTATTTGCCAATAAGAAAAGCTGAAATAATAAAATGTTTGAGCATCCAACATGATTCTGCCTTATAAGAAAAGTAAACAAATTGTGCTGGAAAACTTATTTCTATTAGCAAGCAATCAGCAGTTTGGAAAGAAAAAAGTTTTTTGTGTTCCTAGAACATCTAAACCATTCCTAGACAAGATTTTCATGTCAGATGATGTAGATTTAGCAGTAAAATAGAGATGAGTGTTACTCTGCAACTTTAGGCAGCAATTAAAAATGCAATAAAAGTTGACAAGGCGTAGCAACCTGTTTTCATAGCAACTCCTGTTCTAAATGAGTTTCAGGTGAATACAAATCATCCACAGCAGCAATATGACATTTCACTTGCGCATGTCATCTTGAACTGTTTACCATACACAACTTGTATATACGGAAACTAATCAAATATTCTCATTAATAAATCATCTAATTAACCTAAACTTCAGTCTTTTTGGAAATTATTTTCAAATTTATTCAAATTTCTGTAAATTTAGTTGTTATTAGATAGTTTCCACAACATTCATGGGAGTTTGTTTATGTGTATTACTGTGATTTGTCTGATTCACTTATTCATGATTCATTATCTAAACTCTGTGAATGTTTGGTTTTGTTATATTTACTGAGGGCATTTTCAGGCTGAATAAATAAAATACAATTGTATGACATATAACACTTTGTGATGCTAAGCATCCTCATTCTTAACTGAAAAAGTAAATTTATTTTGCATTCATGAAACACTACTCAATCAAATTTCTAGTACATGAAAGTTTTTCAAAAAATTGAACCATTGTATCAGAATGAGTAACTCAGGCCAGAAGGGATATCAGGATGTCTCCAGTCCAGAAGATATTTTGCTCACAGCAGGGTCACCTATATGGTCAGACCAGGCTTCATAAAGCTTTATTCAGTTGAGTCTTGAACACCTCCAACTTGAGCAACTTCATCCTCTCTATGGTCACTGGGAGTTGCAGCTAGGATCCCATGAAATCATCTCTGCTTCAAGCTGAATAAGCCCACCTCCCCAGCCTCTCCTAAGAGGACGTGTGCTTCAGTCCCCCACACAAGGATGAGACAAGGACCGGGAGAGATCACTCACCAGTTACTCTCATGGGTAAAACAATTTCAGCTTGGAGAAATTAACCAGATATATTACCAATCAAATCAAAATAGGATAATGAGACATAAAATTAATTCTTAAAAACCTTCCCACCCACCTTTCCCTTCTTCCCAGGTTGAATTTCAGTCCTGCTTCCTTTTTCTCCTCCCTGCCAGCAACAGGGAATTGCAGCCATGGTCAGTATGAGTTCCCTACCACAGGAGACAGTCTACCACAAACTCTTCCAGTGTGAGCCCTTCCCATGGGCCACAATTCTTCACAAACTGCTCCAGCGTGGGTCCCTTCAACAGGGTGCAATCCTTCAGGAACAGGCTGCTCCAGCATGGATCCCCCACAGGCTCACAAGACCTGCCAGCAAACCTGGTCCAATGTGTGATCCTCTCTCCACAGGAACACAGGTCTTGTCAGAAGTTTTCTTTACCACAGGCTTCCCATGGGGTCACAGACTCCTTTGGACATTCATCTGTTCAGTGTGGGTTCCTTCATGGGCTACAGGTGGATCTCGGCTCCAACAGGGACTCCCATGGCTGCAGGGTCACAGCTGTCTCACCATGGCTGTGATATCCTTCATATTACCCTAAGGATAATGGGTATTTTAGTATAGACATATATTTTTAACCAAAAAAATTTCCATCCAATGATTTATTTTCCATTTATTAAGCCATCCTTTACTGGGAACCTGACATGAAGCTTTCTGAGCTGAAAATTCCCTCCAAATGGTGTAAGTGAGCAGAACTCCATGGTGTAATAGGATATAAAAATAGTACTGACAATTTATATACGCTGTTAATTCCACTGATTATGTCCAACTTCCAAAACCAGCCCCTGGGTGTTACATTTAAACACTATCCTCCTTGCAATACTCTGCTTTGAGAAAAGCCTATGTCAAGAGTTGCTCTAAACAGTGACTGCAAGGCTGCAAATAACTGTCAGCATGTTCTAAAATTAATATCCTTTCTTGCTGAAACCAGAAGCACAGAACAAGTTGGGCAGCAAAATAGAATGTTGACATAACCAGCTACAACAATGAGCAAAGCAATATGTGTCTCTGCATATCTACCCCATGAAAGAACATTGACATAAATTAAATTGCTTTAACAAGTGAACAAGTTTGAAGCAGAAATCCTACACTAAGGAAACTGATACACTTGTGTCAGTCTTCAGCTGTCTTACTTGTTTTGGAAAAGTTTAAAAACTAAAGAAGTTAAAAACTCTAAAATTTAGAGTATGTGTGCACACACATTAATATATTTATATATGAAACATATATAAAATAGGGTTGCCTACAACAGTACTCAGTAGTTCTACAGTAAAAATTTTGTTTAATTATGAATGGAACTACTGACATATCTCTTCATATCTACTAGTTCGATTCACTCATGGCTAGTTTTTCATGCTTCTGAGCAGTAGACTCACAGTACTTAATCTGGATGGTTAGAGTACAAATTGTTCTCTAGTTGTACTGGTCAGTTTGGAAAATAAAATATAATAAAGAATGGAAAGAAGATACAAATGGAAAATGGGAGATAAATATTAAATACTAAAGATAAGATTGTTCAGTGAATGAGCAGTAACACACGGGGAGAAGGATAATGAAAGAATAACCAGGATAATTTAAAGTGTTAGGTGTAAAACTAAGTGTTATAAGTTTCTTCTTATGTTACAAGAAATTGTTATAAAATTGTTATTATCTGACCACAAAAATAAACAAAGGATTAGGAAAATCAGTTCATACATATCCTTTTTTAATTAAAATATCAGAAAAGTACATAATGGTGATTTCTGTTGATTGAAATTTTGATTTATCATTATGTTCAATATGCTTGAATTTAATGTGACTAAATATGACTAAGTAAAAGATTTAGCTTTCTTTGCAAAATCTACATTATTTTTGCCCTATAGAAGCTTTGTTATTAGTAATTGTACTACTTAATCACATTCTCTGTCCTTCTTTACCACAAAAACAGAGACAGATGTAATCAACCAGAATTCTTTAATGGAACCCATTTCTGATTCTAAAAATTCCTATAGCAGACATATACAGTACCACCAATAACAGATGACTCAGAGAAAATCCAAAATCTTTCGAGAATAACCTTAAAACAGATCACTAAGAAATATTTTCAAGAGACTTTCAGTGAAGAAAACTAATGATTCCTCTGCAGATCCTTTTTAACCATATGCAGTTTTAATCTTAGGTTAACAAAAACACAAGGAAGTTAACTTACAACATAACTTACAAAAGCAGAGGCTAAAATTGATCCAAATTATAGATATTATCTCATATGATATATTTATTTTAGGCAAAGAGTTTATATGTGGGTGGTCACTTTATCTCAGCAGTTTAGTAACCATGTATCAGATCAGTTTACCCTAAACTTATTTATCTATTTCTGAAAATCTGTGAAAAGAGGTCAAACTTTAGCTAGAACCTACAGAAACATAGTTTGTTGTGAATATTTATGTCTATTAAATGGATGTATAAATATGAAGTTAGGAAATGACAAGTGGCTACCCTGATGTGGTTACTGGGGCACACAAAAACATAATTGCTACTTGATCTTGAGGCTACCTGGTGCAACATAGCCTGTGCCCATAGAGCTAAAATAGGTGTTTGCCTTCACACTTCCTGTTCCTGGCTCCAAATTGTGTCTGGCCACTTCATACAAGAGTGGGGCAAAACAACACCAGAGACTGTACCAATAGTTCAGCTCTCTAGAAGATCCTGACCTGTCTGATTTAAGATGTCAGGTTTAGGAGATTATTAAATCTTCACTTAGAAGATTATTAAATTCACTGGTATAGATACTGCCACTTTTTCTAAAATCTGGCCTTAGGTACGTTCAGATGTTTTGTTTGAGAATATTCTAGGTTTATGGACATATTTTTCCCAGAGAGATCGCCCTTATGAGTAGACTATCAAGGTTACCATGGCTGTAAGGGATGCAGTGTAGTATGGATTCAGGATAGCTGGATTCTGTTAATCATCTAGCCTAGCATATTATGCTGGGGTAAGCACTCACATTATATCTAAACCATGGTAGCTTCCCTAGTAATTCCCTGGTAAATCCAGACCAAAATGGCAGCAATAAGAGGAAATCTGGTAAACAAGCAGGGATGAATAGGCCCTCAACATGGATAATTACACTATCAGAAAATCAGAGCACATATCTCTTTACCCATAAGATAACCTGATTTCATCTTGAACTCACTTTTCTCAGGGTACTTTGCAGATTAATTCAGTCTAGGAACATAGTATTGCTTCAGCTCATAAGAGATAACACTATTTTCAACAGAGACATATTTAAGATGGTGTGTTTTTTTGGGTTTTTTTTTAACTGAACAATTTGAAAAAACTTATTAAAGTGGTTTGGTATCTGATTACTTTTGTCACAAGCTTAGGAACACAGTTTTATGGTGAGAAATCACAAGTTTTTGGATACCTATCATGAAGATCATTGGAATTCCAACACAAACTTTAACAAAGGACTTTTTATTTTATATTACTATGATGAAGGTATTAAAAAAGCACAAATTAAAGTATAAAAGCTTCCCCAAATATCTTCTAAAACTAATCCTTGCATAACAGAAAAAGGATATATGGAACACACCTTGTGCTGAAGCTTGAAATTTCCCTTTTTTATTTTACTTGATGTACTTGGCCCTTTATATAAGTGCCCAGTTGTTGTGTTATATGGCCAACTGCTGACAAGTCATCCTCAGATATTGCCCAATGATTCAATGTTAAATGATCACGGGCATTACTCCAGGGAATTCCTAGTTGAAGTACAACAGAAAGTAAGGATGTTATTAAACGATTTTCTTCCTTCAGTTTTTTTCTGACTATCAGACCCAGTTTCATGCACAAACAAAAAAAAATTACTTGTTTTACTTTGTGTGTCATACATGTTTCTGCTCCATATGCAGTTGGTAAAAAATACCAGTACTGTAAATTAAGGAGCCAGAGCCCAGCTTAGATATTCAATGCATCCATGTGTGAATGAAAGTGCCCATCCACTCAGATGAGTAATAGGAACCATTTTGAATTCCATTTGTTAAAGGAAAATCTGTGAAAAGACCAAGCTATATCACTACTTGGATAATAGCAATAAATTCTTGTGGACATAACTTTTCACTATGTCATATATCTTCAATTTGAAAAACTTTGCTGAAAGGAAAGAAAATCTTCAGATTTCTTTCATGTATAAGTGAAAGAATGACACCAGTACCAGAGTTTTTTCCTGAACTCAAATTTCACTATACATATACCATAGGAAAAGTAGTCTGGGTGAATTCAAATTATGAGTTACAGAATAAATCTTAATTCATATTACTGTGAAGCTGAAGGAATTTTCATCAAAGTTAAGTTTCATAAATCTATCTGTCTATAAATTTTTGATGGCACAGTTAGATGGGTGTCTGTATATGGAAGGGAAACCTTTAGACAATGAAATTTTTGAAGACTGCTGACTTTAAACATTTTGTAAAATCTACATTAGAAGGCTGTATTCTGTTTAAAAAAAAATTGTATAACATTATCCTTGCTTTGATAGGACAGGTCAGCATTTTGAAAAAAAATAGTCCTAGTGATATGCAAAAAATAGAAACTACAGTAAAGAAACTGTAATGTAAAATAATAAGTAGCATTGATTCAGAATAGCTATTGCTACCCTTTACTATCATCATAAGGCTAAATTAATTCCTTATTAGAGTGTGTTCTTCAGCTTCTTATTATTTTGATTCTCCAAATATTCTGGATAAGTAGACAACATAGGACATTCTTACCTTATTCCCTGTGGTCATTCTATATCATGTAGTTTGCCAAATTATTGTGTGTATAGGACTAATATCTAGATGCAAAGCTACAAGACTGCATGGATTTAAACATTAGATTGAAACGATGCCCATTACTGTTTCTACTCATCTGGGATGAGAGTGTAGGAAGAAAGATAAAATTCCAGGTCCTCCTATAGGCTCTGACTACTTCTTTCAGTTACTAGGTCCTTTAAAAATATCTATTTAACTCAAATCAATTAAAGAATAAATGAGCAGTTAGGTGATCTGTCTGCACACGTCTAATTTCTTGTCTGGTGTTGAAGTTCTATCTTTAATACCTCTGCACTGCAAGAAAGCTAGTATCCCTTAGAGAGGGATGAATAATTGCTATTAGGCATATTTTAATGAAGTTCTGAATTTCTGGGGGAGGTGTCAGAGTTTAATGGCAGATTTTTGCTCACACAGATGTCTGTGCACACTTTAAGGTGCACTATTATCTATTACACTCACAGAGAGTAACTGCATGGTGCTAAGTATATTTGCTGGCTTTGCAGGAGATTGAAGCTCAATTTTCTATTCTGCTGGACTCTTACTATAAATATAAGTCTCATTATGGCTCTTCCAGAAGCCATAGCTACCAAACTGGTTTGGAATCTGGTCTGTCTTCTGGAAGGTTTAATTTCAGAATTTCTGTAGTTCAAAACTGGAAATTCGGAAAGTTTAGCACAAGTGGAATAATAATTCACTTAGCTTTGCTTGTATTGACTTTAAATATAAACTAAAAGCACAATTAAGATTGCCTTCCTAAATCAGTTTATCTTTACTCTGTTTCCTGCATGCAGGCCAAGCGAAAGTGTCATGGACTTCAAACCTGCAACATACACTAAGATCACACCTGTCTTAGATAACAAGTGTGCTCTCTGCTCTTTACTGAGTCTGAATAACCCCAAAATTTAACTGCTGCAAAGACTCCAATCTGAAATGAACTTACTCCTCTTTCTTGCAGCAAGCTTTTTTTCAAAACAGTTGTTAAGCACCATTATTGAATGGATTGATTTAACAACAAAACATATATTTAACTAGACATTGGCAATAACATGTTAGCAAGAGTTGTGTAAGTATCTCTCTCTTTGATGTACAGCAGGACTGATACCTACATGACATAATATCATCAAAATCTAGTGAGATCAGTTTATTTTAATGAGAGAAGTAGCATCTTGTGGCATTTTGTTTCTTCTGTGAAGATTCAGATGGGGATAACAGTAGAACCACTGAAATGAAGAAAATAGAAAAAGTAGATTTGTTATGTTGTTATTTGGCGTCAGTAACTCAAGGTCAACAATTACAGAGCTCTATTGCATCAAAAGTTTGATTCCAGAGAAAAGAGATTCTGAGCTTGATTAGAGGTGAATGCTACCTGAATGTAAAGAATACCCAGACATAAATTGGCTGAGCATTGGCTGCATTGTCAGAGCCTCTGGTGGAAAAAGATCATGAATTAAACAAAACTGATCTATGTGGAACTGTGATTCTCAGTAAGGATGCACTGCCACTCCATAGAGGAAATCCTAAGCCATTTGTTCATCAGATTCCCCTGTACTCAGAAAAGTAAACTATAACTTGAAAAGCACATAGATCCAATATGCTAAATGAAAAAAGAACACAACAGAGGAACATTCAATGAGTTTTAGAAATTAATCTTTGTTGCAGAAATTTGTTAATTTTTGTGCTATATCCTATAAAACAAAAAAAATGTAGTATGGACACCACAAATTTAGAATAGCTACCATAGAAAGTGAGTAAGAACACAAGATCTTATTCATTAACTCTTTTCTTCTGTTATTTCAATGCATCTGTAAGAAAGAGCGGGCCAGTAATTTTAATTTCTGACTCAAAGCTGAGATTCTTCTTTTTCTTCCCCAGTATCTAACAGTTTATTGCAAATGTGAAAATGTTCCAGTCTTATTTCTCAGATTTTTGCCTTTTTTCAGCTCTATGAAGAGGTCTTAAAGGATCAAATGAAGACTCTTTGATAGTCCATAACAGAAAGTGGGGATATTAAGAATAAGGACAGCAAGGATTTCTGATTCAAAGAATGAATGGTATCTACCTGAAGCAAAGTGTGATTGAATGAGTATAATAATTAAATACATCATCCCTTCTTTTACAAGTCAAGAATGGACACAAAGGAAGGTTAAGTCAAACCTATATGCTGACGAAATAATTGTGGTAAGGAACAGCACTTACAGGAAGGAAATGAGAAGAATTAAAGTTGTGCTGGTGAATAGCTTTGAATTACTGCAAATTCTGTTAAGAGTTTGTGCAGAATAGAATAAAGAATCTTCCTACCTTCATTCCACTAAGAAAAGAAGGTTTAAAAAAGTTTCCTCCTTTTTTCTGTCTTTCCTTTCTTTCTTTCTTTCTTTCTTTCTTTCTTTCTTTCTTTCTTTCTTTCTTTCTTTCTTTCTTTCTTTCTTTCTTTCTTTCTTTCTTTCTTTCTTTCTTTCTTTCTTTTTCTTTCTTTCTTTCTTTCTTTCTTTCTTTCTTTCTTTCTTTCTTTCTTTCTTTCTTTCTCTTTCTTTCTTTCTTTCTTTCTTTCTTTCTTTCTTTCTTTCTTTCTTTCTTTCTTTCTTTCTTTCTTTCTTTCTTTCTTTCTTTCTCTTTCTCTTTTCCTTCGTTTGTTTCCTCCTTTCTTTCTTTTTCTTTCTTGTGAAGTTAGCGGCCCCAAAGATCTCTGTTCTGCATGAAGCACACAACCAGCAAAAGCGACTCACATTGATTCAATATTCCTAAATCTAATCACAGTAATACCAGGAAGCTGCTTGGAAACCACAGAGCAATTTGGAACTGGCCTTAAGCATAAGAGCTCTGCAGGCTTTTCATTAACACTTCATAGTGTGGGAAGTAGCAAGACATGGTTTTTTTTTTTGCTCTAAGTTAATGTTCTAGGACTAGAAGGTTTGCCAGAGGTGTCTTTCAGAGGGAAATCCTTCCAAATCCAGGAAGAGAATAAGTTTTCTTTGTCACAGCAATATCAGTAACAGAAACCAGAATATCTCTGCTACTTACCTACAGTGTGCTGCTAGAGATATTCCAGAAAGATCTGAGTGGGCTAAATAGATCAGGATACGTAAAAATTCTTTATTGTAGCTTCATATATTCTTCCATGTGTTTTGGTTACAAATCTTATATTGCTAAAAATATTCTGGATAAGGTTTCTTTCTGAAGCTGTAAACTTTGTGTTTTGTGGAATATTTCCTCTTCTTTTCCTCCATCTCACTTCTTTCATCTGTCCATGAACACTTTGATGGATTTAATCTCATCAAGGTGAACAATCCCTTGATGATCTTCATGCTATTTTATTCCACGGCCTTAGTTGAAGAAACAAGGTTTCTTTTCATTGGACAGATAATGTGAACAAATTTTCTGTAGAAATGTGTCTAACAGATGGCTTCAATTGAACTCCCAAGGATCCTTCAAATGGTAACAAGTTTGAGGCACTGGACACCATTAAACTAAGTTTAAAAATCAGTGATCTACAGCTGAAAGCTTAAACACCTAGAGCTCATTAATCCTGAAACATTAAAGTTATTTCTAAACTTCCATGAACTGTAATTTTAGCTATTTTGAGGTACTTATTTTAGTTTAAGAACTTATGACTTTAAATTAATCAGCTTATTTCATGTTTCAGATCTGGAAATCATGAGAAGATGTCATAAAATATTGGCAATTAAGTAGAAAAATTACTTTTAAAATCTCTCCTTATGTGTATATATAAGTCATATTGGGACAGAACTTGTGTTCCAGAATCTTTGTAAATCAGAAAGAAATTTTTTGTTTAAAAAAAAATGCAAATCAAGTATAATTTGTTGTTGAAGAATAATAACCAGTTAAATCTTGTTTCTATACCTCTGTTTTGTTTCTGTGTTTATAATTACAAAGAAAATGAAATTATGAATTATTTCTTGATGACTTTATATGTTTATTTGTGTTTTCTGTACAACTACATTAAAATTCTTGCCTTCCAGACAAGTTCAGACACAGAAAGCAAAGAATGTTCTTCAACAATATAAATATTATAAACATTTTGTTGAAATATGTCAATATTAAGAAATAGCCTTGAGATCCTTGTGATGTCACCAAGAATATCACTTTTTTTTTATTCTGAGTGAATTTATTACTCTTGAAAGGTACTAGACTAATGATAATGAAGTTAGTCATTGACATATATACTGCAACACTGGCCTGCAAAAGCTTTTTCAAGGGGAGAGAAATAGTCACTTTTTGTTACACACTATTTGATCAATAATATTTTACTGCAGAAGGAGCCCATTGGGACTAAATATAATAAAGAGCAGTTGATAAAATAGGCGAGGAAGAACCTTCCTTCTAGCTGCGTCAGATGAATGAAGATGTGAAGTTAGAAAATGGTAACTTTGTATGTTCCATACATTTTGAGAAAAATCTGTATCATGACAGTGGTTTATTCTGATGGACACAGTCAAGTCATGCAAGGTCAGTTTTTAGAGTTCGATCTGGCTCAGACTGTAAAGTGAAATCCCTTCAGCCCATGGGCATAGAGTTGTCCTGCACACTTCAGTTTGGTTTCACCACATCCTTTTTCAGTGATGAAAGAGTTCTAAGGAGTCAGATGGTTTATTCTGAGACAGTGATCAAGTGTTGGAAATTTCATAGACAGTCAGAAGTTCCACTATAATTTGAATATAAGAATTTCTTCTAACATAATTTCAAAGTAAATGATGGGGCTTATTTCTAAGCTCAGGAAAACTCTTGTATATGCTCAAGTATGAGAATATTGCATCTCTGATACTCAATACACTTTCTTCTGTGTAACCTTCTAACTCATAGGAAGAGTAAAAGGAGGTAGCAATGAATTCCACAGGCTAGTTATATATTTCCCCATTTTTCAGTTTCCATCAAAAGTCTTCTGCCTAGCTTATAATGTGATAATCTAAATAGGAGCAGTTGTGTGTGTGCTTCAGTATACCATTACCTAATATATGTACAGGTAACACATGGCTCATCATTACTTGCTTCCAAACACTAAACAAGTTATAAATATTATTGTGTAAGAAAATTCTGTCCGGCTGATGTCTATCTAATTTGTTTTCATGGGTTATTTCTCTTTTGTCTATAACTTGGGTATGGAATTATCAGAAATATAAGCAGCATTTAATGAGAAAAAAAGAATTCTTGACATTTTTCTTCTTGTAGAATTAAATGTTGTACAATTGTGGGTAATTTAATATGAAACTTATGCATCTTGAATCATCAGACAAGTCTTCTAGTAGAATGAAGATTCAGTCAGGTCCCAGTTAATTGGACCAGACACACAAATAATATTTATCTCACTGCAATTAAAGCTTTTAATCAACTTATGTATGTAGAGACTGTTATTCCTGCTCAGCACTCTGTGTTTAGAGCCTGTGGCAATTTCACTGTCTTTCCACAATATCTTATCATGTTTGATTTTACTATAATGTCATGAATACAATTTGTGATATTCTCCCTTTTTTGCTGCCTAAAGTTAAGTGCAACAAATAATACCAGTCTGAAGCAAAGTAGTATTTTTCTTTTCATTGAAGAGGTAGAACAGGCATCCAGTCTTCTCTCTGCTGAAATTAAAAAACCACACCTTATCTGTCCAGAAAGCCTGAGTTCTCCTTGATTTTTCTCTCAGACTGATTGTGGTATCAGAGTGATCAAAAGACCTATTAAATATAAAATACAAACTTTAGGAAGTAAAGGCTCTTTTCCTTGCAGAGTGGTTAAACTACTATGAGTTCACGCTGCATTTTTTTTCTTTTCTTTAATGAAACTTGTATTTGCTTCACAGTGAGAAGTGATAGGTGCTGTAGGTTTTCTTTGATATCTAAATGCATGTCAGAGTTATTAGTTCATCCTTTTGTAATGTTTTCAGTCTGAACTTTCTCCAGCTAAGGAGAAACCTGAAACTGGATTTTCATCTTCATCTAACATCCAAGACATTACATGAAAGTAAATTAGCATTAAATTGTTCAAGTCACCATAATTCTTAGCTGTTTATTAAAGCAGAATTACCTGTGCAATTCAACACACCTATAGGTGTACTGAAACAGAATCTTCAAGTGACTTGGAAACTCTACACAGGATATGGACAATCAAAACCCACATGTTTTGTTAATAACATATCCATGTCCTGGATATGTTTTTAAATGAAATTGTTGATGCTTTTATTTGGAAAATTGCTATTCAAATAAGAATATACTATGGGAAATTTAGACACCAGTTAATCAGGGTTATTTTAGTTTTTGCTGCTAAATATATCAAAACTATAATTTGTATATCAGTTGGAGTGCATAACATCAATTCTCACTTCAGGCTGGTCAATATGCTGATGACATTTCAAGTTTTTGTGTTATGTAACTCATAATCCTTCACAAATACAACATAACATACAGACCACTTAGAAAATGTTTGAGGTTTTTTTTTTCCTAGATCCTTAAATAGCTGAGAAAAGGGGGAGAAGAGCAAAAATAATGAAATTATCCCACTGACAGCTAAATTAGTTATGCATGTATTTCATATAAGCAGAAATCTGATGAAGGATGTCTTACAGATATTTGGAGAAAAAGCATAAAGGGATTAAACATAAATTCTTAAGAAGTCTTCATTCTCCTTGATGCAAATATATTATTAATAAGAACAAAGGAAATAAAATGAAACTACTTTTCTTGGTTTCCTCTGCTCTCTCTCAGCTGAGTGGTAATGTGCATTTACTTTTTATTCCTCTGCTTAAATTTGAATTCTGTCCAAGGAAGCAGACAGGAGAACAGTGGCACTTGGCTCTATATCTTACCTTCTTGCACATTTTCCTCTGTCAACATAATTACCTGCAGATATATATTTATCCCTGAAAGGAAAATTATCTAATCCCACCATGCACCATGAAGAGAGCTGGCAGATGAATAAATGACTGACAGATTTTTAATGTTGTTTTATGTGGTAGATTCTTTGCTCTACAATCTTAAAGCTCTGAAAAAGTACCATTGTCAACTGCTGTTTAATTTCAGAATTCCTTTTGTTTAAATTTCTTGTATTGATTCAGATTAAGTGATTCACTGTGCTGAGCAAACAATGTGAAGTCATCCACCAGTAGCCTGTTTTTAGTGGCAGTAAACTTCCTCAGCTATGGTTTTCAGTCCTGTAAGTTATTGTTACCAATACTACCAAGCATAGTTGGAAGATATCTCTGGCCCCCCCTTATCCCTCCCAATATTTCTAAAAAAAACATTCATAGCATGTATTGCCACTATTGTGTTTAGATTTATCTCTTGCTTCTTATCCATTTTATTTATGCAGGTTTTTTGGGAAGTTTTTTTTGGGGTTTTGGGTTGGGTTTTTTTCTTGGTTGTGGTGGGGGTAAGCCTTTAATAAAACTTTGCTGGAATTATTGTCTTCTTTCCCGTGCTCTTCTGTTTTGAAGTTTATTCTGCCTAACAAATAAATAAGTGACTACTATCTGGTGTCTTACAGACCTGCAATAGACCACAGGCCACAAGTTTTAAGAGACCACACTGAAGTACTCAAAAAATGTGCCAATCAATTTCTAGCCCATTAGCAATTATCTTTAAGAACTCCCACAAGACCAGAGAGCATAGATGAGTGTAATTGCCTTGCAAAGTAAATCTTTGTGAACAGAACCATACACATAATAATTCTGTATCCTATAAATATATCAGGGAAAGTACTGAGTAATCTGTAAGCATTTAAGTATTAGCAAGATGATAATAGAATAAACATCTTGACAGATATTTGTATCAAAGCATATTTTCAGACCTCCTTGAAGTCGTAACTGATGTAGAAAATCAAGAACTTAGAATTCTAATTTAAAATCTGATAAGCATTTATACACTGATTTGTATGGCTTGAATGGGAAATTGTAACAGAAATGACCATATTACAACAGAGTGACAATAGACATATTGGAAAAAAAAATATTTAGAAAGATGTAGTACTTATTTAACATTTTTAAGAAGGATTCAAATGTCATAATTTCTGAAATAGCCAATATTTTGTTAATTATAAATTTTCATTGTAAGTGGAATCTTGAAATAAATCAGTGAATGTGGGAAGGAGAGAGGCAGCGCCCATCTCCCATCTTGGAAGGGATCCATAAAGAGCACTGAGAGACATCAGAGATGATTTCTTAGTTCTGCTACCTCTTGTAGCAGACTTCAGGAAGCAGAATGACAAGTTTTAAGCAGAACATGTTACAAAACATGCATAATATTATAGACCAGGACAGATAAGCAGATAAAACTATGACCATTACAGAACTAAGAGAAAGAAAGAGTTGGTAATGCTGACAGACGGGTTTTCTTCAACTGAGAGGAAGGACGTGCTGAAAATTTATCATTGACAGACATGCTGAGAATTAACCATTCATGGAATTAAATCTTCCATTTATGGACCCATTAAGGTTTCTTCTTCTATGTGTCTTTTTAAAACAGCATGAGAAATAACATCTCAAATTTCAGCCAAACAAAGTTTTTTAGCATTTTTTTTTCACTCTATGAGTAGAGGTGAGCTCTAAGTGATGGATGCTGTAAAATCCATGTCATGAAGATAAACACACATTAGACAGGCATCAGACTAGAACAGTTCAGATGTACTGTCTTCTGACATAGGATGTGAGAAGAAACCAGTAAACTTCTGTTAGTAATTTTATCAACATGGGATTTAGCTGCTTCTCCTCAGAATAACAATTCCCTAGGGATTTTTGGTAACTCCCTCTGAATGTTTAAGGTGACTATACGAAATGGATGTTGTCTGCTTGTCCCATATATATTTAATTAGAAAAATATCTTCTTATATTATCTGTCAGAGTGTAAGTAGGCAAGATTAGAAAACTTTTCCTTTTACAAACTATATTTAATTTAAACATATTGCTGAAATATTGCTGTAACTCATCACTTTTCAGTGGAATGCCATTTTTATGTGTGACACTTAAAAATTTTAATGTTGAATTGAACAGGTATCTACTACAAAAATATTTTCCTTCAGCAAGTATATAGATACTGTATTATCCTTTAGTACTCTGACTACCTCTCCTGAAAGAAAAGTTACCATTATCAAGGCTCAATATGATGAGTAAACATCATCAAGGTTCTTACTGTTTCTTCTATCTTATCCTTATTTCTTAAGATGATGTTACTCTGAAAAAAATGTATGGCACTGATTTCTTTTGGAGATATTATAACCATTTGTCATACCGAAATTTTCTGTAATCGCTTTATGTCCAGTTTTGTAAAGTACAAAACTTTCTTAGTCATCTAGCTTTACAGTTGCATGCCCATCTGAGAATTAAATGAGTAATTCAACAAAATTAAATTGGATTCATTGAAAGATTAGATATATGGTCTATTTATTTTACTTGATTATGATATAACAACGTGATATATATTACCTGGAAACATGACCAAACTTCAAATATTGCACATTTTTCCCATTTTGTTTAATGTATTGTACTTTTTCGTTTTCTACCTGTTTTTCAGCCCTGCAAGACAAGAATTGTGCTATACTATAAAATTTCTAGAACACCCTAGACACTGTAAGGTTATGATGCATCATATTCCAGTGATCTAGATCGAATAGGAGAAATCTCTGAAATGTATTTCATTAACAATGTAACAATCCCTGAATGAGTTCACTACGTGCAATAAAGGATTTCAATCACAGAATTACAATATTGTGTACTTCCTCAGACTGGAAAGGACTTCAGTAAGTCTTTAGTCCAGCATTCTGGTTAAATCCCTGTGTACTGTTTCCATTTACCTTCTCCAGCTTTATGCTTACAACAAAGGTTGTGAAGAGGACTAACTTCTTGATTTTCCTCGGGACCCATCTGGTGCTGAGCAACCTATAGCTCAGCCCTATTTTGGATTTTCCCTCCCAAACTTTTTGGAGATGGACATGACCTTTCTTCAGCCACCAGGGACCTTGCATGATCTTCAGAACCTTTTGAAAACTACAAAAGTAGCCCAGCAATGACATTAGCCAAAGATACTAGATTTTGACAGCTTAAGGGGTGAGATTCAGCTCCAGATTTAGTCTCCTAAAAGTAGGTATCAGTAGCAGATGTCTATACATAAAGTTAGATATTTATTTTGTATCCTTTCTATTGGCAGGCAGCTGACTTGCTCCTAGGATGCCATTTATTTATTTTGTATCTTTTCTATATGCATTTTGTATCTTTTCTATTGGCAGGCAGCTGACTTGCTCCTAGGATGCCATTGACTGATTCGACTTTTTAGTTACTCCTACCACTTTTGCTAGGGGTGTCCATGGCGAATCCCAAGAGCTGTGAAAATTACATATTTTGTCTGTAGTTTTCTTATTGGGAAAAGAGATTGTAAGACAAGATTAGAGGATAATGAGAAATTAAAGGGAAGAGTTTTTCCCCTCTTTGCAGGGGGTTATCATTCTTGACAAACTCATTAGTCTTGTTGTGAGAGTCAGCACACAGACAAAAACTATGATTTTCTTGGATTCCCAAAAGATATTTGACAAGATTCCTCTCCAGCCATTTTTCAAGAAAGTAACCTGTCATGGGATAAAAGAGGAAGCCATTGCATGGAGGATTGCTTCTTAAAATAAAAAAAAAAAAAAAAAAAAAAAAAAAAAAAGAAAGAAAAGTAAGAGGTAATAGTCTATTTTCCCATTTTCCCAGTCGGTTCCACAGAGATCTAGAGATCTGTGCTGGTGCCTGTGCTATTCATAAACACTCCAGGAAAGAGACAGTGAGGTGATAAAGTCTGTTAAGATCACTGAATATCTACACAGAACAATTCAATGTGTGTATACCTAAAACAATTCCCTTAGGGAAAAAATAATCCAAACTTCACATGCACCTTCATGGCTCTAAGTGAGCAATTAGAAATCAGGAAAGAGATCTTGATTTCATTGTGTAAAAATGTCAGCTTAATGATCAGAAGCAAGACAAAACTAAAAATGCCAGAAATTCTTAAGAAGAATTAAAAGAACAGAGTGGGATGATTTTGGGGTTTTTTTAGAGAAAAAATCCTTGTCCCACTATTCAATTCAAAGGTCCTCACCTTGAAAGATATTTTGACATCTGACTCCCCTATTAAGGAAAGGATATAGTAGTTTTAGAAAAAAAAGGCAGGAAGACAAATGACAGGAATGATTTAGTTTTAGACAATAAGGAACCATTCCCTGTGCAAGGAACCACTAAAGAGTATGATATTATTCAGTCTGCTTAATTGATAAAAGGAGAAAAATGGACAAGGAGATGCAGCAGAGATATACAAAATCCTAAATGACATGGAGATTATGAATGGGGAAATATTTGTCACTGTCTTTCCAAATATAAACATTTGGGAACATCAGATTAAACTGACAGTGGAGCTGTGTGATGCAACTTACTTTGAATTTCAAGAGACACCAAAGGCTTCTGAAAGCAATTTGAAACTCACAGAAATTAATAAGAAACTGCTCCATTATTAAATATGAAAATATACTACTTCAAAAAGTTAATGGTTTGAAAATTTATGGATGTCCTGGAGGCTATTTCAGTAAAAAGCTTTTACTTTTGCTAGGTTTTTCTTCACACATTCACCTATGCATCTATTATTAGCCATCATCTCATATGAGATACTGCATTTCATGGTTTTTGCTTTGATGACTGTCCCAATGCTTCTAACAGCTGGTATATTTTTGAACACAATTTCAACTCTTTGTGAAGTAATAAATTCTGCCATTTGTCTATCTTCTCCTAAGCTGCTTCTGGTTTTATCAGTTCCCTAAAAGAAAACTTTAAACCATTACTACTGACATTTTTAGGTGATTCTATAGAATGTTTCGATTAAAATAGGAAGTCAGTATTTACATACTGACTTGAAAAGATTTATAAGCAGAAAAAAACTCTCCTAAATAACAAGGACCTGTATTTTATCATAGGGATTCAAGAAGCTCTTTGTTATTACTAGTCCTCTTCTAGTACAATCAGAAATTACAGGATTGCAGAAAACAAGTACTTGACAAGATATCTTGGTCCCTATTTGCAGATGTTCAGACAACAGCATACTCTTAAAATGTTTGGATCAATGAGTAACTAGTGCAGCCTCTGACTTTGAGGTCATGGCTCTGAGATTCAGCACAAGTCTAGACACAAGTAGAGCCTACTGAATCATTCAAATAATTTTCTCTTGTTTTCTGTCATGTCTGTTGCCATGAGACACAACACATAGGTAATAAAAAAATACTCTTGTCTTCAACCTAGGCACTCTATACAGAATCCTTATGTTACAGCATCCTCATTGATTCCCAGATTTTGTGGGCTTTGGGTTTTTTCACTTTTCAGGTGATCATCAAAAAGCCTGTGTGACTTAAAGATTAGGGAATTACACTGAATTTTGTGTTGCAGTGTGTATCTTTGACTAAATGCATCTCAGAGTAGACCTCATCATAACAGTCTGTTCATATTCAGAATTGAAATAATATTAGTCTTCTATGATCTCACTTTTTATTTTTTACCACAATCTGTGCTTTCTTTTTGTGTGTTTTCTTCAGTGATGGATTCAACTGTGCTGCTTATGTGCTTTTCTTCTTGAGTTTGCTAAATGAAGAACATGAGATTTCAGTTGATTCCTGCTTCTACTTTGCTACTTTATCTCAATCTTTCATTAATACATTATTGGTAAATCTCCCACGTTTCTATTAGAATGTTTTTGTTTTTTCCTCTGCATTGAAAACCGGTTTGATCTTTCCAGTGTGTTTACCATGCCACCTCTCTATTTTCTCACATGAAATACACCTACTCTCTTTGGCACTCACCTAATATCACAAAATACTCCAAAAAGTACAGTTACTATGAGAATCAGACTGTGACAAAGCTTTCATGAAAACAGAAGACACGGGAAGAGCAGATTAATTTGTATTATATCTTTGGCATGAGACTAACCCTCTGTGAGACTGTGCGCAAGCTGGAGCTAAATTATTTGTATGAATGCAATGTCCTGTGGCGACAAAATTTAAAAACACCAAAGAATGTTAGCACCCTAAATACTTTTGCCATGTAAATGTAGCTTGTGATGAAGACAAAAATCAGTGTAAAAGCAATTCTTGTTTTGAAAGGAATGGTGTTGTATGCTGTTGATTTTTGTCAACCTTCATTCTAATAAATGTCATCTGCTCTCGATTTCTATGCAAACTGCTTTTTTCAATTATAATATATGTCTACAATAATTTGTAAGTTGGAATACCCTTGGAGTTGGCTGTTACACTCATCATACTAAAACCAAGAGTGCTATTCATCCTCACACAGAAGAATAAAATCACAGGCTAAGATAAAAATGAAATTTCTCTTCTTGGTACTATAGTAGTACTATACATTCAAGAAGATTAGTGAAGTAACACCTTTTTAGATTAGTACAAGATTAGTGAAGTAACACTTTTTTAGGAAGCATTCAACTGGAGCTTTTCTGGGTACAAAAAACATAATAAGGATAGTAAAGCAGTTTTTATATTCACAGTAAGTTGGTCATCAAGTAGAAATAGCTGAAGAACTATTTTAATTTGACTGCACTTTCGATTCCCTTGTTCATTATAAAAATAAAAATAAAACAAATTTAGACTTACTAAAAGAAAAATTAAGTCGTCAAAATTTTTGGTTTCCTATTTCTCTTGTGTACAGAGAATATAGTGTTACTAATACAATTAACTTTCCCATATAAGGGTGAAAATGGATACAAAAGGTGAAAGACAGTGAAGGAGCAAACACATTTTTCAACTAACATAGCATGTTGGGCTCTGGAAATTATTCTGAAACCTATAATTCATGTATGACCCCTTGCTGTCTCATTTACAGTGCCACTATAACTTCTAGTAAAATGCCTGCCAGCTTTTTCAAGGGCAAAAGAAATCTATAATTAGAAGTTTTACAAAAGTATATTATTTCCTTCCTTACTGCTAGGGGACAGTCAGAGCAGCAGTATTTCTACTGGAAACCTTTTGATTTGGCAACAGGTTTGTGGGAGTAAACATCTAGTTTATGTGGAAGAAATACTGCTTGAGTCAAAATATAATACAGAATGTATAATTCTCATGGTCTAAGCCACTTCCACTTTTAAGATGGAAATTAAGCACCATGCATCTCAATTCTCCCCTCATCACCTGATCACAGGTGCCACCCTCTGCCTCCTCACTGCCATCCATGATGTCCCAGATATTGTGGCTCAACTTTTGTAGAAGTAGAAAATCTCTAATACTGACAAGCTCAAGGCAACCCAATGACAATTGCATGAAAATCTTTGTGGACTTCAGCAAGCATTTGACTCAATTTTTATTGTGTAGTGTGCTATGTACATCTAGAAACAGTTTTCTTCATGCTCATGTATGTATAGGAATAGAGTCGTGTAACATTCTTGGTGTTGATAGGAAAAGTTATATGCATAAAAGCTTTCTCCAAAGTGAGCTAAAAAACCCAAAAAAACAACTAACCAACCAACCAACCAACAAACCAAAGTCCAACCTACATAGTGCCAGCATATGCCACCAATTTCAATCCTGTCCTTTTTTTTATGCACTTATGATTAGAATTTTGGAGTTGACTACTATCATCAGATATTTTGTTGCAAGCAGAAAGCATTCTTCAATATGAGAGACCAGGGTCATGAATTCTTTAAATCATAAGGTTGATTCACTTTGGTCCTCAAACTTCTTTATTCTTTGCACTTACCTTCGGCAAACCACATGCTCAACAAGCATCATAATTGCCTCTGCAGGTGTACATCTGGCAAAAAACTTTATCTATTGATTGAGGAATCAGTTTTCAGATAATTTTACTATCTTTTTTTAATTGCATGGCACTCTTCAATCCCATTCTTGATGCAACAAATTTAATACAAATTTAATACAAATTTAATACAAATTTCTACTGGTTTTCCATTAAAAATATAAAAATTGTGGAAAAGACATGTTTTTCACCTTATTTGAAACATTTCATAGCAAATATAAATTTTGATTAAGAATTCCAGGTTTCTGGACAAAGGGGATAGAAGTTAGGTAGAAACAACACTGCTGCACTAGAGCACCCTGTAGTTCAATGGCTCTGGTATAGACACAGTGGCCCAGGCTTCAAACCTCTACCCTTTAATGGAGGTGGAATGTGAACTTTTTTCATGTGAGTGACACACCTAGTTAAATTTCATATGAAGGACACTAAAGTGTCCAAGCCTTCCTGTGAAGAGCTGTTTCCTAATTGCTGCAGATGACACTGGTTTAGATGAGGATTTACTGTAGGAAAACATGCAATTATCATATTGCTTTAATAAAGGTCAAAGTAGGAATAATTTTTGTAATAGCTCCCTGGAATAACTCTTAGGAAGTCAGGAGACAGACTCGGGCTAAGTATCAAAGCAAGAAGTAGAGCTAGAGAAGACTTAAAAGTCAACAGGTTTTAAGCATATAATGATGATAAGAAGGGCAGTAATTACCAATTAAAAGCTTTACCATTTGAGTTAGGCTTTCACATACCTTGTCCCTCTGGCATTAATCTTTCTGGAATGATCATTGCAAAGACAATGCAGTTTGCATGAGTACTACAACAGAAAAGTTTGATTTTGAACAAAAAGCTTAATTGCTACAGTTTGATGTCTCTCAAAAGTTTAACTTAAAAACTTCAATAACCCTTCCCTTTGATATACACAGATCTAGAGAAACAGGAGAGAAAACAGTTTTATCAAAGCTGAGTTTTATGCTAAGGAGACAATGGAATTGTACAGCAAAACTTAATCAAAATGTACATATTAATCTGGGAATATAGAACTTGACAGGTCCTGTTAGGGAACTCACTGGTCCTGCTGCATACATTTGCAGGCACTGTATTGCCCGCTGATTTCGTGTAGTAGTCAAACTTGGATCATGTTCAGATTTTGTCTTGTTATGGTTCAATAAATACCAGGCGGCCATTGTAAGTAAAAGGCATTACACTACTTTTCCTCACCTTAATTTTACAAGACATCAGGGATAGATCCTATTTGATTTGTTATGAAGGACACTCATTATGAGAATTTACTATGGAAATCAAGTAAAAGAAACTTGGTATCTGACGTCTCTTGTTACATTGTGAGGTTTAAGGGAGTTTGACTTTCAGAGGACTTAGTGACTCAGTTACTGATCACTGAAAATGTACAACCTCAGGCTGGAAAAACATGCTGTATGTATTATAAAGAGGAAGGAAGTGTGAGAAATAAGTTAATGGAAATCAGCTTTTGCTGGGTATTATATGGATTGATATTGTATTATTATGTTACTAATTAAATATTATAATGTCATTAATGTTATGATAATCATATGTGTTACAAAGTGGTTGATGTTGTTACAATGGCCTAGTTGTGAGGCTGGTTTTCCCAAGGATGGTTTTGTATGTTGTAATGTGAGTTTATGAGTTTGCATCAGACAGATTGTTGTCAGCCAAACCTTTGAGAGACAACCTTAAAAGGAGCAGAACTTCATCCAATGATAATCCTGACAACCACAGTGACAATACTATGTGGGCACTGAAAAGAGTGGCATGGGGTGAGACTATGTAAAATCAAAATAAATATGCATAATGATGATGCAATACCAGGGGTATAAAAGGTGGAGCTACCATTTTGTGCATGAGCATCTGGCATTTGGCCATGCTCCCAGCGCTGCCTCTTTTGCTTTGCGAATTTTTTTTTATTGTTCCCAGTAAAACTTCTATAACTCATTCCCACTTGGAGTCTGGGTTGGGTCATTTATAACGGAAGGAAGGAAGGAAGGAAGGAAGGAAGGAAGGAAGGAAGGAAGGAAGGAAGGAAGGAAGGAAGGAAGGAAGGAAGGAAGGAAGGAAGGAAGGAAGGAAGGAAGGAAGGAAGGAAGGAAGGAAGGAAGGAAGGAAGGAAGGAAGGAAGGAAGGAAGGAAGGGATTGCTGTCAGAAAGAGAATCAGTTCCTTCCAGCTGCATCAAGAGCCCCAGCACTCTTTTGATCTGCCAACAGGTTGTCTAAGACTGCATATAGAAACCTGAATATGTGTCCCAGGGTATGTTTTCTCAACAAAATAAGTGCACTTCTCATCACTGACAAACCCTCAAACTCCTCAATATTTAAAGCCTTATGTATGTGACAAATAAGCCTTAGCACATGTAAATTCTGGTTGACTTACTGAGTCAAATATTGCCAGAGCTACCTGAAGGCTTGTGGAATACCACTGATAGAATTTCTGTTGGAAAGAACAGGGAAAAAATAGACAAAGTTTTTTCAATCTGCACAAATTAGTCTTGAGCATTTCAAGGCTCAGTGAAGTAGAAAAAAAGGTCTTCCTGTTTAAGAAATTTAGATTGTCCATTTAGACAATTACTGCATGGTTTAGATAATCGATAACATGAATCATTATGTAATGAGTTTATGTAATCAATGATACAAAGGATCCACAGAATAATAGATGTGTAGGTAAAGTGAGCAGTGAGCAGCCATTTGTTACTGATCAAATATGTAATGATAGTGATGTGATTTACACAAGTATTTAAGATTTAAAGATCTTATAAAATTAATTCAAAATTCCTTTTCTACTCGTTTTAAATGCTCCTCCAAAGTAAGTCTGGAAAAGCTTGGAAGTATAAAGATATATCCAGTTTTAACTGGAGATTCTGAAGCACAGTCTTAGTATTGAAAAAGGAATGGAATAATAATATAATATCATATCATATCATATCATAATATTAATAATCCTTGGTATAAGTAAGATTTGAACAAGAAAAATTTTTGCCAGTATTGTTGCAAAGTTGTAGAAAAGTTCAAAAAGAGGAACATCATCCAAACCATATGAAGATAAGCAAAAGATGTTATCCAAATTTACGTATCTTACTTCCATCTACAAAGCCCGGAAATCTTACAGAAAATAATCCTGGCTCTTTCTAAGGTTTTTGTTTATTTGTTGGTTTGTTGTATGATGCTTTTTCTTTGTTTTTTTTTGTAGGAAGCTCTCCCAAAACACAACTGAACAAAAATTTTCCCACAAAATAATTTTCCTTAGGATGTTAAACTTCTAAAAGTGGGCAGAATAAAGAATTTAAAAACAGAAACATATTTAATGGTCAGTTTGAACTAAAAAATATGCAGAAATACTGAATTACATTAATGAGTGGTAAAACAATGAATACAGTGACTTTAAGTTTGGAGAGAATACAAAGGAAGGAGTCATGAAAGGCAGTAGTGGTGAAGCAATAAGTTGTCACTTAACAAAACAGGAAAATATTGATAGAATTTGTAGAGAAAAACTCTGTTAATGGATTGAATTTTATCTGAATTTCTATTTTACAGTGGAATGAAATATCCGAAACCAGTGCCATATGATTTATTATATCATGAAACTGTCCCTGTGACTTATTTTTGGACGACATATTATGTGAGTCACTGTAAAGTGGACTAGACAATGATCTGTTTAAAATTACCTGGATTTGATAGAGAGATGATTTAGGTACACACACAAATCTCATTTATCTCTTTTCACTATGATTCAGTGATGGATAAAACAAAGTTGCCAAAATTTTAGGCTTTTCATAAGATGTTAGCACAATGCATTTATTGGTATATATTTTATTAACATATTCTACTCAAGACATACTTGTAGAGATTTCCCATTTTAGTTGAAATGTTGTTTCAGTCCGTCCAACAGACTTGCCATCCTTTTAATTCCAACAATAGCATGCTAATTTTTCAAGCTTTGTTAAGTAATCTTTAACTCCCAATTTGTCCTTGTACCCTATTACCTTTTGAAGAAAGGCTAAGGCTTTTATGTACTCAGGAAAATGAGCACAATTTTTTTAATATCTACTGAGATGTTTTCCCTGGCTGTTTATATGTTTTGCATGAGACATGCTTTCTGAAGATTCTAAGTTTAAATAAATAAATAATGTGGACTAAATTATCCTTCAGTAAGGAAAAAAAATCTAAACTTTAGTTCCCTCTCTATACTGTCCCATTAATTAAAGTATCAGGTAATATCTTTCTGATGTTCTGACACTTTGATTTTGTTTTATGTATTTTGATTTGCCTTTCACAAAAAAACATAAAGCCTAAACCCAAGGCACATCACAAAGTCTCTGCTGTGAGGCATCCAGGAAGGTAATGTCAACCACAGAGGAAGCAAAAACATTTCCAGTTTCAGAGAGAAGTTCAGAGATTATTATGAATCTGTTTAAAAAATCATCTTCTGCTCTGTTAATGAGGATGCTGGGGCTGGAACTGTCAGAAATGGTAGCACTTCTTTCCTTGTTCTTTTATTAACTTATATCCTAAACCAGACATCTTGACAGTTTATTTATTTAAGTATTGCAGGCTTCAGTTTCAATGTGTCTTAGATCTCCCAAAACTGCAGTTTGTATACAAGAGCTGAAATTTGTGCTACTGAATTTGACTTAAAGAACAGCACATTTGAATTCTTCTTCTGATAGCTGATGTTTCAACAGCCGCAAATAGTAAACAAATAAAAGAAAAACATGAATGGAAATTTAAACCTTCTTTCCAGTAAAAATCTGAGTGGTTCACCTTGGATTCATAAGAATGTTATTAGCAGGAAAATAACCCCTGCAGTAGCTTGTCTATGGTAAGACAGAATTTGTGCTAGTCCCAAAGTCTTGGCTTTCTATGTTGCATGCAGTGATGGATTGCACCCACTGATTGTGTTGAACACCACTCTGGCAGCCTCAAATGTCAAGTGTTTTAAGTTGTTCACTGATCTACTGACTTCAGATGCAACAGCAGCTGTAACCAAGTAAGTTATATGGATTTAATATATCTGAGAAATAAATATGAATGAAAATACTGTTGGATGAGTATCTTCTTTCTTCTTTATTAAATACAAAATATTAGATGCTGATATTGCCTGTCAGAAAACTTCAGTGTAAGAACAAACTTCAACATCGGGTGCCACAATTTTTCTTTTTTTTTCTCAGTGATCAGAAATTTATTGTCATTCTTTTTATCCAGGCTCTATTCTCCTCCTGAGAAAATCTCTTTTGTGATAATATTGTGACAAAGCTGAACACATCTCTATAACCATCCAATTGCTATTCTCTTCCAGTAAGGAATATTAGGCAACAGTGTGATTTTTAATTTTTTTTCTGGGTCAAACTCTAGTGACATTTGTGCAGTTAAGTCTCCAGTTAAATCAAGAACCTACTATAGGTTGCACTGGACCCTGAGGGGTTAACAGCTATCAATTCTCCAGGCTGTTTGGGAAAGAAAATGCATCTAGAGACCAGAAAAGCCTGCTAAAGATTTCAGGAGAATTTCTGATACAAACTTCAGGATATGAAATCTTGGAGCCTTGTAAAAGGTATAACGTAAGTGAACAAAATTATTGGATGACAAGGCATGTTGATTCAGAAACATCTTTGAATGATGTTTTTGATATTTCTCTCTTCTGACTAAAAGGAAAATGACAACAGACTTGGCAGAAGAGTTAGTTTGAAACCTTTTCTATATGGTTCATCAAAGTGGCAGACAACAAGAAAAGCTCTTCTCATCTGGCATTTTTCTCTGAAATCAGTAAAGATAAAGTTTGCACACTGACTGACATAATGAAAAACTCAGCAACATTCTCTTAATCTGGCTACACATTCTGTCATGGATGCTGTAACTAAAGTCTGTGCAGAGAAAGAAGCAGATTATATAATGTTTAAATAATTTCTTTCTGGTTTTTTTTTCTCCTTTTATTTTTGTGATGCTATAGATGAAGTTTTAGTGCTAATAGAAGACAAAGCTTTTGTTTAAGCATGTTACCATTGAGAAGCATTCAGATCAACCCATTTCACATTACTTTTATTAATAGCTTCTCTTTAATTCAGGAAGGCATCATTATTTATCTTTGTCAATGACCATGACATACGGCTAGTCTCACAGGCACCAAATGGCTAAGCTAAAGGCTAAAGGTTCAGCTCCAGCAGGAGTAGAAAATCAACATGAGTGATGCAGATGGCTCATTCATGGCACTAATTATCTTTTGTAAAAGAGATCACTGAAGGCAAAATGGAAACGGAGGCAAAAAGAATTTAAATAGAATCTTACATTTGTCTTCTTTTGAGAAGACAAGTGACTTTTTGGTGTGCCTCAGGGCCCATTACAATAGCAGTAGCAAGCAGACAGCTTATAGCACATTCTGATTCTAGGTACCCTTTTCATCACATGTTCCTGTGTCTAGGTCATTTTGGACAGGGTCTTTGACGGTGGTACAGAATAGGAATGAAGCACAAGACTCTCTGTGTCTGCTGAACTGCCATGGGAGGTTAATTACAGCTTATGGCTGTATTGTATTACCTGTGGATTCCCTTTGGCAGCTGCTGTTAAATGAATACAAATGGGTCAAGCTTCAGTAGAACAAGTCACCCACACATTTTGGAATCAGCTATAGAATTTGACAATGGATCCTGGTCACTGAGGTAGAATTTGATACATGGCTCCTAAATCCTATACATTAAAAATTATCTAAAAATATTATTTATGGAATAATTATTTGGTTTATAAAGAGTAGGTTTTACAGCGTTTTTTGGACAAGAGACAGATGTTTCGTCTGTATTGGGTAAACAGTTCCTAGTGACAGTATTATCATATAATCATTGGATATGCCCTGTGCTGCAAAAGATACCAATCCTAGTGTTTTATAATTGGAATGGATCTGAGCTTTATATCTCTGCAGGATGCAAAGTATGGTCTCATTTCTGTGAAATTTTGTACTAATTGGGGCTTAAAATGGTGCTTTTCTTGATGACCATTTGCAAAGTGATTTACTTCACATGGAAAATCTCCATTTTTCGTTTTAGACTTACTATAACCTACTGAGAAGTTGTCCCCACATACATCATATATTTTACTAAAATGTTACCAGCAATGAAATCTGAATGGAATAATTTGAACAAAGTATCACTATTAGAAGAAGTATAACTGAATTACTGGATTCATTTGCTTAAGCAGGGCTAATTAGAATGGACAAATCACTGCTCTAAAATGACTATACTCCTCAAGCTAATATCTCTGCAGAGACCTGGTATCTCACTCAAAGACTGCTTGGGAATCTCTAATATTGGTGGATTGCATTATGTCCAAAAAAAATTCTAACAGCTCTAAAGGTGATAATGAGCCATACTCTCGTTCATACTGCTGTTCCTTAAGTACCAACCGAGCTGCAAAAAAAGGTCATAAAATCTACATCTTCGAATAAAAAGGTTTCAAGGAGTAAAATCAGGACCTGATTGACAATTATACTTAATCATAATCTTTCTCCCTCACACTATTTTGTACCACTGCAGCTGTCTGAGAAAAATCTACTCTAAATGGAACTAATCCTGAGCAATGAAGATACAACCCAATTGTAGTGGCTTGACCCTGGCTGGATGCCTGGCACCCACCAAAGCCTCTCTATCACTCCCCTCTGCAGCTGGACAGGGGAGAGAAAACATAGTGAAGGATTCATGAGCTGAGATAAGAACTGAGAGAGATCACTGACTTAATACTGTCATGGGGAAAAGAGGCTCAAATTAGAGATACTAATTGGATTTATTACTAACAAAATCAGAGCAAGATAATGAGAAATAAAAATAGACCTCACAACCACCTTCTCCCCTCTTCTCCTGGCCAGCTCTATCTCCTCACTTCCAGCAGTGCAATGAGGTGGGGAAAGGGAGTTAAAATTAGTTCATAACATGTTGTTTCTGCTGCTGCTGCTTAGAGAGAGGAGTCCTTCCCCTACTCCAGCATGGGGTTCCTTCAGGGAGACAATCCTCCATGAACTTTTCCAACATGAGTCCATCCCACGTCAACAGGTGTCCAGGAAATGCTGCAATGTGGGTCACTTTTTATGGGATGCATTCTTTCAAGGACAGGCTACTCCAGCGTGGCTTCCCATCAGATCACAAGTCCTACCAGGAAACCTGCTTCAGCACTGGTCTCCACAGGTCTGAAGGTCCCTGCCAGGACTCTGCTCCAGCAGGGGCCTCCCATGGGCTCACAGCCTCCTTTCAGGCATCCACCTGCTCCAGTGTGTGGCCCAGCTCCTCCAGGGGCTGCAGGTGGACCTCTGCATCCATGTGGACCCCCATGGGCTGCAGGGACCTGCACCACGGACGGCAGGGGAATCTCTGCTCTGGCACCTGGAACAGCGCCTGCCCTCCTTCTCCACTGACCTTGATGTCTGCAGAGCTGTTCATGTCAGATATTCTCACCCTGTTCTTCTCTGGCCGCTACCATATCTGTGCAATAACTTTTTCTCTTTTTCTTCTTAAATCTGTTATCACAGAGTGCTACCATAATAACTAATTGGCCCAGCCCTGGCCAGTGGCACATCTGTCTTGGAGCCCCCTGGTGTTTTCTCTGCTGGACAGGGAGGAAGCTTCTGACAGCTTCTCACAGAAGCCACGTTTGTAGCCCTCCCCTACCAAAGCTCGGCAATGAAAACGCAATACGCCAATTCATGCCTCTTAGTCTGAAAACTTACTGCCTTGTCAGAAATACCCACACAGCCTCTAATGGCTTCTGCTGGCATTGGGGTCCCAGATCACTCAAAATGTCAAGAGATGCAAAAGTGAAACACAGTTTTATTTGCATTTGTCAATAGTAGAAGGATGTGATGGGGTCCCTGGAAACTCATGTAAATACTTATATTGTGTAAAAAATGATGAAAGTGGAGACATCTCCCTTTAATTATGTTATATTCTTTTATTATTTTCTTTTGTTTAAAGCAGAAAGCAGTTTAGACAGAAAACATATGGTTTCTTTTACTACCTGAAGAAATACACCATCTGGAAATCTCTCAGAGTGGGTTCTGAGAAACTACCTTACATTCATAATTTTGGCAATAAACCCATTTCATTTCCTTTAGTGAATAACCAGCAGTAACGTGAGTGTCTTCCAGTTAAAGTTCCAATTAAGTCTTAATATGGGTTTGCTATTTAGGCAGTTAACAAGTAACATTGCTAAGTAACCATTGTTAATAAGTTCTCCTGTGCACTGTGCCATATTTTTGTTTACCTCCTTGTTCAATATTCTCAAACTGTTAAAATTTCATGCCCCTAAGCTTTACAGATTTTAAATAACAGATATATGAAATAGTAATCAGTTCAAGATTAGAATTTGCATTTAGATGTTCATATGTAGGTCTCTTAGTGTGCAATGAATATCTAAGCTCTTATTTCAGTTACTGTTAAGATGATCAATGTAATCAATAGAACCTAGATAATGACTTGAACATAAACTGAAATTCTAGAACTAAAAATTCTACTTAAAGAAAAGGAAAAATTACTATGAGGATAGTCAAACACTGCAGCAGGTAGGTTGTGGAGTCTCCATCTAAAAGTTCAAAGTCCAGCTGGTTATGGACCTAAACACCCTGTACTATGTGACCTACATCAGCACAGGTTGGACTAGACAATTTCCAGAGGTCCCTCAGCTCTTCTGAAATTTTTTGATTTTATAATTAGCCTTGTCAGAAAGCATCACTCTCTTCTCTCCTTGTTTTTGAATTCACAGTGGGAGAAAGAAGGGAGTACTGGAGGAATGAATCAGGAGCCTTATGTTACAGGGATTTACATAGGGTTTTGGTGGTTTTGTTCCTCTGCTGGTATCACTTTGTGCAGTTATTTTTCAAACACCATATTTCCAAGAGTGGGCCTAATATAGTCACATAAGGACCTTACACTCCAGTCCCATCCTATCATGTCACCATCTGTACACTTGTCATGACACCATCACACAGCTCAGGGAGTAGTTGTTTACTCTGCTACACTGTTGAACATGACCATGCTTCAGACACTGACTGCCTCTATGCCATGAAATATGCATGCTTACACTTGAGGGACACCTGGAAAAAACAGGACTGTGGAGATGGGTGTAAGTTACATGAATTAATATAGTGCACATACCATATATAGTACAGTTCTGCTCTGAAATAAATGAGAAATACTTCTGGCAGTTGGCACCACAATGGCTTCAGACAACCCTTTACTAAAGATAGGACCAAAGGGTAGAAAGCCAGAAGAGTTTTTTTTAGAAAGGAGGTAAAAATCCAGTGAAAGTTGGAATCAAGGCAACTATAAATAAAGAGGTGAAAGTGTCTATGAGGAAAACGTGAAAATATCTCACAACCTGTAAGGAATTGAAATACCCCTAATCTATCTATTTGAGGTGTTTTTGGTTCATACTTCCTTTTTATCTCTTTTTCATGCTTGTTTACTTTGTTATACATGGAATTGTTTTTGATGGGTAAAAGGGTTTCACTTGTGGTAATCTATAGTTTTGATCCGCATCAAGAGACAGCTCTGTACTGAACACTCCCAGCTTCTAATACTGCCTACTAAAATAATTTTTTTTATGAAAAAAAAATAGACATAATTTAAGAATCTCTAACTGACATTTCACAGGGAAATGTCTACCAGCTTCTGAAAAAGCTGTGAAAGTGTAGAGCATGCAATTAATCTGCCTCTTTCACTGTTGTATTCTGCAGTAGCAAGTGAACAAAAGCAGTTCTCTTATTACCATCTTGAACACTGCCAGTGTTAATATCTCAGAAGAGGAGAAAGGTGTGTTCTTTTCAGGTCTAATTTTGAGATCCTAACAGGTTGAAGTTGGTTCAGAGGATTGCATTGCTTGCTTGTTTCTTAAAGGAAAGAAGTCTGAAGTTAAGTCTTTAAAATAGATCTCTGAACTCCCAATCTTTTGCTAAAAGGGTAGGAGGGGAAAAAAAGGTATGTTGCAGAGTACATGTCAGAATTTTAGGTCAGAGTAGTATAGTATTTTTGAAAGAAATCTCCTGATGGTATTAATTTATAAATTTATATCTTCAAGTAATCTTTGAGCTAATAAGTTAGACTTATCTATAATAAGACTAACTTAGAAGAATCACTCTGGAATTGCATCTACATCAAACAATTACCAGGCATTTAGTGCACTGTGCTAGAGAGGAGCTAGTTTGAAATAAAATCTAATCAATACTGACTTCTCAGAGAACTTTGGAACAGTTCTGACTGCTCTACACTACTCACTAGTGTAGATATTACCCGTTCTAGAAAAGGGGCACTTATATGTGGCACAGTCCCATTTCTACCTACACAATGTTCTGCCACATGCAGTTATATTAGTGACAGCTGGAGTACCACTTGACAGTTGTGGTGAGATTTTGTGGGATTTTGCTGGGTTTTTCTGGGGAAAAAAGAACATCTACCAGTAAGATTCTGCAAAGGCTGAACAAAAATATATTTAGGAAAGAAAGTTGCAAAATATGACGAGACAAGCTTTTAAGTTATGTGTCATAAAAACCTAGATATGATTAATCAGAACAGATTGTCATTAGTATAAAATTCCCATTACTTTCAAAATAAAAAGGACTGAGAAATTAATGATTTTGTGAAGCTTTGTGGTGGATGCAGTCCCCTAACCCAGCCAGCAGTTCTGTGGTTCGGGTTTCAAACTTGGTATAGGTCTGAGTCATAGCTGGGCCAGGGAAAACATGCAATCAGCACCCACTGGGTCACACTGCTCCAGGAAATATCCAAAGGAGAAATGTGACCCAGTGGGCATTGATGTGGGAATGGGAACACCAACCATACAATTTTTTCAAGATTTATTTATCAAGAAACACAGAAACTTGTGGGTACCAGGAGTATCATGCTCACCTTCCCAGTGTGTGCAATTTGACTGTGAACCAACCACTTTATTCCATCAATATGACAAAATGAGCCTTCTTTGAGCCCTTCCTGCTAGGCAATGTGGCTGATTTGGTAATGATCTTCTCTTGAGGTGGGACACTTCTCAAACTTGCTTCTCAAGGCAGGAAGACCTTCTATTAATGACAGTCTTCTTTGGATGAGTCTAATTTGTGTTCTCTCAAAATTGCATCTGGACTGCATACCAAGTGACTCTTCCCTTGAGCGCAGATGCCTCTCAAGTTTTGAGATTCCTTACTTGAAAATCCTTACTAGGAAATCCTCCTTTACCCAGGACAGGCAGACCTCTTAATCACAGTAGGTCCTTGATAAGTAACTGGTAGAATGCTGAATTAAATCCACATATTAAATCCACATACGTGATTCTGTTAGGTGTAAGGTGTTGTTCAAGTCTGAGATAAAGATTGGACCCAAGCTCCATCAGGAGCTTTGAAAGCAAGAGGGCCCACCCTGAACCTCATCACTCAGTCAGAGGTTTCCTCTTATCCTTTTGCATCTCTGACCTCTCGTTCCATGGAATATCATTCTAGCTTTATATCTATTTTTTTTTCCTTTGAATATTTCTTCCATGCAGTTGCACTGTAAGAAACTAACAAATTGTTAATGAAAGGCTGGACATGACCCAGCCATGGGCACTCCCAGCCCAGAAAGCCACACGTGTCCTGGGCTGCCTCCAAAGCAGCGTGGGCAGAAGGGCCAGGGAGGGGATTCTGCCCCTCTGCTCTGCTCTGCTGAGACCCAATCTGGAATTCTGTGTCCAGCTCTGGGGTCCCCAACATAAGGACAAAGCCCTGGTGGAGAGAGATAAAGGCAAGGCCACAAAGAAAATCAGAGGTCTGGAGCACCTCTCCAGTGAAGACAAGCCTAGAGAGTTGGGGTTGTTAACCTGGAGAAAACAAGGTTCTGGGGAGACCTCAGAGCACCTTCCCACATCTCTGATTTTTTTTGAGATTTGCTATTCTGATGTTTATTGAGGTAAGGAGAGAAGGAAAGAGGAAAAGAGGAAATGAAGGTTATTTCCAGGGTTTAATTTGCCTAGTTACAATGCCCATCTAGTGGATATCATTATCCCTCTTTTTTTCTTTTTTTTTTCGTTTTTTTTTTTTTTTTTATTATATAATGGTCTGTTATTTGAGATGTTCTTGGATTTTATGTCTGTGGAAAGACCAAAACAAAATTTCTGAGCAATTATTTGTTTATTGAGAAGTCTAATTTCCTTTCTGTTGCAGCCATTCAGACCTTGGGGTTTTTTTTGAAAACCAACACAAATTGGATGATATAATTATTAATATACAATAATGCGTGCATTTAAATTCTGAAACTCTTGAAAGGCTAAACAAGTTTAAATCTGTTACTGAGAGTCTTTTCCAGATGAACATGATTGCTTTCCAGGAGAATTTATTTTTAAAAATAAATAAATATATAAATAAATCAATTTAAAAATTCATTTTCTCCACACTATTTTCTGAAATTTGGCCAAAATTTGGACTGAAACATCAGGAGGTCACATCATTCTGCCCATAGGCATTTTTTCTCTTAGCTATGGTATAACACAGCAGCTGAGATACAACTAGTTATCCACAAAAAAATCAATCCTTTTCAGAGCCATTTTTTCTTAAACACAATTGAAAATGTTTGTTATTTATATATTCTGTTTACACAGGTTTGGCTTTGTAGTTAGCTGTCTTAAAATAGCCAATATAGACAAAAAACTTTTATACCTATAAAAACTTATACCTATACATATACTTTTTAAGCACTTTTTCTCACAATACACACCTGGAAATTTTGGGCATAATTTTTTTACCTTTTCTCTTACTCAATTTTAAGGGCTATTGTCTTAGAAAATATTAATAATGTACCAAAATAAAAACTATGATGTGAGGGAGGAAGGCAGCTGAAAAGGACAAGGTGATAAAAAAAGAAAAACATAAGGCTAACATTAACTTGATACTGGTATCAAAAAAAAGGGACAAGAAGGTTTGCCCTCATGATAAGCTGTCATCCGCTCAAAAGTGGGAGTATGCGAAACAGAACTGCTATTAATGAAATCATAAATGCAAAAGCCATTTATAAAAAAACACCAGTGTCAGTTAAAAAATTAAAAACATTTACACCAAGAATAATTCTACAGAAAAAATGGAAAAAACCCCAATGTAACAACTGTTTCTGTAAAAATAAGTGGACTAAATGACAGGAAGATAAATGTAAAAAAGACTATAAGAAGAAAAGGTCTATGAAAACACAAATCTAAAAATAAAACAACATGTACAACTATAATAATATTGATAAGATGCAAAAATTCTATTACCTATCTTTATATTTTGTGAGCTGGTGCTTCAGCTGAGCATGGCACTGTCAGAAGAGATGCAAACACTCCTCAACAAGACAATTGGTGTGATTGTTTTGGGGATAAATTGCAAAAATTATTCTTAAACACATTTTGATATGAAGACAGATGATATCTGAAGAGGAGTGGTTCTCATTTGGGGTTTGGGACAATTGCACCCTCTTGGCCAAAAGCTATTCCAGTCACAAGACCCGATCCTAACCATTTGTAAGACTTCTGTACCTGTAAGGGAATCAAATTATGTGTTGACACCTGATAATATATGATCCATATTTTATGTATAGCTTTTTAAAATATGGAGAAATATGTATGAGACAGGTTTTTAACCAAGGTGGAGTTTAGGCCTGATGGAGGTAGAACTAATTTTATATTATTCATTAAGTTATGTATTATATTTTACATAATAACTGTTTTGTTCTTGCTGACAGAAAGCTTTAAAAGAATAAATCTAGACATGGGAATCCATCTGGAGAATTAAGTGTTACATTTGGGCTGAATTTGAATTTCATCTTCCTTTCATTAACACATCTCTCTTCAATGCATAAGACCAAAAGCCAGGACAGAATCTTCTCTGAAATACAACTTTTCCTGTTGTGATACTTGCATTAAGCTTTCCTTGAAGATTTGTAAAGAGGCCACCACACTTCTGCAAAAATAAATTCCTGTTCCTGAATTACAGTACTGCAATACTGCAAACCGTGTAAAAGGGGTTTAGACAAATGTTTGATTTAGAAAAATCAAACATGAAACCCCATGACGTTCCCCAAGGTTTGTTAGACAACAGTGCCTGAGACATGCCTTCCCAAGTGTTACTTTGTGTAATTTTATCTCCTGGTAAAGCATCAACAACATGTAGATTATTAGCAGATTAATTGTATCCTCTTTTCCCCACCTATAATAATATATGTGCCTTTGAGAATTCTCCTTCCCTGATCTGAGTATGGTGAAAACTTAGATATAAGAGTTTCTGTCTATTCCCTGCATTTTGCCCATATCAGTAAAGTCTAAGGTCACAGCGCAGTGATCAATGTTGAATTAAGGGTAACTACCAGCAATTTTAAGAGACAAAAATTTAAGAATGGATCCCAAAGTTCTTAAGGACTGGATGAATTGAGTAGGGTGAATAGACAAAAGTACTAATTTAAAGTATGAAATGGTACATGGAAAAAGCTCAAAGAAAACGTTTTCAAGGGGAAGTAATATAGTTTATATTGAAGTTTGATTATTCATTCTGGTTTCTTAACTACATGTTAATGTAATAAAATTAAATAAATAAAATACACTATAAAAGTCCTAAAACAATCCATCCATAATGCACTGTATGTGTTGATAGCCTTTGAATAAGACTGCTGAAGAGAGATATGGTGGGAAAGTTTCCATCCAGTTTTACTTGGAGCACTTCTACTTATTTTCTGTAAATGAACCAGGAAAAGAGAAAATTATTCAAATATATATTCTGACAACAGTATCCAGAGAATTTTAAGTATGTTCTTTCAGTATAATAATGCACAGAATATAATATTCTAACGTCAATACCTCAAAAATCCTACTGTAAATATTGCCAATATTAGAGAGGGTGTAGGGATATATTGACATATGAAAAAAGCAGATGAAATTTGAATTTCCAAATAAGGTAAAAAACAGTAAATGATACATGAATATTCATAAATATGAAAATCTGTACACTAAAATACCATTTGTTCTAGACATTCAGTGAATTATTTTGAATAACAAAAAAAATAATTCATGGAAGCCATGATGTATCTGCTAGCAATTCACATGACCAAAACAGCAAGTAAATTCCATCAGTGATTCACAATAAATGTATTCATTGTGCTATTTATTAGCCTGTGGAACTCTGCAGGTACATAATGTGGCTGTGAATAAATATGCATGTGTTTGTGTAACTGTTTATTCTGCTTTTGTCTTCTACTTGACTTTTACCAAATTAAACCATTAGCCAGTGAACTTTTTCCTGTCTGTGCAGAATTTATGCTTCTGCTTGAGTTGCTGTCTTTTTCTCTAGCTGTTTTTGGACAGCATCACATGTCCATCATTGTACACCTTAGTCCTGTTTGATTCCCTCAACTTCATGGTTTTTCATATAGCTTTCATACAAGTAGTGTATAGGAAAATTAGGATTCTACTTGTGCCAGAAATTGTTTACTCTCTGAGGAGATGATGTCTAGGAAATGTTAGGTCCTGTCAAGGTCTACTAGGCACAGAGAAAGTATTCAATGCATAGAGGTGTTTTTACAGTTTGTCCAGCAAAGCTGCCTCATCATCTTGGCTTTTTTTTAACTTGAGCACAACATAGGAAAAATCTCTGGGTAGAGATGTGAACAAGAAATATTACTAAGTAGTAGAAGAAGAAATTTTAGATACCCTTTATATCTAATAATAATTGGCTATAAATGTCAATGAAACTGTTACAGCCTGCTCAAGAGAATCTTCATAAAACTGCTAATTCCTTCTTGCTGTCTGGGGTCTGAATGATCTTAGCAGCCTCCTAGGGGAACCTGGTATTTCTAGTATGCCTTTTTTTTGAAGGAAAAGTTCCATAGCAGCTCTGCAACATTAAAGTGACCAACACCCTGTGAATTGCCTTGAAGTTAGGTGACAATAAGTGAACTAAAAGCAGACACATTCAGCATTTCTTTGTAAGACTATTACAGTGTTTCTGCTTTTGACTTTAGCATCTTCCTCAGTCCCCAGCTGATTATTGGAAATGCAGATTTTCTATATCACTAGCAGAAGTGCAACTGCAAAAATAGTTTCCCCCTTCCTGAGATCTTGAAAATCCACATTTTGTAGCAACACCCTTTTCCTTTATCATAATGAAGCTCTCATTTCCACTAACTAAGCCTTTATTTAACTTGCTCTCTCTACTATTCTATGTTTTTCTTTGGTACTTGATCCATTTAGAATGCATGGAGAATGTTTCACATGGACATGGTCATGGGCTTGCTATCCACCCTGCTAGCAGAAAATCAGGAGCCTATATCCACATGCAGTATGACACAGAGCACAGTCTCACTGAGAGATGGGGTTGATTGGCTTCAGCTTGGCAGCCACACAGATTTGAGTTTCAGACTAAATTTGGATAATCTTGGACTGTCAGCTTCAAGGATAAGCAGAATGCCCTCAATCTACCTTCATCTTTAAAACACAAAAAAACCTCTCCATAATATTCAGTGTTGTCTGCCTAAAATTAGGTCTTCTCAGCAATTTTAGATTACTTAATAAGCATGATACTTTTATACCAGGACAAATTAATTAATATTCTGCTCTGACTTTTCCACCATAAACCTGGTGTGCTTTATAAAGCAGAGAATTCTATATCTGAGAAGGAAATGAGGTATTAGACTGCTGCCTTCTCCTTGAGGATGGCGACTTTGCATTGTTTTGTAATAGTAGAATAAGTCTGAAGTTGATGAATTAGTGGAAGAGACCATGTGGTCTAAAAGTCAGAAGTGAACTATAAATGGATTTGCTATGTCATTTTTTTGCATCCATATACAAAGAGCAACATATTACATAGAACATCTATATCTTAATCTTAGCAATACAAAAAATAAGACAAAGAAAACATCGACACAGATGTGATTCATCAAATGCCACACCATGTTCCAAGCCTGTCCACTATCGCTTCTACCCAGAGCAATAACAAAGCACTTGCCATCAGAAAAGTGTCAGTTTTATTTATATTGATCCCAAAATTACCTTTTGTGCTGTTTGCTCTTCAAACGGAGTATATGTGTCAGTCAGGAAAAGGAAAACAAACCCTCACAGAACTGGCATATTTCCAATATTGCATGTGAAACGTGGGAGTGAGAGACAAAGACAGTAGTAGGATACATCTAAAAGCAAGAAAAATACACAGTGGCATAAATCTTTCCACAAAGCCTCTACGAAGTTGTTAATGTCCTCAGTGGAATTCCTGCTCTGGTTTATGACATTTGCAGATGTTATGACTAGGCCAGAAATGTGTCCTCCAAAGGTATATCAAGAATGCAGGAAACAGTGTTAGCGTTTTAGAGAGCAGTATTCCTGCACCACAAATCAGAAATAACCCACTGTCCCCTCTGGGTGCCATGGCATGGAGTGCTACAGGTGATGTTGTCAGGGATTTTTTTTTTCCTCAGAGAAAATCTCCAAAGATGAACCTCCCTGATGCTGTGGCCTGTAAAGGTTCCATTGAAAATTCTATAACACAAGTGAGTTGGCTCCAGATTCTCTAGAATATTTACTTCCAGCCATCAACACATTTCTCGTAGGTTCCAGGTGGGTATATTTATCTTAGCTTCTGCTCCAGTCTTGCAAAGAAGTATCTTCTGAGGAGTGGCATGATTTCACCTGATTTGGAAACAAATGAAACAGATACCATGCATCCAATTCAGTTTATCTTATGTGAATATTTTATAATATTTTATTTCATATGTCCCATTGAAATGTAATCATTTAATTGGACATTAAATTTTGTATGCACTGAAGTCGATATAAACTTTCAAGATTAAAAAATTAATCACAGAAACTAAAATTATTGTTAATAATTTTTTGAAGATCTAGCACTTAACTGTGGTGCAAAAGACGATGACAAGAACAGGACAATGAGCAGAATTGAAAAACAAAGGAAAACTTTATAATTCTATAAATTTATGCAAATCACTGGTGCATTCACATTTTGAAAACCGCATGGTGCTCCTGTTATATGAAAAGAAACATAGTGTCACTGATAGGCTGAAAGACATGTAAAACATGTCTACAAAAACACTAAACTGATTGAGACACTTCAAATCAGACAAAAGATGACTGAGATATAACAGAGATCTGTAAAAACATAAGTAATATGGAATGGGTAATTGTATTTTGGTTTTGATGACATGGAAATGAGAGAACATCAAATGAATTTGTAAAAGAAAATTTTCTCAAATACACAAAGGAAATACCTTTGTCATTCAATACTTAAATGGATTGTTGAACCTGTGGCTACAGCATGTTTTGGTTGCCAAGAGTCTAAGTGGCTTCAAAAGTTGATTAGGCAAGGTAATGGAGGAAAACTCCACTAAGGACTGCTAAACATGGGGGTCTGATTACAGCCTCTGGCTTTAGTTCAGGAGGTCCATGAACCAGAGAGAGCCAGAAGCTGCAAGAACAGAAGCAAGGAAATTACCACTCTGTGCATATCCTGCTCTTGATATTAATTCCCTGAACATCTGCTGCTGAAAACCACTGAAGGTGAGCTTCTGGTATGACTCAGTGCAGTTGATCTCAGAGGGCAGTGGGTGGTGAAGGCAGAGAGAGCAGGTGTGGGTTTTCAGGCCTTTGCAGATTTTTTAGTGGCATTTACCGTGCAGAATTAAAAACTAAATAAAAAAACCAACCCTGATAAAATACAGCATGCTGACCCAAATCCTTCTTAATTCAAACTATTTAAAAAGCAGTTGTGTGACAGCTCTATTTTGTTCTAAGCAGGGAAACTTCAAAGAAAAGTGACAAAAGTCATATCAGAATGGAGATTACCTGTAATTCCTTCAAAGAAAGGAAGGAATGGAGCTGGTTCTCTTATTCCTGGGATAAAGTCTCTAAGCAGGAGGGAGCAACAGTGGTACAAGTGTCACGTATGGTGTGAGCAAGGCTTGCTACAAGAAGTGTGGAATGAATAACACTGACAGATTCACAGCCACCTCACAGACCCCAGGGGGACAACGGAAGAAGAACCCAGGCCTGTTCAGATGCCAAATTTCACTTTCCTGGAAAATGTCACTGTTGACAGCAGTCCTTCACATGCTTGAAGTGCCTCCAAGGTTATGCATTCGTGTGAATAGAACTACATTTTTGAGTGTGCAGGTGAAGAATGTACAGCTTAAATAAAGCCACCAGATGAATGTAGGACAGAAGCTGGGTGACAGCAATGCCTTACCCCACTCCCTCAGTTTTCTCCCCCAAACACCACCTGAAAGTTGTCTGAAATCAGATGCCTTAATTTTGAGCTCGGAGGCTTTAATTAGAAGTTTGATGTTGCTGCTGTCTTTGCAAAAGCAGCCTCAAGTCATTATTGCAATAATGCCCCTCCTACTAACCCAGCAAAATAGTTGCTTAGTATTATAGAACAAACAAAAGGAACTGAAAAGCATTGCACTTCATGCTTAAGATATATTCAAGAATTATTACAAATTTCCTGACCTTTCAAGCTGTAGTCTTTTTGTATCCAGAGTGGAAGCTGTTTTTGTATCACTACAAACATAGACTAGGGCAGTGGCTCTCTATCTCTAGTGTATCAGGATGACACTTTGAAGATTTGATTTCTGCCCATCAGGTCATATCCCCATGTAGTGGATAATATTACTTGACATTCTATAAACTCGTCTTTAAACCTTCACATCCTACAACAGAGAAGTTCCAACTGCACCATCACTATTCATTTGGTCTTTGGCAGCTGCTTCTTGAAAACTAAGGCACATAAACAAGTAATATCCTCCAAAGATCTTCCTTAACTGGCCAAGAAATATGGGTCCTGAGAGAAAATATCTCAGCCTGACAAATCAGACACTGTGAAATGTCACAGCATTAGCGCTATAGTCCATGATAATAGCTTTGTTACAGATAATGATTACCTTTCTTGGAAGCTTGCCAGCACGCCTGTGTAACAGGGATTCAAGCCTACCATACATGTATCTTTGTTAAATAGGTGGAGATTCACTGCAATAATTTAAACCAGGTGTGAATTAAGACATTTTACTTCAGTGTAGTTGCTCCTAACCTACATAAGAATTAAAAAAAAAAAAAAGGTAGCTCACAATCTAAGTTATGGATTCATAATTCTAAATAAATTAAACAGATCCACAGACGTTATAAATTTATGTGTGTCATAAAATTTATGTGAGTTACAACTGATAACAGCTGTCTAGAATTATAGATATTTTTTACATTTCCAAACATCTAATATATAGATGAGATACAGAAAAACTAAGTATAGATATATGATTTCTCTCTTAAATAAGGTAATTTTCTCACATAGCATGTTCCCAAATGGTTATATATGTCTAGAATTCAACTATAATATTTACATTATATACATTTAAGATAACTATATAAAAAGAAAATTATATTTCTTAGATTTTCTGGCAATCCAGTGTATGCTTTGTCTGATTTTAAATTTCTACCAATCAAAGACACTAGAGTTTTATCTCTGTCCTACAGAGACAAGAAATTTGCTGTGGGAGCTGCATTGATACTCTGAGCTTCTTCATGTCACCACTCAAATATATCAAATGCAATGACCTTTTCACAAGACAAGAGTTTTCTGTCTGCAGACCAACCCTCTTAAAACAGCAAATGGTCTTCCGTATTATAGAAATGTGTTGTAGGATTAGGTGGACCAGCTTCTATTCCCCAATTCTTTTTTTTTTTTTTTTTGATATCTAATCATCCTTCTGCTGCATACTTCTAAAAAATTTCACTTGAGAATTTCTAGGTGTGTACATATTAGCTGCTGGAATACAGTTAAACATGGAACTAAAACATGACATAGTAAATATAGTTTTATGACTGGAGTTGGCTGATGAGAGAGAGGAAGTGTGCCCAGACCCTCCTTCTCTCCAGAGGAAACACCCCAGCTCCCTCAGCTGTTCCTCTTAAGACTTGTGCTCCAGACCCTTCACCAGCTTTGATGGTTTTTTTTTTTTGAAGATGCTCCAGACCCTCAATGTTTTTCTTATAGTGAAAAGCCCAAAAGTGAAGATGTGGAGTGCCCATCCCGGGAGGTATTAAAAGGTAGGCTCTTCAGAATATGGCTTAGTAGTGGATTTGGCAGTGCTGAACTCCATGACCTCAAAGGTCTTTTCCAACCTTAATGGCTCTGTGATGCTATGTATATATGCAAACCATTCCCAATGAAAGTTTTATGGCAACAGAAACAGCAGAATAAAAATATTCTGGAAGCATATGTGTATATATGTACATATATATATATATATATATATGCATGTGTGGGTGTACATATTTTCTGCATCTGGTATTACACACACAAACCTTGGAGACAAAAACACTGAGACACAGGCCCAATCTGAAATGCCCTTTCTTATGCCTTTAGGATATTCTGAAGATTTGATTTGCAAGGATATAAAAAACTAAATAACAATATGTCACAGTGTTATAATGTAGAAGTTGAAACACTGATTTAGCTGAAATGTTTCCACATCAATGTAAATGTGAAAGTGAGAATGGAATTTGTACAACAAAGCAAATTTCTTTTACTGGTCATGCTGCATATGAAAGGGAGTTTTTATTGAATGCATGTACTTATCTCATGAAAAGACAGCAAGTAATCTCAAATACAAATGGAAATGTGACTATGAATAGACAATTTACACATACAGAGACAGTTTGAAGATAATAAAAGAGAGTTCTTGACCATTGAAAAGAAGATTTTCAGTAGCTTACTACTTGCTCTGCAAGTATATGATGAACAATACCTGCAGTTCCTGGTCCCTAGATATCCAAACTCAAGCCCATTGCAGAATATAGTTTCCTGCATACTGCTATTACCCAGGGTTCCTTTTACTGGAAAAGAAATAATGGATGCAGAATATGAACGTGACAATATCTACATGCTGGTTCTGTCTGGGATAGAGTTCATTTTCTTCACAGTCACTAATGTGGGGCTAAATTTTGGATCTCTGCTGGAGGCAGCGTTGCTAATTCAGGGATGTTTTGGTGGCTGCTGAGCAGGGCTTGCACAGCATCAAGGTCTTTTCTGCTCCTCACCCCACGCCACCATTGAGGAGGCTGGGGGAGCACAAGGAGTGGGGATGAGATACAGCCAGGACAGCTGTGGGGGTTAAAGGGGTATTGCATACCACGGGTCAACATGGTTAGCAATAAAATGATATGGGAGGTGGAGGGAGACACTGCATGGGGACTGGCTGGGCATTAGTCAGTGGGGAGAAATTTGCATCGCTTGTTTTCCTTGGGGTTTATTTTTCTTCTTTATTGTCTTCTCATCACCTCAACTTCAGAAATACCATTGCTGTAGTGTCTCTCTTAAATTATTCTGTCCTATGGTTTAATCTTTGACATAGAGGACAGGTCACAGTTTCATTAGATCAGTTGCCTTAATAAGCTGGATTTGAGATATCCAGCTACAGGCTATACTGGAGATGGAAAATAGAACAATTTCATATTTTTTTCCTTTTTTTAAGAAAGAAAAAGGAAGACATATTTCTTTTGAGGATTTTATATGCTTATTTGGCTTTCCTAATGTGTCCTTCAAAATACTATTTTTAATGCATTTGTTGAATTAATACTCTGATTTCCATAGTTTATGCAATAAAGGCTTATTTATATCAGTTAACTATGCAAAACATTTCATGCAAAATATCCTAATTAAAAGCTGCTATATTATTTCTTGATCCCAGTGGGATATTCTAGTTGGAAGTAGGTATCCTAAAGACTGTGATTGCAAATTATCTTATCTGTTCATTATAGGTGAACAATTAAATGGATCCTAAAAGACATAAGAGAACTTTTCTCAGATATCTTAGAGTGTGCTGCTAATATTTCCAATCTAGTACAGATGTAGTGGGCAGTATTTGCTTTGCACAGATGAGGTAAAAAATAAAAGACAGTGGCAATCTGCTTCATTAGGCCACAATCTTATGTACCTGATTTAAGACCTTGACAAACATTTGAATTGGAAACATCTGAGGACTGGACTGTCGTTAATTCAGAGCATGTGTTTCTCATTTTTCTGTGACTTTTTTAATACAAAATAAGACTTCCTATATAACTAATTGAAAGCATAATTGACAAATGAAGGGACTAGTCAATGTTTACATTCCAATTATCAGTGACAATTATCACTTACTGCTGAAAACAGACAATCAAACAACTGAATGCAAATCAAAAAGGCATGAAAAAAATTTCTTGTCTAAATGTTTGGGGTTTTTAAATTTTATTTTCTTTGCTTAACTTTAAGCTGTGAACATTTTCCCTTTCTCATTTCAATAATCTGTCATTTTACAAAAAAACCAAAGTTGAGTGCACCAAACCAATTTATATACAGTTAAGTATCTTGCACTGAAGGAATGTGTGCTTTCTAAAAGAGTGAATTTTTGGATAGAATTTTGTATTTCCCTGTTGAAAGTATAAATGTTCTTTTTAATTCTCCACAGCAAAGTTTAGTTGTAGAAATTTACCTAGGAGTTTAGAATGTCATCTCACTATCTAATGGTCATCAGTCTCTTTACTAGTAGGGGTAAAACACATATGTGATAGTGTGATGATCAGTAAAACAATAATTTTATCTCTGTCTTGTAAAAATTTCTGTTATAGGGATTGTCAACATTTAGTATACTATTAGTTCTCTGAATAATCTGTCTCAGTGTTGCCCTTCTCCTGTACTGATTTTGCTTTTAAGAATGCCCAACATAAACCACTAAGTCAGATTTTTTGACCTTTGTCCATTTTTCTATTGTTTGCTACTAAGAAAAATAATTTGATTTTATCTTTTCTATAACTGTCGTTCAAGTGTCAGTTAAAAAGATTTATTTCAGACATCCTTAGGTCACTTCTTCGTCACCTCTATACCAAATTAATGAAGCTCAGTTTCTTGAGCCTCTTTTTATTTCTCCCTTGCGCAAAGTTTGTCTTTTCTACTCTCTGTTTGTGCACCAACAAGTTTTCCACATTTGTGTTGAAAAAGAGGGCTAATATTGGCTGCAGTAGATCAGTTTTGGCCTGAGTAGTGTTGGCAAGTGGTGAATCATAAATTCTCTCCATATAGTAGCATATTTCTTCTAATATAGCCAAATATACTAGAACTATATTGACATTTGCAATGGAATTTCACTCTAGAGCTGGATTTTGTTGTGGTTTCACCCCAGCTAAGCACCACACACTCACTCACTTTCCCCCACCACTGGAACAGGAAACACAATTAGCAAGGTAAAAGTGAGAAAGCTCATGGGCCGAGATAAAGACAGTTTAATAGGTTAAGCAAAAGCTGTGCACACAAGCAAATCAAAAACAAGCAGTTAATGCACCTCTAGCTATCAGCAGGCAGGTGTACAGCCATATCCAGGATAGTTTCATCTCATGTGACAGTGACTTGGGATGAGAGACATGATCATTTGAGAGGTCCTGTGCTTTTTTCTTCTTCTCCCACCTTTATATTCTGATAATGATGCTGTATGGTACAGAATATTCCTGTGATCAGCTGGGGTCAGCTGTCCCAGCTCCTTGTGCATCCCCACTCTCCTCTCTGGTAGGGTAGGGGGAGAATAGAAAAGGCCTTGGCTCTGTGTAAGCTCTGCTCAGCAGTGACTAAATCATTCCTGTGTTGTCAAGTCTGTTTCCAGCACTATTCCAAAATATAACCCCCTACTTGTTACTGTGAAGAAAATTGACCCTATCTTGGCCCAAACTGGCACAAATCTATATGATCCCCAGAAGCCTTTAACGATGGCTGTTCCCTGCCAGTAGTCTATCCTATACCACAGAATTATTACACTCCAGGTGCTGATCTTGGCACTGCTGCTTGATGAACTTCTTAAGGTTTCTGTCAAGTTTCTGTCCCTGGAGTTGTTAATTGAAACTTTCATCAGAGGGTGAAAGCCAGATTAGAAATGTATGTGCTGTCCCCTTTGAACACAGCTGACCAGAAAATCTCCCATCTGCTTACCACTTCCTCAACTTCCACATGAGGGGATGGAGGAGATGTTCAAAGCTTTAGTAAATTCAATTATATACACATCCCTCAGAAAATGTATTTTGCAGCACTTTACCTGGACATGTAGCTAGTAATTTCATTTTAGCCATTCACATTGGACAAGCATGAGTCCATTTTTTAATTCATTTTGAATCCATTTTAATTATTCCTGATGGGTGCTTTCTCTTTCAGAGAAAGCTTTTGGAATGGAACTCAAAGAGAAATTAGCTTAATATTCTTTCCAGGGACTATGATAATCCTGAATTTAAAGATCTCATTTCTAGTTTTCCTACAGAGTGGGAGTCTCCTTTGCTAGTCACAATTTTTTCTCTCTTTTGTTCAGGTTGATTATACCTCTTCCTAATATGACCTTTTCTTCTTTGAGTGAGCCACCATAGCTGAGGTGGCAACACCCTCTTCTTCATAAGGTTTTGGTATGATGAATGCATCTGCTCCAGAAAGAAACAGGTCAGAAGTCTTCAAGCACAATAGAAGTTTACCTAGTAGAACAAAATTTCACCCTGTTTGATATGAGAAAACTGAATAAGGGGTATGGCACTAGAGAAAGTTGTCCTGATGTTCAGCATGTAGGTTGCAATGGAAAGTAACTTTGTTGGTTAGAAAGGAGAATAGAGGCATGCTATTTATAACAAGCTCCAACATCTGAGTTGCTTAATAGAATTGGTTTTGGGCAATAAATTATCTGCATGTTTAAATTATAATAATGATGTAATTATGGTAATATGCTAATAATTGCTAATGTAAGCGTGATGTTAATGAAAAGAGTGATTTGTGTAGGTAATAAGAATTAGACACTCTAATGTATTGATCTCAATGTGTAAAAGGATATCTTTGAGAATGAGTATGTAAAGCAGACAAAATGAGGCATATTTAAAGGAGTGATTCTTCAGAATTTTCCCCAGGGCGATTTTATTAATGCCAGACCACCTGCTTCTACTAGGCCATGTGAAAAGGAAAGAAGATAACAAGCTGAAACCCTACTGGAAAACAGACACTTTAATTTTAGTGATAAAAGAATCTTAATTCAGATCCCTACTTCTGATGAATTAAATCTCTGATTGCCTTAAATAATCTTAGACTGACTGTTAAGACAAAAACCTAGTGAGATTATTTGGTCCTCATCAAACTAATTTCAAAGGACAATTAAAATTCTTTCTTTACTAGCAGCATCTCTGAAAGATCTACTCACATAACATTGAAATTGAAATAGATTTTTTTTTTTTAGCACCACTGCTTCCATGACAGATGATAGATAAATCAGCATATCTACCTTTATATCAAAAACCACACATTTATGTTTCTAAAAGCTTCTAAGCAATCAGCATAGACACTGAGTAGTTAGTTCAGGTACATAATAAACTTATAGTCTTTATTAGTCTGTACATAACTATATAATTGCCTACACACTAATTGAAACATGGACTGGAAATAATCCTCTCAACTGGTGCAATATCCACCAAGATATAAGGGTTTTCTTTTGTCTTTTAAACCATATGGACATATATAGAAACAGAAGGCAATAAAAGAAAGGAGAGAAGGAGTTTTTTAAGCATAATGAGCAAAACACCTGTACGGAGATGTAAGTTTCAAACCCCTGTTTCCAATCAAGAAACGGGAAGGACCCTCTATACAGGATAAACTGAGCAGAAAACAGGTAGGTACAAACTCTTTTCTGCACTTTTGCTACTCCTGTCTTGGTTTGATGTCTTTTCAAGAAACAGAAGGGTTGGAATGTCTCTTAAAAGGAAAAGACATCTGTCAGTGTCAACATAAAATTTTAGCTAGGAACTCTGATGCAAGCATAAGTATTTACACTTGATCTGATAATGTAGTTATTTTAATTGACTGTGCTATATTGATATCACAACATGCTTTAATATTTTCATAAGTTTTATACTTCCTGAATTCTGATACTTTAAGATGGTTTAAGCTGAAATATGAAATATGACTGATACAGCCCATCTCTAGATACCACGGCTGCTTGCTGTGGCACTGTTGTGGCATGGCATTAAAAAAAAAAAAAGTAATAGTTTTGGAAGGCATAATTCATGAGTTCTAAATCTAATTTCATTTTGCCAATCAAATAGATCATGTCTGAATTTTGCCTAGGGCAAAATTCATGCTAATAAAGCTGTGTGTAAAATCTTGTTTTGTCTCATTAGCAGCCTGCTTTTTTTTTAGATAAAAATGAAAATTTTGTCTAAATTTTATTTATAGTAATACAATGATAATGCTACAGTAGGAGAAAAGCAGAAACATCTTATCTTGATAATGCATTTAATTTCATTTTTAATGATTTAGTAAGTTTATGTATAAATTATGCAAAAATAGCTTTTAACGGTGAAATTAAACTTAATGAAATTTCAAAAATGTTGCAAAGAACTAATCAACATTTTTGATATGTAAAAAAACCCAGTTCAATTTCTTTCAAAACTGATTCTTTCTTCCAATTTACCCTTGTTTAAAAATAATTAATTGGAATATTCCTAATCTACACTTGCTTTTCGTCTTTGACCCAAGCAGTCAGTCAACATTTTACACTTTTAGTTAATATGAAAAAAATAAATCATAGGAATCTAAAAAAGATTTTTGGTTACAAGTTTATCACACTATGAACAAAATCCTTGTACACAAAATTTACTCCCATATCCACAGCTGCTGAAACCAATCTGGCTGCTGAATGGAACACCAGTCAAAATATCACTGTGCATCATAATGGCAAGAGAATGAGATACGTTGATAATTAAACTTGTCTGAAATGGTGCCAGATGATTTTGACTGCATGACGTTGTTTGGCACAGAATATATACTAATAATATTAATGGTTACTATTTTGTAATTTAAAAAAATTAACAGTTCATTTTTAAAAATTAATTTCAGAAATAAAGTCCTGATTTTTGTTCACAGAAAAAATGTTTAATTTTGAAAAATTTTTGCAAAGATTTTTGTTTTCATTCTTTTTTTTTTTTTCTTAAGATAGTTTTTCAGTGATACTAACATGGCAAGAGAGATTATCAAAGAGAAACAACATGCAGTGTGCTTTGATCCTTATCCTCTGATGGTTTCATCATTAAGTTTTATATGACAAGCAGATACTCCTTGATTTTCTCTGTGTTGGGGCTTTCCAAGCATACTGAAATTGTAGCATATTTTTGAGCACCAACAATAAATCTAAACTGGACAAAACACTACAGAAAATTCAGTAAAAATCTTTTGTAAAGTATTCTGAGATCCGTTGATAAAAAACAATGTAAAAACTCCCTATTTTTTTGTAATGAGGAAGGATTTTGATATGACTACTAATATCTTTTTATTCTAACCCCAGATTCTGAATCTTTTAGAGGTACTGTTCCTGTCTCTGTTGCCAGAAATTCATGGCAATTCTTACCAGAAGAGAGCTGAGCTGAAAGACAAAGCAGATGGGTGCTGCGTGCTCCCTTGTTCAGGCACCCAGAGCTGGAGCTGTGTGAGAATCCCCCAGCCTGGTGATATTCACAAAGATATTCTCCTGACAGTTTTGGCCACTCAGGGTGAGCATTCACCAGCCATTGGCGTTACAGAAACCCATGAAAACAACGTCCTTGTCATGCAACTATCACAAGTTTCACGCCTTGTTAGAGTAGCACATTAGGGAACCAGAAGACAGAGCAAGAGAGAACCTTAGGAATTGATACTATGTGAAGCATCTCAACACATCTTCAGCAATACTTTTCCAGAGGAATGCCCCAGTGGTGAGGGACATGATGCAGGATACACTCAGCCCCTCCCCTCAAACTATTTACTTTGGTGAGACAAAAGCATTGGTATTTGATTATGAAGAGAAATGAGTCTGGAATACATTAGCCAAGGTTCTTCATCACACAGCAAAAGCAACTTTACATAAATCATGTCAGGTTTGACTTATCATGTCTGCATTTTCTAAAAGTTTGTGACTTTCATGGCTACATAGTTAAAACTAACTGAGATAATTTAGAAAATTTACATTAACTTTATTGTTATTATGGCAATAAATTTACATTTTTACAGAGAGGAAGGAGGATAAGGAAATACAGGAATTAGCCAAAGAAAAGAAAGAAGGGTAAGGTAATGTAAGAATTAACCACCTCTGCTCACAACTCTGACTTAAACCCAGTCAGAATGTTAAAGGCATAGTAACGTTTTAAAATATTTCAAGTCTAGGCTCTTTTGTCAGGATGAAAAAAATCAAGATTGGCACTGTTATAAATGATCAAATCGTGAGCCAAACTCATAAGAAAATTTAGCAAAGATTTATTATTTTGTCTGCGAGACCGAAGATCGGTCTTCGAAACAACCACAGCCAAGGGTCAGCGTTGAGCCCTGGATCGGCGCCGAGTGAAGGCGGGTCTGACCTCCGAGAGGCAGAGTCCCCCCAGCTCACGCTCTCGGCTTTGCGCTGCGAGTTCTTATGCAGTTTGTTCTGCCCTAGGCAAAGACGACCGAATTTTCTTTGTGCCTCTTCACATGCATCGCTGTTGCTTTCCATGTGCAGAGGTGGACAAAGGCTCCGTCCAGATGTCTGGATGCTGTCAGTCTACCCCGGAGAAGCCATGTACTCACATGTATCAGGATGGTGCCGTTGGTTATCTCGACAGATGCGATCGGCAGGGCGATAATCGCTTTCGGGTGGTCCCGACAACTCGGGGAAGCCAACGATTATCGTCCTGGAAGCTTCTATTCTTACATTAAAGTATCGATGTTTATCTTAACATGAGTCCAGGAACTTAGTTGTATCTGAATAAGACAGCTGCTCCCAGCCAGGGTAGTCAAAAGTCATGGTTTGGATTTTACAATATTTTATACATTAATAGCATTAATTATCACTACCATATACTACATCACCGTGGTCTGAATAGCTCGGTCACATTTAACTTTTAAGAAACACGCAAGCAAAGCACTGAAGAAGCACTTAATGAAAATATTTTTAGATGACTATTCCAAAACTAATAAATACCAGAATTAAGGTTTCAAATGTAAGCCTGATTTGACGCTCTGTATTTATGCATTATGAGAACAGCTTCTGCATGATCACATTGTATTTTGCGATTCTCCAGCTCCAGATTAGAGCAACCAGACACAGAGGAGATGAAAAGCCCACACTGCATGAGTGTGACTTGTCCAGAATCACAGTGGAACACTGTGATGAAGTCCAGTTTCTTTGAGAAGTATCCAGCAGTCTCAATTATTAAATCTTCTTACATATAGCTCCTGCTTTATTAGCTGTTTATCTTCATTTACTGGAAAAAAAATGCCTGAGTATCCTACAGTTGACAGTCTCTTTCATTATAAAACTTGATTGGCAGTCTGTGAACTGAATGAGGAGAAAATGCTAGGAAAAAAATTGCATGTGCTAATGTAATTATAGATGGTAATTCTTACATCTAAGACAGACTAATTAAGGCTGTATAGGCAACCTTAATTCTGACATTTTTTTAACTTCTGAGTAATTGACCTTGCAATCGCAGCCCTCCACATGTATCAATTATAATTAGCTTTTAAAAACATGAAAATCAGGCACTGTTGCTGAGGCAGAAAAAAAAAAGAAAAAAGGAGAAGAAATTTTCCCCTCTGGAGACCAGCTATGATTTTTTGAGAGTCAAGTCTTTTAGAACAACAATTCAGAAAGCTGCAAGATGACCTACCTACTGCAGGCAGGCCTGGCACCATTAGTGCCACCTACACGGGGCAGTTACTAGAAACTGGAATACACATCAGCACTGAGAGTTTTCAACAGCGTATTTGTTGTTGAAAGGTGGTGATTAAGGACGCCTGGAAGAAATTCAGTGCTATTGCTGCTGCCACCAGGCTCTCTCGCCCTTGCTTTGTCTCTGTAGTCCTCTGTTTCTGCCTTTCTTGTCCAAGTTCCTTCCTCTGCCATTGCCTTATTTTGTTTGGTCCTTGCACCTCCTCTTCTGAGCTGTAGATTAGCTGTTTCTTTCTGCTCCAGCTGCCTGTACTCAGCCTGCCTTCTCTCAGACCTCATCTCAATCAAAAAATGAACCATGGAACTCCCTGTGGATTCCACTAAAGTACTATCTTGGGGTAAGCTTTGTGTGTATTTTGGCACTGGTCTACTTTCATACAGAGCCTGGAAGACAGAACCATAATGTCCCCTGTTAAAACATGGAAATCTTGCTTGTCTGTCAAGTAGTCACAATATATCTTTTATTATAGTGTTTTTAATATGACTCTGCAACATTATCTCTCCAATCTCATTGTCAGAAAATTTTAACTCATGTTTTATCTATTTTTAAATAATTCAGAAACTCAAGATATAAAACTTCAGCTTTTATTTTGGAGCATGGAAAACGTACAATGTAAATATTATCATGTAGAATTATGTAGGAAAAAATTAACTGAGGAATGCTTTGGAATCACTATCTCTACCCCTCTTCCACAGGCAGCAATAAACAGAATGTTATTAGAATAATAATGATAACTGACTTGTGATTAGTAGTCAAAAATTTAGCTCACCTAGTTTGAAAGGTTGAGAACTAGAAATATTTCCTTTGCAATATTTTTAAATAAATAAAATGTCATATTGAGTAGATGAGTTCCTACTGACAGTTGCAAATATTGTTTTAGTTCAATCTCTGCTTAATCTGTTGTCAGAAACCAAACTTACATAGTTTTTTCAAATAATTAAAACAAGTGAAATCCTAAGAAATTACAGCAATAAAACATAATCTGCTTTGTCCAAACTTAGTTTGGAAGTAAAAAATGAAACAAAGTCACCATTCTGGAGCCCTGGCATAGGTGTATTTTGATGTCATAATGTTAGAGGGAAAAAAACTCCACAAGGAACTATCAAATGATACAGCCAAGACTTCCTTAATATACAGTATCAGAGTTCTTCACCACATCATGCCCGGGGAGAACACCATCTTAGAATTAATGAATATAAACAAGCAATAAATGAATTTAGAGTTAGCATTTTCTCACCATTAAAACAATGAGATGCTGGTGCATTTGCAAAGTAATATATTTATACAGGGTGTGCAGCAGGCTTCCTCTCCCCAGGGCATGTATTTATATCTGAGCTCTGTGTCCTGAGCTCCCCTTAGCAGTGAGGAAGAAACGACTTTAGGGCACAGAACCAAACCTCCAAAAATGAGCCATACCTAATTAACAGGACCAAGTGTGTCATCCATGCTGTAATTTTCACTGAGCTTAAATGTCATAAAGAGATTTTTCCAGATGTCTTTTTATTTCCCAAGAGACTGTTCATGTTGTCACTGAGTCTTTTTATAACAGTTTGGGGTTTGGTGGGGAAGGGGGGGTTGTTTGTATTCTTGTGTTTGTTTGTTTGTTTGTTTTGGGGGGTTTTGTTTGTTGGTTTTTGTTTTGCTTTTGATTTCGAGGGGTTTTTTACATTTATCAGGAGAAGGGACTGGAATACTCCTTGATATCAAATTCTGTTTATTCATGGGAAATAAGAAAAATAATCTGATAAACGTGATACTCAATTGTTCTTTTTAGAACATGTTTATTTATAGTTTGGAGAGTGAGCTTAAAGCAATGGAAAGTAGAGACTATGACTCATTTCAAATCTGAACAAGCTTAAAAAAATTAAGTAAAAAACTGAATTGTGGATATTCTTCAATCTATTGTATTTACTATTAAAAAGAGAAGAAAGCAGAAGGAAGTGAGGAGGCACAAAGCATGGACTTTAAAAAACATTATTTAAAGTATTGAAAATTTGCCATGGCACGCTGTTCTTATTATATTTTTCAACATGTTATAGCTATTCTAGGGTTTTCTATTTGTTTTCCCAACATAAATCTCATTTTTGTATGACATTGAGAGGTGTGTATCACAGACTTTTCTTCTTCTGTTCATACTGTATAGAGCAGCAGCTAAAGTAGTATCAGAAGGCAAAGATCTACAGAATTAATAGGATTTAAATAAAGCTATGAAGTAGTAGATAAAAAGAACATTGATGAGAGTGAGAAAAAGAAATCAGTTTATTTCCACCTGATCACTATTGGTGAATTAGATAAAAATGAGAGCAGCTATCAGTTAACTGATGGAAATAAAACTGAGTCACATTGTATTGGATTAACTTTGCCAAAAGCTAAACTTTCATTCAGCAGCTCTATTCAGTCCCCTTTCCCACAGGGTGCTGTGAGGAAAGTTAATTCCATCCCAGCCAGACCCAGCAAAAATCTCCACAGAAAATATTTTGAACTCATGTCTGACAAAATAGTACTTTCAATTGAAAGATTTTCCCAGACGAAATGGGAAATTGTACTTTCATTGGACTCTTGTGTTTTCTGATTCTTGCTTTAAATCTGCAAGAATACTAGGTAACTCCACATCAGTTAATTACAACCTTTGATTTTGCAAATGACCATTTACATAAAAACAACAATTATATTCAACTATTTAAAAATTAAGGCCCACATGCCATATTAACTAATGATAAATATAAACTGTTTCTTAACAGACAGAATTTTCAGGTGCATTTAAGCAGATAATAAAGCAACATTTAAGATGCAGTTTCTGTAAGGAAAAATAAAGAATAATTCTTACAAGAAATATATTAAGTTAGTTAATTTTACAAATTTACTTATTGAATATCAATTCCTGCTCCTTAAATTCATTGCAATACTGCAAGAGAAACTGGAGATTAAATTTTCCTTGGAGCAAGTTTAAGTACATGCACAAGAAGTAATGGAGCACGTATATTCAGAAAGACACAAATAACTTGCTTTAGTGTAGAGCATTGGAATACCCTGGCAGCCTGTCTTATTTATGGAAAAAGGTCTCAATAGCTAGAGGACATGTCAGAAAGTATGCCCCCATCTAAAGGAAAAGCTGTAAATAGAGCTTTCATTCAGTGTACATATCTTCTTTAAATCTTCTGTGTTTTTAGTACACTCTCAAGTCTGAGCCTACCAGTCATTTCATGGTAATTTATAAATTATTTCTCTGCTGTCAGTAATGACAGAAGCCTTAAGATCCTCAGTGTGGGAGATGGCAAAAGAAAAGTCAAGTTTTAAGTATAGCTTCCATCTTAGCTAGGCTGTTTCTTTGTTGTACTTATAAGCAAATGATAACAAGTGGTTCACTAACTTGGTGCTAATTTAGAGCCCCCACATCTATCTGTACGAGTCAAGAATCCTCTCATCAGCTCCACTGTGGAAATGAAACACATCTGTGTCAACAAATCTGCATGTCTAGATCAAATGAGTGAATAGGAGACTCACTTGGTTCTGTGGGGTTGCATAATATACAAGACAATAGGAAGAGCACACTGAGCCAGACCAAGGGTCTGTTTGCTGTATGGTCTTTGACAATAGGAGGTGACAGCTGAAAGGACAGAGCCTGTGACAACCAGGCAAGCCTTTAAGATACAGGCTTATCCTGTGTTTTTTCCACTCTGTCCTCCCAGCTTTCAGCAGACTGTCTAGGGATTTCTAGAGCCAGAGATATTTTTGTTTGCTAAAGTCTCAATGTGTATCTCTTCCACAACTTTGTCAAATTGCTTTTTGAACTGATTTGCACTTTTGACACCTGGAATACTGTTTGGCAGAGTTTCCAGAGAGTATGTGTTCAGGTAAAAATATATTTCTTGTTCACTTGTTTCAACCTGCTCGGTCATGATGTCTTTTCATGATCCCTAGTTTTTATACTGTTAGAAATAAGGAGTGTTTTCTACCCTCATATCCCGTGGGACTTGAAGACCCAGCTAAATTCAGACCTACAGGATTCACATATTTCTGAAGTAAAATTTAAGTTGCTATATCATTCTGTTACAATGAATCTATTTATTTCACAAAAGACCAGGCTTAGTTTCAGGAAAATTATGTTTATTGTTTGTCCAAGCTACTCTCAAAAGAAAGAAATTTTTTTCAATTATTTTATACTGACAGTTTCAAATTTTTTTGTTAGTATTACCTGTCAGATACTTAGACAGAATCTCTTTAGGGATGTTTATTCTTTTACTAATCATAAATAATAATAAAACTTTCCAATATTAGCCTTCAAAAAAAATATTTCATGCATTTGCAAGAAATAATAGCACCATTCACAAGCACTCAGTTTCATAAGTGCGATGTAAGGCATTGCAAATTCCAGCTTCAGATAAAAATGCATTGCTTTTTTTCCTATAAATAAGTACTTGTGCTATGGCAAGCTATCCCAAGAAATTTTTTACATAACACCTTGAAAATTGCAGAGAACAGACAAAGCTGTCTGATGGTATTCAGCCTGACCAGAGGAGTTGAAATGATCATGACATAAAGTAATCTTGCCTAATATTCCTTTTAGATTCTCTACTTAACTCTGGCTTGTCCACAAATTCTTACTATTCTAGTCATTTGCAGTGAAGCACAAAATTGTTTTCTGTATTTCTATTATAAAACAAATCCAGAAGCCTAGGAAATGTCTAGATTTCCTCAATGTATCTCCATTTTAGGGCAAAGGGCCACTTTTCCTACTCTCCTCTCCTCATTTCTCTGTCTTCTGCCACTAAACAACCACTAGGTTTCACATTATGTATAAATATATTGAATGGCTGAATAATATAAAAGTTCCAGATGTTAAGTTTTAAAGATGAAAGGCAGGAAAGGGTTGGTAAATTAATTGCCAGCATCTACTGACAGATGCTCCAACTTCATAAAAGGTTTTTTTACAGAAAAATACCTTTAAAAAAATTGTGTTTTGTCTCTATCAATTCTATCATGATTGACTTAAAGATACAATGTTATCAAAATTATTTTCATTAAAAGCCTATCAAAATCCTGTGTTGGCTAAGGTTGTCCTCTTGTTCAGACTTAGATCTGTCAGACTCCTAGCATCAGCACACATTCCAACTTATTTTGAAATGATCATTGTATAGTTTCTCATTGCTCTTCCTTCTGAGGTATCGTTTGAATCTGACATATCATCAGCTTTATCCATCTCCACTACTTCCATGAGATTTTGCCTTGCTCTCAATGGCTTTAGAAAGGGGTATTAAGAGTGGTATATAAAAAACAAGGAGAAGGAATACAAGACTGTGAAGTGGCACTTGGGAACTCACTGTCCCAGGGAAGTATCAGGGATCTGATCATCCACCCACCATGCACTTCACTGCTCTTGTAAATTTGGAATACTTAAGACTCAACTTTAAAAAAGAAAGTAAAAAGTCATATATAATGATATATTTCAAGACATAAAACTTTCAAGGAATAGCACCAAATATCCACAGAAGCTATAATAAAATCATTAGAGATGACAGCCATGGAAGAATGAAAGCCCCATTGCAGGAATTCTTGTGGAAACAAGTGCTTTGCAAAATGGTCCATTTTAGATACTGTCATGTTCCCTTGTGGTGCAAACTGTATCAAATTTAAGTGAAATTGGTTATGAAATACCACAAATCGTGGATTGTAGAAATACATAACTTCCCACACCATGCATTAAATGAAAGAAGTTCTAAGGAAGTAACCTCTGTGTTTACACTGGTTTGATGCACACTTTATTGCCTACATCTGGTGGAATAAATAATATTCTTTCTTTTGGATGGAGACCCCCATTTAAATCCATAGTATTGTGAATCAGAGATACTTGGCTGAAAGGTGGAAACAGGCGCATAGCATGAAAAGGTAATTTTAGTCACTTAGGTTTAGAGTTGAATGTTGGAATTGGAAAACAATTAGAAGAATAAACTTCTAGATTTATTCTGGATGTGGAATTGCTGACATAACTTGATATTGCAATTTCCATCTTTCTTGAATGCCAGCAAGATATGTGCATATATTAGGAACTATGCAGGCCAGCCTGAATATTGCAGAGGAGCTAATGAATATAATCTCTAAGATCCTACTTGTACTTGGTAAATGAGATGATATTTTTATCACAAAATCTGCTACAAATTGTCAGCGCTGTAGTAAAACTTCCATTCACACCTTTTTCTATGAGCATGTGAGGAAATAGTATCAAGCTGCACAATCTAATAAATTCATAAAAGCTTACTAAAAACTCAATATTCATTTTTTAACAGTCTGAATCCAAGTTAGTATATACAATTTTGATATTCAACTCAAACCTGTCCTTGAAATTGCTGGTGCCAGACCCAGGAAACATCCTCTCTGCAAATGCATAGCTCTATTTTTCTCGTACTTTAAATTGCTACTGGGTAAAAACTTCTTTTCTCTTTATTAAACTGAAAGCTTGAAATTGTGTTCTTCTATACATTTTCTGTTTTCAGACACTAGAATAAAATAAATTGTTGCCATGTTAAGCACAACATTTTCTTAGTGAAGGTCAGTCATGACATTTAGATGAAAATGTCTTCATATTTACTGTGTAGATACAACAAAACATTGTTGTAATTTTATTTTCTTGTGGTTTCTAATTTTTCTCAGAGGACATTTGGATGATTCTGAAAATAAGAAAAGCAATGGTACTTTGCTGCAAGATCATGTTGTCTAAGAAGTGAATCAAAAAAGGTGTTTGAAGGAAAAGGGGATTAGGGTAATTACCATGTGCGTCCTTCTTTATGTGATGTTCTACAATGTTGTAAGGAGAACCAGGAAGGCACGTTTTTATTTTGAGACAGAGAAAAAGTATTGTCAGACATCCTTACCTTCCAAATCCCAACTTTGCAAATCCCACTGGTGTCAGTAGGAGTCAAGTGACAAAATCCAACAGAACCATAACACAGTGCTCTGAAGCAGTCTCTGGTCCTTTTGCTCCAAGCTATGACTAACAGAGGATATTGGTTATTTTTGTCAGTCCAGATTATGCTAGTGCTTCATACTGGACTCCACAACAGTCTCAGATGAAAAATACATTTTATTGCTGAAATTGGATCACATTTGGCTTACATATATGCACATATTTTCAAAGCAGCTCTAAGTCTGGTCATCTATTTCTAGAAGAAAACCACAATTTGTCATCTGATTTCAACTGAATTTTGTATCACATATGCATTTAAAAAAATCAGTTATTTGTTTTGGTTTTTTTTTCTGAAGACATTTTGTTTTGGCTGTTAAACCATTTTCTGATCCAGTATGAAACCAGTTCAGATCACCAGATATCTTATTCTCCAGTAATAAAATAAAGCAAATAACATGAAAGTATGAACTAAAATGTGGCCTGAAAAATCTCAAATTCCTCCCAAATAACAACACAGTAATTATTAATTAGAAAAAAATTCAAAAATTAATAAATTTTCATGTTATTGTAAATCCCAGAAAACATTGATAATTGTGTAGATGATTTAATATAAAAACAGGAGTTAATAGTTCTTTTTAGTATTGAGCACTGATTACTACATTAATTATTTATACAACAAATTAACCATAATTACGTGAATTGCAACAACTGAAAATGTGTGTTAACAGATGGCACATGTGGTTAACTATGAAAAGCAATATTAAAAATCTTTGGGTTTACCTCCTATCTTATTTTCCAGCCTAACATTGTAAGAGAACCTGTTCCAAAATTTTGACCTGTTAGCGCAAATTGCAGCAAGGTCCTAGCTGGCCATTTCCCCTCACTCCTGATGGTACTCTTCTCTGACAAACTGAAGAGTTGGAAAATTAAGAGGTGCTCTGTCAGAAAGACAATAGAATGTGTCTGCATTTCTGATTGCAGTTCAATTGAAAATAGGTAGCAGACTAAATACCTAAAAAAGACCCCCACTCTCCTGCTGGAAACAGGAAGCTGGAATGAGATGTTGAGGTGTGACCTGTTCCTGAAGGCCTCCTTTCCAGCTGCCAGTGGCCAGTGTGGTGTCCAACTTAAGGTCTCTATCAGGATAAATTTGCACCTGAGGCTTTCAGCAGCCTGTGGTACAGCGCAGTGGCTGAGGTCCATCTCTTAGTCAGGAGCCAGAGGAAGAAAAGAGAAGTTTCACAAGGTTCTCTGAAGCTTTACAGGTTGCTACTTGTTGCAGCAATGGCACAGGTAGGGTTGAAAGCCTTTCACATGAAATACCCTGGAAAATACAAGGGGACTCAGACTTGCAATGTAAATGTTTTTTTTCTTAATGCCTGCCATCAGCAGAATAAAAGTGAAAGGGTTAATTTTATCAAATATCTGAGTGAAGGTCAGACTTTGAATGCTTGACCTACAAAGACAACTGCAGTTGATGTCCGTGGTGGAAGTCCAGAGATGAATTAAAGGTAATGTTTCCTACACTTTAGCAGCATTTCTCTGTAATGGGAAATTATTGCTGTTATCTGCTTTGCACCTAGCATAAAGACCATAAAAATATTACTGCTATCTAGTCAAAGAAAGAAAATAACAGAGTTTTAGCTAAAGCATAATTATGAACTGCCCAACATACACAATAGCTCTGCTAGAGTTGATTGTGACCTGTAAGGAGTTCCTCTTAACCTACTGTACTATGTGCAAAAGTGAAATTTTCTGTCTTCCTGAGTTACTTGAGCGCCCAAGGACTAATTTGAAAACTGAATCACTTCTTAATTGGAGACCAGGGGTCAATCAGAGTCTCTGTGTGTTTTGAATGACTCCAGATAAATAGAAATTTTCAGTCTCCCAGTTTTTGCCTCAGGTTCCCAATTCCTTTTTAGATGTACATATGAGATTCTGTGGATTTTAAGCAAATTTTTTAATACTGAAAAACATTTAAGTAGACATACATCTTTACAATTTTATTCTATTAATTTAAAACTGATGTATAAGTCTTATAACACAAAATTATGATTGTCTTTTGCAACATAAATAAAGCAAGTCATCAAACATATAAGTATAAATCCGATAAAAATAATTATAAAATGTGAGTAAAGAATCTAAAGGAAAATCATTCTTCATTTTTACTATAAACTATTGAAGGAAACCTCATAAAGACATAGACAGTAGACTCTCTTGGTCTTCTAAAATGTAATAGCTAAATGTTACCTCTGCTTATCTATTTTCTTTCTGTTGTAAATGTCTATTTTTATTGATGGTTTCTGAATTACTGAATGGACATTCAACAGTGCTTTTATCAGCAATCAGGGAAAGCAGGTTTTCTTTAATTTTAAAATTTTCATAATGACCTGTAATTTTTTCTTGTGGGCATGATCCAGAAAAGTAAACTATATAATTTTCACACAGATTTAAAATAACAGCAAGCAGGAAAGAGATATGTGCATCAAGTTTTTAATGTATATGGCACATGGAACAGCTGTAAGCCACTTGGAAGTTTTCTGAAGTTGTTAACTCTAGAGCCAGGGAGGTTGACCTAGGCTGGCTGTCAGACCCCCCACCCAGTGACTTTCTCACTCCCTCTTCTCAGTGGGACACTGGAAGAAACTATGATGGAAAAGTTTAGGAGCTGAGATAAAACCACTTCATTTGTAATTTTTTGTTTATTATTATGGGCTGCTATGAGCAAAGTTAACTCCACCACATCCAGAACCAGTATATAAATACATCTTAAGTAATCAATTACATTATATAATTCACTCCAAAAACAGAATAAGGAGGGCAATAATTTATTTTAGTCTAGTATAATTAATGACTCACAAAGAATTTTTAAAGAACATTTTCAATGCTAATATAAGAACAGCTAGTTCAGGATTTCTTGGTAGTGTAGGCAGTTAAATTTTATCACTGCTAGGATGAAGATCAGACCAATAAACCCTGGAGAGGCAGGCTATCCTTTGACTGTTGTTGATGGATGGTACAAAGCTGGTCAGATGTGGCAGCCTGAGAGCCAAGATTGTTAATGCTGGGAGACTCCTCAGGTCCCCAAGCCCCTGGATATCCAGACCCTTCACCCAGCAGCACATGCACCCCTCTTTGAGTGTAGCATAGGTAGAGCAGGCAGCAGCCACTACCTCCTTTCCTGAAGTGGTTTACAATCAAAGAATTTGAGTTTGGAAAAGACTTTTAAGATCATTGAGTCCAAATGTAAAAAACAAAACAAAAACAAAACCAAAAAAAAAAAAAAGGAAAACACACTCACATGGATAAAACCTCCAACCGGCAGAAATTCAAACCCACATGTTACCACATTCCTTCTAGAACTAGACCCAAATCTACACCTTCAAATGTTTATGACACAAGGACTGAGCCAAACACCACACCTAGGATAGTGACAGAGTTACATTACATAATTCTCTATACACATTTATGAAGCTCCATTATAAAGCTGTTCAGAAGGAACACTACAGTAGGCTGTTCTTCACCAGTAATAAGTAATTTGCATTCAATTTCTACCTGAATTTTTTTCTTGGCCATTTCATTACCAGTTTTCTTGCATATGGACTTGAGTACTTTGACTCTCCTTTAGACAATTATATTTTGATTTGACTTATAGAGGCACAAATCTATTGGAGAACTTGATAGAAAAGGTGTTAAAGGTGTTTCCCACCTTGCTACTGACCCATGGTAGATAATACATGTTGTTATGTCTACTGACAATAAGATGAACATAAAACTGACCATTTTCATCATAGGACTCCCTCAATGCCTGAAACAAAATATTTTAGGAGCATTCAACATTTTCTTCCTTTTTCCCCTTGATTTTCTAGAGGTTTAACTGACAGCAAATATGGTTTTCTGAATACTGCCCAGATGTTAAGACAAACTGTTGACAGCTCACTGAGAAAGTTCAGCATTTTTGAGTAAGACTTCATCCAGCAGTGGGAGCCAAAATGAGGCCATAGCACCTTCTGCTATGATAAAGAAATGACAGCTTGAATATGTCATTTCAGAAAGAGGTGTTAGTTCTGTCATTTCACACTTTGGTCTAGTTAAAATTAAAACAATAGAATTAAAGTATTTGGTTAGTATCTTTTCTTCAGGTACACAAGACTTTCAATATGCATTTTTTCTGAAGCGTTAACATATACCTAAATACTGAAATAGTGTAAAGTAAGCAACACTAAATTAAATAATTCAGAAATTCAGGAAGCTGAAACACCAAATAAAAAAATTCAAAAACTCAAACTTACCCCATCATACTGAGGAAAGACAGATCGATAATAGCTTTCTTCTACTTTTCTTTCTCTCTTTTTTTTCAAGTAGCTTTTATTGTGTCAAAAATGACTTCTAAATGACTGAGGTACAGTTAAATAGAGGAAATATTTCTCAGATCAAATGTAACATGAAATGTGGGATTTAGATCATCTGGCTGTAGCCACCAAAAAAGGAAAAAAATTAATGTTCGAATTTATCTAGTTATCTAGATTATTTTCACAGTAAAAAAAAAAGAAACAGGCATCATCTATGAGCAGCTTACACAAATTATGTTGGATGGCTAGGGCATAGAAAAGATGGATCAATGACTAACCTAGCTTTTGAGAGAAGTGAATAAGTGAGATGAATCTCATCACTTCTCTGAAACATTAGCCCTCTTTTTGCCTTTTTTTAAAATTGGCATATATTTTGATAGACTCTTCATCGCATTACCGATTCCTGGTATCAGACCAATAAACAAGCTGTTACCTCTAAATTCTCTATTCAATATAGTCCAGTGTGTGATTCCATCATTACAAGATGAGCATATGTATGTACATCAGTATCAATCACAGCACAATGGGTCTTCAAATTGCTTTAATATTTCACAGAAACAGAATAAACTGCACAAGTGGTACAGCTCAGTGATGACTAAGCACAAGGCTTAATGGAATCCATTTAAAACACATTCTTAAAATATTAAATCAAAATGGCAATTTTGTGTTCCTGCCTTTAAATTAACAGCTCATAACCATTTGTTCATAAGCAACTCCATTTTAATCCTCTTCATGTATAGATAGTACAAAATTATCTAAGGTCAAAATAATATTTATGAGATTTTTGCCTATTTGTATTTTAGTTTTATAATCATTTTAATAGATTCTTTCATTAGTCTTTGCTTGAGTAAAATAGTACCCAGAAAAAAAAAAAAATTTAGCCTCAGAAAAAGATAATGAAGCTTTGAAGTTTGATTCTGAGGCTAGGTCATCATATGCAAAACTTTGATTTTCCCCACTGTGAGTTTTTGGGTGATATTAAAAAAACCCATTGAAATTAAAATGTTATTTACTGGAATTCACCACATTTCAAGGCTTACTTAATTAAATTTAAAAACTGGAGACCTGCAAATTATTTGTCAGGTATGCAAATATATGTTTGTGATACTGAATGTTTGGTTTAAAAGTACCAAATGAAAGCATACAAAGCACAAGGTTTTAAAAATTTGCTGTCCTTTAGCCATGATATGACTTGTCATGGTTGTCTCATAACTCTTTCATAACCTCTGCATAAGAAATCAAAGAGCTCAGTGTTGCGCCTGTAGAACAAGTGTACATCATGACAGGAACTGATAGTGCATGTGCATGCAATCTCAGAAAGTAAGTTATTAGAGAGATGTTAAAGAAGCTATTTGCACTCTCTGATGTTAGATGTCTGTCTTAGGTAGCTAAAAGTTTTCTTGGCAACCAAGAAGGTTGTATCTTGAGACAACCAATGAAGCCACTTCTCTGAACTGCCCACTCTAACTAATTACTGCCAAGATTTCTGAGTTCTTTGTCAACCAGCTCCTGATTGCAGGCTAAATTCAGTTAGGTTTTTTCCCTCCGAAAATTGCACCATAAACTCTTGTTAGGCAAGATTTGATTAATGTCCATTTCAGATGTCCCTGCAGCAAGGGCAGAACACAGATGGAGGCTGGCCACTGATCTGAGTTAAGCCGTCAATCAGCCGCTGTAGTTTATAGCAGGATGTCCTGAGGAAAGGTGGTATCTGTGATATCTTACTGTAAGAAGCTGAGAGGTTCAGAAATTGATTAATGAGCAGGTCCAGAGTCCATCAAGTAAGAGCAAGATCGAGAGGTGAGTGTACCATTCTAAGGCAGGCTTTCACCACTCATCCGTCAGAGCCCTATGTTAACAGATGAGTTGCTTCAGTTTCCCTCTTCAGTCAGTGGAGAAAAAGGCTTCTCCTAGGGTGAGCTAAAGCTAGAAACTAACTCAGCTGCATGCAAGTGGAACTCGTTTCTTTCCTTTGACAGCAGGACTCAGAAGTTACTGTACTTAAACACTGAAGTTAGACCTTGTGAGTACTCCTTCAGAAAAAATAAATCGTCCTTTGAAATCTCAGAGAACTATATTGAAGGGAAAACATTTTCACAAATTACTTAAAAGTGGCTACACCCTGAATCCATTCTACAAATACAGTGAACAATGCATTGCAGTGGCTACAGACCTCAGTTTTTTCCTGGCAAACATCAGAGTAATGAAGAAAAATGTAGAGACAGGTGATTTCTCCTTACTTCTTTTCCTCTTCATAGCCTAGGAAGAACCAGGGAAAACACTGACTGACAATGCTGGAAAATATTTATTTTCTAGTTCTTTTCTATATTGGCAGTATATAGTGGTCTTTTGATCTCTGTACTCCATTCAGGTAATTCAGAAACAACACAATAAAAAAGTGTTCTGACACTGAACAGGCAAGCCATTTACTGATGCTGAATTTCCATGCCTCTCTGTTTCCACTATGTTTGAGAATATAGAATGGGTAGCATTTAAAGGATTTTTATCTATGAATATACGTAGTATGAGATAGAAAGCAATAATGCTGAATAATAGGACAGAAGACATATGTCTTTCTTTTCTTTCCTGCAAAGCTCTATGCATACTGAGTAAAGAAAAATGCACCTGGAGGTTATACAAAGACCAAAGTAAGCCTAGCAAGTTAGTCAACACTTGAAACACCTTCTCTCAACAGGGTATACTAACCTTTAGTGAGCTCTCACCTACTACAGTAGAACACTTGCACCCTTCAGGCTAGTTTGGTATCTCTGTGTCAAATTGCAAGGTTGATTTACACCCAGAACTACATTTCTAACTTGGAATAACCATAATTTTAGGTTATGTAATTTTGAAGAAATAATATAAGAAAGCTATTTACACTGATCACTTGTGGTATAAACACAGCACTGTTTTTAAACAGGAATCCATCAGAGAGAACCTTCTAGTGCTATAGATACAGATATGGATGCTGATACAGCATGGGATCCTGGTAGGAAAACAAGGAACTGGCCCTGTGTAAGAAATAGGCATGCTAAGAATAGTGATTTATGATGGACCCTGATGATTAGTGTTTCAGAGACTTTTTCCCCAAAGGATATTCCTTTTAAACTTATATTGTACTAATTGTAGTGAATCTGAAACCCAGTAATGGGAGGTGTGATGCTAGGTGACTGCCCTGGCCACGGTGATCATGAAATGGTAAAATTCAAAATTTTCGGTGAAATCACAGAATCGGTGAGGTGGGAAGGGATCACAGTCCAACCTCCCTGCTCAAGCAGGGTCATCCTAGAGCATATGGCTGAGAATGTGTCTAGGCTAGGCAGAATATCACCAGTGAGAGAGACTCCTGATGTCTATTGGCAATCTGTTGCCGTTTGCTGCTGCTAATAAGAAAAAAAAGGACAGCAGAGTTGTTAGCCTAGACTTCAGGAGAGCAAACCCTAAGCTCTTCAATAAGCTATTTAGCAGAGTACTCCAGGAATCTGCTTTTGAAGGCTTAGGATTTCGAGAGTGCTGGTGAGTATTTGAGAGCCACATGATAGACCAACAGCAGCAAAAATTCCACTGTGTCATAAGTCAAGCAAACAGGGTAGAAGACCAGCTTAACTGAATATGAAATTCCCTGTTGAGATCAAGAGGAAAAAAAATTGCATCAACTCTGGAAGCAAGGTCAAGCTTTCCAAAAAGAAGAGCTCTGTTTTGTAGATGCAGGAAGAAGATGCAAAAGGTCAAAGCTCAATTGGAGTGAAATTGGCCATTGTTGTGTCACACAAGAAGAGTTTTCAAAGTGTATTAATAGCAAGTGAGATCTAAAGGAAGCATTGGGATGGTCCTTATGAAGAGGGTGATCTGACTAATAGAGATTAAGAGAAAATATGATGGTTTAGTACTTTTTTGAAAAATCCAGATATCTCACCACTCAGATTAGTCAATGGTTAAAACATCAGACTCTTTAGGCTACCTCTGTGTAAGTGTTTAGTGGACCTTCTGTCTCATTTCAGAGTCTACAGCAGTATATTTGATAAGGTGCATCTGCATACACCACTACAAGCACATGTGTGTGGGAGGAATCTCATTCTACTGGGCTAAAATCAGGGGAAAAAATAAAAAGCTGCCACTTAATCCTTAAAATATATCTGAACATATTAAGCATTTAAATTTACAGTTATTAATGCACAGCACTGGATTTCAAAGAGGATGTCTGTGATAATAAGGATGTGATTTGATATCATGTTCTCTTGCTTGCAATTAGTTACAAAGTTACCTTGTGTGTAAGTCACCACCAAACAGTTGTTTTATTAATATTTTTATATTTGCAATAGCAGCATTAATATTAGTTAAAGCTTACTCAGAACCTAAATGAAAAATAATATAAAGAAAATGCCAGCACAAAATATCTCAAAATAGGTGCTTTCTTTCCTACCTTTTAAAGAAGATTAGTTAGGAAAATACCCAATCCTATTGGAGTAATAAAACCCAAATCAAACAAATTTGTCTGTTGAGGAGTTTTCTGCTAGATTCCTATTGCATTTCATTTCGGTACCACAAAACCAAGCATCAGCAGTTAAAAGGTTTTTGACCAGAAAATAATAATTAGAGAATCAAAATTTATTTCTTTCTGTAATAGCTTAACAACTGCATTAATGCACAAAGGACTTCAAAAAGAATGGACTGAAAAAATTACTAACATGCTTAACAAAAATTTACTGCAAAGAGTATACTGACACCATTGCATTCCTTTATTTTTTCCATTCTTTAACTCAGAGTTTGATCTTGCACCTATGAATTAACCAGGTTGTATCTAGCACAGGAAATACCTGAAGCAGAATGAGAGCTGCTATATAGAGTCATAAAGAAATAATATTTATTCCTACTAAAGAGTCAAAGAGGAAAACAAAACAAAACAAAACAGTAAAAAGCCCTGAATAGAATAAGGCATACATGAAGCAGTTCTGTTCCTCATAAAGCTCCCAAATTTCCATAATTACTGTTCAGTTACTTTTCCAAGCAAGAGGTTACATCCTTAGCATCATGTTTAGCAACCTCTAAAGACCTATTCTTTGTGCACAGGTCCAGTTCCTTTTTTAACTCAGTTGTATTTCAGCCTTCATAACATCTTGTGGCAATAAATTACATGCTCTAATTGACCTCTATGCAGAAAATAATTTCATTCCTTCTCTGCACCTTTCCAACATCTCCTAGATTTGGGGAGTGTAAGGCATGGACTGGATGCAAGACAAGCCAGGAGAATAAAGGAAGAAAACCTTCATGAGAAAATAATAAAAACTAATAACTCTATAATGTTTTTAATGCAATGAGAGTGGTAAGAGGCACTGCATATATTTCTATAGCTGAGCAACAAAAATACTTTCAATGGCTTTCTACAGACCTTGCTTCAGAGACTTGTGCAGAGCTATTACAAATTTCTTGGGCCACATTTGTTTTTATTGAACAAAAAATAAGCGCTTTAGGATTTGGAGGTATCCTGAAAATCTTTCTTCATTAAAGCAAAGATCTCATCTTTTTCAAAAAAACAGCTCTTTCTCCATGGTCTAAAGCACATTTTGGAACTTTAAACAGATGTTTTAAAACTGCAGCTGGGTATCTTGGTTCCAGACACATTTCACGATAACAAGAACTTCTACAGTGTTTGCATTCAGATCTTACAGAAATTCTAAGAACAGGGGAATTAAGGAGATCAGTAAACAGATGCAGGGTAACAACTTGCTTTTTCCAATCTGTTTCCACAATTACCAACATGACTGCAAGGGAAGTGCCAGAATAAGAAAAGGTAGCTAGACAACAGAAATTTCTGGAGCTATCAGGCCTGGCAGCTGAAACCAAGTGAAAGCATACCCCAACCATTCCATCCTACATCTGCTCATTTGCTATGGAAATAAGACAGCAGTAACCGATTTATGCATCTCAAGGCCAGAGCAGTGTCAAGTGGCTGACATGATTTCTGCTAAAATGCCAGCAGCCCTTGCTCTTCAGCAGCAGAGAATATTAATGAGCCTCAACCACAATCTGGTCCAGGACTGCTTCCTACAAGGTGTAACAGAGAAAAATCCATGTCTCATGTCTCACAGGCACCCTCCATATGGAAACTCCCTTCAGTTTTGTTTCATGATATAAAAGAGGTAGAGGATTTAAACTTTAATAACATGGTGGGTTTAGTGATCACCTGAAATGTCAATATTTTCCGTAGAATAATTGTCTCCATTATGGTATGGTATGATATGCCAAAAGAAGCTTTTGTAATGCAAGGCAGATATATCTCTATAGCACACATTTCAACTGTTGATAATTAGATTTATATATTTCTATTTTTCAACAGGCCATGATTAAGAACACCAATCAAAGCTTAATGTACTACACTAGCAGGTTGCACTTGGGTTTAATGACCATTTTATTATTTCAACTGAAACATCACTTTTTCTATATATGTTGTGCCTATGAAATTTTGGAAAGGAAAATAAAAGTGTATTGAAATATTTCCTATTTAGTGAGCAGTCTAGAGAAAAATTGAATTATGTCTCTAACAAACTCTTGATTTAGCAGTAAGCCAAAAAAAGATAAATTTTCCAAATCTTAAAGTTTCTTATAGAAAAGTTAATTTCTCAGGTAGTCATTTATTTCTCTCCAGTAGTCATCCCCCATAGACAAATATGGCATTTCACTGAAGTTACTTGTACTTTATCTTTGGCCCCTTTTGTTATGTTTGTGGTTGCCAGACACATTATTTAGACAGTATCTTGTTATATTTTTACCTTGCCATTAAGAGAAGTTGAAAGTCCACATTACTGCTAGTCTACTGGATCCTGCTCTAGTAGGCTGAACTTTGATGTGCTTTTGAAGAAGGACCAATAATGACAATTAAAAACATAAAAATAACATTTGGATGCAAATTGCTGCTAACTGCTTAAATTTCAATGCTCTTAATGAAATAGACTTATGATGTTGAGTAAAACATAGAGTTTTGGAAGTCTCTTGCCTTTATATGTCACAAACAGTGCTGTAAAACATCTGAAAGTTTCATTAAATGATCATAAAAAAAAGAGGTCCCTTTAAAAAAACAAAATCAAATGAGAAAATTAATCTACGATAGTTGCCTTTTCTTTTTCTCAATTTTGCATTCTATCCAAAACTCAGCTGATTACTGGATTTTTTTCTCTTTGAAAGTTCATGCAGTTTCAAGCAGTCTATTTAGTGAAAAATCTTTGGCATGTTTCCCTTTGAGATTATTTATAATACCCACAGCTATAGGAATATCAGGAATTTGACTAGAGCAATAGATTCTTGTGTGATGAATAACAGCTTCAGAAAAACTGTTCTTTATATTTTGGTTGTAACAGCTCCTGGAAAAGTTGGAGTGTTGTTGTTTTCATCCTACTAGATAATATTATGTTGATACCTCTGAGAGAGTGTATCTGCTGGACTATGTTCCTGAAGAAGTCAGAGAAATGTGGAGAGACAGCAGGCTGAAAGTATTGAACTTTGCCAGAAGGAGCCAGGGAAGAATGATGAGGATGTGAATGCATTGTGTGAAATTTGTAGACCAAGGGAGTTCTTCAGGTGTTCTGTGAACCCTTAAAAACTCTCATCAAACTACTCACCTGGCCCCAGCCTTTGCTAATGGATAAAGTTGTAAATATGAGCCTTCTTCTACAGGGAAAAACTTTCAAATCCCACTCTCCTTTCTGGATGATTATTCTAAAAATCAAACTAATAGGTAGTATTAGACAACAGTAATAGTGGGTGTGAGTCATCTGTAAACAAATGATCAAGGCAGATTCATTGAGGTGTTTCCTTCTGGAAATCACCATCTCATGTGTTTATATGTGTACCTAATTCTGATGTATGCACACATAATACGGGACAAACTCCAGGTTTCAGACTTTTTTTTTGAGTATGAGGTGTTGAAAGCAGTATAGGTCTCTTGATCAGCAGGCTGCTTATTATTAAAGCTGTAATTCTTTCTCTTTGTTGTATGAAGTCAAAAGGACCCAGCATGGATTTGTAATATCTGGGAACTAGGATTGCAGAAAGAAGCATTATGCTTGGACACATCATTTTCACAGTCAAAACAGTGAATTCATGCTAAACTTCTGTATTTCTCTCCTACTGATGCAGAACATTTTAACAGAAGCAAACCTATAGTCATGGTATAAATTCATACAGTGAAAGAGATTGACTTGTAACAGATGCATTTAAATTTCATTCGGTATTTGTGAATTTCAGCTTGCAAGCCACTTGTGCTGCTTCACATTCTTTACTTTTGTTTGGGACTTGCTGGGTTTTGGCTTTTTGTTTTTGTATGTTTCTTTGGTAATATGAATTATATACAAAGGTTATAGCTCCTGGAATTGTTGCTTGACCTTACTACATGTACACAAAAACAGCATTCATAAACTGTGTCAGATTAAGAGAAAGGCAATAAAGAAAGGCAATTATCAGTGCAAACAAAAACCTTCTGCCTTGCTTTTGATGTTAGCTCATACCAGAGTCAATAAACCTCAGGCCTCTGGTCCAGATATTTACCTGCACCTTTAACTAAGTAATTTAAATTATCTTGAAGGGAAAGTTGAGCAACATCGTACTTTAGCCCTTTGCAGACTATCAAAAATTGTTTCCTTCCAATGCAGCTATTGTCTGGCAAGTGCATGATTTATTATGAAGGAAGTATAGGGAGATTTTTACTGGGGTAACCTTTTTTTTTTTATTTCTGCTAGCACATTCCCTTGAAGAGCATGGATAAAACAGCCTTTCAATAGTATGGGAGACCCAAACTCCTTATCCAGCTCTTAAGGAGCTACAAGTTACTGTCACATTTTCTAATTAGAAAACTAGAAGCTTTTTAAAGTAGAGGAAACATGAAATCAATATGTGTTTCTAAAGTATTCAGCAAAAGTGACCAGCACAAGGGCCATGAAGGATATTTGAGGTACATTCAAGACACCATGATTCACTTCACATTACTTATTCTAGAACCACATTCAATATGTTGCAAAGAGATATGTGCAGGCAATAAAACCCAAATTTTCTGTTTCCGACTGCTGCTCTTGTAAGTTCCCCATTAATTACAAAGCATATTTCATTTGTATTAGGATGCATATTTCCTTCCTATATATAGCTGCAGACCAAGAGAAGATGTGTATATATTTGAAATAGGTTCACATTATTGATTTCTGGTGTTTCCAAATTACTTCATCAAAAAGAGCATATTAAATGTATTCCATATGTAAATATTGTAACAAAATCACATTACTTAATTCTGATAATTTAATAATTAATTCATTTTATTCCATTTATTTCTGCCATTAGCATTGTTTTGGTTTTGAGCAGTCAGTTTTAATGGGAAAAAAAGAAAACCTGTTTCATCTTCTTTAAAAATGTCTTCAGGATAGTAGTCAGAAAAAGGAACAACAAAACTTTAACCATCCATTCAGAAACTGTGCTATCACAGAAGATGCTATGCTTTGGTGTTTGCTCTGTTCAAACCAGGACAGCAATAGAATCACTGCTATTCCCACTGGCACTCAGTGTTGTTTGTGATTTTACCTGCAGTTCCTCTTATCCACCAAACCTAGACACCTGTGGACTCACCAACCCCCCAATTTCTATGAAAGGAAATCCTTACTCATGCTTCTATGTCCTTCCACTCGGCAGGTCCAAGTAGCCAAAGGAACTGATCCTTGAGGAGGGAAATAAAGCCCTATTCACACCAGATCATCTTCAGCAGCTCATACCTGGTGCTCTGGTGGGTTTATGAGTGGTGCACTGAGAGCAATTAGTTCCTGAATGAGGATAACAACAGGCGATTACCCTTTTTAACAGCTGCTAAGTGGTGTTAATTGCTGGCTATATACCACAAGCTGAGCAATTTTGTGCAAACTGTACAAACAGAACAAAACAAACAGATGATGTAGGGAGAAAAATGGATCTGAAAGAACCTCTATTAATCCCAAACAAACATACAGCTGGAGAGATCATATTCATTGCTGGTGTGAATTATTTGTAACAAGCAGTTTGTCAAATCCAGCCCGTTACTGAATTGTCTATGAATAGAAAGCAATTTTTATTAGTTTCTTCATTATTCACAGTCATTTAATGAATGGTTTGTATGAAAACATATTTTGCCTAAGGTTTGGTTTCTCCAGCATGGCTAGTTTGTGATAAATTCATTTTTATTGAACAATGCCTTGATTTCTGTGAAACAGAGTAAAGCATAAGATATTTTCAGAATCTAGCCTTAAATTTTAAGTTAATAATAAGCATATTATCTCTAAAAATGGGAAGAAATTGTCCCTAAATGAACTTATTATTTCATTTCTTCTTCTTCATGGTTTCTTTTCCTCTCACTAAAATGTTGAAAATAACAGGAAAAGTCCAGACAAGAAATCTTACAGATGTTTCCATGGTTTTTTAGATACTCTTTTGGTTTTCAGGTCTTTGTTGCTAAGTGCATTCACTAATCACACTGCAGTACATGACCAGTAAAGCTGGCACTGTGTTCGTTGTATTGCTTAATAGCCTGTTTTAGATAATACATGACAGACAAAAGCTGAGTTATTTGGAAAGTATAGCTGCCAATTCTAAAAGTAGCCTACATGCTGTGAAGATGTTGATAAGTTATGAAAGTGATCATAGAAGAAAAAAAAGTAGAGTTTTGTAAGTCCCTCTCCTGGTTTTAACTGGGATAGAATTAATTTTCTTCTTAGTAGCTGTACATTGCTGTGTTTTAGATTCAGTAGGAGAATAATGTTGATAACAGAGTGATTTTTTTGTGATTGCTTATTCATGCTTGTCCTGTCAAGGACTTTTCAGTATCTTGTGGTCTGCCAGTAAGGAACTGCACAAGTTCTGAAAGCATGGCTGAGACAGGTGACCCAAAGCAGCCAAGTTGTATTCCATACTGCAGAACATCCTACCCAGTATATAAACTGGGGGGAGTTACCTTGCAGGGGTCAATCGTGACTTGGAAACAGGCTGAGCTAGTGGTAAAAATTGTATTGTGATCACTTGTTTCTCTCAGCTCGCTTTCTCTCCCTCCTTGTTATTACATTTACTATTAATTATTATTATTATCATCCTCATCATCATCCTTCTCCTCCTCATCATCATAATCATCATGTGTGTTTTATTTTGCTTCGTGTCAATCATTAATCTGTTCTTATGTTGACCCATGAGTTTTACTCTGATACTCTTCCCTATTCCACCACGGAGGAAGTGCAGCGAGCAAGCAGCTGCATGGTACATAATTGCCTGCTTGAGTTAAACCAGCCCCAAAAAATCACTAGAATAATATATTCACAGGTGAAAAATGAGATTCTGCAAACGAATTATGAATGTCTATTTGAAATTATTCTTTGTGATGAACTACACACAAACAAGGAAAGCAGACATCAATAAATGTGCTAGATAGGATTATAGTAGTGGCATTGCTGAACTACCTAAGCTAAAAGCTCCATGCTGGTTGCTTTTCCAACTGTGAATCAAAGAAAAGGACCCAGTACCAAGTATGCAGCAGACTGAAGGACCAGGATTGTCATCTGGTTTCAGTTGCTTTGGTTCCTCCTCAGCTTAATCATCTGATGAATTTCTCTTGCTCTTTTTTGCTTTATGTTAGAAAGGATATTATTTTCCTTAAAGTTTATGTTAATCCTCTATACATAAATATTTCTCCCAATATGCACATCATTATAAGCCATGAAAAAATTATTTTTCACCAATAAGACCTTTTTCAGTGGACACCCATGGAACAAAGGCAGGATCCTATTTTTTAAGAAAGCCTGTGAAAGTAATGAAACTCTTACTTAGCTGAGAGATTGAATGCCAAACGTCATCAAAGTGCTTAAAATTTGTGCTTCCTTTTTCTTCTCTTTCTACAGAGCTTTTGAAGGACAGGAGAGAGCTGGCATGCAATAAACATAGCTTATCTCTAAGACATGGCACTCAGGCTACAACATTAGATTTTTGGGTGTTTTGAGTGGAAATCTTCTTGAACTGTGAAAAATGTAATTTTAGACTACATTTAATCCTCATAAAATATGAATATTTGCATGGAATTTGACTTTACAAAGTAAATTAGAAGTCTTCTGAATTCAATGATTTTCTTATTATCAATGGGAAAGTAATTTCTATAGCAACATTTTAAAGGTTATTTAAAGACTGAGGAAGGATTTGGGGGAGAGGAGGAGGGGAAGTGTTTGTTGGTTTTTTTTTTTCTTTCCCTAAACATTTATTTTTGCTTAACATCCCTCAGGAAGAAAGTAATAAATAAAGAGAGAAGAGAGAGAACAGAAGGTCTGGTGCTGGTAAAATGACCATTGACCAAGAAAAATAAGGATTATGACTCTGGGATTTTATCTGTGTATTATAATAGATTTACAAGCTGAACTGCTAAAACTTCGTAGCTTCCATGCCCTGGAGAATCTTCTTATACATTAGTCCTTTCTTTAAATAATGTAGGTTGTAGTTTAAGTTTACAGTCTGTGCAAGCATATGCAAACAGATAGAGAAGAGGCACATAAACCTAGTCCTAATTTTAATAAGGCTATATTTTATATATGTCAATAAATGCTTGTATACTTACTCTAAAATAATTTCAGGGAATACAGAACCAAGTAAGGCTCCTTAGTTTGACATGTAGCACTTGTTTGGGTAAAATAATTAATTCTGTGGTATATGGATGCTACAGAGGCTCCAAAAGCAGAAGCCTGCTGGGAGGAGGCTGCAGCAGTTCCATGCTGACCGTCAGTCACACCAAGAGCTGTCCCCCAGCCTCTCCAGTTGCTAGCATACGGATGTACAAACCCTCAAGGCCACAGTCCCACTTCAGCTGCCAGTACAGACACCCTTGCATGCACACACACCAAAGGATCACTCAGTACATCCCCAGATCCTACAGCTGGCCTGGACTCCAGATCCCCTAGGCTGGCACCTTCATTTGCCACCTCCTCCTCTGGCTGCAGCTTCAGAGGCACTCGTCCTGCCCCCTGTCCCAGCCCACAGCACCTACTCTCTGTATTACCTGGAAGAACCTTCACTAACTGTTATTGCCATGCTCATTCCTGTTGCTGGCACCATGGACACAGGGACTGCTCTGACTTCTGGTCCCAGCCCCAGGGCTACCTCTGAGCCCCCCACACACACTTTTGCACACAGGATGGAGACCCCCATTCAGGAAAATGGCTTAGGAAGTGGGGTTTAGTGAGAAGCTAAGACACACAGTCTAAAGATCAGGAACAGGGCATAGCCAAACAGATGCACTAACCAGTGCCTGCTTGCATATACCCGGCTCATCTATCTACTTATACTTCTATTTTCCCACTTCTTCCCCAAGATACCTTGATTCCTCCTTTTCCCCACCCTTGGTTCATCCCTAAAGCATCCCATGGTCAATCCTATGCAATCCAAGTGCCCTTCCCCTGCACTCTGTACCTAGCTCCATTCCTTTGATCTTGCTGCAGAAGGTGAGTAATAAAATAAATAAATAAAGAGGAAGAGGCCAGTGTACATCATGGAGTCAGTACCAGCACACTGTGCACAAAACTACATGTCAATGAGGGGAACAAAGAGGAGAAGCAGTCACTGTTCTTTTAAGACAGTATGGACATAGTAGAAAGATTGTTTTCTTTCAGCCTCACTAGATTGATGTACCCAGATACACCCAGATACACCCCTCACCTCGCAGTGCCTGGGAGTGCCTGATGAAATACAATTACAAGTTTATGCATGTAATATATACTATCTCCCCTCTCATAGATAATTATGAATTGGTGCTGCTGAGTCTCTGAAATCCTCCCCTGCATGTCAAGATGACTATTTCTTCTGTGTTTCTTTATTCATCCCCTGGCACAGTTGCAGTAGAGAGTGTGGACAGGCAATATGAGTAAAAAATATGTACTTCAGAGGAATGCTGCAAGGCTTTCTTGCAATCTTTCCTGCTTTACGTACTTTTACTGTAATTTCTTCGACTTCTGAATGTTACCATAGGACAGATAAAGTAAGAAGATCTCAAAAGTGAAGATGGATATTTTGACATTTTCTGTAAAATCCTGAAGCATGAGGTAAGATGAATTGGGGGAAGGAACTGACTAACCCACAAAAAATCAAATCCTCCCTCATACTCCTTCAGAGTTATAAATAAGAATATTTTTACCTTGATATAGCTGACACATGAGTAGAAAGTAGGCAACTATTTCTTTTTCCTCTCAATTTCTGCATTAGTTTTTAGTGGATAAAAGCTGTAACAATTAACATAATGAGCAATAACACTGGCACCTTAAATTTTGAGGTAGCACTCTATGTAATAAACAGACTTCACAGTTTGAACTTCATGCATGCCATTGGGGAAGTCCACCTGTGGTTTCATCTCAAGACTGAAGTAAAATGGAATGCAAAGGATCATGTGGAATGTAAGTTCCTCCAAGTACACAATGGGATTTGGGATGTGGGTTCAATCTTCCCAGTAGGAGTGTTACAAACAAGGCTGCAAACACATTTATTTGTTAGCACATCAAATTTGTCTCCACTCTCTAACAAAATAACTCCCTCTTTCCTGGTACTGTTAATGTACTGATAGAGTGGAGTTTTCTTAGAAATCCCTTTATAGTTTCATCTCTTTTCTCATCAAGGCCTATAGTCCCACATGAATGTTTCCCTTAATATTTCTTAGTATTTGTTCATGTTAGCATTTTATGAACTTTCCAGTTGAATTTGAGGACAGCAAAATAACTTGATTTAGCTGAGATAATCTATTGATGCTTCCCCTAAGCCAGCATCTGAAATGAATAATTTGAATGGAATAATTTGAAGTTTTCTTTTAAAAGATATCAGCTCCTCTGGAATGATTTTTCCCCCATCTTTACATACACACACACACACATATTTATATATACTTTTCTTCCTTACCATCTCTGAGAGTTATTTTCCTTAGAATCCCTTGCTCTTACTTTACTGTTCTCTATCTGATGTTTTGTTAAGAATAATATCATAGTATTATCACTCACACCTTCATTAGAGTAACTTCTTCCCATTTTAATATAATTGGTACAGAAGAGCTTGCGTATCTAATTTATGTCTCTATCTTCACTTTAAATAACTTCGAAACTAATTCGAAAATCTTCCTGAACCATCCATTTTGCTTTTCCCTGCTCTCAACAGGCCCCTTGACAGCTAAATATTCCCCTTATTACTAATTAAGATACTTCACTTATTCTTCTATTAGTTACAAAAAGATTTCTCTCTGGAGTCTTACTCACTGTATGCATTTGGTGGCTTAGAGTAATCCCCAGTCATAGCAGTTTCCTTTTCTTCTTTCATTTTAACATTAGGCACAGATTCTCAATCAGTCTATTCTCATGTAGTATCTAAACCAATATTTACACCTCTGATACAAAACACATTTCTTGCATTTTTCCCTTGCTTGTCTCCATGAACAAATTGCATTCTTCTGTGTCTGTGTCCATGTGCAGCAAATCCCACAGTCTCTGTGATGACAGCTAAGTCATCATTTTGATCATGAATTAAGTCTTGAAGTATCTCCTTGTACCTGTGCTTTCATAGTTTACCGACAACTAAGAGAGTGTCATTATTCTTCCTATAATTCTCTTTTGAATTAAATCCTTGTCTTCTCCTTCCCCATAAATATTGAGCTTAAATTCACCAAATTATATTCATTCCTTCAGATTTCAGTTCATTCCATTATAAAAGAGATAACTTTAGCTCTTCTAAGTGGGACAATATCTAATAAATTCACAGAAACTGGAGTTGCACGAGTATTAAATCTCTGGAATTGAGATGAAAATTCTCAATTTTCCTTCCTGACTTGAAAAGATGTCTTCTGATGATTTTTAAGAATTATTATTACATTATTATTTATGTTATTATACATATCACTTTAGAGAAAACCACAATAGGTCTGAACCTATACTGTAGTGAAGACATTAACATTTCCTTTTGGAAACAATAATAAATTGTGTCAGTTTTCTTGGTCTAAGCAATTTCCTTGAAGAGTATAATTAATTTGTAAGAAAACCCCAGCCAACAGTAAAGATTGCAGAATAAAATAGCAAATCAGAAACTTGTTGAAAAATAACACTTGCTATAAAAATGATAACAATACCATGCAAAGAAATTGAAAAGCAACATGTAAATAAATTACTGTGGCACTGCTCTTGCTACGATGGTTAATGTTATGTCAGCATTTTCATTATAAGATCCATTTTTCAAAGTTTATGAGTCATCTATAAAATTAAAAAAAAATCTTTCTAAGACTAATGCTTGAAGATCATGCTCTAGAAGGAGTTTTGATTACAATAGTGTAGAGGAAAAACATAATTACTCTTCACAAAAAGTTCTTCAGTTGAAAATCAAGGTGCCAGTTTAAAAATATAATTTCAATTTTTTGGACTGAAATTGTAGTTGGAGATACAGCTATAAAATTAGCTTTATTTCCTTGTCATTCAGTTATTTACAACATCTTAAAGAAAATGGGACTGAAGTGAAAATATTTAAATGGAGTGTCTGTAGAGTGTCTTTGAATGAGAGAAACCATGTTGTCATTTTAAATTTTACTACCTGCTCCACATTCTCCTCTCTAAAGAAAAATGTTTTGAACTTAGACTCATTAGGAAGAAGTGACAATATATCTGTAGCTGAGTCATTGATGCAAGTTTATATTGCTGCAAGAACAACACACTGAAAGCTTTCAAGCCAAGATTTAGCAAAATCATTCCCTTGCAGGTATTAAGAGAAAATATACTTCGTTAATAATATAATTTCTATCAATTTATTTAGAACATGTTTTCTCTAAATAATAGAGTAATGAGTAATAATATGAGCCATGAATGGTATGATGAGATACCATTAAAAGAAAGTACCTTATATGCTTTATCTGTAGTTTCTCAGCAGTTTTCTGTTGCTGTTGAACCCAGACTGCTGAATTGAAAGCAGTCAATCTGCTTGATTGACTTGATAAGATCAATCCTTGATCTAATCTGACTAAATATGGCATTCTTATGGGGGTTTTTTGAGGACTTGGAGAAGTGTTTGAAAGCATTAGCATTGAGATAAAGTTGAAGGACTCTGGACAACATAAAATGCAAATCCAGTAGAGTCACATTTCTACAGTTCAGCCTTAAGAAGAGATGACTGAGAGGAGACCTCAGGAATGCCTTTGAGTATCTGAAGAGAGGGTGTCTATAGGATGGAGCCAGGCTCTTTTCAGTGGTGCCAAGCAATAGGACAAGAGGAAATGAACAGAAACTGGTGCACAGGAAGTTCCACCTGAATGTGAAGAAAAACTTCTTTACAGTATGGGTGACCGTGCAGGTAGCCCAGAGAGGTTGTGGAGTGTCCCTCTCTGGAGATACTCAAGAACCATCTGAATACAACCTCTGTCATGAGTTCTAGGATGGCCCTGCTTGAGCAGATAGGTTGGACCAGATAAACCCACTGTGGTCTCTTCCAACCTTACCCATTCTGTGATTCTGCAATTCTGTTACTTTTGTGAAGAACCCTGACATGAATAATAGCTTAATACCATTATGAGGGCAAATAGCTGAAATTACTAAAAAAATTATTCCAGATATATTTTGCTTATGAGCAGAGGTCTAGGAATCTGTATAAAATCTTCTTTGAAAGCCCATATTCTCCCCAATGGACATTTATAAGGCATCAAAGGCACATTTTTAACAAAATGGTGCTTCTTTGGAGAGAAGAGAGGGTTTGCAGTGACACTTTATTATGCTTTTAAGATTGTTCTATGGGTTATCAGACACTTATGTGCCCACACTCTAGGTATTTCTGGATATTGGATGCATGTGAGTACAAATCAAGGAACTTCAGTTTAGTTGTCTGTATGGTCGTATTTACTTATACAGATACAAATTCAGATAGTAGAAACTCCTACTTCCCTGGCTGAGGCATTTCTAAGTATCTTTTCCTTCAAAAGCTCTTCCTTTCTTGTACGTATCACCAAAAGAGAACCACTGAACGGTTGATGTGAAAGGGCAGCTCCAGATTCAGAGCTCCTATGCCCCACTAAGAGCAGGGTCACCTAGAGCTGGCTGCCCAGGCCCAGGTCAGTTGGGTTTTATACATCTCCTAGAAAGGAGCTTCCTCAGCCCCTCTGGGTAACCAGTTCATTGGGCACCACTGAGAACTCTGGCTTCACTTCTATATTCCCTCATCATCAATTTATACACATTGACTCAATCCTTCTCAGCCTTCACTTCTGCAGTTGGAAGAGCCCGAGCTCTATCAGCCTCTTCTTATAAAAGTGATGCTCCAAGGTCTTCATCAGCTTTTGGCCTTTCATTGAACTTGCTCCAGCAAGGTCACGTCTCTCTTGTACCAGGCATTTAGGTCTATGAGTGCACCAGACATCAAATTCATCTAGTTCTATTCAATATCACTAGTGAGGAACTGAAAGCTATTCAATTTACCCGAACAGAGATACCCACAGCAGGGTTCAGTTGTCTAAACACAGATGTTCTGTACTATTTCAAAAAGGTCTGAAGTATTCCCCATGCCCTCCAGCTGCCAAGCACCAGATCATATTTCCCATCCTATGTGAATATCTTGGAAATTTTCTGTTCTACTAGAAACCATGGATAATCTAGGTTTAGACATTGATGTTATAATAAACCTTAGACAGAAAAGCACTTTTCATTTTCTATGTATTATCACTTCATATATAACTCTGTGATATAATGTTATCCACAGAAGCTAAGGTTCCCCTTGGAGTCGTCAGAGTTTCAGCCACGGGCAGTTCAAAGGAAGAGATTATCTCCTTCCATTTAACCAGCCGAATTAAAGAGAAATAGTATGAATGTATTCTAAACCCCTCTGATCACTTACTCCTCCTCACAGACTTAGACAACCAAGGCCAGAACCACAAATAGAGGAACAACAAAAGTAAGGTGCAATCCTAAAACACCTGAGAATTAAAACCAGGAAATGAAGAGCTGATTGTGGGTCATTTTTTTCTCTCCTCCAAATTTCGCAATGAATAAAACACTTTAGTAATGTTACGTTATTACTGTCTCACAGTGATTTTGTTTACAATGCCTCTCATTATTACCAACTCTCTCAATGTGCACTTTTAAAATGTGAATCACATTAGCGTGATTGCATTTGCATTAAACACATGGTTAGTTTTTTAAAAGTACAAATGCTTGTAATTTTATGACACACCCGCATGAATTATAAAATGATGCATAATAGAACTTTGCTTGATTTCATAATTACCTGTTGTTATCCTAGGCTAATTAAATATTCAGCACTGCATGCTAATCCTAAAAGCCTCCCTGGCATTCTCTCTTCCCTTTTCTTGAACTTTTTAGCATATTCCATTGAGTTACAACTTGTTTCATGGAATCTGTAGGAAAAAAAAGTTCAACAGCTACGGATATATGTAAATCTTCAAACAACCATACTCGAAGTTAAAAGTGGAAATTTCAACATGCACCTATTATTTCTGGCAGGCATATAGTACACTGCTTTGATCATATTTCTTTACTAAGCTTCATCTGCTAGAAATAGAGCCTCTTAGAGCTATTTCCCCCTCTTTATTTTCTCAGAAAGTTACCTTGTATTTTATAAGCTTAATCTTCTATGTCAGCTCATTTCACCTCCCTTGCTCTGCTGCTGATAAAAAAAGTCTGTATTGGACAGGAGGAAGCTCATTTTCCTATAAACATCTGGCATAGACATGCCATGGGGTATTCAGACAGAAAGGCAAGAAGTTTAGCTTGGGTCTTCTGTCAGATAAAAGCTGTATTCTGATGTCCCAGAAATGGTTGGGAAAATTAAGAGTAGCCAATGCTTGCATTTAAGCTATTGAATCAACTTTAGATGTTTGAATTTGTAGCTGGCTAGAGATAGGCAAGAAATGCTATGAAACTGTCCACTGTGCTTCTTTTAGTAATAAGTACAGGTAGGTCTTTTCCCAAAGTAATAAGTTAATCTCCTGAACAAGACCTTGCACCATATGGAATCAGAAAATTGAAATTTTGGTTGCAGTTCTTTGTTTAATAATTTGTTTAAGCTTAAAACAAGTGAAAGACTAAAAAAAAAAAAACCAAACAAACCACCAAAAAATCCAAAACAACAACAAAAAATACACCAAACCCACTGTCCTGGTTTTAGACAGGAATTAAAAAAAACAAAACAACCCAAGAAAACACAAAACAAACAAAACCCAAAACCTAAGCCTCCCAAATAAACTCCACAATCAAACCCAAAAACCCATACACAAAACCCCATCAAAAATAAAAACAAAATAAGACCCAAACATTTTCTGTAGAAAATTTAGGCCTTATACAGGCCAGATTTTGCATTCATGATGCAAGTGTTGTTCCCCAGAATCTGCTAAGTATGTTTTAAAAAAAAGATACTTTGAGGAAGTACATGAAATGTAATATCTTTACTTCTTTACCTACTTTGATCTCCTGCACATCACACTGTTCCTGTAAGTGTACTTAGCTTAAATTTAAATTCTTGGTTTTAAACTCCTGCAATACTACTGCTTTCAACACATTTAGTGTGTGTCTTAATACAGCATAAATGAAAGGGGTGTCAATCACCATGCTTTTAGATTCTTGAATTTCTCAGTTAATAATGATGATCTTTGAGCTTGGTCCTGCAAGTAATCATTTGTGTGAATAAAATTAGACATATAGATTTGCATTTGCAGGATTAGTGGCAATGTAAGCTTTGTCATTGTTAGGTTGCTATGCAAATGCTTAGCAATTCTCTCTTTGATTTATTCCATTTTTATTCCCTTTCATATCCCCACACCTTCTTAGACAGGTGAACTTAGAGTCAATTTCTGTGAAGGTTTAATGCTTTACAAATCTAAACCCTGAGATAGGGTTAGATATGCTTAGATATGTTTCTCTCAAACCCTCTTTGAACCTTTAAGACTTCATTGCAGCTAATCTTATCAAAGAAACCATGTTGGAAATAAAAGTATTAGCCCCAGTTATACAAACCTTTGATGGGAGTTGTTTTCCAACACACTAGCGTTGGAAAAGACAACAGCACCATCAGCAAGATGCATGTGTATGAGCCCATTTATATCTTTCATGTATTATGCAAATAGGATTTTTTGATTAAACATTTAAAGTAATCCATTCTGTCCCATATGTTTATCCTTTTATTAACTGTAAATAGCTGAGCCATTTTCAGTTCCATCATTAATGTTATTTTGCTCCTGCTGTCCACTCCACATGAGCTTCCCCTTAGCATAACTCCCTTGTAGAAAATGCACCAGCATACAGAAATCAGAATAATAACAACAGAGAGGAAACAAAAAAACCCCTTCCATTTTACCAAGGCCATTTAAAGATCCACAATCAGTAACACACAAAGCACTTTGGCATGGTTTATTCTGTGTCTTTTGTTGCCAGATCCCAGACACACTTTGCAGTAATGGAAGCATTATTTCCTCTGATAACCACAGAAATTTATCAGAATACTTCTTCTTGAATATTATTTTCCCCTGGTTTTGCTGCATTATAAAATAAATTAAACAAATTTAGATCAGTTTTGGCTCAACTCTCTAACTACTCCGTCAAAGTCTTTTAGAGCAAACCTCAGATACAGTTGTTATTGTCCTCTGTGGCAACAGTCATTGCAAACATCATTAAGGATGTGAGGTCTCTCCCTTAATTAAGAACTAAAAGGTTTCATTTCCTAAAACAAAAGCATGTGGCAGGTTTTATTGATCTGCTCTATGTCGCCAACTGAGCACATTAGCAGGGGTTATTGATTACTCTAGCGGTAATTATCTCTGTTTCTTGTCAGGTAAAGAATACATTCCTAAGATCTCTCCTAAAGAGGCCTATATGTTCATTCACATTCAGCAATTTATACAATGAAGGAGTTTTTAAAGTCTTTATTACCTATGTATAATTTTTTAATATTTAACAACAATCATTAGAAAGATCATTTTCCAGTCAATATCTTGTTATAATTCTTTCTGAATACCACTGATGCACTTAGGAATGAATTAAAAAACAAAAGAAGCACAGCATTGTTGTTTGTTTTGTTGTTGTTTTTTTTTTTTTTTATAATTGTAAGCACATATGGCTATTATTGCTTTTAAAAACTCCCTGCAAAAGAACTGCCATTATATGTTAATATGAAACTGTGGTAAATGACTTCCTAACAGAATGCATAGGATCACTCCCCAATTTTGAAAGAATAATTTCAAAGTGACAAGTCCTAGCTAATTCCTTAGTAACATTTAGTTCATTTTTGTTTCTGGTATTAAAAAAAGAAGGTAATTATATTCAGTAGGACTTTGGAGAAAGACTTGATAAATAAAAAGGGTCCTAATAGTGTCTGGCTTTTTTCAGACAGCTGGAATTCATGGCCCTCATGGATAACTGAAACCAGCCTGATATCTACAGAGGGAAAACACAGAAGAGCTCAAGCAACATGGGAGGTTTCTGGACGGCATTGCTCCTGTTGCAGGTGGTTGAGAAGTAGATGAAGGGAGCTGGTTTCCTGGATCTCACAATTACAGCAAATGATGAACTGGTCAGGAATGTGAAGGTTGGGTGAATTTTTGACTCCAGAGAGATGGTGTTATTTGTGATCCTGAAAAGAGGAAACAAGGTATAGGAGTCTGGGAGAGCTGATTGATTTCCAAGGGTAATTTTATCCAAACTTGTGTATGGCCAATCCCAATATGTGGACAATCAAGTAAAGGTGACAAGAAATCTGCCTGTGTGAACGTGGATTGAGTCTTGTGTTTATTAACTACAGTCAAATATGAAAAAAAAAAAAAAAAAAGCAAGGATATGAGAGACAGAAGCAAAATAACTTGCCCTCTTCAAGAGTAAGTTTGTGGTTAAAAAATCCAAAACTCATTTGGAGTTTTATCTGTCAAGGTTTCAACAAGAATATCAGCAGCAAAAGGAAGACCAGAACTGTTGAGCTGATGCTGAAGAGTGTAGGGAACAAATCTGGTACATCTGGTACAAAAGGAAAACCAATTGCACGTATTGGGGTTTCATGTTATATAAATCATATACATCTGATTGAATGCCTGAATAACCTGGTAAACTTTTGCAAAGAAATCATTGGCTCAGCAGATTACTGTTGTTGTTCATGTTCACTTCAGATTTTGACACCCATTTTGTCTCCCATCAAATCCTAATGAACAAATGGATAAAGTCTAGTCTAGATAAGTTGGTAGTGAGACAAAAAGAAAAGTAGCTCAGCTTCCAGGATCAGAGTGGTGATCAGTTGCATCCACTCCAGCTGAAGGCCAATCACTAGTGGTGTGTGCCAGGATTTCAAATCAGGGCCAATTCTGTCCAACTCCAACAGGCTTGCAGATGTTACAAAAAACCACCTACAGATAATTTAGAGTTTGGTAGGGTTTTTATGGTGAAGTATTTTTGGCAGGAAAAAAAAAGTTGGCATTTTAATGATGACTCTTGATGATTGTAAATTTGGAAGCATTGTTAACACACCAAAAGATCAAAATATATTTTACAGAGGAGAACATGATACAGAAAAACAGTGATATAGTGAAATATGATCATATAAAGCATATGTTCATGCACATATATCTTGAATTATCTTGATTTAGACAGGTCAGAAGGCTAGCTATTGTTAGTTATTTCTACAATTAGTTGAGAGGAACAGGAACCTCTAGACTGAGATACAGAATCCCAAGGGAATGAATAATTTTCTAGGGGAGCATTCCAGTGACTAAAATACTGTTCAAAGAGTGTGTCTAGTTATAACTAGGCCTGTTTTACAAGATGAATAAAATACGTTTTGGCTATAAAGTGGAAGCTCATCAGTTGAACTTTGAAAAATTTACTGGTACAGTTATGTTTAATCTATTTCAGTAATTAAATGCAGTTAGCCCTGTGTACCACCCCTAAGCAGCTGCAGCAGTCCTGATGTCTGCTGAAATTGTGAATTCTTTCCTCTTTTTTTTTCTTTTGTTTGGCATCCTAATATTCATATTAAACATGCCCTGCTCAGCGATGTGAATACACAATGCATTTTTTTTCCCAGTGAAAACCTGATCACGTTTGCTTGGTGAGCTTTAATGGGTTCTTTGCAAATCTGACCGTAATGGGAAGTTTTCCAGCATTAGTTTTATCTCAACAAAAATCCACAGATATGATTTAGTGAAGCAAGGAAAGGTCCAGAGAATCTTTGTAACTCCCCATATCGTAGTCCATTCAAGGACCAGAAAACAATATGTGCCCTAGAAATACTGTGAGTGTCAGTAATTTTAGAATGTCACTGTGATTAAGATGCTTTGATACATAAGGATAATTCTAACTTATCTGGAATTTGAGTGAGACAGATATAGAAAGCAATACTAAATTTTTACCAAATTGGAGAATAATTGTGAACCACCATTGTGTCAAAGTCAATATAAAGATAGATTCCTGACTATACCAGTAATGTAATTTTTTTTCAAACTATACTAGAAATTTACCATAAATCACAGACAATATTTTATCTGGAATATTCAATATACATCTACATTGCCTACAGTAAGAGAGTCGGGAATAAGTTTGGAAAGCTTGTTGTAAACAAGTCAGACTTAGATCTCCACAGTGCTTAACTGTCAGCTGACTCTACATATTTTTCCTGAAGCACTTCAACAAGTTTTCCACAAGTTATCTCTACTCCAGTTCAGGGAATAATGCCACACAGATTCTCTCTCCATAAGGCAGTGTGTATACAATTGCATAATGTCTGTCTGATACAATTCTCCTTAGCCTTAAAATATTGTCCAAACTTGTATCGTACCTTTGAGTACTCACATATGCCATATGCCAGTGCACAGAAGCCAAAGTCTCATTTTCATGCTATAAAAACTTCTCCCAGTCAAATTGCAATATAATCCTTGCATTATTTCAGACACCTTGAAATGATTCTCACTAGCACTACTGCAACATGTGCTAATAATTTGGTATTTTATATTTTAGGGACACTGCCTGAATCTGAAGGTACCAAGGGCTACTGTATTTCTGTAGATGAAGCCATCTCACCAGAGAGGAGCTGTCCCTGGCATAACATAGACATGAACTAAAGAGTTCTGCCTGGCATATGGTCTAGGGGCTGTTCCTTAATTTTCTTTTATTCATCAGAATAGACACACTTAGATTCCAGAAGCATTAAATCACATCAATAGCAACAAACAAAAAACACCCCACAAAAAACTCTAAAAAAGTTCCACCAAACCCAAACCAAACCAAGACCAACAAATGAAAAAATCTCTCCCCAAAACACAAACAAAGCAACAAAAAAATCCCCCAAACAAATGAAACAAACATAAAAACCTAAAAAACCCCAAGCCAACGAACCAACCAAAGGAAAAAAACAACAGCCAATTAATAAGGAGATGAGGGAATTTGACTTACTGCTTTACAAGACAAGAAAAAATGTGTTAAAAGACATTAACTCCCAAAGAGCACATAAATATTGCCTATAAACATAGATGTGGAGTAAGTTCTAGAGAATCAGGATTATTTTTTTAATTGATTCAGTATTTTCCAACCTTTTCCAGTTCGTAGACATCTAACATTTCTTTAGGAGTCCTTGACATACTGAGGAAAATCAGATAGGTGCTATTCTGTACGTGGAATGTAAATAGGCTTCCTCTTTTCTCTGATGCTTCTTCCAATCTCTTTCAGAGTAGTCCCCAGATACTCACTGATTTGCAGACACAGGGATAAAACCCCTAAATCCCTTGTTGATAGAAAAACTGAGTGATCCAAAAGTCAAGTTAGAATGGGAAATAGGAAAATGTTGCTATTTATGTGAGCACTGATATTCTGGATCTGAACATGAAGAGTGAGCTGATATTTAATACTATAAAGACTGTTGTGAAAAAAAGTATTTCACACAAACATTGTGATACCCAGGAAATTAATTGATGAGAGCATTATTGTCTCTATGATACAGAGAAACTACTGAGTAAACTGTGTTCCTCTGATAAAGTAAAATAGTCTAAAAGTTCAGAAAAAAGAAAATAATTTTTCTGTATTAAAAAACGCCCTGTAAAATATAGTTTAAAATTATTTCTCAGACCATAATTATAATTTAAAAACTTGATTGTCAAATATAATCCTAGATCACTCATGACATGCTGAGATGCTGCTGCTTATTTAATTGAGAGTAAAAAAGAATATATTCTATAAATAGAATGAACAATTCTTTGCCACAGAAAAAAATGAAAAACCTATGACTCATTCCAATTAAAACAGAAGCTTATGAACTCATATTCCTCAAATAAATGTGAGAAATCTACTTTGCATACTACTACATTTTTAGGATTGTTTATTTCTTTTGTAAGGAAAAATATGAGATATTACTGTGCCCCCTAAAGTGTTACAGTTCAGTTCACCTAAGCATTACAGACTTTAATTCTTCATTTTTGTTCTTTTGTTTAGGGGTGTTGAATAATCCTCACAGGCCCTTGACAGAGTGCAGAACTTTAGTATTCTCTTCTCCAGTCAGCTATACTGGAGCCCCACCACAGTCTGAGCAATCTCAGGAAACACCATAGTCTAGACTCAAAAAATTATCAATAGAAGGATGTTGCACAAGAAGGAAACCATAATTAACAGTACTAAGTGAAATTCTTTTGAAAGACAAAAAAATTCAAGACTTTAGTCTCAAAACAGGAAGGAGGAGGCAAATTCAAAAACATTTTGCAGAATGCAAATTATTTTCAAGAACCTAATTATGGTATTTTAATTAAAATTAAAAAGTCTGTGCATTCCCCAAATGCCAATTCCCTGTAAAAATTAGGATGGGATTCATTAAGCCTAATTTTAGTCTTCATCTGAGTCATTTTATGCTCCTTCAGCAGCTGATAGAATTGAGCAATACCAGGGAGCTGTTTCTTTGGTTAATTCTGAATATCTATACCAGAATGAGAGTGTAAAATTTGTTGCTTTCATTTCTCTCATTGCTGTCCTATTCCCCTCAACCCAGTCTTCTGTGTTTGGCTATAAAACAAACCCAGAGGGAGCATTTACTGTAGTTGCACCCACCACATGGATCTAAAGGTGCCTAACAAGGCTACAGCAGTTTTTCACAAGCCTGTTTAATACAAAACTGTATTTTTCTACACAGGAGTGGGGGAAAACAGCAACTGCAATATGGAACACCAGGTTTGTGCTGTGGACAGGGAGCCTTATCCTCAGATATGAGGCAGTGACAATGGACTCAATCCCCACGAATAATAGGAAACGTGGTTTACTGCTTTGCTACATGATAATAAAATCAAGTCAGTTTTGCAAAATTTGATGTTTCTTTTCAGGTAATTTGTTTTCCTAACATAGATACTAAAATAATAAACATTCTTTTAAATACCTGATGTATTCAGTAAAGTACAAATACTTGTGTATGTAAAATTGTCTTTATAATTTGTAATTTTGTGTTGCATTCGCCTTCCCAGACAGAAGTTGAGCACCCACAGCAACAACCAAGCAGATTAATAACATCACACTCAGTGACAAAAATGGGGTGGAGGACTGCTTTTCTTTCAAAGTCCTCATCTACCATTGTTCCTCAGGATGTGCAATTTTTCACTATATAATGCAATGCAATGCAATTCATAATGTCCTAATACCAATTCTCAAAATTTCTGTCAACATAATAAAAAAAACCTAAACTCATCAAGAAACAAATGAAAGAATACGATGGATTCAATATATTTTCTAGAAAACAATATAAAGTCTATCTATCTGAAATGCTACCTACACCACTGAAGTAAAATTCTAATGCTTGTCAGATGGCAAATATACAAACACTTAATAATTTTATTACCTGTATCATTTTCTCTGTATATAAGCAAGAGACATCATTCCGTTCCTTTACATGGATGTCAGATTAAGGCTCATTTGTAAATTACATGTCTCAGCATATGAAATGCAACACTAATCCATACAATACTGTGTGTTTCTGAAAAGCATGGACAGAATACCCAGATGTGGTCACCTACTCTTTTTTTCTTAAGTGTCTATTTCAGTAATTAGGGAAATACATCTCTTCATAAAGCACTGAAAGCATTGAAAGCCCTTATTGAACTAGACTCATTATTTAAATTGCACAGTAGATTAGCAAAAAGGAAAGAAAGAAAAACATAATTTATTACCAAGAGCAGGGAGCTATTTCACTTCTTGTGAGTTTAAGTGCAGAATTTGGGAACAACTTAAGCACAGTCACACTCTGCAGTTGTCCTTGTGGTTTCTCCCTCTGAAACACAGGGCCTGTCCTTCTCCTACCTCTGTGCTCCTCATGGTGTCATGAAGGGTTCCCTGTCCTCTGGGGATGCAGAAAAGGTGAATTCTCCCTCAGGTGTTTATGTGCAGATCAACAGCCAGCAAAGGAACCTCTCAAGCAGATAACGCACAAATCAGGCCTGAATTTATACCAGTTGAGATCCCTACTAATACTGCTGGGTTTAGACTTCAGCATCCTGAGAGGTAAGACACGCTGTAAAAACTTTGGTGAAGCAAATGTTTCACCACTGATAACACACATCTTAAACAGTTAACCCTAAAATTTGTACAGCTATCTGTAGCAGGAACACGTCAACCATTGGTTTCTCTTTTCTGAGAAGAACTGGATGCTGACTGAGAACAGAAAGGAACATTTGGTTCACAGACAAGTATTTGCAAACTAATGAAAATAAACTTGTATCTGGAAAAGGATGTTTTTTAATTCATAATCTGCTGGAATTCTTTAAGATTTTACTTCTCTATCTGGCCAAAAATTTTCATAAAACCTTTTGAAAGTTTGCGGGCTTTCCTTACAAAAAGTTCTGTAAGAAGAAAATAAATAAATAAATAAATACTGCAACACATGCCTTTGGAGACCTTGAATCTACGTGCCTCAACTCCCTCTCTATGTGATGAACATGACATTAGCATTTTACTTTTCTGAGCTCTGCTTAAAACACATAAAATGAAGGCTTTTTCCACCTCTTGTATTCAATCAATATCAATAGAGCTGACTGAAACTTGGGTGTACTGGCTTTGCAAAAATTGATTTTTTCTCTCATGTGATTTAATTTTTTTATAATGAGTAAAAAGTAAGAAAATAGGAGAACAGGAGCCCTATTCTTGGTAATACTTTGTTCTAGAATTTTAGAAGAAAAACATAAATAACAAGAGATAAAGGAATAGGAAGAATTTATTCTTTTTTCTGATTCAGTTCCATTATGAAAATTACTTTTTATTGGCAATACTCAAACACATAAATGTATTTTTTGTTTTATAAGCAGGGTCTGTTCATAGAAAGAATAAAAGTACATGTTATAAGATGTGACACAATATGCAGTATGATATTTAGCAGCACTCTTTCATTAATTTAACTTCATGGCTAATTTTCCATAGAATTATGCTGATCTGTGGTTACAGTTTTTCGTGATAGATACAATTTTCTCTTAAGAACAACTGCAATTTCTTTTGAAGAGGTAGAAGATGATTGAGCTCTGAGTGCTTTCACTTCACGTAGCAGTGAACAGTGAACAGATTTTCCCACAGGAGATGCAGTTGTGAGGTTGCAGCTATACCACAGAGCTCTGCTGGAACGCCCTGCAGTTAAGAGCTGGCAGCTTTCCTCCCCAGCACCTGGCTGGCATCACACTGCAGAATCTCAGACACAATTCAGCCCCACCAGCACAAGCTGTACCTCAGAAGAGTCCCCTCCCTTTGCCCCTGTGGGATGCTTACCCATGTGAGCTCAGCCTCAACTGAGACCATCACAGTCCCTCACTGGCATGCAGCATAATGACAGCAAAGGCTGGCCTCTGAAACAAAACATTTTCTTACTCTTCAAAAAACTCCCAGAGATGCTTAACTGCTTTATTGTTTGGTTTTTTAATAGGAAAAGAAATTAAACCACACTTTATTAATTTTTTCCTAAATTTGCAGCACTGATATGCATAAAAAGAAACATTTGGCACTTAAAAATGAAAGGATGTCTTTTAGTTGTTGTGCACTGAGCCCAGCTAGCAGCTCAACACCCCACAGCCCTCCCTATGTTCACTCCACTCCCCACCAGTACTGAGGAGGAGAACAGGAAAAACAGAAGTGATCAAACTCATGAGTCAGGACAAAGACAACTCAATAAACAACAAAAAGGCAAATCAAAATCCCTGGAAACCTGTGCAGTCTGGAGCAATGGACCCAGTACACTGAATTTTGTATGTCAGCCACTGTGTAGGGCACAGTAACTTTTTCAGTTGAATGTCTCATATCCCTTCTGTAGACCAAATTCCACTACTTTTTGAAATATAATTAATCAAAATACACTACCTTAAAAATTCATTTATTCTCATCAAAAACCGAGGTGATACAATTTCTGAAGTATTAGCCTTCCAAAGTATTGCCAAAGAGTGATACTAGGCTGCTTTCAACATCAGAAGGTTTTGATTCATCAGGTATCAACTAGCTGTAAGAATTTCTACAAGTATAAAGTTGGTGCACATCTCTGGATGCCAGAAATTCATTCTTGTGGTGAAAAGTCCCAATCTCCTTTCTACAAATTATATATGAGTTACAGGGGTGAAGAAGGCTTCACCAGGATAACGGTGCATGGAAAATGAAGGGTGCAGTAGAAAGTCCTTAAGATCATAAGTACTTGGTGCAAGTTTTGGGAAAGTCTCTTCTAATTTCTCTTTATCCTCAGGGACCTCAGGGATCAAAGATCAGTAGTTAAATAAAATATAGTCTCAGTAAAATAAAGATTTCCGAGAATTTTTCATTCAAAAATACCATTTCATCAACATCAATGTTTCTAAAGTGGAATGTCAGCTTTGACAAAATTAGTTCTGAAAACACAGCTGAGGCAATAGAACATTTGAGCAATTTTGGATCATAAGGTTTATATCTTTTTAGGTATCATTTTGAAATCTTCTCTATTTGAAATCATGTTTCATTATATAACATGAACCAAACTAACACAGACTTCTTTATGAGATGATATTCTGACACTGACAGTGATTCAACTCCATCTCCTTAACTCTCTGCCTCCCAATCAATAACTTGATGAGTTTTGTTCTTTGTCATTACATATTATTCTAAATACGTGAAGACCCACAGTGGAAAAGAAATTCTGAACATCAACGAGCTTAAAACATTGATGTCATATGGACAAGGCTTTCACAGACATGTGGATACATTGTCCTATAGGTCCTTACCTTGTCTCTCTCTGTGTTCCAACCACAACTGGGAAAGATGGTTCTGCAGCAGTGAAGCATTTGGTCTCTTACAATTTTGCCCTTTGCACTTCAATCAGAATCATGTTTTTTTTTATGGAAGACTTTACCTGTCATCTGTTTACAGAAACCAAGAAAAAGAAAAGTGAAGCCATATACACAGTTTCACTCAAAAAGTTAAAACCTTAATAGAAACCAGGAAAAAAAGAGACAGACATTAGGCATCTTTACCTTGAATTTTCATTTTGTTTGTTTTTCAAGGAAGAAGAGCAAAATCCCAGGGTAGAACTCTGATCACTAAGCTACAGAACAAGGAATACTATTCGTGTTTTCATTTAAAGGAGATAAATACTGCCTTTTCTGAGACATTAGAGAAACTCTCCTACGCTTCCCACTTAAGCAGCATTTTAGAGAAAAGGATTGCTTTTGTTTTTTTCCCAGAGGTTTTGGGGTAATAAAAGTTTAGTTTTATTTTTTCTCAGAATTGCAGTATTTGTCTAACCTGCAGGTTTTTTGTTTCACGCTGAGATGGAAACATCTCATTTTCCTGTGAGAGAATAAAAATCTGCTGATATTATTTATCTCTCAAGCAGAATGAGAGCATAGAAATCTCACAGGCATACTCTCTTTGAATTTCCTACCTAACTTCATATAGGGCCTTGGATATAGATCCACATGAATTTATTTTTCTTTTTAATTTTTTTTAATCCTGTTTTTCAAATATAGATCTGAGGCTGGTTTTAGTTTGGTTGTTTAGGGGTTTTTTTTGATGGTTGGGGGATTTTGTTGGTTTTTTGTTTGTTTGGTTGGTTTGGTTTGTTATTAATTGGAAGCCTTTATAATTTTGCAGACATAAGGATTTCTGCTCTTCCCACAACCAGCAGCGCATTCAGAAAACATGGCCCAGGTGTTTCCATCCATTCCTCCCAAGCAGGGCTAACTTCCCACTGCAGCTGTGGAGGTGACCCATACAGCTGCATTAGCAGAGTTAGGTTAAGTCTTTTGCAAAAGCCTTTGAAAACAACTTAATTATAGTAAATGAAGTGAAGAGACATTAGCTAATAAACCTCAGGTGTAACTCTGAGAACCTCTGAGGAGCAAAATCAGTGACTCAGCAGGATTTGCAGTAATTTATAGCCACCAAAAGGGCATACAAAAACAATGGTCCGATAATTAGCTGTGGATTCCCTGTGATATGCAGCAGAAGTAGCCAATGTTTCAAAATAATTAATGTGAAATGAGGGAAAAAACACCTGATACACAGCAAAACATATGATTTACCATTTTCTGTTGCAGTTTGCCCTTGTGAGTACGCCAAGACTGGCTCTTCTTTCACACCTTGTACAAAATGTTCCTACCATCTCCAGAGGCACTGGCCCCTTGAAAACAGGCAAACACGTGGCTTTGTTGGTGTCACAAATTACCAAGCACAGGGAGAGCCTTCTCCCACCAGTGAAACCAAAACCTCAAGAATGGCAACGCCAAGAATTCTCTGGACTTGTTAATGGATGGTGGGGCTTCCTCTGCTGTTCCAACACAGTAAAACCGAGTCAGTCATTCACCAGGGTCCTTACCATCTAAACACAAAAAAAACAAGTCGGCTTCTCTGGAGAAGGGAACAGTCCTATTAGGTGTTGGTGTATAGCAAATGTTGCGCATTTTAATTCACTAGTAATTTAATATGCATTGGTCTACTCTAATGAGGCAGCAATCTGGATTTGGGCCTGAGGCTACTGATGCAACAGTATTAATAAAGAGCAAACCACTACACTAATTATGATTAATACTTTCTTTCAATGCAGCATTCTACTTCATCATTTTTAGCAAAGTGTTATTTTTTAATTTAAACAAAGCACATTGCCAACAAGCTAAATGTGTCAAATTGAACAGTTTAGTCTTCTAGTATATATAACCTCAAGTGTATTTTTGCATCTGTTATATATTCAGTGGGTGAGGGAATGTTGTGCTTTTTACAAACAGCTTTCCATAAATTTCAGCTAAGCTGACACACAACTACAATGTCACAGCACTGGAAGGAGTTTCTAGTAACGTTATCACTAGGTGGTGAAAAACTCTTCAATAGGGCTGCCTGAGATTATCTCTTTGAATCCTTGAAATAATGGGATTTGATGACACTTTATCAATGGGATTAAGGTTCTCCTTTTCTTAGTCCCCTGCCTTGGCTGATTTCCTATAATACGTACATTTCAAAGCCATGCCCAAAACAGACAGACCACCTCACCTGATGTTCTTCAAGAACAGCTCTAGTGTCACTGGCATCGGAATCTGGAGCTTGTTTCACTGCCACACACTACAGAGCTGATGCTCTGCATCGGCTCCTCAGACCTAAAAGAGAGTGTGCTGGTCCAGCAAACTAAGGAAAAGACTGGATGATTGTTTAGATTCAAAATAAGCTGTGATTAATGAAAGATATGAAGATTAATTAGCTAAATCTAAGTGGTACTACTATACCTGGATTTGGAAAAAATGCCAAAGCCAAAATAATTCCCAAACTTTCTGAGTAGTCAATTTAAATAAATGAGACCCATCACTTTTTTTGTGCAACCACACAACGGCTATCAGCAAACACAATGTCAGAAGGGTATTATCCAAACTTGGAGCAGTGAAAAGATTACTCAGTGACACATTAAAAGTTTTAATAGGAAATGGACAAAAATATTTTGCTGGCAATACACAGTAACAAAAACACCCCAAACATCTATAAAATGTAAAACTGTGGCCAAATCCAAGTTCTTTACCATGTATATACAGTGAACTGTCATGTATATTTAGATCTATATATAGACCTATATGTATGTATCTGTATATGGGCCTATGAAAAGAAAATCCTAGCACCACTGTTTCAAAACAATCAATATGTATTCTCATTAATGTCCTCTTTTGTTGCTTGGGACAACAATATGATAAAAAACTAAGTTCGTTGTTAAAACATTATTTGTTTCTTGAATCAAATAACTGTAGAAAAACACACATCTAAACCATACATACAATTAAATTCCTGTTCACAATCAAGTTCAAAAAGTCCTTACTGATTCACTCAAGGTTTCCCATAATCAAAGAACTGAAAATGAGAACTAATTTTCTTAGGAAATTTTGCAAGGACACCCTCTGCAATCTGGACAATTCTTTTAGTAATGAATCCTACCAATATCATATCTGTCAAAAAAACAATAATCAGCTCTAAATTTTTATACAGTTAAACTTTTCTCTTATGAGTTCTGTTGACTGCTTGTGGTCTGGAGATCTGTTTTTCCCATCATAAATGAAGGAGGTCTGCTCAAAATGTTCAATGGACTTCAGGCAGTGATACTATTTAAAAAACTTTTTTTGTCTGCTACCTATCCAAATACAGGTAGCGTCATTTGAAATGCTTTCCAATATCTCCCTGGCCCTCAGAGGCCATTCCATCAAGGCACAAGGTTCTTCTAGGTCTTGAGTCACATTTGCAGATGTCCTAGGTGTACTAGAGTATTTCAGATGAAAAGAGATGCTTAAAGTGAGGGAAATGCCTTTGGGAGTAGGGACAGATTGCTCACATCTAATGCAAAGTGTACTAGTGCCCTCACTACAGTTAGGAGTTTAATCCCACCTCTACGCTGCTTCCTTGTGTCAATTCAATGCAGCTGTGATTGAAGAAGAGTATTCTCACATGAGCCATTCTGTATGCCACCCATTTCAGTAATTATGTCTATTTCTTGATCTCAAGATGCTATTTACTTTACTCTAAATAAAAATAAATTTCCCTAGGTCCCTTATAATCCATTTCCATAACACTTTTTTGATTTTGTTTCCAAACTGTGATTGTTTATTGTGAAAGATCATAGCATTTGCAACTAGATTAAGATGAGCGTTTGTAGTAATCTTCCCAGTTTGCCACTTTGCTACTATTGAAAATTTAAGTTTCCTTCAGGCCACCTGGCTTTAGGTGCTTGTAGAATAGATTTTTTTCAATAGACCAATTTCAAAGTGAAGGATAAGTCTCCTTTGACAACAGGACTCCTGGATTTATACAAAAAATCTACTTTTCCTCTTTTGAGACAAGAGATGTTAAGAGAATGAGAGGCTAATACAGGAACAAATTCAAAGCACAGAGTGCCTACACACAGAGAATGCCTAAAGGCTCTAAAGCTAGAAACAAAACCACTTCTTTTCCCTTTTTTAAAGGATAACTTTCTTAGTTCTTGAGACAGATATTTCCTGCAGCTTTCCAAACAGCTGGAGGAATATGTCTAAAGGTTTAGTTTTACCAGCATGTGAAAATCTACAGTAATGCCCCTGAGATATTGGACATTTGAAAAGAAAGAGCAAATCTGTGGAAAGGGAAGTTACCTGAGTTTGACACGTACAGATTCTCATGCGACCCATGTGATTTTTTTTGAACATGAAAAATACACATATTCTTCCAAAAAATTAGGAAACAGTTAATTTAAAATAATTTCTAGTATCTCAGTAATATGCATTAGTCTACTATTGTTCTAATATCACAATATTGTTACACTATTTTGTATTTTTATAGTTTTGCATTGATACATAGACCAAACGTATCCCCATTGAACAAAGAATCAAAAATATCTGCATCTAATACGGAGATTTCTTAAGTAATGAAATTTTAAAAATGTGAAATATATGCAATCTCCTAAAAATTAAATATATTCCTTTGGGTTTTTTTTATTTTGTCTGTACCATAAAGACAAACAATTTTAATAAAGAGTATGTGTACTGGTATACACGGAAGACCAGAGAGGCATGATAAATCATGTGTGGAAGAGAAAAATCACTTCTTAATTTTCTTGTCCATACAGGTAATGCTAGAATGCCAGGAAGCACAAGGCACACAGTGCTCTACCTGCAGCATTGTTCAGTTTGCCTCCTGAAATTCAATCTGAGTGCAATCAATCTTGATCTGCAAAAAGAAAAGACCCATAGAGCACTGACCTAATTGGTTTCTCAATATCTCATTTCAACCTTTTTTTCTTTTTTTTTTCTTTGCTGGTTTCTTGAATTGAACTTTGTTAATCTCGAGTGCTTGCTGAGTGAGAAAATAAAGCTTCCAAAATAATGAAGTTATTTTTCTAAAAACACAGAGCTTAAAAATATTAAATTTTGACTTTTCTTCCTTTTTGTTTTTCTCCCTCTCACTGACCAGATCCATATTTTGCAGATATCCATACTGTCTGGGGGGTTTTGGAAACAAAAAGGTTGGCAGATGACTTGTTTACCTTTTTTTACAAAGGATGACATTTTCCTGTAATCACCTGATTCTGACAGTTTTAGAGATCACAATTATTTTATATCTTAAATGACTCCTCACAATAAAATCATGAAAAAGGCAGCAGTAAATGCAATTTTCAGATCTTTTAACAGAAGTATTCGTGCATGGCTAGAGGATACCTGCCTGAGTAAATATTCAGAATTTAATCTGGCTTCACAAATAACAGGACCAGCTGATTTGATCACTGCTTAACTTGATCTTCTGTTTAATTTGATTAGAGCATTAGAGACCAATATGTTTTCAGCTTAAAATAATTCAAGAAGTGTTTGTTTTTTCACAGTACAGCAGGACAAGGTTATAAGAATTAAAGAAACCACATTTGCAGGAAGTTAGAAATTTAGTAAGTAGGCTATTTTGGGAAGCTCTATTTAACTCCATCACAGTGAAAGGACAGTTGGAAATCTGAGACATCTTTAATGCGTACAAGGCTACACAGTTCCCATCAAAGAAATCTGAGTGATTTTACTGTGCAGATGGTAAATTTATCAGGTGCATCAACTTTGCTCTATGACTGCAAGAACGAAAAGCAGAATGGAAAGAAAATATTCCCCTGAGAAAGATAGAGAGCAAGATCCAGACTATAGGCACTCTGCATTCACGTCAATAGGCAGTATTGCAGACTACACTAAGAATACAGAGTGTCTCAAGTTTCAGTTATTTTGCCTATTTTCGACTGCCCTGTGGACACTCATCTTCACCTTTGTGTATTGGGAAATAATTGCATCTGCTCTCCTGGACAAAAAAACATTTCCATCCTCACAGTCATGGAAGTCACTTACTCCACATCCCTGCTCAAAGAAGGGTCATCTAGGGCAACCTTTACTGCAAGGGCTCAATGTTATGTTATGCACTGTGGTGCAAACAGGACCTCCTGGTCCACTTCTCCAAGCTGCCTCCAGTCAGCTCCCAGTTTGTACTTAATCCAGTGTTATGACTCCACAGGCGGAGAAGGTGGGATTACCCTACATTGAACTTCATCAGGTTTCATTTGTTCCATTTCTCAGTCTGTGTCAAGGATGAGCTTTATGGCAGCTCTTCCATCAGCAGCAACTACTTTCCCCAGCTTTATGTTGTCTGTGAACTTATTTGAGGGTATGCTCTGACTCATCACCCATCGTTCATGAAGGTGTTCAAGAGCATTTCTTCCAGTATAATCTCCTGCCATATACAAGACTTGCATCCAGCTGTGCCACTGATCCCAACCTCTTGAGCCCAGTGGTTCAGACACTTTTCTAATCCATCTCACTGTCTTCATAGATTGCATGCTTATCAGATTGTCTAGGAGAATGTCATGGATGGAAGAGTGGAAAGCTTTACTTAAACCAAGATAAACAGGAATTGCTGATCTTACTTCATTCATCTTGCCAGTCACATCATAGAAGGTTATTGGATTGTTCAGGCATAATCCTTGTGTTCAAAATCCAGCCTGACTATTCCTATTCTTTTTGCTCTGTTCAATATGCTTAGAAAAGCATTTCAGGAGAATTTACTACATCATTTTTCCAGACATGAATGTGAAGATGAGCAGTCTGTAGTTTCTTTGATCCTAATTTCTCCTTACCCTCCTCAAAGATAGTTATGACATTTGCTTTCTGCCATTGCTCAGGAACACCCTTGTCCACCAAATCCCTGTGACCTTCCAAAGATAATGGGTAGAATCTTTACAACTACATCCATCAGATTTCTCAGCATTTCTGTGCAATACATATATAATTTTAAGACAAGAACCTCAGTCTTTTTTGTCCAAGTCTGGTAAAATTATGAGGAACAGAATAGGGGCTTTAAGCTGAAGGAATGCAAAGTCTTATGTCACTGGTAAAGATGCTATCACCAAAAGTTATAGTATATGGATTATTAGATATTAGAATGAAATTTCTTTCTATAGAATTTAATTTCTACCAAAATTACAATAAAATGATACAACTGCCTCCTGCCAAGTTAATTCAATGAAAAAGTATTAATCTAATTACTTAGATCCCTTCTCTCAGTATTGCTGGGGAAGTTTTCAGGGGTGCCATGTGGATTGACTAGAGCATGTTTAGCTACTCATCTTTATCTATCTTTTGCAAATGCTGGTGCTTGGGATTTTATTATTGCCCAGAGCAGCAAAGTCCATAAGCATCTAAAGGAGTTGTTTTAGTGTCAGTGTCACCAAAGAGGGTGGCCAAATCATATCTTAGCAGGACTACAAAGGAAAGGAAACAATTCTAGGAAGAAGTGTGTTGAATGATAGAAATCATAATGTTAATATGTTCAGATACTATGCTACAGTACTAGGTAATCCCCTCTATATTCATTACAGAGGTACCATTTTCAGAGCTGCTAAGTATTTAAAAGCTTGAGGATGCCATGTATTTTGGCATTAAAAAATGGATAGAAATTCTTGATATGTGCATCTTGATGAATATTATTTAAATTTTATTGCATTCTAAAAATTCTACTTCCCTTTTTCAAAATTGAGAAAATATTCTTTTATCTGATATTAATAAGGATTTTGAAGAGGCTTTTTTACAGGCATATTGTGACTGCAGTTTCATGTACACTACAAAAAAATGTAACAATGTTCTGGATAAACATGTCATGTAAGACTTGCAGAAAAAACCTTTCAAAGCTGGTCTTATAAAAGAAGAAACAAGACAGATTTCTGAGCAAATGGATGGAATTGGAGCAAAGAAGCAATAACTGAGAGAAGAAATATTTTATGGTGTGGTGAAGAAAAGATATGTGGCGTGAAAATATTTTCCCTTGTGTTTTGCACAAGGCACGTCCATAGGATTATTTTGCCTCTCTGTCAATAGCCTAATGCATGAATCTGTGTTTGAGGATCCAGAAAAAATCAATCTCTGACACCTTCAAGAAACCTATCAAATCATGTGTATAGAAAAGCACTTTGAAGTCTGCAAATGATAAATACTAATTACTTTTAGTTGTTGTGTAAGCAGTGATGTTATTTTAAAGTGTGAATGGTGTGCTTAAACCCTCATATGTCATCTTTTATTTGCCTTTCCATTTCCAACAGTATTTTTCAAATGATAGTGAAAATTAATAAAGTATTCTGTATCTGGTCTGTAAAAAAAGCCTAGTTTCCTTATGTAATATTACTTAATACAGTTTTTTTTTCCAGTTATATGAAAATTTATTACTTCTTTGTCACTCTTTACACAGGCAATTCTATCACTCTCTCTTAGTGTTTGTCCAGAGGATTGAGTAGTTTTATAATCTCTATTTAAATCCTGCCTTTGTGATGCCTTGACAAATTACCTAAAATAGTTCTCCACCATAATTTTCACTTTTACATATCTGGGACCTATTGCCTATTGCCTTATTGAAATCTGGGCACCAAAAAATTAAGTGGGAGACACTCAGTTGCAGAAATAAGAATATCATCATCTTAGTTCTTTAGACCAAAATAGGCCAGGGCAGGGTAGATTCTTACTTTGGGGATAGCATCATCCATCTGCACAAGAACTTGATAACTTTCCTAAAATCTTTTCTGAATAAAATTTACCCCAACCAAAACCAGCACATTGATAATATTTTCCTTGTGCACCAAGTGCACCAACAGATTCCCTAGCTCTGAACCTGTCCTCAGAGCACGCAGGAGCAGCAACTATGTGCTTGAATAGGAAATACAGGGGAGAACTGGCAGTATATTGTGCCTACACAGTGGTGCTCAGCTGGAGAGTTTTGATCTCTGTTGAAGTTCTAGGATGACTGTGGAGGTCTTCGGGCCCTTTAGATAGCTGTTAAGCAAGTTGTCGCTTCCTGCAGGTATTATTCTCTCTCAGTAATTGGGCCAAAGACACTGACCTGCCTTGGGCAATTCTTTTCTGTAGTACATAAGATGCTGAGTGGCTGTGCTGTGACTACTGAGAGAGGGAATTTATCATCTTCAGTGTGGTGCCATGCAAACAAAGCAATATTGCTTTCAGGCCTGAAGGAGTCTGCATGTAGCCTCTCTGCATGTAACATGAGTTGGCTGTGCCCAACTGTTCCTACATCTTTTATAGGCAAGTGGAAGGTTCTGGTTCAGGAAAAGATATTTAATTCTTGGCAGATCAGCATCTGCTGCCACAATAAGAACCTTTGAGCATACACTGTCAGCCTCGTGTAATACACTAATCATACATTCTAGCAAGTGTGAATGCTGCTTCATACAAAACTCCTGCAATCTACAGGCTAAAAGTATGGATGTGTTATGAGCCAATTTCATACTCTGTTCATTAAAAAAGTCATCACCATGGTAACATATACATCACAAGTTACTATCACAATCTCTAAAATTTTCAAGTGCATAGCAACAAGAACATAATGCTGGAGCATCTCCATTTAGTAGTGCTTGTAAGTTGTGCATAAGGTTTACTAAGAACCTTATAAGGATTAGAGAGAAGAAATGGGTCCTTTACACCCAACTGACATAAAGAAAAATCATGTTATTAATTTGTAGACTTAATGATCTTGAGTCAAATTGTTCCAAAGATTAACTTGTTCTCATGTTTTTCATCTTGCCTTTATATTTCTCCTTCATCTTGTTATGTTTGCTATTCTTTGAAAAATGATTTGTAATATGAATATCCTGGGGAGGAAACACTGTATGCAACTTACACTAAGTAATAATCTACATGTGGGAAAATTGTAGACAATAATGTGGTCTTTCAAGGGACATGGAGGAACTTGTTCTAGCCCTATTGCTTAAACCTCCGCAGAAAGCTCAATTTCCAGATTCAATTTCTCCAGTGACATAATTCATATCACAGTAACTTTATCTAGTTTTATCACAGGGAGAATTAGCCAAAGACAGATGCTATTAGAGCTGTAGTAAATGAGAAGAAGAACTTCAACCACAAAGAGGTGACTCAAAGTCATAACCAGGGAATTTTTCCTAGAAGATTGATGAGAGCAGAAAGGTGAAATAAAAAGAAGAGTGAATAGTTTATGCATCAGCTTTCTTCTGTGTGGCTCCAGCAACCAAGACATGGCAAACTCTGGGCTTTCATACTAATGGAACAGATCTGCTCCTTGTAAATTAGGGGGAATGACTATCTCTGACTTCCCCTGTGCTTTGCCAGATAAAATAGAAGATCTGGTTAACAATTTGATATGCACATTCACACACGCACAAACTTTCCTCTCCTCACTGACTGAACATGATAATGCTCTATTTTTGATTTTTATCTTAGTACTTCAGCCCACTAAAGTTGAGAAGTTATTTTGATGTCATAATCATACTTTTTTTCTCCTTCAAATTATCCCTTGCTTTATTTCAGAACTTCAAATTTGAAGATCATTAAAAACTTCAGAAACACACGGGAACAATGCTACTATGAAAATGTTTGAATAACTAGTCACAGGGATATTTAAAGACAGTGGAAAATGTCAAGACTGTAAATTTAACTTTGACTGTAGTAGGAGGTTCAGAAAATGTTAAGGCATAACTTGAACAAGAGGGCAAGTTCCTGACAACCACAGCTACCATGCCAAATCAAAATTAAGCGTCCATTGTGTGAACATGTTTAATTTGACAGGACATTATGTTGTTTTTCTTTAAAATGATACTTCACCAATAATTTTCACTGTCAATGAAATGAGAAAAAAAATATATAGTTAAAGAATGCACTGTAGGCTGCAATCATACCTTCTAATATTTTCATTTGAGTCATGGCTTATATATAGATTATTTTTTTTTATTTTGGTCGTGAGAGAGGTTAAAAGGATGGTTTCTATGAGAAGCTGGAGAAAACTTCTTCATGTCTCATGAAATCAATTTCAGCTGGCTCCAGGATAGTCCTGCCACTGTCCAAGGCTCAACATATCAACAACAGTGGTAAAGCCTCTGGAATATCATATTTAAGAAGCAGAGGAAAAAGACTGGAAGAGCAAATGCATATGGAGAGAGGAGTGAGAATGTGTGAGAGTGACGTGGTTTGTTCTCAGCTGGACACCAGGTGCCTATCAACTGTCCTCAGCTGGACAAGGGAGAGAAAATATAACAGGCTTGTGGGTTGAGCTAAGATGTTTCTTAGGAAGGAAACACCTTTCACCAATTAGTGTCATGGGTAAAAAAAACAACCGTCAAATTTGAGGAAATTAATTGAATTCATTAACAGTCAGATAGGTAGGTAATATATCTGTATATACAATATAATTGTTATAATTTGATCTAAACATCTTTTACTTGGGGTACCCAGTTATGCTTCTTTTTTTCTCTTCAAATAATTGAAGATGTGAATACTCCCTCTTTTAGGATGGCTGCAGAGGTTGCCATCTTTTCCCAAATAATTCTGGTGGGTCTGTTGCATATACACTGAAAAGAGGTAAAAAATACAAGTCTTCAACCGTAGGCTAAATAAGAGTTTAATCATTCAGGTTATTATATTATAAATTTTTTTTTTTGTTCCCTTCAGAAGCTTCCATGCATCACTCAGTACCCTGAAAACCTCACACAGACCTCTGGATCCTGCTGCTGCAGAACCTGTTTGTAGGTTTAATGGTGTGTGCAGCCATGCAAACAGTCTGCATGGCAGTGGGTGTGCTTGGTGGAGTCCTTCATGGTCACAGTACCAGAATGTGCCATCCTGCCCCTCATGGCACACGGCTGTTAAGTGCTATGGACAAGAGTCACGGAAATAGCAGCAGAGCAAGTGACTGCACTCGTGACTTGAAGTAAGAGCAGTGAGCTGATCTGATTTTCCTTGGGGACTGATACCTACTCCCAGAGAAATTCTTGAAGCTTTCAGATCCTTGCTAGCAGTACATGTGAAGAAACACTTCTCTTCAACAATGTTCTGGGAGCCGAGAGGTGAGAATGTGACTTGTCCTCAGTTGCTCCTCTTCAGTGTTGCAAGGGGCTTTTTCCCCCATTTCTGGACAGGAAGTGGCTGGCTTTTGGACATTAACAGAGCCTGGGTGGTAAGAGCTGTAGCTTCTTAGCGTAAAGATTTAGGGGTATGATGATGTACAGAAAATAACACAGGCAGTGAAAGACAACACCAGCACTTAGTAACATAGATATCAGCTCTACAGAATTGCTGATCCAGGTGTATACTGCTGGATCAGTTCAGTGCTCACTATTCAATCTGGTATTTGAGAAAGCAAAGGGGCTCTAGTCCCATCCACTTTTAAGATCTTGATATAAGTATCCTTTTAAAGTTTTAAACGGGGGGAAATCATTTTTTTCATACAAAGTAAGTCGTTGGCACAAAAGCATTACACGCTGTCTGTAAGCTGCCATCTCTATTTGAAACACTTTGAAGGAAATCTATGTTCCAGACTTCACCAGGAGTGTATATAGCAGTCTACACCTGGCATTATCCTAAACAAATTGGATAAACCTTCGTCAAACTCTATACACTGGTAACCAAAAAACATAGAGAAGCCAGTTAGTATTTTCCCATGTCTACAGTCCATTTACAAGTACACTATGAGAGTTTTCAAGCTCTGGTGTCAAACTGAATTCTTTGATTCCCCTATGCTATTTAATTTGTATTAAAAGGAGGCATTCAGCTCCCACCTGTATAAGGCAAAAGCCTGCCACCCTATGTTTTGCTGAAAAAAACCCCTTTTCTGCAATGCAATGTGTTGTCTTTATTTAGAATTGAAGTTCTGAGGTAGTAAATAAACATTGTATTACTCAGAGAAAACATTAGAGTTAGGTAATTGGCTTTTAAGTCTGGTGTAGTGTGTACATCGGCATAGTTATGTATTGTCATCCAGGTAATTAAAAATGCATCAGCTTAACTGGAAAGTTCTGTCCATAAATGACTGCAATTGAAGTATAAATAACTGCATTATATAACTATAATCCATGTAAAATGGATTTGTAGGACTATGAAATAAAATTGTATTAAAAACCAGTACAAGAAATGGGACTAAACTCCCTGCTATAAGAACTACTACTGATTACTTAGATACATAATAATTATACAAACTACAATAACTATGTAATTACATAATAGTTAGAGTTACCGCGTTATAAAGTGTGATTGCTGCTTGTCTTATCCTAACTCATGTTATAGCATTTAGCTTGAAATAACTTCTAAAAAAGAAGATTAATTTTAATATTTATGGACTTAAAACCTATTGAAGTAGATGGGAAAGTATTTTATTTCAATAAATTTTAGAATGGGATAGATAGATAAAACTATAATGTGAGGAATAATAATAATGTTCTTTGAAGAAAATGTGTGCTGCTTCTTGCATTCATACCTAATGAAGAAAGAGAGAGAGAGAAAGAGAGAGAAAGATCTGGGGCGATTATCACTTTCTGAGACAAGTGAGAATTAGGACCTAGTCCAGGCACAGATTCAGGTATCTTTTCCTTCCATCTTGTTTTCTCCATTAGAATAAGACTATGGTTCTTCCACATCGAGAGGATTCTTGCCGTTTTTTTTTCTTTTTCCTTGTTTTTCTTTTTTGTTTGGGTTGGGGTTTTTGTTTCATTGAGTTGTTCTTTTCGTGGATTTTCTGGGTTTTTTTTTGCTTTAATGCCAGATACCTTCATGATATCTGAGCTGAATTCATTGGAGTTAAGTTTTCTCACTCAGTCATATTTTATTCCTGTATGTTTTACTAGCTATCTATTATAAATAGCATAAAAGAATTACACTGGGCTTTTGGAAGAAGGAAATTATTCACTACAGCTACCTACTTCATGTGGTATAAGGAAATTTTACTAGGAGGATCTGAGAAGTGTCATATCTTTTTTGTACCACTAAAAGCAGTAAAGAAAGTCCTAATCTGCCTGTCCTTGATCTAAATGCAGTGTGTGATTATACAGACAGTTATTTGGCATCCCACTGTTCAGCATTCTGAAGACAAAACACTTGAAATTTCCTCTGCTTCCAGGGGTTACTGGGATTCCCTTGGCACACAAGTTTCTTACATTAGGGACTGAACAAAGAGTGTTGAACACCAGAGAAAGGAGGCATTGAAAGATCTTTTCCATGGAAGCAACAGTCTTCAGCGCCGCAGTAGGTAAGGTATCTTCATTTTCATCGTCACCTTCTTCCCCTCTAATTTTTGCTGGTGAATCCAATTTGAAAAAAGCAATTGGAAAATTTAATCTCATAAATTCAGAAATTAAATATTCCAGCATTTCCAAGATAAAATATTCTGCTTTTGGCTTGCCTGCTATTCATCTAACCTTTTCATCTCCTGACAAACTTTGATGACAGAAGTTAGACAGAAGTTCTAACTTTGCTGATGTTTTTAATTATAAAGGAGCCAAGAGATCAGTGGGATTCTATTACTTAAAACAAATATCTGGTACTCCACAACCTTTTGGACACAACAAACAGAAGAGAAAGTCCTGTTGTTATGACATACATTCTCCTGAGAGAAGAAAAATCTTCACATGTGTCTGCTGGCCATTGACAGATAACCTTATTTGTCTTTCATGTCTGAGCATTCTCACAGCTCTGAGCTGCCTTTCCTGCTCCCCTTTCCTGCTAGATCCTCCTTGCAGCACCAGAGGTAGAACAGAATGCAAATCTGTTTCTTACACATCCAAGCTCAATCTGCTCCATTTAAAATGTCAGTTAACTGGGTTTAGCATTGCACAAGGAACAAGGGAAGAGTCATAGACATTTTTCCCATTTCTCCTTACTTGCAAGGAAGAACTGACCCCTGAAACAAACACAGGAACTTAGGAGAACTCATCACAAAAACAACCAATAAAGCTCTTTAAATATTTAAGAAAAATCCTCCCTACTTTATCCATGTAAACTATCCAAATTAACAAACAGTGCCAGCTTGTAATGACTTAAGAACAATTTATTCTCACCTATTAGTAACCTTGCCATGTTTATGAACATTTTGGATTAGAAATGGCAAGGAGATCAGGTGGTTATAAAGTGTGCTCAAAGTTGTCACAAGACTATCACAGACTGTCTCAAGATAGAAATAGGATGAAAAGATGATGCCAGTTATAATGTGTGCTGCTTGAAATGAATTGAATATGAAATAATTGAAATAATGAAATGAATTTTTATCTTTGAAATTACTAGGGAATCTAATAACAATATAATAATAATAATTACTATCTTGGAAGAAGCTACAGAAGCATTTAAAATTTCTTAGTTTAAAACCCCTGCCAAAGATCAATGAAAACAAATGCTAACATTTAGCAATTAATTATTGATAATTCAATTTAACTCACTCTCTGTGCTGTTTACTGAAATTAAAGTCATTTAGTAATCAATAATCATCCTTATAAAACAAGGGTAACACTTAGCTAACAATAGTGCAGATCAGTAAATTAGCTCATCTAATAGAACCTAATATTTTAATTCAGCACTCTAAGAAATAGTGGGCATTAACTTCACTGAAGCAGCCATGAGGAACATGGATCCTTTGTGCAATTTCCATCATGAAAATTAAAAAAAAGAAAATCCCAGTGATGATGGACTTCTTCATTGGAAGTTTTCAACTGTGTGGGAAAACATAAATGGTTCTGTTTCCTTAAATACAGATGGACTTAATAAATAAAATAATCTTGCCTTGCTAGCAGCACAAAGCAGTTCCTTAAACATTGCTTCTTGCAAAAGCATTGTCTCTGCCTCAGCCCAGATTCATGCTATGACCATTTGTTTAGTTGTCTTGGATTTTCTTGCTGTTCCTACTCCATATGCCATTTCTGTCACTTCTTTCTCCTAGGCACACAAATCTATTGAGCAGTGCTGTCTCCTGACAGTCAACACTTCTAACAATTCATTTTCTGACATCAGAGTATCTATGTGATCTAGGTGTTATGGTCATGTATCTCACTAGTCTTAAAAATGTCAAGTTCCATTCTCCCACCTAGACCCAAAGCCCCTTAATCACATAAGACACTCTCTTTTCTAATTAGTGTACATGCTCCACAGCTTCAGAGATGTTTTCAAGCACTCCTAGTATAGTAGGGTAAGAAATTGCATTTCACTATGCAATAAATTTTCATTACTGCTCTCTAACCAATCATATATATAATAATAGTAAATAAAAACGTGCAAATGTAGTTTGCACATATTGATTTCTAACATAGTTTTGTAATCCGTAAATTTTTCTTCAAGGTTTTAGGACTGCAAACAGATTAATATGTTGCTAACTAGGACCAATATTAATTTAGCTGGACAGGATGTAAGGAACTCCTGTGTATGACACAAGAAGATGCTGGATATGACAAACAACAGCAAAAGAAGCTGATAAAGATTAAGGGAACATATAAGAGGAATGACAAAACTTCACAAATAATGGATGCAGAAATAATGTACTGCAGAACTTTTTGCAGAACAAATCTCTTCCATTTCTTATGCAGACAGGGAAAATCTTCTAGTGAAGAGAGCAGGCCAGTGATAAACTGTTGTAAGGCGTAGTACTCTGTGGTGGGCTGTTCCTGGCTGGAACAGGTGCCTGCCAGGTGCCTGCCATAGCAGCTCTATCATTTCCCTCCTCAGCTGGGCTTGGAAGGGAAAATGAATGGCTCATGGGTTGAGATAAGGACAGAGAGAGATCACACAGCAATTACTGTAATGAAAAAAAACCAGACTCAGGTTTGGGAAATAAATTTAATTTATTGCAAATCAAATCAGATTAGTGTAATGAGAAATTAAAACAAATTCTTAAAACACCCTTCCATCACCCCTCCAATCTTCCAGGGCTCATCTTCATATTTCTCTACATCATCCTGTGCAGCAGCAAAGGGAAGCAGGGAATGTTGTCTGTAGACTGTTCATCACATAGTGTCTCAGACACTCCCTCTCTCCTGGGGAAGGACTCCTCATACTCTTTGCCTGCTCCAGTGTGGGGTCCACAGTCCTTCAATGAGAGTCCTTCCCATGAGCTGCAGTTCTTCACAAACTGCTCCCATTTGCGTCTCAGCCAAGGGTACAGTCCTACAGGAACATAGAATCACAGGATATCCTGAGTCTGAAGAAACCCATCAGGATCACTGAATCCAGCTCCTGGTTCTGCACAGAACACCCCAAGAGTCACATCATGTTCCTGAGAGTGTTGTCCAAGCACTTCTTGAACTGTTTCAGGCTGATGCTGTGACCACTTCCCTGGGGAGCTTGTTCCAGTGCCCAACCACCCTCTGGATGAAGAATCTTTTTCTAACATCAAACCTAAAACACCCTGAAGTATTATATCTAGCCTAAACATCCCCAGCACAAATCCCTTTTGTGGGGTCACAAGTCCTCACAACAAAATTGCTCCAGCATGGGTTCCTGTGGCCACAGGTCCTACAAGAAGTTTAGTCCAGCACGATCATCCCATGGAGTTACAACCTTCTTCAGGAAGCTACCAGTTCCAGCATGAGTTTAGCCAGGGGCCAGACATTGGTCTCTGCATCCCCATGGACCTCCATGGGCTACAAGGGCACAGCTGCCTCACCATGAGCTGCACCAGGGGCTGCAGGGGAATCTCTGCTTCAGTGCCTGGAGCACCTCCTGCCCCTCCTTCTGTGCTCACCTTGGGTCTGCAGGGATGTTCCTCTCACATATCCTCATCCCTCTCTCTGGCTGATGTAGGTCAGCTTTTTTTTCTTCTTAAACATGTTATCTCAGAGGCACTACCACCACGTCTGATGGGCTTGGGCTTGACCATTAGTTGGTCTGTCTTGGATCCAGATGGCATTGGCCCTGTCAGACATGGAGGAAGCTTCTGGCAGTTTCTCACAGAAGCCATCCCTGTAAGTAACTCTAATTTAATATTAATCCTCCTTCAAAGAAAATTTAACAATTCTCATTCATCACATGTGTGGTTATAATGACATATTAAGTTATCATAAATAAATCTTTGCTATTAAAGACTCTCGATTGGTTTTAAAATTATTTTTTCCATAGCATATTTTGTAGATTTTAAGGAATCTATTTCAATTTTTGTGAAATCATCATCTAAGAGAAGGAAAGTAGAAGGACATTGATCATGAGTCACAGTCTTCCTTGTTATTTTCGACTATGGGTGAACAAAAATCTCATTTCAGTAAATGCCAAAGAAAGTGCCATGGAAGTCTAACTCATGCTTGTAATGGAAGATTAAAATCAAGGTGCTGGAGCAGAAACCACTATAACAAAGTTCCAGAAACGCTAACATTCAGAATGATTTGCTTTTTTTTCAGATTAAAATCATACACTAGTAATATCATAACAATCTAAATAATTAATTGCCACAACCTTTTCATTTACTTTATCTCAAAATTTGCAACAAATACAATTATGAACTCATTCCAGAAATGTTTTTTTCAGAGCTACATACAACCAGCAGGAATCATGGATTTTTGACTATTCATGCATTATAGGATGGGCATTCACCATCCATCTAAGTCTTTACTTGTTTCATTGAACCTCTGTGCATTGAAATATTCCTGTCAAATCTGAGGAAAGCAGTAACCATAATAAGGTCTTCAAACAAGATGAATCTTGTTTACTTTTTAGAAAAACAGAGTAAATTGAGAGCAATGTCTTTCTCCATGAGAGAGCTTGAGTGCTGTTGAAAAGGAGTATTGGAAAACAAGCATGACAACACTAAGAGCTGCATTCACAAAAGGGTTTGCATCACACAAGTTTAATATTTAGTTGTCCTGTGTTCATACCCTGGCTGATAAGCATCAAAGGCTAGATTACGCCCACAAATGAGCAAAAAATAATAGCTTTCCAGAGATTCCTTTTTAACTACACTTTTAGAAAAGAGCGGAGAAGGAAGGGAAGGTTAGTTTTGTTGTTTTCTGACTGGAATGTTTCTGATAAATGCCTCACCATGAACAAGTCACCCTACAAGGCGTTCAAACTCTTTTGATGTATTCTTAGAACACCTTCCTTGCTAGAGCATAGTCTCCTCCTCTTTTCACTTGAATGGTCTGTGTACGAAGCCGCATTGTGATTCATGGCCCACATGGAGTCCCTATCCTGTTTTGCCACAATCCATTTCTAATTTTCCTATAGAACTGAATGCAAAACCTTATCTCTCAATAATGTGACTTAAGTCTTGATCCCATAAGAATCTGTGGACTGGTATTGTTTCACTGAAACAATGGAATTTATTTCACATATGGATTTTGTCTATCCATGAGGTGCTAAACATTATAAATATCTAGATCTATCTTTCCAGCCTCATAGGAGTTACTCAAAACCTCCAGGCCAAATCTTAAAAGGCTTCTGCTAAAACCTCTAATGTAAATGTATGAAAGAAGAAACACCTTTATAATGAAAGGTTTAAAATACTGATTGTTTTAAGGGCTGCGTAACTTCAATCAATATTCTCCAGAAGAAAACTAAGCTTAAACACTCAAGATGAGACTTAGCTAAGCTAAGAACTACTATGATCTATAAAACAAAGAAAAGAGAAACCTGCTGCCTAATTTTCAATAGCAAGGTGTTCAGCTGGGAAATGAAACTAAAAAAGGATATTGTCAAGGTAGCTTAATAAAGGAAATTTATCATTCTAAGTCAATTCAGAAGACTTGTCCACCTAATAATGATATTCCAAAATATTTTGTGAGACAAATATTCATTTAGATAAAAAGAATTTGCAGACAATCAATATCAACAAAGAAACAAAAAATAATAATGAGAACACAGGCCAAGGAGAATATCAACAAGGTGGATAATGTGAGTAGCAATGTATTTTGCATTGTGTAATGGGATTGTAGTATTCATTGTTTTGTCTTTGTGCTTAAAGCTGAGGGAGGGTGTTGGAAGAAAAAAGAGCAATGAGAGTCAGAAATATGGAAAGTAAAATAATTGGGCTTATTTAGCTGATAATAAAGGCCGTTGAATCAGGTATGGCACAGATTTTACCTATAAAAAAATCTACTGCAGAGGGGCAGGAATTATTTGTTCTCCATCTCCAGAGAGGATTGGAGAAAAAGTAATGGGCTTAAACTTCAATGAGGAAGATTGGATAGATTTATGAAGAAACTTCATAAAAGTGAGGACAGTAAAGTACAGCATCAGACCATCACTAGCAGCTGTGCAGACCATATCACTGGAGATCTCTAAGATCACTTTAGAAGCACATCTACAAGGAATGACAGACACTGCAGATCTTGCTTTGGGACACAGTGATAGATGTAGATGTAGATGCAGATGACCTCAACCTACGTGCAGTCTGAGTGGGTCTGTGAGATACATAGTACAATAAAAATAATCACCACCTGTAAAGTTCAGGAATGTCCAGGGGATGCTGCATTGAAAAGGGACACTTTTCAGGTTTAACAACAAGTGGTATTCCCTGGCTTATATGTACTAACAATCACCAGGAACATATTTGAGAAACAGAGATGGGGAAAGGTCTAATGTTCCCAATTCCCACTGTAGTTGGTAACAACAGTACTGTTGATCTCAAGGTAAAAAAGATTAGGAACAAGAAAAGAGTAATACATCATGGACTCAAAGCTGTAAATTATTAATTTAAAATACTTCCAGTGCCTCCTGAAACAGTCTGAAAATACACCAAGTCTTATTATTTTCATAGTGACAGACTACAAGAATGAATTCTCTGAGTGCAGTGCTAGAGCTTTAGTGAATATAATATTCAAAACTCCACTTGAGGGAAAATCCTTGTCTTACATATTTTGAAAATGCCACTGAAAATCTAAGATAAATAGATATCTAGAACACCCAGTTGAAGGAATAATATTTTCCTGTCATCTGATCTCAGTGTTCCCAGTTCCTACTTTATCTGTGTTATTTGACCAGTATTTACAATCTTCAATCTCTCTTTGAACCATAATCCTCGCTAGCCTGCTGGGCCCTAGCCCTTAGGTACAAATCCTACTGTCAAAGTGGCCGTGTATAGAGAAATACAGGAGTTTACCAAAGAATCTCATTTTTGAAACAATGACTGAGAAATATGCACTGAAACAATTATAAACAGGAAAAACAAGCCAGGGAGAGAAACCAATAAATGATGGTGAGCTGGATTTCTGTCTTATGGCACACTTCACTCTGCTGGAGAAATTCAAGTCTCTAGAGCCATTTGCAGTCCTAGACTGGACTAATGCCAGAAGAGACTGTGCCTTTCACAAAAGCCACCTGGGAACATGCACACTGGGGAAATCTGTGTGCTGCAGTCTGGGAAAGGGATAACCAAACCATGGAAGACAGCAAGCATGAACTAGACTAGAGAAAACTTTTCTCTCTTCTTGGTTGTGCAGTCTGACTTATAAGCCAACCAAATGGGTGCTAGAAAACAGGGAAGGACAGACTCCAATGCAGACTGAAAGAATTTATTAAAATCAGCTACAAATGTCCAAATGTAACTATATTGATCTGAGCCCCATCTTTTTATAAGTGTAAATACATAGAAATTGGCCAGCCATTGCCATTAGTTAAAACCAGAAGCAAATCTATCTCCTGTTTTGATCACCGAAATTTTCCACAGATCATATAATTTACTATTCCATTGTTCTAGGTCTATTTATGTTAGTTTATCTAAAGCGTGTTTACCAGACAGGTATGTAGATTTTTTGAAGACAAAAGAAAGAAATCCATCACTTTCAGTTTTTTGTCATCTACATCCCTGCAAATGCCTGATTATGCCGTAGTTAAAAGTCTGTGTTGTTTTTCTCATTTGAATTGTTCTAGCTTTAAGTTCCAATGGTTTTCATTTTTGCAATATCTTTTTTCCAAAAGATTGAAAAGCCAATTAATATCTGCTATTTTCCTCCACTGAAGATCTTTACACACCTTAATTAAGTCACTGCTCAATCTACTTTTGATAAGTTATGCATATTGATTTCTCACTGGAAAGCATTTTCTTTTCTCATTAAAAGATTTTGCAGCTCTCTCTTCAATCAGATTTTCCTTGCCAAAAAAAAAAAAAAGGCAAGTGCAGTGAAAACCAGCAAGAAGAAATTCCACCTCTGAAACTTTATGACAAAGTTTCCTCAGGGTTCTTCATTCACCATCTTGGAATCTTTAGTCAACTATTTGCCATTATTTCCAGCTGGGTTGGATCAAACGGTGCTCTGAAACAACATTTCAAATGCTGATGATTAATATTAATCAGTGGCCAGAGTGGTATGTGGCAATATATCACTGTCCTGGATTGGCTGTATGATGCTTTTATCCCCAGTCGTCTTGTTCTGTTCATGCTGAATAGTAAGTTTTTCACCTTAAAGACCTATTGCAGAGAGTGAAGGGGGAGAGAAATGCACAGGTTTTTTTTCCTCCAGACTGCTCTCACTTCCCCACATTCCTCCTCCTGGCGTGTTGTTGTCTGCAGACAGACAGCGGACAGAGCTCTTCTTTTTGCTTTTTAGTTAGTGTTAGCTAGCTGAGGCAAAGAAGTTCCCTGGGCTGTGGTTTTTTTTCCCTTTTCTTTGGACCTCTTGAAACCTGCTCTGGACTGAACACCCAGGGGAGCACCAGCAGCTCACATTTCTGGCCTACCGGGCTGGGCCTGGCCTGTGACAATTCCAGCACCGGAGGGATTGATCAGAGACTGAGTGAGCCACAACCCGGGGACGGGGTTTTCTCAGTTTGTCATCTCTTTTAGAGTGGCAAAGGGTGTCATTGTTTGATATTGTTTTAGTTTTATTGTTTAATAAACAGTTTTTTTTCCACCTTTCTCCAAGGAGGAATTGTTTTTTTTCCTCCCGAACCAGTTGAGGGGGGAGGGGCCGTTTTTTTGGATCTGTTTTTTCCACTGGAGCTCCTTGGAGGATTCTTCCCCAAATTTACTCTAAACCTGGACAATCACTTAATGCTCTTATGTCACAAATATTTGATCTGCTATTAGAGGGCTAATGTTTAATATCTTTACTGAAAAATCTGCATGAGTTGGGCCACTGAATTGTATTTTGATATAAGATAAGACAAAATCTTTTTTTCGACCTCTTCCTTCTCTATTAGTCCTCTGAGTTAATAAAGGAAATTTGCTCCAAAACTTGCATGACAATGCCATAGGATGACCAATTTTAATTCTTGGAAGATTAAAAGGGATATTTTTGTTATTTCACTGTGGGTACCTTATTTAACCTGTTTAGATTTCTAATGAATGTGATTCAGTGTATGAACTTAATTTTTGTGTCAGAGATTAAGGCTTTCTGGGAGAGGAAGCTGTAAACTAGGAAATATCCTAAGAGTATTTAATATGCCTACTCTTTTTCTGCTCACACTATCACTCATGGAAAGCATAAAATAGGAGAACAATGTAAAAAAGGAATGACCTATGATTCTCAAAAAAAAATAATTATCACATCATACAAACTTTCTATAATTAGAAATCATAATATATTATCTTTTTACTTTTGAACCCATCAAGATAATTTTTCAAGGAGCTTAGAAAGGAATTTTAATTTTTTTGCAATTTTGCCTGCAACTCTGAACTCCAGTTTACCCTCTGTGATTTAATATGATGAAAAAAATGGTAGACAGAATGGAGCTATTCTGTCTTAGCAGAAAAAAAGAGCTACATTATGAGAGAAAATTATGCTGCTGGGAAGCAAAAAAGACTTGCTTCTCAACTCTACAAGATTAGAGGCCTCTAGGCACTAAAATTACATCAGTAGAGCAATTTTGCAGAGGTAAATTGAAGGTTTGCATTAAAAACCCATCTTAACATAATGAACAACCAGTAAAATCCTCTCCTCTTGGGTACATGGTCCATGGACAAGGAGCCAAGGACATCCCAGACCTCTACCTTGCCCTCGTTCTGTGTGCCAAGCAAGGTCCTGTTGGTGCCACAGTGCCATAAGAAGTCAGCTGCTGCTGACCCCAGAAAGACAGAGATGAAGGTAAACAGACTGATGGAAACTAGAAGGCTACAAGGCACCATTGTCTAGAAACCAGAATTATACCAGACCACTGCTCATATATGTGGGCATTGCATTTATTCTTTGAGAACCTTTTATTCTTCCAGAGAATATGTAATATCTGATTGCTTCATAAATGCTGAGAATCACGTTGCATGAAGTAAACATCATTTCAGTCAGTAGAAGCAATAAACGTTTGAGGAATCTTATTACAATGGTGTCAGAACAGACACCATTTCGACTGCGGCACAGATGACATGGGTTAAGACTGAACATCTGCATGTCTCATATCTGATATTACAGTAACTCGAAGAATCCCTCAAGCATAATCAGAACAGATCTCTTGTCATTCAGATGACTACTAAAGATATTCTAGAAGCATTAAAGAGAAATTGCAAATTTAGCTATAAAATAATACTGACTGACTTAGTAAGTAAAAATTTGTACACAAATTTTCCAAAGCACTGAAATTAAACAGCAAATTCTTTTGTAATACGTCCTCATGCCTCCATTTCAGAAAAATAACCAATGGAAGTACTAAAAAAAATCAATAATCTTAACTGAACACACAGCGTAGCCTTCAGCACTGACCTGTTAGCTCATCTTAAGGACATGCTTAAAATAAAAACCTTTAAATACTGTCCTAAATCAATGTGCTCTTTTAAATGGAATTTTCCAAAAACCAGTAAAGGACACGTTGTGGTCAATATATATGGAGCACTTTATTACTCATTTCCATGTGTGTTTGTATGTATTCCTCAGTGAGTTATTACTTTGTTCTTTTGTTATTTTTTTTACGTATAGTGTAGGAGTGGAAAGAATTCTCCTAGGACACTTATGTAGACCTAAGCTCATACAAACTGACACACCAGATATTGACCCATGCTATGAAAAACCTGCCTTCTTACTGGAAGAGTATTCCAGACTATCTACCTTCTTTCAGACCAAATTTGCAGTATGCATCCACGAAGAATGTTCAGATTGTATGATATTGATTGCCTTTCTTTTCAGGGATTCAGTTTAGTCTCCTGAATCCCATGAAATTTCTCATCAGGTTGGTAAATGAATAATGTGGGTACTACTCATGCATCATTAGGAACCCTTTTCAGTAGCTCAAGGCAATAATTAGAAAGAAACACAGGAAGAAATTAATTTATTCTCAAGCATGATGAGTCAGATATGGGGATATACATTACATACTTATATTTTCTTTTAAGATGCATGATTGTTGTAAAAAATACATAAGAGTCAGTCATTTCAGTTTTAATTAGGATCAGGCAAAGTGTAATTCTCAGCCCAGAGGTTCAGCTATCCTTGATCAAACACTGGTTTTGTGCAGCTGTGTGATCTTTACTCAGTTTTACCAAGGAAATTGTGACAAGGTGTGACAAGAGCACATGAGCTAAATCCATGCACTCTAAGAAAAGCAAAACTACAGATAAAAATGTAGTAGTTGAGATTCTAACAGTTAACACCTTGATTTCCCTATAAGGAAAAGGAGTTGAGAGGTAGGAAGGAAGGTGTCTACAGATTCTCTAGGATGCCAGCTTCAAAACATCAGGGATCAGACCTTTCCATGGACAATAACAAAGACAAATTCTTGCTGCCTGATTAATAGCTGAGTGCACTGGTGTCTCTCCAGGCATGTGAGTGTAAACTGGTCCTTCTGGCCTGCTGGACCTGGCTGCCTCTTTGAATCAACCAGTAAGTTAAAGTCAATATGTCTTCTGAATCCATCCTCCTGCAGGTTCTCTATGCATTCAACAAATGTCACCTGATTTACATAACCCAGAAAGGAAGAATTACCAAGAGGCTTCACTGCTGCAACTGATCCAAGCTTTGCTGGGTCAGCACCAAAAGCTAGCTGCAGCTTGTCTTTATCTCACCTACCTTCTACTGAGTAGAAAGCATCTCTTCACTTCTTGGGGTTTGAATAGTACATTCTCTGTGTCCATAGTAGTGATATATAATGTAATAAAAGATGGGAAAAACTGAAGCCTATTTCTTTTCCTTTTGAAGCAAATAGGCAAATATTTAGGTAAGAAGTGAGATTTCAGTCAGGAACCCAAATTTCTTCTTTATTTCGCCACTTTTTCCTGAGGACCATTTCTCACTTTACAGCTTCCATAAACCCACTCAACATTAGTACTTTACAAGCAGAGAACAAGATGTGATGCCTGAAGTTCTGAGTTTGCCCAATTTTTTTTTTTCCTAATGCCTTGAACAATTTCTAAATGTGGTGTGTCAGCATTCTCCTAAAAGAGATAGAACAGGAAAAGACTGGGTTTTAATTCTAAACATGATCCTATTGAACAAAACACAGCAGATGACCACAGACATTATTGGCAAAAAACTTATTTGTTAGAGCTTAATCTCTGATTAACAGCTTTCCCTGGCTCAATTTTGAATTCATGTGGGGTCATTCTGCTGAGATGAAAAGTGCATTTAAAGCTCTTTCTCATTCTTTTCTGAGAAAAGTATGACCTAGATACCAAGCCTATTACAGCCTAATAGAAATAGCTTGACAATCACCAAACTCATTTAACTGTGAACACTTTCTCTTTATGTTTTCATCTTTTTGAGACCTGTTGACAAGGCTTAAGGTGGGATGCTGCATGCAAAACCAAGGTATTTACAAAAGGTTAATAATAAAAATTTCTTGAATTTGCACTTTTTGCCCTTAGAGAAATATGCTGTACAATGCCTATGCTGCATTTTACTCAAGGGTCATAAAGACTTACAATGAATCAAATTTTTCAGGATATTTTTGATATAGGGATATATTATATGCCCCATTTTATGGATGTGCAAATAATCATAAGAAAGTAATATGATTTCTCAAGTGCCACAGTACCAGGTAGGATTTCTCACATCTGATATTATCTGCCTGTGGGTCAAGTCTAGCCAGATTGTCTCCGTGACCTTTAATGCTTTAGTAAAAGGAAGACACATTTGTCCAGAGAATGATGCATCTCACCTCTCTTCCACCTTACTTTATTCCATCTTTCTACCTTATACATTTATCTTAGGCTGACAGAGATCACCTTGTGGATGAAGCCACTCCTTTCCATTTGCTACACAGGGAACTTTGGTGACTAGCTCACACTTGACAGCTTTTAGACAGATAAAGTTAGACAGCTACATTATTAGTATTAGGTGATATGGAGACCACCTTTAGTGATAAATAGAAGCTGGATTCATCAGTTTTTTCCCCTTTCTTGATTTTCAAGATCTGGATTGAATACATGACAGGTCTGTGGCACTTACTACCTTTTAAAATTTTTTATCTTCCTTGTTTATGCAAAGACTGTTACTAACGGCAACAGCAAAACCAAACCAAATACCCATTACTGCAAATTATTATAGGATTTCTTCAGTCAAATTGAAAGTTATGCTGGTTTACACTTCTTGAGCATCTTGTCCTTTTAGAATAGCTATCAACTAACAAGGGAGTCAATACAAACAATTTTCTTGAGTAAAGCTTCTTCAGTACTGTGGCCCTTTAAATGTTAAGCTCCCTGGGCCTGAAGCAGTTATGCAAGTGTACACAAGACTGAAAATACACCACTAAAACTTTCAGGATCTCTATATCTATTTCTAGTTTGGGGTTAGGTCTGGGTTTGGTGTTGTTTTTTGTTGGATTTTTTGATCAAGTATTAATATTAGTAGGTGCCTGCAGTGAATTGATTGTATCTCTGAGCTCCACAAAAGAAAGCGGCAGAAATAATGATAAAAGTTTTGGGGAAAAAGAGCATTAGACTTTAAACAGTATCATTTTTTCATTTAGACATCAGAGCCTAACATAATGTAAAGACAGAGATCCATCCATGTTTAATCCTTGGTGCCTAATTCCTCTTCAGGAGACAGATCACTAAGGAAATTATTTAGAATAATTTGCAGAGAATGCAGACATTAATCAGAGATTGAATTCTCAAAAAGGGATGAATTCTTAGAGGGGTCAAAAACTCCAAAAATAGTCACAGAACTGCTGAAATTGAAGAGAAGGTTGTTTCTGTGGCTTAGGAGAGTGGACCCTTCTAGTGAGAGTAACACTGTGATACTCAAGAAAATTAGGTATAAACGATGGCAATGCTCCTGCAGTTCACAGAAGCAAGTCATAAGCGACTTTTCTGTCTCTTAGAAATAAGCTGGGTCTTAAAAATTACTTGACTGGTTTGATCTCTCTGACACTGTGACCAAGAGAAGCTGAGAATAATTTTGGAAAACTTCCAGCTATTCTTTAGCTTTGGGAAGCTTCAGTAGGTGGTTAGATAGTAAGAAATAAACACAAACCTACTCAATGCTCACTACCCATTTCCTACTTGCAAGATCCCCAAAAGACTGGTGGCAAAATACCTATTTCCTGGGGCAAGGTAGAAAAAAAGAATAAATGGCACATGGCTAATACAGGCATTAGTTCTGGTTCTAGAGTAAATAGACAAATACTGGCTTTACTCTAGAGGCATTTCGCAATTGCAATCAAGTGTTTAACTCTGCAGTAGCTGTAAAATTCAGAGAATAGTAATGGCAATAGCTTATGTCAAGGCACTGTAGTCTCTGTAGTGTCTCTGATTTTCTCTGCAAATGTGACAGAGAGAAAAATATCAGCTTCCCTTTTTGTGATTTTCATTAAATATTCCTTTAAAGAGAAAGAAAAAGAACCTGAGAGACCTGTTTGGCAAAGTGTCAGTAGCAGTAGAAGTATTTTCTTCTAATATATAAAATGAATACTTTTCAAGAGCCTTTCAAAGTATGGATTTTTCTTGCTAACATGTACTTTAGTGTCAGGGCCTCTATCATACTCTCAAGGTCAGTTTCTCTCATTTATTTGCCATTTTCCCCTCGGAACCAGACAAGCTATTTGTTTGACCAGATGGACAGATGACGGGAGAGGCCTGTTTTCATCCATGGCCAGAGACTCTGCTACCTTTTCTCCCTTGCTTTGCTTGCCATGAGGTGACAGACACTGTTAGAGCACTGACTGTGCATCCTGTGACTAATTTATACCAGCATCATAATGCCTTGTAGTAACAATTGGTGAAGCTGCAAGAAAAGAATATGCAGAAAATTTTACACTACAAACTCAGTCTAAAAAGAAGGATTCTTAGGTAATACTGTCCAGATGGTCAACCAGATAAGTACACAAGGAGTATTTAAGCATTAAAATATTACATCCTTCAGAAGATTAAAATTACAATAAATGAGCCAATTTTTGATCACCTGTTATCCACTGTTCCCTTGTGAGTGTTCTGTCACCAAGAGTGTCAGTATTGAATGTAGATAAATCTGGAGCTTCCTCCTCCTCAAGACAGAAAGTGTGATAGAAGCAATTCTATCTCAAAATTATCTGCTCTGTTTCATATTACATGAAGAGCTCACTGGTACAAGAAGAATTGCAAAGCATGCTACACATTTAGGCTAGCACTGTAATAGTGAGATGATATATTTGTAGAGATTTTCTTTTGTGGAAGTGATCTTTTGTTAAGTCTGTTAAATTAAAATTTTAGATTGGCTGTTTTTAAAAAATTCTTCTTTGAGAGGGCTTTTAAGCATTTGGAAGTGGTTGTGTCACCAAGTTCAGAGGTATTTTAAAAAAGTGCTATCGCAGCACTTAGGGATATTATTTAACGATGTAGTTGATATTGTTAAGGTAACAATTGGGCATGATGATCTTGAACTTTTTTCCCAACCTAAATGATTCTATGACTTTACATCAAGCAGTGTCATCCAGCATGCAAAACCCCTTTGCCCATATATCCCTTTTGCAACAGCCACTACCAACAATGAACCCTTTGTCATTCCCTTCCAAAGTACTTCTAGGTATGCTCATGTGAGCATTTGAGTGTACCACCTTTAGAGCAGAATCCTAACTTTCATCCTAACTTTAGTTATGTACTTTTTGTCATGGTTTAACCCCAGCTAATTCCATACCGCCCCTCCTACTCCTCCCCACAGTGGTATGGGAGCAGGATCAGAAGGCAAAAAGAAAAATCATAGGCTTAGATAAAGACAGCTTAATAGGTAAAGCAAAAGCCACATGCACAAGCAAAGAAAAACAAGGAATTCATTCACTGCTTCCCATGGGCAGGCTGATGTTGAGCCATCCCCACCACAGCAGAGCGCCAAGTGTAATGGCGACTTGGGTAGACACACCATCACTCCAAATGAACCGTGAACATCCCCTCTTCTTCCCCAAATTTGTACACTGATCATAATGACATATGGTCTGGGATATTCCTTTGCTCAGCTGGGGTCAGCTGTACTGGCTGTGCCCCACGTTGTATGTTAACTTCTCACATGTAAATATTTCCTTCAACGCAACGGAAATATTACAGAAGGTAGAGGGCATTGAAATGGTAGCAACACTCAGGAAGGGACTACATCCACAGAAAAGAAATTCTTGACTCTCCATTTCTCATCCCAGACCAACTTCTCAGCTTGAAACTGCCATTAATTATTTTGTGAATTTTTTTTTTTTTAAAAATGAAATGATACATAGATTTTCAAACATCCAATTGTAGTGACATAAATGGAGTGGTTGATTTCAAATTTGTATGCGGAGAATGAGGGAATTAAATGCTCTTTTTTATATAGGAACTCTGTTCAGTACCCACTTCCCGGCATTTGAATTTGAATTAATTGGATCTAATATGAAGAAAACTCAAAATAAAAAAAATCTTTTTTTTATATCAGTAACTCTCCAGTGAGTGTGGAATACATGCAATTATGTGTAAAAAGCTACAACGTGATGATATAAAGAATATATGTTCTGTAGATGAGTAAACAGACTTGATTAACTGCTTCATTAGAGCTCAAGAAAATACATTTACACTGAATGAGGAAATTCCATTATACTACAAAAATATTTTGGGTTCATCTATATAAAACCTATCTCAGAAAATAAAGCATGTGAATATAACTTTTTGGTTGGGTTGTTTCGAGCTTGTTGCCTTCCCATCTCATAATAGGCAATAACTCGGCTGATGTGTAAAGAAACTGTTTGCCTAAATAGTCTTAAAATAATTTGAAGACTTGCAATAACAACACTTTTTAAAGGTATTGTTTGATTGGTACTCTACAAATAGATTGAAAAACATGTATATTCTTCATATTTCAATCAAAACCTGGGAGAACATATCTAATCTTAGCTTAAGCTGTATTTAAGTCCTCATAATAACTTTTACTAAAGTGAAGCAAAAAATATGGTTTTCTGCAAGAATTGCATTTATTCTGAATTTTTTTTAATCTGTTGTGAAAATCCAAATTAAAAAAAAAATCTGTGCTATTTTATTATACCATTTTATTGCAATAAAGAGAAGGTTCACTAAGTAAATCAGAGATTCATTGCAAACGCTGCTAGGATTTATTGCATTTTTACAAGTCTCTAAAACACTACAAAGCACATGACAGGAACTGAATCCTAAAAAAAGATGGCCAGATAGACAGTAACTCCTATAGTAAAAGCCCAGGATTAGCTAGTTTCTGTTTTGCAGGATTTGTACAGGCTGTTCTTATATTTCTAATTTCTCCATAAATATGTTCTTCAGAATCAAGTCAGAACCATTAGAGAAATCTGTACAGAATAAATGAATCATACTTGCTTTATCTACAAAGCATGCTTCTCCAAAGATTTTCCTCTAAGTTTTTCCAGATTAATTATACTGCTTCTTTAACCCTTTAATACATATGAGATTTATCGCAGTTTCTCTGTGAAGTAACATTATGATGGTGAACCTGTAACTGAGAAAAGTTGACCAATTTAGTCTCTTTAAAACAAATTGCAAAGCATTTGCTTCTTTTGGAACATTGGAGCTTTTACAGCATTGCAAGGCTTATTGAAAAATTAACGTCAACAGCCCAGAGAGATCCTTAGCCATATCCTTTAAATTATTAGTCAAAAATTACTTGACAGCCCCTTCATTGCTTTCATCATCTTTCTATGTGACATTATTCAGACGTCTATTTGTTCTTCGAATAGAACCAATATATTTATTGAACATCCAGTCATTTACTGATAATCCTATATACAATATCAAGACCACTTTTTTCTCTTTAATTGTACCTTGTTCTAATGGAATCTATATGAAAGTATGTCCTCATGTTATTATTGTTTCTAATAGGCATAAGTTAGTACTGTATAGTGTGCTTTTCTATATAATTGTTTTATGAATACTATCATACAAGAAATATATAATAAGTTTTTGGTTTTTTGTGGCACGTGACTGCTCTCTTTTACATAATTTCTAACCTGTGTGACCTTCTTTCTCCAGAGTGACTATAGCTTTCCTGGTACTCACCAGAGCATTCTTAAATAACTCCTTGTTATCCCTCATAATTTTCATTATTTATTTATTTCTCCCAGCTTTTGCTTTCTGCCTACAATTTTATTTAGCCTGTATTTTTTATAGCCATTTGAAAAGACTGTTGCCTATAACTATTTCTGGATAAACACAATGAACTAATCTAATACATTAGTAAATGTTTAGAATATACGTGAAGAGCTCTAAGTATGCTACAGTAGAAGGCTTCAATATCATAAAGTCAAAGATTCTTTTTCTGCCTTTCTTTTCAAACCTTGCAATTCCTATGCAATTACATTAAAAAATATATATAGAGATAACAAGAGAGATATATATCTAAATATAGAGATATTTAATAGCTTTCCTGAGTGCCTGTGAGTACCTTTTCCATGTTTTTAGCCATACTCATAGCACTGTTTTTGTACAACTGTTAGTGCCAAGAATTTGTGCCTTGCTGCATCTCCTCATAATTATCATATGCCCCTATCACATCCTGCTACAGCAGGGAAACAGGAAAAGTGCACATGTATTATCACTTAGAAATATAGTTGAATACTTTAGTAGGAACTAAACAGATCTTTCAAAACTTTAGTCAGTATTGAGCCTTGCATAAATGAAAGATATCCAAGTATTTTCTCAGACCTCATATATCTCTAGGATGTTTTTTAAATGAAAATATAAAATAAACTTATCTGGAGAAGGTCTTTTTCCTTCTTTTGTGCTCTCTGGATAAGAGAAGGCTGAGGTCCTGGTTCAGCACCTTAGCAGTTAAAATGTTTTCTTTTACTTCATACAACACAATATTGCATGTGACCCAAATCTGTTTCAAATGCACAGGTTTAAAAGTAAGAGAATCAACAACACAACTACATTCATGATCTAATCATTATTCTTGCAGTCAGCACTACTATTATACTTTTGCCCTTGGCCTCTTAATCCATTCCATTAATTAGTTTTTTTACCCTCTAAACCCCTATAGTATGTGCCTGCTGTGCACATGCTCTGGCCTTTAATCACCAAACCCTCCATTTTCCACACAGATGTTTATTACAATCTCTTCCTTTTATCTTGGCTTATATGTTGACTTTTCATCAGTGGATTTGTCCTATTAATCTTGTTCTATTTTTTTTAAAACAAGGCCTGCATGATTTTCCCTCTTTTTTAAGAAAAGCATTTGATGCCACAATGGTGTATGAAAGGTGTTGAATCTTAAATTAGATCATCCAAAGACTTTTGGTTATCCATTGAGGTTCAAGAAAAGGCTCTATCTAATGCTTTGAGTAAGGGGCAATACAGAGCAGATAGCTAAAGACTCAATCTGAGGATGAAATTCTGCATTAGGTTCTCTGAAATGACCCTTTCTCAGGGAGAATTATTGTTTTGAAAATTAGCTAAAAGCACAAATCCAGGAATGTTGCGCTTCTCTACATGACAACTCAGTACTTTGTAGAAATTCTGTCTTACAGCTAGTCATGCCTACAGGCTACAAGAAATTTAGTTTATTTATGCCAATGTCTCTGCTCTCCTCGGAGCTCAGCTGTGATGGGGTTCACACAGCTATGGGGTGTGAGAGACATGTTCTCTTTGTTTTCATAGGTTTTATTCCTACCATTTTTCTTATCATCTGAAATATCAGATTGTAAATTCTTTGAGCCATACTAATATCTTTTTTGTTTTTACTGTGAAGCTTGTTGGATAAATCAGAGCTAAAGAACTGGTTAAGGTTTGTTTAACATTCTCTCATGGCACTTTACCTTGACACAACTCTCTTTCAGGACAGACTTTGCTCAGCTGAATCACATCTACCCCACAGAATAAGTCACAGACTGTTTGCCCTGCCTTGTCTCAGGGATAGAGAAAACACTACAATGACTAAAAATGCTATAAAGGCAGAAAAAAGGAGGAATATACATCAATTTTCTTACACTTTGTAACCTCCTTTTTGTGCAGGAAAGCTTTGTAATCTTTTATCCATCAACTAGTAGTACCTAGACAATGATTTTAAACAAAACATGGGGAGGAAAGAAGGCCTGCAGGTTACATTATTTGACAGAATATTATAAAAAATTTAAATAATGAAATAAAATAATAGCAATTAAAACCCCTAATCTAACTTCTGGATATTATTTATTTCCCATTTTTTACCTTCTGGAACATTACCCTCCATCAATTCCACCAATATATAGATTTCAAACATGTTGTGACTTCTAAATACGCTTTATAGCTGTTGTACCTGGCCTTCCGTAATGATTAATAATGTTTAGATGAACCTATCTCTATTTTATGGTGAACAAGACATCTAATCTGTTAATTTAATAAAACACATTTTCACATAGTCACACTCATGCATCCTAATGTGTAATGTTGCCTGGAATCAGTTGTAGGTGAAGGATTTAACATTTCCCCTCACTGAACTTCAGATATCTAGGACCAACTTTATTTAGTAAATGGCTCAAGTGAAGGCTGTACTATTCAGCTTGTTATCTCCTAAAGAATTTAAAGAAATCCTTTGGAAACAGCTCACTCTTCTTGAATGAGCATTGAAAATTATCTTGGTATACATAAATGACTTTAAAATAACCAAGGGCATCTGGGCTGAAATCCTAAATTCATATGCCATGAACTTAAGTCATCAATTAACAAAGATGAAATCATTCAGAAGGATGTATTTCATTTAAGATAGTAAACGATCTTTCCATATCCAGGCTCAAACCCCATTTTTCTGCTCTCATTGAAGGTTGGAGCTGCTTGTAGTTAACTAGACCCCCAAATGTAATTGAGCCCATCCAGCCAGCAGATCCCATAGAGATAGACAAAGAAATCCTTCTCTAATGAAGATAAATCCAGTGTCAGGCAGGATTCTGCTAGCACAGAAGTGATTCTCTGATTGACTCCGTTGTAAGGATGTAGGATTTATAGGAAGTGGATAGAGATGAATTTTCTTCTAGTTGAAAAAGATTGGCAGGTTTACTACAAGTTATGATCCTATTTGAGAAAAGCAAAGCCTAAGGATTGGCCTTTTTAAAGGACAGGGTCACAGCTGCATGATCTGTGAAAATCACTTGAAGAATTACCCAGGCTTCAGAGCCTTCACTCCAATATGTGAAAACAGACTTAAATTTAAATCAGACAAAACTAATAAAGAGTATGCTTACATATTTAACTTCTTATTTTTCCTAGTAAATCACTTCATAAAGTTTTCATTTCGGTAGGTAAAACCACTTTCGGTTTCACTGTACAGTTTTTTCTGCTTTTCATAATGATTTGAGGAGGGATGTCAAACAATAGGTATCCCAAGACAATGGCAAGACCTTTTAGGGCTCATCTATTGCCAAGCAATGTCACTTCACAAATAAGATAAAGTCCTCAAAGGTTTGCAGAGCGCTCCCTTACAGAGCTGCAAGAGCACTCTCAAAGTCTCTTATTGCCAGAACGCATTTGACAGACAACAGACAGTAAAGCAAGAGTCTCCAATCCACTGGCACTCTCAGGATTCATCCTTGGAAAAAGTGGCAAACCTGTTTGTGCTAGATTCACAAGGCGATTTTAGGCTCAGCACTTCACTGTCCAACTTGCAGGCAATTTGTCAAAGAGACATTGTAAACCCAAGGTGCTAAAGTGATATCTCTATTGAGACAGAAGAGGAATCGAAAATAAATCTAAGTTTATAAAAAAGGAATGTCTGCAAGGTAAGTTAGCTAAAGCAGATCAGAGAAAAGAGGTCTCTGACTCACAAAGATTGGAATGAGCATATGGTTCAAGATTTTTTTAGAAAGAACATCCAGACAGGTACTCACACTCAACTCTTCCCTCCCTTTCTGACCATTCACCTGGAATCTGATATGCACAGAAGGTACGGGGAAGGTTTGGATTGGATATTCAGAAAAATTTCTTCACTGAAAAGGTTGTCAAACACTGAAAGAGGATGCCCAAGGAAGTGGTGGAGTGACCATACCTGGAAGTGTTCCAAAGATGTGTAGATGGGGCAGCTGGGGACATGGTGGACTTGGCAGTGCTGGGTTAACCATTGGACTCAATGACCTTACAGGCGTTCTCCAATGTAAATTGTCCTGTGAGTCTATGAAGTAAGAGAAGTCTCTTCTTCATCTAAAAGATCATGTTCGATCTAGACTTAATGAGTATAACATTTCCCTGACAGAAAATAATGTTTAAAAAAAAGCAATTTCCTGTTTTTCATTAGATAATTTTTAATTCTGTACAAAAATTATATTTTTTATGTAGTGATAAATCTCAACCTGCAAGTTCCTCTCTTGCATAATTCTACAGGATCAGTTTTGGTTTAAAATGCCTTGCTAACTGAGCAGACCATAAATTTACTGACAGTGTGGGACTCCAGAACAGTGGGTATGATTTGAATTGTTAAAAATTACTGATAAATGTTTCTTCTTAAACTATTTAGAAATCCTGTGAAGATCTACTGTTGTAATTAGACAGGGACCAAAGCCTATATTGACTTTATAAACTGTACTATTTTGAGCAATACTTTTAAAATTCTGTATGCAACATGTTTCAGAATTTAATGTCAAAGAATAAAGGTGTTTTATTTTAGAGATTATCCTCAAAGAAACAGGGCTAAAATTTGACAAATATCCATTTCTCACTGAGTTTTCAGGCAGACAGAGATTAAAAATAATAGTGTGAGTGTCTGACAATTAACCTTCTTGTAATCATTTAACAGGACGGTTCTATTGTCTCATCTGTAATGCTTCCACATCTCTTCCTAGTTTTCTGTGGCAGTCCTTTCCTTGGACAAAAAAGAATTTTCAGGAGTTATTAAGAAGAAAGTGGGGCTATTAATGAACGAAGTAAGAGGATGCAATTATACAGAATGTTTTAAATATTGAATTCTTTGTTCTATTCCTCCCAAGACCTCCACCGCCTCAAAATAACTACTCAAAAAAAAAAAACGCCAGAAAAGAGAAAAGAACTCTGAGCTGTTAGAAAATAAAATAAATCTATGTAATAAAAAAATTAAGCATAAAAATTGAGAAAATGTATTGGAAAACAATCACTATTAATCACTATTTCTAACATTCTTGTAGATGAGGTGATACGCAATTTTCTCAGGTAAATTTGCATCCTGAAGTTCTTTAAAAACAACAGAAAATCTGGTATTGACTGCAAGATCCTACAGATGCTAGTTATCAGTAATTTAAAATGATGTACTGGGGAACACCTGGGGAAATATGAGAATATATTTGAAAAAACATTGCTTTTCTAAAATGGTAAGGAAATAGTTATGCTAAGAACTGGCAGTAAAAAACATATGTTATTAACTGAAACATAGCAAAATAAAGGGTTTAACAGTTTCTGTATGTTTTAAGAATTAATTTATAAAGCATATAAATAATTAAGTAAAACTAGTGATACATTATGTTAAAAGCACAGAACAAAAATATGTTAATATATATATATGGTTTTCTTTTGAAAATATCATACAGACCATAGTATGGAAATAGTGATGTAGTAGACAGAATTAAAACAAAAGTTTGAGTTGCAAATGATGGTTTTAATATTAATACTCTTAATTTCAAATGGCAAATTATCTCCTCCTCACATGGTTATGTTTAAATTTCCAAAATAGAATAAAATACTAGTAGCTGAATAGTTTTTCTAAAATTCATTTTGGTAAAATGAAAGGAATTATCAGGTACTACCTGCATCTCTTTACCTCTCTTTCAAAGGCGTTCCTACAATTTCATAATTTTAAAGGGAAAGGGTATTTCAAAATTAGGTAAAACTTACATTGAAAAAGATCAAAACTAAATTGTTAAATACATTCCAAATATGTTTTTTCAGCCCAAACGTTTCTCCCAATGTAGGTTTTTTTTTTCTTCCTAAAAAAAACAACATAAAGTTTTTGAAAACTTGACATTGCTAAAGAGAAAATTACCTCCTCTGGGCATTTTATAATGCTGTTTACAAGCTGCTTTTACCTCCACAGCACATTAAGAAGAATTACAGATTTTTTTTTTTTTTTAACCCTCAGAACAAGTTCTGGAAACTAGTGAATTGATATGAAACTTGATAGATTCCATGGCTGCTAAGATGAAACAACACAGAGTGACAGGCACTGTCACCACATCTACCTACATCTCCCGACTCACCAGGCAGATGAGCTGAGTGCAGCACTACAGTATCCTGACACACTCGAGCAGCACATCATTAGTGTTATTTATTTGCACTGCTTTAACACTTGGCACCGAACATGGATCAAAACAAGACAGCCCCTGTCTCAGAGAGCTCACAATCTAAATATAGAAGCTGAAACAAAAGATGAGTGTAGACAGACAAGGAACAAAGAGAAAGCAGTGAGACGTGGCTGATCTCGCCATATCAGGAGACTTATGCTTTTACTTTGCTTTGTTTTCAAAGAACTCCTTGGAGTAATAAAGTGAAGTAGGAATTTGGAAAAGGATAAAAGAAACATTTTTCAGTTGTTTACAGAGACATCCTCCCAACAGACAGCAGGATTTAAAACACAGAGTTTCTTGTATAAAAGTCAAATAAGATGGCATCATAGATTTAGTAGGTGCAGAAATGACCTTTTGAAATACCAATGCGTCAGTTGAATTATTTTGTTTGATTCAACTGATTTAAAGAAAGAAAAATAGGACAGTATATAATGACTGCCCAAATATTTTTTTGAGTTACCTTTGTGGAATCATTTGAAAATTTCTTTCTTCCAAGGCTTTTAGGATTTAGGAAAAACAAAGGAAAGGGAAAAGAAAATAAAAGGAAAAATGATAGGAATATGGAAAAAATTTGAAAATAATAGAAAATAAATAGAAAATAGAAAATAAATATAAAACAGAAGAAGAAAGAAGGAAAAGGACAAGGAGAAGGAAAAAGTGAAGAGAGATGAATATGAACTAAAAGAGCTTAAGTGATTGACAAAGAGGATACCAGAGTTTAATGCATTAAAATATTTCTTCTGAGGACTAGTTACTGTGTGTGATGTGATCTTGCCTTGGGAGCAGACTGGCTTAGCCCTCTATCATTTGCGAGTACTGGAGGACAGATCTTTGTTCCCTTTCCTCCACACAATGCTTGGCTCTGCTCAGGCACTCCAGCATGTCTTTAAATCAATAGTCAAATGGTTCAGTGCAAGACTACAGGGAGGTCATAACCTGGAATCACACTATCAAAGGCAGAAGATTTTCTATGATATAAAACTGTCATTAGACAAGAAAGGAGCTATGAAAATGTACTTCAAAGAAAACATAAAGTTTATTTGAGGCAACCTAACTACTGAACTACATTTCCTTTCTATTTTATCTGTGTGACTCTTTCGCTTCCATGGCATTGTTTACTTCTAATGAATGTACTAGCCCTAAGGATTGAAATTCAGATGGTGTGTTTTATTTTGCTCCTAATAGCAGCTCTTTTTTTTTTTTTTTTGGATCTCTGATAAATACATATTGGTCTATATTTTGTTTTAATTCTCAGTAAGCATTCTGGCCTTAATTTGTTAAATGTTATAAATTTTTGAAGTAATGATTTTACTAAAATTACCTGAATCATACTTTTTAGCAAGTTTCCTTATTTATTTTCTGAGAGGCTATATATATCTAGTAGAAATTCTTTGATTTTACAGAAGCATTAAAAGTAGTATACTGATGTTGCCACTCAAATCCAATATCATGTTCCATAGTAGCCCAAAACCACAATGCCAGAGATAAGTGCAAGGTAAGCCAAATGGAAAGTGGTTAAAGTTCATGCCTCCTTACATTTTGATTCAATCTTTCATGCTTATAAAGGTTTCTGTTTTTCTAATGCATCAAACAGTTGAACGACATTAAATGGTCTCCTTATGGACACTTCCACTATCTCAACAGAACGTAGGTGAATGTCTGGGGGTAGAGCTGGCACAAAGCCCAAAGGTTTTGTGTAGCTCCTTGGCAAATATCTTATTGAAATGAATGTGAGTTGGTAGCAGAAGTTACCTATCTGCTAAGTAGAGTTTCTTTCATTCATGTAAAAATTAAAAAATAAAGAAGATACCTACAGAAAACTACTGAATTTAAAGAAGTCAGCTAGAGAGAAGAAAACCAAACCAAACCAAAACAGAAACGCCACACCACAAGTGATCAAATAGCTTTACCTTAGTAAAAAGTAGATGAAATAAATGGATTTCTAAACACTATGTTGATAAACCTCAGGTCTAGCAGTTTCTTAACTGGGGCCAAAGGCAGAGGTATGCTCTGAGTGATATCTTTACCCAAAAAGTATCCTAGTTCAACTGAAAATTATTGGCATAAAATGGCTGTCCTTTTGTAGCTCTTGTATTGCCAAAGATGAGATTAATATGTGGACAAAATTAATCTTTCAGGTTCTTTACTTTAAATATTTCCATTAAAATATTCCTAATAGCTGAGCAATAGTTGCATGCACATGTAACCTGGTGGTTTGCTTAGCAGTCCTTGTTTCATCATCATTGTTTTCTGTCTTGCAGATGCTATGGAGGAGTAATAGCACCTGTTCCTCCAAGTCAGTGTCAGACTGAAACTATTAAAAAAGCCACCACCACTGAATTGGAAAAGATTCTGCATGACAGTTACAAGCTTTTCCCTATAAAGGAAATATACTCTTCACTCAATGAATCTAGAAGATAGACTGATGATATTAAGCAATTTATAAAGCCACAATCGTATTTATTGGGAAGTAGTGGGTGTGTTTTTCTGTGAATACAGCTGGATCTTTCACCTCCAACACAAATTCTTAAACTTACTTGTAGCTGAGAGATTGCAGTGTACAGGAAAAGTTCTTCTTACAGGTTAACCATAACTCTATTTCATAAAAGAGTTGAATACTGTAATAATCAGGGAGTGAACACTACAAAGAGGAAGGGAAATCTGTTTCCTCCAAGTCTCTTCCTGACTTAAAGTTTTTCTGTTTTCTGTAGTTTGTTGTTCATTCACATCTGGGCTACCAGTCATGTATGTGAGCACAAAAGGCAGCTTCTATCAGAAATAAAACATAATTTTTATTAGCTCTTCTGATCTAAACAAGTGTGAATGGAGATTTTCGCTGTCCTCATAACACTCATTAGGACAAAATTACAGTAAAAGGAAATTACCATCAGCTTTCAATACAGTTACAAAACTTCTAAATTAAGGTAAATTCAGTAAAGAATATCTGTAATACAAAACATGTGTAAATTGGCTTTTAAAACCAGGGAGTACTTATATAAATGAACCTTTGAGAATATAAATGTTATACCTGAATCAAGGCTGCACTTATGAAAAGGAAAAGCTTTGATTTCTTTTAAGTTTGGTCTACATAATAGACAACACAAATATTCCACCTATGGGTAGTGAGGAGTTAACTGTTTCTATAATTGCATTGTCTGCTATTTGCTCCAGGTGGGAGAACAGACTCGTCTCACTGAGAAATGCACACAGGCACAGACACAGATCTTCACACTCTGTTTTCAGCACACAGTTATATTTATAGTTACACAGTTTGAGACACACAACCATTTCGTTTCTCCAAGTGCATCTGACTTTGCATAATTAGCAATAGAGAATGAAGAGACAGAGGGGTTTCTTTGCATGTGGTCAGTCCCAATAGAGCTATCTCTGAGAGAGAGGAATAATCCATAATTTATTGTCCCCAAATCTAACACACACGTCCCACAGAAGGTGGTACACGAATGATGGATAAAATGGCAGTCCTGGCCCCAGATGAACTCAATGTCAATGTCTTCACTGACAGTAATGGCAGAAGCTGCCATTCAAAAACAGCATGGGTTTATGTTGAGGCAAATTAAATGACTGGAATAGATCTTCACCTGAAACAAATTAGCCTAGCTCCCACTGAGGACACGGTCCGTCACCCCTACAGTGCACAGACGGTCCAGCAATCTAAGTGTACTATGACTATCATCTTATTTCCTTGAGGATTTACATTTAGCTGTTGCCATGAACATTTGATAAAGTAGTAGCACGTGCCTGGGGGTTATAGGACATGTTACTGTAGCAACCAAAATAATAATTTTTTCATACTTTAGTAGTAATTTCCAGTGAGATCAAAAGGTGATGGTGAAAGTCAAAGAAATCTGTCCAACAGTATGCCAGAGAAATATATCACATTTACGTCAAGGGTTTTGCACGAAGTAGCATGTACTAGTTTTCTATTATAGCAGCAGAATCTGCACAAGTTCTAATGATCAAAAACATTGATTTATTCCTGTCACAAACCTTCAGTCCCCCCGGCTTCTAATTAAATCCATCTTACATTCAGGTCTAGTATGTAACCCTTCTGCTGTACACAAGATAAAACCACTCGCTATACCTCATGCCTACAGCCTCTATCATTACTCTGACAAAACATTACCCTCAAACAAAGGATCCAAGAGTGGTCCATGGGGACAGGAACAATATCTGAATCCAAAGAGATAGGACAGAGGGAGGGTGACTCCATCTCAGCATTAAGGTTTTATTATTTGTTACTGAAATTTTTTTAGGACTGAAAATAAAACTCTGAGTGCTACATCAGCTTTGGTGTACAGTTGTAAGATTAATTCTTGAATAAGAAAAGACCAAAATGTATGCCTAATGAGCTGGACATAAAATGTACTAGGCTACTTACACAAATTATGACACATAAACTTAAGACAGAGATCTGCATTCTGATAAGTCTGAAATACTTCACTGTCTGTATTTACGATTTTATTTCTATCCTTCAAAATACTGTGGACCTAGGTAGCTCTGATTTCAAGAGGATAAATGAAAGGCTATACAAACCCTTTGCTGTCTTGTGTATAAATGTTCTGTCCCCTGAAGCAAAATAAATAATATTTTTTTAAAATAAAACAAAACCAATATAACAAGCCTTTATTGTAATTTTTCACAGCTGAGATCCTTAAATTAAAAACTTTTAAATTATATTTTTCAATATAAGATATTCAAGTGTCTGCATAGTTTTCTTTCATGATACTCACATTCACACATTGGTATGTGCTGGCAGCAGTGTGACAATTTATAATCCTAACACTTTTATATCTTAAATGATAACACTGTGATCTTTCATATTTTTTCAGATGTTGTTTTTCTGCTTCAGCTTGCCTGAAACACAAAATCTACTGACCATTCAGATAGATACATGAGGAAAATGCCATAATGTCAATAAAATATTAAATCTCAAATTAGAGATCATTTTGCTATTATTTAAAGGAAAAGGGAAAAATTATAAACATGCCTCACTTCAAAGGAATTTCAGCTTTGGGTTTTCAGTGATTAGTTATAGCTTTTCATTCATCTTCAGGTAACCCGAAAGCATTCAGTTATTCAGTTTATAGTGTAGGTTAAGGAGTGCTTCAGGTGGAAAGTATTTAATAAAATTAGAAATTCCATTCGGCAAATAATTAACCATGTTTAAATAAAATCACATAAGTGCATATATAAACATTCAAAACATAGTTTCCAATTTCTAGCCTTCTGTTAACCGAATTAATAAAGCCTTGTCATTGCTGAAATGGAAGTGCTTAATGCCAATTAATATTATTCTTTTTTGGAACTATAAGTCCAAGAGCAGAGGTAATTCAGTTTGTATTACTTCTCTTCAGGATAAGGAGAGGAGAAGGAGCCTCTATTTTTATTAATCTATATTTTATGCACCTGTGTTTCTAAATCAGTTAACACAATTGCATTTCAATATAAAATTTTTATGAAAAATAATAACTAAAGACCATGTAGCAGATTGAAAACCAAACAAGAGTCAGTACACCTGGTATTTTTCATTTTGCATATTTTTTCTGACTTACCATTACTCTCAGGAGAGAGAAAAAGCTTTTATGAAACAGATTTTTAAAATATATCCCAGTAAAACAAAGAGTACATAAAACTCAGTTCTACATTTTTCAGGTAAATTAAAAAATTAAAGATCAGAGTAACCTGAAGTATCTATATAAATACATATTTTAATTTTAGCACTGGATGTGGTGCATGCTTTTAATGTCAAGAATTGTGGGGTTTTTCATTTTTCTTCCATTTTTAATGAATATGAGAGTCACTGTTTTATAATTCAACAAATACCATCATTTTTCTAACAGAACAACCAAAAAATGTATTCATTCATCCGTGCTGGATTTTATTAATAGGCTTTGTTTTTGTTTTTTTCTCCATTTGCTTTATTTATACTATGTATGCCTGACTATTAACCAGTCACTGCCACTCAGTTTTGAATTATATACTCAAATAGCCACAATGAGTTGCATTGTCATTTTAAAATACTGCATAAAGTGGCAAATTTTGATTTTGATACAATATTATTAAAAGCACATCATGCACCAGGAATTCATTTGTTTTCTACTATGCTTGTCTAATCAATATGTTTTGCTCTAGAAAGATCAAGACCTGACTTTCTGTTTTTCCGAAATTCTGAATTTCTTTTGTGAGAGAGATGATCCTGTGTGTTGATGGGTGCTAGGGAGATATCAGCACTTCCTGGGCAGTAAACACAGAAGGACCACAGCTTACTACATGAGTGAAGCAAAATAAAGTATCTACTACTGTTAAATTAAGATACCAATCCAAAGGTGATTTAATCAACTGGAAAACCAGGATTGCCCTCTCCTTACAGATGTTGTCCAGTCACCTGGTTTTACCTGTAAGCTTTTATTAATCTCAATTAATTACCAATTGATCATAAGCCATATTGTCCCAGTCCATTCCTAAATAACACATGTCACTAAGAACAATAAACTAGCATTAACAAACTAAAAGAGCACACATTAATCCTCTTATACATTTTATCATATTTTATCATCCAATACTTTGGTGTGGGGACATCTTTCCATATATTTTGGCCATTTCATTTATTAGATTCTATATCTTTAGAGCAGGACAATGTCATTATAAGGCTTTATATTACCTCAGTCATGGCCACTATGTTTCATTTAGGAGTGAACAGACTTTGTGAAACAATTAATAAAATGTAAATCCCACTCTGTTTCTTTGCTAAATTATATCTTTTTGCTGGTGAAAAACAAGGTAACTCCACTCATATCAATAGAGTGGGGCTACTTTATATGATTCAAGAATTTGGCTTACATATCTGCTTGCTGTAATTTATTGTTTAACAATTTAAAGTCAGGTTGCCCTTGTGCAGTAAATTGAGAACACCATATAGTTCTGCACTTGTGCAGGGAGATAACTTTTGCCACTCATTAAACACTTCCATTAGAGCAATTTCTGGACCTGCTCATGTTTTTTGCATTATTAGAGTTGCTCTATAAGGAAAATTCTCCTCTCTACTGCAGGAGGGGTTTTGCCATGAAGACTGAGTGTACCTATTCTGCAAGCATGCCATTGCCATAGGCAGAAGATTCCCCTGTGAAGTGTTATACGGGGCTTCTCATGCAAGAAATCAAGGAGAAGACATGAACCCTGGGGTTTCCTGGGAATTATCTCTACTAAAATGCATTGTCAGGACTAAAGTGTCCTCCTGACCTTGTGACTGTGCACTTTCATATGTTCCCAGTTACATGCCACTTCCTCTAATCCCCAGAATTGCTCCAAATAAAAAGCAATTGACATTGCTGGTGAGATCTGGTGAAATGCCTGTTCTTTATTTAGACCCACAGAAATACAGAAAGCCAGACAGAAAATTATTTAGTAATTGGGATACTTCAGCTTGGTTTGACACAGATTTGATGGAGGCAGTTGATCTCAAATCTTCAAAGATATTTAGTCCGCCGTCAAATTCCATAGGAAGTCTACATCCAAACAGCATTGAATCTTTTGTCTTTTTAGTCTCCTAGCTACATTTCCCAGTACACCAGGATCTTCTTGCCCCAGTCTTCCTTTTCCATTAGGGACAAGGGAGGATGAGAAACATGGAACATTCCTGCAAATACCCATGACTAGACAGAGCTGTATCATGTTCTGATATTCAGCTGTCTGCTTTGTGCCTCATTTGCTTCTCATTGTAAATTATATACTAAAAAATTATGTAAAGACTTACATGAATGACAGCCACTTTCTCAATGTAGTGGTGAGAGTGGAGATGAGAATCAGAGTCAGCACAAGAAATTAGGTACCCGTTAAAGCAATTTTGTCTCTTGTATAAAAATGCACTCATCAGCATGACTGCATGACAGCTCTACAGCCACAAAGCACACTGCACTTCATTTATGGGGTCACAAAAACAGTGTTATGAATATTCCAACATTACTTTTTATGGTTCTCCCCAAACCACTTAAAAACATTCATCCTCTGTCCAGAGACAATACAAGCAAAAGTCCAGGGGAGAAAAATTTGTTGTGAGGAAATTTAGAGGAGCACAGATAACCAGGCACAAAATGAATGGACTTCTGCTTTTTTACTGTGTAAACAGCAGATTGTGGTCCTGCTGCTGTTTAAGGATAAAAACGTTATTTTTCAATCCCATGCAAAAGATGTTTTGTTTCTCCTCAATCTCTATAATAAGAATTAAAGAAGAATAAGGGCCTCCCCCAGTATACCACACTCATTACCTTTGCATGGCAAATATGTTCTATTCATTATATATAACCAAATAGTATATAGAGGTTCCACCAGAGATCAGGACCCCATTGTGCTGGATACTGGACAATAACAGAGGAGAGATACCTTTAAAATGTAATAGTTTCAGTAGACATGCGCAAACACAGGACGTAAAGAAAATTAGACTGACAAGCTTACTTATGGTCATAGAGTAGTATGTGGTAGTTTGAATATCCCCATTCATTTCAGCAGGAAAGTCCAGCTTAAAGATCTATACCCAGTTAGCCAAGGGAGGATGGGTAACCTGTTCCTACCTGAAGGGCCCTTAGGAAGGAGAGCAGGTTGTATCAGGCAACTCACTGCCATACCTCTTCTTTCTGGAGCTCCTCTGCTGTGGACAAAGAGAGAGGACAGAGATTAACACCTCACTACAGATGTTAACTGGACAAATACCCCTCTGAAGGTATCTTTGAATATGAAGTATAGGATGGCTGAGCCTCCTAAGGCAGATGGCAGAATGCATCAGTTGCAATGAAGATGCAAATAATAAATCCAGGGAGTTGGGGGGCACGTTTCACAGTGTGGACCACTCTGAAGGGATGGTAGACATTGCAGAGGGATTAAATGACACATGACAAAATCATGGGGTTCAATACCACTGAAAGAAAACAAAGACTGCATATAAATGTTTACTTTGAAAATGTGTGATATTTGCTGATGCATCTGCATACTTCATTTGTGTTTTCATTAATTCACTTTTCTTACTTATCTGTTATATTAGTTTTGACACCAGTTCTTTTTCTATCATTGATTTACTGAGATACAGCCATTGCTTCATTTACCTATGCTCAGACCCCAGCATCCATGCCTACAAATCTAAAGCTGGACATGGAGAGTAACAGAGTAAAGCCAGCTGCACTCCACCAGCCTCAGAAGTAGTAATTAGCTACATAAGCTAATCATTTGAGTGTTGCTGGAGTTTTCTTTTCATGATTACTGTGAGCTAAAACCTTTAGACGGATCCTCTAAAGTCTTATGAATATCAATTCCAGAAGAGAATTTGAATAAATAATTAAACTACATCTCATACTTTATAGAAGCACTCTAGTCATGTCCACATTTTGTTGTATGGACCACTGACAAATGCAGAACAAACAATTTCATTCAATTGCCATTTATTCTGTCATTCATTTTCCTTTGCTGGCAAAAAGTCTTTCCTCTCACCTCTGCATTTATTTATACTATTTCATGGAGTGATATAGTGAAGAAACAAGCAATTCACTTGAACATTTCTTCCCTCATACGTAAAATATGAGGGACCCTAGGGGAGCAAGTTTTAAAAAACAAGAGCATATTTCCAACAGTAACATCAACAAACAGAATTTTTTCCAGATACAAGTTATTTGAATTCCCAAATACAATATTTCTCTTTGATTCGCTGCTCTATCTTGCCTACAGTTAGCATAAGAATTACTTCAGCTGAACAAAACTACTTACAGAGAATATACATGCAGTTACATTAAACCTGACTTAAAAACCAGTTTGGTTTCTGGCAGGACACTGAAGGAGCTAAGCCTTTCTTTTAGTTTTGATATAGGAAATTCAGTAGCAAAGTTGAATCTGGTATTGTTCTTAATCTCTTGACTACAAATGAGAGACATTGAACCCAGCAGTGATATTTATAAAACCTCCCCCAACAGTGCTCTGCCCTGAACTCATGCAGAAGTTCACACTAACATGAAAAATATCTCCATACATCTACTTATGGGAAGTTTGGCCTTGCTTTCTCCAGTTCACAGAGTCCTGTTTTTATTATTTCAGGGTTGAAAACATGAAACAAAATTCTTACACTTGTGGTCCAGTGCCTGTAACAGATTTGTTTCAACACTGCATAACTTCCACTTTACATGCAGCCTCTATCAAATTCATAATATGCCATAAAACTCAGAATGATAATGTTTTTTATCTATTTGAAAAAGAAAAAAGATAATTAATTTTTTAGAGGTTATATGCACAATTTTATTTGTGGATTTAATGTGTTAGTAACAGATTTTATGCTAAACTTCCTAATCATTTTTTCATGAGGCATGATTTTAAAATATTGTATGACTATAATGAATGTTCATTTCCTTACAAACACCATATGAAAATATGACACATGATATGCTTTCTAAAAAGAACAAGTTATTTCTGGTGTTGCAGTTCAGAAGAACTTATACAAACCATCTGATCTTCCAAGTATGATAACTGCATAACACTTTTTCAGGACAGTCAAACTATTTAGAAAGTCTGCCTTTTTAGAATGACCCTCCATGAACCTCAGAATGTGACAGATTTCCCAAGTGAACCATAAACGAAACTATATATACTTACATATAATATATATAAGTAGATTAACGCTTTCAAATATAAGAACATGGTAGATAACAAAAAAAATCCTTGATGTAAGACATGAAATTCCAGCTCAGGATAAACTTATACAAAGAAAAAAAAAAGGAATTGAACACAAGGACCACCAAATTCACCAAAAAAAAATCACTTGTGAAATTAGTTTCCCTTTCATTATAATTGAAGGAATATAATAAATGACAATATCCCCCCCTGCTTTCTGAGTAGCTGAAATATTTCAGTTAAATAAGTTTGCAGTGAAAATAACATTGCAATATGGTAATATTGCAATGAAAACATAGGGTAATTTTGTAAATTCCCATTTTGGACCATTTTCACTGAGAACTTAGATATTCTACTTAATGGAAACCTCAATACTACCTTAATTGTACTGGATCATTTGGATTCATAGTAAATTTCATCCTTAAGGGAGTTTGGTCCCTTTCTGTAAATACTTGAACCATTCACACACTGTAAAGAAATTCCACACAACTAGCTTAATGTATATGTATTATATACATTATATACAGGTTATGCATATAGGTATATATACATTATCATTAGGTTAACCTATATGTAGTCATTGGTTAGGGTGAATTTTTTCACATAAGTCTGTAGGACAAAGCAGTTTTTCTGACAAAATGCTATCAAATAACACAAAAAATATCCAGAAAAAAAATTTTTGTTTGTTATCTGTGCTAAAAGAAATTTCACGCCTCAACACCACCACCTACCCCCAAAACACAAACCCTAAGAGAGCAAATGTGATGCAGATATTTGTGAGCTCAGCAGGAGAGTGCAGTAGTTGGTGTTCCAGTGCACTCAGTAGCCCCAAAGAGATGATGGATTTACAACTTGGTGTGGTGAAAGGCTGGAACGCATAAGATTGTGAAGTGACACTGTGCTGCGTTTGGATGGCCTGGGTTTGGAAGTGAGGGGGTTGCTGCAGGGGTGGCTTCTGACAGAAGGTGCTGGAAGCTTCCTCAGTGTCTGGCAGAGCTGATGGCTCCAAAGCCAGCTCCTTGGTGGCTCCAAGGATGGACCAATTAGAAATGGTGGTAATATCTCTGTGATAACACATTTAAGAAAGAAGAAAAAAAAAGGTTGTGCCATACTCTCAGTTGTGACCAGAAAAGAGCAGAGTGAGAACGTGTGAGAAGAACAAGTCTGCAGACACTAAGATTAGCGAAGAAGGAGGGGGAAAAGGGGCTTCAGGCACCAGAGCTGAGATTCATCTCCAGCCCCTGGTAAAGACCATGCTGAAGCAGCTGCGGCCCTGCAGCTTGTGGATGGATATTCGTGGGGATGGAGAGATCCATCTGCAGCCCGTGGAGGAGCCCATGCTGGAATGGGTGGATGCCTGAGAGGATGCTGTGACCCCAGGGGAGACCCACAAAGAGAGAGGCCAGTGCTGGAGCAGTCTGTCCTTGAGGGACTGCACCCTATGGACAAGTGTTTGCAGTTTGCAGGGAACTGTTGCTCATGAGATGGAGCAACATTGGAGGAGTTTACAGAGAACTATCTCCTGTGAGAGGGACCCCATCGTGCAGCAGAGGAAGGACTCCTCTCCAGGAAAAGAAAACCTCAGATGATGGACTGACCATAAACCTCTTTCCCTGTTCCTTGCACCACTGGACAGGGAGGTAGAGTTGGGAAGGAGGAAAGGGTCAGGGGAAGGTGTTTTAAGGGTTTATTTTACTTCTCATTGTCCTGCTCTGATTTGGTTAGTAATAAATTCACTTCATATCTCCAAGTTGAGCCTGTTCTGCCCATGATGGTATTTGATAATTGGTCTCTCTCCTGGTCCTTATCTCAACTCAGGAGCCCTTCATTAAATTTTCTCTCCTCTGCCCATTTGCGAAGAGAAATGAGAGAGCACCTTTGGTGAGTGTCTGGCCAGCCTTAAGCCATTATACCCCTTGTTGAACATACTTTGGCCTCCATGCTTCTTTTTATTCTACTAAGCAGTAAACTGTATGGTTCTGAAAAATATATGATGTATTTATTTACAAGAATCGACTAAAAAAACAACAAATAAAAGAGATAAAGCTAGAACAGACTTTTTAAAATTCTATTTTTAATATATATTTCTAGAACAAGATTTTCCAGTTAAATGAAATAAACTATTTGTTATAAAACTTACTTATGACAGAAATGGGTATTTCTCATTTTTTTCAGTTCAACATGAAAACACATTTTGACATGTCAGTGTCTTTGACACAATCTAAAACTTGTGTTCTAGAAATACAGTAGATGTTCCCATGGGTCACAGTTTCAATTTTTGGGTAATGCTATAACTACCTAAGTTTGTTGTTGTCATTTATATCAAGAATAACTTTTATTATCTTCTGATTGAGAATAGTATGTAATCAGGATTCATATTAACTATGAATTTTTAGCATGTAAATGTAATTTCTAAAATAAAAGTATTGACATTGAAACTACCACAAAGACTGATTTTAAGGTATAAAATCTCTCAAGTACATTTCATCTCAAGTTTAATTTCTATTTGTTTAACCAAAAATTGCTAGGGAAAAGTGTAATCACTTTAAATTATTTGAGCTGGCATGATTTCTACTAAATGCACATGCATATTCATCTAGTGTAAACATTGGAAAATGAATGGTCTTTATTCTAATAAATGGTAATGATTTCATACAATCACCTTTATCTTAATGCCTTTCTCTCCATTACCAGTGATGGGATTCACACCAGCTGACCTAAAATAAAAGACAGTTGCCTTAGACACCAAAGCAATGTTCTCATAGAACAGCACAGCACATTTTTAAATTAAAAACATTTCAAGAGAGTGATCAGTATCACTTTGACAATACCATAAAATTCATTACCAAACATGAAGAATAATGAAGCATGACAACCATAAAAGGTGTAATGAAAATGCTCAGTTACTAAGAATGGATTTACCCAATTGGAGATTTCCAGTGATGGGTTTGGGTTTGTTTTTTTTTTTACATTTGTTTAGTTGAGGCTGCTTTTTCTGCCAGAAATGCTCCCTTTTGTCACAAAAAATTACCACATCAACATGATTAGTAAGATTTCTAACATGGCAGATAAATGGCAGTTAAAGAATTGTTCCCTCCAGCCTGTGCTTTAAGGTTAAGCTGAGGCCAAGCTCACTTCATTCTAGACTAAGCTACCCAAGCAGAACATTATCTCATGCCTAGCCTCCAGGGTCCTTGTAGGTGCTTCTGCTTTCTTAACACCATGCTGAGAGGGTGTCCTGGTTTTGGCTGGGATAAAATTAATTTCCTTCTTAGTAGCTGGCACAGCGCTGTGGTATGGGCTCAGTGGGAGAGTAATGTTGAAAACACACTGATGTTTCCGTTGTTGCTGATCTGTGTTCATCCTAAACCAAGGACTTTTCAGTGTCTTGCTCTGTCAGTGGGGAGGGGCACAAGAATCTGAAGGAGGCACAGCCAGAGCAGTTGACCCAAAATTTAACATGCACCATTAAGATTCCTTTCAACACTTGAGCACAGTCAGCTCCGAGTGCCCATAACTTTTCTATTGCATATGAAAGCAATGAACCTCACAAGGTTTCTACCTGTTTTACAGTGTCAATGTTGTGCCCACGACTAACAGGGGAGAGAAAAGATGGAAAATTTGATCTTTCAATATTGACATAAAGTCCTGGCAATAGTACTTTCTGGAAGGCTTCCAGGATTTGGTAAACAAGGAACAGTGTTAAAACATGCTCGCAGAAATAATGTGAGGCAGTGAGGGGATTTTCAGAAACCTTTGAAATATATCAATCCTATAAAAATAGAATCATTTCTGTCTAGGCCCATACAGAATATGCCCTGATATTTAATTTCAAAATATAAAATGGTTGAAGTTGTTGATTTGGTTTTGTTTTTATAAATATTAGGGGGAATCTAACAAGGGAATTAAAGAAAACAGTCTGAGATTATTCATCCTCTAAGAGAAAAACTTTCAGCCTCCAAATAAAGATATAATTCAATAAACTTCAGATAAGAGACATCAAAGAATCCTCTCACCATATAAATTTCGATCTAAAAATAGACGACTAGATCAAAGGAAAATGTGTTTTTCTCATAGTAAAAGTCCATAAATACTGAAAAACAGTAAACTAAGATGAATGCACTGAAGGGACTGGTTGGAAGTGAGGATATGGACATAACAGGCATAGAAAAATTTCAACTGAGAAACAAATCATTTATGCACCTTCAGAAACAAGATACTATATAGCACTGACATGGTAGGATAGGCTGCTAGAGAAAAGTTCCAGAGCTTAAAGTAAAGCAAAGATTAAATACAGTAAATGAATTAACCATGATAATTATCCCAATTCACGTGAACAGAAATGTCATGCTCAAATTAAAGAATATCTTATTTGGTTTGTTTTATATCCTCATGTGTCCATGATAGCACCTCAGAAATGCTAATATTAACGTCACTACAAAGAATGAAAAGAGAAGCATAATTTGATGTTTTAATTATTACTCATTATCTGGGAAATTGTTACAATGAGTTATGTTAAGTAGTTAAATAGTGATATACCAAAATAATTGCATTTTGAAATATCCAAGAGGAAAGTATGAAGTAGCTGTAGTATAAATGAAGTATATGAATGAAATGACACACTCTTAAAATACTGTACTCTGTCTAACACTTTATTCATTCAAAATCTGATTGAAAAGTTTTACTTCATCTCCATAGTACATCCTCTTAATATAGAAGAAACTTCTCAAAAAAAGAAAACCTCCAAAAAATCATTGTAAAAACAAATTAAGGGGAACTAAAATGAAAAAAAATATATAGGGACAACACTACTTAAAAGCATTTTGTCAAAGAAACTTGCAACCTCTGGCAAAAAGGTGCTAAAAAGTATCAAAGGACTAAATCCAGACCACACAGTTATGGCAGAGCAAAGATTTTCAGAGCACAAAAGCAGCTGTGCTGAGCCAGACCAAAGGCTGGCCAAGCCCCATGTCCCACTTCCATCAATGATGACAAGCAGATTTCTAAGGAAGATCAAAATGATGACTCATGCTGTGAATGCTCTCTGAAGTCCATAGTGATTTTCTACTCAGGAGCTTCTTGGAACAGAAACAGACCTTTAATAGAATCAGGTCTCTGGTATTTCTATCTAATATCTTAAAGTGATATTTTTGTCCACTTACTTTTTCAATACATGCAAACCTTTAGCATCCAAAATATCCTGAGCAGAATTCTTTCAAAGTGTATCCCATGAAGATGCAGCTGCCAACTTAACTCTCAGGTTTATTTTGGGTTTAGAGTAACCTGTTTTTCAGATGTCAGGGGATAAGTAAGCTAACACTTTACAGGGTAACGAAACTAAAATACACAAACTGAACTGAGAGGCAAAAATTAGCAACTTAGAAATTCAGAAGAAAAATACTGACATGAAAGTACTCAGATCTATGGAAAAAGCATAGAATCTTCTTTTTTGGCAGCACCAAAGACCAACGCATGTCAGAGCACGACAGGGTTGACTGACATTTCCTACCATCATATGACTGCTGATCCAGAGAGAATCACGGTGCATGCAGACACAGGAATGGTAATTTTTCTCCCTGTTGGGTCCTCTAGCCAGCCATTAAATCATTGTGTGCTTGCAAGTGGTTCATATACTGTTTGCAGTGTCTTTTTGTATAAATCAAAGAATATTGAAAGAAAAGTGACCTGAGGAGAGAGAGTTACCTAACTACATATTATGTAGACAACTACCTCCCTTTTTTTTTTTTTTTTGTTTAAACCTACCACCTTCTAACAGCATGAGATCCTCTCATTCTCACTTTGGAAGAGAAAATGAACCGTCTCTTTTTATCTATTCCTTTTCCCTTATGATAGGACAGATCTCTGTCAAAGCCTTCTCTAAATTGTCACTTTTCAGACAATGAAAGGTCTGGGGTTATTTATGAATTCCCTTGACTGCCATTCTATATTTTTGATTATTCTTTGTGTCTTTCTGTGAACCTCTTCCAGCTGCTAAATCCATTTTTAGATTTTGGGATAAGAACTTTTTCTACCAATATGATTACGTTTTCTATTTTCTTTTTGACTCTTTCCTTTACAGTTCCTCATGATGCCTTGTGAAGGCTGACCTAGAACAGAGGCTAGACGGAGTTAAAGAATAAAATAAGTATTTATTAAAAGGCCTCAGTGGATACACCTTGGGCAGCACAAGACCCCAGGCAGGGCTACATCCAAGATGAACCCAAAATGGCCACAAAGTGGATGACCAGTCATGGGGAATCACACTTTATAAGTTCTGGTCCATTGGCATACTGGAGCTAATCGTCCAATTATGGCTTTAGGGTATGAAGTCCCATACTTCTTGGTTTTATCTCTTCAGTAGCCTGTTTATTTTCTTGGGCCTGAAATTTGGGTGGTTGGTCTTGGTCCCAAGCGAGGAAAGGAATTGTTTTGTGTACCTACTCTGTGAAGAGAGTTTACTCTCCCCTAATATGAAGTTCAGAACTACACACTAAAGCAGTACAGAATCTAAAAAATACAAAAGCTGAAACCCAAGGCATCACTCACACTCAGTTTATTTTTGACCACTGTTGATCACTGAGCTGACATTTTCATGGAGCTATTCATCATAAGATCCAATCTCTGAATTATAACAGTCTGTACAGAGAACATCACTAATGAATAAAGTACCCTTTAGAAGTAGAACTTGTATCCAGATGAGGAAAATAAAAAGAAACCAAAACATAAGATCTGCTTATTTAAAAGTAAAAGTAAAAAAGGATGATGAAAAAGGAATAAACTTATATACAAGTAAAACTAGTATTAAAACATGTATATATCACTTGGTTTATAAGGCGAGAATTTGGTAGAAAAAAGGCTCCAAGGTGGCCTCTGCGAGAAAAAAAAAACTGGGGCTGTCCCTCTATTCAATTTCAGACATCTCCAAAAAGGACTCACTGCTGGCCAAAGTTGAGGCCATCAACAATGCTGGTAACACCTCCAGGATAACATATTTCATATTTGAGACAAGGCGAAAAAACTGCACTACAGGCATGAGAGGAGTGAGAATATGTGAGAGGAACATCCGTGCTGACCTCAGAGTCAGCACAGAAAGAGGGGCAGGAGGTGCTCCAGGCACTGAAGAAGATTCCCCTGCAGTCCCTGGTGAGGCTCATGGTGAGGCAGCTGTGCCCCTGCAGGCATGAAGGTCCATGGTGGAGCAAATGACCAAATAGCTTCAGCAGCCCCTGGAGAATCCCAGCCACAGCAGGTGGAAGACCAAAGGAGGCTGTGACGCCAAGGGAAGCCTTTGCTGGCACAGAGTCCTGGCAGAAACTGGCCCAGCAGAGACCCAGGCTGAAGCAGTTTGTTCCTGAAGAACTGCAGCCTGTGGAAGGGACCAAAGGAGAAATAGCTCATGTAGGACTGTCTCAAATGTGAAGGACCCCACAATGGAGCAGAGGAAGACCATGAGGAGCAACATTATCCCCATTTCCCAGTCCCACAGTACTGCTCAGGGCATGAAGGTAGAAGAGACAGCAGTGACATGAGCCAGGGAAAAAATGGGGATGTAAGTGGAAGGTGTTTTTATATTTGTTCTTATTTCTCATTATCCTACTCTTTTGGATAAATAAATTAAATTTACTTCTCCAAAGTAAATGGTGTTTTGCCCATGCTGACAGTCAGTAGGTGGTCTCTCTGTCCTTATCTTGACCCACAAATTTTTCAAACATATTTTTTTTCCTGTACTGTTGAGAGAAGATTGAGATGTTACAAGAACAGAAAAGATGTGGTCACAGCAGAAAAGCTGACTGAATATATCAGTGTGGAAATCAGAAGGAGCTTTTCCTATGACAAGTGAGTCATTGAAACAGTCTCAGACTGAAGTGTCAGTGGAGGATGTTTTAAAATAAATTAGTAAAATAAAGAGTAAAATATCTCCAGTACCATATGTGATTCATTCAGAAGCTTGGAAGGAGCTCAAGTAATAAATTATGTAATTGTTAACTGTACTATATAATTTATAACTAACATTACCATTAGCAAAGGAATTTAATTTGACAAAAGTTCCAGATTTATAAATTTATCATTCAGTAAGACATGTGAAATTATAGGTCTGTACATTTGACTTCCGTAGTCTGCAAATTGCTAGAAAATCTTGGTAGATTTAGCAGGGACATAAATGCACATGGAGCAATAAGATAGAAAACAGGGCTTTCGTAGAGGGAAATTGTGGTTCACAAAACTTTTAGAGTTTGTTGAAGAATCAATAAACATGAAGACGACTTTTATGTAATTGGCAGAGTGGTTTTGGATTTGAAAACTCTTCTGACATATTTCTGAATAAAGGGAAAAATCTATGACAAGATGCCAAGAAAGAGTTTTCCCACAGTGGAAGGATACTGCCATTGATGTGTCTGAATTATTTGAACCAGGATTTGTGATGTTCATTAGAAGAGATACTCTGTGGAAAGGTGATATGGAAAAGTTTTATGATTACAAAATTATTACTCACTGTATTCAAAAATGAAATTAATTGCAAAGGTTTGCAGACAGATCTCATAAAACTGAATGAGTCAAGTTCAATGTCACTACATCAAAGCAACATAAATGGAGGGAAAAAAAGATAACATGCATACAATTTGAGCTTTTAAATTACCTGTTATGGTAAAACCTCTTACACAGCTCAGTAGAAAACAGACAGCATAGTAAGAAATACGTTATTAGGAAATTATTAGAAATTACAAAAGAAAAACAGAGAACGAAACAGTCACTGTGATGCTATATAAACCTGTGTTGGATTAAAATGTAAATTATTCCCTTTAATTCTGGTCACACAAAAATGATATAGAAGATTATTCTTGAAATCTTGTTCTTCCCACTTCCACGTGAAATGTTCAGGATTATGGAGTGAGTTAGACTAGACTTGAGGTGTGCCTGACCGCTTCGTATTTGAATTTAAAATTATTTCAATTGATCTTGTAAAGGATTTTAAACTTCCCCACAAAACTTGAATGTCTAATTCTCTCAAGATCTTTGGGAAAATAACATAAAGACCATCCTATCAGCCTCTACCTCTTTTTGGTAATCAAGCAGAGAACTTAAACTTCTTGTCTAAGCAACTTGTGGCCTGATAATCCCCATTTCATCTCTGAAGGCCATATTTCTATGTCTTCCAGAATCTATTCCGAATTACATCCATTTTAGGAGGTCATTTCTAGCTGAAATCCATTCTGAAACTTGATTTTACCAAACCTTGAAATGAGTGAGATACGCATCTTGCTTTTCACCATCTATTATTAGCAAAGAATTCTTCCCTGAACAGGTTTTCAGGAATATTTGGGTATAAATGTTAATGTGCTATAAATGTCCATCTGATCTGTTAGAGCAAGGTGGTAATAACACCAAGATTGTGGGTTTGACCCCTGAATGGGTCATTCACTTAAGAGTTGGAGTCAATGATCCTTTTAAGTCTCTTCCAATTCAGAATATTTTGTGATTCTCTGATCTAAAAGCACAAAAAACATATAAGTATCTTTCATAGTGGCTAGTCTAAAAGTAGGTTCCGCTTACAGCTCAAATCCATGTCCTTATTCCTTTTTCATTTAGGCTAATGAGCAGGAGAAATAAAAGGCTTCATTCATCATCATAATCTTCCTGCTACTAGGAATAGAGGAAGAAGACCTGTTTCTGGACACTTTTGGAAACACAGATTGAAGAAAAATCTTCGTCCAAAAGCATGTTTAAGTCACAATGCATGGTAAATTCAGATGCAGTTCAGCTAAACTGTAAGACTCTAGGTACAAAATTCATACATTGGCATTCATTTGTAATTCGTGGCTTTACACATAGAAGTGAATGAATAATCCTTTAACAGAGGAAAACTGAAGGGATAAAGCAGAGGTCTCATGTTTATTTCCTCACTTTAATGACAAAACCAAGAAAAGGGGTAAAAATGTCACTGACAGTTTCATGTGATGGATTGGTCTATATGCCTGAACATCAGGAACAAGCAACCCTCAATATCTGCAGGAAGACTGCCTAGCATGTAAACATTAGATAGAATTGAAAGCGGCAGTTTCCACGGGCCCCCTACCAAGAGAATGCACAGGGGGTGTATGTGCTTTATTGCTTGACACTCATGCATAAAGACAGCACAGCTTCTGCAATCTAAGTGAATCTCCTTAGGTTTAATGTTCCATTGAAATTTTGCTGAAATGTAAAACATATTTCAAAGGAACGAAACATTTTCTAAAACAGAGACCATTTTACTGTCATGGTAGATTTTTCTCTTTTATGGAAGCTAATTCCTGAAATAGACATATATTGGAAAAACCAAACTGCCAGGGTCACTGCTGGCACCACAAAAATGTTCAAAGTAGCATTTTAACATCAAAGAATGCCTGTAATTGAAGCAATCATTCAAAGCATGCCAACAATGCTGCAATAGCTGTACCCGTGCAACACCCCAAACCCCTTGCAGACCGTGGCAGAATCAGATTTCACCGATCCTTGGTTTGGTTTTTACTTCTACCTCGGACCATTTAATTTATGATATGCATCCTGAATCAACTTTATTGGCATAACTAAGCAGTGTCAAAGGGCTGTACAGGGGTAAGAACAATTGGCTGACGGTGGTGCCATTCTGAGTTTCTTAAACCAGATTTGCTGAGAGGCAATTTTTCATGAAACTATAGATGAGGCATAAAAGAACAGAGAATCAGGCTAATATTTGTTTGAAGAACAGTAGGAAGGTTTTTCCTTCAGTTCTTTTTACTATATTCTACTTTAAAAAGAACACTGACTAAAATTTCTTTCTTCATTAAAAGGTGTTTTATATCCATGCATTAGTTAGCCTTAGTGCACAGTTAGTGCAGTTGTGAACACAGAGCACTGAGACTTGAAAAACAAAAGGTATGTGCAATCTAACAACACTCACAGCATCTACCTTGTATAAAACTCACGGGGGAAAATACATATTTAAAAAACAATTCGGTTTAAAACTTTAAATAAGCTTCAGAACAACTTTTTGAGAAACAGCAAGAGATAAAAAACAGATCTATAAAAATAAAATGCTGGGTAAAATTAAGGCAAACACATAAAAATGAATTCCCATTAACAGCTGTCGGTGAGTTAACTTCTAGTCATATCTCATGTTTTAAGAGAATAGCATACTTATTTCAGTATCAAGCTCAAAATATGATCTAAATGACCATGCTGTGATAATACTTTCAGTGCTTCTCCCTCAGCATGTATGAAAACAGTGTCATAAGAGGTCCATAAAAGGAGGACAAATGTGAATTTTGTAAGGATTGTATTGGCTTTTTTTTCACGATCCTTTGTGAGTCTAAAAAGTTAAGAGATCTCTTGCAGCTGTTAAGCAGTATCATCTGTCATCATTGGGCTGCTTCCACCACTCCCACCTATTTATGAGGCAACCTTGCTTCTTCTTTCTGTGAGTCTCACTCCAGAATAGCTTTGGGTTAAAAAGTCCTATGGGAGACAGATGTAGAAACTACAAGCCAGGTCTCTTGGTTGTTTATGGAACAAAGGCTGAATTTCAGCCTGTTCACATTTAGGTGCTAAGATAAACAGGTTCTCCCTCTGGAGGTTTTCAAAGACAGCTGTTGTTCTCCACTCATTATGTAGGAACCCTTGTTATTTATCATTCGAGAATAAAGCATAAAACTTAGTCCAAATTTTGCCTTTATGCCACTCAAACTGGAACCCAGACAAAATATGGTTTTCTTTTATAAAGAGATGGAAATTTTCCTTTAAAACAAAAATTCTCCATGGAAACTGACTGAGAAGATTTGTACTCTGTTTTGTTTGGAGATTTTGGTTTGATTTTTTTTTCTTATTTTCTCCTTTTAATTTTATTTCATGCAAATTTACACAGTAGATACTATGAAATATAGTGCATATCCATCTATGTTTTCAGTACTAAACAGTACTTTAGTGTATGCTGCTAAAATTTTGGAAGAAACTATTTTAAATGAACACCTTATTTGTGTATTTGCTCTTGCCTTTGTTTGTTTATAAGTTTATATGACCTATTTTTTTTCAAAAAAATTTTGAACAAATCAATGATTTAAATTAAGAATATGAACCCACCTTTGCACGTCATTAAAGATACAAGCAGATGGAATACTTTTAGTCTAATACATAAACCACATCCATTTTCGAAAAATTCCTTCTGTTGATGGAAAAAGTGGTTAAAACAGCAACACTGATACAAATTAAGGCCTCTTTCCAGAGATGTTCTAGAAGCAGATCTGTGACCAGCTAATTCTTAAGCAGACCACCAAGAGTGGAAACAACATATAAGCTTAGTTTTTTAGACCATTTTGCCTCAAGCATAGGGGTACAGATACTGACAGGAGATAAATCCCTCTCCTGGAGCATGGGAAAATTGGTCAGCTGAAGAAGATTGCAGCTGCAGACCTCCATACTAACAAAGATGATACTCCTCCTGGTGATATGTGAATATTATGAGAATTAGTTACAGATCTCTTTCCTGCTATGTTTACAACTGGCTGTGCTTCTGCAAGGAACATTGCCAGAGTAATACAAATAGGCTTGCACACTGCTGGGATTAGTTTCAGTAAACTGTTTTGCTTGTGCATCCAACCATGAATCATTTATGACATGAAAGTATAAAGTAACCAACAAACTGCTCACAATAAAATGGGGCAGTGAAGGCATTTGTTAAGAGTATTTTTCTTATGATTGGGAGTACTTTACTGCATCCCTAAAATTATCTTCTCATGCTTTGAAAAGGGATACTGTAAAACACAAAAGCGCTTCAAGAAATTAAGGTGAAAAGGAATATACCAATGGCTGTATTTTAATTGCCTTTGAAATTTTCATTTGAAAAAAAGGAGGTGGGAGTAGGTAACAGAACAGTACTTTGTTATTAAAAGATCATTGCAAAAGGAAGCGAAGTCTGACATTGGCATTCCTATTAATTAATATCTTATCCCTTGAAAATTCCTGTTGTTCTTATCGACACTACTTGTAAAAATATGTTGTTCTTATTATGATACAAGTCACGGTGGCAGAGTAAAATAAAATAGAGATGGCCTTGTAATATGTAAAAAAGTTAGAAACTGGTTTTATAGACAGCTGAAAAATTATTAGGTAAGGCAGAACTCTACTAAATGATGTATGTTTTGTTTCTCCCATTCAGTTTTTATCTAGTTTGATGTATTCAGCCTGCAGCTGTAACATGACAATACCATGAAACACACACTTCATTCTTACGGATCCATTGAAATACCCAGGGAAATCCTTGTTGCAGATTTGTTTATTGGTTTTCTTCCATTGCAACTAATAAAAAGCCAACCATCAATATGGTTTCTGTAATATTGCCAAAAGTTGTCTCTGAATGGGGTTAATTTAATCACAAATACTCAGTATTCACAGTAAGGACACCATCATTCATTGACTTTCCTAAAGTAATTGAGTTCATAAAGAGAATAGGACACAAGAGTTGAAATCCCTAATGCAAAAGCTTGAATGGACTACTCAACCATAATTTTCATGAACAAACATATCACACACTTTCAGCACTTCAGGTGTTTTATTTTCTGAATTCCCATAGGTTCTCTCCCCCTTTCTTTTTGAAAGGATGTTGGTGTGACTTGGTCCTCACTGTCACAGCTGTCTGAGCTCTGTTAGTAAGTGGCAGACAGTTCACATAGTTAGTAAATGAGCTTCACTTCTAAATGGTACTGTTTTCCTTTCCAAAAGCACATTCCATACAAGGTTGGTAGAAAAACTTTGGAGGTTCACAGTTCATTAGGGAAATCAGCTGAAGGGCTTGCTGCAGCTGGAGTTTATTTTAAATCACGCTGGCATCTGTAAAGCATGACATCAAAAAATTATTGTCAACAATGTTCTGTGTCTGCTGTGGTCACCTTCCAGGGAATTGATCCAAATGAAGGGACCTGCAACTCAGGAGTCTGAATTTAAAGCTATGCTCCCAGGAAAATGTGGTGACAGAAAATGTTGGACTAGATTTCCAGCTGGTGTAAAATGTATAACATGTAGATTTTAGGACCTCAAGCTAGTTTGACATTAGTAGAAGTAAGCCAATTGACTGTCTTTGTACAATGCCATGCAATGTATATCAGTATATTAAATGTTTAAAGTTGTTTCATGTGAGCACCAGTAGTACAGCAAGGGGCAGTATGAGCAGGATGAGAATGACAGAGTCCTGGGAGCAATGGTAAGGTACTCTGGACCACAGATAGCCCTTCATCTGTTCATCTGGTCAAAGGGAAGGCGTTTGAAAGGGCCAGTCGAACCTGGCGAATCAACAAGTGGTTGCAGGCCTGGTGCCACAGCCAGGCGTTTGGCTACTAAGACCATGGCACTCACTGTGAGAAACCTCATCTAGTGGGGGCCAATGGACTCTGTGAGAGAAGAGGATGAGCATTTTCTTGCTGAGATGGTGAGGAGGGCTTTAAACAAGTTTCTAGGAGAGGGAAACTTCAACCCATCTACCTCCTACCAATGTAATGCTCGTGCCAACAAGGGATGCTCAGAGTCTGTAAAGGGATCACAGGTAAGCAGAAAGCATCTGAAGAGCAGCACAAAGCAATGCCAGCCACTCCAGCTCAGCTTCATCTGCAGGCCAACATAAATGTTGCTTGGCAAACACATATAAAATGGAGAGTAAATAGAAGTTGTAGACACACACATCCCTACAGGGCTCTGACCTTACTGACTGTGACTACACACACATGGGAGAATGGATCCTGTAACTGGAGCATTGGAATGAAAGGATCCAGACACTTTCGGTAGGACACGCAAGGAAGGTGAGGACGGAGTGTCATCCTTTATGTCAATAACTATCTGGAATGCATGAAACTCTGCCTGGGGACAGATGAGGAGCTGACCAAGATGAGAATTAAAGAAAAGGCAGGGACAGGTGACATTGGCAAGAATCTGCTGCACGCCAGGTGTTTCTAAGATTTTGCATCTCATTATCCTGCTCTGATTTGTTAGTAATAACCTCAATATCTCCAAGCTGAGTCTGTTTTGCCTGTGACAGTAGTTGGTGAGTGAGGTCTGCCAGTCCTTATATCAACCTATGAATTCTTTGTAATCTTTTCTCTCCCTTGTCAACCTGTGGATGGGAGAAATAGTGCAGCTTTGGTGAGTGTCTGGATCAACCCACTTCATAAAACCAAAGCTCTAAAAGAATTAAACCTGTCCAAAGTTACCAAGGGCATTAAGAAAAGCTTCTATAAGTAAGCTGGAGATAAAAAGAAGGCAGGGGAAAATGTGAGTCCTCTTTGGAAGGTTCCTGGTTACCTGGAACATGGAGAAGGCTGAGGTACACAATGATTTTTTTGTCAACAAACCAGTCACATCCTGAGCTGAATCTAAAACAACATGGCCAGCAGGTCAAGGCAGGTGATTCTGCCCCTCTCCTTTGCCCTTGTGAGACCCCACCTCCAGGATTGTATCCAGCTCTGATCAACATGACAAGGATATGGACATGTCAGAGCAAGCCCAGAGGAGGTCATAAAGATGATCAGAGAGGTGAAGCACCTCTCTTATGAAGAGAGAGTTGGTGTTATTCAGCCTGGGTAAGAGAAGGCTCCAGGGAAACCTTAAAGCAGCCTTTCAGTACCTAAAAGGGGCCTCCAAGAAAGCTGGAGATAGACTTCTTAAAGGACATGTGGTGACAGAACAAGCAGTAATGGCTTTAAAGTGAAAGAATAAATATTTAAATTAAGTACTAGGAAGAAGTCCTCGCTGTGAGAGTGGAGAGACAGTGAAGCAGGTTGCCCAGAGATATTGTGGCTGCCCCATTCCTAGGAATGTTCAAGGCCAGACTATATGGGGCTTTGAGCAACCTGGCCGGGTGGAAGATGTCCCTGCCCATGGCAGAGGAGTTGGAACCAAATGATCTTTAAGGCCCCTTCAAACCCAAACCATTCTGCAATTCTTTGATGCATTTATTCCATGATTCATGTCCAAGTGTACTCTATTGTTCTCTGCCAACACTATCATCTGCAAGTTTCAATTTTTATTCTACTACCACAGAAATTCACCATCTGTTGCAAAGAAAATTTATTGTTCAACTTTTAACAGTCTTAAGTGCCACATTAAGGTCATTTCTGGGTCAAAATCCTTGGGTGAAAGAACTATGTGGGTTAAATACAAACACAAGTAAATCCCATATTCTCTTCTAAATTTCTATATCATAGACCTATTGAGATTCTCATTTACTACCCCACAGATACAACTCCCTCTCCTGCTCTGTTAAACTGAGAAACTCTTTTCCCAGAGCTATGCTTTCAAATTTGCCCTTTTTAATTTTTTTTAGACAGCTGCCTGTCATTTCTTCTCACATTCACTGTTGTTGCTGTTATTTGTTTGCTGTGGTACTTGATTCCCTCAGTCAGAACAACTGCTCTCTGTAAAGATATTAATTAATCAACCTGCATAATTCAATGACAACTTGATTGCCTTGCTCTCTCATGTTTGTCTTTTCTTGCTTGTATCTTGTTTGCCATGTTGATCTGACACTGTGTGTGACAGCAAGAAGCAGAGCAGCATTCCTGTGGAAAGGAAAAGCACTTTCTTTGACCTTCACTGCAGGTCACTCAGGACATATTCCTGGTTTCCCTGTGGGTCTTTATTTCCTATTGATAGTCATTTCTAGGTAAAATTTCCTGACACCTGACTCAAAACATTTTCCTCTTCCCTGGGTGTGTGCCCAGCTCCAAGTCAGAATATAACATGCAGGTGCACCAAGTCTTCTTGCCTGCAGCTCTATGCCCTAATCTCCAGCAAGAGAGAACTTTAACATGTCAGAAACATGTATTGTTCTCCAAACAGGTGCCAGTCTGGATATTTAGGGAGACCAGAGTCTCAGTGTGCACTAGTCTGCTTGTCAAAGCAGACATCTGTGCAGAGCCTTGGTACGTGTCCACAAGCTGACTGTTGCTGTGTGACAGGGTTCAGACTGTGAAGTCAGAGTCTCAGTGGTATGAAGATTCTGTGGAAAAGAAGAATATAGTCCCCACAGAGGTTTTCTCCTCCTGGCTAAACAAATTCAGTCTTTTCTCTTCTACCTGAATGTATTGGCCCATGCACTGAGTGAACTAGCCAACCTCCATTAACATGGCTAGTGAAAATATTTTATGTTTTGGAACGCATAAAATGCACTGCAACTGGTGGAAAAGATACAGAGCAGTCATGTTTGTGAAGCAGACCTCCAGCATCTACCAATGCTCGTAGTTTTTCTTCATGTATCAGGGATAGATGATAGTCCCAATTAAACACTTTTTGAGCTGGTGATTAGAAATTATGCTTAGCTGGGAACACCACATAATTACTAACACAGTAGGGTAATCAGCAGAAGAGTTACATCTCTGTAATGTCAGTCTCTTGGGTCAGTACATGGGTCTTTGCCTTGATATACACAGAAAACAGTTTTATTGCTACGCCCAAGCCGGTGGATACTGCTACTGACTGCTCAGTATCCACTCAAGCCAGTCAGCCTTTAAAAGTTTTAAGCATTGTCCTCCAGGAAACTTTCCTCTAGTCTATATGTGATCTGAAATAGGATTCTACATGGGTCTAGACCTTACTACACAGATCCTAGCCGTCCCTCCATTTTCCATGATAAATAATTTTCTTTTGGTATTGTCTGGCTGTTCGACAATATAAAACAATGCTACAGATCACCATACATGTTTGGTACATTTTTCTGTTTACTGTCCTTTAGTTGTCTTCTCATTTTCTTTACCATGCTTAACCTCTAACATGCATTCTTCTCCTGTCTCTTTTTTGAGGCAGCTTGATGGTGTCTTTATGCAGACTTTTCAAAATGGGTGCTCTGGAAAAGAGAAGAAGCCCAGTAATCTGGTGAACCAACTCTACAAAGAAAAATATCTGTCTTCCTTTTCCATATACTCCATGCTGTTTCCGGACTAAAACTAAAGCTTAACCTGTCAAGCTCACTTTAATCCTTAAAAAATGCAACTGCAGCAATGATCTTTGTGGAAATAAACAGAGATAAGCCTACTCTGAGGAAGTAAGGGGATTAGTTGAGTACCTCTGAATGGCTAAACCCCTTACAGTCATTCTTTGCAGTGTATCCATCATGTGTTTATTATCCTACTCTGTGCCAAAAAAAACAGTGTCAAAATAAATATGGGCAAGCCATATTCCTTAATCAGCCTTCTTTTTCACTGCATACATATGACTGGCTGTGTAGCAGAGCTCCTGCAGAACTGCATGACGCCCAGGGCATTTGCTTACCCAGAGTGAAAGTTCATACAGTTGCTGAAAATCATAAATACCAGGCTCAGATACAGATTGTTACAGTTTACTCCACGAGAATAACCTCCATGACTTATTTTGACCAACACCATTTTAAGCTAGCACAGCTAAATCATTTGTACTTTGAAAGTCTAGCAAATAATTCATTCATCTCTCAGCAGGTATTCAGAAAAGATATTTTCTTGGCATGCTAAGCAGTATACTATCATCAGAACTATGACTGTCCTCTCACTGAAAAGGAGAAATGAGCAGATATTGGTGAATGGACTGTGAAATCTTGTTTCAGGTTGTTAAAGGTCATTTTAATGTATAGATAAAGAACTCGATGATAACCTTCTCTCAGAGAAACATGTTATTGATCACACTATTTATTTTCAATACTTTCTTCAATGGTTTTCAATACTTTCTTTCAATTACCTTCTTCAATGAATAAAACCTGACAGTCTTCTTGCAAATTGTGTTTGAAATGAAGATTAACAGTTTTAGTAACATGAGTTTTTCCCCATTTCTTTAAGACAAATTGACGTTCTGGCATTAAAACACATCAAGACAGAATGTAGACAGGTATAACTGTAGCAGTAAGTGAAATTCTCTTAAAGAAAAATGCATCAGAGCCAAATTGATAGTTCAACATCTGTATTTTAAACACATTAGACAAGATTTTGGAGAAATCATGAACCCAAAAAAGATATCTGTCTTTTAGTGGGCCCAGTACAAACCAATTTGGTAAAATCTTCTTAACAATCAGTAAAATACAGTTTAGGATAGCCTTATTGTGGATATTGTGGAGAAAAATGGACATCTCATACTGAGTTTTTTTAATGATTGAGAGTATATGACTTGGATGGCTGCAATATCAGAAGCTAAAATTTGTCAGTCCAGAAAGTCATTCTCAGCGTTCCTTCTAATTGTTAGGAATAGGATTTCACTCCTCTCCAAAGCAGTAGAAATATGGTTTGTTTGGGACTTGGTCTTTTTCTATCTTTTTTTTTTTTTCCTAAATATGATGGAATTCTTTTCAGCCTGATGGGCTATCTGGGGGATCACATATGTAGATTTTGACCAATTAGGACAACTTCATGAAAATTATGTTGCATTTTGGAAAAAAAAATGGTGAGTTTAGGTTAGACCCTTGGGGAATTTTAGAGCTGAAAGTAAATATTTACTTAAAAATTTGATATCCAAGAAGCAGAAGTAGTGTATAGAACAAAAAAATGTACCTCTTTCATGAAGACTGAAGAGTAGGGTGAAGTTTCTTAGATTTTATGACTTGCAGAACTGGTCTAAGGTATGTTTTCAGAAAATACACCTTTTATTTCCCACGGGAAAATGTGTCATATACAACTGAATACATTCAGAAAGGAAGGAACTACTCTGCTGAGCAGGTACAGCACTGGGAGCAGTCCGGGAGTGAAAGGAAAAGCCTTGGGTACTGTAGATTTTCATAGCCAGTAAATCTTTGTGATCACGAAGCAGAAGATTGAGAACATTATTTTTTCATTTGACTATCACATAGTGGAGATTAGATAGTGAAGATTAGGTGGGATCTAAATGCCTTGGTCATCCTGTGAGTTTTAGTCCATAGCATAAGGACATGCAAAGCATTGTTATAAACTTATGCATAGTCACATATTTATTCTCTTATAAGGCAGTTTACACTGCAAGAGGCTAAAATACTTTAATGTGAGAAGATGTCATAAAGTCTTGACATAGTTATAACCAACCCATAAGCAGTTTATTTATCTGCTCATCCTCTTTTCTTTGTGACACTTTTATCCATGTATGAAGCAGATATACCAACCTGCTACACTATGAAGAATATTTGAAGCACTAATTGGGTACAGACTGTCATGGTTTGACACTGGCACAATGCCAGTGCCCCCATGAGAACATCCTCTCCCTGGTGTCTGCTGTGAGGTGGTACCCGGAATAAGCAAAGCAGGCTCCTACTTAAGGGAAAGGAAAAAAAAAACTTTATTAACTAAACTACAAAAACTAAACTACAAAGAGCGAAGGAGGGAGAAAAAAAACACAAGGAAAATGAAAACTGCACAGAAACACTCCCCCTCCTCCTCCCACCAAATTCCCAGTACATTTACATTTACCAAAATCACCAACTCTTGGTCAGGCAACCACCCTTTAGATAATCAAATCTTCAGTTCATCAAGAGTAGACAGAGTCCTTCCTTGTGCCATGGACTTCTTGTCACACACAGCACCGTCCGGAGATCCTTTTGCCATTGTGACATCTTCCTTCCATGCCCGGTGCTCTCACCACCGTGCATGGGGCGGGGGCCTGCTCTGAGGGTGGACTTTTTAAGGATGCCTCGTCTCGTTCCAAACAGAGCACAGTCTCATCTCTGGGACCTTTATCCCCCCCATTTCTTTTACACCCCCTGGGGCTGAGGGGTCTCAACACTGAACTCTCTTGGCTCTGAGTCCTTGTTTCCCCCTGGAATGCAGTCTCTGTATCACAAGGAAACAGTCCATGGCTATACAAAAAAGAGTCCAGCAAAAATGCCACTCCATCTTCTCCATTCCTCCAACATCTCTCTCTCTCTCTCTCTTGCCAGACCTCCCCACTGGCCTATTTCTTCCTTCATCCTCCACTCTTATCTCTCTTCTAGGAAGGGTTAATGTTCTGTAAAGTTTTTGTTGTCCACAAAGGGTTAAAAGTTCTCACAAGTGGCTGGGCTCCTCACTGCGCCGCACCCGCCCCTTTCACCGCAACAGCACACACGATATCACATTCCAAGATAACAGTCCCACACACGGCTCTCTCTCTCCGGGGGGCCTGTCCGATGGCTCCTGGGGTCTCTCTCTCTCCCCCCGACCCTTCCACCCTCGTGGGGGAGGGCCAGGCCTACCTTCCCGGGCCGCGTGGCTTTTTCCCCTCCCCCTGCCCAGCTGGCAGCTGGGCCAGGGGAGAGATCTAACACTTCCCACCGGAAATTCAAAGAGAGCTCCGAGGCGGAGAGCCCTGCTTTTAACCCCTCTGTGGGTTTTCTCAGATTCGGATCCAATGCTCCAGTGGCCAAACCAGGTGCCAATATTAAAATCCAAATATTTATTGGTGACCACAGCATAAACAGCATATCTCAGATGTCCCATTTCTGGTCAAACCACCACAAGACACACACGGGGAGAAAAAAAAAAAAAGCAAGAAAATATCATCCCAAAGTGATATGCATTTGAAAATAGTTAATGGGAATATTCAAAGAACCTGAAGCATTTGAAGTGCCAATGACAGCTTTACCTTTAATCACAAGGACATTCTGGTGTTGTTTCTACAAACCTCTGCTTTGATATTTTCCTACCTCACTTTATATTCTTGATTATCCTACTTCCATTATCTGTCTCTATACTGTGAGCTCTGCAGAGCAGAGCATCTCACTGTGTTTGTTTAGTAATGAGGATACCAATCTCAGATGAAGCCTGTAGTCACTGCTGGAAGACAGCTATAATGATTTCACATTCACTTCAGAAACAAATGTAATAGAAACAGTTCAAGATTTTTACTTCTTTGCAGAAGTCAATGTACCACTGTGGAACAATATCCTTTCCTTCCACACTCTGTTCCCATACTCCTCCAGTGCAATGTAACTCTTCTCCCCGGTTGTGTCAGTGGAGGTTGTTTACTTGCATTAACTTCATCTATGTGAATAATTTCTTTAACACCAGTTAAAATTTGCAGCCATGTCTGAGAAAATAATTTTGTGCAGTGGCCAGCTGATTACTTCTACAAGACATATGTTTAAAGCTTCCCAGAACTAAAAAACTGCCCTTCCTAGGCATATTAACCCCATTTTTAACATAAACTGATCTTTATAATCATAACATGTGAGTTTTAACAGAACAAGAATCAACACTGCTCCACTGCTGATCATTTGAGACGCAGAACAATGAAACATGGTGCATTTCTGTCTTTCACATAGCAAACAAGAGGGTTGGGATATAGTCAAAAATATTTTCTTTAATATTATAATTTGGATTTAAGGGAATACTTAAATGGACTATCCAATTTACGTTTTTGCATTGCATCAGTTATTAAATTGACAATTAAACTACTGGATCAGGAGTCAGATGTGTACTTAGTACTGGGTTTGCCTCAGTGATTTAACTTCCCTAACCCAGGAACAGGGACTGTGAGACTGTATTTTTCCTGCTGTATTTGAGATATAAAGAGTGTAAATAGGGAGTATAGGAATTGAGTAATACTTCATAGGAGTACTTCTCTGAATAAATTCAAGTACTACAATATCAAGGGTAACACAACAGTCTGGTTAAAACCAGAAATTTGGGGCTCAAGCAATATAATAATATTGCACGGGTCAGGACATAGGATGATTTATTAACAACCTACTATAACTGGCAAAAATGTTAGAGGAACTTGAAAGTATTTAATATTAGGTTGTGACTAAAGCTTTGACTACCTCAGGACTGAGATCTAGTCTGAGATCCTAAAATATTAGGTCCTTTTTACCACTGTACGCTTGCCTGCTTTGTTTTCTGAATAACTCTGGAAAATCATTTGCATAAAAGACTGGCAGAAAGTAGGTGTACAGTCAGGTTGATGGGCTGACAGTTCTAGAAAAATTGAAGGTTTTGTGACTCCTTTGAATAGTGATCTGTTTTTTTAATATGAAAAATAACATCATTACCCCAATAAAATCAAACTGAGAATGTCTCTGTGTAAGGAGAAGCAGCTGACATGGATTGCAAATTTTGGAAAACCAAATTGTCCTCCTGAAACATAGAATAGATATTTATGGGAGAAAATAATAATGAGCTGAAAGAATAGGCTTAAAATAGCTGCTCTTTGATTTCCTAAGAAATTTCCCAAGCCACTGGGATAATGTACAAAGGAAAGCAGCATTCTCACCAGTCACTTCCAGAGCCCTTCACCAAACATGCCCATCAGCTGTGGCCTGATCCTTCTGCCTGTTCAGGCCCTGCTGAAATGCCTCATGCTCCTCACAGGCTGCTCTCACTGCGCTGGGCTTGCTTGGTGCGTGGCAGCATCGCTTAGTCTGCAAGAATGTACAGACCCAACAAGTGAAACCAAGGCTGGAGAGGTAAGACCTGGAACAGATCAAGGCAATATGACTTCCATCCATGGTCCTTAACTTCCAGGGTGAGTAATGAACCTGGCAATTTAAGTCAACTTAATTAAAATAATACTAGGATAGAGAACAATAAGGAGCAATCCCTGGATCTGGTACTACACACCAACACAGAGCAAGTGCAGAATGCACACACAAGAGGCAGCCTAAAGGTCTTTTAATCAAAGCAGATTGATGTTAAATGAAATAATTAAAGGAGGAAAAAAAAAGCTAAATACAATACTTTAAATGAAAAACACAAAAGAAAGCAACAACAACTCTCTGTTGCCTCTGAAGCAGTGAAGAATAAAAAAATATAATGAACAAATAAATAAATATAACTCTTTAAGCAAAACAAAGGACAAACGGATCAGAGAAACCTACCAAAATGTTTTCCTAATACATTTTAACTTTATGGAAGTATAGGACTTTATTCACCTGAATTTTTTTCTTAGTTTGACTCGTGTACAGTAATGGTGCAGAAGGATATAATCCTCCTTGCTTAAACTTGACAGCAAATGGAGGGACTGAACACAATGCCAAAAAGCACATTTTTAATTATATTAGTACACTGAGGTCCTTGAAACAAGCTGAGTAAGAACTTCACATATTTTTTCCTTGGTTTAGATGTGTGACGAAAGAGGTTACTGGCCCCCACAGCTGCTGGTTGCTGGTCACTTCCCCTTGCAGAGCTTACTACCCTTTCCAGTCTGCTAGCTCAGTAACTAAAAGGAAATTAAAACTACTCAGCAAATTTAAATGCTAAGTTCTGGATTCTATTGGCTTCCTTTTAATTTTTCTTTTTTTTTTCCCCTTCACTTTTTTTAATTGAAACAGAGTAGAAAGTGACTAATCATGCAGACTGGTGCTGTAGAAACCTCCAATAAGAAGCAGAAGCAAGTAAAAGTTGCTTTTCAAGCTGATATCACTAAATCCAGAAGACAATTAGTAAGAAAGCTGTTCCTTGTCTGAGTGGCAAGCGCTAATTTTAAGGTTAGATTTTTCTAACCCATATTTCCATGGAAGTAATATTTTTGCAACAGGAAGTGATAGGAGGAAGATTTAGAAATAGTCTTCAAGATACCAAAAACATGGATGCATCTTGTAGACACTGCAAGGAACAAGCAGAGCAGGTGTATGTGTCAAAGATTTGACTGTGAATCAGTGTTAACTGATTCAGAGCCATAACTAGGATTAATATGGGTGTAGATAGTGTATGCAGTGGTAGGAAAATTGACTCAGAAGTCAATAAACACAAGGAGAAAAGAAGGCTCTGGGGACACTTTCTAATGCCTTCAAGAACCTAAAGAGTGTCTATGAGAAAGAAAAGAGAGGGAATTTTGAGAAGGGCATGTAGTGATTGCATAAGAGATAGTGATTTTAAACTAAAAGAGAGTAGATTTAGCTTAAAGAAAAAAAAAATCTTCACTATGAGACTGTGAGGCTGCCCAGAGAATCTGTGGATTCCCCATCCCTGGAAGTGTGCATAGCCTGGTCGGATGAGGCTTTGAGCATACCAGTCTCAGACCAAATCCCTGATCCTGAGAAGCGCTCTGGTCTGCCAGAGACTACTTTTCCTGTGTGTTTTAAAAGTATGAAACAAGTTAAAATTCGCTTTAGAAGGAATTCAGGAAAAAACATTTTAATGCAACTACATGGCAACCCTGCCATTGAAAAAAAAAAAAAAAAATGGAACAGGACCTCTTTACATATTCTGTCAGTCTTACTCCACTTAACAGCAATGCCCTCTTCCAACACTGAGAAGTGACTTGTACCAGTAGTGCTAATAATATCACTGGAAGCTGTGTGATAAGAAATATCTCTCTGATATTAGTCACACTCCACAATCTGGATTTCTGAGGTGGATTCAGAGATGGTTAGTATGGGAGCAGGGTGAATCTTCTGAAAAGTTAAAGAACCAGAATCTGTACATTATAGCTACATTTGTTCTTGGATTTTTTAAAAAGCAAAGCAATAATTTTAGTTCAAGTCAATGCAAGCTCTAATAGGACAAAATAGTTCAGTTAGACACATCTCAGTCAGTGCTGTATTTAAGGAAATATCACAGTAATCTCACAGTAAGCTGCAGATGCACTGATAGATTCGTGGACAGACAGAGACATGAACTAACTCTGAATGGAAGATGCCCTTGCATTAGCACAACTGTGCAAATTCATGATCTTGCTTCTCTATATTGAGAATTGCTTGAATTGAACATCTTTGACCATTAATAACAATCTTCTATGTATCCAGCCATCTCATATAAATATGAATCATAAAATCATAAAAAAGTTTGGTTTGGCAGGGACCTTAAAGATCACCTAATTCCAGCCTTCATAGTCTGGACAGGCAAACCTTTCACTATACCACATCACTCAAAGCACCATCCACCCTGACCTTGAAGACTTCCAGGGAAAGAGCACCCACAGCTTTTTTAGAAAACCCATGCCAGTGTCTCACCACCCTAATTCTTTCTGACTAATTTAAACCTTCCTTCTTTCAGCTTAAAACCATTATCCCTTGTCCTGTCATTATATGGCCTTGTCAAAAGTGCCTCTTCTGCTCTGTTGTAACCTTCTTTAGGTACTTGAAGGCTGCTCTAATGTCTCCTTGGCACCTCTTCTCCAGATTGAACAGCCCCAACTCTCTCAGCCTGTCTTCATAGGAGAGGTCAGAACTTCAGCCCTTTCATCATCTTTGTGTCCTTCTCTGGACTTTTTCAAGCAGTCCTGATCTCCGTCTCATGCTGGGGTTTCAGAGCTGAAGGTACTAATCCATGTGGGGCTTCATGGGAGTAAAGGGTGATTCCAAAGCATAAGTCTGACATGGTTGTATTCTATTAGAGGAGAATTGCAATTACACAATCAGTGAAGAAAGTTCTAACTTGGGCAAATATATCAATATTTATGGTTAAATCATTAGATCATATTTGTGCCTGGCACAGTGGAAGCTCTGTCCATAGAAGACGACTCCAAGGCATTACAGTAACAACAGATATTAGAAATTAGACATGGATGAGAAAGTACTAATGCAATGGGGTGGATGAATTTCCTGCTGATGTCAAATGCAGTCATGCTGACTTTAATGGGACCAAATGGAAAGACAGAGTGTGATTATAATATGATAGGATTTATAAATTCATTAGAAAGTACAAATACTCTTCCTTGTTTACATTTAGGTTTTCATTTTAATTGTACTCTAATATGTCTTCCTTGGGAAACAAATAGACGTGACAAATTATGCCAGGTAATTTGTTGTAATAGATGCAAAGAACTAAGAGCCTGCTGTGAGCCATCAAACACATTTGGAGGTCAAAGCCAGACTGTTTAGTTCTTAGTTCTCGGAAAGAAATTATTCTGGTAATGTTACCTGGATACCAAACTGCACACAGACACTTGGCTTTGCTATTAATGCGTAAAAAACACTTCTTCAGCAACCACCTGCTCACAAGCAATTGTAGTGGACTCTCTCACTCTTGTTATTCAGGGAAACTGCTTCTCCTCCTGTTATAGCTGTTGGTAAAGTAAAGCCATATACATTCCTTCCAGGCTTAATTCCTTAAAAAATTATTTTATTAATGCTTCTTTCTCATATCTTTTTTTTTTTAATTTAAATTATTCTTTTTCTATATCCATTGGAGCCTGCACTTTTGTCTTATCCTTTTCTTTTTTGAGATCTTAGCAGTGGACATTCTACCTTTGTGGACATAACAGGTTCTTCTGTATTAACGTTGTGCATTAAAAGTTAAACTCATTAGTGCTTATACAGAGAGATATATGATGGCCTCTAGTGGTTCTCTGTATGTGTGCAGATCCAATCTTCAATGCCCTTCTCATTTTATGACAATGCATGCAGGAAGAAAAAAATTATTGATGTCCAGCTGTTGCCTTTTATGAACAAAAACCTTTTGGCAACAGTAAAGAGAGCTGCACAATATGTCCAGAAGAGAGAAGGTGATCTCCTCCATCAAAATATAACTGGAATGTTTCTAAGCACCACTCACAGTCAATATAATGCAATCACAAATCACCTGAAATGTCCCTTGTCCTTTGGACTGAGCACCAGAGATGAGATCATTCATTCTGAATGGAGGCATCCTTCCTGTATTTGACAGCCAAAATCACGGCGACCTTGCATGCAGAATGGCTTCCCAACTCTGTTTCCAGATGAAGAACTGCAGGATGACTGACTGTTAGCCAACAAATGCGTCAGTCTCATCTTTCCCCTGAGTCACTTCCAGGTCTGTACACAAGTCTGTGACTGCAAATGCAGATGCGTGGAAGAATCTTGGCTCTCCTAGCCAAGACAGGATATTAGATGCCCACACAGAGTACATCAGTTGCTCTCACTGCAGTCCCTCAAACTGAATGTGCCTGCCTGTCAGCTCTGATTCCCACTCTAATAAATCTGCACCCTTCAGGACCCAACTTTGGCTGGCCAGAGTCAGACACTCCCTGATCCGAGTGGCCAAGCAATGAAAACCTTACGGGTAGCAGCATACTCCTCTGCACATTGCTGCAAACATTCAGGCTATTTGTCCCCTAGGAACTCTTTTACAGGGGTCAGTGCACTTTGGAGGAGCAGGTTTGCTGACACAAGAGGAGAAACAGCATGTTCCATCTCATTTGAACTCTGTTACTCTCTGAAGGGTGTGTTGTTCTAGGCTAGGAAATGTTTAGATTTTAAAATGCAGCTATGTCATGTAGACAACTTTCTTCTTAAAAAAATTATGATATGGTGAGTATTTATTATTTATTTATCTGAATAAAATATATTTATGCCAGGTTAATCCTTTGAATAGGCAAAATAATGTTACACTACTTTACCCATGTGATTCTTCAAAGGCTTTTTGATCTACTAATATTGGCATCTCTTTAGGTTATAAGTGCCATATTTTAGGGATTTTGATTACTTTAGTTCAAAAGAAATCTGCATTCCCAATAATTTGGCATCCTCTATTGTTAAAAATTATCCACAAGAGAAATAAAGAACCACAGCAACAAGAAAAAAATACATTAAAGTTATAAATCTATACATCTCAAAGCATTTCAGTTCCTTATTCTTGTTTTTTTTTTTTTCTTTAAGTTGTTCAATTTTTTACTCTTTTTACAAATTTGAACCTTGGTTTTGAGACTGTTAGATAGAAAGGCATAAGGAAAACAGTTAAAACATTCTGTAGATACATCAGTCAATGACAATCCTAAATTTCTACTTTCATATAGTTGTGATATGCTTAAGTATAGTCTTCAAATGTTTTTTATTTACACAGATAAGCAAGCTATGTGCTTAAATATGTATCCAAATATCCAAGCATAGGGTGTTTAAGGACTGAAAGATTGGAAGACAAATTCAAAATGCCATAATTTCTTTCTCAAAGAAGGAAAAAGAATCTAGCAATCAGTCATTTAAGACAAAATAATGATAGGTCTTGAATCTTGACATTGAAATCTTCAACATAATTAATAAGCAAGAGGTAGATTGTTTGACTTTTGCTTCCCAAGAATTTAGAAGGCAAAATATAAGATAATATGGCTGAGGGAAGTCAGATATGAAAAGATGACAGGTGAAAGGCTGACAGCTCTCAGAAATTATCTAAACCCATTCTTTCTACATCATAAGGCATTCTAAAGCAATTTGAGTAACACTGAAAAATTGTCAAGAAAATGCATTTCCAGCTGACCTCTGTTATGTTTGGTCTCAACATTCCCTAGTTATTTCCGAACAAAGTTTTCTGGTTGTAATTTTCTATGTGAGGTCATTGCTTCTCATCCACCACACAAGGTCTGTGCCTATGTCTTTTTGTTTATTTGCATTTCTTGAAGGCGTAAATACATTTGCAAAAATAATTAAATTAAAACCAAAACAAAATATCCATACAAAAAAATCATACTATGAAAATAACTTATTTTAGCAAAGAATATCGGCATATGGATAATCTACAGGTGGGTCCTATTTAGCTACCCATAGCAGTGAACAATAAATATTTTATTCCATATACCAGTTGATGATGACGTTGAAACACTTTCACTTTTGTCTCTAGACTCATCTCATTCCCTGTGGTACAGTGTATTACTTGTTTTGCTGACAACAAACACTCAAACATCTGACATTAGATCACTTTCAATTAAGTGTGTTAGAACTAAAGACTAAAGCTCCAGGGAAGAGGCATTTCGACTTAATGCCAGTTAAGTATAGGCTGTCCCTGTACTGCAAAATACGGGTGATTTGAAATGAGTCCTTTAGACTGTCTAGATAGCACAGATCAAAACTGTTGTATGGATATATTTACATTTGACTCTTCCTTTTGGATTTCCTTATTGTGACACATGGTTTTACTTACTCTTTTCCAAGATCCACGTTTAAAAGCAAAACTCTGAAGTTATCAGTTTCGAGCTTTAAAAACAATGTATTAGCAAAATCTTTTCAAAACTACACCTAGCTGAAATGGCTTTTTTATTGCTATAAGCATAGAAAAGATGTCTAATAAAGATTAAAAGTGGCTAAATGAGCTGTATGTGGGGGAAGAATCACTTAAGCAACACTACATATCTATATTCTTAATATACTGAATGTCTTCTTATAGCATATTACTGCACAGACAATTTGAGGGAATTGTGTGCTTTTTTTGTCCTTTCTTGATCACTATGTGCTCAGGTGAAGAGTTTTAGAGAACTGGACAAGACAGGAAGATGATACAGAGCCTAAAAAATTGGCCTGATTCACAGGGTTGCTGAGAGCCTATTGAAGTAATTGGCTCCACAGCCACTTAGCACTGCTGAAAATAAACCATTTTCTCTCATACTCACTAGAGTGAAATGAAGCATGACCCTAAACACCTGCCATCTACAGCTGGCTGGAAAGTTCAAGAAGCTTAAAAAGAAATGAGAAATAAGATTTTTGCTTTCTCTTCTATTTTCCTATAATTTTTGCTTCCCTTTGTTTATGAATGGAAACCCTAATTTCAGATCCTTACGTAAGGGAATTTCTCTCACCCAGCACAAACCAACTTGCTTTAAAAGCTATGTAGGTTCAAAACTATCAAGCCAGGGATGTTATTGAAAGAGGAGGTTAAATATCTGTCTTATTATCAGGAAGCTGATACACGGCTGCTCTACTGGTAGCTATTCTTAGGATACCAGGAGAGTCTCTTTTCCTTCCATGCTGTACCTTTGTTATTGTTAACAAATGCTGCACTGAAAGTCTTGTCCCTAATGAGGTCAGGAGTAAAACTGTTATTGATTCTTAGAGCCAAGGATTCAGTGTCTTTATGTATTTTCCCCTCCATTTAGTGATAGACATGTTTGTGTTTAGAATGGATAATTAAATAGTCATTGTAATATAACCTAGTAGTGCTCTTTGGATAACTTTCAAACTTTATATTTAAAGAACCACACTCTGAAACTAAACTAAATCTGTACTTAATTACTGTTCTGTAGACATATTAAGTTTTTGCCTTTTTAAAGGAAAATTGACCACTATTTTTCCTTGAGGTAGAATGTCCCAGTGACATTCTCAATTCTGAGTAAAATAGATGCCAATTGAGCCAATATTAATACAATTTGAATGCAATGCATCAATAATTCAAATCCTTTGTGACAAACTACAGGAAAGTTTGCCTAAGTAAAAACACTTCATTGAAGAATAAAGAGAAGTTCAGGTTTTGTGAAGAAAATACAAATTCATCAGTACAACAGTGTCCTGGGCATGCTCAGTTGGACATTGTGGTGGTGAAATAATTTATTTTGTGATTCCATTCACTCTCTGCCAATGTCTTCAGAAGATTTTTTCACTATAATTCTGTTTGGGAATGTTTAACCTCCCCAGATGAGATGAAGTACAAAGAAGGTGACTATTAGAACAACTGTAACAGATATTAGGCAAGTTAGGGCGGGCAGTTGTCGCAGTCCATAATTTGTAGGATCCCCCATTTTGTAGAAAGTTTACATGGGAATTAGTTCTAGATAGGGATACTTTTGTATAGATGCATGTATATAGAGTCCAACATGTGCACCAAATGTCTTAGCTTTTCTACAATAAATATGATCAAACAATGACATGACCTCACTCACTTTCAAGAAGATATGGTTGACCACTTGTGTCCTGTAGATGGAGATGCTCTAGGCTACTGACGTGGTTTAATCCCAGCCAGCAGCTAAACCCCACGCAACCAGTGGCACTATGGTGGAAATACAGCGGGATAGGGGAGAGAATCAGAATGGGAAGTGGGAAAAAACTCAGATCAAGAGAAAGACAGTTTAAGAACTATAGCAAATGTTGCTCATCCAAGTAAATCAAACAAGTCCATTCATCATTTCCCAGGGGCAGGCAGGTGTTCAGCCATGCACAGGAGAGCAGGGTTTCATCACATTTAATGGTGGATTGGGAAGACAAATGCCATCACCCTGAATTCCCCCCACCCCCACCTACTTCTTCCCCCAGATTTCTATCTGACCATGATCTCGTACGGTACAGAATATGGATGAGAGCGATGCTTCTATTTTCTATTCTCATCTGGTGGCAAGATTTTTTGGTGTGTTTATAATACTTTATTTTGAGACTGCATTTAATTTCCAATTTGCTACTCAGAGCAAATGGGTGATACCCAGGGAATACAGGAGACAGTCCTGAAGGTATGCAGCAGAAGCTAAAGTAATTAAACCCTAATGAAACACTGAAAGCAGAATAAAATTATGCATTTCAGGTTGTTTGTTTTTTTTTTTTTTTTTTTTAAGGAAATAAAAGCTCTGCTTTTTCAGGTTAATTTTTAAATAAAATATTTCAATGACCATTGATTTGGAAAATCACACCAACAAATTAGTCATGAGTTATTTCTGAGAAGATACTTCAAGTTTGACAAAAAATAATAAAAGAAGTAAAATCATAGAATCATAGAATTATAGGGTATGTTTAGTTGGAAGGGACCCATCAGAATCACCAGGTTCAACTCCCAGCACTACACAAGACCACTCCAAGAGTCACACCATGTAAGAATTGTCCAAACTCTGTCAGGCTTGGTACTGTGACCACTTCCTTGAGGAGGTTGTTCCAATGCTCAACTACCCTCTGGGTGAAAAACCTTTTCCTAATGCCCAACCTAAACCTCCCCTGACACAACTTCCTGCTGTTTCCTCGAGTCCAGTCCCTGAGTGATCAAGTGTCTGCCCTTCCACTTCCCCTCCTGAGGATGTTGAAAATGACAATGAGGTCTCCCCTCAGCCAATGATAGGAAAAGGCATTGAACAGTAATGCAAGATTAACTCCTTTATTGACTCCTGATTCTATATGATGCACAAAGTATTTCATTATAAACTTTTTATAGGTGTTTCCTTTTTTTCCTCTGAGGTGACCATTTTTTCCTTGAATTTATGTCCCTTATAGCAGTCCTTAATTATATTGTGAAAGGTAACATTAATGCTAATGTTACACAATTTGAATAAGCTTTTTTTTTATTACTTTTTCTTCATAGTACAATTCAATTTGATAAATATTGTCAAAATTAAAAATCATCGAAACTGCATTTAAACTTTGCATCTGATATTTTATTTGTGTATGAGAGTTTATGGCTTAATCATGAGCTGTCCCAGACCTTGCAGCTCAGATAAGACTGTGATACGCAAAGGAAAACATCCTGCCTACCTAAATCAGTTGCTTGTACAGGACATATCCTTGCCACAGATGAACCAAGAGAAATGGACATTTCTAAGAGGGACATGACCCATTCAAGGAGGTTCATTTATCTCTTCATTTATAACAAAAAGAAGACTAGAAAACTAATTCAGAATTGTTGCTGAAGTTTATAGATTTCTGCATAGCAGCAGTTAGGTAAAGTGACTGTTAATGAGAATTGCAGACTTGAAATCTTAAAGTTCTTAATGAAGATGAGGATGGATAAGTCAGAGATTTTCAGTTGCTTTTCTCAAAGTACTGAAGTCTTTTATGTCAGCTTGTGATTGAATTCCTACATTAGAAAAATCAGGTTCTCTGTTTTGAACATTCTGACCTAATTTATTTTATTAAAGGCTAAATTGCAACAGAGAAATGGTAACAAATTCTGACATATAAATACGATTTCTTTTAAGAAATATGCAATGATAAAAAATTTAGACATACTTACATTCAGTAATATATCTGGTCTTAAATGCCTGACTACTTCCTAGGATTTGAGCAATCATAATTATTTTAACTTGATTTTGCCATTTTGTCTTCCTTATTTTTAGTGGAAAGTAATCATTAGGGAAAGGCTAAGACTTAACAAAATGCTGCATTAGGAGATATTGTGATGTTCACACATTCACATGCAGGCCTGAAGATACTCAGTCCTTCCTGTGAGGTATAACCTACTCAACTGCTCTGACATGGGAGTCAATTGTGTTCTAGAAGGTGTAACAGACAGTGCAGAACTCCCCATTCCCAGGGAGGAACTTGTGCTTTCCCACCTAGGCTGAGCATGTATTAACCCACTGAACTTTGTATCTCTTTGGCTACCATACCACCATTCCTAATGGTGGCAACCACTTCAACAAACATAGATCAAAATTGCAACAACCAAGTCTTGTGAAAAATTACAACAGGTAAAAACCTGTATTTAAATATTCTGAAATAGATAATATTATTTAAAATAAATAATTAATGTTTATGCAAATTGGATTACAAATCTTAGGGCAAGAGTACTGTCTCCTATCAAGAAACTATGATCACAGATTCACAGAATCATAGAATCATAGAATGAGTAAGGTTGGAAAGGACCATAGCAAGTTACTTGGTCCATCCTTTCTGCTCAAGCAAGGTCCTCCTTGAACACATTAGACAGCTTTACATTCAGATGGTTCTGGAATATCTCCAGAGGGAGATTTCACAGCCTCTCTGGGCAACCTGTTTCAGTGTGTGGTCCCCCACACAATAAAAAGGTTCTTCCTCGTATTCAGGATCTTCATGAAAACACAGTTTCCTCTCTGTTATGTATCTCTTGGACACTGCTCCCCAAGGTTCACAAGATTATAAGATCTTTTTGTCTAAAATAAAAATGACCTATGGAGAAGCTTAGGATATATCAGAGAATTTACATGGCTGACAGCTTGCTAGCAACTTGGCATTAGTTGTAATGTACAGAAGTATCTAAAACAGCAAAGCAAAGTAAGAATGTAGATGTGAGATCTTAATGTATAAAGAATAATAAGTAGCATTGTTACACAAGGAATTCCACTATTTCTAATAGACAAAAGAATTTAGAAGATTTTAATCAGGATAAACGTTTCTCAATTTGAGTCAAAGCTTGGAAAAAATCAAAATGGGGGCAGATGTTTTGTTACAGGATTTTTTTGAGGAGGGGAAGGATAAAAGAGTTACCAAACAAAATTAATTATTCTCCTAATAGCTGCTGTGAGCTTAAAGCTACAGCCACTTCCCACTTCAGTTTAGTTTTATTTGATGATTTGAGGAAAACATTCTGAGCTTGACTCTGGAAAATTAGACAAGAAAATGAACGTGAGATGTCATAGATCAGGAAACATTCAGAAAATGTGAGGATGACAGAAATACAGAAATAGGAGAAGCACCACTCCTAATGAAAAAGGATAATTCGCTTGGTTAATTGGATTTTTTTTGGTATGTTTGCAATAGGTTTTTTTTCTGCAGATAACATATTTCACTTCAAGTTTTTGATATATTTTACAAATGCTAATGAGCTTCAGAGCTCCAGCCTCCTGATATTAAGTGGATAATATTAGTCACATATCACAGAGGAGCAAACTCGTGCTAAGCCCTTGTAAAAGCAGTGAAGTTTGCCCTGTGTGATTCTGGAAAGTCAATGTGTCTCCACACTAACATGGGAATGCAGTGCTGAACAGATTAGTGATGGGCTGTGTATAAACTTGCTGTGATTGCTCCTCTGTGCACAAATGCATTGTACATGTAAATCAAGCTTGAGTGCTACTCGGCATGTATATTGTAAAGGATATTAAGAAACAAGGCACATACAAAGAAGATAGAAGGAAACAAGCAATGCACAGGTAACAGGATCTGTCTGAATAGAGCTGATTACACTCTCAAATTTTGGTCATATTTCAGCCAATCAGCCAGAATGCAAATGTGAGTATTTGCAGAAAAAAAAGGAAAAATACATGTCAGCAGGGGAAAATTACCTAAGAAGAGCTTGGCGCAGATTACAAATTAATAGTCTGTCTTTTGCTCCCATCCCAAGCCAATAAAACTGCTCACTGTCCTCTACATTCAGCTTTGAAGCCAAAATTCATCCTTGAGGGAAGCAGCAAAGCAGAAGTGGCAACAATGATCCTTGTCATTTATCCCTTTCTTAAAATTGAATCCTCCTCACAGTTGTTCAGAAATCTCTCTTCTGTATGAGGCTCACTTCCTTGCTTTTAGAAGAGAAAAAAAAGGAAAATGGACAAAGAAGTGTAAGTCCTATTTAACCTTCTCTGAGAAAAAAAAAATTGCTTCAGGAGATATTTTTTCCTCTCTTCATTTCTTACTCAACCTATAAACAATATGCCATCACTGAGATGAATAAAAGGGTAATTTTATAAGGGCAGTGATGCCTTGATGAAAATGTGTTTTGCCACTTGTTTTATGAATAACATTTCCATCTTTCCAACTATCTCTGGGACCTTTTCAGAAATCTGGAATCATCACCCATTACTTAAAGCAGGAAAAAACTGAATTCCATTCTAAATGTTTTTATCCTGGAAAATTTTATTTCATCTTAAAAAAATGGAGATTTTTTTTTTTGTAATTGCTAAGTAAAATCTGTTTTGAGATACACCTGAAAGCATACACGTTTGGTCAGAGACCACTTACAAAGTGAACTGGACTGTCATATTTTCAAGGCTTAGTTTAATGCTTTTATGTGTTAGAGAACTAAATGACACAGTAACAAGGTACAAAAAAGAGCTTTTCTTGGATAACCAGATTTTAAATGGGATGGGACAGATCTTTCTCAGTCTTTTTAGTAAGGCTAAATTAGCAGGAAGGCACTAGTATCCATAAGATAGGAAGATATTCTTCACTAAGTAGTTTTGACTGGAAGGAAAGGTAATCTGTAACTAATACTTGCAATGACATTTCTAGTTTATTGGAAATTATTTTAAGATTCAGAAACATTGAGGAATGTAGCTGCACCTACACTCCTGTACTCTGAAAAGTTTTCCAAGATTCTTGGCAAATAGAAAATAGATACTGCCTCCCATGAAAACCCCCCAAACTTGGTGATATCCTTAAAAACCACAGTTCATGGATAAGGCACAAATCTGAAGCCATCTTCTGGTTCACACTTGACGGATAATTTTTAAATTTTGTTCCATGATTGTTTTATACAAAATACATTCAAGTTCTTGCTTCACAGAAAGATCTCATAGACCACCCTGGATAGAATTATCAATCGTTTAGAAAGTAATTGAATAACCACTTGAATGTGCTAAAGGTCCCTCATCACAGACATTTGATAGACACGTTTCATGGAAACAAATGTTGATAAAAATCAGATAAAAATTTCAGACTGGAAAATGAGCCAAAATCTCAACAAATCAACTGGGTTAAACAGTTTGGGCCCTTCACTTTAGAAACTGAATCACTGACAGTTTCAGTGGCTGCAGTAAAATGTAACCTACAAAATTCACCTCATTTGGATCCCTCTCTGTACAGTACCACTACTGTATTTTTCATTTCCTTGAGATCTTGGAGATCACAGGGTCAGGGCAAGCAGGCTCCAGCACAGCATCTGTGCTCCCTCTCCAACACCCCTTCTCACCAGTAGGCTGAGGGTGGGCAAAGACTTGAGAGGGGACACAGCAAACACAGCTGATCCCAACTGACCAAAGGGTATATTCCACACCATATGCCATCTGCCCAGCAACAACGAGAAAGGAGGATGCAGGTGGGGGAAACAGAGGTGTGAGCAGGGCATTTTTTATGATTATGTTTGTCTTCCAGAGCAACCACTAGGCATGCTGAAACCCTGCTTCCTGGAAAGTGACATGACATTCCCTGTAGATGGGAAGTAGAGAATAAAAATATTTTGTTTTCCTTTGTTTTCACATCTTTAACTTTGCTTTTCCTTTATTAAACTGTCTTATCATCTCCCATGACTATTTTTCCATCTTATTTTCTCCCTGCCTTTTCCCTCTGAGGAGTTACAGAGAGGCTAAGTGAGCAACAAGTGTCCAGCCCAGGTTAACCCCTTCCAAAAAAATGTTAAGCTTTTTCACTATCAACCTTATTTCTCTTGTCACTCCTTAACTCTGTCAATTCTTTTTGCAATTTTTCACTTGCTATTGTTTAACAGAAGAAATTTGCATGGAGTAGCTGTGGAACAATAGCATAGAAATGTAGATGAAAGTTTTGGCAGGCCTATCTCATCAGTATCAGTAACTGAGTTTTCTTTAATGTCATTATTATATATTGGATAGATGGGTAGATGTAAAAGCTATTTCACTCTTGACCAGAGACGATGGGATTCTCCTAGGAAAACATATTAACTCAATGTCAAAATTGGTCTTAGAAAACTAGAATGGCTGGATGGTGCTCCAACTGGCTAATTAGACTTCCTATTGAACTCTTCTTATTTAGGTAGAGAGCTTCAAGGTCAGACAATATGTACTGAGAATACACCAGAGGTCTATTTAGTTACTGAGGCAGATGAAAAATTATGCATCAGCTTTGTGTACAGGACAGTGAAAGAATTGTGTTCAGATGCACCACTGCGTACACTGGTTGAAATTATATTCTTTTATTGTGTGTTCAAAGATGGAAGAACTTTGAGCTCTGTGTCCAGAGACAATTACCTGAAAAGCATTGTTTCAGCATGACAACTATAGAAATTAATTCCTTGATAATAGTACTTGTTTGATAATAACTAAGTGCATAGAAATTTCTCAGAGCTTTATAACTCTTTGATTTTTTGCAATTATTATTTTAGGATTAAAGATGTCACATTAGCATTATAAATTCACCGCAAATTACAAGCAGCAATACCAGACTGGCAGTTCCAAAAGCTGGGAGATTGTCATCTACAGATCAGATATCTGCAGTGATATTGCACCGATCAGAGTTAGGGACTTGTTAAAATCTTTTATCAAAATGCAGAAGTGAGCCTCAAATAACTGTTGATAAAAAGTGTGTATTGAAAAAAGACCTTTGAAAACATAGTTAAGTATAAAGAAAAGAGAGAAAGGCATATTGAGCTAGGCTAATTAAAATAACCTCTTTAAAACAGCCAGACTTAGAGCGCAATACAAAGAAAGGCTGTACATTACAAAAGAAGAAGTTATGGCTTGAAAACCCTTAATCTGCAAAACATTTTAATATTTTAGGAGGCATTTCTTCTTATCTCAGAAGAGATTTATAGGTAAGATAATTTTGCTGCATCTTCTGATTTTTTTGAGCAAAGAAGTAACACGTATTTTGGAGATGAATTTAAATATCGACATAAAAATAATGAAAATTCTGGGACAATTCTGCATAATATTCCCATATCTGAATTTTTGAAATAATGTAAAACAATGGAGTTACCAATGGAAATAGCCACAAGTAGCTCCTGAATGGTTCCTCTGAGACCATAGATGATTTCAATCTCTTCAGCTGTAAGCTTTTTACAGTGCAGTACCGTCTTCTTTAGAATAAAATGTTGGAGACTAATCAACCCTTTAACAAAAAAAGTTCATTTTAAAAACAGTGAGCAGGAGAGAAAACTTTACAAATTAAAACAGACAATAGACTTACTTTTTAACAATAGACTTACTGTTTAATAATTTGAACAAATGATAATTGATAGAACAAGAGGATCTCTTGGTGGTCTGCCTTTTCATGTTGAACTGAAAAGACAATTTACCAAACTGAAGTCTTTGGATGTTAGGAAGCTTAGGAATGTAAAATAAACATGAAAGTATTCAGAAGCTGATCAGATAAACTATTGTTCCTTTTGGGTAAACATTTGAAAGCAGAAAATAAAAAACATCTGTAAATTACATACCCTGGTATTTCTTTGACGTACTGTTGCCCTGACTCTGATCTTAGTGACCCTTTGCAAGTCTGAAGAGTATATAGGCAATTAGTAAGTTACAATGTGGGTTTATTCAGATTTAATACAACAGGATTTTATCCAAATTTCAAACTACTAGACAAGTTACAATAGTATCTATGACACCTTTCAATCTAAATTTTTCTGTCAGAAAAGACTACAAAGCTCTTTGCATGAACCAAGAAAGATCTCCAGAGCCCAGATGAATTTTAGTTCTTCTCCATCCTAATTTTCTATCATTAGCCTGGTGCCAAAGAAGAATGCGTTGTCAAAGACATATAATTTTTAATTATATAAACTAGTGAAATCACCAGGTGAGCATATGTAAATGCATATCTCAATGCACAAATTCTTTACTGATAAGCAGGACATAAAAATTACTGATATTCCTTATAGGTAGGTACAAGAGAACTAGACTGGCCTCATCTGACACATTTTAAGGCAGCAATCCAAAACATTTACCTGCTCTTCAGTGGCACTGGCTAGAAGACAAAAGATTGTATTGCACAGACGGGTAGAATATGAGTTCATGTGAGATCAGGGGAGAATAAAATCTCTCTCAATAATTTAGTGTCATTTCAGTCTACAGTTTCTTTTCATTTACTCCCTGAAGAAAGCTGCCTGTCATTAACACAAATCTGAGCAGAAAAAGTTGAGGCAGACTGAATGAGGACCTAACTCAGCACTTTGCTGTCAGCTGCAAAATTAACTTTAGTAGATCATCAGAAGCAGGAGTTACCTCTGGTTCATAGTGCAAGCTTCCATCCCCAAGCTAAAGCTCGAGCAGGTCCTTGAGGAATAAGTGACACCTTTACAAAGAGAGAGAGTGCTGAGTACAAACCTCTACAAACCTTTCCCTAACCCTCAGGACTCTGGCATTGCTCCCACAGTCACAGCTCGTGCCAAGAATTTTTTTAGCTAGTAGCAGCCCTGGAAAGTACATATGCTGAGTGATTTGCACAACCAGCTCCTAAACTAGTCTGTGCAGCTGTGTGTTTCTTGTTACCTTCAACTTGCTAGGAGAATCACATCAGGTTGGAGAGTGATTCAAGAAGCTTTCAATAACCTAACTTTGAGATTTCCATTCAGTCAATCCAGATGTCAGAAAAATCAAACAATAAAAAAAATAATTTTAAAAAATATATCAATAAAACATGAAAAATGGCCATTAAGGCTTGTTGGAATTGTATATAAAAAAGAATTTTTAAAAATACTTATTTAATATCATATTGATACTGAGATTAAGTCTATTAGGCATTTCTTTCCAACATTCAGCAGACAAGTTTATTAGCCTACATATTAAGGGCCTTTGTGCTTTTTATTCATATTTCACATCTGGAATCAGATTTTGTAGAAGAAAATAAAGAAGGCATGCTGGATTTTATACTTCCACTACTAGATAAAGTCTGTTCGGGGGTTCACAACTGCTTAAACTCTCTCCTCCTTTTTCCTACCTTCCAAAACTGATTTGTTCTTAAGGAGACAGATTCAATCTTCGTCACCTGAACTTCAGCCCTCTGCAGTGAAACTGCTAATGTTATTTAAACAGCTCAGTTGTTTCCTCTGCTTGACTAAACTACTAATAGCTTGTTAAATAACTGAGCTAAAGGCAAAAGGTACATTTCACAGTGAAGCTTTCCTAGAGACTTTCTGAGAGGATATTGACTTTGCTTTAATTGTCCATGACAAGCTAACTTTTAAGTTCCCAGCCCAGAAGTCAACTCTATACAAGGGCACTGTAGGTTTGAACAAGAAGTAGCTTCTTGTGGAAGTGCCAACCTCATTTGCAAAGAAATTGAAAGGACCAAAATACTAAGCCCACCTGGGAAGAATGCGAATCAGTGTTTTGAACCTATGTGTGGAAGAGACTTCTTCAGTAGTGATGAGGGTAGGCAGGGAAGGTGCTGAGGCTTTCTGTTTGTGAGACAATAGCTAGAAAATGGACTTGTAAAAATTGACAATATTAAAAAAGAGAGGTACCCTGAGACCTAAGGCCTGCCCAGATCCTTCTGTAGGGCCTCCCTACCCTTCAGCAGATTGACACTCCTGACCAATTTGGTAGCATCTGCAAATGAGGGCGTACTTGATTCCCTCATTCAGATTATTGATAAAAATATTAAACAGAACTGGCCCAAATACTGAGCCCTGAAGAACCACTTGTGAACAATACCCCCCTTGTGACTGGCTGCCAGTTGGATGTGGCACCATTCACCACCTCTCTCTGGGCCAGGCCATCCAGCCTTATGCTGTCTGGGCCTCATGCCCTGCTTGTCCTGCACCTGCTGCATGATGGTACTCAAAATTTTCTATTCCAGCACTTTTCCTAGAACCAAGGTCAGGCTGACAGACCTGGAGTTCCCCACATTCTCCTTCCAGCCCTACTTGTATATGGGTGTCCTATTTCCAACCTCCAGTCAAGTTGTTCCACACCAGCAAGTTGTGGCTGTTGCTAAATGACATAGAGTGTCTTGCAAGCTCTTCCACCATCTCATTCAATAGCTTTGGGTGGATTCCCTCTGGCTCCACAGACTTGTCTCTGTGTGTGGGGTGTATTAGGGTCACTGATCATTTCCCTCTGGATTATGGGGGGTTTCATTCTGCTTGTCTTCCCTGCATTCCATCTCAAGGTGCTGGGTACCTGGAGAACAAGAAGTCTGATTATTTAAGACTGAAGCAAAGAAGTCATTAAGTACCTTATTTTCCTCATCTTTTGTTACTATATTTTCCCTAATATTATATAAAGAATGAGGATTCTCCCTAGCCCTCTTTTTGTTGTTTATATGTTTATAGAGGTATTTTTTTTATTGTCTTTCAGCAGTAGAGAGAATAATTTCTAGCCAGGCTTTCCTCTAATGATCTCTCTTCAAACCCTCACAATATCAATCACGTCTCCTGAGTGGCCTGCCCCTTCTTTGAAAGGTAATACACTTCCCTTTTTTTCCTGAGTTCAAGCCAAAGACCTCTGCTCAGCCAGGCTGATCTTCTTATCTTCCAGAACATCTTTTGGTAATGGGGATGGCCTGCTCCTGAGCCTTTAGGATTTCCTTGTTGAAGAAAGTCCAGCCTTCCTTCAATTCTTTTCCCTTGAGGACTGTTTCACAAGGTACTTTCTCATGAGTATGCTCTTCTGACTACAGTCCAACTATCAAAGTGGCAGACAGGCAAATAGCTCTTTCCTGCTGTGTGGTAGACTTCTCATACTTGAGCTATCACACATCTGTGGTTGTACACACTATCTTTACAATAGGTACATGTGGGCCAGATGCACGCACTTTCAACAGCATTTGAGAACAGACTTACTCCCCTGCTAGGTAGGTGTAAAATGGTGAGTACAAAGAAGGCTTACAGGTTGGTCTGGACAGAAAGTTGTGAGTTATTTACATTATTAAAACTGTGTATTTGCAAAGAGAATATAAATTGCCCAAAATGCTTAAAACCAAGACTCATTCATTTCATTTAGCTAAGCAGAATGACAATTAGGAAAGGAAAAGAAAAGAAAAATTTTGTCCAACACAGAGAAGATACGAAGAATATTAAAGAAAAAGAAGGGACTCAGTCCTCCTCCAGAGCAGACACTGTGACAAGATTTGCCACAGAAGCATCATCAAGGCAAGATTTTCGTTACGCTGAATGTAAACCAGAGTTACGTTCAGTGTCTACAATGTGATAAAGACAAAATCATTCCTCCCTCGTGCACAAGCCGTGGGACTATCTCTAAGACACTGTGCATCTGCTTTGTCATCTTCACTGTGGAAGGAAGCCCAGTCCTCTGTTGAAATGCACAAACTGAAGAGTTAAAGTACTCAAGATGGTTTGGTTATTAAACACTCACATTCTTTCTCTTTAAATCACCTCCAATAAGAATGTCATCTACTCACCAGAACAGTTGTAACTTTTCAGCTCCATTACACGCTTATTGTTTTGATGTGCCCTCCCATCAATCATGCCTTTGTATGTGACAGCTTTTCAGGACAAGCAGGATTACCTGTTTACACATCATCATCTGGGTGCCCATTATGTGCTCAAATGAGCCTGTTCCCAGGGTTTGACACTGTGTTCCTTTTACTGCCAACACCATTGGCATTACCTCTCTTCTCATTGAATGTGCCTCATCTGCTAACACCTCCCACTTCTACAATAGATATGGGACAAATCTACCACAAATCAGCTAGGGCCAGTTACTCAAAAATTATTACATGTAGTTGCAGGTCCAACACAGCACGCTGGGGGATGTGTTTATATTCTCCACACATTTCCTAACACAGGCTTAGCACAGGGCATCTGCTGCTTGCAGGAACAAAATGTTCATTTATACTAAGTGTAACAGTACACTTAGCTCTGCGGTCTCATTACCACAACTTTATTTTCTGGAAGCTTACTAACCTAATTGTAATTTATAGACCAAATGGTTCAACTTAACACAAATAACATTTCTTTGTTTTTCTATGATAAAATACAAAGTTAATTTAGACTGCTGAGTAATAAGGTATCTCCAATATCAGCATATTTCTAGTTCATTTACTTACACATAGTATGCTTTTTAGACTTAAATTTTCTCCTGCTTGCTTTTTCTACAAGGTAAAAATCTCAGCATGATAACTACATTGTGTTCATGCTGCAACATCAAAACTAAATGCTTTTGGGCTAGACACTCAGAAATGACAAATGTAATTAAAGCTTTCCTTTAAAATACTTCTCAGGCCTTATTGGTAGCAAGAAGTACTTTCCCTGAAGTCTCAGTGTTCTGACAGCTTTGTTTAGTGAAATCAGATTAGTTTCCTCTTACCAAGTGTAAAAATTAAGACTTCCACTACTGTGGGAGTTGTAACAACCTAGTAAATATAATACTGGTCACCAAAGCAAACTATTTTTGGACAAATATACAACTTAGTGTCACAAAAAAGGACATGTGAGTTGCATTTACAAAATTTCACTTTCTGTGGTACATATCAATTCTTACTATAATTTTGAAGCTTTGCATGTTGCAATTTCATATTGTATACCTTTGATAAAGGAACTGATCTGGGGGAAAAAATGTGCAATATGCTGAACATACTTAGGCTTCAGCAAAATCCTTGAAAAGTGCCACATGAAAAGTTCCTAATGAATATGAATGGACAGAATGAAAGAAGACACAAAAATAAATAAAAAAGGTTTTGCAACAACCGTGTTTTAAAGTAGGAGTTACTGAACAAAGAGTACCAGTGCAGAAATGATCTTGCCACTTAATGAGTATTTTTGTTAATGACCTTTGCCACCAAAAGTAAGACTATGCTAATGAATATTGTCACTGAAGAAAATTTGAGAAGCATCCTCAATAGTAAAGATCAAGATAAACACAGAGGAAGCAATGGATGACCTTGAGAACTTGAGACTAAAATTTGAATGACATTCTGCAATAGAAAAAGAAAGAAAAACAAGGTACTCTGCCCAAGGACTCCTGCTATAAAATCAGTTTGAAATACAAAAGAAGGACAAAACACAGAGAATACAGGAAAGAAGGAGAGCGGCTTTGCCACAAATGACTCCACAATAATCAGGCCAACAGATATTCCATTAATTTTGGAGTGAACAGGCTGGCTTAGTGGAGCCATAAATGTTGTCTACAAAATACCAGCCTAACAGAAAAGAAACTCCAGCCTCCAGAAGAGAAGGATGTTTTGCAAAGGACAATTTTGTAATGTCCTATTTGGTTGAATATTTAAAAATTTTAGCTTTAAGAAAATTATGAAACGGCTCTCCTAAGGATTAGGAGAAGGAAAATAAAAATTATCCAAAAGTGCCAGGGTAAATTTACATGTGTGGTCATCTTTTGTATATCCTTGACATGGCAGAAAACTACATCCAGTGACCACAGTCTCTGTGTCAGAGCTGGTGGGATGAGAAGAAAATCTCATCTGCTCTTCCTTTCAACATAGTCTTGCTCAGTCTTCTTCCTAAGAAACCATTAATCACTGAAAAATATCTTCACAAATACTAATTGTGATAACAGTCATAACTAAAAAAAATAAAATTAATAGACATATTTTTATACTTGTGATTTTTAGTTTTAGGTCTCCAGAGCAAGGACATGTTCTAAGTGTGGTAAGGGCAAACATTTGGGTTATTGAAGCACCACACTATTCCATTTTATTTTGACAAATAATTTAAATCTTCAACCCAGAGAAACTCCTACATATAAGCGTTCACAAAAATGAGATTTTTTCCATCATATAAAGGGGACTTTGAATGGCTCTGCAAGCCATTTAAAGCCTTCATCCCGTGAACTAGAAGGCACTTATGACTTTGTGATATAATGTCCTCAGGAGTTTGTTGACATTTACAAGATGTGATTTTCTGTGAGGCAAACATAAGTTGCTTCATAAAGGATAGTCCAACTTATTGTTATTAGTTTATTCTCAATGGATATGTAAGAATTCCTTTAAATAATAGTCACTGTAGTTTGAAATCTCAGTATAAACTTACTAAAAAAAAATTAGAAAAAACTATTCAGAGAATAGCTCAAAAGTGTGATCTTAAAGGACTTCTCAAAACGAAACAATTCTGTGATTCAAAAATTCTAAGATAATAATTGCAGCTGTCAGTCACAGATCTTGATAAAGCAGAAAGAACAGATGGAATTGTTGAACCATGTTCATTAATGAATAAGGAAGACTCATGCAGCTACAGGCTAGTCAGTCCTACTTCTGTACACACTAAGATCATGGAGTAGATCCTCCTGAAAACTAAGCTAAGGTACAGTGAAAATAAAGAAGTGGCTGGTGACAGCCAACAAGGCTTCGCTAAGAGCAAATCATGCCTAACAAATTTGGTGGCCTTCTTGTGGGGTTACAGCACTGATGGGTAAAGGAAGAGAAACTGACATAGTTACTCAAGCAACAGTTCAATACCGTGGTCAACCCTCAATATAATGAAAATTACTCCTTTCTCTGCAACAAGGAATGGGTAGTTGCTAAGAGGCTACAAGTGTGGCTGGCAGCTGCCATGGTGGTGTTTGGGAGACACAGAATGCCCATAGGAAGTAATCTTAGTAATCCTGCACTGACAATGAAAACTGAAAGGTCTCTGAGGCAGAGTTTACTGACAACACAATCTTGCAGTCTGTGGGAGAAAAAAGTGCTTATTGAACAGTCAGTTTAAAAATCTCAACCTTATTCTCCACTCCCTCCTTGCTCCACAGTAGGAGTCAGGAAAAAAAAAAGGATTTTGTATGCAAATAAACAGGATGACATTTTTAAAATACTTGACTAATAGCAATACATTTTCCTCTTTCTAAAAGGCCCAGAAAAGGCCCAGGTTTCTTGAGTCAGTGGATAGTGGTTTGTGGTTGTGCTTTTCCCCCACCAGAATTACTTTTCACTGAGGTGGTGATGATTTCAGCAGATTTGCTGGGTTGGTTTTTCTTGTGGCGCATAAATTCTCCATTCTTTGTGTCCATTAGCAGTAATACATCCTTCTCCCCCAGGTTTCTAAGTGCTTGGACAATAGTGCCACCTTTATCTTGTCTAAAGTTCCCATCAGAGTGGCTTAGAACAGTTGGAGTTCCAGGCATCCACAGAGGTATATTGAGTGGGGAGAGGCGGTGGCATCAGTGGTCACAGATGCCCTCTGTCCCATAACTTGGGGTGGTCTTTCTTTGACTGTGATATGTGTATGAGCAGTAGCTTCCCTGCACAGTTTTCCAGTGGGAATTTTTGTCTGGATGATTATCAGGATGCGCCAGCCAGACCTCACCTCTACCACGCCTGGAGTTACCACCATCCTGTCCCCTCATTGTGTACTTTTCTCATGGTCCTTCTGTGGCCCTAACAGTGTTTGAGACAGGCTGCTGTGCTCTCTAAGTCCTTACAACAGGCCAAAGGGTAATTATTGTCCCAGACACTGTCCTGGATGCTGAAATTTTCCATGAGTAAGGGTTGGCTCAAGTTCAGTGTTTCTGCATAAGGTTCCTGCTAGAAAAAAAATCGATTTTTTCCAAGGGAAAAGATATTGCCTCTGACCAAGTTAAAAAACCAAAACCAGATTTTTCTCTGAGCAGCCTAGAAACTCTGTTTTGGTATAGGGTCTGTTGTAAATTTTGGTCAAAGCTGTGCTTGTTTTAAATCAGAATAGTAGTCTTTGACCTGAAAAAATAGACATGTGAAAAAGGAAGGGAAAGAAAGGTATTCCATGTAAAAGGAAACTGAGAGCCTCTGAGAAGGTTCCAGGAAACCCTGCATTTTCTGGGTTTCAAAATTGGTGATCAAGGATCTGATTTGCAGAGATACTATTCCTTCACAGCTGGATTGAAAGATGTTGGGAGCTGGTTTTAACCATAGTGGATATTGTGTAGAGGTAAGTAGCCTATTGTGGAGAAAAAAAATTAGGAAAATAGAGCCTCTAATCATTCAACATAAGTTAGTGAAAACTTGGTGCTTGCTTATTTTATGCAGCAGATAACAGTCAACTGTTCAACTGTGACACTGGGAAATAATATACCTCCATGAAGGTACTATGGAAAAAACTAATTCATATTTTGAAGTTCATGGATACCACTGTAATGAGTGCAGTAGCCAAGACAATGAAACTATTAATATTATTGTATTCACAGATGGTTTTGGCTGAAGCAGGGGTCCTGTGGGTGAGGGGGACTGCTCATGAAAACCCATGTACAATCTTAGTTCTATCATTTTCTAGTTTCCATACTCTAGGCTTCATAGTCTTGAAAAAATTCTGTTCTTGGATTTTTTTCTGCAATAGAGAAAGAGGCAGAAGTTAAAATGTACATTGTTTAACTAAAAGCAGTCTCTGTATCCCTTCCCCTTTGTCTCTGGAGGGATGTCCCTAATGCTTATGTAAAGCTAATAAAAGGAGAGAATCCTTGGATCCTTTATTATTCACTGCAGAAAACACAATTACATATTTTTACAGCACAAAATATAAATTATTTACCTGATGGACCACAGAGGCTTCTGAAGAAAAATGCTATCTGTCTAACTAATACACATTGAACATATACATGGGAAAAAAACAATAAAAAAATCATACAGAATCTTTATCCAATGCTTGCAAATTAATTGACTAACACTTTAGAATAAACATATAGAAACTTTCGATTTTTCTTAAATAAAGCCAAACTAATTAGGTTTTCTTAGATATAGGGCAACATTCAAAATACTCATGGACAATGAGGCTTCAAATTTGCTTGAAATTTTTCCAAGTTATTTTTTCTCCACTAATAACTTCAGCACAAATATTTCTATTCTTAAAAGGCGTTTTTTAACTTCCCTGATGCACAGTAAATGCACTGTACTAACAACTTCAACCAGTTCCAATACTGTCTTAGTAAGAAAAAACGTGATTAAATCTAACAAAGTTTTAAAACTAATTCAGGTGTGAACCTGAATCCAGGTTTTATGATATGAAGAAAATTCTTCTCCAAAAGGATTGCCAAACATTGGAATAGATTGCTCAGGGAAGTTGTTGAGTCAACATACCTGGAGGTATATTTAAGACATGTAGATGTTGCACTTTGGAAAATTGTTTAACGGTGGACTTGGCAATGCTGGGTTAATGGTTGGACTTGAAGATCTTCTCTAACCTTAATGATTCTATGTTTTAAGACATTAAACAGACCTTGGATTCAGTCTATAGCATTTATGTAGCTGGATAACAGTGAAAAGTTCAGTTTATTACATAATTAAGGTTTATTGTTAGTACATAATAGTCTTTGAAAATTTAGACTATTAAAACACTACTTGTTAATTCAATAATCATGTAATATTTTTAAAAAGCTTCCCAAATCTCAAGAGAAACTTCATTTTTTTGTAAGCATTTTTAATGGTGCAAATAAGAAAGCAACAAAAGGAGAAGGTTTCGTAGATTAGAGACTGCCAGGAAAAGTTCTAGAGTCTGGTTTTCTTTTATGCATAGTGTTTCTACAATGTTACTCCTTAAAACTTATGTCTGAGCTTATTTTTTCAAATAAATAAAATTCATTACCAAGGAAGTAAAGAAGTAAATAAAGGTAACAGGGGCAATTGTAACTTAGGAAAAACAAAAGAAAACATTACATGAAGGAAGTAATATAATTCCAGGGCTCAGTTGCTGAAATATTTTATTTCTTTCAATAAGTCTCATATTTGTAATATATCCCATAAAATGCCATTGTGGACACAAAGAATAGAGCTGCAAAACTTCAAGGAAATTATCATCAGAATGGCTAAATTGGAGAAGATAGGAAAGTTACAACAGAAAATACAATCTATATATTAGAAAAATTAGTTCGCATCATAAAATGAAGCCAGGATCAACCTTTTGGTAAAATTTTCTTGAATTACAGCAGAAAAAAGTGGCCAGTTTCAGAGGGAATGTTCAGTAAGATTTGAAAATTCAAGTATGCCCCCGATAGTCTCTCTAATATTTTTTGTGATACACAGTCTTCATCCGCTTCTGGAAAATCTTGTTTTAATCACATTAGATATATATTTTAAAAAGAAAGCAAAGCAAAACAAGCCAACAAAAAGCCCTCAAAACAAGCAAACAAACAAAAAAACCCCACCAAAACCAAACAATAACAACAAAAAAACCTCGAGTGACCAAAAAAACCCACTCAGTCTGCAAAGGGAGAAAATCCTAAAAATGGCACCTCCACTAAAATGAAATAACATCAGAATAAAAGATAAAGAATGCATGACCACAGAAACACCTTGATGTTGTTACCTGTTGAGAAATGCTCCCTGCTGGCACTGCTTCATTACCTCAACTGCTACTTCTCTCTTGACTTACAGGCAAGTCACTTCCATCCTTGCCACTTCAGCTTCCCCATCAGTAAATCAGGACTGGCACTTCATCTATTTTGTAAAGTGCTCCACCTTCTAATGGCAGAATTCTCAGCTGGTAGCTCAGCGTTATGATAAATATGAGATTTTTGGCATGCAAAAATGATTATGCTTTTAATGGAATTACAAAATATAATTAACCCTCAAGCTTGGTAATATGTGATAAAAGTAATCAAAATGTGTGACAAATTATCTGTTTTACTGTGTCTTCTATCATAATTATGTATTCCTAAATTATACTACAAAGCTCAAGAAGGGTTTTCTTACCATTGAAAAGATAAACCTCTAGTGATGATTTTGTTTTGTTTTGATCCAAGCCAAGAAAATGTATTTTACTGGGAAAGTCAATGAGTATCAGGACAGATTATGTAGCACTGTGGAACACTTTGAACTGTGAGCAAGGATACACAATAAATTGCTAAATTCTGTTTTAGAGTACAACAAAAGTAACAATCAGCAATGCTTTGGTGGCAGCTAAGTTTAATGGGCAAATATTAATAATTAATTGTATTGCTTTGGTGATAATTTGGTTATGCAATCTCATGGTTTGAGTCATGTAATTTCTTTAAAAAACCTTTGTTTTGAAAAGTTTAAGAAAAATAATCACAGGATAGTCACTACTTTATGACTGCTCTACTGAAGAGTGTTTATCCTCAATGAAAGATGGAAAGCAAGGCATGCATGACAAATACTGGTTATCCCACTTACAGTGTCCTATCCATTTTCTTCTAGACACAGTGCCTTAAAATTGAACAGATTTTAACCTCTCGACAAAGTGGCAAATTAAGTACACAATCTATATCACTTACACATGAGACTCATGCCCACTCTATCAGGAGGTGATTAAATCTAAGGGAGAAAAGAATCCATTGACTGACACTGCATACCAGGACTCACCCTCACTCAGGAAGTCCCTAACTGTGAGTCTCTGAAGACAAGAAGATTCTTCTTGTGAAATCTCATTATGTTGTTTATAAACTCTTCTTTACATATCAGTTTTTGATATCTACATATAGTTTTGACCACACCCATGCCATCAAGATAAATTGTTCTCATATCTAAGCAGTAGATGGTTAGACAGCTGCCTGCTTGCTTCAGAGGATGAACACAAGTAGCCACACAGAGTACACTCAGAATAGTGAAATGAAGAACTTCTGTTAGACAGCACATCAGAGAACAATAGATTTGTTGAGGCTCATGGAGATTATGTAGATGTTAAAGTCAAGCCAACTGACTGCAGTTTACCCACCAGTCCTCTCCAAATGTAGAAGGTAATACATTTGTTCAGGCAGAGTTTACCCATCAGAAATCCATACTAATTCCTTCTGGTCATCCTCTACGCCTTCATATGAGGATTGTCACCATAAAGTTCCAAGTACCTGAGATAAGACTGACCAGCCTGCAGTTCCCCACGTCTTCTATGCTGGCCATCCTCAAGGTAAGCATGTTGTTTGCTTTTTCTTGTCATCAGGAATCTATCTCAACCATCACAATATCTGAAAGATTTAAAAATAGCAGTCATGAAATGAGGGTGATAAAAACTGTAACAGGCTGCCCAGAGATCAATATTTTATTGGTGGATTCTGCCCCTCTCCAGAAACCCTTATGACTTTTGAGACAATTCCAGTCAAGATGCCAAATAGACCCTCTTGACAACATCAGTCATGAAGGGTGGTGTCACCAGCCTATTCCTGAGCTTCTATGCCTACACACCAAAATCCTCTAGTCACTCTTGAACTTGCCAAGGTCTCCATGGAAAATCAGGGAAAAGCAGAAGTCTGGGTGTTAGACTTGATTCTGTGTCAAGTGTACTTTTCATCCAATCGAGCAAAATCAGTGTTTTGTTCTTGTGATACATTACTGAAGAGATGTTTGTATGAATTTCCACAAGCAGATGTTGCAATGTCAGCTCCAGCCAGCAGTTGTGGAGCCACACTGACAGGTGTTGGGAACAAGATACCAGTCTTCATGCAGAGAAAGGTGATGTGTGAGCTTTAAGAAAAGGCAAGGGGGCTTCATAACTTCATTGGATAGAGCACATGGCTCTAGTCTGGGCCCATGGTGGAAAAATAATGACTGATCGTACCCCCTGACAAGGGCATCCTTCACTTTATATCAATGTTCCATCAACACTTTCAAATGCATTATATTTTTCATCATTCAGACAAGTATGTACTATAAGACAGCAGACTACCTTCTGTCTGTCTTTACAGAAAGATTAATATGTTTCCATACTCCTACTGTCCCAAAAACTATGTTTAATCGGTTGATCTGTGCCCTCACTAATTCCATAGGTAATTTAATATGACGTTCATTGGTGAATACTTTTCTTTAATGTAAAAGGGATTGCATTCATTTTGCACTGATTGAATCAAATAAACAATTTTCCAGGAATTAAATATACTTTATAAAAACAACTGTCACCCATCTGCCTTGATGTAGTATTAAAGGATAATCCTTTAATTTGGGTCCAATCTAATAGCCACTTTCATCATTCAACTAAATTTAAATTCGCATTCCTGTTTTTTCTGAATTTTCTCTTAAGAATATCCTTTATCTTCAGTAAACAGGGAATAGAATCATAGCTAACCTTTGCTTGCAGCACGGTAACTTTGTTTATTTCTTTTTATCTGAATTACAGTAATGCTCAGCAATAGCTAAGCAAATCTTGATTTCTCAGTTAAAGTGTTTTACTTTTAAATGGGAATTATTAATCATTTAGCGTTCAATCCCACAAGGCTGAGGATGAACATCTGCTGATAACCATCGCTGAGCTACTCAGCTGCTGATGATTGTGTTGCTATCACACTCAGAGCCTGAAAAACTGCAGCAGATTATTTAGATCCTAAACTCTTATGGATTATATCTGCTTTCTCCCGTGCCACATCTATTACAGCAGAGAGCTGACTGCTAGCATTTAACAAATGCTGAGAAATTAACCACTGCAGGGTTTTGCAGCAAGTGGCTATGAGGAATGCTGGTCCATAAAGATCTTCCCCATCCAGTCACAGGAGAATAACTGGTGATACCTGGCCCCTGGGAAGTGTGCACTGCAAAGTGTCCTTTCAGGTACCCCCAGTAACTCCCTCATAAACCATTTAGATGTTTTTTTCCTTCTCACAAAATTACTATTAGCTCCCAACACTTGCTGTCAAAGGAAAAAGAACAAAAAATAGACAAGCAGACCCCAAACCCAGCAACCAAACTATACTCTGCTTCCCCCCATGGGCAATTTTAACCTTTTCAGGCACTGTAAAGTAATATCAAAATTGTATAAAGTTCCTTTCCCTCCTTCCCGTGCCCTGTTGGCATCTTGCTTCGCCTCAAGCCCAAATCTCACTGCTCATTTCATCCATGACACATCTGCCTGGAAACCTGGGTTGTGGGATTTGGCCTGCCTGTACAAATGCAACAGCACAAGCTGGGAGCTCCCAAGATTATGCTCAGCAGCTTATAACCCCACTGTCCTGATCCCAAAGGTTATCTTGAGGGAAGCAGCTCTGTGCCAATATGGCCATGAAGCAATGGCAGATTGAGACTGCTTGTTCCCATCTGTGCACATATGTCCTGAGAGAGCCCCTGCCTGCGTCAGCCTCTCCTCTGGGAAAAACAGTAACAAGGCTATGCAAGACCCCAGATTCTTATTCATGGAAAGGCTTGTGACAGTGAAAGCTGTATCAATTCATGTTCTTAATGAAACAAAGGTAATTTGGTATTTCCCATAAAAAGGAAAAAAGTACTTACAAGAAGCTGATTAATCACTCAGAAGCCTGTACTCTTAAAAACTTAATTTTGTATTTATTTATGTGCTTAAAGTGTAACATTTTTAACAGAAGTGCACATCTTCAAGGGCAATTCTTTCTGGAAAAAACAAACCAAAAAATCAGGAAAAAAGCGTCCTCCCAAAATTTACTTTTTTCCATTTTGGGAGTGTTTTCTGGGTCTTAGCTCAGAATATCAGCTGGATGGACCATTTCCTGGAAAAATAGTTATGTTTGATCAAAAGGTAATTTTCTGATGAAAAAAAAAATCTGTTGGAAATCCTGGAGCAATTGTACTGAAATCCTTAAAATGGCTGCCCTCTTCATCAGCTGCATTCACCAGACCATGCTGGACACACTGGGTTTGATCTCTGTTACTGTAAATTTATTCAGTTCTACTGGCCTCTGATGTTTTCTGGTGGTTTCTATACAGCCTGCTTCTGAGTTCACATACTGAATTTCATCCTGTGATTAACAGAGTTCTACTACCACAGGGAATAACATTCATCCTTAATGTTTACTATAGGCAATGAAAAGAAAAACACATTTCCATTAGACAATTTTGGCTGGGCTTAATCACCCTGTAAAAGAGCTAGTACCCTCCTTTGAACGTAGGTGGGAAGATAGGGTGAGCCTGCTTGGACAGGTGACAATCTGAAGCTGCTTACAGTGCTTTTTATATGTGAGGCAGAAATATTTCCATGCCAGCCTCTGGAGACCTTTGTTTTTCCAGCCTTTGCAGCGTTAAGTATGACAGTGACAAGAAAGAAGATGAAGAAAAATTATGAGGCTGAGTAATCCTTTCTGAGGACAGAGCTATCTCTTATGAACAGGTGCAGTTTTAACAAGAGGATGGGGAATAGAGCTCTATTAGGCACAGTTAGTGTGGCATTTGTGCTGCAAGTCATTATGTTACAAAGCCATGGCTGTGCGAGTCCTGTTTCATCCACGGTGTGGATTTCACTGCATTTGACTTTTCTTATTAGGCAAATTTCACAGTTTTAAAATTTATTTAGTAATAGTCCAAAGTATGAGATAGGTACGTGAGTATACAAATGGAAAGATAAAGCATCTTCCCCACAGAGGTTTTTGGGCTTGTTCTCAACATACAGAGTTCAATTCATCCTGGAACTAAAGTCTATTTCAAAGCACCCCGTCAATTTAAATCCCTTAGGTGTGGAATTAATAAGGATTAGATAAATTTAATAAACTACATAATCTTCAGAAAGTGATAACATTGTTTAGCTTTCTATTGCTTTATAGTAATAATCTCTTTAAGCATACTAATAGAAAATGCCAAAGTTTCTATTACCACATATCTCAGTCTGAAGATGTTACAAAGGCAGCCAGTCTCCTGAAAAGGATGTCAGAGAAAGGACTTTGTAACTAGACCAGTGGATTATGATTCACTGTAAGCTAAATCTACCATTTATATACCAAAGTTTTTTAAACAATGTTTTAATTTTCACAGATTTGCACTAACTTTCTGTAGGAGGAGAAAGGGAAAGATTCACTCACAGAATATCCAAAGACAACAACATAGAAACCTCAAGGATTAAGAGCCTTAAAAGATTTCAAAAGATATCATGTCTTTATTGGTTTTCATTTCATCCCTGGAGTAGAATTTGACAGCTTTCCCAAATAGTAAAGTCCTAAATTGATTTGCTTTGATCAACATAACTAAAAAACTTAACATGTTCATTAAGAACACAACTAAAGATCTCATGGAAAGAAAGTTTCAAGAATTGTAATAGAAAGCTAATTCTGTTGAAGTCTGAAGAAAACTTGCTACTGATAGTTAAATATATGTGGATTTGTTTGTTTATCTTTCCACGAGCACTGCTTAATTAACCAAGATAAACAAAAACACCTATGTGTGCATAAACTTTTACTCAATTGTTTTTAATACATTGAACATTCACCAAAAATATTTTTCTGGTCATGAACTTTCATATTTTGTTCTATTTCATCACTACCTCAAATCTCCCATCAAGCGGTTAATTAATGTGAAAAAGAGAGATGATAATTAGGATGATCATCCAGAGGTCAAGCAACTCAGTGAGATATATTAAAGGCTAAGAGCAGAGTTCTAATCAAAGGAGTGTAATTTCAAATCAAACATTTGGAAGATAATTTTCTTGACATGAATTTGCAAACATTTAGGTAAGGATGTGAATAAACTTTACATATGCAAATAACCTTGTTGAGGGCAATAAAACTTCTTGGAGGTGAGAAGATACAGTCATAAGTGTAAGGAGGGTGCAGGGATTGAGCAAGCAGAGATTTAAAGCACGAGGGAGTTCCCAAAGATCTGCCAAAGTCATTGGAGAGCAGAGAAACAGAGGTAAATATATGAGTCTAAAGAGGTTCTGGGTGCACACTTGTGTGTAATCCTGTAGTGCCTGCTATTAAGAAGCTGTCTCTAGAAGTTTTCTTCTTATTTTTCTATTTACATGTTAAGCAAAACCATTTTCAGGGTTATCCTTTGCTTCCTCCTCTTCCACATGCAATCTACACATTTTGAAATAAAAGCAAACGTTTTCTGCTGTTGCTTTAAGGACCATCAGTGGAAGCCAAAGCAGATGTTCAAATACCAAAGGTACTTTGAGGGCAGGGGCACACACACATCAGTTTGCTGCTTTTTCTCCCAATGCTTCTTGAACCAAACTAGTGTAACTGTGTGACCAACAGGGATTCTGCAATCAGGTGAAAGTTCCTTTGCTCTCACAGGTAAAAGCTATTGCTCTTCCTTTCTAAACTGCTCTACCACTGTACTGCCACCAGGAAGAGAAACCTTCTTTAGGTAACAAGGTGAAGAAAAGTGTTAAAGAAAAAAGAAGATTCCATATCATACTTGCTTCTTTATGGACTGTGACACTTATTAATATGTGTTTGACTTCAAAAAATATGCAGAATTCTCTGTTTTTCTTTTTTTATTCACTGCAGCTCATATTATTCACACAGCTCATATTCATGTTTTCTTTCCTGATTCGCACATCTATGGTTGAAAGCACCACCTTCTGGCCAGCGCACACTGAATTTGGGCAGCAAGCAGATGAAGTTTTTATAGCTATCAAATTAAAATCTTCATGCAATTTGACCTAATGTATACTACAGAAAATTACACATTCCTGTCAATGCATTCTCAGTGCACACATATCTATATCACACTCATTATATAGAAATTAGCATGAGAGAGTCTAAAAAGAGAGATTGGTCTGCAAAGATGAAGACTTATTTTTTCCTTATGTCATTATATGAGTAAAATTTATTATTTAAAGACATCAAAAATCCAGAGTTAATATTCTCAGTGAAATACCTTAAAAAATATTAATCTTTCCACTTTACTTCCAGATATTGGGCAAAAAATGATCCTTCCCACAACAAAGGAATGTGTTTTCTTATCTTTATGTAGGTATAATTGAAACTATTAAGATTATTTTCATGTCTAGAGCATACATATGTGAGTGGAGTTTGTGACAGATGTTACATTTGCAGTGGCTGCTTTTACAGTAGCTGTATATCCTGCTGCATTTCCTATAACTTTCTTAGAATCTGAAAAAAAGAGATGAACAATTTAAGGCCTGTCACAGTACTATAAAAGACAAAATAAGGAGTTATTTAGCAGAAACACATGGTGGAGATTAAGGAAATCATTCTACACTGCTTTGTGACTCATTCAGCTTCTTTCAATTGTTCTCCCTTTGCAGTGTTTTTTGGTTTTGATCTCTCTTTGGACCCAATCAAACCCTCTCACTTAGATTTCCACTATAAGAAGATGGATCCTACCTCTTCATTCATTTCCTAGGGAAAAACAACGCAAAGCAAACAATTTTTATCTTAGATTTAACAAATTTGCCTTTTCAATTTCTTGTTTATGGAGGTACTAGGAACATACTTTTAAAATTTGTTAGCAAAAGAAAGCTGAATATCTATTCATTCAAAGCACACTATCATTATTTATCTGATTTGTCTCACAAAAGTTGGTGATATGTACCCCGACATCCTATTTTTCCAAGATGTTTTGTAAACATAAAGAATTGTATTCCTGACTCAAGAAGTGTGAACACTACAGCTTATATGTCCTCGTATGTCAGACACTTGGATCAATACTCTGTGCACTGGAGTCCACAGAAAAAACTCTCAGTGCCTTTAATTGGGTCAGACTTCTATCTGCATGTTTCAAAATGCAGAAGCTGACATTGCATGCAGAATTAAAACGGAAACTGGATTTTTTTGTTTTGTGCCTTTTGTGAGCTGTAAGCATTTGGGGAGTTCTGTGCAGCATTTCCCACTTTATGTTTCATCTTGCTCGTTTTCTAAAGGCAAGCATAGAAAAATAAAAATCAAACCAGCAACAGGAGAGCATTAACAAGGAAATAAACAGGAGGTACATCCTGAGCAATAATTCTTTGTAACCACCTCTGTTAAATCAAGCCAGGCGTTTCAGGGAGTTGTATAGTTATACCTCCTTGCCACTGAGCACCTTGAGGCTTGTTAATATTTTTTGTTTGCAGCCCTACTACCCATTTTATGTCCACCTAGTGATATTTAAAGTAACATCACATTATTTTCACAACAGACAGAGACCAACAAATGATAATTACATATTATCTGACAGACCTAAGGGGCAATCCAGGTAAGTATCTTAAATATTGGAGGGTGAAGGCCATTCTGCTTAATTAAAGAGGCCCAAAAGAGGGTTGGTACAGTGAGGCAGACCTGAATCAGGTTGAATTGGAATGAACTAGACGTGCTTCATGCTCTCCATTGGACGTATCTCATTTGTCTCAAGTGAGGAAGGTGAGAGGTCCAGGCTGATGGTACAAGCTCTGAGTGGCCCAGGTACAGCTTATCACAACATCTGGATCACAATCCCAGACCTATTTCCATTCAAGGATATAGCTCAGACACATATTTCCTTCAAATTCACTCCTCCAAGCTCAACAATGTACTGTCAAGTATATACACTGGATGGCACATAATTTCTTCCACTTTCCCCACAATTTAATATCCCCTTTGCTTTCTGAAGTATTGCAGGTCTCTTTATAATGGTAAAGTTCAAGTATTGAAAATGCTAAACGAGCAGTTTAGTCACTGATCTCTATCCCAGTGATTTCTTATGGGCAATGCAAACCACCTATCTCCCAGAAACACCAAGCTTTCCCATAAAAGGGAAAAATACTATAGAAGTGGAGCCTTGAGTATCATTGTGCAATGTCTTCCCTGAAGTGGTGATTAATTCACAATAATTTACCTTGAGTTGTTTGAGTAGATCTTGCAGAGTGATATGATAAAAGCTTGATTTTATGTTGTTTGTTGGCTGGCTTTGTTTCACTTGGTGCCTGGTTTTAGTTTATGTTATATTTTTTTGTCCTTTTTTTCCTAGGACAAAGATATATGCATCTGAGGATGAGATGTTAGACTACAGGCTTTATCCCTCCAGAAATTAATGAAAGATACATTCCTGGCACAACATCACCAAATTCTGTTTCTGTTTCTACCTGTTCCTGTTCCTTTACTGGCGCCAGAAAAACTCACTTTCATTTCCTCCAGTGAAACAATTTGTATAAGTCAAATGATTTGTAATTTTCACAAGAGGAATTTATAAAACCCAGCACAGCTCAGTTTTTGCAGCAGCTGCCTCCTCCTTAGTTATTTATATGGCAGTACAGTACAGCAAAGCAGGAATAGGAAAGCTGTGCTGACAGAAAATGAAGATAGCATAAACAATACAGATTACAGCAGTAAAAGCAAAGCTGGATATAAACCACTACAAGTGGAATCAAGAAGGGAGAAAACTGTATGAAATATCAGATTGTTGAGAGCAAGTTAAGCAGCACAGTTGGAGCTGGGAAGTGAAGTACTAACATGATCTAGAGTCTGTTGCCTTCTGCTTTCTATTGCCTCCCTTTAATGTTTAGGTTATGTTTTCTCTGGGATCAGAAAAGCATTTAGTTACTCATTTAAGCTGTGTTTAACTCACCAAGGCCCTGACTTTGTAAGAGTATTCTAAGTACTGCAGCAACAAAATAAGCTACTAACTAAAAAAAAAAAAAAAAAAAAACCAAACCAAAAAAACCCCCAACCAAATAAACAAACAAACAAAAAACCTGTAAACATAATTTCCCACACATGTTCACTGTTCTTCCCCAGAGAATGAGAGATCATGACATTCAATATTTTTAGTGACACGCATTGCTGGAAAGCCCTTATTACATAGTAGGAAACACCAAAGGAAAAGCAGAATTTTTTTTCTTTTTTTTTGCTTTTTTAAAGAGTATACTCAAGTCTTATTTGTTTAAAACTAAATACATTACAGCCATTTAAGGTATGAGATATGCTACTTCTATAGGTAATATATAGATTTTCCCAAAAACTGATATTTTGGTTGTCCTGTAATGCGCTTGAGTAACCTCATCAGCAGATATACTGAGAAACTGCCCAGTGGGAAAGGAAAATCCTTTCTGTACAACCCATGTACCACTTTAGAACTGCTACAATTGGAGACCCAGCTCCTTGGTGAAACTCTCGAGCAAGGAGCATGTGGAAACATCCCTGCAACAGCAAACAGAGATGGACATTCAATTGCTCCATGTTTTCAATGATGTCTTTATTGCCCAGAAGATGCTCTTACAAACTGAGGTGCCTTTTAAGAGAGGTCACCTTGAAAAACTCTGTAAATTAATACTTGAAAGAATCCAAGGCAATTTTTACCTTGCTAGGGAAATGATTTTCAGATAGACACTAAAAGCAAAGTCAGACCACAGATGTTTATCCATCACATCCTCAACTCTAGACAGTTTAAATAAGCATCTTGGTGCTTGCTCACTCTGACAGTTCTTCATGTGTTAAAGGTCAGTATACAAAGAGAGGTGCCCAGCACCTTTTGCAGTTGCCAATTTTTAGTCAAAGTAACAAGGACAAAAATGCTTGGAGCTCAATGTTTTTTGTCATTTTTGATGATACCTAACTGAAATAAATTCTTGTTTTATTCCTTCTTCTTTTTACCTGACACCAATTGATACCAACCCTTTCACATCAGTGGAGCTATTTACAGAATTCCTATTTAAAGAAATATCAGAGGATGAGATCCTAATGTTTTTGATCATAGCCAGTAGGCTTAATTAACTGGTCATGCTCTCCAGATTACTTTGCATTAATAAGGACAATGGATTCTGCTTGCTTTTTTGAGCAAACACACTTTAGCCAAAGAAAAAGAGAAGATGTCAGAATCCCAGCTATTATAAACACCAGTCTTTTGGAAAAAAACACACCAGTATCAGGGACTGCTGTTTTACAGCTCAAAAACTATTATATAGACAATTATTTAGCACAACTATCCTGGCAAAGAAAGCCACTGCATAGAATAATATGGCAAATAATATGGCAAGTAAAGCCTCTGAATAAAATGATATTGTTTATCATCAACATGCTTATTGTTGATATGTTAAATAATCAGAACAATTATTGAGATGTCTTCTCTCTCTGGTATGGGACCGAATCTCTTTCAGAAGGGGAAACACAATTGTTTTTTTTTCTGCTTTAACTCTCCAGACAGGAGTTTTTCAAGCATTAGAAATGCCTTTGTCAGGGGACTAGTAATGTCAGTTCATATTTGTGTCACAAAACTTTACGGAAATGGCTGCTTAACCAAACAGGTGTTGAGGGAGAACAGAGAGGGAGAGTTCAGAGAAGAAAAGGAAAAAAAAGATAAAGAGAAAAACAGATGGTGATCAAGAGAAATGGGGAAAGTTTTGTGTATATACAAGTCATGAATTAAAATGAAACAAATCGAAGTTCAAAGAAACAAACAAGCAAGGAAAGCCCCTCACAAAAAACACTCTTTTTACTTAGGACCACAAACCATAAAGCTGTAGCATCCAGCACTGTAGAAATCATCCTTCCTCACCAGTTATTTTCTCCCATTTTGAGCTAATCAGATATTGGGCAACCAGAGCTCTGTTATGTAAAAGTCAAGAGATATAAAACAAGAGCAGGTTATATGTTGACCGTCCCTCAGCAAAAATGACAAGGAAATGAAGGAAACAATAGCTTGTACCTCCTTTTCCATTTATTTTGCTTATCCTGGCTTTGGCTTTTTAATACTGGTAATTAAATTTGGCTCTGCTGAGCATATTGCAAGACAGAGGAGAGGCTGTGCCTGCAGCTCTCAAGCAATAGCTTCTTGCACTGCAGGAACAGAGGAGCCTACACCTACTCACCACTCCTTCATATAATCACAGATGGTTGGGATTGGAGGGATCTTCCAACAGCACCTAGTTACAACACCCCTGCTATGGCCAAAGACACCTACACTAGACTTGGCTGCTCAAAGCCACACTCAACCTGGCCTTCTCATCCACAACTTCCCTAGAAAATCTGTTCCTCAGATTTTTGTGTCTCACTGCCCTCATCACCAGTCCTAATGATAAATCCCTATCTGTCTAAAAGTATCTGTCAAACCAACCTACATCACTTCAGTTTAGTGGCAAGGATGGTCTGGGGGACCACATCAAGTGCCATAGAGAAGTCTATCTAGATGAGATCCATAGGTGTCTACTCACTGGTGTAATTGTTCTGTCATAGCTCACTGGTCAGGCAGGACTTGGTGAAGCCACAATAAATGTACCTACCTCCCTGTCTCACATACACTCCAACAAATCTTTCAAACAGACCATGGAGGAGCTGTTCCATGATCTTGCTGGGAACAGCAGTGAGACTGACTGTTACTTTCCAGGGTGCCCCTGGGACACTTTTTACTGAAGAGAAAGTGCTGAAAGGTCTGTTGCAGAGTACACAAGCCCTACACAAAGGTGTCTCCACACAGCAAGGCAAGTGTAGGAAGGGCTCCTTCTGTTTCTAACAGCAGCAAGCTTTGCATTACCTCAACAAAAAAGACTTCATGATTTGTCAGACCTTGTCTTGGTCCTCCTCAAGTTTTTTATAAGCTTTTTTAAACAGTAATAGCCATTTTCAAATGTTCAGGCGATGACTACCTTTGCTTTTTTATGTTCAAGATTGTGCATTGCAATAGTTCTATGCATTTTAAACTAGCAGATAACAGTAGCAAGCAATGACTGTGCAAAAAGGCTTACCCATGGCTCTAGGACAAAACACAGCCCATAAGGAGGAAAAGAATGAGATGGACTTGAAAGTACAGACATGGGATGACACCAAGGATATGAGTAGCACACCTTTGAATGGGCAGAAACAAGGGCAGCAAAGAGAACAAAGAAAAACAGGCACATGATATACAGCAAATACAGATGCAATGTGGACTTGCAGACAACTGAAGAAAGAGCAAGGTATATTACATTACTAAACACACAAATGAACTCAAGAAGATCTTAAAGAGAGGGGGAATAAACAGTCAACAGTTTTGAGCTCTTCTCCGTGAAAGATTCACGATGATGATGACTGCCTACACCGTTCACCTCTGACTGAAGCTCCCAGAGATGCAGTGGAGGAGGTGGGGACAACTTCATACAATGGGGTAAATATCAGAGAGTTTGTGTTCAGATCACTTTAGCTGCATACAATTTGCATTATAAATGTTTCTATCAGTGTTACTGTAATAATAATTCTCTGATTATACTCTTAAGACTTTAATTAAACTAATAATAAACTCTTGACTATGCATACAAAGCATGTTATTTCTGCCTGTAAAGGGTTTTGAATGTTATAAATGGGTGGGAGTTTAAGCAACCTGTTCTGTAACTTGATTGCAACAAATTAGTAATAAAAGAAGGGTGTAAAAAGTGATTTCTCAGCATGTATTTCTTCCACTATTATCACCTCCTGCAAACTAACCATCATAGAAATCTGGAGAAAGAAAGGAGAACATCCCACATGCCACCTGTTCAGAGGCTGAAAGCAGTCCGTCCACAGGTTTTTATGCTATAGTACCAATTTCTCCTCCTTGCAGGCCACAAAGAGATTGATCAGTCCAATTTTCCTTTGTAATGTACTCAAAGCAGAGGACAGCTTCTCTGTTGGTAGGTTATATTATTTTTTTTTATTGATATTAATTTAGTCATTTGAAGTATAAATCTTTTTCCATCTGATAAAGCTGGAGAGAACTTTTGCAGTATAGAACAACAAAATATGTGTAACACAGAAGAAACAAAATATTCAGCTCAAGACTGTGTTTCAACATGGACTTGGCTTGTGAAGTAAACAAAAGTCAGTAAACAAATGAAACAAAATCTTCTTAAATCTTCCCAAACTGCTCTTATGTGGCTGAGCTTGCACACAGAATCTCTTTTCAGTTGTGTCCTCAATAATTTGCACTTATTCCAAGATGGAGAGCATAACAAGATCCTGTTCTCCTTGTTTTCACATACACCTGTAAAGTTAATAGAGTCATGGAAGTTTTAATATATGTGTAATGTAATATCATTAGGGATATGAATTTTAATGAGAAGAATATATTTCTCTATCAATACTTGGTAAAAAAGTATTTCACATATGTATTCAAATCACTAAATAATGAAAAGCATGATTGTTTCCTCATGCAGGGCTTAATACTGAACACCTGACTAATCTTACAAGTTGCTGAATGCCTTTCACTCTGTGTGACATCAATGTAAATCTGATCAGTAAAATTCCAGTAATATGTAGATAAATAAGAACAAAGTATTTCAAATGTGATCAAATCTTCATCTGCTGCTTTGGCAACATATACAGTAGTAAATAAAAAATTTCGCATTTTGGTGTTAATAAGTAAAAATATCCATATTGGCACACTAGCCACAAAAGAAAAACAGCAACCAGCCTTTTATAAAGAAAGCATTATTATTTTGTCAAATCAAGCAAGATCTCATTAATAAAATAAGGATTGTGCTCAAAAAGACTCTTCATCATTAAACTGTAAGCCAGTGGAAGAGATTACATTGAGGAAAGCACTGATAAAAATAACATTTGAAGATGAGTCTGTGCTGCCAGTCAAATCCTGCATCAATTATACATTACATGTGAAAGACCTTGCTGGCTGCAGCCTCCTCCTGCATTAGCCAAATCTTGCAACCAGGCAAGGGGAGAATCCTTTCATTAAAGAACAATCTGGAGCACATCGAGCCTTTTATTATCTTCAGAGTGAAGGTTGTGCCTAGGTACTGCTAAGATAAAAGGGATACAAAAGCAGGTCATCACCATTGTATGGAATTGCTTTATGCAACCTGATAAAGTCTGTCTTATGTATCAATGTGTTCTATTTCTCTTTTAGAAAAGATGTTGCAGCACAGCTGTGCCTCCATAGACAAAGCATAACACAAAAAATTCCCAACCACTTTCTGAAAAACACAGTACGACTTCAGGGAGAAGGTGGGACAGCATAGGAAAAACCCCATAAATCTGTGGGGTTTTATTTTATAAAATATAATCTAGTCAATTTTAAATTTCTTTTTTAATATTATTTTCTTCTTATAATTAAAATAAAAAATATGAAGTTATTTCCTTTTCGGCCAAAGAAAATCCAGAGTCAGTACAATAATATAAATGGAATTTCTCCAAATTAGTGCAGCAAAAAATGCAATTGTAATCTGGGTTTTCAAGTGTCATGGTATGGAAAAAAAAATCATAATCAATCAGAAAAATTCAGAGCATTAAAAGAGATAAAATGCATCCAACATCGCTGTTGTAAATGAGACATTTTGCTATCAGAAAGAAAAGAAAAAGAGACTAGTTCCAAAAAAGAGGATTTACATTAAAGGCTATACTCATAACACATCAATCAATCAATCTATCTATCTATCTATCTATCTATAATTTTGATATATATATCTAATTTATATATATATAAATTAGATATAGACAGATCTGTCTTACTATTCAGTTAGACTCTTATTCTCTACCTTCATCAGAAATACTAGTTCATTTTTGCATTCCCACTACACTGTTTCTACTTGTATTTAAAAATACCATGCCAGCATGAGTCACTTCTAATAAATTAATTGAAGCAGAGGACTGAACTGCATTTTCCCACATTGTAACAGGATGTCACATCTGGAGGACCACGGAATCAGTAACTTGTCATCTTTCCCCCTGGGTCAAGGAATATGCCAATACTTTCACAAACCAGTATAGCTTCCAGATAGACCCACAGGCCTTTTGCTCAGAATAGGGCAGTCAAATCCACAGCCTGAATTTGGTCTCAAAGGAATACAGTCAAATCCTCCCTCTACCTGAAACAACTTGTAGAATTTGGGTAAAGTGAGTTCAAGAAGATCAGTCTGAATTCTGTCATAACTTGCGCATATATGGTATGCATGGGCTTGTCCACATGCACCAGACCTATGAGTTCCTTAGATAACCAATGAAGATCCAGACCACAGTTTGGTTACTTGCACTCAGGGGTCTAGTTTTACTTCAGAGTCATGAAGACATCCCACCTGGCCTCCACACACAGAGACTTTGAGGCCTTACATGGGTCCTGCTTCATGTGTTGAAGCAGAGGAGCACCATTCATATAGAAACCTTCTTATGCTAAGGCTTCCTTACCTGTGTCAGTTCAGCATCTGATCCAAATCCTGTCCATATATTCTTATTAACACCTCAAGGGATTAAAACAAGCCATTCTTCTCTAAGCCTAAAATATCTGGGATAAACTGGGACTCTTTTGTTGACACCCAGTTGATGTCCTGAAATCAATTTCATGACACAAACAGTAAACTACTGTCCCTTAGAAGTAGGGGAATAGAACTGCAGCCTTTGAGATCCTGAGGAATGTAATGGTGGTGTTGCTGAATAATTAACCATTCCTACAGAAAAAAAAAAACTGAAGTAAAAAGAATCCTTCCTTTTCTCCTTTTTTCTTTTTTTCCAAGCAGAGAATTGAAACCAAGACATTGTGTGTCTGTAATAAAACCCAGAAACTTCTTCCATTAAGATTGCAAGCTTCTCAAGTGATCTTTGGTCTGCTAATTATTTAAATGTATTTTAAAACAAGGATTGCAATCCTAAATTTATATTGCAACAAAGTGTTTGCATAGGACCCTTACAAGAAGCATGATAATAAAATCAGTAAACATCAGCTGCTAAGGGGTTTAATTTGCAATTCCGTGATCTGTTTAAGGTAGAAGAGAAGAAAATATCAGTAGACAGAAGAGGACACTTGACAATCACACTGTTCTGTCCTTGGCTTTTATTTTATTTTATATTAGTTTTATGGCACATCTGCTGCCTACTAAGCTTCAGTTCTTTTTTTAAAAACTTAACCCTTTTCTTTCACTTTGTTAGTATGAAAGGAGATGAACTAAGTGTTGTATGGTTATTCAGTCAGGGAAATGGGTGAATTCAGAGACTTTTGGAGACCCTGCTCTACCTCTGTCAATGTTAGCTCTTAAAAGTGTTTAAAATTCAACCACTGTTGTTTTCAGCTTATGAAGCAAAATTCTTCTGACTAGAAAGCCATCATGTCACAGAATGACTGCAGGATTCACTGAGTCTCATTATGTGCAGTGCATGTTACACTGGTCACGCAAGTCTACATCAATCACTAAACATTGTAAAGCTCAGGGCAACCCAGGGGTGTGTTTACAGCATCTTCTTATAAACATGACAAGACACATCTACAGGCCAGTTTGCCACCAATTATACCAATTAATTTTTCACAGTTTTACCAACCAGGCTTGATTCTAAATATCTCTGCAAAGAAGAAAGAAAATATTTATCTCAAATATTTCTCCAGTGTTCAGTACTAGGAATAGCCATGAAATCATCTCATCACAGCATTTAATTTCCATCTGACACTACTCTGACTCAATCCCATTAGTTACTTGCTATCATCATGGAAGCAAAAGGAATAATCTTTTTCTGAAGGATGACAGAAGAATGTTAATATGGTTATACCTTATTTGAAAGATCTGCTCAATTCTGAGGAGTTACAATGCCATTAATTGTTAGATCTTCATTCTTTCAACAGCTAAAGTCAATGTCTTCTAAAAATTTTTGTAGCATTTTTCTGAGTCCAGTTTTGGTTATCTGCCAACACAATGATGCAGTTTGATAGAGTCCCTAGATTTCCCTGTGCGAAACCATACCAAGCTCAGATTTTCATGTAGTTGTTGGAGTGTCTCAGTTCACTTCCTTCCTGCCTTTCCTCTTAAACACAATCAGGAAAAGAAGGTGAGTAAACACAGGTTGTACAACTGATGTTAAGGATAGGACCGATCATACAAAGAAGAGGACTTCAGGGTTTGTTGGTTTTTTTCTCAATGCCATGCTCTTTCCTCAATATTGGATGGATATGATTCTTCTTTACTTTTAGATGAGTATCTGTTCTGCTGCTTCTCACCTTATTCCTCTTTGCAAGAGAGCAATTTGTACTCCTCTCAGTCTTAGCTGCATCTTGCTGGCATGATCTATACTTATAATGGCTATCTTTGTATTTCTTTGACTGTAGCACATTCAGAGAGATAGCTACTTTTCTTTCTCAATAGAACAGAAAACCTCAGGCAGAATTTGATTCATCCAGTACAACCTCTAAAAATTATTCAGCTGACTTTCCTCTTGTTGTTCCTCTTCCTTACCATCACATTTTTTCTCTTGTTTCTTCATAAACTTATCTTTTTCTCTATTTCCTCTTTTGTTTTATTTTCTGTCTTAAAACACTACTGCTGTCACTGTTTAAAAACCAGTAGAATTGAAATAACCTCCTTTTTTCCTAAACTGTTTTTCTGTCCTTTTTATTTACCTCGGTGGTGGAAGACTGTAATGCAGACTAACAGGTAAGTATAACAGATTGTTCATGCTGTTTATAATGTAAACTTTTTTAAATTAGACAGATTGTCTCTAAAATAGTTGAGCAATTTAGTAAAAATAAGGATCTTCCTAATTCAACCTCGCTTACAGATATTTCTGGTTTTGAATATGTGTCCAGAGACAAAACATAGTATAAAAAAGCCCATCATCATTAAATACTGTATTTTTTAAGAACTGCTCCTGAGTCTGATTTTTAAATTGAGGTACAGAGAGTTTAAAAATATGGAGAAGAATGGCACCTGCTTTTGGTTCGCACAGGGCTTTCTGCTACATAGAATCAAAGAATCATTAAGGTTGGAGAGGACCTCCAAGATCACCAAGTTGAACTCTCAACCAAGTACCACTGTGTCAACTAAAACACACTACACAGAGCAACACCTACTCATTTTTGAACACTTCTAGAAATGGTGGCTCCACCACATCCCTGGGTCTGTTCCAATGCTTAATCATTCTTTCAGTGAAAAAATTTTTTAATATCCAACCTGAACCTCTCTTTGCCATTTCCTATCACACTGGGCTGCTTCTGCATGGAATAGAGTATGGAAATGAGAGCTCTAATCCACATCTCTCACCTTTTATGCTTATTCCAGGTGGTGTAAGCCATAAGAAGGTGGATACAAGACCCTGTCATGTATGCGCAAAAAAGACAAACCAGAGCCATAGAACAGAAAATTAGGTACATAATCTATACCAGAAAAGTTCTGGTAAGAACTGTGATAATTTAAAGAGAAGGCAAGGCACAGTCCTTACCTTTCCCATCAAATTTATATACCTATCTCTAAAACAGTTTGAAAAAAATTAGGGGTCTTCCAGTTCAACTGAAATCCTGCTGCCAGAAGCCAATGAGAACACAAGTGAAGGGGATGGAACATAGAAACTGCTGGAGGGTTTTTCTATCCTACATGGGGATACTGAGGCAGCCCACCACTGAGGAGCAAACCCAGTTAAGCTGGTGGACATGGAAGAAACAGGCATGCATGAGCACCAGATGAGATACAACAATCTCTTCTTTCTTGCTGTCTGAGTCAGTGTCCCAGTCTTTTGGAAACCTGTTTACAGACAAGCTTTCCAGAAGGAAACCTCAGAGAAAGAGTCTGAAAAGGTTCCTCTAAATCATCATTGGGGAATCCCCCATTTATTTCCTTTGGATAAAGCTGAAAACTTAGAGATACTGACTAGCTAAGTTAGGTATCTGAATTTTGGTATTGTTGCTATTCCTATTATTGTCTATGCTCTCAATTTCTCATCTGTGAACAAGAATAGCCACTCTACATGGAAATCAAGGGAATGTTGCATTGAAAATTGTGTCCAAATGGTTGCAGGGTTATAGTTAGACAATGGAAAAAGTATTATTATATTTGTAGATAAGTTGCCCTGTAATGCCATTACTGTTCTCTCAGGTGTGTTTCTTTTATTCATAGAAAATAACATGATGTGCCCTCAGCACATACGAAGAAACACTTGGAAATAATTTACTATCAAGTAACAAAAAATATGTTTTATCTGTAAGAGTTTGCCACCTGTGACATGACAATGAGAAATAAAACTTGGCAGTAGTAAGTTCCAGGTCAGAGAAACAAAGGGCAAAGCATCTTGCTATCTTGGATTGTCTAACAGAACATCATCTAATATGTTGATGTGTCCCTGCCCCTCAACAAAACAAATAGCCCAAAAAAAAAAAAAAAATTTGCTTCCATCTGTGTTACCTTCATGTTCTAGTAGCACATTTTCTCAGCCCTGTGAGATACATCACCTGATTTTATAAGGATTCTAAAGTACTATAAGCAGGCAAACTAACTGTCCGGAGAAAAAACATACACTAAAATGCAGCTCCTGGTAAAGAAAGTCAAATAAGCTGCAATGGTAAATGGCAAATAAAGCTAGGAAGGTTAGATGCAAAGACAAACCTTACTCTCCATACTCCACAAAAACCTAATTTTCCTTTGAGAGTCTTCAGAGTTATATGCAGCATTCCATTGCAGATTTCTGACCTTTTACAAGGGAATGATCCAAAACCTTAAGCAACCCATGGAATATTCCCTACTGATTTGAAATCCTTTTGAAACAGATGCTCATGGTTGGTTTCATTTCACCTGACATTACCCAACATAAACCTAAGCATGTAGTCTAAGATGGTCAGCATCATACTTTAGATTTTCAATGAAGAGAGAATGGCACCTCTGAAAGTAATGCATCTATCACAAATACTTTTTTTTTTTTTTGGACAGGGAAGGACTCCTATCTAAATTCCTCTATGAACTTTAAAGGGATCCTAGAAGGCTGGTTAGATGGGCTGAAATATATAGAAAAAAGTCATCATCCTTTGATATGAAAGACAGCATAGGATTACAATTCTGCAGCAAAAATGTGCATTTTAAATTTAAATTTTCCTTGAACTACATTTCACTGCCTTCTTGAAAATCCTGCCCTATGGCTTGAAAGCAGAAGTTGAGACAGCAAACTTGAAATCACAGCCAGAAAAAGTTGGGTAGTGATATTGATAGACAGCTTTAAGACTCTCAGATATATGCATGGTTTTGAAGGAAACTCATCACATGTTCAAACCTGCAAGAGTGTACTATCATCATTCACTACTGGCTGCATTAGCTGTCAGTGCTTGGGTTACGTGGATTTGCACACAGTTGTAAGCCAGCATTTTTGTTCTTCACTAGAGCAAACTCCTGAAGTTTGAGAACCCAACTTTCCTTGTTACATTTATTTGTTGTTTACCAGTGCCTCATTTTGCTATATGCTCAGTACAAGGACATTTCTTGTCTGACCTCCCATCTGACACTTTTTTTTAGATGACCATCACAGCATATGAAAAAGCACATGAAAAAAGCACATAACAGGCCAGACTCCCATGAAAAAGTTCAGAGCAGGAATGATCAGTCAAAATAGCTTGTATTTTTATTTAGCCCTTTGCTTCTACTCCTTGATAGAGGACAAAAAATTATATGCAAAATCTGGCTTATGGAGCTGAAGAACTATTTTAAGCTTTTGTATGAGGTAGATACACAGGTATTTTAGTGCTGCTGTGTGACAGGAGCCTGCAACCTGCTGATGACCAGAGCAGTGAGCCAGCTTGAGCACGTGTGTGCTGCTGTGTGCCATCACCGACCCCGAGTGAGAGGAGTGCTTCCTGCATGTTGACCTTTACAGCAGTCCAGGCATTGCATGAATTAGAAAGTACTTTGACAAATAAGAAGCAATTTGTTCACAGCAAGTCGAACCTCTTTTATTCATTTGAAACATTCCACAGACGGGTGCAAGTGAAGAATCAGGAAACTGTCCAGGAAGAGGTGGCTGGGGCAGGTGGAAGATCCTAAATCCTCTCTCTCTCTCTCCCTCTGTCAGCAGACTATGGCTGTCCACACCGATTATAAATCAATATTGTGGCAGACCTTTTGTGTTTATCCCACCTTTAGGAGTTCTTGAAAGCACTGATGTAACTTTTTGGCAAATTTTCAAATAAAAGTGGTGATATTCACAGTTCATTCTTGCAACATTTTGATTGCTTTGTGCAATTCACTTTCAAAGTTTGTGAGAATAGATTGTAATGTTTTCTTAAGATCTGCACAATCACACAAACACACCTTGCCAGTGTAAAAGGTAAATAAATGAGAGTACCAACTCACTTCTGCACTTTTATTTCATCAAATCACTTAAAACTTTTCAAAATAATGTAAAAGTAAATATTCCTGATCTGAGGGTCTCTCATACACACTCTACCATGCTGTAAATAACTAGCAGAAGCAGAACAACAGGGAAATTGCAGCTGCTGCAGATAGCACAGAGATCTCAGCTTCTCTGATGGTATCAGTCTCAGTCACAGGAATAAATCTGAATATTTTAATATTTCTCATGAAGTCACAATGCTTTGCTACCTTCTTGAGAGCTAGGAAGTAAGTAAGATGGATGTCCTGTAACAGAAGAACCAGAAAACTCAGCAGTCAAGGTTTGCCCCATTCATTTGTAAAGTTTATAGCCTTGGATAACATAGATTGTAGAAAGTGTAAATGGTCCACTATCAGAATTTACTGACCTGGAAGGGAAAGGGTGGGAAATAAACATCTACAATGGTAATAAAACTGGGCAGCCTTGTCTGCCAGTTGCCTGAAGTATTTTACTGTGATTCAGCACATCCTCACTAAGCAATTTTTTGTCCAGTGTTGTAAAATTAAAAGAATTGACGGCTGAAAGTTAAATTCTTTGCAGCAAAGTCCATGAGTAGAGAAGGCATTTCTGAAGCACCCTGTGGTGGTCAGGTTAAATCTATCTGCTTATGGAGAGTGACAGAACAAGATGCAGAAAGGTCACAAAAGTGAGGAAGCCTCCATGTTCCTTTGGGCATACAAAGTCAATACAGAGCCTCTCTGTAATCAGAGGAAGTCAACAGAAACTCTGTCTAGCTTAGAGAAGTCATACAGGTTTTTTTTCAGATATTAGTCCTGAAAATAGGTGTTACAGTCCTTGAACAAGTTATTAACCTTGGGATTGTCCAGAACAGACCACTTGCAAAACAGAAAAATACAGCAAATCTGCTAAAAATCTCATCCAAAAAATTTATTTCAAAAATATCCTTAGAAAAGATCAAAGGCCTCAGTAAACCCTGTATGTCAAGAATATCATGAGATGATAAGGTAATTGCTTAGGCAGCCCTGGATAATTGATCACACTTTCTGCATTAGAGGGACGTTAATAAAAATGTAATCAATGGTGCTTGCCAATTTACCTAAATCTGTCCACAGGTGTAATGGCTAACAAATAAGCAGACATCTTGGGGTTTTTTTGTTATTCAGATTGCTTACATCTCTTTTCAAAGTCCTCTGTCCACAATCAAATCCCATTTCCTCAGGAGCAGAGAAAAAGTTCCTAAAAATGTTAATATTTTGTCTCTTAGGATCAGTGAAAAATCTAGAATTATAATCTTTGATTCTAAATCTTTCCAGGCTGTCTTTTTGACTGTGGCTCTTTCTGGCTATGGTACTTTGTGTCTGCACAACCCTTCTTTTTCCCACTCACATTGTAACTTCTGAATTTATCGGCAAGTATTCTTGATACCAGGCCTTTCCCTTCATCAGAAATGATAGGAAGATTGAGGACAAAGCAGGGTGAGAGGCATGCTCCTTTGACTTGTGAAGTTATTTCAGTAATGAAGTGCTAAGAACTAGGCTTTGGAACCCAAAATTACAGAATGACCTCCAAAAATAGAAATACATCTAACTTCATCCAGGTTCTGATTTGCTCATTTTCCACAGATGTTTAAAACCAGATTTAAAAAATAAATAATAATTTCCCTTCCAGAAACAGTGGCTTTCATCTTCATGGAAAAGTGGAGGTGATGGAGTAAAAATATTTGGCTCGTGGAAAAAAACATCCTCAAATTCCATAAATGAGGTTTTTAATCAGTTTTAGTAGCAATTATTCATAACACAGAATTTATATTCTGTGAACATCTAGAGAATGAAATGGACATCAGAATTGCCTTTACCTACAATACATATAGACAACTAAAATTCAGTGTAGGCCAAAAAAAAACCAAAACAAAACAAAACAAAAGACAGTTAACCTCTTCAGTGTGAGGAGGGATGACTCAGAGAGGTCAAACAAAAGGTCTGAAATAGATATGGGGCTTGACCTTTTTTCTCCTACAGTGAGTTTACTGTTTCAATAGCAAGACTACTTGGTTGAAAAATACTAAACAAAAATCCATCCAATTTTAAATCTAACTCTTCTAACCCTAGCATTATGATGTTTTAGTTTGGTTCTCTGTGAGCACATTTTGTGTTTATTAAACTGAAGGGCAGCAGTTAAAAAGCTCTCCTAATTACCCACCTTTCCAAAAACATTTAAAAATTTACTAATTCAAATAATGAAAAGTCTTCTAATTATTTTTCAATTAAAATGTCACATTCTTCAGAATGTTTATGTCATTTGCATAAACCTCTCTTACTTCTCTTCAACTTAAACAAACTTTCCACATATTGCCATTCATGCTGTGTTATGAATTATTTCTATGACTACTCTTCTGGAGAGGGAAAATTTTATATAATTGCCTTAAATATTTCTTTGCATGAGTAAGTACATCTTTGGTAGAGTAATGGAGTTTACAGGGCATAAAGTATGCAGTTAAAGTGATGAAAACCAGTAAATTTAAGGCATTTGTTAACACTGATGACATACCTTCCTATGTCTGAGGCTGAACAAGAAAGCTTTTAGTTTGGTGAACCATATTTAATTTTGAAATATGACAGCCCTTCAGCAGCTGACCATACTGTCCTGCCAAAGTCTTCTTTATGCTTCAGAGTAGCATAAAGATTTATCTCTGAAATGGGGTCCCAGAAAAATTTACTCAACTTACCAACAAGCTACCAAAAGAGCCAAGTTCTCCATTTTAAAGAATACACAACATACAAACACATTCAGTGGTACTAGATGCCTGTTCCTCTAATGCTATTTGCACATAGATAAACTTCATAAATTACCACTCTCACAAAGCGACAATGATGGCACATTCTCTAACACTGCCCAATGTAGTAACTGTTGAGGAGATAAACTGCATTACTGATGTTTGACTCAGGTATGCAGAAGAGAGGTTTCTGCTGGGTACTGTTAAAGTAGCTCAAATGAACTTTCAATTCCATTTCAGAACTCTTTCCATAGTCCTTTGGATTTCTTGTCACACCCAGTTTAAACGCATGTTATTAAAAACACAAGAGGAAAATTCATTTCTTCAGAATTGCTACACTGGAGCACCAAAATCATTCATGTCCCTTCCCAAGACTACTTTCCTCTTGGCCAACTTGTATGTGGTGCATGCTCTGCCCATGATTAGACAGCTCTAGCAGCAAACCCAAAATGGCAGGCTCATTAAAAATCTGTCCTTACTTGTTTCATGCAAGGATGACACCCCACTCATCCCTAGGGAATGGCATTACAGCTCTCCAGAATCAAAAACCCCGGCTGCTACAACGCGAATGAAAGTTTTGCAGCTGCTGGAAATTTCTGTTCATAAATTCAGTATAGCACTATTGAAATCTCCTGACACATTCTTTTCTATCCACCAAAGGATTTAACTTTTGAGATGTGTAAGGATGGAGAAGCATACCTTCATGTAAGTCTTCAAGAGAGGAAGAGATGTGAATCTTAGGGAACTGCTAAGCATCGTACCTAAAACCCAATTCCTTATACCCTTTCCTGTCACCTTTGAGACATATTTTCACACAAGGAAATTAGGTGTAAAATGTTGTCATTTTTAGATAGCATTTCTGACAACTGTTTTGCACAGATGTAAGTTGTTGCCTACTCTCAATGCTAAAAAGCTAGAGATTAGGGCAGGGAGAAACCCTTCATGACTGCTTCTAGTTACTTAAAGCAGTTGAAATATTTTTATTTTTTAAGGGCTGAAAGAATCCTGAAAGGCAGGAAGGCGTCCCCTATTTAAAGAAAAATTACAAATGGTTGTACAAAATAATTTAGTGAAGGCGAGGGCAAGTTTGTTAGGGAAGGATAGTAGTGAGTCTGGAATACCAAGGAAATCAGCTTTCATTTTTTCAACTCAGGTCCTGTAAGAAATATTAATCTTGCTCACTTACAAATCCCCCACTTTAATATTTCTTTAATTTGTTTATAAACCCTGAGCACCCTCTCTTATGCTCCTCAGCAAAATCAGGAGCTCTTGAAATGAAGCTCTGATTTTCAAATTCTTTATGCCACTTTGAATGATATAAACCAGGGAATGTGGTGATTATTACACAGTTTTATGTCACAATGCACTGAAAATTTCAGCAAGATGAAAGTGAGAAAGAGTTAGGGGGAAAAAAATCCCAACTGAACAACAAAACACCAGTACTCCAGATGGCAAAGGTAAAATAATTATAGAGAGATTGATATCTAAAATCTCAAAGACTAAAGATTAAAAAAAATTAAAAATCAGTCTAATAGGCACATAAGGGTAGAATATGATAACATGAAAGATAAAAAACTGCAGCACTTTTGTAAGTGTAACAAATTCAAAGTGTTGATAGGAAAAACGTGACTAGCAAATCAGAGGCTGTAAAAGAGACAAACTGTAAAAAGAGCCAGAGAAAGGGAATCAGATGTGTGAAATGAGGTCAGTAGACAAGTGAGAAAAGAGGTGAGATCTCGACTGTACTCTTGCAGCCACTAGCTTGTTTGGGTGGGAGCTCCTAGCAGCCTTGGAGGGAAGCTGGGAGGATGTGCCTGGCAGCACAGCAGACCGGGGCTGGCAGGTGGGCAGGCTGCAGGCAGGGACTGTACACCCCACCAAGCTGGCAGCAGCAGGTTAAATGCTTTCTGCAGAGCCCCCACACAGCTGAGTGTTTAAGCTAACAGGTGGGGTGAGAAGATCTGACAGACGAAGCTTATTACAGTCTCCCAGCAGAGCATGAAGGGGTTAGATGCTCCTAATGACTGTATACAAGGTGACTGACTCACTCCTATCTGCTGAACAGCTTGAAAGGAGGATATTTTACCCTGAGGAAGACTGACCTGTCCTCTTCATACTTTTTTTTTCTTTTAGCATTTAATAATGAAAGCTTCCTCTCATGCAGCAGACTGGCTGCTGCCACAATGTCCCCATGGCCATGAAGTCAACAGTGTCCAGCAAACTCTAGATAATCTTTCCCCTGCCAGACCACAGAGAATGGCTCTGTGAAAAGCATTTGGAAAGGCTGAGCTGTCCAGGGAAAACCTGACGGGTTATTACCAGTGCATTGATCTCTGGTGTAGCTGCCCGTCTACATCGCTTTGAAGCTGCAGGACATTAAGCCTGTGCCATGATTTTTCTTCTTCTCGGTGTTATTCCTAATAGGACTGCTAGATAATATTTTCATAGACTTTTGCTTGTCTTATCTTGTCTCTGAAACTGATAATGCATTTCAAACTCCTCTTGCAGAAAAATAGGCTAATGTTTAAGGAATAGATAAGCCACAGGGGTTAGGAATAGGGCTGTTTCAGAGAGAGAAAAAGAATGAAATTTTATACAGGTCACAGTGTGTGTAGAAGGGACACAGAAGTGTCTTCTCACTGTTGCAAATACAATTTTGTGTGTTTATGACTCTGTCTGCAATGGAGATAGCAGTACTGAGCAAAAGCAAATTTCAGCCTGAGCATTTGAGGAGATTTGGGACATGATGAGTACAGATTGTTGTCTTACATTCCTAATAACAATTCAAATTTGGCCATTCTCACAATGATTGGGTTGTGGTTTATTTCTCCCATATGTAAAATAGGCTACAGCCCTACTCATATGCCTACAGATATTTACTGTAAACAAACAAGCTATTTCTATTCTCTATGGACAATACATATTTATTGTAATATACAATATAGCCCAGGGATAGATTCTCCGGCAGGGAGCTGGGAGAAGTACATCTGTGCAGAACAAATACCCCTGATTGACCACAGTATTGTCTTCTCATCCTTGTCACAGCTTTATCTGCCCTCATACAGCCAGTGGGTATTCATTAGAAACAGTTGGCTATAGCAAACCTTAGATAAGGACTGTGAAGAGAAAAATGGAGTTTTGGGGAAAAAAGAGAGGTAGTGAGAAGAGGTCCGTGTACTTAGGTTTTCCCACAGGGTCACAGCATTAGAAGTAGAGAGAAGGTAGGGATCCTGAAGAGGACTGGTCTTCCCTTTCCTTACAAACAAGGACTGGGATTTCCAAGGGTGCAATACCACAGGAAGGTCTCCTACTGAGCCAAGAACAAACCCCATAGCTCTCAGAAGTCAGCAGCTGTGGGGGACCAGGTTTCCCAAAGGTATTTTCTAAACGCTGTTTCGACTGAAGCAGAATGAATCATCTCAATGCAACAGATTCTGCTCGGACTTCTAAACATTTTGTACAGCAGTGTAGAAAAGCATGTCCATTTGGTATATAATAGTAAGGATTTATCTCACCTGACTCCTCATGGATCACCAGGTTCAGCCACAGCAAATGGAGAGAATGAAGCAGTTCCCTCACCTGCTTCAAATATCTGGCTTTAAATAGGATTACTTCTGTCCATGAAGTGCCTGCTTTCCTCCACTGACTAAAAAGTGATTTTAAACTACACACTCAAATGTGAGCATCTACTCTGTAGATATCTAAAGATGGCAGGAGGAATCCTTTTCTATCTGAACCAAATCACAAACTATGTTTTGTTAATGAAAATCACCTTTCCACTTCTACTTTAAAATTGTAACTTAGAAGAAGTTGCTGAAGACCAAACAGTGGAAATAAGCCAAGCATCATTAATAAATGGAGAGTAGATGCAAGGAGCAGAATAGTAAACAAAGAATAAATGTTATGGATAGGAAGGAGGGTACAGTTTTGCAGGTAGCTATAGCATGATGGACCAAATGTGGAAGGAGCTTGTACTGAAGAAGCTATCTTATGCTCCTGGACAGATTTATCAAAGGCAAAATGTCTCTCATAAGCATGACAGCAGTGAAAACAGAGATTTTTTCTGAAATTTTTCACTCAGGTTAGCTGCAAGAATAAATTCATAACTCACAGGCCATTAAGCAAGGAAGATATTGAGCATATCCTTTGTCTAGTCTGTCTCTGTGAGTTTGTGGGTGAAAGAAGTGTTTATTTTAGGACCTATTTTGGAAAGCCATTTTGCTCTGCTTTTACTACCAGAACAATTTACACATTTGCATTGTCTGGGAAAAGAGACATCTTTATTATGAAGGATAATTAAGCCTAATTTGCAAAGTGGTCAAGCAGAAAGAATAAACATGTGACTGTCTCTAAACACTTAAGTCTGCTCAGCAAGCAAGTTCTGAAGGACCACAAGCTGAATCCAGTATATCAACGTGGAAGCACCCAGCTGTGGTAAGCTCATGGTCAGCAATAATTGCATTCACTGCCAGGCAGTTCAGCTTGGCTAAGTTGGACTGCTGTGCACTCAGATCTTCAAGTAGTCAGATCAGAGACCCTCATCTAGACTGACTCCAGTGACACTCCAGACACAGGAAATGATACTTAAATTCTATTGCATGCTACCAAACAGACCGTGTGTTTCACCCTGATCCTCTTACAGGTGAAAGAAAAAGCTGCTCCTCACATCTGGAGGTGTACTATTCAAGGGTTTGTAAAGTCACCCAAACACAAAAAGTGTCTTTTCACAGTATTTCCTGCATATCTTCTGGAAGTTTATTATATGGCTTAGTAAATTCAAAGGTCAGGTTTTGGTGACCTTTCATTGCTAGTTTTCTCTAATATGAGACTTTTTAATAAAGCACCATTGAACATGCCAAACCCGCCACGTCACTTAATTATTATTAGATATTTTGTCAGGTTCATTGCTAAACACTGTGATGCAATGTGATATCTGATTAGAGAGTTTTATTTCTTGGCTGACAGTTTCACTACAAATAGAAAAGAAGAAAAAAAAAATTATATCACCCTCATCTTTTTCTTGCATGTATTCCCATGTATTCCCATGTATTCTGGAACAAAACAAAAGAGTTTTTTGGACTTCAAAAGATGAAATAAATACTTCAGTTTCAGATCTCATGCAGGACTGGTTCATGGAACATGTCTGGAATTCTTCACAAATAATAATCTGTAGCTCATTAACCATCATAACTATTTCCTGGTCCATTTCCTTCCAATAATAAACATAGTGCCTCATAATTTGCTAGGCAAGGAAAATATCTACTTATTCCAATTCATAAATCAAATCATGCTCTTTATTTAAGAGAGTCATAAGCACTGCGGGATAGAATTTTGCATTTAGAAAATCCATCTCATAATTAAAATAACTGACAGGGATGGGTCACAATTCTCCTGGTTTTCAGGACATCCAATAGAGTAAGAAAAGCTCATCAATTTTTTCTACGTACTGGTAAGACATTTGTTGACAGCATAGTGGCTTTTATCTATCAATATAGTCCCCCTGGCGATATATGTCAGTGCATCCTGAGACTTTATGGATTTATCCTTGTAGGGATTTTGACATGAATTACAACAGCTTTACCCTCAGTGTACAGACAGCAGACATGAGGTATTTGTCCAGGACTATAAAGAAACTGTATAGTTTTCTTGAAACCTATCCTAAAGTTTTAAACACAATGCACCATTATCTCTATCTTATGGCTTTGGGACGTCATCTAAAGACATTCAGGATCCATAGAGGTCATTTTTTCAGCTCCAAACTGAGTCTTTTGAATAGAAGAAAAATAGTTTATGCTAGATGGGTTTTTCTGACTGCTGAAAAACAGTGGGCCAGGGCATCTAATCACACAGAATAGGAAGAAAATATTTTCTGATGGTATAGGACATGTGGTGGGCTCCCAATTCTTTCTTCACGTCAATTTATTCTTCCTTCAGATTAGAAATCAAACTTGGGCAAACAGAAGTCCATGGCCAATGTAAGTAACATGCAAATGGCCCACAAGTGCCTTATACCTGGCACCAACATGAGAACCCTCCCCCAGCCTATGAGAAATGAACACGGAGTACTCTTTGTGCCCACAAGTGTGCATGCATGAAGCAAGAGCCATAAGGAGGCTGAGATGAACACACTTCCACGTGTGCACAAAAGCATGGGCTCCATGTCTGCCCAATTCCCACTTTCTAGAGTGCACTTGAAAGATCCCATTGCCTTTGTGCTCCATTCACCTGAGTGGTGAACAAATTAGGTGGTAAAAGGGCAGAAGAACTATGTTGGAAAGAGGAGAGACTGATTATACCTGCATTATGCTCAGTGGTAAAATTAAAGAATAAGCAACTGAAGGAATGATAAAAAGTATGCAAGAGTATGGGTTTTGACACGGGCTGTCCAAAATTCTAGATTCCTGAATTCTGTGCACCTGCTTGGATCATTGAAGTTATTTTTGCCATACATTTCCTGTGACTTTGACTCACATGAGAAATCCCAAGTGAATTTTTCCTACAGTGCAGATCAATTAGCAGCCTTCCACAACACTTTTTATTTCCTGGCAGCTGGACATGAGTGTGGCCTTTCCTCCAAGCCTTTGTCACCTTAAGTGCAAAATCATTTCCTGCCAAGGTAACATAGACACACAGAATCAAAAGACCAGGAAAGACTGATCTGTGTTTATAATCTACTTCCATACTTTGGAATAACTGGATTCTTCTTTTCTATGATTTGTAGCCTCTCCTTCAATTCTTTAAATCACAAACATGGTATATGACTTTTAGATAAACCTATCTTGCTTTGCTTCATATTCAGCATTGTACCAGGATTGATGTTTCAGTGGGTTGGTTTCTAGACAATACCCCATTGCTGAAAAATATTTTTATATTTTTAACCAAGTTTGAGAAAACATGTTTCTGGAGCAAACACAGGTGTAGATCCCAGAAGACTCGCCTTTTTTTTCCCCTACAGCATCAGTTTTTCACAACCTCCCATAATGAGACTATTTATGGCTAGATCCTGATCAAAGGTTATGTCTCTTTCAACATGACCTTTTAGATTGTGTCAGTTTGATCTTATTACTACATTTTATAAAATAAAAAATGTTAAGAAACTTGTGCTGCTACACTATGAGAAAAAGAAGTAAACCTATTAAACAGCATCAATAAATCACACATTTTGAGGATAAATATTTTGCTAATCGGTAAATGTTTAATAATACTCACTTAAAAAATAGCAATATATAAAACTTGATCTCAAACAGTTATTTACAATTCTGCAGGTAATTCCTCCCCCTTTAAAGGACTAAAGTGCAAAGGGTGCTTGTGAACACTGACCTGTCTCCCGCAGTGTGTAGACATCCGCACTGTGACTGCAGTATGTGTTGTGAGCAAAGTGACCAATGTCTATCCAAAGCTTGCTTTCTCCTCTTCTTCCTGTGAGATGCAATAGCAGAAGTATAATACTGTTGGAAATAATCTGTGCTGAACATTGCATTAAAGAGTGCAGTAAATAAAGTGCGGACAATTTGATGTTAATTAAATATGCTTTGCTGTTTAACTAGACAATGGAAATATTTAATAACAAATTTTTCATACCCATATATTTCATATTTATATTGAGACCTGGCTTTAGCTGTGCTGTGAGAATGCTGTAAGCCATCAAGAGATCCAAGATTCAGACAACATCAGAGTCAGCCCAGAGAGCAGAAGGGCATAGACTGAATTTACTTATTAGATTATATAAAGTAGTACATGCTATGTTCTTTTAGCAGAGAAAGCATTAGAAAGAAGGAAATGAGGCAATAAAATTCACTAAATTCAATAGACAATAGCAAGGAAGAACTTCCAGATTATACTGATGAAATCTCTGAAATTCTACAGGAGAAAGACACTCCTAGAAGTTTGTAAGTAAAATCAAGGCAAGGGATATAATCATGGGTGGCACAAATTCCTAATAAGGCTTTTGCATGTATTCTCTAATAAGCAACTACATTCTTTAAAATTAGCTATGATCATCAGAAAAACACTTTCAAATCATGCATTGTAAATAAGCAAATATATTAAGTAATCTATAGTTTGATTACATTCTTCTTTCCGGCTCTTCTCACAGAGATCTCTAGGATATCTTATGTGAAAGTTAATAATTCCCAAAAGAAAAAAAACGTATCCCTAACTTGTAAGGATAAATGTAAAAAGCCTCCATTTGATCTCTGTAGTATGCATCAATTAGAATTGCTGCTGACAGTTTTGTCCAGCTTCTCTCAAAAATTTTTTTTCTTGTGACTTACAAAGTGACTAGAAATGTAATATCTCAGTAAGAATTAGAGGCCCTGCTGTGCAATATACCCAGTAAATCAGAAGATCCAGCTTTTAAAATATTCTCCCTACGTCAAAGTAATTCCCTGTTAACTGAAGATAGGACATCCAAAATAGATTTTAGGAGAAAAGGGATGAACTGGAGTGGTTACATAACATCACTGAACATGAATATCACTGCAGAATTAAACAGCTTGGCATACATCTATATTAGGGAAGCTTCTTGCATATTATCTGCTCAGCGATACACTATTTTACAGAAAAGCCCCAATTAAATCATAAATGGCTCTAGTTAAAGATTTCCATTTTGGACTCTGACAGATCTGTGACAGGGCTGCAAGCTGCAATTAGATAAGAAGCAAGTGGAATGGACTAACTTCATTAACTGGCTGTTGGCATGGAGTTTAAAGATCTAATTCTAATCTCAGCTGTAGGGAAACAATGACTATATATCACATGTAACCTACAAAATTTATGTTTACCTTTTGTCAAGAAACATCAGAGTCAAAACAGATGACCCAGGAGTATTTACCAGGGCCAATGTATCTCAGAACTTGTTTAATACTACTTAAAGGTGTTAGGCCGTACAGAAGTTTGAAGAAGGGATATCTCCCAGGAAAATGCATTCTTTTGGTTCCCTTAAATATATGAGTCACTTCATACATTACTAATGAAAAATACAAACCACTTAATCAGAAGATATGAATGTCTACCTATATCAGGAATCACATAAATGCATAAGAAGGGCAGTACTCCTCTCTTGATTCTTACAAAGATAGCAGAGCTCTATGCATTTTCAGAAAGTACCCTCCCATTACAGAGAGTAAATTTGGAGATATTCCACTGCTCCAAATTTATATCCATACACATCACGATATTCTGATCCTTTTTTCCAAGTGTGAACTGGGTATTAGAAGCAGTAAGTCATGCTGGACCAGGAAAATAAGTCATCCTGTCAAAGAATACAATTAAAAAGAGAAGATTTCAAGGATTAATTAGGGCTGGATGATCAGAAAGATGTAATGTTTTTTGAAAATAAATCCCTAACATTATTAGTAGCCCAATAGTGTGCAGTCAGAGCATGGATTTATATTTCAGATTAATTCTTTTCTCAATTTAATAATTTTTCATTTAAGAGATACTAAATCAGATATGGAGACGCTTTGATAGAAGTTACTGGTAGGTAAATCTAATTGAACAGTAAGAAAAAGAGTATAATGGAACAAATAATTTTCCTTTGTAACAAAGAAGAAAGAAATAGAATTGAATGTGTTCTCTTTTTTCACTACAAAAAATAATCAGATCAACTGCACTATTGAAAACAACCGTATTAGAACATATCTGATTTCATTGGAGTAACAGATGCTTGGCTAATTCAAGATATCAACAAGGATGTGGAAACAGTGGGACATAAAGTCACTCCATGATGTGTTAAAGCTGAGGAAATTCTAAAAGATGCAATTCACTGAGTCACTGGCTTAATTGTGTGAACTGCTGCTGCTTTCAAACTTTGTGTTTAAAGCATCAGTTTGTGTCTGTGTCCTACCCTACACCCACTGCAACAGCAGTGGCACTGTCACTTTTGGTGCTCCTAGTGTCTTCATTACTGCAGTGTTTGAATGCCTAAAACTTCTGCAATTGTATCCAGAAAGGAAAAAAAGGTACTTTTTTTATTACTTACCTCATCCCATTTACCTTTCCTGACTGTTGTGGAACTGATGTGGAAAAGGTTTCTTTTTCATGTTTATTATTCTTCCAATCACTATGTACTGTGTGGTACAAATAAAGAAAAAGAAGCATAGAAAAGCAAAATGTCAACCCACATATAAGGTGTCAGGAGTAAAGGAAATATTTTTTATTCCTTTCCTGGTTTCTTTTTTAATTAGCTGAGTTATTTTGCTAATAAGTATTTGTTGAAAAAATTATTTGTAAAATGAGCAGTGGTAAGATGGGGAACCACAAATATAAAGGTAGGTAAAGTAATGTGAATTTTCTTTTAACCTTCAGCATTCAGAGTTCTAAGCGTCTATCTCAATAGTGATTTCTGTTCAGCATGGCATGATAGAGTACAACATGTAGTACAAAACCATGCACACCCATTTTTCTGGTCGACTGCAGAGAGGATCTCTTCAAAATTGGGGTTTGAAATGTTCAAAACCACTTTTCAAGGACAGATTTGGAGGTGGGATATTGCAGGGCACATATGGTGTACAAGATTTTAGGCATGTTTAGCCAGGGTACAAAGGTAAAGGTCTGAGAAAACACCACAAAAATCCAAACAAGGCCATAGCACTGTGCAAGATCTGAAAATGTTTATAACTTCTGCATGATAATGCATGCAAAACCAAACTGATCGTTGCTTTTAAGAAAATCTACAAATATGAGGCTAACATGCACATTGCAGGCTGAGCTCAGAGTTTCTCTTCCAATCTCTTTCTTCCAGCAGCTGCTCACTTTTATGCTGGTTCTTGTATTCAGAAAACACTTCATTAAATGGATAATATGGACAAAGAAGCAACAAGATTTGGATATACAAAAGCAAACAAATGTTTCACAACTATAGCCCATAGTATTGACTAGAATGTGATTATAAAAGAAACAGAGGAAAGTGGAAAAACATCACAGGCTAGGTAACATCACGGTCCATCTCCTTTGAAGACTCATGGCAAAAAATTGACTTGAGCCTTCGGCAAGTTCCCTGCTAGGCATCACACCCAGCTCCTATGGATGACTGCTCCCATTACAGGAATAAAATTGCAGGGAAGAAATAGATCTTGTAAACCCCTGCTTCAACTAATCCTCTAGAGTGTCTCAGCCTCTGTCCCAAAAACACTTTCAAGTATGTGTTAAGAGTAGTAGCAGCTAAAAGAGGTTTTCTTTCATGTATCCAGGGAAATCAGAAAGAAAGAGAACTTATGATGTTTCAGCAAAACAGGCCAAAACACATAGTGGGTATAAAACATGTGAAAGGCATAAAAACAACAATCCTTCTCATGATCTAGATGAATGGATCAAGGACATACACAAGAATAAGAAATATTTACAGTCAAGGGGAAGAGGAAAAGATAGAGTTACTAGGTTTCTTCACATCTATTTCAAGTATGATTACACTTTGCTATTGCATCATTTAAATCTTTCAATTGTGTACCTTTGATGAGTGGCATGATCAAGTTCCATTAACTCCAGATTCTTAGCCCTTATGAATTAATACTTCCTCCCTTGTCAGTCATGGTACAAGCCTCATGGATGACAGGACTGATGACATGTAAATGCATGTGATCTATAGCCCTTATCATTCTCTGACATTCTGCACCTCCAGGCTTACATTCCTCTTCCTCTAACTAAACTCTGATAAGAAAAATATGTTACTTCTATTTTTCCATTATTTCTTAAAGCTGCTACCAACCTCTCAACCTTTACTTGATAAATATAACTGTCAAAAAACTGGGCATGAACCCAGAAATTAAGTTTTCCTACATTTTTATGGTAGGGGTGTTGTTATCTCTTTTCAGTTGTAATTCGCCATTGTTAAGGATATTGTAAGCTCTTTAAACAAGTCAGCATTTGAAGACACATTTTGAAAAAGCAGAAATAAGTAATGTTTTATTTGCCACCTCTCCAGTCTCTTGCAATAGCTTATATGTACACCATAGACAAATTAGATTACTCTTTCAGATGAGAAAAATCTACCTTTGTCTCTGATATAAAGGTGTGAAAGGACTATTTTGCTGAAAGGACACTACTTTGTAAACTAATCAAAATGATAATAATACGTTGGAGAACCACCACATAATACTTACAAATTTTGGAAGAAAAGCAAGCATATGAAGCATAGCAGTAGGAGTTTTGGTTGAGACAGTTTAGGTTCAGAGAAGTGTACTTTAAAATAATAGAAGGAAAAGAGAGAAATAGTGAAAGAATCAGAAAAATATAAAGATGGATTGGCCCATGGGACTCACTCAGAGCCATTAAACAAATGGAAACATGAGATGGAAATTAAATAAATGGGTTGAAAATAACAGACATATAAAGCTAGTTTAAAAGACATGCCTTACCATGTCTTCAGGTCACTTTTGATAAAAGACTGCACAAAGCTTATGCCTCCCCTGTCAATAGATTTGAAATTATTCTCTATTCTGACTATACTGTACATCCACTTGGACATGGTGAACAGAAAATCCATGAATTTTGCATGCTTTATCTGGTTAAATGCGAAGTCAGTTCCAAGCTGAAATGAAGTTATGAACAAAAGAAATGTCTTGGATGTTGATTTAGGTTTGCTTTACAGTGTTGATACTGTCTGGAGCCACTCTATTAAATCCATGAGACTGCACATGTTCTGGAATAATAACCTGAGTGGAGGAAACATTGGTGGTTTAAGAAGGGCTTTTGGAAATATGAGTAGGGTTCCATCTGATATTACATATTCCTCATAAAAACCCTCATCTATGTGCTTACAAATGTTGGCATGTCATATAGGTCCATTTCTAAAGTTGTGCACCTCATTTATCCTAAATATTTACTGTAACGTGAATTCATTGCATTAAGTACATTCTGGAGGTACCTAACTCTTTTTATTTATCATTTAGACATATCAAAGTATCATCTTAGAATAAACACAGATTTTTTATGTGGCTGAAGGTAGATAAGATAAATTCCCCCTTTGTAAATGATGCTATAAAAGACAACAGTAATTCAACTCTACTGAAAGACATGAGGTTTAATTCAAGAACTATCCAGGAATAAAAAACCCTAACATTATTATTTACTTAAATATATTTCAGTGGGAAAAAAACCCTTCAGAAAAATAGGTAATTCAGGCTTATGTTTAGTACATTCTTCAGTTTCTGTGAAGAAAGAAATAGCTTAATCTGAAAAAAGACAGCATGTATCATGATAATTACAACAGAAAGCTATTATAATATCACTGTGTGTTTGACAAAAGCCCAGAAGCATTTCTAGGGGTATAGGATTATTTCACTGTTCATTACACTATTATTTCTGCTAAGTAATGGATATTCCTATCGTATAATCTGGTATGCAATACAGTGTTGGTGCAACTTTGTCCCGGCACTCCCTTTCTGACTCATTTTCCTTCCAGTAGCAAAGGGCTCCATACTGACCCCTTAAGTCCAGTGGATCTGTTCTGTTCCAGTACAATGGAAAAGGGAAAAGGGAAGCAACAGCAATCACAGGATATGGTGCAGAGATGAGTGTGACATCACAGTAGAGCCAGTTCCTGAGTCACTTTGGTGGCAGGTCTCATCATTATACCATATTATAGGGATTTACGGGGAGAAGTATGTAAAAGAAAACAGCAAATCGCAAAGTATTCAGTCCTACTAACAGGAAAATACATAAAAGCAGCAGAGAAGATTATTTTCAGTAGAACAATGACCTCTGTAATCCTGCAATTTAAAAAACATTAAGCATCTGACAATAGAAAAAGTTTGACAGGTATTAGATTTGATGGGCTCTATATATCACTCCAGGGCTGGTATGGTAATTCACAACTGCTGGAACAGCACCTGTTCAAAAGAGAGACATTCCACTGGCTAAGTGTTGAGATTCAAAGTCCACATAATCCCGGAACCAGGAATCATTCTGTGATTATCTGCTCAGGTCAAGGCCACTCACTGTCTCCGATCCTCAAGGCAGAATGGTGGGCACTTCTCTGAGAGTGCAGCTTCAGCTGGGGTCTGCACAAACAGCAAGGCAAGGGGGTGGCAATAATGCAGAAAGGACAGTGGTGCAGGAGACTGGAAACATGCAATGGCAAGGAATAGAAGGAAGAAGAGATTTCCCCTGATGCTGGAGGCACCTTTGCAGAACCGTGTCAATGCTGCACAGACTGAAAAGGAAAAACCCATCAGATCAAAGGAGGTGCTGGTGCTGAGCAAGGCGGTCCCATCTGCTCCTCATGTAACAACCAACATAGCCAAGAAAAGGTGATGGGTGACAGCAGTGGGCAACTCTCCTCTCAGGGGTGTGGAGGAACCCACTTTTTGACCTGACATGGCCAGATGAACACACTCCAATAGTTGTGGTCAAGGGCTCAGTGTCCAAGGAGGGACCAGTGACTGGTGGAGTTCCTCAGGGATCAGTATGGGGACTGGCACTGTTTAACATCTTTGTTGGTGGTATGAATGAAGCAATTGAGTGCACCCTTAACAAGTTGCTGGTGACACCAACCTGTGTGGTTTGGTTGACACACTGAAGAGAAGAGATTTCTTCCAGAGGGATCTTGACAGGCTGAAGAGGTCGGCCTGTGTGAAGTTCAGTGCAAGATCCTGCACCTGGGTTGGAGTAATGCTAAACTTAAATAGAATGGGTAGAGAATGAATTGAGAGTAGATCTGAGAAGGACTTAAGCAAGCTGGTTGATAAAAAGCTCAGCATGACCCAGCAATGTACATTTGCAGCTCAGAAATCCAACTACTTCCAGGGCTGTATAAAAAGGACTGTGGCCAGAAGGTCAAAGGAGATGATTCTCCACCTCTGCTCTGCTCTCATGAGACCCCACTTGGAGTGTTGTGTGCAGTTCTGGGGCCTACAGCTAAGGAATTACATGGACCTGATGGAGTCATCCAGAGGAGAGCAACAAAAATGTTCAGAGGGCTGGAGCACCTCTCCTGCAAAGACCGGCTGGGAGAGCTTGAGTTGTTCAGCCTGGAAAAGAAAATGCACCAGGGTGACCTTGCAGCACCTTCCAGTACTTGAAGAGCAGCTACAAGAAAGCTGGAGAGGGACTTTTGTCAAGAAAATCCTGTAGTTATAGGACAAGGGGAATGCCTTTAAACTGATAAAGAGTAAATTTACATTAGGTATCAGGAAGAAATTCTTTATGGTGAGGCTGGCAAGACACAGGAACAGGTTGCCTAGAGAAGTTGTGATACCCCATCCATGGATGTTTTCAAGGTCAGGTTGGATGAATTTTAAGCAAAATCTGATCTACTAACTGGCATCCCTGCCCATGACAGGGACACTGGAAATATATGATCTTTAAGGTTTCTTCCAACACAAACTATTCTATGATTCTCTGATTCTATGATTCTATTTTACATAGAATACGATCAAGAGTTATAAACAGATTACATGACTAGAAGTAGAACCAGATGTTTGGACGAAAATATTATTACAAGGAAAAATATCCTGTTTGTGTTCAGGTGTAAGCACTTAGTAAAACATTGTCTGATCTGATTCAAAGCCTTGAGATCTCAGTGGTGATGGATCCTAAGGATTAGGGAGGCTTTCTTAGCCTGAAACACTGCAGCAAAGTAACTAAGTAAATGTAATTTTGACCTAGTTATAAGAATGTGAACATCTAATAGAGAGTTACTCACAGTAGTTAAAGCTATGATTTTACCCAGTGAGCTGAAACTAACTCTTTCGAGTCGATACAAACATAGTTTTAAAGTGGTTAGATTGTCCAAGGATATGCACTGTGTAACCCAATTGCCTTAGTTACACTAGGACAACTTGTATAATAAATCCAGTGAGTGGATGTGCATTCAGACAAACCTCGCTTTACCTTGGGGGTGGCAGCATCACCGTGTTTCAGTGAGCAGCCACCCATCTGTAATTGTTGACTTTTAGAAAGAAGGATGAAAAAGAGATTAAATTCCAGTGAGTGAGGGAATACTTGAATTCATTTTTATCTATTTTAAACTTCATAAGTAAGAGGTGTGTATTTTAACCAACAAAATTGATAAATTAGTGCATATTTAATCAAAATGGCTTGATTATCCAGCCTCACCCTCAGAAGACAGCAGTAGCTTTCTGAAAACATTCAACTTGTATCGCCTTGACATCTATAAAAGTGAGGAAAATGTTCAAGCACCTTCCAGATGCATTCTAAGGTATTCTTTCCTATTCTTTCCTACATATGCTAAAGTCAATGAGAAGGAGGGAGGACATATTTCCACCTCTACAAAACATCTGTGCTGCCAAGAGCAGAGATGAAGTTCACAGCGGCAGCAGGGCTGCATGGCAAGCCACAAACGAGAAGGGCAGCAGTATCAGCATTTTCCTTATCTCTTTCAGCCTCTAACTTATTCTCTGTACATGGCTGTTTCATGGCTGAACAACCAATGCTGGTCAAAATATCCATGACAGAGCCCAAGACTGAACTACGAGGTATTGTAGCACTGCCAGCATCGCTGACAACCACTTCCATGCCTACAAAACATCTTCAAGCGTCCTTGTCTCCAAAAGAGCAAAGTGTCTCTGCCTCTTCAGGATGCCAGAATATGGTCTAACCAATGACAATAGTTCTTCCACTGCACCAGTCTCTGCTATCCACCACCGCTGAAGTATCAGGAGGCACCCACCACTGATCCTCTTTTGTTGTTCAGCAAGAGTGCTGCTGAAACTATAATGAGATTGAGGGTGGGAGGGGGGTGGTGGTGGCTGGGGGGGTGTTTCAAGGACAACTGCAATGGTCAACATCAAGTGGGAAGAAAAATTACTGTCATCAGCATGCAAAGCTTGCCAGTGAGGTTTTCAAACCAGGGAAACATAATCAAGTTTTTAAGGCAGAACCACAAAGCAAACTCAGCACTTTTGCCATTATTGGAGGTACTGATAACAATTACTCTTCTGGTGGCAGGGACAGGGACAGGGGTCTTCTCTCCCTCTTGATTTTGACCTTTGTAAATCTTTTGGCATTGATGCAGCAATTACTGCTTAAACCCATTACAAGCATGGAGATGGAGCTATCATCAATCATTGCTTTTTGAAGGCCCAGCATCCTGTTGTGCTATACACTGCATGAGCACCAAACAAAAGCTTTCCCCAAAACAAATGCTCTTTTCTTGTTTCATAATCAAGGGGAAAGCAAATTCCTGGGAGCCACGAAGATAGATGTTAAATGTAAAGAAACATCATTTCTGATTCTACAATGACCTTCCAACATCTGCTACGCTGTCTATTCACAGTTCATACCACTGCTGTAACTGCATGGGGTGAGTACAGGTTTTATTTTAATAGTAGCTTAGTAGGCAAGCAGTGGCTAATGAAGCAGACAAACAGTTTCCTTACACCTACTCCATGCAGTAAAAAAAGACCAGAAACAATTTCATTTGTTTCAAATACAGATCATGTGCTCTTATATAAAAGGGTCCATACTCTAGTGTGACCTGTATCAAACTGCTGCTGTACGGGGTACAGTGACTGCTGTCACAAAGGAGTAAAACAGGTGCTGGAGTTCTTAAATGAGCCACAGGTAAAGAACACACACAGCTAAACCTGTGAAAGCTGGGTAGGAACAGCTGAATGGGCTGTTCATAGGAAGCATAGGAAGAAAGGTGGGATGCCAGGAGAAGTCAGATTACTTTTCATCTGGTCATCAGGGCCATTTAGAGGCAGGACCTTGTTTATTATTATATATAGAAGGAAATGCCTTTTATCTAATTTTTAAAGTCTGTGTATATCTATACACGTACATATATATATATATATATATATATATATATATATATATATATACACACACATATATATATGTAATCAAACTTCCATAAATATACACTTTTAGACTTACACACACAATGTTTATATATATGTACTCCTGTAAGTATGTATCTGTAAAACCTATTATTTGTCACCTTCAAGTTTCTTTTTTTTTTTTTTTTTTTTTTTGAGAGAGGTGCTGGTTAAATTTCAAATATTGAGGACAATATAAATTGTATAAATGTTCATGAAGGTGATCAGCTTCTTCTAGAAGGTAGTTGTGATGGATATTGTTCCACAGTATGTTCCAGTTAATTATTGTACAGAAATTTGGCATGCAAGTTCAGAAGGAATAAACACTATTGTTTCCAATGTCTTGGTTTCAAACTCTGTTATGGACTGAAATCCCTGAGTAAAAGGTCTTTTGTCCATGAAAGCAAGATAGCTGCAAAAAGAGACTCAGAAACATGTGAAAGATTATTTTCCTACAAAGGAACATATGAAAATTCCGTAAGAAAATGTCCAAAAGAAAGGTGGTTCTAACTAATGATACCAGTTAGGTTTTCAGGTTTTTTACGGAACTGTGAAAATTGGAGATGTCTCTGGTCCTCAAAATCACAAGAACACAGAAAGGCAGAAACCCTAAGGTTCAGATTGCGTTCGGGATTGGCTGGAAATGAGGTGATTCACTAGTGTCTGTGCTAATAAACCCAACACTGGCATTTAACTCCTGCAACAGGGGCTAAGGCTGGCAGTGCTAGAAAGCTCACATGCAGACCTCTGCAGGAAGTCTCAGCCCCTGGAGTTTTAAGCTTGCAGGAGGAACACAGATTTACAAAAGCTTTTTGGAGAGGGAAGAATGTGCCATTTATTAGTTGAATTTTTGGGAGGCATCCAGGAAGACTGAATAAATGTATGGCATGGTAAAAATAGCTTTTTCATGGGATACTTGAAACCAGAGAGTCATGAGAGGTAATCTGGGACAGAAAACATAGCAACTATCTGCTTATTAATAAGGAGATCTGGCACTCTTTGACAGCAGTTTTGCAGACATTCAGCACTTCAAAGTACCTACCAACTTAAAAATCTTCAGCCCCCTTATGTCTGTCAAACATGCATGATTCAGCTGTCACAGGGGGATGCAGGTGCTCAGAGCTGAACAAGGGAAAAGACAATGATAAGAATCCACAGCAAAACTGCAATGAGTGACCCATTTCATTTCTTTCATCAAAGGTTCTGTCCAGAAGACTCCCCCACCAGGCCAAGGCCAAACCTCCAAACCTGAGAGGGTCAATGCCCAGCTGCTCTACACACAGCTTTGGTACTAAATGTCTGATACAAAAGCATTATGAAAAGTTTCCATCTTGCTCTCTTGGCCTTCACATTCTCCATTTTTCCTACATGAGAATGCTTCTGACACTCTCAGGCAAGTTAGTTTTCTCTTGACAGCTTAATAATTAAGTAGGTACTGTAAACTTCCTAACAAAAGGAAGCTGGTAAAATTGTCCAATTTGCTAAGAGAACTACAGATTCAATGTGCAGTTTTTGTAACTACAGGCTTGAGTTGGATTCTAATATCAGAACCTATTAAAATATCCAAAGGCAAAATAACTGCTCTGGGAGGAGAGGTCTTCCAAACTACCTGTAGGTAATGACAGCTCAATAATATTTGATTCATCCCCTAAAGCATAATTGTCAAGAAGAAATATCTCTGATGATATTTCCAAGAGAACTGGACATGAGAGATGACCTTCATAAATAAAGGTAGTCAGATCCACAGCAGGTGCAATGTATACATATATTATGGCTCTGTCTGTCTCTTTCTACCTTTTAAAAGACAACAGAAGAAGAATGAGAACAACCTTCTACTCATTGTGGTGGTGACTTTGAAACCTGAGGTTTTTTTGTTGATTCTGAATTTGCATCAGAAACACCAAAAAAGTTTAAATTAAACCTTTTTTTTTCTGTTTCTTAGTCCTTTGTATAAACCAGATATAAGATACAGCAACTGAAAAAGGTCTGCGAAAACTAGACCAGTACACCAAAGGCAATCAATCCTTTCTGAAAGCAATGGTGTAATATGACAGAAACAACTAACACTGAAAAAACAACTTGGGGCTGTATTACATTCTTCCAGTCCTTAGAGTTAAAAACCGTTCAACACTCAGCATAGTTTAGAGCAGCTCCTGAAACTTTTAAAGCTCTCTGATATCAAGGAACAATCACAGCCACACTAGCAGGACCACTGACATTCTGTGATACTTTTGTCCATAGTGTGCTTTCAGCACATCTCCTCCCCTGAGGAATCTAGGAAGGATCAAGGCAGTCAGACACCTTAGTTCCTCACTGACCTTAGTCTTCAGGGAAAAATGGAAATCCTCAGTTCTCCATTTAGGGAATACAAGAGTAAGAAGGGCAGGACAAGATGTAGTTGAGGCAGAGCTTATATACAACCAGCACCAGAGCTGAGGGGAATTACTTGGTGATGTTAACATGCAGCTGAACACAGTTGATCCCATCGAAAGAGGCAGTATAAAGTCAAGGCCTTCATGCCTGAAAACTTAAGTTATCCAGATTCTCCAGAAAATCATTATATCATCTCCATTTCCTACTTTTCAGACCAAACACATAATTTGTAGGCATTAAATTTGTCCACAGTTTATCGGTGGTAATGCTTCATCACATTTCATTTTCAAGATAGAAGATTTTCCTCTTTTTTTTACACACTGAGTAAAAGAAATCTTATCAATAATAATACACAATACCAGAAACATTTCTTGCTTCTCTGACTCAGGAGTATGTTGCCAGACCTATTCATTCTGTAAATAAGTCAGTTGTTTGTGGTGTATTGCCCTGACTGAAGCATGGTCCAGATACAGCAAGCAACAAAACACTGTTTGCTGTCAAACCCCCCAACTGTTTTTTTCCCTCAAACTTCCTTCATCTCTGTAGTCACTAATTATGTTTAAACTCTCATGAACACCATGATTATACTGTGGTTACAAAGGATGACATTTTCCCTCTTAAATTTAAAAGTCTTAGGAATCTTCCTGTCTCTCTCTACAGTCAACAGCAAAGGACAAACAGGCTTACAGGATGAAGCTTCAACCCTTACAAGAAGGACGAAATGCTGCAGCCCAGATATAAAACTATCCAGAAGACCCTGCACACAGAGAGATTATCAGTCATTCTGTATACCATGGAAATAATAAGAAGGACTTCAGGTCCTGCAAGTGTATGTTCTGGGTGTGGTTCTACTCATCCATTGATTCATCTACAACCACAATGGTGGAGCACAGAGTTTATTAAATTCATAGAAGATGATGATTTTGGAGCTTTAGGGCATGAATTGTAGGGACACCTTCATAATTTGAAAATATAAATTAGAAAAATATGAAAAAAAGTCAACACAGCCAAATACAAAATGTTTCAGGTAGCTAGAAATTACCAAGCAAACTTAGTAAAAAGGATTGCAAGATGATAAAGATACACTAGATGATACCTTGACATCTTTTCTTTTTCTCTATGCACTTTTCTTTTTCTCTATGTCTGGAGGAGCCTACCTCTACTTAATGGCTAAAAATGACATCTATTCAAACTATTTAGTATCCTAATGTCAGCACTTTATGTACATAATATGAAGAGAAAGAGAGAAATAAGAAATAATTCACTATGTAGTCACCCTCTATCTATAAACTCTTCTCATCACATGCCTGATCACTTATATTAAAAGCAGAAGAGGCTCAGTTTACCACACCAGACATTCAAGGGCTATAATTTTTTTACCTTAATGCAGAGTATGGAAGAGAAGATAGGACAAATATTTCAATAGCGTAACTTTTCTTTCTTCAGCTAAATTAATTTCAGAATCTGCACTTGAAACATAGGACTTATCTTGGTATCTGACAGCTACAAAGTGCCCCAGACAAAACATCAGAAATACAGAAGACATGGGATAATGATTACAATCCATACCAGGAAGAGGAAGGATTGTATTTCACCTAGGAAAGAGAGTGTCTAAGTAAACCTGCAAGGGACTTGAACTCTCCCAGGAATACACAGTTCTGCACTGTCTGTGATAGTACTAAATTTCAATACAAAATTAAGGTGAAGGAACAAGGAAAAGGACTGTAATATTTATTGAAAATATTTATTTGGTAAGTCATAACCCGTACATAAAATCACAAGATGATTTGCAAGTGATAAATTATTCCTAAAGACAGATTAACAGAATGAAGAAAGAAAAAATAAAAACTGCATCATATGTTGTCCACAACCTTTCTCTCTGCAGTGCTAAGCAGTATTTAGCTGTGCTTAGTCAGAATTCTGTTTCCTGGACTTCACCCCTTCATGTACCAAACAATCAGAGGCAACTTCTTTGCACTGACTGAGTCCCTTCTGACAAACTTTCTCTCAAGTAAATCTAAAAGTGAAGATATGGAAAAATGTCTTATTATGCAGCAGTAGTCAGCTTTTTTGTCCTAGGAGATTTTTCTCTAAATTAGCAACCATTTTAGTGGCTGGAAATCACTAGTTTTTTCTTCTAACTGACTTATTATCACACACTTTCTCCTAAATCAGAATGAAGACTAATGACAACTTAAATGCCAGGAACAGTCTGAGAGGCTAAATTTAGTTCTTGCTTTCATCCAAACACAAGAAAAATTTTGTCATTTCTAATGAAACTCATGAGTTGCATGCATATAAGTCCCTGAAAATATTATAGATTCCAGTTAATACCTACTGCCAAATTTTGCACTGATTTACACCATCTGCCACCATATTAGAGTCACTCACTAAAATCTGTGGAAGATTTGGTTCATTACACAGTTTCATTTCTTTGGTATCATATACTGCAAAGGAACAGAAAAAACTCCATATTCTAAAAACCTCTAATCCATTCTCATATAAACAAAGCTTAAATGTTTTCTTTCATTTGTGCTGATGAAATTGTCATTATGCAGACAGTCATTTGGAATTATTTGTTTCATCCATTATCTTTTGAATTGACTGTTTCCATTTACACCTTAAACATTTAAGAACTTCTTAGTCACTTTTTTCTAGTTTGAGTCACTATTGTCAGACACATAGTGCTATATAAAAGAGATGTTAGAGACTTTGTCCTCATTTTTTATGTGAACACACTGTTGATTTTTCATTGCTGAAAAACACTTTGAAACATCGTGATGATTCATAGTAGCAGACATTTATTGCGAAAATTTTTGTCCTTTCGTGCCAACCAACTTGCAGTGATAATGGCAGATAGCAGGTGCTAGAGTTGTAGTGGTTGTTTTGAGATGTGTGATTCAGTTTAACTGGGTGCTTTATCCCCTGGTATCCTACTCTTTCACTGTTCTGCTATTGTCCCTCCAGCAGCACTCTCCAAAACAATTTTGTTGGCTGCAGAAATCCAGCTATACATTTCAATTCTCCCTAAGAAAGCAGGGCAAATAAGCACCAATCTCTTTTACTCCTGCTGTCTTCCAGAAGACTCTGAATATGTAGCACTTTCTGCTAATGCACTGAATTGCTATCTTCTGTGTAATTTCAACATTATGTTGTCAGTTCTGAATGTTAATGTTGATCCTAAGCCAAGACCAACAGTCTCAGATTTTTAAAAGATTTTGAACTTTTCAGCTGTGGTGAACTTCATCTTCTGTCTTTTTTGTACATTCTGATGAAATCTTATATCATGCTGAGTAATATTTAGACCACCTAGAAAGGTCTCTAAAATCAAGATTGTTAAGAGTAGTTCAGTCCATTCTCTTCAGAATCACCAGATTCAGTCTTCACACAGAAATAAAATAGTTAAAAGGTAGATTTCATATCTAAGCCTCCTACTAAAAGCTACATTTTTTCTTTAGTTATGCACTGAATACACAATCAAGCAGTGTCAAAGTGCAGATTAACAGAAGTTGTCCTGGATGACATGCAGCTCTCATACATACAGCTTAGGAGACACCTAGTCCAAAGGTAGATCTAGAACTTCTAGAACTGATCAGAACATGGAAAATAAAATGGTGCAATTTGTTCTGATGGAGATGACAGAATCTGTTACACATAACACCCTTAAATAGTAAACCATAGCAAAGGAGGCCCTCTTACTTCCCCATTTCACACATGCAGGATCACAAGCTAGATGCTAGAGGAAGGCTACCCAATCATTTGAAGACACTGTTAGATCTGGATCATTGGAATTGTTTATGCATACAAAATGTAAGCCAGAAGAGTCAGAGGTGGCTGTTTCTTATAAAAATTGTGATTTCAGGTAAAACGAGGAATGCTTAACAGCCATTTCACCTAGACATTTCTAAATATAAGATTACACTGAACATGTCTAAAAACAATGGGCATTCAAAGAAAAAAGGAAAATAATTCTAACTCAACCCCCTATTTTAGTTAAAGTCCTCATAGAAGGCAAAGACCTATGTTTCAAAGAAGATCCATCCTTTACAGAAGATGATTGAGGACCAATGCTTATGAATACCTGCCAAATGGAGGCACTTCCATTTTGGGATACCCATCTTGAAAAGCTAGTACGTCTGGTAATTTCAAAACCACTGCTAGTTCTACCAAAACAAGTTATTTGGATGACATAACCATATCACCCTTCCCTCATAAAGCACAGTTGTGTTTTAAACACTAACACTTTCAGCTTTACATTTTAATTAGTGATGACTATAAGCCAAAACACAGTTAGGGAAAAGAACAAATACAAGCAAAAAGTTTAATGAGCTATAAAAAGATATAAAACTCCATTTCTGTAATGGGCCAGAACAGATTTCAGAAGGAAAACTGAAGGGTTTTACTTATAAGAGCTTCAGTTATTTTGAAAACAGTAACCATGAAAGAAGCCAACAAACATTGAGATGACAGGGAATGATCATTTTGGTTAGTCTTTGGAAATGTGAGATCAAAAATAATTCAAAGGTTTCTGGTTGTTTATATTCTATAATGTCTTCCCATCCACTTAGTCCCATTAATATCCTACTAGCCTCCAAGATTTCCTTAACTGTCAGCTGTAAGCCAGTGTGCTGTAAAAGACCTTCATTTGTATCCTTGGCTTTGGCACTGTACCGCGTCTGCATCCCGTTCCTGTGATGAACACCTGCACTGACATTCCTTCTCAGCAAATAGATTTTGTTACAAATGATCCCATTATTGATTTTGTAGTAAGTTGAGTAAATCCTAAGTCTCAAATACGTTATGGTGGTTATGTTTCACAGCTCTCAGTACCTTATTGGCATTCAAGTTGTGCTAGCCACTACTAAAATCATTCTGTTGTGATATGAAGCACAAATACATTTTACTGTTACAGTTGCTGCAGTGCTGCCAATTATTTTAATGCTGCCATATGAGAAATAAATGAATGCTTAGATGTTTGTTTCAGCAGCTGATTTTTAAGCAAAATCATTCTCTGCATTCTTTGCAGAATGTGCTTTGATCACAACAGATTCCAGATCATGGAATCTAGCCAACTTCTTGTGAGGCAGCTTGCCTTTTACAGACAGACACAACATAGATACCTCTTTTTACTATTTTCCAGTAAATGTGATCTATTGTTGCCTTTGATACACTAAAATTAGCAAAGCCTGCAGCAGCAGATTGCAAAACAGACCTCATGACATTTTAACCACTACTGCCCTCTTTGTCAACAAAGACCATTAGAAATAAGAGCAGGGGATTTTTTTAAATTGCACATTAAAAAAATTAAACATCCTTTCACTGGCCCTCCCCCCTTCCATCAAATGATTTCTTAATGGTCCCAAAGGATGCTTGCATTTGAATGACAGATTCTCAGTCCGTCACATGCCACTAATTCCTGTGTTCAATAGTAATGAGGCCTGTCGCATTACAGTTTGCTGATAAAATGCTAAACAAGATTGACAGGAAATCTAAGGAAATTTGGAGGTTAAGAGGTTAGAAAACCTCCCCCTGCACCTATTGAATCTCAGAGATCAATCTAACTTTTTTTAAGTCACTAGACAGAGTGAAATACATCTTAGCTTTCCTAAATACATAGAAGGACACAGCTACCAGACAGATTATCCAATGTGCTTTTTTGCCCTGCCTGTGGTGAAGGTGCTGGAACTAGATGATCTCTAAGGTTCCTTTCAACCCAACCCATCCTGTGTTTCTGTGATTTGAGAGCACCTATTTCTTCCTGTTCCTGTAAGGGTGCCTGAGACCCAGAAAACATGCTGAATCCACTTGCTGGGCCAGGCATCCTCTGCTGATGTGTGTCACCAACCCAAGATCAATGGCTGAGTGCTGCCCCTGCTAACTGTTCTCCATACATTTGTCACACAAAAAAGGACAATCACGGGGGAATTGACAGCAAAAATGACATTAACCCTCAGCAGCTCAACTCTTCAGTATCTACCTACAGTTTCTGATTGAACCTACATGGGATTTTAAGATATCATTTACTTACTCACAGATAACTCAAAACCAAGGAGATTTTATGTCAAGATGGTGACTGGGAGGTAGGTAGGCAGCCAGAGACAGAAGTAGATTTGGAGCTTGAACTACATTCTCAGCAAATTACCACTCACAGAGAAAAAGAGAGAAAGGGGATGCAGACCTGTCTTTGATAGGTTTATCTCATGAAAATTTTGTGAAGATGCTCACCAATAATTTGTGCAGATATATGATTAAAAAAAGCAGAGACCAGGGACAGACCTCATTCTCTTTCTTTTAGATATCTTCATTGCCCATATCCCAAATATTAATTCAGAGATCCCTGTATAACCAGCGGAAGAAAATAGACTTTCCTTGAGAGTACTCCACTTGACAACGGCATGGGTATTCAGGACTCAAACCCATCACAGACATCTTTTCATTAAAAATCTTTCCTTAGGATTTTTTCCTTCTGAGAAGCTGAGAGGCCTCGGAAACAAAATGTAAACAATGATTATCTGCTGCTGTGGAGTGCAACAGGTGGATCCGTGATTGGTCTCGTGTGGATGTTTGGAATTAATGGCCAATCATGGCACAGCTGGCTCTCTCTCTGTCCGAGACATGGACCTTTGTTGATTCATTCTTTTCTATTCGTAGCTTAGCTAGCCTTCTGAGAATAAACCTTTTCTTCTATTCTTTTAGTGTAGTTTTAATGTAATATATATCATAAAATAATATATCAAGCCTTCTGTAACATGGAGCCAGATCTACGTCTCTTCCCTCATCCTAAGACCCCTGTGACCACCATCACACAAACCTATTTAACAAAATCTCTGGGCCACCAGCATTTGATGGCTGGCACAGGAACCACAGTGAATGAAAAAGTGGTTTGGTATCAGACACAAAAAAATCATGTCCTGATTTGTGTCTATTTCCTAACAGCAGAAGGCACAATGGGTAGAAAGAAACCATCCCAAAGGTTTTCTTTACCCTATATATTTCAATTCCTTCCTAGGACAGTGTCAACCAGAGCTGCACTTGCTGACAGCTGTTGCCATTCATTCATGTTTGTTACACACATCTGCTGTCTTCTTTAAATTCTTTCTCTGTAATATGGATTTTTGTCCAGGATTTAGATTGCATTTCTGGATAGCTGGGTAAAGGGAGCAGAAGATTGTTTACAGCCTGAAGAAATGGAGAAAGGCTCTGTGCAGAAGTGAAATGAAGAATATTCTTGGCAAAAAATCAACCTGCCACAGTGTGTTGTGCTTGCCTGCCTGCCCCAGAGCCTGATTGTCAGTGTGCACTGTGCACAGTGTATGTACTTCAAAGAGCTGCTTCAGTTTAGTCCTGCTGAGAATTTGCCCCCCAGGCTATAAAGTACTTACCAGGCACATGATATATGTCTTTACCCACAGTTTGCTTATATGTTATGCATCCTTCTTTGTGATGTAGCATTGTTATTAAAAGGCACAATGAAAGTTTGAACAAGTAAACCCTACTATATTGTGATGTCACACCCATATATTCATCAGCAATCCTTTCTGCTAGATAAATCGGAGATAGACAAGCGCTACATTATTTCTGATTTAAACACTGTTCTTTGCATCTGGATTAGGAAAAAAAAAACCCATCAGTTGGAATTATGTAAATCCTATTCAAAGGAAAAGGAGTCTACTTGTTGAGATTTGTTCTGACAGAGTGCATGCTCTATGCTGACATGTTTTTTCCTGAATTACACATGCAGGTGCTTATAAAACGTATCAGAACCAAAGCAACAGCGCACAACTCAATCCTTACCATAGGACTACAAAGTTAATCCGTTGTTGATTCAAAGGGTAGGTACAATTAGCTAGACAGCTTATTTTTCTTTGAAATATTCCTTTCCTCTCATGCTTATTTTTCCTTGAATAGATGATAGAGAATTTTATGTAGAAATTAAAATGAGAAGACAAATTATAGTTTTCAAAGACACTCAGTCAACAGATAACTAGCTCAAGGGCTCTCCAACACCCTTCTGATAAGCAGCAAAGATATGAAATATTTATCAAGGTAATGAAGTTTATGGTCACAGTAGGCATCCCTTCGCAATGCACATTTCCTGCTTAAAAACAGTTATTTTGACACATGGCTTAAAAATTAGCTGTTTAAAAAACCAAAAAAACCAAAAATAGACTGTTACAGATGTAGCTTTAAAGATATCTGATTACATGCAGCACTAAGGTGAAATGCATAGCCAAGCAGCTAAGGGAAGAGAACTTGACTCTTCAAAGAGCTCTTTAGGAGTTAAGACTCTAAACTTCAGCTTCAACCCTTCACATCTTTGGTGGTAATCACAATTTAACTGTATAATCCTCTCCCTTATGTCTTCCTACCACAAGACACTCTCCTTTTGGCTGTCCTGTAACAGCCATTTATGGCATTGTATGGTCAAAATACTATAGCTAAAAAAACAACATTGTTGCTTATGTAAACCAAAAAAGTTTGCTGCACCATCACTTGAGCAAGAAAGTTGTGCTGGCTTGGGCTGGGGTAGAGTTAATTTTCTTCACAGCATTTTGGATTTGTCATGAACACAGGGTTACAGAGGCTTTTTTTTTTTTTTTGCTATTGCTGAGCAGGGCTTTCACAGCCAAAGCTGTTTCTGATTTTCATACTGCCATGCTAATAAGAAAGTTAGGAGTGCATTGGAGGTTGATAGGAGACACAGCCAGAAAAGGTGACCAAGTGCCCAGACAGTTATTCCAGACTATATGGGATCATGCTCAGTATATAGACCTGGGGGTAAGAAGGAGGAAGAGGAGGAAGTTTGATGTGATGGTGTTTTTCTACCAAAGTAGTCACTATGTGCGATGGAGCCCCACTGTCCTGGAGATGGCTGAACACCTGCCTGCCCTTAGGAAGCGCTGAATTATTTGCCTGTTTGTGTGTGGGTTTTGCTTCCTCTTTTGAGCTGTCTTTATGTCAACATATGAGTTTATTTGCTTCTACCCTACCAATTCTCTCTCTGGTGTGGGAGTGAGCAGCTGCGTGGGGCTTGGCTGCTGGCTGGTGTTAAGCCAGAATTGCACATCGTCATAACCTAAAGCTAATCACCCAGGGGCCCTATCGAGTTCTTTTAGGTATGTGACCTCCACTCTGACTTGTCAAAATTGCCTACACAGGTGCTTTTGGTAGTGTATCTATCTGACCCAAACTAGACAAACTCAGTATAGAAATTCACATCTGAGCTCATTGGCCCAAGCTGTCTGTGTAGTCAGCAGAGAGACAGTTACATTCAAAATGAGATTCATATGACTTTTTATGGCTCCTTCAGGACTGGATGAATTGAACAGTAAAATGGACAATCTGTCTTCATTGCCTACAAAGAGAGCCTGGCATAATTAGCTCAGATATACTGGAGATACCTGCTTTTGCTCAACTGAAAAACACCACTTTTGCTCTCCATACTCACTGCTGCCTTTGATTCAGTTTACAATCTGCTGACTAAATTCAGAAAGTCAGATCACTACCTGTATACATTACAGACATGTTTGTACATAGCAAGTCAGTAGAAAGAACAAAGTGTTTGTGTGCTTGTTAGAGAAGAGAAAAGAGAGCAAGGTCTTGAACACTGAAAATCACATGGCAGCCACTGGGAATCAGAGCTAACCCTGAAGAAACCTGTGATGACCTGCAAACAAGACTTTCTCCATACAGTCTAGGCTTGCCTGTCCCTGCAGGGTTGCAGGGTATTCAGGCACAAAATAGGACTTTGTTATACAGACTCTACTTTATGAACATCCAAAAGGGCTATCAGATCTTAAATACATAACACATTGTGAATACTGAATGAAGGGCAGGGTCAGCAGAGGCACAGGACCAGGAGTTACCATTCAGCATGAGTTTTTCTTAACCACTTCAGATACCTCAAACTGCAATTTGTAGAACTAGCCTATCATTAATGAGTGAGGTAGCACAGACTAACAAATTAGACTGAATGCTTAATTTTCAGACAAGTCAGATTAAATGAAACCACCACTAAATGAGTCTCACAATTAATTTGCCTGAAGTTATGAGGAAATCTGTTCAAGGAAGTTGCAAGATGGATTTTACCTTTACTATGATGCATCCAGGTAATTTCGAATCAACCACTGTCATTTCTTAAACCATCATCTTCTTTTTAAAATGAAAAACTTTTGTGATTAAACTTACCTAATAAAAGATATACACCCACACACTCACACCAAATATGAAATGAAATTAATAAATTCATATATTTCTGAAAAATTAATAAGTGCAGTTACACACACAACACTTTCTTTTTAGAAGAGCATGAATTAATTTCATTAGTGTTTTATTAATGACATAGAGGGAAATAAAAAACTCTTTTCATACCTTCTTTGTTCAACCAGTCACAAAAGGAACTAATCATTTGGTTGCTGTTTTTTACTGTAACTTCAGAGTTTGTTTTTAAATGCAAGACAAAAAAAAATTGACTAGAATGTTCTCATCATCAAAGAAAAGAAAAAAATTCATTATTTATAGAAAAAAAGAATGTTTCTTCAACACAATTCAAAACCCTGCCTCTTTTGTTCCTGATTGTTTCCACAAAAAAGGATTAGATAGGCTCCAACATATTTCAAGACTACTTCATAAAGCCATTCTAATTTAGCTCTGTGTTTGTCAGCAATTTGGGAGAGAATGATCTTGCACTTTCTGAAAGACAAGTGAAAAGTAAACCGGCCCAACATTATGCTTATTTGCACTGTAGTTTCTTAGAAAAATATTTATTTCTAATAGCACTTATTACTAACTATATCACATTGAAGATGAACTAGAGACTATTTTCAGATATTTCATAAATAAACCTGTGCATATTGAAGGGAGATGATGTGGAATAGGACTTAATCCTTATCTTAAGTTAGTAAATACTGTTCCTATTCCCTCCCTTCCAGACAGGATCAAGCTCCCAGGCAGCCTTTCATCCAGCCGTTCCCCAGGACTGAATAAGGAAGACATCGAGTAAAACTCCTCATCTGTGTGAGACAGACTTACTTTTACCTCCTGTTCTCTGTGGAAAGGCAAGCAGAATGAGATGATGTTGGAACTAAATTCATATAAGTGTTGAGATCTAAAACCGAGCACCTAGATTAAATTAATCTTCTAGTGTCTCTGTATATTTCATGGTTTAAGGCCCAGGAAAAAAAGAGATCTAATCATGATTATGCAAGTGAAAGAGAGGGGAGTTTGACAGTGTTGAAAAATGAGAAGATAAATGAGCAAAGCTTTAATCCATCAAATAAAAAGGTCTTCAAACAGAGTATTATCAGTTGTCCAACTTATCAAAACCATTCAGAGCATATATGCAGTGTCAACTACATGCAGAAAGAACTGAATGATAATTGTGTAAAAGGTAAAATAAAACCATTAGCATATACATAAAAGGGGAGTTTTGGGTCAGATTCTTTGGACATGGGTTAGTATCTTCTGGTTGGTAGCTGGTACCAGCACCAGCATGTTACACTTGTGACTTGTATGTTCTGTGTAAGAAACCTGTGCAAAAATCCAGCCTTCAGTTCTAGTTGAATGACACATGGTGAGGCAAGCCCTGGAGCAGAAAATATTCCTGCTGGGTAGCAAATTAATGGCTAGTCCTGGAACAAAAGTAGGGCAATTTGTAGGGTGAGAGAAGAAAACTCTAAAAAGAAGACAAAGTCTATGAATTACAAGGTGGCTGAAGAGGGTGACATTGATTCCAGACAAAGCCTGCTCATAGAAAGTCAGAGACATTATTAATTTTTACACAGCTGCAGTTGTGTGAGACAAATTCCACTTCAAATAAGTCTCTCTGATAAGTTAATACAGGAGAATTTCCCTCTATTTTTGTAGAATAAAGAAGTAGATGTTATGCTTTTGGGAAACAATGGATGGAGAAGCAGGCAATGCTTTTACAGGAAGTGTTGTATATTGGAATAATATTTGCTTCCAAAAGAAACCTGCTAACAGACAAAAATATGAAACAATCATTCTAAGGGCAACAGGATAAACTTTGCACCAAGTTTCAACTCAAAATAAATATTTACAGCAACAGATAGGAAACTGATACAAAAACAGCCTTTCATATAGCAGTAAAAATGGAGCTACTTTAATTTTGTTAAGAATTTTGGCTGGAGGCAGTGGGAATATCAACTTTTTAATGAAAACTTAAAGTGTCCATAGTAGTGTGAAAATTCTAGCATCTTTGTATTCCCATATCACTTTTTAACAGCATGACGAGAGGAAAACTTTATTTTTAAATGATTCTTGGTTCATTTTCAAAGAAATCAGTTAAAGGAAACTTCTGGAAAGTAGCAGAATAGCATTACTTGTACACATTACTCAACATCAAGCCCAGAAAAGTTGCCATAAAGTACTTTTTCTAATGCCAGAATTATCCTGCTCATTTCAGAGCACTTCTCAGAGGCTCATGGATTAGGAATTGCTTCCAGGTGGACCACTATCTTCAGGTGTCATTAGGTGGTGTATGTCCTTCAGCTTTGCCTCTTGAGGACATGGCCTATATAAAAATTCCTAGAGGAAATATGCCATATGAATTAATCACCTGCTTTAAGCTGAAGAATGTATTCAGTCATTCCAATCAGCAAGGGACTGACTCCAGAACTCCCCACAGTTAAATAAAAGAAAGCAAGAATTATTGAACTGATTGTAAATATTTGGAATGTGAGGAAGATAGGGAGAGGAAATAACACTTTGTCTACCCTAAGAAACATGGTGAAGGAATTCCTAAACTTGAAGACTGTTGTAGTTTAACTCACAGCTGGCAGCTCAGCCTTGTGCAGCCACTCTCTCACTCCCCACCAGTAGGATGAGAGAGAGAACCAGAAGAGTAAGAGGGAGAAATTTCATGGGCTGTGATAAAGACACTTTAATTGGTAAAGAAAAGCCACTCACACAAGAAAAGCAAAATGAATACATTCACCCCTTCCTGTGAGCAGGCTATTCCCAGGACAGTGAGGCTCCATCAGACCTCTGGCTTGGAAAGACATGTTGTCACAACAGTTGTGTCCCATTTCCTCCTTCCTCCAGGTTTGGATGCTGAGCATACCACCATATTGCCTGGCATATTCCTTTGGTTAGTTCCTTGTGGTCAGCTGTCCCAGCTGTGTCCCCTCCCCAACACTGTTTTGAACACAAACCCAAAGCACAGCCTCATGACAGCTACTATGAAGAAATTTACCTCTATACTAGCCAAAACCACAAAGAAAAAGCACAAAGAGCCAATAAATCCTAGTAAATACTAGTAACAAGGGCAGCAAAGCTGTGTGTTCATGGCTCATTCCTTTCTCTGAGAGGGAATCAATTGACTGAAGTGCAGGGGGACAAGAGGGTAGGGAATTAATTACCCACTGTTCTCTTATAAATTATATAAACAATCAACATTCTCTGGATCAGAACCTAAACTAAAGAATCTTGCTTCCAAAGTAATTCACTGCCACTTTAGCACTTCTCTGATGGTCCTGGTAGCCAGGATAGCTATGAGATTCCATGATCAAAGACAGAAGCTCTGAAGAAAGCAATATATCCTTTAATGAGGGACATGGGCATCTCTTTGTGACTGATTTTCAGGCTGGAGATCAAACCATTAAAATTCCATCTTCCACCTATATTAAGATGATTTCACATAATTTTTAGCTCAAACCTGCATGACCTTCTATTTGTTGCTGCATGAGAATGTAGTAGCACAGTAAGGCTTAATTTCCAAAAATTTTTTTTCAGGATCATTCACAGGTTTTCCATAAACATGTTTCCCCTACTACCCATTTTTTGCCTACAAAAAAAAGAAATTCCACTACTCAAATGTCTAATGTGTTTGTGTTAATTTGCCAACCACAACATTTAATCTCTGCCTTAAAGTGGCTAAAGAAGTGTGCATCTTCAGGGGTGTGTTGTTCTTTATGGCACAGACCTGTTCTTTTAAAGATAAACTGGCTCTACCTGAACACCATACCTCAGGCTCGCCACATTTTCTGGAAAAGAATGAAAAAAAAGAACCACAGCTGTCCTCCCCCCACCTATTTCTTTCTTATTGTAGAGGTTTCTTATTCAATCATCTTCATGAAAGTGCCAAGCATTTCAGCAGTCCAGCCGCTCTTAAGACTTCCAAGGAGAATTGAAACAAGTCTCGTGGGGAAGGTTAGAAGCAGGCTGGAATACTGAATTTTGGCAGCCTCGTAAAGGAGAGGAAGAAATATGCACCTACTTCAAGGTAATTTGGAGTTAAAAATAATTTGGGACTTTTGTAAACACAAGCATCTTAAATTGGTTTCCACAAAGTTCTTTCATTTTTCTCTTAAAGCTTTTCAAGATCAAATCATTTCAGTGGAGAATGCACTACAATTTCCCTCCTTTACCCCTCCCCTGTGTCTCTTAGTGACTTTTGCTCAAATTATTTTTCTATTTTATTGTATATTTCAAAACCCATTGGTTTTAGTCCTCATTAACCTTCATCTTCTCTGATTTTGCTTCTTTTGTCTGGATATGAGCAAGAAATTCAAGATATTATATGAAAAAGATGCCCTTTAGTACTAGATCATTCACCTAACTAGTTATTCAAAATAAAATTACACTTCTCACACATCATGGGTTTAATTAATCATACTACAAATGACACTATTTCAATGGTCTGGATGTAAAATAGCTTTGAACAGCGCAGAAGCAAAAAACAAACACCAAAGCACTGATTTGTCACAGTATTTTAAGACTGTTTTTACATCTCAAAAGCTTTTTTGAGTAGCATACATCCACTACAATTTTGATGGAAGAAATGGCCAAAATAAATTTCTCTTTCTTTCATTCAGATGCCAACTTCAACATTATCCCAATTATAATAAATATAGTAATGACAAACCGACCTGTCATCAGCAATTACCAGCCAACCTCCAGTCATGAGAGAGAGATTATATTGTGACTTCCTTCTACAGATTATTAACCTGAGTTTCACAGCCATTTGGCTCAATTGCTGCAAAACAAGCCAGTGTCTGTCAGCCTTTGAAAACTGAGTTCTTGATTTGAATTATTTTCTCTTGAGTGGTAGTGTTCACAGACCTAAGCACCTATTGCAGGAAATCTGTATGCAACCTTGGACTCAGGTCCTCAAAGACGCAGTGGGAACTCAAGGTCACACAGTTCAGAAGAATACAGGGCTCCAAATATATTTATGGATTTGTGGTTACACACCTGAATAAAAACCTGATTCAGGGAGGCTGCTGAGATCCCTGCCACTGCTATGAGATCCTTTAAGTTTGATACCTGCTTTTACATGTACAATATAACTAGGGGCAAGTGAAAAGCAAAATCTTGTGCAAAATAGATAAGGGAGCAGAACTGCCTCAGTCTCCAAGAATAAGACCAGTTATCCTCAGGACAACTGGCCTGATGACCTAGTAGACAGGGACAGGGAGCTGAATGAACCTTCATAATCCCGGAGGAAGAGTTAGTGACCTGCTGAGACATTTAAATGCTACCAAGTGTATGGAGCCAGAGGGGATTCATCCAAGAGTTCTGAGCGAGCTGGTGGAAGATCTCAGTAAACCGCTTTCCATCATCTATCATCATTCCTGGCTAGTCAGGGAGGTCCTAGATGACTGGAGGTTGGCCCATGTGAAACCCACCCACTAAAAGGGCTGGATGAGGGATTGAGGGGGCCTACAGATCTGTCCTGTAATGAAGACTATTATCATGATCTTAGTGCTCAACAATGTTATGGAGCACTTGGACTTGTTGAAGTCCACTATCTTGAATCCAACCACATGACATGTATAGGACAATCAAGGGATCGACCCAGCCAGCATGGTTTTAGGAACAGCAGGTTTTGCCCAACCAACCTGATCTTTCTTGGCCAGGTGACCCACTCAGTGGATGAGGGAAAGTCTTTGGAGGCAATTTATCTGGACTCCAGCAAAGCCTTTGACACCGAATCTTGTAGCATCCTCGTGGAAAAGCTGTCAGCCTATAGTTGGGACAGGTGCACTCTTTGATGGCTTAAGTAGTTTGGCCCAAAGAGTGGTTGTGAATGGTGCTGCATCTGGTTGGCAGCCAGTTGACACTGGCACACCCCAGGGTTCAGGGTTGAGCCTAGGCCTGTTTAGTATCCTTATTGATGATCTGGGCTAGGGGATTGAGTCCACCATTAGCAAATTTACAGATGACATCAAGTTGGGTTGGAGTGTTGATCTTCTGGAGATCAGGAAGACTCTGCAGAGGGACCTGGACAGGCTGGATCAATGGGCTGAGGTCAGCTGAGGTCAGCTGAGGTCAGCTGGGTGAGCTTCAGCAAGTCCGAGTGCTGGGTCTCATGTTTTGGCCACAACAACCCCAGGTAGTTCTACAGGATGGGGAAAAAGTGGCTGGAAAGTGTGCTAGTAGAAAAGGACCAGGAGGTGTTGAACATGATCCAGCAGTGTGCCCACACAACCAAGAAGGCCAATGGCATCCTGGCCTGTATCTGTGTGGCCAGAAGGATTAGGAAAGTGATTTTCCCTGCTACACTTGGCACTGGTGAGGCCACACCTTGAGTGCTGTGTCCAGTTCTGGGTCTCTCAGTTCAGGAACACTGAGGTGCTGAAGCATGTCCAGAGAACATGAAGGGTCTGGAGGACAAGTCCTGTGAGGAGTGGCTGAAGGAGCTGGGGATGTTTAGCCTGGAGAAAAGGAGGTTTGGTGGGGACCTTCTTGCTGTCTACAACTACCTGAAAGGAGGCTGTAGTGAGATGAGGGTCAGCCTCTTCTCCCAGGCAGTAGGACAAGCAGACATACTCTTAAGAGGACATATAAGAGGACATACCTTTAAACTATGCCAGGGGAGGTTCAGATTGGAAACATTTCTTCACAGAATGGGAATTAGGTACTGGAATGTGTTGTCCATGGAGGTGGTCAAGTCACAGTCCTTGGAGGTATTTAAGGAAAGATTGGATGTGACACTTAGTACCTTGGTGTGGTTGACATATTAGTGTTCAATAATGACTTAGGCTTGACGATATTGGAGGTCTTTTCCAAGCTTGTTAATTCTGTAATCCTGTGTTTCAGTGGAGTGAAGCAGTCAAATTTGGGATGAATTGCATAGTCATTGGATGAAATAACTGCTCACAAAGGTATTGACTGTCCTTTAACCCCTACAAAATGCAGTTCAGGCAGATCACAACGGTACGTAACACTCTTAATCTGCAATGAGAAAAGAGAGCAATTGAGAGAGCACTACGAACTACCAAATAGGGAATGTGTGAAAGAGCCAGAGTAGTGTGGGAGAAAGCAAACATTATTACACAGATATTTCTTGGGCCACATAAGGAGCTGGATCTTGATGCAAGTGGCATAAGATTTAAACATTTGAGCTGGCTGAGTTTGCAAATTGTCATTTTTCCCCATGAGTCATATTTTCTCTCTTTACATTTCTTCTTGTTTGTGTTTTAAAATTACTATATTTCCTCCCCTGTGTGTCTGAAATCAGCATTTTGTCACAGCTTTCAATCACACTTATATGTGTGAATGTAAAGAAGAGCTTTGCACAGCCAAACTTGGAAAGGCAAACATTTTCAAAAGAACAAGAAAAAACAAATTTAGCTGTTATATTCCTGTGTTCTTTGCTGTTGACAATAATATTTGTCTTACCTCTGCTAGCAGAGCTTCCCCCGCAGTGAATTCATAGTTGTAAATGCATTGGGTTTTTGTGGACAGATTTTGGTAATGGGAGGACTACAGGGCTGGTTCCTGTAAGAAGCTGCTAGAAATTTCTCCCACGTCTGACAGAGCCAACATTAGCCAAGACAGACCATGAGAGACTGGAAAGATTGATGTTTCAAGACATTTTTGGGTGCATGTTTGTGGGGAAAGGGGCAGATGGGCCTTGCTGTGGTGCGTCAATGCCCTGCTCCACAGTCTCTGGCACTTCAGAGGCAATGCTCCACAGCCTGCCTCTGGAGCCCCTAACCTTGCTCCTAACTGGCAGTGAAGTTGAGCCCAGGAAGACGGAGGGGTGGGGCAAAAGAGTTACTAAGGTTTAGTTTAGATTTTTCATCCAAATCTGATTTGATTGTTAATACAGAACCAAGTCTGTTTTACCCATGACAGTAACTGCTGAGTGATCTCACCCTGAAACCACAAGCCCTCTGTGATATTTTGTCTCCTCTGTTGAGCTGATGAGGGTCATGACAGAATGGCTTTGGTGGGCATCAGGCACCCAGACACGGTCAGCCCTCTGCAGTGCATCATAGAGATAGAGACCTTGGTGATGGAAGAGTGCAAAACCAGGTAGTTTCCTTTTTTGAGAGTCTCTGGCATCAAATGACTCAAGTGGCAGGGCTTCAACTGCACCCCTTGGGACACAATTCCACAGTCCAATGCATCTCCCTGTCAGGCTATTTGCACAAAGATTCAGTGAAAAGAATTACTCTTGCAACTCTATCCCATTACTCCTAGTTACCACTCGGCCTGCTGCACTACGAAATTTCTCTCACCTGCATCATGTCATTGTTGTGGTGTGTCATCCTATCGCCTCTGCCGTGACAAACTCATTTAGTTACCTAGATCTTTCTTCATAAGTCAATCCCTCCTGACTACCTAGATCATTTTTGCTGCTCTTCCCTGAACTGCCTCCAATTTATCAGGTTTTATTTTAAAGCACTGGTGCTTAGAAATGAATGAAGCAAAGACCAAAACCTCATACTTCACCTCTCCCACTGATGTAAATAGTACCCATTACAATTGGCTGGACAGCTGAGGCAGAAAACACTTTAGTCAGAAAAAAAACTTACTAATGCTGAGTTGGTTGAAAAAAAAAATGCATGGACATTTTGTTTCAGTGGAACTTTTTACATTAGTGCTTGTACATAGAGGAAGAAATCGAAGCTTCCCCAATTTTTTGTAAAACTATATTTGCTATCTGCCAGATCTCTGAAATTATCTTTACTTATCTAGCCCGTAAATGAAGAAGATTCTGAAAATCCTCTTCACAGACAAATTTCAGATTTGTGACTTTTATTTCTAATTGAAAAGTAGGAAATCCATATTACTTCTGTCCCAGAGCAGTAAACTTGTAAAATAAACACATGAAGGTAAAAATCCACTTTGGTCTTTATCTAGCAAAGACTTTAAATAACACTAAAATACAAGTTAAATATAAAAAAGACTCCTCTGGTCATGGTTCCATGATTCTGAATCACCTTACATTAGACCTGATCCATATGAGAATTAAACACCAACTTGAAAGCCCTTGTTAATTTTTCTACCATAACTACCAATTCCAATGCCTTGCAACCTGTGACATGTGTTAATTTCTTAGACTGGGAGCTCCTAATTTCCCATCTTAACTGGGCAAGCAGAAATACAGAAGAGTTACATTCAAAAGCCTAAACACCATTAATGCTGTATGGAAAAAGGACACTCCTGTTATCCTCAGAAAATGGTATTTGTGAACTCATGCAACCACAGATTAAGAAAAAACAACCAAGGCACTTTAGCTGAGTTTGTAGCAATTTATATGACCTTTTCCTGGAGAGAAAAGACTGTAGGAATAAAGAAGTGGAGAGATAATAGGATGCTGGTCTTCATACATGTGACTAGGAAGCTGGACACAGAAAGATAACTTGGTAAACATTTTTATGAGTAAAGAACTAAGAGTTTTGTGAAATTTTTATCCAGCAATAACACTTGAAGCAGGATTTTTTTTCCCTGTCAAGTACAAATTGCAGCTTTCCTTTCATCAGTCCACTGGTGTCACTATTTATATTGTACCAAGAATAAATGTTTCTTTATCTGTACAATATATCTTAAATTCTATATGGAAATCCCTGAGTTAAACCAAATATCATATTTGGCTTTTTCAAAATACTTCCATAAAACCATACAATAAACACTTAAAAAGTGAAGAACATAAGAGAAAAAAAAAGGAAAGATATATCATCTTGATTTAGAAAATGGTTAAAATGTATAGAGCATGACAATTTTTTATTCATGAGAGTAAGGCTAAATTTGTATGTCTCATAAACTGCATTTTGACCAACAATTTCCTTTTAAAAAAAATAGCAACAACCAAAAATCCCCACAAAACAAAATGAAACCCCCTCTTTTAATCCAAGCTGGAAGTTTCCAAATGTGATTTCACTGTGTTTCTGCAGGAAAAAGTCTTCCCCTGACAGCTGGCTATAGACGAGGTAACATAGTTGGTTTCTTCCAGCTCTTATCTTTGATTCATTTGTCTTTCAGGCATGTCATGAGCTTTTCATCATCATTTCTGAATTATCCAGTGATCAGCATTAGTTCCAAGCAACCTCACATGGTCCCCGGTAGTTTTTTGCGCAGGCTGGATTTCTGCTTCATGTCACTAACTGTCTCCATTGATTGAGGAAGACAGACACAGCACCAGTGCTTGCCCTCTTTGTTCAGAACCATCAGTGAAGCCCCATGAAGACCCCCTTTAACTGACAGACATGAAAGCATTTGTCCCTCTCTCATGACAGGTACACCTCTGAGAAAAGGTGATGCTGCATATTTATTTGCCAGAGGTCAGCATGGAAGACATAAACAGAATGTATTTATATGCATAATGCCTCAGCTTTCTAAAGCATTATTTAATCTATTTCTTTCATGAGTATGTGCTGTGTTGAATATGCATGGGTCTGTATAAAGCACTTCTGGAGTTTTCTCCTCTGAGAGGTCAGGATAGTAACCTTGCATATACATAAAACCGTAATAGCAACCACCACATTTTATTATTGCACTTTCTCACTTAAAAAGAGAAAAAACAAAAAGCCAGGCTGCTGTGAAGGAGATGGGAGAGCTGAAATGAGCGTGCTGGACCAGGATCACAGAGACAGTGGTACTCTGGGCTTCTTGGGACAGGTGACCTAATTGCAAATTTTTGAAAGCAGCCTCCAGTTTTCAAATATTTGCAAGAGATAAAAACATTCTGGCTCCTAGGCATTCATATAACTCCTTTTCAGCTGGGTGGCCCTGTACTCAGAATCCCTGAAAATTGTCTAAAACATGTCTAAATCTTTTGCACATGAAGAGATTTAAAAAATATCAGATGGACACTGCTGAAAATATGTGCATTTCTTTTTTGCATCCTTCCTTTACCAGGAGTAAAAAGAATGACTATGCTTTACAGAAGACATTCCATAAAGTTCACTGATGGTAGAAAACAGATTTCTACACTGAAGAACTGTTCACAGAAGAGCACCTTAATTATAGTTTCCAAAAGGCTTACTGTCAGCATGCAGTTTTGGCTGTCAGTGTCTCCCCACCAGCCAGACTATGTCGCATCATGGAAGGAGAGGCCAGCAGGAATCAGTAAAGCAGCAGAACTCATCTCAATCACTCAAGGTACCCCAAAGACAAGCCTGTTATGAGACAAGCCTGTTATGAGACAAGCCTGTTTTGAGCAAGAGCCTAGCGGTATCTGAAAGATCCTTATGTATGGAAGCAGCAGTCTGATACTTTCTAATTTGGTAGACTTTCTTTAAGGAGGTCTAAGACAGTGACTGTCCTTTCAGAACTAGTGTGACAAAAGACATATGAGATGCTTGGTAGATATGAGAAGAGTAAACTCTAGGTAAAAAGGAAACCATGATTGCAAGACTGTGAGGAGAAAAGTTTAATATGGAAGATCTGGACAGGGTAACGAAAAGAAAAGAAGTAGATATTATTTCTCTAAAAGCATATTGCACAAAAAGTCACTATTCTAGTTATAACCCAGCTGTCCTGGATGTCACATAAACACAAAAACCCTGTATCCCAGACGGGGTATATTCTACAAGGTGATAACTCATTGCAAGTGTATTACAAGCAGAAGGGAATGAAGTAGCTGCTGTCATTTTGTTTGCTCAGTTTGCATTGTTGTGGTGCTTTACTGGGGGGCTTGGAACATTCGCTCTTGTACAATTATTTTGTATGTTTTGTGATAGTATTGAAAACTTGAAATAAAAAGAATTCTGATTCTAGTTTAAATTTAATGAAATTTACCCATCCCATCTTTATTTTTAATCTCTCTCACAGAAAGGAGGTAGAAATCTTAAAATGAATGCTTGTCCTTGTCTCATTTGGATTTAACAAAAGTGAGAATGTAAATGATGCTGTGGCACAACTTTTTCTCAAAAGGCTTGAAGATGACTGAGTTTATTTGTTCTCAAGTTGCAGCTGATGTTGGAAGATATTTGCACCATTTTCCATCAGGCTCAATTCTTACATGATAGCAAAGAGGCTGTCCATTAGCATTCTGAATGGACCTGAGGAGACTGACATGACGGTATTGGAGGTCACCCCGATGGTCACTTCAAGCAACAATAGGAGACATTGAAGGTGATGGAGTTGCAAAAGCTGACAAAACAGAATGAAATCAGGAAAACCAATGAAATCAAGACAGCAGTAATGATCAGGGGTGTTAAAGCACCTGATAGGTCACAGGCCACAAAACAGGACTATGCTCTTTGATGCAGGCAGGAAGAAGTCATTAGAAATGTCAGCAATGTCACAGAAATGTCAGAAATGTCACCATTAGTTGTGTGAAATATTGCACAATGGAAGTGGAAAAGAGAAAATTCACATGACAGAAACAGGCAGTATATTCAAGTTGCTGAAGGTGAGTGGAGAAAAGATGATGAACTGTTTGAGTACAAACCAAGGACCAGTGATCCATGGTAGATGCACGTTAAATGGGGACACATCCATAGAGGTAATAAGGACAAAACTCACGTAAAAACATGTTAAATGAAAGGTTCTTGGTAGAGAAAGGCACACAGAACAACCCCTTAGATGATAGGGCACAGATATCTTGTCCTACAGTATATTTTTTATAAGTTCAAGTATGCTGGTGCACAGAAAATAACATATGTAATGTGTGATTTATGTAAAACATTAGTAACTATGAACTCCAAAACTTAATTGAAAACACTGTTCAATATAAGTTTGCATATGTGACAGTGAAACCAGTCACATCTATCCTAATATTTTATTTAACTCAAGTTAAAAATAAATAAATTAGAAGCAGTTTTCTGTCAGACCCAACTCTAAATACTTGGGCATATTTCCTCTAGCTATTGTTCATAGTTGCCATTTGGTCTGGTCATGAGAATTATGGTGTACTAATAGAAAGAAGGCAATGACAGGAGCAGAAGAGGAAGAAAATGAAGGACACTTCACCAGCTGGGAGAATGAGTAAGTGCATAGAATCTCCTGGAGTCTGCTGCTGTACAAATAACCAACTCTGACTAAGTTTCACTTAAGCAAAATAGGATAAGAGAAGATGGACCCAGAGACTGATATGTATCTCCTTTCCTGTCAAAAGACTTTGTATGCCCCTTTCATATATGAAGCTATAATCCATCATAAAAAATATACTTTAAAAGACAATTTGAAAATTACTTTTGTAAAATATCTCTATTTCTTCACCACAAAATGCAGCATTTCTTTCGTTCACAGTAAAACCAGCAAATAAATATCATATATATCTGCTCATCCGTATTGCTATTTTGAATTGGCTGTTCTTAAGTAGGAGAAGTTATTTTAGAGCTCAGCTTGCTCAGAAAGATATCTTATTTTGATGGCATGCAGAGTAGCTGGCACTGATTTAGAAAATCACACTGTAAAGACAAACAGCACTTTTAACCTGATTATAGCAGCGTGTGTTCTCTATTAGATTTATCTTTAACAGCGATTTATGTATAAATGTTTTGGTCTTACTGCAATATAGAATTTCTATAATCCTACAACAAAGAGTTGCTACCCAAAAACTATATAATCCATGTAAAAGGCAATAAAACCCAGATAAATATGGATAGATTAGATAGATAGATAGATAGATAGATAGATAGATAGATAGATAGACAGACAGATAGATAGACACAGAAGATGTAAAAATATACAGCAAGCATGATGGAGGGAAACATTAGCAAAACAGCTTTAGCAGCATAGGAAAGATGCTTTGTATGGAGAGATAAGATGCAGACGAGCAAAATGCTCTGTAGATTTTTACAGGTAGTTTCTCCCAGATACAAAGGAAAGCATAGGAAATAGTCACAAAATGTTTAGCTGTTATTAATGAATCAACATTGTGGATCAGTGACAGTAGATATCAGCCAGAGGTAGGAGTCAAAAATTTAATAGGAAAAAAAGGACTGGCCACAATGTTTCTTTAAGATAGAGACAGCAAGAGTGAGTGACCATCAAGGGAACTGAAAGAGTTTTGATAGCTTCAAGACACAAACCAAAGCAATAACTTTTATGGGAGGAGAATGCAGCATTGGCATGGCTGAGCCAAAGTCATATCTCTCCGTCAGCAAAAGCGTCCCACCATAATTAATGCACAAGAGCCTGGAAGACAGTTTCAGTCATATGCTTGAAGGACATGGGGGAAAAAATCTGAAATATGATGCCATATCCCAGGTGGAAGAACTTACACATCTGAGTTGAAGCCAATGCCCAAGTTACACATGAGACTGATAAGCTGCATGATGACGTAGTCCTGAGATGCCAAAACAACAGATGGTGCAGAACTCTGGGACAAAATTAAAAGCTCTCTTTTGACCACACAAAACTTCGGGTTAGATATCCATAAGGAGTGTCAAAAAGATAGGTGGATCTGCTAGCTTTGACATGATAGGTTGACCATCCTGCACAGAGACCATTGATGCTGACAGATGCCCAGATATTTAAATGCATAAGAGGAAAAACTGAAATTGAGATCAGGGCATTTGTTAAAGAAGATGGCAGAACTATACAACTGAAGTTAGATATGCTTTTGCTTTTTACCACGAATGAATTTCATTCAACACTGAAACATGTTTTAAAAGTTCCCCAATGAAGAGAGGCCAGACCTTTTGTTATCTCTCAGGATGGAGATACTGGTTAAAACACTAAGTTTCAAAGTAAGTAACCAAATAGCAATAAAGTGACAAAGAAATATCTCCTTGGAAACAAACTCTAATCAAATTGTTACAGCCTATATAAATTTAGCATACGGTAAAGTTCTAAGCCTCCACAGGCTGTAAAGCACATTTTCTTACTATCAGAATCTTGAACTATGATCAGGAACTGACAGGGCAGAAGCTGACAATTAAGCCCCTAACATTTTCTTTTAGTCATGCCTCTTTTTTCCCTTGTGTTGATTTTGCTTATATTCTCAAATGAAATTGTTACTTTCCTTAATTTGCCTTTTTCTAAATTTTACTTTTCTTTCAAAAGAAATCTTAGCTGACTGAGAATTATACTGCAGATTTCTGTGCATTTTTTAACCTCCAGACCTGTTATTTTCATATTACTTTGGAGGTTTCTGAATTTTTAAAGTGTAAAACTACATAAATTTCAAGTGTCCCTTTAAGGTATTTATACATCTTTCTCATTATTGATGATGAGTTTAAATCCTTTTTGGAGGCTGCACTCTATGGGTGTATCTATCTCATTTATCCTGGATGTGAGTTTTTTATTTTCATAATGTTATAGGCAATAACGCAGATGTGCAAGACAGTTACCAATTGTTACTAATTTTTTTCTTGTCTTTTTTTTTAAACTGGTGTGCTGAAGGCTAGGGGGATTTAACACTCCTACTACTCAGGGAAATGAGAGCACCATATCTAGGGAAGACTAGTTTCTGGAATATTACAGAAAGTTTAAATCATCAAGTCAGTTCAGTTGCTTGTCTTGATTATTTATTTTTATATCAAGATTTCGGATTTCCTTATATTTTTTCCAATACACAATGACAATTAACAAAGCTATTCTTTTATTGCCCCCCCCCCCCCCCTAAAAATTCCCCTAGGAAAAGAAAAACAACAAAGATGAAATTTATGGTCAAAATGAGGACGGTATGCAGAGAACTCTTGCTGACAGCAGGCACTTCAAAAAGGATTACCTACAGCTCAGATGAGTGCCTTAATCTCCAAGCTATAAAGGGAGCTCTTCTCACATTCCCTGGCTGGAGCACTCTCAATTTGCATAAACAGTTCAGTAACTAACAGGACAGCAGGAAAAAATTAGGCAGTGCAGAAACACCCACCAGGGTCTAATTACTGAAATTCATTTCCTTCCTTTTTTCATTACTACATTTTAAGGCTTTCACTTCATTCTAAAAAGAATGTATTTCACAAAAGATCTTAATTCTTGACTGTTCGTGACTAACATCATTCTTCAAGCTTTTTCACTCCACCTAAAGACATAAAAGAAGAAGTATGGACCATATTCAGAAGCATGTTTAAAGATTTAATCCCAAAATAGTTCTGTGTCATACTGAAGCCAAAGGAACACAAAGGAACATGTACACAAATGTTTTTTTCTAAATTATCATGCATTGGATGTTAAATCTGAATGTTTCTGAGAACAAAAGGGAAAAAGCCCTACCCTGATACTCCCATTTATCCTTACTGAAGTCAAAGAAATTTGAAATGCCAAATAGTAGAGGCTAGGATTTCTGTGGCTTCCTTAAGATGGAGGAGTAGGGCATAAAATTTTATATGATTCTTTCTAAATTGGTACAGAGAAGCATTCATTCCAATCTTTAAAGTCACAGTATGGCTCTGGTAACATTCCAATTAAACATGCGCCATTCAAATCCCAATTTTTAGGAATGCATGTTCACCTTAAGATCAGTGAAGAGAGAGCATCTCTAGACAGTCCTTTGAACCTATGATGTGAATTTCTTTGTGAGGGTGCCTTCCCCTCCCCTGTGACTGCAAAGGGGCCGCAGCTTCTTGGTTAAACTGAAGATTTTAATTCAGGCACTGCTACATGGTGCCAACATTCAGATAGGAAAGGGCCTAAAAATAAAAATAAATAAATTAATAACATAAACACATAAATAGTCTTTTCATCATTGAAACAAATTAGAACTAGAAGTACATTTTTCCAAAGATTATTCATAAAATTAATTGAGAGATCACAGTCTCAATTCTGCTCCTGAAGACCTAAACACAAAAATCTTCAAATTACTTCAGTAGATATAGGATTGTGCCTCAAATGGGCCATATCTAGATTAACAAAGCATACTAAGGCAATTAATAGCAATTTATACTACAAGAAACTACAGATCTTCAAAGAAGCAAAAACAAAAAGAGCAGTTTTTCATGAAAGATTCCGTGATTGGACTTGCTCTGCCAAATCCAGTTCTGAACAACTCTCCCTACAACCACTATAAAGTTTATAGTTAAGTCCACAGACTTCACACCTACTGAAAATGCTTGTGCTAAAACCCTATAATCCAGACTGAACTAATTGATTATCATTACCAAGGCAAAGCAAGAAGTTGCAAAGCCGTAAAGCCAAAGAAAAACAGGTCAGCATGAGTCACCAGTATTTGCATAATCAATTTTTCCAGCACTAGCAAATTTCTCTGAATTTTAGACAATAACAGTAGGCTACCAAGCTGTGTTTTGTATCTACATGACTTAGGGTTGCACCAAGTTGCTCTTTTTCCTTTTCTTTTTCTTTTTTTTTTTTCTTAAATACAAAATAGGACTAAGGAAACAAAAAATGTAAAAAAGTCATCACCAGAAATTTGGGGATTATAAACAGAAATTACTTATAAAGGCAAATTAAATCACATAATGCCATTTCTATTTCTCAGCAAGATTAGAGATGTTCTCTCATTGACACATAAGTAAGCAGATTTTTGATTTTACTTCCAATAAAGACTGCAATGCACCTGTATTTCAATAATTGCAGTTGACTATAATATTTTATGCTTATTGTCCAATGGTTCACTGGACAAAAACCCCCCACCTGTTTCAAATGCAGTAATTATAATTTGGTTTACATGTATTGACTAGCCTAATTTTCACTCAGTTGGAAGCTTTCCCTTTTTTAGACACCCAGCAGAATTTCAAAACCTAAATTATCATGAATTATTGTGAATAGGCAATGGAAAAGAGTTTACAATTTCTGAGACCAGAGAGCGTCATTAAACCAAAACAGAACTGATTTTCAATATGCATATTTTAATAATGAAGTTTTGGTTTCCTTAGCAAAAAATAATTTCTGGGTACATCATCAAAGAGAACTGTTCTATCAATTTTGTTTGGTTCTGTTTGACTTTTCTTTTGGAATTATTTATTTTTATGAAAGCAGGATCTCTGCTATGGAGTGTGAGATCATGGCCATCACCCTGTTTCCTGGACCCTGTCTGGAGGAATAAATATTTCAGGTGTCAAACTTTGTTATGTAGTCCAACTGAGTCATCAAGCCTCCAACAACCATCAAAGGAAAGAAGGACATATGTCTGAGAGGGACTTATCAAGGTTGCTCTACACAATCACTGTAATGTGCTGAGAAGTATCCTCTGGAGATGGTTGGCACACATCTTTTACTGTAGAAACAGCACAGACATCTCAGAAAAAATATTTTATGTTTAGCTAGCCAAAGGTAGGTATGAAGAATCTCACCGTAAAATTTTAAACTGCTAGGTTTTCTGCTTGTTAAAAAATCAAGTATTATTAGGATATTATTAGGATAGATATGATGAAGATAGTTCAGAATCTGATACTACACTCTACAACTACACAGGCTATAACCATCCCAAAACTTAGGAAGTTGTTTAGGATCCCATCATAAAATTAGAGCCAACTTCTATTTTAGGAATCTGCAGGAGCTTTCACTGGAAGTCATGTATTGAATTCACACTTCTTCATAGTTCACAAAACCTTCAGATTTGCACATGTACGAGCAGGTAGGGCAGCAGCTATAATGTAAATTCTGACTTAAAACCATGCTTACTGTAAAAATTTGAGGCCATAATAATGTTATATGCCTGACTTCTAAAGCAAATACATGTTCAAATCTTCATAAATATTATAATTCATTCAAGTGACTCTGTATAAACGAAAAGGTACCCAAATGTGTTTCTGCCTCCATTTTCTCTGGAAAGATTTCTTTGTTTTTCAGGGTTCATGATTCACCAAACTGCATCCATACATTTCCTGGGGCTCAAAGGAAATTCATGAGCAAGCTTGAGGAAATCAAAGTTGATTATCAGTTGTCACCATCAGAAAATAAAACTTGTATTCACCTTTGGGACAAAATTATAAAAATTATTAATAATTTTAGAATTATTAATACATATATCATTAATAATTACTAACTGAATGTGCATTAATAATTATTAATGATAAATGATGCTTAATAATAAATAGTTTTAACAATGAACAATATCAATAATTTTTTTAGTTACAAAAGACTCTATCAAGCCTTAGAAACAATTTCTGTGGCATTTCCTTCTCATGAAGCACTTTCAGAGAGAATAAACCAGTTCTCAGCCTTTAAATGTTAACTCCCATCAGTGCCACGAGCTAAGCTGCAGGACTGACATACATAAACCTTCTTGCATTTCCTTTTGGGATGGAAAATAATTGTACAGGAAAACACAGGTCAAAAGAAAGGGAAAATATTCTGAATGTATCAATTTCTTGTAACCTTTCTTTCTCCTGGAAACAGAGGGAGAAAATACAAACAGGTATTTTCTGCCACATGTGTGTTTTGATAAGAAAAAGCTGTTATCACAAAGATAGCATGTATGAAGTATAAAACGGTTTCCAAGGAAACTATTTTTCAAATAGTTCTCTTGCCAGAGATTCATTGTTTTTATTGGCATCCATCTTTCTCACACACACCCTCCTCCTTTAACAGGATGATAAAATCCAAATGTTTCCAGATTCAGGGTTTTGGCTTTGGCTATCACACCATCTTTAACGACTGACTGCTCACAACAACATACAGAAAATTGAATATCTACTCCAAATCCTTTCTTAGGGAATATAACTCAACTGTCCTGATACAAACACCTCAAACCTAAACACAAGAAGTAACAATTTAAGTCCTCAAGAAAAACCCATCTCCAGACTGGGCACCGAATCATTTAGAAATGCAAAAAAATCTGAAGTAGATATCCAGTTCTAGCTAGATTTTCTGTCATTTCCAGTTGGTTAAAAAGAAAAGGAAAATAGAGGAAAGATTTATAACAGTAATAATGGATATACGTTTCTGGTTGGGTAATGGCCAATTAGAGCTCTAATGACCTGAAGTAAAACAATGGCTTTTTAACTTTTTCAGATCAGGTATAATCTGACTTGCAAAGAGTAGCAGTTAGAAACCTGCTTGGAATCATTACATGGCTAAATGTACTTCATGGCCATCCATGGAGAAAAACTCCAGAACTCAGCTCTGAAATTCAGACCCACCTGTGTTCAGCTAGGAAATTAATTCTATACAGAGGTTTATGTCAAAAACTACATTCCTGAATGCTGTCAAGGCAATACCATTTCAATCACATGAATAAGCCCAGCTTCCAACCTAGCAGGCAATCCTCAGGCTTACGTTCTACAGGGTCTTGGTGATGCAATTCCATTCCATATCTGAAAAGACCCCATAACCTTGCAAGTAAAACACTTAAGCACATGCTTAACCTCATAGGCTGACTTATACACAGCTTTCAATGATGTAACATTTGACAGAAACCAAGCAGATGGTTCTGAGTTTTGTTGGATGGAGGCCTGGATGCTTAGAAAGATGTTGGTGAAGTGTTTCACAACTATCTTCAAGCAATTTTTGGCTTTGAATCTAATTCAATATTTTTTCTTTAACCGAGTGTTTCCTTCTTCTGCATCCTCAGACTCCATCAGCATCTTTTCACTTTCGTGACCAGAAGTGCACTGCTATGCAAATTGCAGAGAAAAGTATATTAATTTTTTTGTCAGTGAAATTCTTAAAATTATAAAATAATACGAAATAGTGCATTAAAAAATTATTTTAGTTCTGGTGGTCATATCCATAGATTGGCACAGGAGAGGGATAGATTGTATCTTTCTGCATGGTCGTTATTCATCATTTCAGCACAATTTTATTTGTGAATTGTAAATGGGAGGTTACATCATCTAGACATTAATGACATGGTGCCATGCTATCAAGAGATGTCCACTGAAAAGCTGGGAATTTGCTGCTTAAATATCAATGAGAGAACTCTAATTACAGGTACTGTTAAACATTTTATCATCACTACATCCTTTTATTTTCAAATGGAAAGTCATATATAGTTGGGGAAAAGATAAACAAAGACACTAGGAATATGTTTGTGGTGGTATAGCCTCGGCTCACAGTCAAGAACCCACACAGCAACTCACATATTCCCCCACCTCACCCCAGCAGGATGAGGGAAGAAAATAGGAAGAACAGGACCAAGAAGATGGGTTGGTTCAGATAACAATGGAAAGATAATTTAACAGTTTCTATTACCAGCAAAACAGACTCAGACTTGGAGAACTTAATTTGTTAACAATCTAAATAATTTGGGACCAATTTAGGTATTGTTAAAGAGCAAAAAAGAAAAACAAATATGTAGACACCTGGGAAATGCTTTTCCTCCTTTCCGTGCTCAGTTTTACTGCAGACACCTCTCCACCCACCTTACTGCTGCCACAGGTTATATTCAAAAGCTTCAGCGAGGCAACAGGAAGTGCAGGTGGTCAGGGTCAAGACACAGCATCTTCCCTCTGTTGCTCTTTCTTTCTCACATGATTTCCACACACCAGCATGGGGCCTCTTTGGGTTGTAGTACTATCGGGGAAGTATCTGCTACAGTGTGGGCTTTTGTATGGGTCCTTTCTGGGGTGAATCTTCATTCCATCACAAAGAACATCCTTTTCATCTTCTCAGCTTGGTGTTCCTTCTGATGTTTCTCACTGTTTCATTTTTTCCCTTCTTCCTCTGCCTGTATGGTGTGCTCTGCTCTTTCACAAAGACATTTCCAGAGAGGGGCTTTCAGCTTTGTTGATGGGCTCAGCTGTGTCCTTGCAGCAGTCCATTGCAGAGCCAGCTGGAGCTGTATGTGTCTGGCATGAGGGAGCCCCTGGCCTTTTCCCAAAGAGGCCACCTATGCAGCTCCTAATGGCCAAAGACTTGCTACATGAACCCAATTCAACATAATTTCTAGATTTCCTTGGCAAAGCTAACAAAAATCCCAGTCCCAGTGAAGTCAAAATAGTTTTTGTGTATATGTGTCTGTGTGTACCACCTTGGCCCCAAAAGTGCTTCCAAAATCCTAGCTCAGGGCCATGAGGGCTTCATGTCTATCTTGACTTCTAATCAGGCAGTTCTCTGGCAGAAATAATGTACAATTGCAGTCCAGTTACCCCACAAATGAAAATCAGGTATGGTCCCCTAGCACCCTTCTAGAAATACCTACTTTAGATGATGTGGACCATATTGCAGCTATGCATTTCATGTAGACACATTCCATGCAGCCTGGAGAGCAGGCTCAGAGTTCCTTTTCTGAGCTTTACCAGAATCTGCATCCAGGAACTCTTCACATTTGGTTGCTGCGGATCTCTCTGACAGCTCTTCTGTATTCAAAGGACACTATTTGAAGACTATCTCGACAAGCTGAAGCTCTGATTCCAACTGGAAAGGAAAATAAGCATTCTCAACAGAATGAGGGAGAGTTGAGGAAAGAGCAGTTTCTTGGCCCAACTTTTCTATGAGAACTACAAAGAGCCAGAAAGTCTCCTGTAGCTTCAAGCAGGTGCTGAAGCTTTTCCATATAGGTAGTCCACTTCCAGATCAGCATGTCTGTTTGTGTAAGGATTTATTCAATTTAACAACCTAACTCAGGAGCATCTAAAAATGGAAGTAGTATCTCTGGATCTTGGGTCTGGTATATAAGCTGGAGGAAAGACTGTGCAAAGTTCCCACTTATTTGGACTTCAAGGGAACAGAATGAAACTCAGGTTCAATGTCATCATGGATTAAGAGAGGATGTTATGAAAGAAATCTGCTTTTTAATCAGTCTATTCTAATGAGTTGGAAGCATTTTTAAATTACCCCATAATTTATATGTTATTTGCTTAATGAAGTATTTCCTTATGAATTGCTAATGTCTGTTGTCAGGAAGACATCTAAAATACAGACTCATCCTTATCTGACAGTATTTCCATATATTCTTACCTTAGTGAAATGAGGCAACCCCCTCTCTTGCATCTCTAACCCCGAAATCAGATAAATATTTTGTAAAGTTTAGTTCACTTTTGTTTTCCATAAATTAATGTTTGGGAAAAAAACAAAAAACAACACCCATAAACAGCCTTAACAGTATTTAAAATATTATTTTCTAAATTCTTGGTAGCATATTGAAAAGGACATTATGAAGACCATATCTGTGTTCTTTTATCTTTTTCCAGCAATTAAGACCAAAATACTCTTACAAAATTTGTTCTTCAGATAAGATCTTCCTAGGATCTGAGAACACCACTAAAACACCAGCACATGTGAAACAAAAGAACTGATTGCTTAATTAATTTGCCCTTCCTGTCTCCTTTTTGATTTCCTCTTACAATACCTATGCTGACTTTGGGCAGCTGCTGTGTCACTGTTTTTGTTCATTACTTAATTTTTTTAATGACAACTTTTTTTTTCTACAAGTAGCTTTCTCTGCAGTTTCAACTTTCAGATCAGTAGGCTGAGCTGTAACAGGAAAGAAGCTTTCTGTTGTACCAGGCACTAGCAGGTGAGCTTTGAAATTAATTCTTTTTTTATGACTTTACTTTTTCTTTGACCATATTTTTTTCCTGTTGATTTATTATCTTTGACAGGCTTTTTAGTGTGAGTCACGGTTAGTAACATACAAATCATAACTGGAAAGGTTCCCCTCAAGTTTGAGAAGAAAACATTTCCCTTGGCAGTTCACTTTTTGTTTTTCTGCTGAAAAGACTTTAAACCAGGCTGTGCTGGTTGTGTGCTTGTGCAGCACATTTATCTTGGAAAACAGAAGTACTACAGAGGAATAAGCAAGAAAAAATATATGGGGATGAGTTATTTTGCTTTTAGAGGATATATTATTTTTTTTTTTAATTTGTTTCATTTATTTCTCCCTTAGTTTCTCATAATCATGGAAACAAAAGGTTTATCTGCCCTTGGAAAATTACTAGAAGCTAACAGAGAAATCTTTTGTGCTTGGATCAGCTGTGGTTCTGGGCAAAACTTAAGATCCTCAGCCCCTACTTTCCATATTTTTTTCATTTTTACACTATATAGTTGTTGATCCTCTGGTGGGCTGTTTCACTTTTCATAAAGTCCATGTCTTCAAAGGATCTAAACATTACATGACAAAATACTGGTGGTGGTGTCCTTTGCTCCAAGTAAGTAGGTTTTACCTCCAGATAAGGAATAGCATTCCCTCAGCCTTTCTGCAGTGCCTTTCCTACACCATCCTTCAAAACTACAGAGGCACAAGGAAAATCAGCGTTCTATAAATAGCAGACAGGGCACAACTGTGCTGAAATACCACCAAATGCCCCCAAAGTGGTGCATGCTTCAGCTGATTCTTGTCTGTGGAGCCAGTACAGCTCTGTGCTGCCCAACCATGCAGGGTTCAGTGCTCCAGTCTCAGCAGCAGCCACATGGCAATGACCACAACCCTCCCTAAGGGCATGATCAACTTGGTTCTCTCTGTCTTAGACCAGACATCAAGTTAGTTAAACAAAATATTATGCATTTTTTTAATGAGGCTTTCTTTCTGCCTTAGCTGTAGGCTGTGCAAAACTTGCACATTGCTCTTCCTGGAGTCAAAATCTTCCTCTCCTCCCAAAGTGTCACAGCTACATTTGAGGATTTGGGAGTTTATTACAAGATGTATGACAAACAAAAATGGACATGGTGCATATTGCTCCTGAGGATCCCATTTCCAATAATTAGTGACAGTTGTTAACAGCAGTTAGCTACAGACCAAGTCTATGGAAATATGTCCAAGTTTAAGTGTTGATGAAATTAAACATGCTATTAATCACATTCTTCTACATTTGGGGGGGGAAAAAGAAAAAAAAAAGAAGGGAAAAACCCCAACCAAACAATAAAACAAACCAACCACAAAAGTCCTACATAATATTGTCAAAGCAATTTAAAGCTTCCGTGAACAGCAGGATGTGATTCAAACATTTACAGTTTAGCAGTGAGTGTGGGTTTCCTCTAGTACATTGTCTTGGGACTTAATGCAAATTATCTGTTTCCAGATGCAAATATTTTGCTAGTCTTTAGAGATACAGGCTTAAAATGTGGAACAGTTATCTCTGCATTTCATGCTCCCTATATATAACTTATGTTTTGTGGAATTTGTTTCAGTTACTTACCTTTACTTCTAACCTCCTAAAAGACCCAAAGAAATCTAAGAAAAGTTTCTACCTGGATCCAACGATACTCCAGCTATATAAAAAAGGATAATGTTTTACTGCACTACGGAGAAAGGAAAATATTTTAAGGGGCTTGAATTATGACTTCTCTGAAATGTCCATAAAAATTTCAGTTGCCTTCTGCTAAAATATTTCCAGTCTCAAAAAAGCGGATACAGCAGACAGTGCAAGGACGCAGGAGTTAGCTACCATATATATAGGCATGCACTAGCAATCAAAAGGAGCTCACAGAGCAGTTGCATCCAACAACTGGCTGACATTGTATTTACAACATACAGAGCATTTGAAATGAGCAAGGGGACTCAAACTTTAACAGAAAACTGACTTTTTCTGAAGTTTGAAAATTAGCAAGTCACTTAGAAAAGAAAGAGCAATTGTGGATTCTGCTGTATTTCTGACTTATAATTAGAACCAAAGCACAAGCAACAGACCATGAAAAAGCTGCTCTTACAATACAGTCACACAGATCTGAGACAGCCAGAAGAGAAAGCTGGCAAGAAAATGTGTATATCTTTCCCCCTATTACAGGGACAGCAAAATGGAGATGGTTTAGTGAGGATACATACTGCTCTGTTGCAGCCAAGAAACATAAACGGAAGAATGTCTCTAATGGGGCTACAAAATAGATAGCTAGGGAAGGATATAAGAACAGAGTAGCTGTAGACTGATAATTTGCCACAATTTTTTCCCAGCACAGAACAATTTATGGCTTGGGAATTCTACAGCTTCTTTGTGAGAGAGTGAGCGTAAGGCTGCTTTCTGCAGTGCTGTGCACAGGGTGTGATGAGCAATGTCCTCCAGACTGATTCTCTCCATGATAACTCACACTCTGTCTGTCTCCATGACCCAGCATCTTCCTGCATCCTCTGGCCTTGAGTCCACTTCCAAACACACTGCAGAAAGTTCCCTGCCTGCTTAGTGCCTGAGAACTTGGTAAGAAAATAGGCATTTATTTAGTCTCAGGGTTTCTGTGGGGGAAGGTATAAAACAGACATAAGGTTACAGACTTTGCCCTGTAGCTCTCCAAGCATATTGACAGGAACTCCAAGCAGCATATACACATACAGACTGATGGTAGATAGTGTACAGAGCTTTCACACCTAGTTTTTGTCAGGGTCATTTCAGACAAAAGACCTACAGTAAGCCAGGAAAGGTGAGTCAGGGCCAGGCCTGCGATCCACAATACTATGGAAACATCAGTTCAGCACCGAAGGCAGTTCAGGAAGAGTAGAAATTATAAGAAAAAGAACAGAGAACAAAAGCTGAAATGTCTTGCCAGCTAACACCCACACTTTGTTACTTTTGGTTCTCATGGGTGAAAAACTTACAAACAATATGTGCTAGCTCTTGAAAATGCTCAGGGAAACACACCAAGGAAATTCAAGGTACAGAATCACTCCCAAAGACAAGCTGGACCCTTCAGCTGGCAAAGAGACATTGAAAGGAGATACAGCTGAGGTTTTCAAAATTCAAAGATCTTCCGGGAGGCCAAACAAGGATTGGACCCTCACTGTCTTGTCCAGCACAAGGACTAGTGGCCGTAAGAGGAAGTTAGTCAGAGACAGATAAAAGTGAAGATAAATACTTCCTTCATGCAACATGGCAGAACTGATTGGTGGAATTCCTTGCCAAAATATGTCATGAACGCAAAAACTTGGAGATGCACTTGATCTTTTGAGTGCCAGTAGATCAAACTCAACATGCTTAGGGAATCCTGGCAGGGGAGAATACCTACAATCTGGGAACATATAAAGTGAAGGATGCGTGCCTAGTTTTTGTTCTTCCCCATACAGCCACTAAAGACAGTCTACTGAGTTAAATAAACCTTTGTTCCAAAGAAGCAAAGCCATTGACATGATTTTATGCTGTGACTATTTTTTTCTCCTGCATCAGCCTGTTGACAAGTAATAGGAAAGAGAAAAGGATCAAGAACAATGGACAGGAAAAAATTTTCCCTTTTCTGGAATTCTGCTGTAGGAAATGGTAACAGGAATACTTTGAAGGGAGGCAAAAGTATGTATATGCTTTGCCATTTGGCATATCTTAGAAGAACTAAGACACAGAAAGAACTCTTTGGAAGTTGAATTTTTAAGTGCACATCTACTTCCAGGTGCTCAGGGGTGCAGAATCCTTTCTCCCCAATTTTGGATGTGGCACCTTAGTATTTACCCAGAGTAAATACAGTTCTTTGACTTAGAAGAAAGAGGCTTTTTTCCCATGAACAACACTACAGCATGTTAGATCTAAGTCCCAGAAGATCACACATGCTGAAAAGACAGCAGCACACAGGGAGACTGCCTCTTGCTGCAGACAGGAGACTGCTGCATGGCTGCCCCAGCACAGAAACGGAGAGTGTCATATGCTATGGCAAATGTTACTGACACCATTCTCAAAGATATGGTGCTAGCAAGAGCCCCACTGATGATTTCTTTGTTCAAAATGCAATGGAAACTCTTGTGAGCAATGCTGTTTAAGCAGCAGATTTCAAAATTTAGGAATGATGCTCAAAAGGAATGTCACTGAAGTATGGGCCAGTATTAGACAGCTATTCTGTTACAGTGTCCTAAAATAAAATTAATATGGAAGACAAAAGGCAATTGGTGCTCTACCCAGTGATCACAGTGTAGGTAAATCAGAAAGAAAAGAAAAATCCCCAGTGGGAAGAGAGAGGAAGGGGGGGATGGAAGCTGGACAGGATTACAGCTGCATCACAGGGCAAGGAACTGTTCAGCTGCAGTGTTAGACAGGGGAGTAAAGACCTCACAGCATACCTCTTCCCATGCCTGTGTAGCTGCTCCTAGTAAGTGACCTACTGCCATAATCTAAACAAGGGAGATCCTTTCTCAGGATCATCTTTCAGCAGAAAGGACAGTTTAATAATCAGGATAAAAATCCCACTAGGCTGTCAAAAATATATGACTATACATATAATGTGAGGCATTGTTCCACCGCCCAGCGTAAAGAGGGTTGTGAACAACACTCTTCACTGACCTCATAGACAACACTGGCATTATTTAAAAGGACTGTTTTGTGTCACAGTGTCCAAGTAGGAAAATGTCTGAAGCAGAATGAGTTCCTGTGTCATTGCATAGCAAGAAGATTTTATCAACAAATCTGAGCAGTACAACTCAATCAAGGGCACAGCAGAATGAGAGAGTGGATTCCTAATCATTCCTAAACCAGCAAGTACAGCTCTAATTATATCAGAGGATTATTATTTTTAATAAAGAACCATTCCCTTAAAAGATTTTTTCCTTATCTGTGCACTTGTGAGATACAAAACTACTTCCTAGCTATAACACTAACTGCATAATGACATATTATTCTAACTACTTACCTCTTCACTGACTGCCTGTTTAAAAACAGTTTTGAAATGTAACCAGCAAAGATAAGAAAAATATGCTTGGGTTCCTTCATACTCCTTCGTAATGTATAAAAGCAATTGAAATAAGACTTGAAGTAATCTTCATTTTGGTGTTCTTTTCCCTTGAAAATATCAAGTCATATATTGGCCATTGTTTGGGTTTCTCTGCTGTCAGTGGCTACTTACAGGACTTTTTTAGTTTAGGTCTTATTTTTTTACATGTTTCAAAGATTAATTATAGGATCATTTTTCTTAGCCACATTTAAAAAGATAGGATTTGTGAACATTTAACAGAGTTTTTCTACCAACTGTACCAGTCAAACAGATGTTAATCGCCTACATACTTTTTTATGTCTGGTTTTCAATCATTCCAACAGCCTTTAAAAAAGTAAGCATAAATTTCAAATGCATTTCTAATGTAGAAAATCAAAACAGTAAAAATTTGAAGTATAATTTTCAGCCATCTTCATTCATCATAAAGAAAATGGATAAAAAAGGCTTTATTCTTTCTGCCTTTTCTTTGTCAACATGAAAGAGTGCTGTTTTTCTCCAGTTCTAAAGACTGCCAGGGACTGCAGTGCAGCCAAAGATCCTACCAAGGAGAGAGAAAAAAAAATCAGAAGTCTAAGAAAACTCTAAGGCAGCTTAATGATTTCTCTTTCCCAGTGTTCCTGAAAATTGTCCAGCAGCTGAAACATTTCTTCATTAGAGAGAACCTTTCACCAGTCCCCCCCTGGGAGAGCTTCAGACTCTCCTGTCCTTTTGACATCCTCCATGCCCAAGCCTGCACTCCTAGAGCTGGTTAAATCTGCACTATATTGATTTTTATTCCTCTGGTAATGTGTCCTTTTTAAAGAGTCTCCCCAAAGCTACTGAGTTTAGTGGAAAGGACCTCTGAAATAGATGCAGTTTCACAGCAGAGTCAACCTAATTAACTGACATGCAAAAGAATGTAAAGAAATATAGAAAAAATTCACAACTTTTATGTGTTTAAAAGCATTGACTGATGAATGCACAGCCAGATATATATTACTTGTACCTGCTGTATGAGTCAGTCAGAGATAGCTACATTTACTGTCTGCCATAAAACATTTAGAAAATTGCAAAGCTGGATCATAACATTTCCCCTGTCCAGGAAAGCATTGCATGTTTTTCTGCTTCATCTGGAATCTCTGATTATCTGAAGATTTATTCAGAAAAGTAGAAATAGTTTTAAACTGGGTCAAGTATTTAAAAATTTTTCAACTATTAATTTTAATGTTGGCAAAGTTGAAGAGATAGCTCACAATTACAAAACAGATGGCTTCAAAATGGTAATAGCTATATAGAGGAGAAAAACACCACATAAAATACCTAACTTTATTTGTATTTTCCAATTTTCTCTGATGTCTAATACATTACACTCTCATTTGTCTGCCAGCTTCACCCCTGATATAAGTCTAAAATGAGTAGTATGAAATACTGAAACCGTAGTTGCAGTCACTGCAAATGACTGAGTTAAGGTGAAAATAGCTTTTCCCTCTCACTGCTATGGACAACCAGCAAACAGCACGTCTTAAAAAACGTGTAGTAATTGACAGCAATTTGCACACTTACATGTCCTTATGCATATGTGTACGCACATTTGTTGACATAAATTTCAGAAAGCTCTGTTTTCTTTGAAAACAACTAGAATTTGGGCAAGGAGAAGGAAGCTGAGACTCCAGAGCAGTGACACATGGTTAACACAGATGGAAGATGCTTTTCTGCCTGTCAGTTTAAAAGATTCCTGGTTTGTTCATTTAGAAGCACAGTAGACAAAATAGAAGATTTTTTTTTCTATGTAAAATGATCTCTCATTAAGAAACTATAAGGAATATAAAGAACTCTGAAAGCAAGTCCAAAGAATCATTCAGATGATTTCCCTAGGGAAATCTCGTAAGTGCAAGATTATCCTTTCTGATAGAAGAAGGTAGAATTTCACCAGGATGGTCCCCATATACTAAAAAGTGAAGGAAGCAGTGAAGAAAAATGCAAGGCAAATACAGACTTGTAATGTAGGCTACAAGACTCTGAGGATTATACCAGCTTGCCATGTTTAAAATTGAATATTTGCCTATATTTATTGATACTGCCTATATTTATTTACAGCCATTTGCTGCTTTGCACTTTCAGGGTTTTCATTCCCAGAGACTCCAGCAAAGATGCCGACATTTGGTAGTAAGAATGACACCATTTCCAGCTACCTCTTAGATGTGGTCAAGAAAGAAAGTTATCACATCAGGCTTGATGAATACAGGACAAGGTCTCCAGGGAGACTGCCAAACATTGTCCACTTGATATTTAAGCTAAGACAGACAAACTTCTGGGAGCACATTAGTAACAGTGAATCCCCTAAAGGAAGGGGAGGACTTTTAGCCCCTAAAATGAGACTCTGCCCATGATGCCAGGTCATCTGCAGAGGACAGATATTTACCAAGTGTCTGGCTCAAGGCTATGGTAATTTCATACAGCAGAAAATGTTTCCAAGTAAAAGCAGGCCGTTTGCCACCTGCATATCTAATCCCAGCAGTGCACTCTTTCCATAAACACCACTTTGCCAACTGCAGCACGATCTCCAAGAAAGCACAGCTATCTATGAAAAATAAGTCTCTTTTGTTTCACTTGTTCAGTACAGAGTGTGTGTGTGTGTGTATGTGTGTGTGTGTGTGTGTGTGTGTGTGTGTGTGTGTGTTTGTAAGCCATGTACTGTTTTACTAGGTGAAATTTCTTAGCAGCTTTTACTCCAGTAAATTAACTCAAGGCAACAGGCACAGGAACAAGGCAGGAACCTGGAATTAATCTCCCTTTGCATCTCTCATGGCACCTCAGGAACAATGTTTGTGTGTTGAAAGAGAGACCTCTAAAAGCATTATTTACTCCCAGGTGACAAATGAGAATGTGCCAAACCTGTTTGCAGTGCTGAGTCCACGGGATGTCTTACCACAGAGATTTGGGTACATCTCCAACTAAGTCCTACTCCAAATATACCATCTTCACCTGGTGTTTTCTAGCAGATCACAAGGAGTAAAAGCAGAGATAGATATATGGATGGATGTATATATATAGCTTTAGATGCACTTATCTGGCTTTTTTTCCCCTCAATGTTATGGATGTTGCCACCTTCCTCCTGGGAACCACAAAATGCCATAAGTACGACAAAAAAAAGCTCTTTGCTATCAGAAGTTGTCCACAGTGGAAGTCTTGATGGTTGCAATTATTTCAGCACAGGAATAACCTGCATTTTCTTCCACACTCTTAATAAGAAAACAAAACAGATACAACAAACCAGCACATAAAGTATTATTGCACCTTAGCTCACTTTACAATAAAAAAGATTTTGTTTATAGATATCACATACCTGTTTGTGCATCCACATGGGGTTTATACTTATCTTCATAATTTAAATGTGCATGCATAATAAATCAGGGTTAATTAGGATTAATTAGTGGACCTTCGTAGTTAAGGTCCAAATGAACATTTTGTGATTTACTGAGGATGGTAAGGGGATACATAGAGTATCACTGCATCACTGTCACCTTGTGAACTGTGTAGAGCCACAAGTCCAGCAATGCTTCCTACCTTGCTCTCCCTTACAACTTAGGATATTGAGGACCCTGCTATAAGTTAATAGCAAACTATGTTTATAAGAATTATATAAATAAGCCCTGTGCCTCCACAGACCACCTGTGACTGCTCTACACATATATGGAAAACAGGGAGAGGGTAACTGAGATTATTTTTTTTGTAGAATTATCATCCCAGCTCACCCTACAGGTGTTTCTGCGCTGTGATAGATGACATTTAGAATTAGCCAGTTGCCCTCTGTCAAAAGACCCCGACTAATTGTCACCCTCCACCCCTTCTTCACCTTTCTTTAGAGGTCCTGTGCTTGGGGAGACTGTTATGATTCCATTGCTTCAGGCAGTAAAAAGCTGTCTCCCAGGAAAAGTGAGGTCAAAGATAAGGTTAGGTGCACATAAGGCTGCCAAAGGTAAGGCAACTCCCAGCACACCCAGTGCCAAAATGTAATAAAGACAACTCTTAGGTTGTCTTTTTTTTGTCTTTTTTTTTTTTTCCCCAAATGACCCGGGACAGCCTTACAGCTCAATCGACTGTAAATGGCCCAAATCAACACAAGTCTAAAGTAAAGCCTGAACACAATTCTGTCACTGCACCTCCAAAACACACAAACAGAATCAACCCTCATCATAACAAATCATGCTTTTTTCCACAATTCTGTAATTTGATAGATTATTTTATCAGCATAGTCTTAAGCAATCCTGTATTTCTGTGATAGAGTACTCAAGCTATTAGTGCTTACATCAGCTCCAATGCCTTCAACTAATAATACCTCTTTTTCTCTTGTTTTTGCCTTTGAGATGCAGAAAGTCTGAATTGGTCTTTTTTCATTTCCTACAGGAAAGAATTCTCCCTTGCCTGAGAATTTATTATAAAACCTCTTCACTAATTTCCTAGCCTAAAATCTACATACATTTTTTTTCTCTCCTTCTACAGCTCCTTCTTGTCCTTTGCAGAGTTCTGTAATTATGTCTTCTTCAAAAGTCCTTTTACAAACTGTTCTTGATCCAGGTGAATTTAAAATCCCATGCATAAATCCTCCTAGAAGGTAGAGGGGAATGAGTTTTAGTTGCCAATTATATTCCCTGATGCAAGAAATGCCATTCCTAGAAACAGTCACAAATTTCAGAGACCTCTCCAGAGATTGTATTTCTTTTTCCTTGGGAGAATCAGAAGGCTACACTTGACCTGTGAGTCCTACATATCCAGCCCATAGCCCATTACCATTTAAAACACAAGTGTGTTAGCAAAAAAACTGTGGGCAGGATTTCTGTCCCTTCTCTCAGCACATGAAGTGGTAAATTAAAAATGTCTCTCATAACACTATCAATATTTTCAAAATTTCCCAAACTCAGATGTCCTAACTCTGGCATAAGTTAGAGCAGTGCAACTGCAGCTCTTAGTATCATGGTCCCCAAGGAAAACATCTTGACAGACTGGTTGGGAGAAATTATTTCCTTTCGCTCTAATTTTTGTCACTGTCTGCAAAGGAGAAAATTAAAAAGAATAATCCATCTCCAAATATTATTTCCAGGTTCAGCTTGAGTCAGGACTTGGAGAAAATATTCTTCTCCTTAATGAAGCCACAGTGGCAGTTGCATACTTAATGCTACTTTTCATTCTAACAGTTAGTGGGCACTGGATGGTTTTTTCTTCATCTCTATACTTTCTGTGTGATTGATTGAGAAACCTCCTGACTGGCTGGCATCAATTCACCATAATCTCTGCTGCCTATTAGGCAGTTTAATTCCAGCATCTCATTTTTTATTTTTGAGTCATGAATGTAATCAGTTCAGCCCAGATCCTGGATACTTCTGTGAAACAACTGTCAAAGGCACCAGCTATTTTTCTTGGTATTTGACAAGTTACCAATGGTGGCAGTACATAAAGACTTCGATCATCTTCTTCTACTCCTTAGTACCTGACAAATACACAGTGTTTCTAAGGACAGAACAGAGAGGCTTTGTAGTCATTAGAGTTTTGTTGTTTCTCTTTTTTTTTTTTAACACACTAATCTTATTAGATCTTTGCTAGTGTTGCCATACATGACTAAACCTTTGTCAGCCTAGTTCCTATGAAGGATCTCCTGGGAATGGCTCTGGTTTTTATTCATCCCAGGACTGAAATAATTAGACAATCTATCAGCTGTGAGGCTAGCTGGGTTGTGATGCTTTCTTGTTATCTTGACCTTAATGTTTTGGATGCTCTGCTCTATGACAGATAAGCCAACCATAACCATTCCCTCAAGGTTATGGGCAGTTTTGTGCTCCCAAGACAAGAACAACAGAAGCATTTACACTCTCCAAATTATCCAGTCCTCTACCATCTATCTGCAGTTCATCTACAGAATCCTGGTTTATACTGCTATTTGACTGGCTCTGTTAAGTAGTAATGTAGTAAGAGAAGAAATGCCTGTCTCAAAGTCAGCTTCTATAGTTCCTTGGATTGATTTTACCCACTTCCAAGATTATCAGAATCAGTATTGAGATCTCATAATAAGAATTCAGGCCTTGAGAAAAAATGCAGGATCCCTAATTGCTCAGTGATGGCTACTTGTTATGGAACTCTCACACTTATGCTGCCTTTCTATCATGAAAAAGCCCTTTTAATTCCTCCATGTGTGAACATAAAAGACAATAAAATGCATTTCAAAATGGAAGCAGACTTCAAAAGACTCGGTATCTTAGCTCAGAGCTAAGAGTGAAGGAAACAGGAGCGCTTCTTCAGCAGTGCATCTCCTGCAGCAATAGCAATTCTCCGTGCGGCTGGAAACCCACATTTTCATGGGAAGTGACTTTCCTTTCACAATGGAAGAGCAGACATTGCTTATACAACACAAAGATCAGTGCCAGACTTTAGCATTAATGGTTTGCAGGCAGTAGGGGTACGTATGTTTTTCTCTGCCCTAAAAATAACAAGTGGGCAGGCTGCAAGAACTAATTAAGTTCTGCATAAAGAAAAACATCCGAGGATGTTCTGAAACTAATATGACCACATTGACAGCCCTGAGGATTAGGTTGAATGAGGAGAAATAACTATTAGATATAAGAATATCCCTGGATGAAGGGATGAGATGTAGCCTCAGCAAGTTTGGTGATGACTCTAAACTGAGGGCAATGGCTGGTACACCTGAAGGCTGTGCTGCCATTCAGTCGGACCTTGATTGGAAAGCTGGGCAGAGAGAAACAAGTGTAAATGTAGGGTCCTGCACCTGGGGAGGAATAACCCCAAGTACCAGCACAGGCTGGGCCTGACCTTCTGGAGCTGCGAGTGTGCCCTTGCAGCCAGGAAGGCCAGTGGTATCCTGGAGGGCACTGAGAAGAGTGTGGCCAGCAGGACAAGGGAGGCGATCCTTTCCATGTACTTGGCTCTAGTGAGGCACATCTGGAGTGTTGTGTCCATGCAGGGCTACTCAGTACACGAGAGACAAGGAGCTCCTGGAGAGGGTCCAGCAGAGACCAACAAAGATTATGAGGAGTCTGGAGCATCTCTCATGAGGGGAGACAGAGGGAGCTAGACCTGGAGAAGACTGAGAGGGGATCTCATCAATGCCTATAAATATCTCCGAGGTTGGTGCCAAGGGGATGGTGCCAGCCTCTTTTCGCTGGTGCCCAGTGATGGGAATAGGAGCCGTGGCCATAAACTAAACCAGAAGTTTCACCTCCACATGAGGAAGAACTTATTTACACCGAGGGTGGCAGAACCCTGCAGCAGGCTGCCCAGGCATGTGATAGGGTATCCCCTTCTGGAGACACTCAGGATCTGCATGGACATGTTCCTGTGTCACCTGCTCAAGGTGACTGCCTGAGGAGCAGGATTGGATGGTTTATCTGCAGAGGTCACTTCCAGCCCAGCTCTTCTGTGATCCTGTGAAGTTCTGCATACCAATAGGTCCCATGGAAATGAATATCAAATGCAAGTGCTCTGTTGTGTGGGGAATCAGAGCCCAAGAGCCTGGTTCTCAAGTTTGGATTTTGTACCAACAAAATCAACAGCACAATTTCAGTTTAAAACAGAATATTTTCTTCTTCAAACTGGGAGAAAACTCAGCTTACAAAAGTAGTTGAATTCATCCTTGCTTCTCTCTATCAGTAGAATCTCATCAGCAGCATGAGAAGCACATGTTTTATTGCTGATGGAAACCAGACATATAAAAATGTACCGAAATAAGAAAGTGAAGTAAAAGCTGCTTTAAACATGCTTAACAAGCTATTCCATCATGTTGTCTCTCTGAATTTAAGCCTCCCTCATATTTAAACTCATCTGTTTGAACATTTTGTTTGTGGAGTTTGCTCAAGACAGTCTGGTTTTCCCCATGCCCTTACATTTCTGGGAAACTCAGAATGGCTTTGTGAATTACTACAGTCATGTAAGATATATTGTATATTTTATGAATTGCTTAGCACAGTCTGAGCATACTTAATATGGGTAATAAAAGTATATGCTGTCTTTTTTGTGTAACTTATCAAACAGTTCATAAATAAATAAATCATGTAAATGCAAATACAATTTTTCAAGATATCATTAAATGCCCTATATTTAAAACAAATGCAGGGGGAAAATATTAAAATCCTAGCTCTAGAAATTAAAGAGGCACCATGAAAATGGAAATCTCATTTCTCCTTGAAAATCTAGTCTGTTATAGTTACAAGGAACTCCTAAAATTACTATAGGTGAAAGAAGAATGTCCTCTATTTTCTGCAGCTTGATACATTGTGCATTTGACAGCATACTGTGTATAGTCATTTATTACATCAATTTCCACTCAGCTGAGAATATTCTTATCAATGCCAAGAAAAGAATAAAACAAAACAAAAAAATATATGTTTTTGAAAAAAAAGTTTGTAAATAATTTCCAAGACTTGCTAGCCACTGCCTATCAAGATAAACTATTGGACCTATATTGATTATTCTCTCACAGTCTGGTCTACCTTTTAATAAATGGTGTTATTAAAATCGTATTATGTCAGAAGCTATATTTTCAATACTGTAACATCTCTTTAGTGTTGCTTTGCTATTTGGCAAGCTGAATAGTAAGAAAAAACTGGCGGAAGATGTAGGAGGTAATTACTGGCACATCTGTTGAATTTTCTTTTAGCCATTGTCTCTGGTCTCTGGAAAGTCCTTTGCAGATGGTGAAGGCAGGGACTAGGACTATGAAGAACCACCTGCTGTAGGAGATGATCAGGACCACTGCCTTCTCCCTCTTTAAGGCTTTGAGATACCATTAATGGTCTTTGATATTCAAGGTGGTATGTCCCACAGGGCACATGTCCTATCCACCATCCACACAGGGAGGTGTCAGACACTGCAGAAGCATACTGAAGCCCCCAAACTCAGGTGCTTCCATTCAGAGCCAAGTTTCAATTTTGACACGTGTTGGAAATGATAAAATCGTTAAAGGAGCCCATGAGGGCCACTGGTGGGTAGTACATTACCCACAGTAGGACACTACTCTCATTTTGTTTTCCACTAAAAGGGAAATTAATTTATATTTCCTCCCCTGCTTTGTCTCCTTCCTTTTAAATTTCCTATAACATTTGTGTTGCACCTTCCCCGTGTTCTCATGTATCAATGTTTCCCACAGCTAGGCTACAACATGAAAGGTGTTTCATCATCCCTAAGAATTAATTTTACATGAGGCTCCCTCTAAATTTCAGCCATATCTATGATATTGCAGGAGACAATCGCTACTCTAATTCTGATTTAACAAAAAAACCCCACACCACTCAATAGTGAGCAAATCAACCTTATCGAGAGAACACTATTTCAGTATGACACTGTAGCTGCAGGAGCATATTTCCCAGATCACTATTGAAATTCTATAATCTGAATAGGAGAGGTACAAATGAGTTGGAAGGAAAAACAAATCTTTTCAATTGCATTTCATTTTTCACTTCAAAAGTATAATGGTTGACTGTGATCCATGACAGACAGATCATTACCCCAAAGTGTAATATATCTTCACCTCTCAAGTCAAAGTACTTACAGTGCAGAAGCTCATGTGGTGGCTTAACCTCAGCCAGCAACTCAGCACCACACAGCTTTTTGCTTATTCCCTGTCCCCTAGTGGGATAAAGGGAACAAAATTGGAAGGCTAAAAGCAAGTAAACTCATAGGTAGAGACAAGAAGAATGTATTAACTGGAATAAATAACTCCCAAACAGTGGTCCCTGGCCAACTGCCTCCCTAGCTTCTTGCTGAGCGTGAAGCCTTATGGTATTGAATATCCCTTGGGTCATTTGGGATCTGCTGTCTCAGCTCTGTCCCCCCCTGCCCCAAGTCCCTGTGCACCTTCAACCCCTTCTCTGGGACAAGTATTAGTTAGAGCCTATTTATTACAAATACCCTCAGTGTGCGAGGCTTTTTCTATATTATCATGAACCATAAGCATCAATATCACTGTGATTAGTAGGATTGTTTTCTGAATTTTGATTATTCAGTTATGATATATATTAAAATAACACTTTTTTTTCTCATTTGTAAAGAATATGTTCCCTATAGATCCCAACCCAAATTCTTATCAGAACAGGAGGAATGGAAACAAAGTTTAGATGGACCAGAGGAATATCATATATTGGCGAGATTTATAAATTGACCATAAAGTAGCTGCTGAGGCTGACTGGCAGGATCATCCCAGTGGCCAAAGCTCAGCAGCATTTACTGTGCTGAGGAACTGCCTGCAGGCTCAGTGCTTCAATGAAGAGGCATGGTAGATGCCTTCCAGAGAAGCTCTCAGGAAGGCAAGAACTGGCCAGTGTTCTCCAACAGTGAGTCAGAAAAAAAGACAGGACAGAGTTTGGGTAGGGAACAGGCAAAGCACAGATTTTCTTTGCAGTGCCCTGTACGAGTTGTTGAGAGCAGCAAAGCCCTGAAAAAGACTTTCTGGGCATGAACTTTTCTATCATACCTGTGCAAAGCCACTCCATTCCCTGGAGAGCCCTCTAACATAAATGCTTTGGCTGACAATACACAGGAATTCTTCCTCCTTTTTCATAAGTATTTCCTTTAATAAAGTTTCAGTTACAGGTGTATAAATCAAACACTTGGGGAATATTAGTCCTGTCCTTATAAAGAACAATTTACTGTAATCTGTTTTTGTGAAAGTTTGGTTTATGATGGTTTGTTGCCTCTTCCTGTGCAAATAATAGAGTAAATCACCCAACTGAGCAGCAATTTCTCAGCACTGTCTTTATATTTTACCTCTGCTGGAGCTTTTTCACTCACAATATTGTTTTCATCCCTGAGAAGTGAGTCTGCAGAATGAATACTTGAGCCTGCACCCACAGTGAGTTCTAGACCCCTCTCTGCACTTCTTCCTTCTACAAAAGTGACTCTCCTTTGTAAGGACATAAGCACCCTCCACTTAGACAGAGACTTTCTAAACACTTATCAATTGTGGTGTGAAAATCTTCACAGGCTTATCCTTCGGCCATCTGCCTCTCCCTTTGCAACACAAAGCTGTGGCTCTTTTCGCTCACATTGGCAGGATTCTGCTGCATGCAACTCTGACAACCCTTGAAGATAAGAAAAAAACAGCCTGAAGGACCCCTGCAGCATGTTTAGTGCCCTCAGCATGTTTAGTGCCCTCAGCTTGGTGTTTCTCCAGGGGCTTCATAAAATAAATTGGATCTATGGGGTCCTGAGTCCAGGAGACATTTGTTTGCTTTAGGCTTGTACAGCTAATGCGGTGAAGGAGGTGAAGGACTACAGTGGAGTAATTTGATTTTGGTGAGAAAGAAGGAGATCCATGACTCTACTATTCTTTAATAATCAGGCAAATAACTTAAAAATTATTTAATTTTACCAAAATATGTAACCAATATTTTGGGGTCTTTAGCAGTGCTGGTTGCCTTTTTTTTTTCCTGCAACACTGGTAGCATAAAAAGCACTATAAGAAAGATATCCTTCTAGAAATATGTATTTGACTGATCTATGGGCTTAACACAAGACTTAATTTACAGTTTACCAAATTACCCAGAATCTTCAAATCAAACTGTATTTCTGCAGAGGAAAACATAATGTTTCCATCCTTTCTTTTTGTTTTAAAACTCCTTCTGGAAAGTGCATACTGTATTTGACTGTAACCTCAACTCTCTTCACCCCTACACCAAATGCTTCTTTTCCATTACATCATATAACTCACTCCATAGTGTGTTTTAGCTTTCTTGAATAAGGTTATTTCAAGGCTCCATGAAAAGCCTACGCATGCAAAAACTTCATGATTGTGGTTTTGCATTGTGGGCGTTTTAAACTTTTTAAGTACCTGGTCAATTCTAATGACAAAAAATAATGGTGGAGGGAAGGCACCATATAAAATATGTTATCTGTAGTTACACTATGTGTCCCTCTCACAGTTTCTGTTTGGTTCATAACACACCACCCCACTAAAAACTACTGGAAAAAATCTTTTCGATATAACTACTTCCTAGATACCAACCTTTGGTTTAAACTACACTAACAAACACCTTTATATTTGCATCCTTCCTCTCCCTTATTTCCAATACCGAATCACATCGATCAGTGGGAATCAGAAAAATAGCTGAAGAAAAATATTTGGAACAATAAACAAGGACAAGACACCTAGACAAAGGCACTATAGTGTCCTCAAATGTCCATGACTACAATCTTTTACCTAGCAGCAAAGAAATAAAACCTCTAATGGCGAATAATGCAATAAGCATCACCAAAACCTGTGTTAAAAACTGAGAGAAATAATTTTGTGGTGTATTTCTAAAAGATTTTCTAAAGAGAAGGAACTGTCAACACCAGTCAGAGGACAGCTAGTAAGCAAGCCAACAGAAAGGAAATGAGGAATTCGTAACTTAGTGTGATCCCATTGCCATTGAAATTCTTTGGAGCTTCTGTTGGAAAGCAGGATGTTCCCTGCCTGGCTGTTGCCAGACTATAAATAAATTTCAAGTCAATAAGGTGTAGAAATGAGAACCTAGAAAGAACTTCCTGTCATCTTTTCTGTAGATAAAGTATCATGTCTGATCCTCTTAGTAGATCCTAATAACCTCAGTCAGTATCCAAGTTTTGCTGTTTCCTTACTAACATATACCTTTAACAACCAGGGCAGCTGTAAACTGCCCTAAGTAACACTGTCAGTCAACTAAATCAGTGTCACAGATAATTCTGCTTAGTGATCTTCCAATGCCAACAGAAATTTTACATCTGTGATGTGTCAGTGCTCCACAACCCAAGAGCATTGTGAGGAGCATCTGGCCAGTCAAAGTGACAGAACTGCACTGCTCTGCTCTGCACTGGGGCAGCCTCACCTCGAGTCCTGTGTGTAGTGTTGGGTGCCACAGTACAAGAAAGATATAAAGTTATTAGAAAGCATCCGAAGGAGCATCATCAAGATAGTGAAGGGTCTACAAGGGAAGCTATAAAAGAAGCAGGTGAGCTCACTTGGCTTGTTTGGCCAGTAAAAGACAAGACTACACACCACAGTCTACAGCTTCTTCATAAGGGGACAAGGAGGGGCACACACTGACATTTTTTCTGCGGTGAACTGTGGCAGGATCCAAGGCAATAGACTGAAGTTGTGTCAAGGGAGGTTTAAGCTGGATCTTAGAAAAAGGTTCTTCACCCAGAGAGAGTTTGGGCATTGAACAGGCTATCCAGGGAAGTCAAAGTCATCACAGCACCAGCCTGATAGAGTTCAAGAAGCATTTAGGCAATGCTCTCAGGCACAGGTCTGATTTTTGGGTGGACCTGGGAAAAGTCAGGAGCTGGATTCAATGATCCTTGTGTGACCATTCCAACCCAGTCTATCCTATGATTAAGGGATTCTATGACTCTAAAGAGCAAACCACATTCTGAATGTGTCACACAAATGCAAAATTCAACACTGGCTTCTTTTCAGGAAACCATAATCAAACTAGGTATAGATGTTAAATTAATGACTTTCCACTGAGTCTTCAACACCGAGCCCCTTCTTAACATACGTGCAATTCTTCTTGACGACCTCAGATCCAGGGTTGTCTGCAGTGCACTGGGCTTAATTTGCAATTATTTCTTGTCACAAGATCCTTTTCAGGACCGTTGGATCCAGATTTATTCACAGAGGGACATATTCAACTCTCAATTGAGAAAAGGTCTGCATTTCATCATACTGAACTAGGAACACAACACCTTGCCAGAGGAAGGCAATGCCATCAGTGACAAGAAACAAGCTGCTGATCACCAATCCTACCACCTGCCCTGCTGGTTTTGATTTTTTACATTGCCACAACCTGCTCCTGGACTGAACTGCGACAACATGCTGTCATGTTAACCCATGCTACAACTCTGATACACAAATGTATCAACTGTTAGTGGGCAAGTCTTGCTTAGAAACCATTAAGGTATTTAGATAAAAAATATCAAACTGAATCAGTGAGACTTGGAGGCGTGAATAATTGCATGGAATTAGACTTCAGTGCTTTGTCTTCTTTATGTGTCTTATTAGGCTTTCTTTCTGCTCTTGACCTGTCCATCTCCCCTTCATTTTAGCTCACTCTTAACACTATTTCCTTCCAGTCCTTCAGATTTATACCTGCCCAACATGAGCCTGGCAAAATTTCCCCTTGCTAGATGATACATTTGGCAAACAACATGTTAGAAATGTCTTCAGTTCTCTAATAATTTTTAGTTTTCATTTGAAAACAAGCCTAAATTCATCAGGATCTATCTTATTAGGCTTTCTTTCTGCTCTTGACCTGTCCATCTCCTCTTCATTTTAGCTCACTTTTAACACTATTTGCTTCCAGTCCTTCAGATTTATACCTGCCCAACATGAGCCTGGCAAAATTTCCCCTTGCTAGATGATACATCTGGCAAACAACATGTTAGAAATGTCTTCAGTTCTCTAATAATTTTTGGTTTTCATTTGAAAACAAGCCCAAATTCATCAGGATCTATCTGGCAGTTATGTGTTCCAGACTGAGCACAAAGTGCTGGCTGAGGTTATGCTACAATGATAGAAAGAAGAAATATAACTACACTGCTCTGAAATATGTCACCTCTAAACATGAAACTCTGAATAGCTCTGGCCTTTGTTTCCTGGCTTATTTTATTGTGAAATTACCTGCAAACACCTTCCAGTATGATCAGTTTCTTGTGCTTCATCTTGCCAGTGAGCCAAGCTGTTTCAAACTATTCTTCCTGCAATATAGTCTTGCTAATTTTCAAATTATGATCAATAATCTGGCTTTTTGATCCTGCAGATGTGTAAAGAATCTCAGTATAGATATACTCTCGTAAGCCTATTGGCTTAAGTGGTACTATGACAGTTCAAGTTGGCTGAGCATCTATTCTAAAATATGGCAGTGTGTGCTCCTGATGTCAATGAAGAAAAAGATTTCCATGGGGATAAATAATTTTTCATGTGCTTTTCTGAAAAGAAAACTTTATTCCAACAGCAGAAGTTCCAAGAAACAAAGAATTTTTAGTGAGATTTCTCCTTAGTCATAATTTTTTTCTCTGACATAAAAAGAAAGTGTGTCTGTTTATGTATTTATGTATATGTTTTTCTTTATATATATATTATAGTAGTCATGCCATTCTGCAAGAAATGAATTCCATAGATATGAGTCATGTCAGAATCACACCCTGTACTCTATAAGCACACATTGCTTATCAGTACATGTCCATGAACAAGCCACTAAATGTGAGTGATTATGTCTAATCTTTGATATTATATTCATATTCCCAGAAGAGCAAAACCTGTAGAACTAATTGTGTTATACTTTAACCCATATGCTTTAACCCATACCCAGCTTGTGTGTTCTCCCATGTGCCTGCATTTCTCCTACTGTGTACTATTTTTATAAGCTGGCTTTCCTGGCTATAGGAACAAATATTCCACAAAATCCGGAACTACAGAGACCCCTTCTATTTTTCCTGTTCCAAACAGAGTTTATGACACAGACTTAGATGTGATTGCATTTATCTTTTCTACAGTCAGCCTTGGACAGCTCCAGTTTTTGTCATGCCTGAGGCTTTGCCAATGAATAAGGCATCCCTTCTTTCAAGCTTGCAAAAATAATGTATGTAATCAGAGCAACACATGTGCATTTGGGGAAACTGAAAGAAAGATATGCTCAAGATGATAAAAACTACTATTAGAACAGTAGCAAAAAAAATCCTTTTTCTTGAAAGATGCTTGGTTTCTCAAGTACTCCATACTGGCAGGGAAAGATCCTTAAGTACTTAGATCTGGGGTGTGGATCGCACTTCAACAGAGCACTCACCTTTTGCTGAAAAACCAGTATGACTTAGGAAATACCACCCTAGACTCCTGTGTAGCCATTTGACATTTTCTTCAGCATCTGCCTTGAGCTAGAGTATAAAATCACTTTTCTGCATCCCAGTTTTGCTTCTATAAAAACTGGGGCAATGGTCCACAAACTACCCACAAGAAGCACAGTTTTGGCACTGAGGTTCCCAATGCCCTGTTTCACATTGATCTGACAGTACTGTGGGATTATAAGATGCTGTAAATATAGCCTTAAAGCCCTTTCAAGCTACCTTAATGTGTAACAGACCAGCCAAGATTCTCTTCCTACGGGGCATTAAGTGTTCCCAGAGGTAGGGCAGGAAAGAAGAGTGGTTGTATAGTCATTGAAGTCTAATTGCTATTAAAGTACTCTTTCTTTAGAGTTGTCACATTAAAACCAGCCCTCTTTTTCCTTTTTTTATTTAATGTCGGTAGTAAGACTGCATACTTTCACCCTAAGTGGAATAGTTTCAGTCCAAGCAAAAGTAAAAATCAATTAATGGCAACTAATTAGCATTCTGTACAGTCCATAGCACAGAACTCATGCCTCTTGCAATATATATCTTACAGCAGCTTAAGAAGAAATATAGGACATAAGATCAGCATCTGGGAAATGTCAGTGAGTAATTTTCAGAAACTCTGAAATTTATTCAGTGATAACTCATGTAAGGACATATCTAGCTATCTTTTATTGTTATGATTCACTTTACTGACTCTTAGAAGTACCTTAATCCTGTAGACAGAGCAGCTGAGTTTGATGAGATGTTAATTAGTTTGTATAAAAGTGCTACAATCCAAGCCTTACTCTCATGTCACTGGGGTACACTTTAGTGTATATTATTTTGTTCTTTTCAGAAGCCTTACCCATTATGAAATCAATTCCATTTGCACAGTGTCTGGTATATATCATTTTGGGAAAAATAATGTATAAATACTACTTAAAGAATCCTAGATCAAGAAGCTAAATTCTGAACAATTTTTAACTTAAAAGAACAATCCATAAACTCAAATTTCCAAAGTAGTCAGAGTAAAGATTAATGAAACATTAAAAATATTCGAAACCTCTTGCATTTTGAAGCTGTGACTATTTGATTCTAAGACAAACACCCCACAATCAATACAACCTTCTTGAATATATTAAACGGCTATTCCAGTCCAATTTAATATGCTCCCAAAACATTTTATTCCATAAACTGAAGGCATTTCAGCAATAACATCACAAGTATTTATCATATTTATTAGATATTAATTCAAAGTTTAGGGAGTATATTTTAAATATGTGGACAATTAATGTTTTTATAAACAGAAAATACTGGAAATATAGCATAACCTTCAACCTATTCATTACTCAGAGGCTGAATAGGGGTCTGAGCAAATGGATCTAATTGTAGATGAACCCACTCACAACAGAGGGGTTGGACTAGATGATCTTTAAGGTCTCTTCCAACCCAAACTCTTCCATGACTTTATGACTTCAAAGCCAGTTTATACGCCATGCTGCATACAGCCTCTACTTATTAAGAGTATCTGACCTTTCTTCTGCAACATGAGGCCAGTGCAGAAGATCCCTGCAGAACCATCCCACATGCCGGACTGAAAGAAGGAGATAGTTGCTGGAATTAACCTGACCACCCTTCTCTACCATAGAGCTACATTTATCCTTCAAGGTAGAGGCAGAATGTCATCATCATCATCATTGTCATCATCATCGTCATTGTCATCATCATCTCACCACTGTGCTCTGCTCCTCACAGTAATCTCCCTTTGGTTCTGTCATGCAGTTGTGAGCTTTTATCTTTCACACCTGGCAACTTGTCTGTCTCATGGCCCAAGAAAGCCCTATTGTCTCTTCTAGGTGAATTGATGAGATGGCATATTGCAATTGCATCCAGATGCATTTCTGGATTTGTCTGTAAATTGTCTCACACCATATAAGCAAAATTTAAGGCTACTGGGGCAGGGACAACTGATATCTCCCATAGCCTCCCATGGCCACTGTCTGTCATGTCCTGCAGTTGATTTCTGTCCTAAAACCTAATCTAACATAATCAATAAGAATTCTCTATTATTCCATTTCCTGCAGAGACTCTATTTTCCATCTACCTTCAGTCTGGCAGCAGACTGCATCCCAGTAAGATTAAGAATCTGGAAAAGTTCCCAGATATCTGTGGATCTTTATAAACCTGAGAGAAAAGTTGACATGAGCAAGAAATTTTGTGTGAGATCTTGCCATGCTCACTGCTATCATAAACTGTTCAATGTGTCCTGACAATCAACTTAATAAGGTTTGTCTGATGCTTCTTCCATGTTTAGTAATAATATAAAGCGAAAGTGACTGCTATAGTAGAAAGTTAATGCTATAGCTCTCTACCTATTTTTCTTCCCATATACTATTTTGCTTTAAGGGTGAGAGTATCACAGGGAACTAATGATAGATCTGTTTATCCCATAAGAGATTCACATCTGATTACACTGAAGTATCAGACTGTTCCAAACCAAATATTCTGACCTCAAAATATCAAATAAAAGCTCCAATTAGATGAAAATGTAGTTCTAATTAACCTGAAAACTTCTGTCACTGCATAGATCAGTGATGGCACTTTGTTTAAAACATGGTAATATTTTTTAGAAGAAATAATTGTTTAGAAGTCATTAACAGAACACTAACACTAATCACCTTAAAAGGTTTTTTTTAATCTTAGTCTGATGTTTTTAAAATATATGTATCTTTTATACATTACATGATTTTTATGTATAAGGTTTCAAATTGCCTGTCAAGCAATCCTATTGTGTGTGGATTTAACTCATTTTTATGATATATATATTAAACATTTGTTTGACTTTTGTATAGTGTTATTTTGCTTTATAGTAATAAAACCACAGAACTTGAATTACTTTTAGTGAATTTCTATCATAAAGAAATATAGGAGCTCAAGGTTTGTGTTGATCAAGCTCTTCTTTCTACATGTACTTCTCTGTTGGATTTTTAAAATATTATTTTCAGGGCTGGACTTTTTACTAAAATAAGGTGCTACTCCAGTCATTTAGCCACAGAGCTAAAGCTTTCCTTCCTTTGTAAAATCAAACCTGGGGATATGTGTCCAAATGATCTGACCCTTTAACTTTTGGAACAGTATTTTTTCTGACATCACTTACATTCAGCATGCTATAGGAAGAGATGCATGGTGAAAGCACCAGATGTGCCTGGCAGTGAGACTCATAATAAGGAGAGCAGAGACATTTGTGATCCTACAGTGGAGGGACATAACATGTTATCTGTACCACCAAAACAATCCATCAGCAAGGGAAGGACTGAGAGCCACAGATCCAGTTCTGATGTTTCCTGTCCCATTTTATTTTCCTTTGACTTGGAGATTCTGTGATTCTGCTGAGGAACCATCTCAGAATGCAAGTTTTTAATCCAAGTTTGTGCTTACCCAAGAGCTGAGAAGGAGCTCTGAACTTTTCCTCTCTCCCACAATACAAGTCAGTGAGAGCTTAGCCCTAAAGGGATGTCTTCTCCAGCAGAGCACTGCAGAACTAACACAGAACAGCTTTAAATAAGCTATCTTAGGCACCTGCAGCAGATTATTTCTACACAAAGCGCCCCCCACTATGAATTAACCTATGCTTTGGACTACTGCCAACCCTAAAATCTCTAATTTAAAGCAAATCTGAATGTTTCTCTACTTCACAGTAATTTCTTTCATAGCTGTGAGATGAAAATCCTTTAAGCAATAGGTATACCAAGGATCAAGAACTTTCACACCTTAAATGACATGGCACAAAGTCATCTCTCACTGAGGAGAATTTACATGCCTGTACAACAGAGGCCATCATTCCTACCTGTGTCAGTGTGCAGATGAAAACTAGCAAAGATTCAGAAAACAATATTTTTACTGTCTTATTTTGATACATTCAAAACCCAATGTTTTAAATTGCTGTTAAATAGCAAAAGCTTCATATACATATCCATCATTACCACCAGCTTATTGAGAACCACCATGACTGCAACCCCCATTTGACATAGTGAAAACAGCTCTTATCAGTACTGAAGTTTCCTTTTTCTCACATTTCTATTCTGAATAAGAGCACTCTACACCATCATTTTGCAAGCCCTTGTACAGTTCCTCAGGCAGTAATTCTGGAGGGAGATGGGGGAACAAGGGGATGAAAATGTGGCATACAGAACTGAAAAGATCATCAGATTCATTTTTTGCAATCACAGGCAGCCAAGGTGTGCAAATACTTCACATGACAGGGTCATTCTGCAGAAATGTTCAGCCACTGTATCTTGTTTAGTGGAAGGCCAAAGTCTTTAGATGACCTGCAGCAGCAAGGGTGCAGTACCCTGTGTTTTTTACCTGTGCAGGATGAGTACATGGTTTGAGGAAGTGTGCTTGCTTGCTTGAGTTAGACACAACTGATGACAATATTCAGCACAAAGCCACAAATGTGAATTTGAATTAAAAAACGTCAGTTATTTGTCTTCCTCAACAAATAACTGTAAATAATTTTCAGAAGATAATTATCTGCTCTGTGGTGAGCCTACATATTCTGGGAGTGGTGTTGGTCAAAAATGTCTCATATCTCAGGTACTGAACCAAGTTTGGGACATAAGTGCCTCTTCAAAGTTTATGGGCAGATCAACTATGCAAGGTTCCTCAGCATCATTGCTGTCCTTCCAGCTCTATATATTTCTGCCACACAACTGGAACACTAAGAGGTTAACACCATGAAGTTTGTGATGAACTCTGGTATTTACATTTCACAGTTTTATTATTCCTACCTAGAATAACTCCTGATGATCTGCAACCCCTCCTGGCACAATTCTGTTGAAAGTATGTAGGTGTAAATTACAGTTTGGGTCTTGCATGATCCTGAGAGCACTCTGATGCCTCCAAGCTTGACATCACATTTATGCTTCTCTCATCAAGAGTTCTGGCTGAATTTCACGGTGTTTATGCACCTTATCTGCCCATGTGATAGATGTATCTAATCTATACATCTCCAGGAAAGATCTTGGGCCATCCTTTCTGCCTGATGTCAGTATCATGGAGTAGGTGAAAAACTAAATGCAAACGACCACTGACCATCTCCACAACACCTACAGCCTTCCACTTTTTTCCGACATGAATATATTACTGCCTTGCCCTTGACCAGCTTCAAAGGCTGTCTAGTAGACAGACCACATTAAAATGGCCAGCCTGGATGTTGTTCCTATCCATCAGATCAGATGTCACTGAGACAAGTTCCTGCTCAGGAGAGGTTGGTGAATTATCATAAGCTCAGGGAACCACACAATGCATTTCACTCTACCTCCAACGTACTCCTCCAACAAACACTGACCAGTGGAATGAATTCCCTAACTATTTAACAGTTCAATGACTGGGAGCAGCTATCTGTTGCAGGGAGTTCCTGAAGTGGCTAGGAGTTCTAAAGATGGGCAAAAGTAAAACATTGGATGCTTGCCCAAACCCTCATAATGCTTTGGGCAATCCCTGCTTAGTTGAAAAGTGCTCGGCTTACTTGCCTGAGCCTTTTCCATTAATCGCTTTCACAGTTTGAAGAATCTCTGCTATATCAGCACAAAAACTTATCTCAGTCACTGAAAACATGCCAGTTCCTGATGCAAATGCCTTTGAGACCAGATCTGTCTGCTCCCTATTGCACCCCCATGGGCACTTAGGTCTTTTCTTAGGTGTGATGTTCAGTGTTGTTTATAGTGCTCTAGGCACAGTCAAACTACTTTATCTACAATAATACTATCTTTTCTGATTTATATTGTTCTCCTGGCAATTCTGGTTGCCTTCTCCAATACACAAGCACAGTGGGTTGAAGGCCATGGGGAGTTTCTCCATAATAACTCCCCAGATTTATTACAAACTCCTAGTAACATGCTGCAGTGACATTCTGTTTCTTACCTCATTGGATTCTTTGCTATTTTACATTGTCTCTTAGAAAAAGGCATTTAAATGATTTAAGTCCTCTGTGTCGAGCTTCATTGTTCTTCGTTATTTGCTGTATTTCCTGCATTAGTATCATATCCACACCTGAAAATTCAATTCTCAATAGTATTAGGTAAACCATTAAAAATAACAGAAAGCTGAGGAGGATACATTGATTCTAGTGATCCTTTATGCTTTCCATTTGCAGTAAATCTGTCCCATACTTTCCTACAGAGGACTTTTATTTTGTTGAGCAAATGTTCTCTCTTCTTCAGAGGTTTAGGCATTACAAGAATTTCTTCTGTTCTTGCCTGTAGCTATATTTTTTCTCCATGGCAGAAATTTTTATTTTACAGCAAGACAGAGTCAGTGGTTTAAGCAGTGTTCATCAAAATATGTATTTGGAATATGCAATAGCCAGTCAGTGATACTGGAACAGTAGGGTTTTTAATTCATCTATTAAAAAAAAATGTAAGAGACTTGCTATACTGGCAGAATATTTTGCATAACACTATGATTTATTTTAAATAATATATCCCATAAGTTGCTCCAGAATATTATCCAGAGCTAAAAATTATTTCAAAAATTAAACTTGAAACTTAAAAGAAAAATGTTATAAAAATTTTGCAAGCAAGTTAGTGAAGCAGGGATGTATTTGGAGAGTGGTTCTCATGCAGGATGGTTTTCTCAACTAATGGCACTACTTGCTATGACAAATACGCTAGAAAACAGGAGAACTAAGCTGAAAGGAAGATACAAGATGTCACAATGAAAGACCATTTTTTTTAGAAAAAAAAGAATGTTTTTTAAATGTATCTTAACAGAAATATGAGTCAATAAATTTTTCATCAAGATAATAATTTTTTAAAATATTACTGAAATTCAGAATCTGATCTCCCCTAGTACAACAGTAAAAGATGGAGGTGTTAACATATACTTTGGTGTAGTCTGTTCCTTCCTGCCTGTATGCATGTGTGGGAGTCAGACTCTAATTCAGTATATTAGGGACCATAGGAACAGGATCCCATTTGTGGATGTGGCTGTCCATCCTCCCTATGTGCAGTGCACCAGTAACAAGCCAGGTTCCTCTCCAGGACATGATACTTGATTGCTGCCAATGTCAAAGACGTTTGCAGTGACGTTCAGAACAACTGAAAATCAAGCCGAATTACATTAAAGATGAAATTAATACCTTAGAGTCACTGCAATATTTGCACTGTGCAGGAAATGATTCAGATCTGTGTACCCAACATGAATTATGCAAGTGCTATCCAGACCAGACCCATGATAGGGTTTCAGGGAGAAAGAAATAAACCTGGTGTGCCTTGCTTTAATAATGGTCACAGAGCATGAAACTTCAGGAGAGCTGTTTTTACAAACGTAACTTCTAGCAGAAAAAGGCCAATGCTCTCTTCCTATTTCACAACCAAAAAGGAAATTTATTAAATCTAAACCAAAATTTTAAACCAAGTAGGTCTTTTAATTGATAAAATAGGCAATAGGCTTTCAAACAACATTGTGTATTATCCTTAAAAATATCTTAGACAAGTAGAGACTAAATTACCAGAACACACTTTCAACATGGCAATAATTGAATCTTGACTTTTTGAGGAAAATAACAAAGCCCAAACCATAAGCCAATTTTTCTTCTGTTCTTCAATTAATTTCAATTTATTCCCTCCAGATATAGAAAATTGGACAATTTTATTGCTCAACTAAACCCATAAAACTGTTACCTTGCCCACAAGACCCTTCTGTTAGAACATCATTCCCATGAATGCAATATAGAAGGAACAGAAAAATTTGCCGCTTTATCTTCTGATTTCACAAAAACACATACTCCTTTTTCATACATTAAATATACCCAACTGCACACAAAAATGCTCTTAATCTTAAATCAAATTCTATTTACACTCATGGAATGAAATGCTTCTCAATTTATTATTTAGATACAAAGTATTTATTTCAATGTGCAACAAGGCCTCAATTCTGCATCAGGTTCAAACAGTAGCATTTTAATTTATATTGGAGCATGGAAAAAATTAAGCATAATTTTAAGTGGAAATCAAACACTGAGAAATATAAGAGATTGAAAATTATAAGCCATGACACATCAGCCCAGAACAAGCAGCATGTAAAGAGAAGCTGTAATTAACCTGGAAAATGGACAGCTGTATTTCTTCTTAAAAAAAAAAAACAAAAACAAAACAAAAAAAAAACCACAAAAAACAAAACCGCATACCTAAGCAAGAGTCTGAAGTTTAATTATCTAGTGTATTCAAAGAGAAAAAGTGGAAAATTTATCAAAAGATAGCACCTATCTCTTATTTTAAGTGTTGCCTGATTCAATTAACCTCAACATGTCTAACACAGACTCCCCCCCAGTGTGAGAGCAGCTGTTTTGGAGTGGTCACCTTGGACATTGCTTGATTTTTGGAAGTGTCTTTAGAAGCAGAAGTCCCTGTGACTTTGAACGAAGACATGAACTGAATTTTGTGTATTTCTCCTACAAACCTGTAGGATTGCAAATTATCATGGGGATAATACCTGCGACTTTTTCTTTCCTTGCTTTTTAATAGTCGGTCTTTACAGACAACTGTGTTGCTTACTCTGAATTCACTCCTGAACAGAGATCAAGTCTGAGACCAAGGTTTCAATTCAATAGATAAAGATTCAAAATTAATCAGGAATCTAAGTCAGGATTTCCTCTAACAAGGTCAAGGTACTGTTCTCTGTTTTGTTTTAAATGTTGCAATGCACCACTGTGATATTCAGGGCTCGGTTTCATTCAGTACCAGATCTATATCCTCCCATCTCCAGAACTGCCCCACAATTACAGGAGTCAGGAAATACAGAGTAAAGCCTCTCAGATGATGCTTAAGCCTGGTAAACCAGAATCACTTTGTTCTGAGGACCATGATAGAATGACCACCCTACTATCTCTGCTATTATAGGAAAATGATCCTGGAAAAGAGACCAACCTGCTGTTTCACATCTGCTATTCCTTTTTCCCTTTTGTGGAACTTGCTCATTCAGTCTATTCTGGAAAATGAATGCTATAAAGAATGAAAGGGAGACAGGTAGTACTATTAATGACCAAGCAAATCCTATATACAATGTCTGGAGAAAAACCAACATAGGGAGTTGTCATTTATAAACACTAGGGAAATGATTCAGCATAGGAATAAAATTGGTGAAAAAGTACATCCTGCCAAACTGACAGGAAAAGTAAGTTACAGCATGATATTACTTTGCTGAGTTATAGAAGTGAAAGCATGTTTTCTGCTTTTTTCTTTTAAAATCACCTTTCTTTTCATATTTATTCATACTCCTGCATAGATGCCTATGTTCTTAGGGGCTGATTTTGTAAGATTTTGATAACACCTATTTAGCCCACAAGAATTTTCCCTCTCAGTAGCAATTTGAACCAGAGTGGAGATTTTAAGCCAAAAGTGACAGAATTTACTAGGAGGTCTCTGTTGGGATTAATACAAACTGCATCTCACAACCTGACTGGAGCATGGGAAGAAGCCAGCAAACTGCCTTCACTTTCCTGAGAGGTAGGTCTGCCACCTCTGCCACCAGCACACACAGAAAACAAGAGACTCTAAGGCAGCAGAGGACAAGGGAGGCTGAGGAGAGATCACATCCTGCATCTCTGAGTAGAGCTGGACAGATAGTTCAATTGCAGTTTTGCAATAACACATCAAAACAAAATTGATTGACTTTTTTTCTTTCTTTTCCTTCTCTAATCTTTTCAGAAGACAGGAATAGCAATATTTCTTTTCAAAGCTTTAAGAAATATCTTTCTTTAACATGCAGAGTGAATTGACTTTAGCAAAGCAGTGGTGCTAGAAGGACCAAGTGTCATTGGTTAGTTTCACTATTTCTAACCACGGACTCTGCTTGAGGGGCCCAATGTGAACAGATTCACTCAATAGACACTAACAACTCAGAAACCTTGGCCAAAGCTGCTATCAAAGTAATAAATGGCCTGTCCATGCTTGCAATTGGCTGCTGCAAATTTTCAGGGCACCTGGAAATTTAAATTTGGGGTTGCCACCATTTCAAACACTTTAACCTGTATGATCCACATATGGACATCCAAAGTGACACATAGAGACAATAAGAGGAAGTGAATATTCATGAAGATCTGCAGAAGAAAAACCAATCCATCCAAGTTAAGTATCTAACTCACTTCACTGACTTTGAGCCAAAAAGAGTTTTCAAGGTGGCAAATGTCTTTTCAGTATTCAGATGATTCACCCTCTTGAAAAATGAACTATTAGCAGTAGAGGAGCACCTATTTGCAAAAAGGATGGTGGCCTAAACTCTTTGGTTTTGCCAAATAAAAAATCAACCTAATAATCAGAGTACATAGAAAGAAAACAATCAGGGTCTAGTCTAGGAGATTTTCAACACTTCAGTGAGTGCAAACTGTGTGCAGTGAGGAACTCCTGCCTCATTTGATGAACTAATCTATCATCAAACCAATATAGGCTTTGGGGGGGAAAAAAAGCTCAAACAAAACCAAAACAAAAACAAGCAAACAAAGAACACGATAAAGAAATAGTATAAACTTCTCACATGACAGTTAGGAGAAAGAAATAAAACTGGGCTCTTAGCCCTGAGATGCACCTGCAGTTCAATTGAGAACTGGATATTGTTGTCTGTTAGCAGCATTCTGGGCTGCATTCGGCAGAGCATCTCAAACAGGTTGAGGGACGTGATCCTTTCCATCTGCTTAACCATAGGAAGATGTTTCTGAAGTGCTGTGTTTTGTGCTGGGTAATCCCAACACAAAAGACATGAATGCACTGAAGTGAGTCCAGCAAAGCACCCCAAAGGTAATTAGGGGCTGGAACATCCATCGTAGAGGCTGAGAGAACCAGAAATGTGCAGCCTGGAGAAGAGAAGGCCTAAGGGGATTTAACCAATGTGTATAAATATCTGAACGGATGAGCAAAGAGGACAGGGCAGATCCATGAGTGATGACTATTTCCTGCTTGATCTCTCTCTTTCTCTCTCATCCACCCTTTTTTCTATCTGTCTACCTCACATGTATTAGTAAATAAAATCTATATTGTTGGCATTGGCATATGATCGTGTTTGTAACTTAATCTGGGCAGAGGTACCTCTTGCTAAACGGATTGTAACAACATCCCTGAGGTATATAAAAAACACTTAGATGTGGTGCTTAAGGTCTGGTTTAGTGGTGGACTTGGTAGTGTTAGAACAACAGTTGGACTGAGTGATCATAAAGGTCTTTTCCAGCTTGAGTAATTTTATGTTTCTTCTCACTCACGCCCAGTGACAAGAATAACAAGCATACATAAAATGCAATACAACATATTTCCATTTGAACATAAGAAAAAAACTTTTCATAGTGAGGGTGGTCAGTCACTGAAATAAGTTCCTCAGAGGGGCTGTACTGGCTCCATTCTTGGAGATATTCAAAACCTGAGTCAATAAAGCCTTGAGAAACCTCCTTTAGGTGGTTTGAGCTGCTTTGAGCAAGAGATTAGCTTAGATGATTCCTGGAGGTGCCTTGCTCTGAGATTCTGTGAAAATTAAAAGCAGCCGTGGAATCAGGGACCATAACCTGGACTTTAGTGGGGGATGATTAGACAACTTCCTGCTGCAAGGAATTCCTTTCTGCTGCAAGGAATTCAGCAGCTGGATGGCTAACCAGTTCTGGGAACTGAGTTGGATCACTGCACAAGAATAAAAGTAGGTTCTACCATGATGTGCTGAGCAGCAGTTGTAGAGCTGAGAAAATGCTTCAGAAACATTTCCCACTGACTGTACAAGCAGACACAGCCCCATAATGCTCCTTCAACCTTCAGCAGGCCGTGAGCACGCTTCCACCCACCCTGCATAAGATCCAAACAAATTATGGCTTTGCTATGTTTCCATAACACATAATTAAGAGCTGTCACTGTTATTTTGCCTAAATTATGTGAAGATTTCAGCCCCTGGCTCTTTATATAAATTTTGTTCTGCAGGACAAGAATAGCCAGCCGTGTCTTTCTGACTGATACAGCAGCTATGATAGCAGGTGCAATCTTTGGCATAAAAGCAGCAGGGGTAAAATGAAGAGAGATTATTATTATTATGACACATAGAATTAATGAGACCTTTTCTGGAAACCTTTACTCAGCCTTATACTTTGTAAAGAGAGGCAGAAAAACTTGAAAGATTAAAAAAAAAAATAGAGAAGACAGAACTAAGCTACACAAAATTTTAAAAAGCCACATTAAGGTATAAAAAAGTAAAGGTACTTAATTTATTTAATTTCTAAAAATACAGACTAGACCATCACTTGATCACAGCCTTCACATAATACACAGGCAACTACTTCAAAGTGCAGAGGAATACTGATAGTAGATAAAGGTATATAATAATCTGTATTCTGAAATTTGAAACAAGAAAAATTTGGGGTAAGAAATAAAGTGTCAATCTTCAAATGACAGTAGTGCCCAGTGAAACAATTCAATGACAGACACAATGGATTTTCCATCACCTGAATTTAGCACATCAGTACTTGAAGACAATAGCATTACCAAATATATCGAACAAAGGGGATTGCTGAGAGAAGCATGTGAGTTGGCAGACCTCATAGATACCTGTTTTAATGCCTGATTCATACACCTGATTCTGAATCAGAGAAGTTGATTTTTTTGAGTGGTGGAAATTATCTTATCAATTCATGGGCTATCAGTAAAACTCCAATGATTGGTTTATACACAAGATGTTTCACAAAAGCAGTAGTTGTTCTGCAAACAAATAATTCTCTTTCTATGTTAATGTGTATAACAGTGAAGATTCTTTTATTTTCCCAATCCATTTTTTGTTGGTTTTCCTCCTTCTCCTCTTCTTGATAGCACATTGTGACTAAGGAAAAGAGAAAAAGTTAACACATAAGTCTAAAATGTCCCAAAATGCCAATCATTAAGCCTGAATTCTAATAAGACAAAAACTAGATGACCTTGTACCCCATAAATAATACATTCAAACTAATAAAGAGTGAGAGAGTAATGAATGGGTGCCAGCTGGCTGTGAGCTGTCAAATACAGTTGGAATATTGGGATGAAGGCTATGTAAAGAGCAAGGTGTGTGCAAGCGGACTGTACTGTTCAAGACACCATAACAAATCACAACAAATCTTGTTTCCCTGCTTCCAGAAGACAATAGCTGCTAGGTAATCTACCATCTTTGAAAGGTTAGGGAGGCGAGGGGCAGTGCCTGAAAATTGAGGAAAGGAAAATACTGCATCCACTTTCAATGAAAGGCCAAGATAGGTATCTAAAGAATTAAGTATCAGACAATGTCACTTCAGTCCCTGGGAAAATCATGGAGTAAACATGCTCTTAGAGCATGTTTCTGCACCCATGAAGTAGAAACATGTGGCTGGGAATACTCAGCACATGTTTACAAACCCTAAATCAATGCTGACCAATTTAACTGCTTTCTAAAATGAAATTACTAGATTTCTAAATGAAGGAAGAGCAGCCATTAATCTTATTTTCAGAAAGACTTTCAAGGTATTTCCTGAAACATCCAGGTTCTTATATCCTGCTTCCAGGTTGAGATGTCATAGTTTGGATGAGTGGATCAAACAGAGGTATAACACTGCAGTTACATTATCAGGCTCATGGGTCAGTCCTGCAACATGATTAGCAATCAATGATGTGGAGCAGGAAACAGAGTGTACTCTTGTCAAATTGGAAGATGACACTTAACTGGGTGACAGCAGACTTAAGCAGAAACAGAAGAATTTGAGACTGGACATAAAAAGAAACATTTCCATAATGGGAACAGTCAGGTGGTGTCATAGATTATCCAGGGGGGATATTCAGGCTTCATCCTTGGAGATTTAAAAAATTTAGCCATAAAAACACTGTAGCAAGCTGGTCAGACCTCTTGGTTCTAAGGATGAGTTCATATATGATAGCTTAGAAATACTGTTAATTTCCCACACAATCACAGAGGAATTTTACAGCAAGAGATTATGAAAGATGAGCCTGGGCAGCGGGGGAATAAAATTATATTGAGAATAATGTGGACGTATTAGAAGGTATTGCTCATTGCACATGATCAATCAGATAGGAGTTGCTTATAACAGACATGAAGGAATTAAAGGAAGTTGTGGTATGAATAAAGTCTTGGGAAATTAAGAATTCTGTATGGTTGGCATGGTGAAAAAGTTAATTTTGTCTGAATCAGAGGAAATTATTAAAACCATTTATGATCTGCTCACACACACATATAAAACATATAAAATGTGTATATTAAACACATTTGGTAGCTGATTCTTTTCAAGTAAACAGAATCACTGCAAACCCACCAAGATATCTATAAATATTTCCATTCGCTCTCTCCAACAACACCATTTCTACAGTGCCACCATTCCTTCATTTTGCATTTTCAGGCCTAGCAAGAAGTAGGTTCTGAGCATTTCTGTGCAGGTACTGCCAAGTGGAATTAACTTTATTAAATGCTGGATGCCTGTAAAGGTGATGCCTCCTTTTAAACTGCTCCTCCTAGCCACTTTCTGGTCTGATTTTCAACATCTCACTTGGGATAAGTTTCACTGTGGCCTAAATGTGCCTACACCACTCCAGGTGAATTTTTCAGCAGTTAATACCTGCCTTATACATGATTACATACATTCACATGAGTCTTGCTTTAGGTGATTTTCCCACAAGCCAGAAAGTTTTTTGAAGGTTATATGGTCAGATGGAGGTGGAAGAAGATGAAATAGTAAGACCATACTAAACACAGGTGGGGTTATATGTAGCCAAAGGAAAGATTGTTGAGTCTTGACAGTGGGGTCCAGATACCCACACACATGCAAGCACTAAATGATAGAGCTTATGTTGGAAGGCTGAGTACTTCAGCTTGGCTCAGCACCAATCAAATGCATTCACAGAGCTCTTGATCCAAATGTGCATCTCCAGATGTCACAGAGCTGTGCTAACTCAGGGTTTTGGGCAATACTGCATTATGCAGCAGAGGAAGATCTCTGTTTCCACTCTACTCTCTGCTAAAACAAATGTCTTTGAGGAGGTGTCTGCCCCAACAGCTCATGTGAAAGCATTTACCAGGAAACAGTGGATTTTCAGAGCTAAAGCACATTGTTTTCAAAGTTTAGACACCTCTACACCAAAAGCACAACTGATTGTTTGCCAGAAAATAACTTCAAGGAAAATGGATGTGTCCTCATGACCCCCTGAACATGGCCCTGGCAGTGAGGTATAAATTCCCAATTCACACTAAACTATAGATACCTCCTACTCTACTTGCGTGCTGGTCAGCCCCCAGAGTCCAGACCACATGAAAACCTCTGGGATTAGCACAACCAATTTATTCCCTATCCATATCAGGATGTGGCAGAAATATACTCCAACTCCTTTCTCTTACATACCCTACTTTTCTTCCCAATGAAAGAAGTGCTGCAGGGAGCTGGATCTGTTGCTCAAGTCCCATCTTGGCACAGGGGCTGAATATGGTGAGTGGGGGATATGTGCTGCTGTAGCTGCACCTGGGAGCTGGAGAATCTCCCAGTGTCTCATAGTGCAGCACATGCAGGGCAACCCCCTACAGGCAGCTTGGCATAGAGTCCACATGTAATTAAAAGGTAATTGCCAAATCTTGTTCGTTCTAGAGAGGAAAAACATAAACAAAGAACTGTGATATTTTTGAAGCAAGAATATAAAAAGAAAATTATTAAGTACATTAACACACTACTGGATATCCTTTACTTGCTGGTTCTTGGAGTTTCTTTTCAAGTTCTCTGTCATACAAAAGCAGGAATCATTCCCACGTGGAAGTAGATATGAAGTCACCAACAGGGTTACCTAGCTTGGCTCCATTGTTTATTGGTTCTGCTGCTAAATCACAATCTTATATTTTTTCAAACATGAAAGTATTGAAATAATTCACAGGTTCAGCCTTTACCATAGAACACAAAATTTAGGAAGTATGTATCTTAAAAATATACCTCACATCCATATATTTTTAAGAAAATTATGTTCTCGATGCACAGAAAGTGCAACTCTGCTATCCAACAAATAGAAAACAGATTACCTCTACTCCCATGGTTTATTCCTTTCTGTCATTTGCCACACCACAGCTTTCCACTGAAAATATTTATCAGGTTTTAGCAGAAAATCAGAATTTTAGAATTAAGATTGACTATTACAGATAAAGTTTTATTATTACAATATATTGTACAACAAAACCAAAGCCTTTTGTGAAACCATGCGATATATCACAATAGCATGATTTCTGTAGTAATTTCTTACACCTTCCTAGAACATAGGTACAATCTGAGAATTTATTAATACATTGAAATCAAACAAGAAATGAAACAGAAATGGTAGAAGTAATTGCTACTTTGAGATTTTCTAAAAGGTGATTTAGAAAATGTGTAGAAACCACAGAAAATCCTATAATTAAGGAACAAAGTGAGTGTCACTGAATTCAATCTTGCTCATATCAAAACAGATAAAAGGGTATTATGCATTTTTGTGTTTAGAGGTGTAAAGTGTGGCTTTTTATAAAGTAAAAAGAAGGCTGTTGAAAAAAATCCTATGTCGAAGTTGTAACAAAAATGAAGTGTGAAATAACGAGCAGAATCCAATTAAATGAATAATTAAGAAAGCAAATAGACATAATGAAGTATGAATTTCCAAATATTCTTTGACCTATAAAAAAGGCTATTCCAAAAGATGTTTTCTAGGGTTACTCACAGGGAACAGTGGGGGCCAATTAAGGAAATTATGCATTTGTTATAAAGAGCTGCCCGAGTTTTGCATTGTGCTTGAAAGAGTGGGCAGTGAAAAATCATGGGCAGTGAAATCAGTAAAAAATGAGATCAGGAGCAGAGATGGCAGGCTAGTTTCTGTGGATGATGCTGCAAAAACTGGATGCTGGATGCTGAATGCTGTTCTCATGCAAAGTCCTGAAGCACTTTCATTGAAGAGTTTATTGACCTTTCACTAGTCCCACAGGCAAAGTAAAATATTGGCCAGCTCTGTCCCTGTTGAAATGAAACAAACACACTTCAGGTGCGGGCTATTTATGGTCTTTCATCATCAGTCGACAGCAAAAAGAAACTTTATAATCACACAGCTAAATTAAGTAAGAGCAGAACAACAATTTATGGTCAACAATTTTTCTGTTTGAGCTGGGGTGGCAATCATATTTTGCTTCTCTCAGTTCACTGCCATAACACTTCAGCTTGACAACTCCCACAGCTCCCAGAGAGTCGATGGAGTTACACCGCAGTAAAACTGGAGAGGCACAAAGAAGACTCCAGTCCACTGACTGCTGTGGAAACTTAAAATAGTTATTATCAAAAAATCCTTCTCTCCCTGTTGCAAGTATGAACTGCTGTAAGGATGAAAGCATAAGAGAATCTGGTTTTAAATTGAGATTTTTTTCTGTGAAGTCTGCAAGTGATTCAACAAGACAGACATTCAAATTACACTAGTCAAGTATGTTCTTACTCAAATCCCCATCCTGTGCTCTTCCCATTTCTATGCTAAAATTTTCATTATCCCCAGTAAAATTAATGTCAAACTTTCCATTCATGGAGAAGACCTAAGCCACTTGTCAAAGAAGTCCTTCTCTTTCTCTATCCTAATTTCTATAACCGTTTTCTGGCAAATTTCTGGGCTTTCGAGAACTCATGTAGGTCCTGTAGTGCCTGTTACAAAAAGACCTTCATGAAGCAAAAACATCCAGTTTTTCAGGTTCCTCTGCCATCCCAAAATGTACCTCTCGCCTCCTTCCCTGGTTGTGATAATGGCAGAAACATAAGGCTCAAACATTGACCAAAAATTGAGCAGCTGTGGACACAAATCATTCCAAAGTTCTGCGGCCTTGAGCTGATATCTCTAATGGAGCAGTCTGAGATATCTTCAGAGAGTGTCTGAAAGGTTTGTTGGGGTTTCTGGCTTCATCAACTGTCTGGCAAGAGAGTAATTTAGTTACCTAAGAACTGATCAGCAAGTGGCATGAGAAATCCAGTCAAATCAAAACTCTAGGTTGATCCAAAAACTGGATTCTAAATTATCAGCTCAGTAAAATAATTGTACTATAAATCCAAACACAGATGGTGAGGATTTCTATAGATAAACCACAGTTTGTAGCATTCAGGATGCTAATTTAGTCTCAATCCTGCTATTCTTAGCTGTGTAAGGAAACAATCTGAGAAAGAAATGTTTACACTGCTACCAGATTCTTCTTGTGTATTAGGGTAAAAGGATCTAAGTCAGTACTGTCTGATGTTGGAGTTGTTGTGCATGAGATAAGTCATGTGAAATTTTTAATCAACAAAGCAGAAATTACTTGTCGCAAAAAAAAAAATCTATTTTTGCTAATAAGATTAGTGACTAGGACCTGAAAGATCATGGGATGGTTTAGGTTGGAAGGGATCTCCAAGATCCTCTACTTTCAACCCCTCTGCTCATGGCACAGATATCTTCCACCAGACAAGGTTACTCAAAGCCCTATGCAGTCCGGTCTTGAACGCTTCCAGGGATGAGAAAAAGATGTATTTATTATCTTTGGAGACTGTAGGATATAGACCTTGACCTCACATTAGATCTATAAAGCTTTACAGCTGATTTTCATACAGAAATGTGTATGTCACATGCTGTTCTGGGGCTCATAAATGAGGAGCTGTAGTATCTGTGTATGCACACTAATGTGTGTTTACCCTTTTAGACCAAACACAAAACTTCAGACATTTTGTCATATTTATTGGTTTATTTTGATTTTTTTCTCTGTAATAAAGATTTCAGAATGTTTTTTTTAATAAAGAAGCAAGTAATCACTTTATATAAGAAAGACATGTGTTCTGTAATGCTATATGTTGTTCTCAGTTTTTATTAGTACAGAGAAATATAATAACTTGCTAGTGATTCTGTAAGTTTGAATTACCTGTCAGTGTTAGCTCCACCACCTGTAGAAAGTATTTGCCTTAGCAGAACTTGGTGAAGGTTGGGACTAGATTTTATCTCTGATACAGAAGGAAGAACAGGCTTTGGGGTTGGGATTCTTTGGGCAATTTTTTGTTCCTTTTTTGGTAGAAAGGGGCATGTGGGACCTTTCTGTGTTGGTACTAAACAGGTTCTTGCAATTTTTGATCTTTCAATGAAAAAAAAAATAGATCTATAAGCCAGTTTACAGTGTTCCTATAAATAAGCAGCAGTCTTCTCAACGACCAACTCTCTACTATTTATTTTGTCTCTGAAAAATGAACCTACAGGGCTGCTTTTAAAGTCCATGGTATAAATTCAGGTGCAAAAGATAGCGATTAATAGAGTAAGAATGGAGTTTGTTTTTCAGTGATATCAAAGTGCAAAGTCATTAGCTAGAGCCATCTTAGGGGGTCTCCATAATCACTATAATCAATAGCAAAATATACCTGAGGAGTGAATCTCACCATCTTAAAGAGCTGCCTTATGAAAGGCCACATCACCCTGCAGAGCTGTGACCCTTCTGTAGCAGTCAAAGCAAGGAATGGGTTCAACCATGTCAAAATAACTCTTATAATTAATCAATGGACCATTTCATGTCTGTGATGCAGAAAACTATTGAAAACTATACCAAAGACAGATGTTTTTATTGATCTTTTTGTTTTTCAGTCTAATATACTCTTTTTCTTCCCTTTTAAAAAACCAAAAGGAACTGAAAGGTAGAAAAAAATTGAAGAAAAAAATAGCAAAATGTGAGAGGCTTTCTGGTGGCTATACTGCCTGTATCAGAACTACCTGGGTCATAGGGAAGTCCTGCAGATGCTGCTAAGATCTCCATTGCATATATATCTATGAAATAAACAGCAATAATAAAAGCAGAGTGAAATTCATCAGATAGCCCAGGTTCTCCTGCAGATCCATATATCTTGCATGTCAGCCCAGAACTGGAGGCAGACATATGGCACAACTCTGATCAAAGTGACAAGAGAAGCCCTGCCAAGCCCGTGCTGCAATTCCAAGGCCATGAATTCACTGAGCCTTTTGCATCCATTGTTTCCTCATGGGTCAGTGAAAGTGACACTCCCTGAGAAGAGCTGGGATAAGACCCTGTCATTCTTTTGCCTTGTCCTCTTCCTAAGAATCTCATTATGAACCTGAAGAGCTCAGCTAATGGAGTTTACAGTGACAGAGTCTTTTATAGTGCTATAAAGTCTTTTAAGATGTACTTCAGGGGCTTCTAATTCTCTCAGCAACACAGTAAATATAATGAACATAAAAATTATCCTTGCAGATGTTGCGGTGCCAGTAACAATAACAAAATCTCAGCACGGCACAGGACCAAAATAGCATCTGGGATTTTGATTCACTCAATTTAATCACACAGTGTTTGAGCATTTATGGGTTTACAGTTTTTGTTTATTGATTTACAGTATTTTAATGAGATTACTGTGAAAACATATATGCTGAACTGCTACTTATATGGGACATATACCAATGCCCATCACTTCCCTCATTGCTTTCTACAGAGTGCTAATTTGCAGCCCTCTGGAGCTCACAGGATGATTTAACATTAAACAGTCTGCTGCCTAGTATGAGAGGAAGGAGATGACTAAAAACTGTTTCCTAAGCCCATCAAAATGCCATGAAACCTTCTAAGACTTTAAAATAAAGAAAAATAAAAATTACAGAATGAAGCCATTTATATTTCCCTTGATTTAAAACCAAGCAGGGAAGTATTAGCAAAGCAACGCACTGATCTATTGGTCACTGCTCAGGTGATTTCCAAAGCATTCTGTGTATAAAAGTAATTTGCTGCATTGTGGCCTACACAAAAGTGCCAATAATTTCAAATTTGTGAGCAAGGTGCCACAGAGAAGCAAACCTTCCCATATCCATGCACTGGAGCATGTACACACATGCAGTGAGAGACTTGCCTTGTGAAAGTTTTTCCAACTAAAAGTGAGGTATCTCAGCTTGGGAGCTGGACAGCCATGCATCAATGATTTCCATGTGAGGTGATGATTCACACGACCTACCAAAATGCCACCCAAACCTCACACTGAAGTACTCCTGTCTCTGTCTTGTTCTGTCCCTTCTCTTTAGCATCTCCAAGGGCTCTAGCAGGTGCTCAGCCATTGCCTCAGGCTATTCTTCACTTTGGGATAGCTAAAGTTAGGGGAAATTAATCCCTTCTTTGGGCTGTAAAGAGGCAACAACATGAGCCGATATGAAGGATAAAATACTCTATAGACTTTTCCAAAAATGAATTCCCTTCACTCAGTGACCAAGGTACCCAGGCTAAGCAATACAGGTACCTATTTTCAGCAAGTGAACAGATCTGGCCTTAGGAGATGTCATGCTACCACCTCTCCTGAAAGCCACCTTTAGCAACCCAGAATTTCCCCTAGGATTCTATGAAATAAGATCTCAGGGTGGTCTGTGGCCCTGCCTAGTGCAGGGCACCACTGCCAGGACTGTGCTCACCACCAGCAAGACTGCTGCTCGTAATACCTGTCAAAAAACTCTTGTGAATTATTGCAGCGAAGACAGAAAGAAAAAGGGCTGCTGGGAATATTATTTAATTTGTGAGTTCATCAATTTCACCCAAGTGAATATTTTTTTTGCCTGAAGTCTCAGACACCTCTCATTGCAGAAAGGACACTGTGAAAGCCAAGGTTTTGCAGAAGACTTGATAGTCTGTGCCCCATGGTACTCTAGAGCATAGCAACCCCTGTCCTCTCAGCAGTTCCCATCACACAAGCCATGAATCCCTCCTCACACCAAGGACAAGGCTGACCCCCAGGTGCCGTCAGTCAGTGTAACCCCCTGGCACGTACAGAGATTGCTGCCAGCTGGACAAGTGGTCAGACCCACACTGTGCTGGGAAAGACAGGGTGCACACAGGAGCAAAGAAAGGCTTAGGCATTAATTTTTGAGCAAGTTTTGTTCCTTACATTGCATATTTTGAGCAGTTTTTCTTCCATACATTTCTGGAAATATTTGCTTTCCCTCTTCCAGCATGCTTGGACAGACAGCAACTCTGAGTCAGACTTTTCCTTATACACCATTGTCCTTTACATCTTTCAGATGACCCAGAATGTATTATTGTGGCAGGCTGAAATTTCCCTACCACTGCTTGATCTGGCACTCTTTCAGCTGTTCAGGGGCTCGAGGCATAACCTCTCTCTCTTTTGTAATGTTAATGCACACTTTGTGCTCTGGCCCCTGAGTTTGCTCTGTGTAGCTGGCAATATTAGACTAAATCAAGCTTCCTCCCTCTCCAATGAGTATGTATTTGGAGCAGTATTTTTTTTCTTGTGCTGGCTCAGAATAGTCAACAGCAGGAGTAAAGCACTTTTTATTCCTTCATAGATTAAATCTATAGACTTTCTTTAGCTCCATTTTCTAAGGGAGGCTGGCTAGCAGTATCAGCTGTTCCAGTTTGGCATGGCTTGATGACTCAAGAACATCACTATTAATATCCCAGCTGCCAGAGAAGCAGAATATAACTTTGTATGCCCTACTCTGGGGTTTTAATCCATTCAGAAAGCAGCTCTTTAGCTGACAATTCAGTAGTGTCAGACTTTTCACTTTAAAGGCAATGATTCAGTCTAACATTTTATTTTCTTCTGTCATATAACAACACTTCATTTGTATGCTGCTCTGTGTAGATAACATAACTAAACAACCACTTTGGTGAGAAGAGAAAGCAGGCATGTCAAGGAATACAAGGAATTCGTGATTATTTAGATTTTTCATCATTCATTTTCTTTTATGTTTAAGAACGTTGATTCCTTTACTGTAAAAAGGGAAACAAAAGGAAATGTCAGCTATTACTATGAACAAAGGATAATTTACTTCAACCATGAGTTTCAGTATTATTTCTTAGTCAGAACATCCCATGAACAACAAATTTCAGTATCTACTGACATTAGCAATAAAGGCCACCCCAGGAGGAGCATTTATTCCAGTCAGGTATTATGTATTCTTAAGCTGCCAAACTGTTAGAAATTTGTTAGAAAAAGAAGCTGGGACATTAATGACAGCTCCATACTGAATATACCACAATAAGCATCTCAAGAAAAAGTTAAATGTATTTCAAATATAATTGAAACTGTTATTATGCTGAGTGGGCCTTGCATTTTCCTAGAATATTTCTTATGTTGAAAGTTCTTACAGTTCAGCAAAGGAAATGGGTTAGTGGATGCAAACAGCTGGGTCCTTTTATTAAAATACTCCTGAGGAGTTTAGTCCCTGAAAGAAAATAGTTAGAGAACCCTTTTTTCTTTTTTTTTCCTTTTTTTTTTTTACCATTACATATACAAATATTTAGCCTTCCATATACCATTTCTAAATACATACTTTCTTTGATGTCTCAGTGCTAGGCCCTAAATTCTTTGCTGATTCATAGCCTGTCAAATCAATGCAGCAACTGCATGTAAAGTATTGCATTTCAAAGGCTTGTCCATCCCAGTTCTGCAAGCTCAGTTCTATGTTAATGTAAGAAAACTATATCACGCTCTGGTTAGTCTCCTACATGTTCTAAACTTCCTCATCCATGCTCACCAGGGCTGGCGGACATATTCACACTCACCATTTTGCTCCTTGGGGTGGAGAAGGTACCTGATAGGACTCTTTAAACCTTCTTGATGAAATTTCACAAATTGCTACTCACTGATTGATATAGTAGAAGAATCCCTCCTTATTTTGTTTTCATTGGGCCAAAATTGTCATCATATTTTTGATATTTTCTTGAAAATCCATTTTCAACTCTCAGGACAGAAGGAATAAGTTTTATACAATACTTATAGTTCATCAAGTCACATCAGAACATGCAAAGACAGTTCTGACCCGTCAAAAGTAGCATTTCACCCAGCAATACCTGAAGCTCTGCTTAAATTTCATTGAGAGAGGTTTCTTAGCTCTGGGAGAATACTCTTTCCCTGTGTTAGAGCTGTTCCAGATTCTATATATATAATTAAATATTCCTTCTCTGAGAGGGTCAGAAATACAGTGATTCATGGATAGGGAAAGAGGCTGCCCCCAAAGCCCAATGGCTAAAGCAGTCATCTCAGATGTTGAAAAACTTAATTCCATAAGCCAGCTCCAGTTCTGTCAAAGAGAGCTTGCTGCAGATGTCACATGTAAGGGAAAATTGTGTATTGTACAGAGTAAATTGCACTTCAGAAGATTTTATTTCTTCCTTTAACACGTCATTCAAACATTCTACTTTGACCTAAATCCAGTACTAAGTTAGCCATCTCTCTTAATGGTGCACGGTATTCTGGGAGCAGTTAGCTAAAAAATCAACTAAAAAACTTTTGTAGGACTTCTGTAGAGAAAATATACCATCTACAGATATTTTTAGCCAAATGCTGGTACTTGGTTCACCTATTTAATCATGATGTGGATGGATTTCAGAATCTTAAAATATTTATGCAGAAAACAGAGGTGGCCACTGTGAAATAGATTTCATTTACTGTCTGAAAACCACTCACATGTTCCTAGGTACTCCGTGTTATTGACAAATTTATAGATAGCTGTCATTTTAACATGCCTGGTTAAAGGAATGCTAAAGCTATTTTACACACATTTATAAAGTTTCTGGGGAGCATAATTGATCCATCAGGATAATTATGGGCCTCATTTTACTTTCTCCCTAGCTGTCTGCAATAACTAGTGGGTTGGTTTGACATCTTTTTGGTTTATTGCAGAAAACAATAAAACAGTTAAACACCATTGCTGGACTCCAGTGTGAAGCAGAAATGAACCTTTACCAATGGCCAAAGGATGAGGGCAGGGGGAAGAGCCAGCCTCCTTCAACAGCACCAGAAAAGGCATCATTCCTTCTGCTCCTTATGAAAATTCAAGTCTATCCAGAAATATTCTGGTGCACACATGATGGAAGGAAATTGGGCAGAGATTGTGAAACCATATGAAGGAGCCATCACTGAGTCCAATAAAGACTCTGGGCTGAGCCTGCGTCACTGATACCAGTGTCCAGCTCTGTCAGTGGTCAAAGAGATTGTAAACTCCTTTCTTCTTGTTACCCAGTGTCATCTCAAATGTGCTGCTTAAATGGTTACCATTCCCCAGACTTTGCTTGAAGAGCTGTTTCTCTCCAAATAGCTGCATTTTTTTGTCATTGTGAAAGACAACTTCTCACATATGTACACCCATACCCACTCAAATGTGTGTATATGCAAATGTATATACAGTATATATACGCATATATATATACATGTATATATATGTCTGTATATATATATATATATATATATCTCCACAATTAAAACAAATTCACACATATATGTAGATGAAAGAGAGAAGAACATGAAATCCAAAACCCACTGGCCCTCTATTTTCTCTCTAGATTTTCTGGCACCTGGAGTTTCCACAGAAAGACACGTGTCCTCTGAAGAACCAGAGCATGAGATAATACAAGCCCTTTATTAAGTAGGCAAAAATCCAACAGTAGCAATAACTAATCTAATTTCTAAACACATTATTAAATTTCCACACTTGGTAAAACAGCCTTTAACTTTTGGTATCCTTAGTAGGTCTCAAAATGATCATAAATGGAAAATCCTTTTTTTTTTTAATGGAAAACATGAAACAAGAAAAAATTTTTGCATACAAAATGCCATGAATTATTGTGCTTCACTATCTTGAAATAAAAAAACTAAAACCAGGAAAGACTGAAGCACAAGGAGAATAATAGCACTGTATATAAATTCATTAGAAAAGTGTAAGTTGGGTCTTTGAATCTCTCTGCATAGTTTACACAAGGCATCCTGTAACCTGTGTATCTCAGAGGAATTTAATTGTATTCCATTTCCATGCAAGAAAATAGGGAGTTGCAGACAAGATCATTATTCAATAAAATAGAGATCTTTCCTTTGTGGTAGTTAAATAAGCCAGTGATGAGCAATATGATTTTACTCTTCTGAACACAGTATTAAACAGACCAAAATACACAATGTGATAGACAAAAAAAATTAAAATACAACAACAAGATTGTTCTAAAGCAAATAGAGTTCATATAAATGTGACCAACATGAGCAATGAAGCAGAAAGCTAAATCATTTAACAATGCCTGATTTGTGCTCTTTCACCCACAGGTCGCCACCTAACCACAACTACAAGTATTTCTTTCAACACACCACAAACTGCTCCACATAAATCTATGCACAACTCTGGGCCCTCTGCAGCCAAGGAAGGTGCAAATGATACAATTTTGGGAGAACCTAAATTAATTCACAGAAACAACCTCTTTTGTCATGTGCATTTATGTATACTACTCATATATTTGCAAAACAATTAATGGACTTAGAAAAGAAAAGCCCCGGTTGTGTTTACTATACTCTTTTGATTATTAATGTCTTCGGAAAAGCACCTGATATTCATTAAAAAATAATGTAAATGCATGTTACACATTATTGCATCCTGAGTATACTCGGGATATACCAGTCTTTCAATTTTTGTTTAATGGTTTCACATTTTTAAGAGAAATTAATCAATGAAGAAAGGTGAACAGATAAAATAGTATCGGGAGAGATCCAAATTTCAAACCACTTTCCTAGTAGGAAATCATAAATAGAAATGAAAATTGCATGAAAAATTCAAAGGCCCTGGAAGCTAGACTGTTTGCAATTTCATAGAGTCAAGCTATAAAGAATCAAAAATCCTGTTCTATTTTAAACACATTTTAACTCTCCAGTAGAGAGAGGTTATCAGCACATGATGGTAAAAAAAGTATCCTTTTCCAAAGAAGAAGCAAACCCCTATCTATTATCTGTTATCTATTATCTACTCTCTATGCTCCATGATCTATTACCTTTTCCCCTTAAAATGTACTTAGAACTGTGTCATGGAGGATACTAAAAATGCAACATATATTATTAGTACTGGAGAGGAAGTAAGGAAGAACCTTTTGTGAGTTGCTTAAGAATTTCATTTTCTTTTATCTCCCAGTCTAAGTTCTTTGGATTTATTCTGGACTAAAACAATTCCAGCTTGTTTGCTCCAATAAAACCAGCGCAGGTCATGGTAGTACTGGAGAATAGTGGGAAATTTTAGGTTAAGAGACTAGCAGATAACCTAGAGTGACTAAAAATGCTACTGAGATTTGTGGAATTGCATTTTAAAAAGAGAGGGTTTTATTTTTTCTCTAGACAGACTTCAATAGATTTGGTATCAGTGGGAAGCATGTGCCACCTCTCCAACTGTCTAAGTCATTATACAGAGCTATTAAGATGCTAAATATTTCAGCATTTGGAGAGAAGAAGTTGAGTTGTTTATTTTCATTGTAAAAAGTCATTGGAACAAAAGGGATGTGAGGTATCACTTAGCATCTTGGCTGAGATGACTAACTAACAGATGGTCCAGGATAGGAGAGGTAAAAAACACACTGAATTACTTGCTCAAGCTGAAGAAGGAAGCTTTCATAAAAGCAAGACACTGATCCTGGACTTTGCTATGTGATGACCTTATCCTCCATCCTCACTCCTTCATAAAATCTTTGCAACTCCTGTGATGATCAAAACCAATGTGTTTGCTCCTAAAATTTTGTATTTCTTATATAGCTTTCTTACTGCACCAGAGATCTAGGTATGATGGCTTAAACTTGAGGGAAATGTTGAGTGTTCTATTACCATATAATGAATTGCCACAAAATAATCTCAGCGCCAGATCTCACCTTGTTACCTCAATGAAGGCACAGAAAAGAAAACAGGTGTTGGGACTCTGGTGCTGGACTGCTGTCCAAAAGGGACATGTTGAAATGCCAGATATTTCTTCTGTCTTTTTTGTTCTGGCAAGCCCAGTAATTCCTCTGTATCTTAGTCAAAGTAGAAATCTGTTTAAGTGTGCTTCTGTGAGGATGGAAACCACCTCTCTTCCACATGCAAATGCCCTAAATTTCATCCACATTCATTCACCCATCTGTTCTGTGTTCCCTGTTGGCAAGTGATGTCAAGCCCATGGGATGCATCAGACTTGGGTGGAGGTAAAGCTGTCTGTAATGAGCAGAATGCCTCACAGAGTGGATTTATAAGTATACATATATATATATAGTCATATTTGGGCACAGATGAAACGTGAAATCTGCTCAGAAAGAAGTCGTTTTCTCCTCACAGTAATGTTCTATGCAGAAAAAAAATAAAGAAAGAAAACATATTGGTTTGCATCAAACACAGTCCTTTCCCAAAAACTTAAGATCCTGGTCATATTTTCTCGAGTTCCCCTCTGTTTCCTCAGTTTCCTTTCTGTAACAATGATCCAAGTTTTTCTGTCAGGGTAATTAAACTAACCTAGTTAGTGGTCAGGACTTTCTTTTCAGTTCTTCTGCAAGCTTCAAAATAAGCAGTTTGTTAAAATGAGGAGAATTTAATATTCAGGCAGCAGAGAAAGCCAAGCCCTAACTTTTCATGTACATTTAAATGGGCATTCAAGCAGTGACATGGAAATCAGTAAAGCAGTTATTAATGATCTGGTTCCATTAACAAATGTCCATTTGGATGGTAAGTGACCTAGGACAAAGAGGAAATGAAATTTTGGCTGCCAATGCAATAAAAATAGCTGCTATTAGTGCTATATAGGAGTCATGATCACTTATACCTTTTATTTGCTCAATTCAGCTACACTGTAACCAATTAAATCTTTGTTTTGAATAAAGAAAGGAGTGTAGTGGATTTTACTAAACTGCCTTGTGTACAGTTCCTTTAACTCATGCTATTAACATCACCTTGGTTACTGGAGTGATGGAGCTTATTCCTGACATGTCTTTAACTTTTGCCTTATTAGCCTAGTTTTCCAAAACACTTTTAAAACGAAAGGAAGTATCTCTCTTCTGGACATTAAATTAAACCCAATTCACATCACACAACACAATCACTTTAACCAGTGACTAGAACATAACCTGATTCTGCCATCTTACTTTATGCTGAGTGGTAATTTGTTCCATAAATAGTAATCTACCACCATATACATATGGTTACAATTATCTATTATGAAATTTGTTATTATTTTTTCAATAAGAACTATTAACCAAAATGCTTAAGCCCATTATTCCATACAATACAGAAATTTGCAGAAAATTATCCATTTCCTCAAATTGCTTTGAGTCTTAAAGGAAAGTGAGCACAGAGAAGGTTATTATCTCTATCACAACTTTACCACTTCATCCTTTTTTGGACACCAGTGCTAGATAAGACAGATCCTGCCCACTGGACAAACCCCTTGAAATCAGCTGAAAACATTGTGTCAAGAAGACAAAGTATATTTGGTTCCAAGTTTAAACAAGAAAAAGTTTACAAATCTTTTCTTCAAATCTCAGTGACAGAACTAAAAGCAGAGTCTGATTTTAAACAAAAACTGAATTCTTTATTTCTACATGGTTTTAGAACTGTACTAGTCCCAATCCCTATGGTTTTCAATCACATACAAAGAGATGGATATTTTATTGTGTCTTTTTCAAATCTTTTTTATACGTACAGCCCAAAGGAATAAAGGGAAATGTTGACTGTAGTTAGAAAATAATTCATAAAGACTAAGGGATGGGCAGCTGAGGAACAGGTAGTGGACGGGAATGTGTTGAGGGGATTGAGGAGGATGGCTGAAAATAGAGGCATTGAGAAGCAGGAAAGTGGGACTGGAGATGGGAGGACAATGAGCATGGGAAAACCAGTAAAGAACCCTTCCCTCCTATGGTCTTCTATACTTCAACTTTTGAAGTTGAAACAGTTTAAAAGATTGGTGAGTGCGGAGAAAGCATGAGAAGGCCACAAGATTAAGACCAGGTCCCCTTGAGGGCCTGTCCTTGTAGGTCCATCCACCTTGATGAGAGTGCTAAAGCTGATGCAGCTTTCTGCTTTCCCCTGACATGAAGTCATGACCTAATCTATCACCTGACATTGAATGTACAAAGGCTTCAAATGGTAACATTTTTAATTACTGCCCCAACACATGCTGAGGAGCGCCAAGAAATAACAGTTCTGTGTCACCTTCCCACCCAGCAGGCTCAGCAGGCTTTGGATGGAAACTTTGAGAAGAGACACTCTTTACCCTTACAGTCATGAACTAAGCAAGAGTCAGTGTTTCCACCTCTCCTTCTTTTTACTAGTAAAGGCACTTCCCTTTAAATATTTTATTCAAGACCCCAGACTCCAGCACTTGAGGAGATTGACAGCTGAACGTCCCACTAGAGTCCCAGTTTGAAGAATGCTTAGCCATAGCTGAAAGTCTGTACATTCATAGGTACTCTCACTGGAATATATTTCCATCTACGGTAATACTCCCGCATATTTTTGTCATGGTTTCTATGGATTGGGATTCAGCCACTCAAAAATAAAATTATCTATTAAAAATATTTTCCTACCCTGTAACTCCTTCTGGCTAAGTAAGCACAAGCTAAAAGAGTCAAAGCTACATTTTCTTCCTGAGCTCGATTTGATTTTCAGTACTCACCACTAATGAAATATCTAGAAGTGATTTATTGGAACATACCAGCTATATTTAAGCAGAAGCTGAAACAATTACATTTAATTAAAATAAAGGTCAAGGAAACACAACAAACTAATGTGACACTTTCAGACATCAGCATGGAATAGGTGCTTTGTTGGCTAGTTATTAATTAGGTACAGTAAACACAGTAAACATGTTCAGCAGGAAATTCTTAGTGAAATAATTTCAGGCCAGCAAATAGATGCTGTGCAGGAATTTTTTTTTCACTTTCTCTGGATTTAAAATCATCCTGCACACTGTGCTGTTCTTTCTATCCTTAATCTACTTCAGTGATTTATTCTTTTTCCTTGAGGAAAAAGTATTCTGCCAGAAGATCTCACTGGAGAGCTAGAGAAATGTGAAATTGTGGGGGAAGGGTTTTGTTTTTATTGTGTTGTTTCATCTCTTCACCTTGAAATCACAAAAAGTCTTCTCATCACAAGCCTTAGGCTAATTGGTCTGTGAAGGGTATTTGAGAATCTTCTACATGGCTGCACACCAGCAAGCTTGAGAAAAGGTTTTACTATGAAAGGTTTAGTTGTTTAGTCTTTTGAGTAGCAAAGATTGCACAACTGTGATTTTCTTTGTGTTTGTTCTCAGTATAAGCCATTGCTTACAAAGGTATCTTTAGAACTGGGCACATTCACTCTGTATATTTATTTAACTAGACAAATACCTTAAGGCTTGATGTCAGTTTTCTCCTAAATTCCTTGATGATCAGAAGGAAAGGGTACTGTATGAATAAATACTGCGCTGAGTGTCCCTTGACAATGGGGATTCAGTCATGTCCAAAATTTCTTCAAGTTCCTCACATCTGAAGCCAAGAATGTGATCTGGCAGTGCTGTAAATGGCTGAAGGATCTGACCTTCAGTTTCCCTGGATGCTTTGTTTCTCATGACTCAAAACAAAGCAACAAACAGAATCCCTGCCAAATATGTCGGGTTTTTTTTCCTCCACTTGTAAAAGATAAGCGTGGAAATAATACAGAAATAGGTTCCCCTGCAGCCTCTGCCCATCAGGCAGGGCCAGCAAGCACATCCACATCACCCAGCAGAGCACAGCACAGAGAGCCTCAGGCTCACAGTGCGTGGGCTGGGTGCACCCACACGGAACAGCACACATGCTGTGCAGGAATAGGAGCTGATATGACAAGACCATTGATTCTACTTGGTCAAAACTTGCCCCCCAGCTCACCAACTTTCACTGCAACTTCTAGCCCAGATACAAGAGTTCTCATGCAGCACATGTGAGAGTGATGCTGTTCTGGGGAGCTCCATGCAGCCATCAGTCACATACACAGCCCCAGCATAGTGCTGGGGCCTCCTGGTGATGCCGCGGTCTAAACAGTAATGTGGAAATTTTTCTCTGAAACCTTAGATTTTTAGGAACACTGCATGAGGTTTTACAAACACAAATAGAAAACCAAAGCTTAGTGGAAGTGGATAGTGAAAAGGATGACTTAGCTATTTAGCACATTCACGGGGAAAACGCATTCTTTGGGGCCATGCCAGATCCGATCTGAATACAAATCAGAAATCATTAGCATAGAAGTTGGGGCTACAGAAAGCCTAGGTAAACTGCAACAGGGTCATTGCTAAGTATGTAGAGACTGTGTGGAGGGAAGACACCAGTAAAGCAGGGAAAGGAAGAAGAGAAAATCATTCTAACTGGGCAGTTTCTGTATTGGTGACTTTTTAGCTCTTCCTGTAAAAAAAATATACTGAAGGACCTAAATGGGCTTCAGAAAAACAGGACCCCTTACTTTACCACTGGTAAAATGATCAGAACTTGAACACCCTCCTGATACAGTTCTTGCTTATCCTGATCAAAGAAAAACATCATGATGAAATAAATCCCCACCTAATGATAAAATGACTCCAAGTTTCAACTAGGACAGGCTTATGATCTTCTGCTTTCTTCTGAAGATGGAAACAAGAGGCAATCATATCTTCAGGCAGATCCACAAAGGACTTTGGTCCTTCAGACTACTTTGGATGTTTCCATGTAGATCTCAAAATGTTCAAAAGAAGGCAACAACTAAGGCAAACACCTTATGCTGAACCTGGTGGTGTTTGGATTAGGTGTCTGCCCTTTCAGCAGACCCACTTTATATACTCCTCCAAGCCATCATTCACAATATTGCAAAAACCCTTTGTGATTCTCAGACATTTAGGAAAAAAAGAAGACAGATCAGAGAGCCTGGGAGGGTTCTCTAGGGATCATCTGGGCCACCCCTTCTCAAGGCACATCCAGTTTCAGTGTTTTTCAGGCATGTGTTCACCTGGGTCTCAACCACCTCTGAGGGTGGAAGCTTCGCAGCCTTTTCAGACACCATCCCATTTCCTGACTTCCCCCACTATTAAATGCTTCCCTGCTGTATATTTTTGTTTCCTGTGCTGTTGTGTTTGTTTCCTCTCATCATCCAACACTTCTAATTAAATATTTGCAGAAAGCTGCTAGGTTCCCCCAAAGCCAACCCTACTCCTGGCTGACCAAGCCCAGATCCCCCAGACTCTCCTTACAGGGCAAGCGCTTCAGTCCCAGTCTTGGGAACTTCCCCTGAACTCTCTCCAGCTTATCAATATCTTTCCTGCACAGGAGGCCAAAACTGGGCACAGCTGTGATCTCAGAAGTTCTAAAAAATAGGGGAGGAATCATGTGCCTCAACTTGCTTGTGGCTAGGGGTTGTCAGCTTGAGTAGGAAGACCATTGCTGAATTTTACAAACTCTCTAAGACTGTGGGTAAGCTGAATGCTGAACAGTTGCTTATTAAATCCTGAAACGCAAAAGGTATTTGCTGAAACTAGTTGTAAAAAAATCACTGTAAAACAGTCACAGGAAAGCACTTCTACACACAGCAGGAAGTGAATTTGTAAACTTTGCTGCCATAGGGATCTGAGAAGATGGCATCAGCAGGATCACAAAGTGATCAGATAAATTCATGAACAGAATTTATGCTAAAAGTGCTGGGCAGGGACGTACATACTGCTGCTATTCCAGCTGCAATACTTGTAGCTGCTGGGAAAGACAAAGAGACATGGGAAAGCAGTGGGGCTTTCATGCTGTCTCTGAATGGCCTCTCCCCTGCTCACTGTTGGAGGCAGATGGACCTCTGGCCACTTCTTGCTCTCTTGCTCATCTGAGCCCTGTGGGAGGTTACTGAGTTGACACTAATTAAATAAGAGACATGGGGACAGTAACTGATGTTCTCTTACATGAGATAGATCTTGCCATGCTGAGAATCATCAGAAGTTACAAAAAACCGTATCCAAAATTGATCACCCATAGAAGTTGGACCAGAAAACCATAAGGTCCAGTTCAGGAGAGGATTTACTGCTAATGATTTCCATGGGCTGCAGGAGGCTGACAGCCCTGCAGGATGTGATCCTAGAGGTAGAGATAGTAAGTCAAGCATATACAATTGTCCATCATCTGCAAAAAACAAATAGAAATCAGTAGCACAGGAACTGAAAACTAACTGAAACAGATCAGAATATTAAGCCACTTAAGCACATTCAAATGTGCAGACGTGAAGGGGTTTAACATGGAAAGTTTCAATAACATATTTGATAACATATCGTTCTTAGGTGTACTTTCCTTCTATTTTCTGTTGTCAAGCAGTTCAAAACCCTCTTTTTAAAAATCAAAATCATTAAAATGTGGGGCATGGTATTTACAGATTTCAATCCTGTGTGGGTTTAAAAAAGTAAAAATTCTCCATTGAAAAAAGAACTCAACATATTTGTGATGTTACCTGTAAACCAAAAAAAAAATTCTTTTCATGTATTTTCTGTTGTTAAAATAATTGCTTATTCTTTGAATAAGTAGTCATGGGTTTTGAACCGTCATTTGCAAGCTTCAGACATTCTAGGATGTAGGCTATATATATATACATATAAAAGCAGAGATACTTGAAATACTAAAAAGTCCATGCAGGATAGAAGAATATGAAATTTTCCTCTTCACTAGTCATTCCTACAGAAATAAACACAAAGAACTTCTTTCTTAAGCAGGTCTAAACGAATTGTGTTCAGTAAGTAAAATCTAAGAATGCTCTAGAAGAGCGAGTCTTTTTCTAATACCAATACACAGTTCCACTTCCATGATGTATAGCTCAGCTGAGGAGAATTTTATAAAGAATAAAGTCAAAATATGCAAAGAACACAGCATGAAGGTGAAAGAAAATAAGTTGTAGTTTCCCTCTGAGAAAGACACTGGATAAGGAATTATAAAAATGTGAATTTTCTGAATGTACTTTGGCATTAAGATAATGAATACAATTCAGTGGGGTTATAAAATAACTTACTCAAAGCAAAACTATGTTTTGTGTAGGTCTGGTGTAACCTAGAAATTTGCCAGTCATAAAACTGAAGAATTTCCTCGTCTAGGAATTACTAGTTAAATTGTGCTTTCTGGTATAGTTTAAACCACTTTCTAAATACGAAAGGACCCTGCTTTTTTGCTAGTTCAAATATACCAATATACCTGGGAAAATTTAAAAAGGAGTAAACTCAAAAACCACAGGCAAATCAAAATGACCCCTTCTTATTTAAAAAAAAAAAAAAAAGAAGGAGAAAAAAAAAAAAAGAAAGAAGCAACTACCCAAAAATTCCAGACAAACAATGTTGCTATGGTTGGAAGAATATTTAATACATATGTATCTAGATTTATTTAATACATACGTGTATCTAGATTTCATTCAGCCTTTTACAAGTACTATGATGAAAGTAAAGTAAACCACAGCAATTATGTTAAAAAAGTACTAAGAAATTACTGATTTATGCTGTAGGAAGTAGCCACTGTTTGGTATTCCAGCTCATTCTGAAAGCAAAAAGGTTCACCTAAACTGCCTATTTAGATTCTAATTTCTGCTGACCATTGCAGAAGTGGTTTAAAGTTCCTCACTCAGCCAAAGCCAGCTGAGAAAAGGCATCCAAGCAGTTACCATTAATCAGCCCTAGAAATACTAAATGACCAGCTTGTATTTACATAAACATAAATAAAGAATTTGAATTAAAAAGAAGGTGGAAGCCCAACACATAACAAAGAAATGAGAAAGCACCATAAAGTCACAGTTCTCCAGGGAAGATGGGGCAGCCTGTCAAAGCTTCAATTCTGACAGTGTTTTGCAACCATCAATTACACGCTGCTGTGCCAAGCTCTTAGTACTGTCTTATCTGTTGACTAAACACCCTTCTTAAAATAAAATGAGCCATCAGTTTGAGAAATTTCCCTAGTTATAGCTGTGTCAGCCTGCTTAAGCTGACCTTTAGAGGATTCACATGAGAATAAAGGACATCTTATTATTCAAAGAGTACTTTTGTGAACCAGGAGCTGCCGGTCTTAGACAAAAGCACAAGATTTTCTCCTAAGAGAATCTATGAGGATTTGCCATGAATCATTCTCTTGAGTAGTTTATAATCTGACATTTCAAAATAACTGGCAGGAAATTAATCCCTGGCATAATTTCATCTTTGTACAATCAGGCAAAATTTGGCCCATTTGAATGTTTCTACTGGACAGTGCAGGGCAGGAATGCAAAGGTGAGGGGTATGCATGCAGTGGTGGAGAAACTAACCTGGCAAAAGGAAGGGAAGATGGTAGGGTTTTGGGGGATGAATTTGTTGTATGTATACAGGCCAAATAGTCTTAAAATATGGGATTAATGGCAATGTTTGTAACACCAAAATGATATTAGTACTTCTTTTATTTTGTAATTTCAAATTAGTTTTCCAAGCTTAATGTGATGAGTCATGATAACTGGTTGCATGGGGAAAATCAACACCATCTATTCTCACTTTGCATAAAGCTCATGAACATGCTCTGGGCTTTGGGAGGAGAATTTGGGGTTCCAGGTTCCTACTACAGCACTTGACTAGAGCATGGTAGGAGGCAAATGGTAAAAAAAAATGTGACCACATAAAATTAGGATTTTTGCACACCTTTTTTGTCACCAGAGAACTTATAAAAAATTATATCCTTATGCAAAGTGCCCTCCTGAAGAAATAGCTGTCTCACTGAAAGTAGAAGCACATCCCTTGGCCCATGTGATTTCCTTCCTTTAGCTGTACAAAAAAATCTTATTGGACTGATTATGACTAATGCAAGTGAACCACACGAACCCTGGAATGATAACAAGGGTGTAATGGGAAGTGATTGAAGAACATTCAGCCATTGCATCTTGAATAAGCCCCAACTTCATTTAGATTGCATAGTAAAGGGAAGGCAAATGGGAAGAAGGAGAAGGAAATTGGGAAGACAAACATCCCCATCGACTATGTTTCCAACTCTAATTTTCTCTGACATTTGTTAAACTAAAATAAGAAAATTATTTAAGTTACTTTTTATTTTTGGCCCATTAGTATGAAAAAAGGTTAACTGACACTTGACTGTTAATTTTCTAATTTTCTCTAAGCTAGGCAAGGAGAAAAAAAAAAGAAAAAGGAATTGGGGGTGGGGGAGTAATTATGTAGAACAAAGAGCAAAACAAGGTAATTATATCATTATTCCATTATTTCAGTGTCTATACTTAAGCATGTACAGTACAACAGTATTCTTTTAATGGACAGAGAAATTCCCTGTACATTATTATTATAATGAGTAGTAATGGAGAGTGATAAGACTACAAGACTACGGGAGTCTTCTCTCTGCACAGTGCCATTACAGGCATGAGTGCATAAATAGATTGTGATTGAGATAGTCCATAGTAAATCATGACTGAATCTTTTTCTATACCATTTTAAATAGTTTCAGAGTCTGTTTTTATCTTCAACCCATTATTTTGCGGTTTCTTATCTTTCATACTTCCCACAGGGTCGCCGCCTTCTTTGGGCCTCCCTGTTCTGGCACTGGATACTCCAGAGGTTGCAGGTGGATCTCTGCTCCATGAGGGCCTCCTTGGGGTGCAGGGGCACAGCTGCTTCACCATGGTCTGCCCAGGGACTGCAGGGGAATCTCAGCTCCAGTGCCTGGAGCAGCTCCTGCCCCTCCTTCTGCCCTGACCTTGGGGTCAGCAGGGCTGTTCCTCTCACATGTTCTCACTCCTCTCTGCATTTTCACGGGTGTTTTTGCTTTTCTCATTTAAAATCTATTATCCCTGAGGCACTACCACTGTTGTTGATGGGCTCAGCCTGAGCCAGCAGCACATCTTCCAGAGCATCAGCTCTGCTGGACATAGGAGGAGTTTCTGGCAAGTTCTCACAAGAGTCACCCCTGTAGTTCTGTTGCTGCCACAATATTGCCACTCAAACCTAATGCAGTGTCAGAAACTGTTTCAAGGACTGTCAAATGTACCAGTACAAGATAGAAAGGAATGAGCAAAACTTGGTCTGCCTTCACACTTCAGTTTCACCAGTGACCTATTTACTAATAGGAAAATATATGCCATTACTAAAGAAGAAAATGTTCTGGAAAACTTTATGTCATTAAAAACCCAACACAGAAAAATAGCTAGTTCTCATTTACAGGTTTGAGGTGATTTATGTTTCCTGAAATCAGTGCTTTTGGAAGAGGTATATCTGGATAGGGACACAAGTCAAAGTGAAGAGGAGAGGCTGGTTGCAGACATAGGGTGATAGAGAAAAGAAAACACCATTTGCTTCCTGGATATATAATTTGTGAGATAGATGCTTTGCCACATGTAATGTTGTCCACCTTGTCCAGAGGTATGCTGGTGTGTAGACATCCATGAAACATAGAAAGCAGATTCATATTTTGCAGATAGTGGGAGATAACAGGCAGCAGATAACATCTGCTATCCTAAAGAAGCAGATTGAAGATTCCTCAGCAGAGAAAAAAGTGGGATAAACCAGACCCCACAGAGCACAAGAGTCCTGAGGTGAAACTGACTCCTGTGTCTGAATCAAAGCTGTCCATACATGCAGCACACAGCACAGATGTGCCCTTCAGTGACAGCTCTTGCCCTCCTTGCTACTATAGTAAGGCAGTGAAGTTCTCTTCATATGAATCAAGAATAACACAAGCACAGCCCAGAAAACCAGAGATCCTCTAGGCTTGGCAGAGATTCAGTTAACTCAGCTTAGGAAAAAATCAAATGAGGACTTTAGAGCAAGGAAAAGTGTAAAAAGCCCTCAAAGAACATAAAATCTGCCAATGCATCAATGCTGTTCAAGCACAGTTCAGCACGTCTTCCAGCTTTAGGTCTGCTTTGAATGAGAAAGTTTGAGGCTGTGATAGTTTCTACTTCTAATGATACATTCACTTAAATACAAAGGTTTCATCAGCAGAATCAAATCTCTGAATGTCATGAGTCAGCTGAAAGTTGCAATTCAAACTCTACTGCTATTTCAGATGTAATTCTAACACAGTCTGATGATTCTAAAAAGAAGAAAGAGACATTGATGAGCTGATTAATAGATTTTGTGGGATATCTGTGCATTCAAATGTAGACTTTCTGAAAAATTTAGGGCACAATCCATCTAACCAAATGTGTAAATCAGTAATGCATTTAGAGCTAGCCCAGTCATCTTGATTTCCTTTATAGTCAGAAAAGAGAAATAAGCTCCTTTAAGTCACTATCACCTCACTGAAACAGATATTAAAGGCAGGTGGCCAAACAACAGCAGTTTCTTCTGGAATGACTGCATCATTAGTGACTAAAATTAAGCAGCATCAATCTTGCTCTTTCTCACCAAATACCTAAAGCATGTGAATGGTAATTGTTCTTCTGAGGTTTTCTGGTCACCGAAGCTGAGGATCACCAAGTGCCATGTTCTGAAACACTGCTCCTTGCCTAAAATGTGCCTGTCCACAGGGGGTCTCCCATGGACAGCCCCCAGTTCCAGAGGGACCATTTCTGCGGCAGGAGAGCAAAGTGTTTGTCCCACAAAATGCAGCATCCTGAGTATCACCTACAGGTACACTATTTACTGGTTAAATTAATTGTTGGAACACTAGCCCAGATAACTAACCTAATGATGTACTAGGCACTGTGGTTTTGAGCCAAGAGGGACCTAGTTTCCCTAGAAAGCTTTTCCCAAAATCTTTCATAATATCTTGCTTGCCAGGACAACACTGAGATGGGAGTGAGAGAAAGGTTGCAGTTTTCATGTATAAAAAGAAACATAGGAGAATTACTAAAACAAGTCAGGAGTTTGTCCAATTCCACCCTGAGTTTAAAAAAAACCAGTAATATTAGCAAGGATTGTAATACCATATACAAACATTGTTGTTACTCATTATACAAACATAGCTGTTACTCATTCGGATCAGAGACCTGGCAAACCTTGCTTGCCAGGCACAGGATAGTCTGACAACCACAAATAGGACTTGTTCTTTTGATCTCCCTTTATCAAAACATAAGAAAGCCTCTCCTTTTTCCCTCTCATTTTCCTATCCTCTCTTGATCTTCCTATCACCTTGAGCACATCAGCCTAAAGCCATTAAGTCTTATCTAAGCCAGCACAGTATCTACATGGAATTAGGGTCACTGAATGCATGGAACTGACCTGCTAAGCAATATATTTTTCAAAATGTCATTTCCTTTTTTTTCAGGGGTGAGGAGAAGGGAAGTTGTTTTTCTTATGTCTTTTCTTGTACTCTCTAGATAAGCATATCCATTATTTCTATAACATCTGCTTACATGATTTCTACTTTTTTTTTGCATATAATAAAAAATTCTAATAGAGTTCCTTCACTTCGTTTATTAAAATGAATGAGGATGGGCATCTTCTTTGAAAACTTGTGGAATAATTGAGAAAGGGTTGTTTGGAATAACATCTTAGTACTTAATATCTGAAATTCCCTCATATTGCCATGCAAAAGTCAACTGATTATTTCTGAGTGATGTATGCTATGCTGTTAGTCTAATTGCCAGCAGTGGCACTGCTCAGCCATAAAGAAGTTCACTGCATCAACAAAATTTAATTGGGGCACCTCAATATACTGGCATTTTCTTGCAGAGCTAGTTAAAATGAATACAGAAACTGTTCTGCACAAGGACTGAAGCATACATTCTTCACTTGAACCAGGGAAATTCACAGAAAAACTAATTTTTGCAACAGCATGCTGTAATTCTGCTTCCTGTTCTTTACTCCAGCAATCATTAGCTGAATGCACACACACAATAAAAAGTCTCATTTATTCTATCACATGACACTGGGATTACTTAACTGACCAGGCTTCATTCTCATGCAAAAATTTTAGACAAGAAAAGAAAAAAAAAAAAAAAAGGGGGCGGGGGGATTGTATAGCCATTTTACCCAAATTTTGTTTCATTTTGTGCCAAAATTAGTCAGTCTGGTACTGATAATGACATCTGTATTAACATTCTGTTGCTTCCTAATGTGCAGAAGTGCTTGTAACAAAAAAAAAAAAAAAACAAAAACAAAAACAACAACAACAACAAAATTGATATTAAATCCTAAAACCTCAGCCATACCAGGAGCTAAACTTGTTATATTTTTATTACTCACATCCTCCTTGGTTGGCGGATTCATTAAGATCAGGAAGAACTCTAAAATATCCATTGACATTAAGGTTACCTATAGGCTTAAAAGAAGAACATTGAAGAAGGAGAAAATTAAATTCTTTCTCTGTGAGTCTTTGGGAGAAAACGAGTTTGCCACCTTAAATGAGTAATAGGGCAGGTTTCAGAAGTGGCGTATGAAAGCATTTGTTGTAATGCTGAACTTTACCTTCTCTCATTAAGTTGATTCATTGTGTAGGTAACAAGGCAAAAGCTGGCAAGTGCTGACTGCTGTGCAAGCCTTCATCCTGAACACATCCATCATTCAAAACTTTGAATTCCAAACCTAATGGCCATGCTTCTTTTCATGCAGCACAGGATGGATTTCTGGACCTGTGAGCGCACATTTCTGGCTCATGTCCAGTTTGTCATCCATCAGTAACCCCAAACCCTTCTTCCCAGAGCTGTTCTCAGTGTCTTCATCACCCAGTCTTTACTGGTGCTGATGATTACACCACATGCAAGGTCCCATGTCTGAGTCAACACAATCACCCCTATCAGTGCAGACTGAGTGACAAATGGATTGAGAGAAGATCCTTGAAGGGACAGCCCCATACATCTCATTGTATACAATGGAAATATTCTCTTGGGCTTCAAGACTCTCAAGTATTAAAAAGAACATCCTCATCTAAAACCTGTCCCAAATGGAGTGCAAATCAGGCCCTAAATCTGCTTGGTATAACTATTTCTCTGAGGGATTTATTTCAGAAATGGATCCTTGGCACTGATTAATCAAAAGTAGAGGTGATGTCTTTTTGTTGAGTGGGATGCATTGAGGGTCAGGGGACTATTGATTGTCCTGATTAATATACTGCACTCCCACATCTGGGAAATGGCAACTCAAATTGGAAGGCCCCTTTTCTGCCCCGCTTTCATGGGTACAATTCCCCTCTGAAATCAGTATCTCAGAGAAAAAAGAGAATCAATGGTTCCAGGCATTAGTGAAGGTCAGAGTGCAAGACATAGAGGGCAAATCATTGGACATTGTAAATCATGGTCACTCTCTTAACTCACTGGATCTATTGCATTTTAGTCAGGGATTTGACCCTGAGAGCAATCTGTAATTTTCCCTCATATCTATTGTTTCCTTATATGATTTTGATGGCTATTTTGTTTTATGGTCTGAACTGTTAAAGATGGATTACAGTCAGCGTTCTATTAAATTCTAGGATTCACAAATATTTTGAGAAAAAAGGTTGATATTTTCTATGCCTTTAATCTTTTTATGATTTCTTGATATGTATTTCCTACCTTTCACAGCTCAAGGAATATCTCTGGTCTAGAAAGATGCTGGGAACCTAAAGGAAGGTCTGAGTATATAAATCAAACTATATATAATTTCATATTGAAATGTGGAGGATACTCAGTACCCTGAAGGTATGCACCTCATTTGTTTATTCTTACTGGATATTTATTTTACTTTTTTCTGCATTTATTTCCCTTTCTCAAAAAAAACCAAACAAAAAAACATACAGTATATGTCCTAAGAAATTTAATATTCACCTGAATTCTGCAATTACAAAATTCAGAAATTTGTCCACAAAAAAATTAATATTTTTTTCTCTTCATGCTATGGTTTAACCCCAGACAGCAACCAAGTACCACAGCTGCTTGCTCACTTCACTGTCACAGTGGGACAGGGGAAAGAACTAGAGAAAGAAAAAGCCCATGTGCTGAGATAAGAACAGTTTAATAATTTAATAATAGGACTAATAATAACAACTATAGGAAAAAGACAAGGAGGAATAAAACCCAAGAAAGACAAAGAAAGCACAAAGGAATTATTCATCACTCTTTGACTTATGCTCAGCCCATCCCCTAAGCAGTGCTCAGCTCTTCCCAGGCAATTCCCCCCAGTTTATAGATGGAGCGTGATGCTGTGTGATTCGGAATATCCCTCTGGCCAGTTCAAGTCAGCTGTCCCAACCATTCTCCCTCTCTCCACTTCTTGTGCACCTGCTCTTTGATACTGAAAAGTTCTTGAGTTAGGGTAAGCACTGCTCAGCAACAGCACGTCCATTTGTTGCTAACATTATTCTCATACCAAGCCTAAAACACAGTGCTGTGCCTGCTACTAGGGAAGAAAATTAATTCTATTCTGGCCAAAACCAGTACACTTCTACATCTCAGATGAAAAGCAATCTTTAATATTTCTCCAAGGAAAAAAAAACCCAAGGAATAAAATATCACATCTAAAAAAATATACCTAAGTAAGATGGCGGGTTTGGGTTTTGGATTTTTTTTTTCTCCTCTTGTTTCTTTGATTATTTGTGGATTTTGCAAGCATGATCTTACTCAAATATCCTAAGCCTGAACTTACAGTGTAAGCATTAAGATAAAGAAAATTTGTTTGATATGCTCCTCCCAAATTTGCAGCATCCAAAAACTGAGATGGTTCAGAAAAAAATTAATCACCAGTTGAGCTGACTTTCAATAATTAGAGATTCATCTCTGGAGTAAGACAACTGTTTAATAGATGCCAGTGCTGTCCTTTAACATGAAGATTAGAGAAAGCTTCTGTTAGCTATTTCTGAGGACCAAATCAAAACTCTTATCATGCAATTTTCAAAGTGTTCTGAAAACCCAGTTACTCATCCCCTATGAAAAGACAGTCTATGGTCCCAAGCAATGCTTCCAGCTGCCTTCGGGAATCCCAAAAAAAACTCCCCTAGCTTCATTATCCATCACCCCTGTATAAGGAATAGGATAGAGAATGAGATACAAATAGATGTGGATGGATGAGAGTCTAATTTAATAACTACTCAATATAACTGCCCACTGTCTGATGCATTGCTGCATAAGGTGCTATTGATTTGAGGAAAAAGATTATATGACAGCTGGGAGAAAACGTCTGGCGCTGTTCCTCCCAAGATTTATTGTTTCTGATAATGAGTAAATACATATTATGCATGAAAATCTAGCACGGCTTTTTCCAACTGTCTTAATATTATCAGCTTCATGGGCAAAACCCCTTATAACTTCAGGGATACTGAACATGTAGATAAAATATCTGCATGTACTCAGTCACCCAGTGAAGGCTCCCAAGAAGTGCAAGTAACAGCACATAAGAGAGGCTAACAAGGGTCCCTTCATGTATTAATTTTCTCACGGTACATATTCTCTTAGTTTCTATAAGTAGCATAGAGGGTTTTGATAGTCTCTTTGAGTCAGGATTAAATCTCATGTTAAACAAGTTATTAGTTATCTGGTATGGCCAGGTAACAGTGACTTCTGGCCTAGGTATTCCTCAAAAAAATTTTGCTCCGTTTCAGGACCTCTTCTGCCTTCAGGCCTGTCAGGATCCAAAAACTCACTTATGGTAGTGGGGGATAACTGATATGCAGCAGGATATTAGGTCTGCCAAAACCTTCATATTCATCTTCATTGATTTGAGGCTCCTCTTATATACTCTTCTGCCCTATCTTTTATTTTGAGGCTCTATCTTTTTCTGAAAATCATCCTGGGTAACTTCCTGACTCATAACATAGCCAAATATGGTCCAACTCATTGGGCAATTCTGCAATAAGCTGGCTTGTGAAAGAGCTTCTAATTTACTATTTTCCCTAAGAAAAATTCCTTTTTGCATGGCCTGTCAGATAGAAGACTAACATTTTTATTAGTCTACCCTTAAATTGCTACCACCTCTTAGCTGATCTTCTTTTTATCTGAGTAATACAGTTTTAGCATCTTGGATATAAAAGATACTGAGCTAATGATTTTTCCCGCCACAGCATTAGAAATGAAACATTTAGAAGCATATGTCACTGAAGGAGCAGATTTCTATTACTAATTCCTACATGCATTAAGTGGATTAGAACAGGTGGGAAGTGGAAAAAGAGCTGAGATTTATTCTCCATCCCCATGACATTTCAGACACCCATATAGAGCAATACCACAATATACTAAAAGGCATATCTCTTAGCAGTTGTGTTAAAATTACACCTACAATAACTAGGGAAGTGTGCCCACTGCTGGGAAAATACAGATGCCTCAACTCTTGCGCAATGCTCTTCTTTGGAACATATCTTTATCTTTTTTATGCTTATATAATTATGTAAACAGAGCCTTAACGATAGATATACATAGAGAGAGAGATAGATATAGATATATAGGATGATAGATCTATGTATGTGTATATTTAAGAATGAGAACAGGCTGAGCCCCAGATTTCATAAAGCTCAATATCTTCATAAAATATTTTCACTCATAACTCACTGAAACTGGAAAGCCTACTGTAATTAATAAGAAAGTACTTGAACACTGAGTAAAGTAACCCGAGAGCTAAAAGCAATTATTATGAAAACCTAATGGAGAATAAATGAAATGCTAAAGTAAACAAAAAAGGGGGGAAATGGCTCTTTATAAAGAGAAGAGAAGAGAAGAGAAGAGAAGAGAAGAGAAGAGAAGAGAAGAGAAGAGAAGAGAAGAGAAGAGAAGAGAAGAGAAGAGAAGAGAAGAGAAGAGAAGAAAAGAGAAGAGAAGAGAGAGAGAGTAGAGAAGAGAGAGAAGAGAAGAGAAGAGAAGAGAAGAGAAGAGAAGAGAAGAGAAGAGAAGAGAAGAGAAGAGAAGATAGTCGCAGCTCAACAGCTTAACTCAAATTCCTACAAAAACGAGGAAAAGATAAAAAAAATCTGTAAACATCAAGAAGACAATATAACAATGAGCAGAAAAGCAAAGCAATACCTGGGTGGTTTTTTTTCTGCATAGAAGATTCATCTGCATCACTTTTGCCATGCCCCCTGCCCCCTCTCCACTTTTCAGTATCTTTCAAAATCAAAACATTCATTACTGGTACTTCTTAAACTTAACCCAAACGTCAGTTAAAACACAGTTTTGTTATTATTTGAACAGCTTTTTGAGAGAAAAAACATGAAGTCAATTAGTTGCTACCAAATTCTTTAAAACAACACTGATCATTTCAGATCTTGTGTCATGTATACTTCCATGCACTAAATGATTCAGTTATTTTTATTGTTTAAGATCCTGGCATTTTTAACCTTTCCTCAAGTCAATAGCATCCTCATGAAGCTCTCCAGAAATTATTCAAAGTAATTTCCACTAGGCACAAAGTTAAGGGTTCTAAGAATCATTATTAACCTGTGCATAGCAATCATTTTATAAGGATGATGTTTTCCAGATTATGCATGCTTTGACAGGTCTAACAGGATAATAGTTTTAGCAAATTGAGGGAGATTTCAAATTTTGTATGAATGAAAATCAATATATATTTCTTTGGATTTACTATATATAACTGTTGTAATTCTTCCAGCATTTTATCAGCTACTCCTCTGAGTCAATCTGAACATATTACTAATGTATGAAAGCACTGTACTACTCCCTGAGGAGCAGTACAGAGAAACTGAGGTAGAATTTTCCTTATCAATATGATTAGGCCAGTGAAAGTTGTGTTTGTTTATTTTCCTTGTATATGACATACATGACAGTCCAGAATCAGCAACAGCAGCAATTAGCATCAGGCCAGTGATACCCTTCTATCCTGCACTGTGTCAAGAGGCACTGATGCTGAGGCATAGCAGTTTTGGGAGATGGGGATGGATGCAGTTCTCAGCAGCATCAGACCTGTTGAGTCCAGCTGCCAGAGGTTCTGTAGTCCAAGTGTACATATGCAGGCACATTATCCACACCTCCATCTCTAGACCACAGTGAAGATGTTCCTGTAAACACAATAGCAGACCAAGGTAGTCTTTTACTGTCAGTTTGGATGGGAGTAACATCTGTGACTAAATCATCCCAGTGAGTCATTTAGTCATTCCTTTTATAAAACCTGAGGTGTAATACTACAGTGTTCCTGCTGCTACTCCAGTCACAATTACTTGTCAATCAGAATAATCAGATCTGCCATATAGTTTTAAGTGATTGACTCCTGAAAACAGGATCAGCCCAAAATGCTGTGGGACCCTTCTCATTTGCTGAATGTCTTCCACAAGGAAAAGCAGCAAAACTGAGCTTCAAGAGATTTTTTTCTCTTGGTATTTCATTTGCATCTTTGTGTGGCCTCTGTCTTCATTGGTTTGAACCTCTCTGGAGTTGTTTCACATTTGCCATAATGCTTCTGCTTGCCTCCATGTTACTGAAGCTATAGCTTTGATACAGAAGAGTTTTAATAGACTGGGTGTAAGAATTCTGGATTGCAGGCACACCTTAAATAGTAAAAAAAAAAATTTAAAGACTAGACTAGCTCTGAGTCTCAGAAAGCCATTATCTTGAAGCTATTGCCTACATTTCTCTGTATCTGATACAAAGTCATCTTAAGTATTTGCCTGGCCTAAGTACAGTCTGGGTTGCTGGTACGAGACTTCTTTTTCATCAGCCATGTACCTCTTTTAAAACATCTCATTTTCTTTCCTGGTTCAGCTCAGTACTCAAGACATATTTTATACTTCCATTTTATCACCTCTTGGGGTTTTTCACTCCAACTGCTCTGAGACTCTGAGATGCAGATGTGCTAGGCACACATACAAAGGTGCAGCATTACAGACAAACAACTAACTAGGCATCCCCAAAATTTTTAGCTATGTTACTGCACCCTTTTTGGGGGTTGCTTTTTTTTAACAAAAATATCTGCATTTTCTTGTTTACACAGCAGAGAAGTGGTTATCATTCTCATGTGGTAAAAAAAGCACCACAATATGCCAAAACACTTGAAATAACAAATGAAACACCGATAATAAAGCCTCACTCCTTGAAATCACCTTTTCTGTGATTATTTTGCAAATAACTTCCAAATCTGGTGATGGAGCTGTAAAGACTAGATGAGGTACTCTGCTCTGCTGTTCTCATTGTCCAAAAATTAATTCTTTAGTTCCCAGAATTGGGAAACAGATTTCAAAAGCCCTGGAGACAGACCTAGAATGATTTTCCTGATATATCTTTCACCTTAGACTAAAAAGGAAGGAGAAACTAAAGCACATAGATTCACTATTTCCTTAACACAAGAGAGCATATTAGACTGTGGTTATTTTTCAGAGGGGAAACCTTATAAGAATTATTTCAGGGTCATACTATTTTATGGACCTAGAGGGAATGCTGAGAAGTGAAATTCTTGTCATTCTTAACAGATAACAGACTATGAAAATCACATTATATACCCAGTTGTTATCTTTAATTGAGAATCTGTTTTACCAAAGGTAGAAAAAAGCAGAAGCAAAACTCAACAATACAACAGAAAGCTAGTCCCTCAGGTGATACAATTAAATGTTTTGGAAAACAAAAACACCATCAGCCAATAGGAAACTCATTGATGTTAAAGAATGATTTGTGTTGTATGTTGAATTTTGATAATTTTTTCTGCAAACAGTGTTTTCCTCCTGACCCAGAATGCCTTGACTATTGGAATATTCTTCTTTCTGCCAATTTGGACATGAGCTGAGAAGTGCAGCCATGCTTATTCTGGTTCTTTGTTCTTTGAGAAGTCTTCCCTTGCTTACTTGCACGTTTCATTTTTTATGCATGAGGAAAAGCCAGAACATAAACATTGCACTGACAGTTGTACGTTATGTCACAATTTTTATATATTTTTCTATGATATCATGAATATGCATTTGTTTATGTAAATGCACATAGTATCTCTTGAAAGCTTTAGGAGATATACAACATCTACAAGTCAGAATATAAATACATATGAAAAAGAACACTAGAAAATAACTACTCTTGTAGGTCATACATTCATAGTAATCGCTCTGAGAAAATCATAAAAATAACTCTTCTCAATACTTTCAGGCTAAAAGCAGCCCCCTACATTTAAATTAAAGCAAGACACTTTGAGTATTTCCTTCAGAGTGTGTATTATAAGTACCAATGTAATTAAATGCCACAATTTTGACCTGAGCAATCTTCTAGAAGTGCTCCGAGGATTTTCAGGGTCATACCACACCCACACAGATTTTTTGATCTCTCAGAAGTGGATCCCTAGTAAGGAATGATGCCAGCAGGTTAAGATTTCCACAGCTTTAAAAAGAGCAAGAAACAACCGAGGAGCAGACACTGAAGAGCAACTGAATAGGAGTACATTTCTTCTCTCCACATCATTGCCCAAGTAGATGTCTCGTTTTCTTTCTCTCTTCTTCTTGGCTACTTTCCTTGGAATTACAAAGTTGCCCTTTGGCACGTGATCAGATACACCAGAGTGATCTTCATCTCCCTGTTCTGACACAGACAGAGTTTTTAGAAATTTGCTCAGTGGCTGTGTCACCAATGGAAACTGTTTTTTGTACCAAGGTTGCAACACACTTTGCAAGTAAGACAATAAAATTATCTTTGGTTGCTAAAATATCCTCTCTTTTAAAAAATAAAATCTTAGCGTTGAAAATCTTAGTGTTCCCTATATTCTAATCCATGACAATTAACCTATACACAGGGTGTATTTCCAGTTGCAAGGTAATGCAGCATTCCTTCAAAGAGGAGTCAAAACCAATCATAGGCTAATGAGATTTTACAAGAACCACCTGCTGGTTGCTTTCAATTAGATAAAATGCCCTGGTTGGAAGTGAGGAAACACATTTTCATTATTTTCAAAGGGATTGCACAACAGAAAGTAATAAGAGTAAAAGAAATGAGGAACCAATAGAACAGTCTGAACTTTCCAGCTCCACTTCCCTCCTCCTCATTTCTATTTGGGAAAAAACAAACAAACAAACAAATAAAAACAATGGCAATACTGAGCGTCCAAATACACTGAGGATGAGCACAGAGAAAGGTTTCTGAATACCTGATATTGTCAGTTCGTTGTCTCCCGAAGACAAATTCTAAAACTAATGTCTGAGTCAGATGAAGTATTTTGTTCAATCCTAGTTGGGATGTTTTCCCTTGCATTTCTGATGTCATTTTTAAGATGAAAAATACTTTTTTAAAAGCAAAAGGCTATTTTAAATAATCTAGTTATTGCATTTTAAACTTTTTACTGAATTCAGATTTCAGAGTATCTCTAGGGAAGAAGGATGTGATCAGAAAGAACAGTTTGACAAAACCTGGCATAATAGTCAGATATACGTTTTAAAAATTTGTTTACTCAAGAAACCAAGGGCCAAAATGTATTCTGCCATCCTATTGAGACCTGGACTTTCCATTATAACATCAGAAACTACTTTGGACACTTCTGTGTTTAGAAAATGATATAAATCAGAAGGCAAAGCACCCAATACAGCCCCCTATGAGTGGAGGAAGATCATGGGGCAGAACATGACAGATTCTTTCTCTTTTATGATTATTTTATAGGACTTTCATACTTGCAAGTTCCAGAGAAAAAACTGAAAGAGCAGAGAACTGAAGAGCCAACACTCTTTACATTTCCTCCCACCTCATGTCAGGGTGTAAAGGACATTGACAGCAGAGTCTGTAAGACTGAGAGGTTATTGATAGGGATGTAAGACCCTCAGATTTGCAAAAAATCGTCAAGTTAGAGTCTCTCTTCTTATGTAAATGTTTTATTTGTAGTTTTACACCACTGAATTTTTTGAAGCATTGTGGAGGATTTAAAGACTGGTGTATAACACCATGGAAGATGTTTCCTGAAAACTGCTTTGGAATCCTTTTGTGGATATGATTTTCTGTGGAGTCTGAGTAATTATATGGTTCTATTAACTCTGTTAGCAACATCATTTTCAGATAATGTGTCTTTTAAAAAGACTTGCTATGCATTCCACCTGACATCTAAATCCTGATTTCATTTTGTTCACAATTTTGCACAGCTGAAAAAATACATAAAATTTTTCCCATGATTCTTGTATGCATTCCACCTGACATCTATATCCTGATTTCATTTTGTTCACAATTTTGCACAGCTGAAAGAATACATAAAATGTTTCCCATGATTCTTGTTCTACATGGCAAGCGATCTTTTAATAAATTAAAAAGATAGTCAGTGGATGCTACTCAGTTCTACAGAAAAGGAAGATTCCTTTCAGAAAAAGACAGAAAACACAAATGAAACAACTTCTCCACTGGTGGAATTTGGGATGGGGAAAAAGAAAAATAAGTTATAAGGAAAAGAGAAAATACCTTAACAATGAGAGACCTGACTTTCAATAAATAAATAAATAAATAATTTAAAGAGGGGGTTTTTTGTAAGGACAAGAAAAACAAATTGAGCACCTTTGCCTTCCTAGGTGTTTGTGATGAATTACCTTAGCTGAAAGAAGGTTTTAAGGGCCTCTGGTTCCAGCCAAAAGCCAAAGAACCTTGCAAAAGGAAGAAGCCTTGTCCCTGTGAGAAGTGCAAAAATGCTTACAAAAGGATTTTTCCTTCAGTCAACAGAAAAAAGGTCAGATCCATCGGTGATTGATAGAAGCTGAATGCACTGTCACACTTCTTGAAGTCTCAACAGCTGTATACCCTGAAGATATTGTTCAAAAAGATGTCTTTTGAACTGAGTCACAGGCAGAATACTATTTAAAAATCTTCTGTGCCACTAAAAAATAAAAACTCATGCTTTAGAGGCTACATCATCCAGAACCATGGATTTAATACAGACAGCTCTAGCAAAAAGTCCTTGCCTGCTGAGAGAGAGACAATGTGTCATCTAGAGGCTGACACACCACATGGATTTCCAAGTTAATGCAAATATGTCAAGCAGATCATGAAAAAAAAGCATTCATGCAAAAGCAGGCTGAAAACAAAAAGGTGAATAACCTTGGTTTTTCACTAAGTGGCATATGCAAATGAATTTAAAAATTAGGGAAATTAAGCTGTGGGTGAGTTTTGGTTTTCAAAATTTAAAGCAAGAACGGATTAGTTTTATATATAAGACAGTAAGTCTTGTTTATCATCATTTGTGGTTCACCAGTCAGAAAAAGTCAGATGATGTTCCACAGGGACAAATTTACTCATGGTCATACTAGTCCCAGATCAATCCATGGAGAGGACTGGGTGCACTAAAGCTCACTTCCCTCTGCTTTGTAGGATCATCATTTTCTTCTGGCTCAGCTCAGCCACGCATAACTGACCTTTCCCTCCATCTCCCTTAGCTTCCCAGCCTGGCAAGAGGGATTGGTCAGCAGTGCTCTTTGAGCTATGTTTGCCCCTTACTGGTGAGTCTCCTCAAAAGCAGCAGCTTTTGAAATATACTATATATATATATATTGGAATAAATAAATAAATAAATAAATAAATAAATAAATGTATATGTATATGTATATGTATATATATATATATATATATATATATATATATATATGTATATAAGATGCCTTCTTCCAAACAAGTGGTTTGTTTCAGGCATAGAGAGTTCTTGCAAAACAACCCTGTATGTTCACATTAAACATTGGTTATTTTTAAAACAGAGTTCTTTCTGTCGAGGAAGATAACTGCAATTTCTCTCCCTTGCCCATTCTGCCTATTCATGCCCACAATATTTAGAAAGTAAAATCAAATTTTATTTCCATTTACACTATTGCAGAATGCCTAATCCAAACTGCAATCTAGCCTTAAAGAATTAAGAACTGTATTTTATTTGTGAAAGGGCTGGCCAACGTGTCTAGCTTTTAAATATTATATTTAAGCTACTCCCACATGAAGTTTTCCTAATGAATGTTGTTATTGTTGTGTTACCTTCCAGCACTGCCTACCAAGACAGGAGCAGGCAGCGTATCCAGAGCTGCTACAGCAGACTGATTGAGAATCATTAGCGAGACAAAAGGGCAGATGACAGACATTAATATAAGGGAAGGAAAAATTACCTCATGCCATGCCCAGGAAGAGTATAATTGAGTTGTTTCTAAATGGGAAAGGAAACCACTTGGAGGAGGGAAGCCTGCTGATACCATTCATCGACTGCCAGGAGAACTGGAACATCGTCGTGCAGTAACAAGGTAGCCTTGTTACTTTGCCTGTGGAAGGCCATGACTTGGTCATGACTGGTCACCAGGGCCACCACAATACCTGCAGAGAGTCAGTCCTTGCCCTCTAATGCTCATTCTTGACTACATGGACTATGAGTGGACAAAGAACAGCTTGGTGGGGGTCACCTTGCTCCACAGGCTCTAAGCAGATCTGTGCCCCCTATGACTTTCAAACCCCTTGCTCATACCTGTGTATAAACTTACTGTGTCCCTGGGATGTGAATGCAAGATCCCTGCAGCACTTGTGACAACCTATGAGAGGGACAGCAGCTACCTAAGGAGAAAGAGCTTCAGAGAGAGAGTGTGAGAGAAGAGGTTCCTCTGTCCCATCAAAGTTGAAAATACCTTGGAAAAGAGTCTACTGACATCCCTGAGATCTTCTCACACATGTTTTTTTCATCTGTGAACACATCTGAAAAAGAAAGGGGCAACATTTTGTTACAACTCTATGCAGCAACCTCATCCTAAAAATGCTGTGTGGATTGGATCTCATGCACAGCAGCCTCTGCTCCCAGATGTACCTAGACAAGGAGACGCTAGGACTCTAAGATATGTTCTTGCTTTGCAGCCATGGCAGGGCAGAGCAACCTCAATGCTGTCACAAAAAGATGGGGAGAAAGGAAATTCCTTCATCCTGCCAGTGACAGCACCTAAAATCCTGTGCTACTTTGTTGAGTAGGTATATTGAGTAGGATATTTTTTATTCTGTTTATTGAAGAAGAATTTAGCCTCCTAGTCCTCAAAACTTATTCTTTGTAAGATAAAAGTGCTTGGCTTTTTTCATTACTGCTGTTGGTCAGCATTCACATGGCTTTTTATTTCTTTTGAATGACAGCTTATGAAAAGGTGTGTGTCACTGGATACAGTCTTGGGATATTTTTTCCTACATATTTCTAATACATCAGCTATTTATTTTACCCTGGTAGATCTTGATTCTATCACTCTTTCTGTCATCTTTGTTTTACTTTCTTCTGCTGTATTGTATACTCAGAGTTGTCAGAAGATGCATGTCAATCCTCAAATCTAGGCCCAGGTGGTGTATATACAGATCAAGTCAAAAGATGTCAAACATAAATATACATACCCAAATTGATTTTCCTCTTCTTTTTCTTTTTTTTTTTTTTTGGAAAAAATCCTTAATATAAAAAGGTTGCAAAAATGTTGTCCTTGGGTCTCTGTCCTATTTCATACTACAGCCTATTTAATTGTGTCATTTAGACATGTATTATGTTACAATTAGTGTTATATATATAATGTTATATAAAGTACATATGCAATGTTACAATTATTTAATTTGGAAATATATTGTACTACATAATACAGACAGTGTAAAGTAGAAAACATGGGTGGTCTTCTTTATTCAAACAGGAGACTACCACGGTTACCAAGCAAGGGTCTCTCACTCATTTTGAAAACATTTTCTGAGGAGTCAATTAAAAAAAAAGTGGCAAAAAGTAAGTGAAGGAGTGAGCAAGCTCACAATGTTGGTTCAGAGGATAGAAACTACTTGTTTGTCTTTCAGCAATGAGAAGCAATAATCCTGAAATACTATTTTCCACTTAGATCCAAGGATGTCAACTACTTTACACAAGATACATAACTGTAATAGTTCATAATATAAACTAACTCTGCATACTGAAGTCAAATACCTGAATGGGCAAAAGCTAGGAAAAAATATACTTCTTCAACATGTTAGTGGAGACCATTTCATCTGTATTCGGCACACTACAACTTGGAGCAAACTCACCAAACTCTTACACTCTTGCTCTTATTACAAGAGTCTGTGTATATCAGACCTGTACTGTCAGGATCATTTCACGTGTCACTGAAATGCAGGCAGTGCTGAAGAAAAGCAAACTCTTAACAAAGCAATATATTAGCTGTAAACAGACAAGTATGAGACTCCAGGGAGACAAAAGCAAAAGGGGTGACCATGACCCTGAAGCTCTGCTTAAATGAATTCACAGTAAATTGCCTCATTTATCCTTTTTCCATAGCATGGATGCAGCAAGTTGCAGTGTTTTCCACAGTTCAGTTCCCCCATTTGAATATACAGAGAGACAGCACACACATAAAGGCTGGAATCAGCACACACACCCAGATCAGAGTCTGATCTGTCCATGCACCAGGGAAAAACACATGGATTGAATGCTTGGGCAGAAACTTGGCATAATAAGTCATTCAGTTCAAGCCAGACAGTTCTCAAAAAAAATGACTCTCCCTGTAGTTTCCTGTAAGACTGCACCTCAGCTGAACATTTTGTTAATACTTTATGCTCTAGAAGCAAGAAGCCACCCTTTGCCCCACAGGTGTGGAGTGGTGGTGCTGAGTTATCCACAGGGTGGATCCCATTATGTCAGAGGATGGTTGGTCATCCCATTGTCCTCTACAACTAACACTAATCCATAGTGCCAACCCATGACCATGCAGAAGTACTGGTGTCATTTGCAGAACACCTAAATTAGCATTCTTTTTCTTAATGCAATGTCTCTCTCATAACCTCTTTTATGCCTGTGGTAGATGAGATTTCTGAAACTTGTATATGTGACAACAATATACCAAGGAAAAGAAAACTAACATGAAAAGCCATGCGTAGATTTATTTCTTTCAAAAATTTTCTGAAGTCTGCAATTTCAGCAACAGGGAGAGAATCTGACAGTCAAAGATAATCACTTCTCCAATCAGTTGTCTAATTTACCAGGCTACTAGATGTGCAATAATTACATCTGCTCAAAGATTTCTTTAACTTTTAATTTATATATAAGACCATAAAAGATACAAGATTGACAGCACTGGAAATGGAAAGCCTCTAATAATAATAACAAAAAAAGGCAAACTGCTTTTACTGCAGGCAAGAGTGATGGAATACTCTCCCTTCACACTTCTGATATGCCTCAGCTTGAGAAATAGGAGCTGCTGATAAGCTGAGTAAAATACAAAATAATAAAAATTAAATATAAGAGGACATGAAAATTTAAGTTCTACAAGGGCCTTTTTGTATTTCTAATTAGATCACTTTTGAAGCCAACTGTTACTAAGATAGCCAAATTAGTCTGAGAAAACCTGGTTAATTTACCAGTAAAACAGGGCAGGAGCATGAAAAAATAGGACTACTTTTGTGAAGAGTTCTTTAATTGAAAAGGATTTGAAGTCCTCATCTTTGCCCGTTTCTGAACAGAATAATATTCTGTGAACAAACAGCTCACATGAACAGTGTGAACATAGATGGACAAAATGGAGCAGACATTGAAAGCAAGGCAGACCAACAGTTCTTGTCAGATGTGAGAATGGACTTAACGGGAGTTTCCATTTAAGACAGACAAGTTTTTAAGAAATGTATAGAAAAGTCAAAATAACTGGACTCTGAACTTCTTAGTGCAGCTTTCAAATCCCACCACAATTCACTCAGTGTTTTCATTCTGACTGGACAAACCAACTTAAGTCACCTGTCTGCCATGAGAAATGCCTGATCCAGGGTAGCAGTCAGTGACATATGCAGCCTGTCTGTCTCAATTCCCTGTAGCATCTCCTGGGACTTCTGTTCCTTGGCACAGAGAAGGAAATAAAAATGACTTGCTTCTAAGTCATATGCATGTATTTTCAGACTGGAGAATACTAATTTCCTACATTAATTCCTTTCCCAACTCCTTAATCTTTCCTGCGTATTTTTAATTGACTTGAGGTAATGCATCTGATTTAAAACAGGACTAGAGAAACATTTTTTTTACTGAACCTTGACCTTTTCCAACATGCAAAATTCTCCAGCAGAATGGCACAAGGGACTTCAAGGAGCCCCAAAAATATCTTTTCAGACCAGCATGGCAAATGGTAACAATAAATGTATCTTTGGGAAGTCACATTATCTATGAATTTACTAACTGCAATTGCAATTTCCAAGCAAAAGAAGAAACAAAATAAAAGTCTAATAATAAAAAAATAGTTACTAACTGTGATAGATGATGGTAAATAGATAAAAACTAATAATGAGCAGTATGTGGATACAAGTAAACAGTTTACAGCTACCATCTCAAATTTATCTCCAGAGGCTTTTTTAAACAGAAACAGCAGAGATATAACTTCTTTCTCTTTCTTTTCCTCTGTAAGGCAAAGGTGGACTTAATGTCTTCATAAATTTCTGATATTAAGACAATTCTTTAACCCATCGGCTGAGTAGGTAGGGGACACAGTGAGTAGCAATCTATCACATCTTTAGGAAGCTTTAGACAAAAATAGTGGGTGCAAATTTTGACAGACACAGTGACCACAGCAGTTCATTTGCACAGGAATGTTCATTTGTCACCAAGATGGAGGTTTTATGGTGTTATTTGCTGCTATCATCATACAAAATATTGTAATCCAGGGTTGATGATTCTTCTAAATGCTAGTGACCAAGCTCCATGCTAGCTAGTTTCATACCAAACCCTCAGCAGAGACTTTCACAAACAGGCAGAATCAGAAAACCAGATTTAAACTTTGCAGTTAGGAAAGGTGTACAAAGGTGTATACATTGATTTTCAGAATGCTGAGAACACAGTTCTCTGTCACAGTTTTTTCACAGAAATTTTTGCAAACATTAAGTTAGCAGAGTCATTCTTTTCCAATCAGGTATTACACACCTTTTGATTTATTTGTGATTTTCCCATCATGTCTCCATCTGTTCCTTTTGTTGCCTCAAACCTATAGTGATTTTGACAAAGCTGCCTTTGACCATAAGATATTCTAAGACCCCTCATGCAATTAGCACAGCAGATATGAAGCCAGAACAAAAATCGACCAGTATAACCCATGAATTCTTAAAACAATTAATATAATTCTCTGTCCAATGAGAGTCAGATAAAAGTAATTTAAAAGACAAGGCAAAGAGGATTTCTGTAATCTTAGATTGTGTAAGGTCTGGGAGGAATTCAGCATTAATGACGGAATAAAAACCTTTTTCCAGTCAATGAAGAACAGAATCCTCTTGGATTCCTCGTACAGTTCCCATTCCTAACATGAGATGATGTAATAAATCCTACTCAAGCAAACAGGGTAAAGAAAAACAAAACCAAGGAGCTTCCTTCTTTATACTGGGATAAATCAGTATGAGGAGAAGCTACCCAGGTTTGTGTCTAGAAGGCAAACATAGTTTTTATAATTGGATCCTTTTTCTTGGGGCAAGTGTCTCATCCAGCTGGGCTCACCATTCTGCAGCAATCACAGAGGAATACTCTGCTTTCATTCAGTATGACATTTCCTCTGTGTATGACTTATTAGCATGAAGTATCAGCCTAGAGCTAAAAATAGAAGCCTAGCCTCTACTAAGCACCATCTTCCAGCTAAGCAGGAATATTTTAGAGTCCTGTAGCTATAAGATCTGATATTTACTAAAGAACGAGAGTACAAGAGCATCAAATCTAATTGCAGTAGACTGGGTGACATTACTTGAATCTTTTTCTCCTGGAACATTTCAGTAATGTACTAAGCATTTGCAGAATCCTATCAAAATTAAAACAAATCAGCAGTGGAAGGATAGTTTGCTTCTAGAAAAAAATTTAGTCTGACTTTTTAATTGGGATTTCAATCCTGTCCAAAGCTTCTTTCTAGATGTTTCACAGACATCGGTATAGCTAAAATAAATGGCATAAAAATATAATCAAGTAACTTCAGGGAAAAAAACACCAAATTGTTCCTCTTTCAAAATGTAAAGGACAAAATAATGAATTCAAAAATATTAGTTCCAAGGAACTGTAAAATCAACCACATGAAAAGAACTCCATCACAAAACATCTAATAAAATTTCTGTGATATATTATCTTATAAGGGAGGATTTTTTTATAATTTTCTGAGAGGCTATTAATAAACTGCACAGAAATACAGTGAAAGAACTGTTGTGATTGCAAAACTACAGTAAAAAGGAATAGACTGTCAGAAACACAAACATTTTACTTACTTTTAAATGTTTAAAAATTAGAACTAGCTGCACGGCTACTTGTGCCCTCCAAATGAGTTAAATGAGGTGGAGATGTGAAGGGAGCTGACCTCTCAGGGCTGGCCACTTCAGTGGCCACGTGCTATGACCAGATGGTGTTCCTTGCCGTATAAAATAAAAGCCCATGGACCTGCTGGGTACAGGTGCCGTGCTGCCAGGCTGTAGTAGTGTCATTCCAGGACACATGGGACTCATTGCCCAGACACAGAACTTCTCTGCCAAGACAGGATGGCAAAAGCAGCTGTCAGCTTGAGCCAACTCCATCAGGTCCTGCCAGTTTCTTACTGAAAGCTGCTCATATTATTCCATGCTATTTTTCTATCAGTTCACCAAGTCACCAATTTTAAACAGACCTTTGCTGTATCTTTCCATTCCACACCTTGACAAGAGGGATTCTGGCAGGGGGGTGATCCTTGCTTGGCCCACAGTGATTCCTTATGTAAAAATGTCACCCTGCCACACTCCTTCGAACAGTTTGAAGGATGCTGTCATCCTAAACAGAGTCTCCATGTTCTTTTGTGTCTCTCTATGAGATCTTCTGAAATCTTTATATCCCTGGGCTTCCCACATAGCTTTCCTTTTTGTTCATAATATCATTCCATGAAAAGTAATTCCAACTGTTTTTGTTTATTTCCAGATTTACAAAAGATGCTTTTGAAAACCACTTTTGTGATCTTTCAATCAATGGTGAAGTCTTTCAACTCACAATTTATTTCCTCAGAACAGAGTACAGTTCAAATTTCACCATGCTACATATTATTATCTGTATTTTTATATTGATGTTGCCAAAAACCCAGATTTTACTGAACCTGATAAATGTTGCTCTACTCTTGACTCCATGAGTTGTTAATCCTCACAAGAGCTTCTCACAGAAATTATGGCTTCTAAATTATAAATTTTTCACTTGTTTCAAGTCCATATTTGCATCTTCTCGGTTGACTTCAATAAGTATTAGGAGCAGCCAACCCTCCAGCCTTCTCTATCTTCTTCCTTAGGAACCTTCTTTTTAGCATGCACAAACTTAACCAGCAAAATCTGCGTGATGCAGCTTATGTGATACATCCCTTTTCTGCTTATTTCCATTTTGCTACGTGTAAACAGCTAATGTAGTATCCAGTTTCACGTCTAATTGGAAAAACAAAAATGAGAGGATAATTTCCTCATTCTGCCTTCCTCTGGTAATAAAGCCTGAGTATTTGTTGCTGATGTAAATATGATACCATAGATATTAATTTACATTTTAGCGAACACATAACTTCATTGTATATTCTCAGGCACAAGCTCCTTGCTCTTCAAAATCAATGCTTGACAGAATTGATGAAATAGGCTTCTATTATCCTTTGATGTTCCAATAATTTTGCTGTATTTTCCTTTAGGATGAGTTAAATGAAACCACACCCATCCACATGACCTATCTCCTCTGCTTGTTTGATCCCTATTAATATTGCTATTGAAACTGCCTCATCTGATATTCAAAAGAAAGGAATGGCCCTAAAGTCCTCACTTTCTCTAGTATTACTCTTCAGTGGAAATGATGCATCTACCGTTGAAGGTTTATTGAGGCAGAATTTTCCAAAGGATAATACAAGAGGTCAAACATCACAGTGTGTGGTCTCCACTCCAGCACTTCTGGGGGACATGACCAAATCTGGAGGGAGATGTCAGTCCTTATTTTCACTATGACTCTCTCTTCATTTTCTGTTACATTAAATTATCTAAAAAATCTAAGGTTATGCCATGGTTTGACACTGGCACAATGCCAGTGCCCCTATGAGAATACACTCTCCCTGGTGTCTGCTGTGAGATGTGACCAGGAATAAGCAAAGCAGGCTCCCACTTAGAAATAAAGAAAAGAAAACTTTATTAACTAAACTACAAGTAAAAAGAAACACACAGGGAAAATTAAAACCTCCCAAAAACCTTTCCTCCTCCCCCTCAACAAATTTCCAATACATCCATCCCTCAGATCACCAACTCTCAGTCCATCACCACCCCTTAGATAATCAATTCTCAGTTCATCAAGGAGTGAGGAGTCCCTCCTGTGCCATAGGCTTCCCCAGGAAACACCGCTGAAACTTCTTGTGTTTCCTGTCACACATGGCACCACCCAGAGGTCATTTGCCATCGTGACCTCTTCCTTCCATGCCCAGTGCTCTCACCACTGTGCATGGACCAGAGCTGCTTCTAGGGCTCCCCCTTTTAAGGATGCTTTGTCCAGTTCCAAAAAGAGCACAGTCTCTCACTTTCGGGACACCTGTCCCCCCAGGTTTCACCCCCTGGGGCTGAGGGGTCTCAAAAACAGAGATCTTTTCTACCACTGAAGATCGAGGGTGCCAACCACCCTCCTCACCTGCTGTCTCTATTCATGCACTCTCACATAACAGCGCTGCACTCTCTTGGCTCCGAGCCATTGCCTCCCCATAAATGCAGTCTCTATGTCACAGGAAAAAATTGGTTCCATCCATGGCTATACAAGGAAAAAGTCCAGCCAAAAGTCCACTCCAATCATCTCCTCCCACCTAAGAATCTTCTCCACTTCTCTGGTGGCCCATTTCCTCTTATCTCATCTCTTATCTCTCTTCTCATTCAGCTCCAGGAGGATCAGCATTTATAAGGTTTCCATCATCCAAGAAAAGAGTTAAAAACCTCAGGTTCTGCCTGTCCAGAACTCCCACGGCTGCCCTGCCAGGCACCTTCTCGCCACACACCGCCCCTCCCCGCCCCTTCTCCTTCTCAGCCGGCTGCTGTCAAATGTCAAGGTGGCACCGGCACCGCTCTCTCTCTCCTGAGGGGGCTGCCCGATGTCTCTTGGTGTTCCTCCATCCTTCCATCCTCAGGGGCCTCTTCACCTCCCATCTCTGTCCAAGCCTTCTACTTCACCCGGCCCCCTGGCCGCGTAGCTTTTCCCCTCTCCCGCCCAGCCCGTAGCTGGGCAGAGGTGAGGTCTGACCTGTTCTTCCGCCGGAACCCAAGAGCTTCCCCCGCCAGTGCTCTGCTTTTTAACCCTGCGTTCTCAGAGGCGTGTCCAAATGTCCCCAGTGGCCACACCAGGTGCTAATATTAAAATCTGAAGACCTATTGGTGACCACAGCATATCCCAGAAAAGCTACTTCCTGTTAAAACCACCACAGGTTACATTCTAAGAATTTTATTATTATCATCAGTTTTGCTGCAGCTACCAGAAGTGGACATTGCAGTGATTCACCCTTTTCAGTAAGATGTTTTAACCTTAATTTCAGTGCGGCTTTCCACAAAATATATTTCCTCTAGATTTATATGCACCATTGCTTCTACTGCTTTCCATAAATTCTGAGAGAAGAGCTCCCTTCCCTTGTAGCTGTATCCAACTGAGAAAAAAGACATTGCAGATAAGTAAAATGACTGAAGAACTGAAGAGAAAACAGTACAAAGGATATTTCCTTTTTCTTTTTTTTTTTTTTAGAGAATGGTTTGTCTTCAACAGTTTTCATTAAGCCCAAAATGGCTCCATCTTCTTGAAGAAGATATCCTTCAATTTTTGTGGCACCACAGGATTCATCTTTTTGAACTTAAGCTTGTGGTTTCTAGAAGCTTGGACCATCACATGAAGTTTGACAGGTTTTAGGAAATTCTCGTTACAGTAGACAGGAAAATTGAAGCTGTTTCCTCTCAGGTGAAAAATGAGGAAGTTTAAATCATAGGTTTTGAAAGTACCACATGGGGAAATCCCCAGATATGGTTGATTTGACATCTCAATAAGAGAGAACAAGGCATTGCAATGTAAAATGAAGCACATGAAAGAAGGTCAGCATTGCTACCTTTCGATTAAACTTGTGCTTCTGAAAGGTTGAGGTGAAGGACCTCAAAGCCTCTCATATCAACTTTTGATGCTGAACTGAGTACCCATATTTAAGTTTGATCTTAGAAAAGAAATAACTGGACATCGTCTTGTAACATATGACTGATACCACAGATTAAAAACTAATAAAGGGTCTGATTCACTATTGATTTTTTGCCTTTTTGGCTATGTTTTGAGCTGGTGCAAATCAGCCTAACCTTTTGATGTCAGTGGAGTTATGCCTTCTCTGACCTCCTGCAAGGTCCACGCTGATCAAGAACTTACCATTATGAAAAAGAAAAATTAATAGGAATTAAACCAAATGAAAGTGAAGGACCTCTTATTCCACCAAAACCAGAAGCAAACATTTCTCTGTCTAGCAAGAGTAAAGGCTCCCTGCCTTCATTGATGGGTGGAGCAAAGATTGCCATTTCTGCCACAGACTAAATTGGCAATGAATCAAGCACTCATTTAAAGAGATTTTCCACAGCTATTTTGATTTGGAAGATTTGTCATGGGAGGTTATAAGGGCTGTAATAGCCTTTTTTAGCAGTGCTCAGTGCAGCAAATACTCTGTAGCAGAAGGTCCTGAACCTCAAGTGGTTTCCTTAATTTTCCATGAATATCATAGCCTTACCCATCCCTGTCTGACTACAACACAAGCAAATTGGTCCAAAACCTGACTTCCTGTTTCATCACACATCAGAAATCTGTGCATAAAATTCAACTTTTTAATGAATTGCTTGGAAAAATAAAGAGGAGGAAATGCATATATAAAAATTATGTACTGATAGAAATGCATATTTTCAAAATTCACTTACACTTATTTCATGTCTGACCTTCAAAGTATGCCAGTTGGCTTTTCATTCACACATGAACACATATTCATACACACATGTGCACCCCACACACACAAGCATAAATCTCTCAGACTAATTTAACATGATTTATAAATACTTCACTGTAACTACTTTAGCTAATAGACTTTAAATTGGAAGAGGAAAATTTGCCATGCAAGAACTAACTAAAAAATTGGGTAACTGTAGGTAAGAAGTAAAAACTCTTTTTTACATCTTATGAGAATATGTAAGACAAACAGTAAATTTCAGATGGTATGTCTCTGCTTGAGGGGAACACTTGACTACAGAAAGTAAAATTATGGAGCACAATGAAAATGAAATCACATTTTTTGTAAAAGGAGATTATTTCATGTGTTGGTGCTGTTGATTAAATTTTTTCTAAGGAAGAATATTATAATGAAAAATTGTGTATTCAAAAACTAGTTTTCTATAATAGTACATAATATTATAAATTAGTATAATATATCATGTATTGATAGGCAATAATATAATTAAGTGTTTCCTCAGATAATATGCTTCTCTTGGACATTGAAAACTCCAGTTTAAGAATTAGATTTCAGGCAAAAACATATTTTTGAGTTATAGTAGTTTCAAAAGCAAAAAGTTGGTTCTGACATTTCAACAAGAAAGGTCTTCCTTTTCTGCTGACAAGTAGTGTCTGTTTTCAGCAGTTTTCCATGGGGAAAGTCAGATCTAGGAAAAGATATATCTGAGACTGGCATTTCATGTCCTAGTTCACCACAGGTAATCATGAGTATTTGTTGCAATCAGAGGTATCACCATCATGACATGACACATCACGACCTACAGTGTAATACCTTATAACAGGATGTAGAGGAAGCTTGATTTGATAGACATTTTTCATCTGCTAATGACAAATTAGGGGCACTTCTGCATTATTCATCTACAATTCCTGCATATGCTTAACTCAAATTGACTTTGATGCCATGCAAGTTTCAAACTTACTACAAGTGAGCTTTTTGCTTTTATATTTAACAATGTCAGAGAAATGAAGTAATAAAAATCTACTGAAATCAAGAAAATTTTGAATTTCATGACTGTTTGCAATGCTTGCTAAGCAGACCAGATTCAGAGCAGACAATGACTTACCAGATTTCCTTGAAGAAAGTATTAAAAACTTGAAAAATCAGAACAGCATATCACAGTTGTTTGTTTACTCGGCTAACTTACACATAATTAAATTATGTATAGATACTCCAATGAAAATATATGACTTCCAATGAAATTGTACAGGTTGCTATTTACTGTATTCATTCACGCTAATAGATGCAGAAAATATAATGGATTTAAGGGAAGACAAATGCCTGTTTAATAAAACAAACTGATTACCACAGGAGTCAATATATTTTTATATTGATGTGTTCATTAGCACTGGAACATTCTATTTAAAAACCAATCAACGTACCTTCCTACCAGGATTAAAAATCAGCATTGTTACAGCACCTCAGTGATAGGAATCAATACAACCTCTGGTTCTGTAAATCTTCAACGACAGAGAGACCTTTCCTCCTCTCAAAATTGCCTGAATGAGGCAGTCATCCACACCAGTTCAGCTAAAGGGGTTTGTTTCTGAGTGCTCTGAGCACCCTCTGTAAGGGGGGCATTCACCACCACCTAGACAAAAAAATCATCTATATCCAAGTTAATGAAACCTCGGCTCTGTTAGCAATGGAGAATGACAGAATTCTCCAGAGAGTGCCTTGTTCCTGCTACAGTTGACGCAGCTTAGAAGAATCTAAACTGCCATCTTAGAGCTTCCACCTTTCTCCAATGTTATGGACCTTTCCTAAATGTCGAGCGTGGCCTTTTTGGTGGGCACTGGGCACAGTCTTGCCTGTTTGATGTGCTGGTTACAGTACTGTGGAGATGAGTTTTGGGAACATAAGTTGAAAAGAATTCAGAAGGAAAGACCTTTTGCCCACAAGTAGAGTGAAAAAGTGGAAGAGGCTGCCAAGAGATGTTATGTAGCCTCCAGCCCCAGATGTTTTCAAGGCCTGACTCTATAATCCCCAGAGTAACCTAAGCCGACTTAGTAGCTGACCCTGCTGTGGAAGGCTGTCGATCTAGGGACTCCCTGAGGCCCCTTCCAACAGGAATTATCCCTTGGTTCTAGAGTATTTATCCATTGTTGTCTTTGTACTGAGCTGACTCCCCTGATGGCACTTTTGGGACTTCAGAGTGAACATGAAGTTCAGTCAACTCAGTTGGAGTTTTGCCTTTAATTGCAGTTCATAAGTCTCAAAAAATTTCATACCAGTGCCTGCTGAGCACCTGCTGAGGAGGGTGTGGTGACCTTTTGGGAACTTCAGGCTTGTTAACAAAACAGAAATAAACCACAGAAACTGTATTTAACTCACTTTCTTGCTCAGTAAATCTTATAGAAGCATCCTCTGTGATGAGCCCAGCACAGAAAAATACAGAATTTGAAATCAAATTATAGCTTCTACAAATGATTGTCAGTTTTTAAGAATTCTTTACTTTGGTTATTTTATCCTAAATTTCAGGTTCTGTTTGACTGCCAACAGCCAGGAGAGTGGAGAAAACCTGTTAATTACTTCTCTTTCACTCCAGTGGTCAGAAGCAACGGCAGCTATGTTGCCTTAATGCATATTAGGTCTTGGACACCTGGAAGGGAGAGGACAGAATGTGGGACAAGGAGGCACTGAACTGGTAATGCAGCAGGTGTCTAGGTATGGGATAATGCTCACTAGGAGAGTCAGTTTCAGCACCTGTAGCACCAATGGCTCTGGGGAGGGTGACAGCTCGTGACTTGGCACAGCACCTCTCCGGGAAGTGAGCTGCTAAAGTCAGTGGGTGCTGCAGGCCCTGGGAATACACCAGCAAAACTGCATGCTTGAAAAGGCAGAACAGCTTAAAAGAAGGCATAAGGATCTAAGAGGCAAAATCAGTTTAGCAAGATTAAAAAACAATAAGGCATTTACATTAATAAGAACACGCCTTTTAATTATGCTAACTATGCTAAAAAATTATAGGGCCAACAGTCTTTATTTCAGACATGAGATGATCACCAGCTGGGGACAGAGAGAAATTGCATCTTGTGGTAAAATATTGCACAATCAGGTGCATTGTGTAGGTATTTTACTTTCCTGTGCAACATCTGGCATGAGCCACTGTGAGAGACAGGATGTCAGACTAGCTGGACCATTTATCTGTTCTGGTGCATAATTCTTATGCTTCTTTAGCTTACAGGCTTTTCTGACTGCTTGAGAACATTTATGAAATAGTAGGGCAGGGAAGAGAGATGTTATTTCTAATTGAAGAACTTGCTATGTCTCACCACCTGTTGTTTGTACATAAGATGATAGGGTTCCAATCACAAGATTAATGTGCAATTTAGACTGGAAAAATATCAGCAAATCTGTCTGATTCTCCTATTTTAAACCCTTTCATGATCTTCAGAAATATTTCACAGTGCCAAGAACAATTTCAAAAATAAACCATAGGACTTTATAAAAAGCCTTCCAAAAAGCTGCATCTGTCATTTGCATATGCAAGACTTTTGCTGCAGATTCATGAATAAGATTGGTTGTGTAGTTCCTGTAAAATATATGGGGGTTATTATTACCTGAATCTTTTATTTTTACATTTAATGATAGAAATATTCAACGTGCTGAACAAAGTGTAGAGGTTAAAATCTGATTCCCGTAAAAACTTTCTCTAACAAAATATTTACCTACATGCTAATTGCTTCAAACTTTTTTTTTCCTTAATGATTTCCACTCAGAAAATTTTTACCTTTTTTTGAAAACAACAACCTAAAAATTTACTGAAGTTGAAGAAATTCCATAGCTATTACCTTAATATTAAAATTCATTGGCTCCCTGGATTTTTTGCAATAGCCATGACTGATTATTCCTGTTAGGATATCCCTTTGTGTGCCTTTCTTCCTAAGATTTGCAACAACGCCAGAAGCTGAAGATGTGGGGCTTTTTTCCTGTCTCTCTTTCATAAAAGCAATACTGAATTTGCAAGTTATTTTAATATTTTTCTTGACATACAACGGTGTGTTTAATACCTAATATCCATCATGTTGTAGGAAAATGACAACAGAATATTTTATTAGACTTCATATTTTGTATAAATTTGGACAACATACCAATTTACAGGCATAAATGATTCCATTTTTACTAAGATTTTATTTAATTGATTTAAAATTATGTCTTACCACTTCTTTTTCTACTTTAAGGATGGTTTCAGCCTTAGGAAAGTATTTCTTGTTTTCCAAATCAAGTAAATAAAATGGAGAGAAGTTCATCACAAGCTTACTATTTTCTAAAACCATCACATAACCAAAATATAACTTGAGAAAAAGGGAATTTTGATCTTTGACTCTGAAAAATAAAGACTCACCTTCACAAGCATTTACTAGTTTAACAGATAATTCTTGAGGGACAACTAAAATATTTTGAAGACTGAATCAAGAAAATGGTGAGGCACAGATAGGTTTTTAAGTTTCTTTCAGAAATAATTCATACAATACAGTTTAAGTAAATAAATAAATACCTCTATAACGTCCTGTTGTCCTGTTAATAACACTTTCAGACAGACACTTTTGGGATGAAAGTACTCTTTTCCTAGTTTACAAACACAAAAATGTTGTTTCTTTGAAGTTAAATGAAAAACTGCTTCTGGTTCATCAAATAATTATTTAAAATAGATTTTCTAAGTTTAGGGCATGAATTTTTTCATTAATATATTTTCATTTTTTCAGTCAGTTTTCTCAGCAGATCAAAAGCTCTACTAGTGAATTCTTCAAAAAGAGGTCTCTAAATCAACCTTTGAGGGCAAATGAATAAAACACTGAGTAGAAGATCTACCATTTTGGAGAGGGATAAGAAATACTTCATATCTCTTAGCTGAAAAATAATTTTTGATTGTTCTTGATAAAGAATTCTATAACACAATTTTTTACATTAAAAAAAACCTTTCATTTGCTTTTTCAGCTAGTCAAAGAAAGGCTCTTGGGTTTTGTCTACTGTTGGAAGCATGTATGGCATAAGGGTAAAAACCTCATGTTTAACATTCAGAAGCAGGCAAAAATCTATTACCAACCTGTAAAAGTTTGTAAAAATGCTTAAAGAAACATATCCTGAAGTGGCATAAAATATTGAAGCCAGCAGGATGGCTGATTTCACATAACTGAGCTCAGAAATGAAGAAAAATATGCTACCCCAAAGCCAGCAAAATCCTGCTAAATAGTTCTTGTTTGGAGTCTTAGCAATCCAAAAGCCCGTGTTAGCTTCCAGGATACAATCTAACATACTTTCCTTTAACAGACCTATGAAAATGCACAGATTCGGATATATTCAAAATGTTACCCTTATTCATGCCCATTCATGTATAAATGCAAATATGCGAGCATTCAAAAATAAAAAATAGGAATTTTGCCTACATCCTTGCATTATTTATATGTTGGAAACATTTTTCCTAGCATTTGTTTCTGAACTTTTATTTGTGATGTTTGCTGAGATTACTCTTCACCACAAGATCAGCTGTAATACTGGTGAAGACCATTGGTAATTAAAAAAAAAAAAAAGACAATACAATGTTCTTTAAAAACATATGTATTCAAATTCCTGACTGTTTACCATTTAGCCAGAGAGTCCATCAAAAAATCATTTATAACCCTTGCTATTCCTGAGAAAGATTAATATCTTCTGATTTCTGTAAGTGCGTTATACATCATAGAGTGGAAAGCTCGGTACATTTAGCATCAGCACGTTTATCTGAGTGCTTAAATGAGGATTTCAGATTTTGCCTGTTGCATATTGAATAGAAGGTGCTCAGCTCTCTGCTCAGATCCTGGAACTTCAACCTGTGCAAATGAGGCAGCCCTAAAGGTGATTGTTGTTGCATTTGGGGCATGGAAATACAGCCTGTACATTTTCTTCATTATCCTTTTCATTCATAGAATGGTTGAGGTTGGATGACACCTCTGGAAGTCATCTGGTCCACGCTGCTTCTCTGTCCTGCTGTTAACCCAGCAACTGCCTACACAAAAGTCCAGCTACTCTCAGCTTGGAGCAAAAGTTCATGAGTCAAGAGTCACAGTAAAATTACCATACCATCCCCACAGACAACTGGATGGTCTGGGGCTGTTTTCTGTCTGAGGGCATGCCAGGCTAGGAGGGTTAGCACCCAGGGAATCCCACATGTGATGTTGCAGCGCTAATTAGGTCAAGTTCAATTCAGTATTGCTTCAATAACTTTACTGCCTTCACAACACACAACCCCCAACACACCTTAATTCCCCAAGAAGGCTCTTCTCTTCAGTCCAATTAGGGCAGAAAAAGCTGAAACTTTCACCTCATTTAAAGGCAACTTATGGACATCTATCAAAGAGCAGTGATGTTCTGCCATTACCAACTTTGATTTGAGCAAAGGAACTAATGTTGAGAGGGCCTAGTTCTCATTGCCAGATATTCAGACTTGTACAATCACTCTTTTAAGGTTCTTTGGAAAAACTGGGATCTCCAGAAAATGCACATGAGCAGCAACTCTGCTGAAGGCCCCAGACATTCTGGTGTAGAACCAGGATGGGAATGAGAGCAAGCAGGCATACACTGTCACCACTTGCCAGCCTGAACAGCCATCAACAGTACAATAGAAATATATGGATAACTGGGAACTTGCAGAGCTCGTATTCTTTTCATGATTTAACCTGCAGTTAAACAACCCTTGCAATGCTGTGTGCCTTTAGAGATAGCTGATGTGACAGGAGATTTCATATCACCTCAGGCAATAGTATAATCATAGGGGCAAAAGAGTTCACTTCCAGGGGTAGCTGCTCAAATACATGTGCTCTCTGCTATGTTTGACTTACAGCATATAATAAATATGCTTCATTTTTCTCCCTGGAAAGCCAAAGATTGGCTGCAGCATAGGTGAGTGTTACCTACATTAAAAAAAGTCTTTCCAATTTTTCAGTCTTCTGAGGAATCAATTTGATGGTTTCATTGCTTTTCCCATCAGGGACTGCTGATGGCAAGCACTGTGCTCTCTTTTGCAACACAACAATGTGGAACCTGCCACACAGTTTAAACAATATTGAAAAACTTGAAGTGGAAAAAATATAGGTGTTTCTGCCTCAAAAAGCAGGCAGGCAAATACGGCAATTTTTTACTGAACAATTCTACTTACTGAGCATAGTTGGTATGATCTGCTTGTTACAGTAAGTAAAAATTTTTATCGCTTTTTCTTCCTGTTATCCTGCTGCTCCAATGCAGTTGAGAAAGATTACTCTGAATCCTGCTCCGTTTTGTGCAACATAAACATAATTTATGCTGCAATTATGAAGTCAGATTCTGCCTCCAGTTATTCCTTGTAACTCCCATGAGGGAAGAAAGTTGAGTACAGCTGAACTCAGAGTGTGGCCTCTGTAATCTTTACTATCAACCGCAAAACAAGACCCAAGGAGAATCCACCTTGAGTTCCAGGCATGAGGTTGAGTTTATCTTGGTAGCACTGCTAGAGCCTAGTGGTGAATGCTTTATTATAATGAGCAAGGGCAGGTGTACCAGTGGGGATGGAACTGCACACACCTTTGTAGGGGGGAAACTTACTGCAGCAGAGTTCAAACTCTCTAAAGAGAGTTTTCCAAGAAGCATATATATGTTTTCCCACTGATAAATGGGAGTCTACAGCTACTTCTACTCTCCATTTTGAAAATAGAATGTATATTTCCAAATACTTTTTTTACCTCTTATCAGAACCCAACACATCCCTCTGGCTGCCTTGGATGGCTCGAGCCCCTGCCAGGGGGCTCAGAGACCTTAGCACAGAGCCAAAGACCCCTTTGCCTTTGATTTTGATCCACAGAAAAAATTACCAACCTTATATGAGGATTTACAAGCCACAAAAGTTTAAGAAGAATGATAGTTAGTTTTTCACAGGGTGAAAAGTAGAATTTTGGGGTTTTTAGAATGGAGGTTCAGAGGCCAAGATGAAGGAATTTGAGTGTGCCTTGTCCTTCTTTCTCCTTCTTCCTAGCCTCCTTCTTCTGGGTGATGGTAGCACTTTTGGATTGGTTTAGAGTAGAGATGGACTGTCTAACATAGGTGATAGGTATTGGAAAATAATTGTATATAAAGTACAAATTGCTTTTAGGATAAAAGGACAACACTGCCCTTTCACCTATATCTTTAATTTTCAGGGTTTTTTTCCTTAATCTTTCTCAGTTTTCCAGTTTCAATGACAATTTTTTCTATTTAGACTGCCGGCATGTTCCCATTTCCCCTTGATTCTACTTCACAAACTGAGGATCTGTTCATCACCAAAGCACACAACATAAACTGCCCCCAACTCTTTCATCACAACACTTTCCAGCCTAAACATCCTCTAGCCAACGCATTTGGATCATTCCCCTCTGCCTTCCACTTTCCTAAAGTTCCTTCAATTTTCTCCTTTCCTCTATTTCTCACTTGTTTCTGCGGCATTACAATTACTATGGAATTTGTGCAGCTGTCAAGGTTAATCACTAAAGCAAGAGGTATGTCAAGGAGTTCAGACATCCAAGGAGGTCAGACATCCACAGCTCAATATAATTCTTCATTTCCTGACTCCCTCCACGATGGCATCTGTTAGTCCTCTGTGTTTTCCATATCTCTGTCCCATCCTCTGGTTTTATCCCATGAGTTCACTGGACATGTCATGAGGTGCCACTCAGAAAAACTTACAAGTGTGATGTTTGCTCTTTGGGGGAAGCTCTCTCTCTGAGTAGCAGACCTGGTGTCAGTGCTGCAGGCCAGGTGTGCTGACAGTTTTCTTACCTGTGAATTAACACACAGGTCTGCCATGGAAAAGCAGCCGTGTAATTGGTGAGGTCCTGCAGTTTGGCCGTTCAGCAGTGTCAAAGCACTTGGGGCACGTCTTGTATTTATCACTACTCCCTGCAGGTAGCACAGAAACATCACTTTAAATTGACAGAACACGACAGTGAACACAAAATCAATGCCAGAAATGCCCAGACATTAGTGAACTCTTTATGGTACTTTATAAGAGTGGGGAATAAAATATATTTTTTCTTTTCCTGTAGTTTTGTCCTTTTAAAATGACATACCCTCATCAGTAACTCAAGGTGAAATGATCTGGTTAGTTTCTGTGCATGCAAAAGAAGGACACTTCAATTTCCACAGATCCCAATCTGAGATCAATTGTATGACCTTTCCACTTTTGGATTACATAGATAGACTCATTGTCATTGTATTAAAATAATCATCATAAAACCCTGACAATATTCTTAAGGTGGCAAGAAATAACTATTTTTCCTATTGTCTAGAAACAAAACATGGAAGTTATCTAGAATGACAAAAGAGATCCAGTAGTAAAAGCCATTTTTTAGGTGCCAAACTGGATATTGCCTCAAGGGGTCTGCTTTTTAAAAAGGTTCTCAATCCTACAGAGAAACTGATTTTGTAAGGACTTGTCACTTAGTCAACAAGTGAGACAACTATGAATCACCAGGGTCTAGTGAAAATCACCATAGTGTTCCTATATTCCTCTAAAGAAAACAGAGATATTTTCCCAAGAAATAACATTCATATCCTTTTTATTTTTTTCTTTTCTGGAGGGGAAGTGATTTGGCCTTGAATTTCTAAATACATTTTACACTGTATTCCAAACACTTTGTATTATACTGAGTGCAGAAAAACTGGTTTTGAAATAGCTTTTTTCACAGGTACTCTGATTATAATTTGCTTTCGTTGATAATTTTGTTGCTATGCTATTGAATTTTTCATTAAAACAGAGACACAGTTCCCAACATACGTGTTTAAAAGTATAGAAATCTTCCCCTTTCTTAATTAGTTGTACCTTTGCTGGCTCCATTTAATGAAATCTTGAGGGCCAATTGCTACACTTCATATTCAGCCAAAACTCCCATTAATCCAAATATGTTACCGTAATATTTTTTTATGAAAATAGCAGTGATATCACTTTATAATTTTCCAACATTATTACATGGAAGAGGAAAGAGAAGTAAATAGATTGTACAGAAAATAAGCTTTTATCGTAAACCAAAATCATCCATACTAATTAGTGATATCTGGGAAACTTTCATGATTACCAAAAGTAAATTCGTTAATTTTAATCAAGTTCTCTGTTTTTAAGTGGCATCATTCAGACAGCAGAATGCATTTTTTCCCTATTGTTTTTCTTCCAGGGGACTCTGTCTGTCCCCTTCACTCCTATCCCCAACATTTTGTAATTTTATTTGTAAGTTTGACCAAAGTATGGCCTTCAGTGATTTTACATCCTAAGCTCATTCATCAGAGCATCTAATAAAAGTGTTGAACTCTTTTATTGATAGGCAGTGGCACAAAATATGGGGCTGGGGAAAGATCAGCCACCTCTGACTTTCCTCCTCAGCTGTCTTAAGAAGTAACAGAGTACTGTTACCCAGTGACAGAGGGGCCTTGCTTTGTGCCCTCAATAAAATGAATCCTGCTGGCAAATAAACCCAAAGATGGCTATTCTTCTTCTGAAAAGTATTGTCCATCACAGTCTTCCAGAAATCCTCAGTGGTTAGTTCAGCTTTCAGCCACGGTTTGCTGATTGTTTTATATGTCAGAATGAAAACTATCAAATACACAGTCTGTGGAATGTCACTGGCCATGACAATTTATAGCACTGCAAATACAACTCAGGCTGGGTCTACATCTTCTACTTCAGAAAGAAGAGCTGTCTTGATTCTGGGAGGAAAAGACAGCCTCAGCAAATCCAGCAGCACAGCTATATAGCTCAGCAGAGAGAGGGATAGCAAGTGCCCAGGTTAGAAGTGGCCAACAGATTTCAGATAACCCCATTAGATTAGAGAATTCTGGTTTTATTTTAAAAAATGTAGGTTTGGTTTTTTTTTCCAAGTGTAAACTTTCTGTGGCCCATAATATATTCATTTTTTAAAAAATAACAAGTATATTCTATTACTCATATGATAGTGAACTGGAACTACTTGAATAGTAAGACTATGGTCCATCACAAAAGATGAAGTCTTTGACATAAATTTTCCTCAGAGACTGGGAGCTCAAGATCACACAGGAGTATTTTATCTAAAAAACATTTTGGTGGAACTGGGTTTTTTTCAGTATTCAGCTCTTTACCAAGCAAATGCACCTTTGCATAAGAAAGCAAAAATCCCAAAACCTCAAATTCCTGTTAAATTGCAAATGAGGTGTATTCATTCCAGAGACCAGACTGCTGACCATCAGCTCTTCATATGGGTGCCCCATAAAATATTAACACTCACAAACTCAGTAACACCACTTCAGCCTATGTAGTACTGCAACTGTATTACTTAAAAATCCTTGAAAAACACCTGTGAATGTGGGACAAGTTGCACAACTGAAACATTGCCATCACTGAACCACACCACGGAGGGCTGCAAGCTTTTCAGAAGGGATGGACTGGAAAGGAGGGGTGGGGTGTTGTGTTGAGGAATGGAGACTGGGAAAAGCTGCCTTTGAAAAACACACGAGATCAAAGCCTGTGGGTTAAAAAGAAGGACAGGACCAACAAAGGACATCTATAGTCTGGTTCTACTGCAGTGACTGACCAGGGGGAGGCTTTCTAATGAGGCTTTCTTGCTTCAGCTGCAGGCAGCATCACACACATAAGCTCTCACCCTGTTAGGAGATTTCAGCCACCCAGACATCTGCTGGTAAAGTAGCAGAGCTGGCTGTAATTCAGATGACTCCCAAAGTGTATAGAGGATTCATCCTTAACTGCATCAAAATAGGAGTGGCCAGCAGCTCAAGGGAAGTGATTCCGCCCCTCTACTCTGATTTTGTGAGACCCCACCCTTAGTGCTGCATCCAGCTCTGGGGTCCTCAGTACAGGAAAGATGTGGACCTGTTGGAGTGAATCCACAGGAGTGGCACAAAGACAATCAGAGGGCTGGAGGCTTTCTCAGACAGTCCAAGAGAGATGAGACTGCTCAGCTTGAAGAAGAGACGGCACCAAAGAGACCTCATGGCGGCCTTCCTTCCAGTAGTTAAAGGAGACTTAGAAGAATGAGGGAGATCAACACTTACATGCACAGATAGTGACAGGACAAGGAGAAATGGTTTTAAACAAAAAGAGGAGAGATTTAGATTCGATTTTAGAGAGAAATTCTTTAGGGTGAGGATGCTGAGACACTGAAACAAGTTGCCCAGAGAAGTTGTCTGTGCCCCATACCCAGAAGCGTTCAAGACCAGGCTGGATGGGGCTCTGAGAAACCTGGTCTAGTGGAAAGTGTCCCTGCCCATGGCAGGGGTTTGGAACTGGATCATCTCTAAGGTCCGTTCCAACCCAAACCATCCTATGAGTCTATGATTCTAGATTCTTTCATTTAAGAAACAAAATTGTAGCTGAAGTACTGTTTTCTAGCCAGGAAATGGTTCTAAAGCTTGGATGAGTTTTAAAGTAGAATAATGTTCATTTATCTCTATAAAGGACAGTGAAAAGGCAGAATCATTATACTAGAGGGATGAGACAAATACAGTAAAAAAGTGTTACAGCTGCATAAGACATATCAGGGGATTCCTAATGACTTGGAATTCTAACACTAATCACAACACTAATAGAAACAAGGACATCAGAAGCAGCAGTATGCAACCTCTTGTCTTCAGTCTACACCAAAAATGATTAAGCATGAGCAGACATTTACCTAAACTGGTTTAAATAAGGTGGCAGCAGTACAAGCCAGTGCAAGAACAGGTTAATGAACACTAAGATAAATTAGGTGTATCTGAGTCATCATGAATTTATGAAATTCACAGTAGACTACTTAAGAATATAACCAGGGTATTCTCTTTGCCATGAATAATTATATCTGAAAATGAATGAAAAGTGAGGGTAGTCCCAGAGGACTGTAAATTAGTATAAACAAGAAAGAAGGGAGAACACCTAGGGAATTATGAACAAGTTAACCTAACAAAGATTTTCAGAAAAATATTCCATTAACATTATTAAGATTAGCTATTAATTTATAAACACTTAGCACATACAAAACAGATATCATGCTGTGAAGAAAAAAACAGGAACAACCAAGTTCATTTGGTGGCCCAGTGGAAGGGGGGGAATAGGAGCTGTAAAAATCTGGAATTAAGTCAACTTTGAACATTGTAAAATAAAATAATCTTAAGAGCAAATTAAAGAAACAAGCTGTGAATAAGACAGGTACACATGCAATGGAAAAATATTCATTGAGACACTAGTTCACAACTCAGTTGGAGCATGAGGACCCTTGGTGAGTCCCCAGGCAAACAGGTCTGGATGTATTAGTGTTGGTACCTTTTGTATGTTCATTGGCAACCTGGATGAATGTGTTTCCTAGTCCTATGGAGCTATAGAGAGCTGAAAGGTGTTGGAAAGAATAGTCCTGAAAAGTATCTTTTCAAATAAAAGCTACCCAGAAAACATCAAGACTGAAATACATAAACACAAATGCAAACTTATTCAAAGAGAAATATGAAAATGCAAAAATCAATAATAGAAAATATATGTCTACACAGAAAAAACTGCAGGAAAGTATCAGCATACTGGACTCAAATCAAATTAGACAATACAATGCTTCTGAAAAAGAGGATAAACTTGATTCTTAACTTTACTAACAAGAATTTCCAAAGTAAAAACACAGGAGACAATCACTGGTTGTGAGTGAAGCACAGGATAAATCTGTTCTATTCAGCTGGGGACTTACTCTCAAACAAATGAAAGGAAAGAATGAAAAGTGATCAGAAAGAATGAAGAGGGTTAAAAACCAGTATCAGTGATGAAAGGTTGAAGGACCTGAGTTGAAACATGTAAATAAGAAAATTGACAGCAGCTTTCAAAGTCATAAGAGCCCCATTACAAGGATAATCATAGTCAATAATCAAACCTACTATAGGGCTAGGCATAATCAGATTCGTTTCTAGGCAGCAAATTGAGGCTAGATTTGAGGAGACAGCTAACTAGATATGTAGGGAAATAAACAGAATTAAGACATTGGAAAGACTTGGAAAAACAAGAAAGACGGATCATGTCCTGAAGAGGACACTTTTTCTGGCTCCATTGTGAAGAGGGAAAACTCAAGTAAACCACTTTAAACCTTGTGTAACAAGCTTTACAAGCATTTTTTTATTCTTTCACAAGTCTGCAATTTAAATACTGAAGTAGTAGGCAAGGCATTCATTCTCAAACTCTTCTTCCCCTTCCACAGGGCTGTACAGAGAGCACTCCTGGAAAATGCTTTGTTGTGGAGTGTTTTGTGTGTGGTAAAGCAAAGGGTAGCGTCTGCAATTCTGCCTCCTGCCTTTCCCTCAAGGCTCTGAGCCTTTCACCCAAGCTGCTGTGGTAGGGTTTTTCCCAGGGCACAGGTTTTGCCTTGCTCTTATGCTGTTGCCCTCCAGTTGCTATTTTCACAGTTCTGCACCTGCAAAACTCAATATTCTTGTTGTATCAAGCTTCCCAGGGAGGAAATGCATGAAACTCACATCTTCTTTCCTTCCTCTCTTTCCTTTCTTTCTTTGCAGGTTTTAGCTAATATCAGAGGACTAGTCCAAAAGCAAGTGTGAGTCAAAGTGCTAGGAAGAAAGTACAGGGAAAATTCACCATGTCATCTTTATTGTCATCACTTGCTGCACTGTAACTTTCACTGTTGCAATTGATGTTTGCCATCAGCCATGGACACCCTAGAAAAGTTTTGTGCATGTAAGCCTGTCTCAGCATCCTTTGTCCAAAATTTTAGATTATAGAAAAAGAGAAATTGCTTAGTGTAAGCAGAAAGTGCCACCTGAGATGCTGAAAGTGTTATCAGTAGAACCCAGGCTTTTTTTCCTGTTGACAAAACAAAACAAAAAGAAAACTATAATGACAAATGGATAATGAAAAAGCCAAATTTTCGACTCTTAGTAATGATCCTTACCCACAACTGCTAGAGAAAAAAAAAGCTACAGCAAAATTTTTGTAAGCCCTACCAAAAACCAGCAAAATGTGTGAGCTTTGGCCATTTCTGACAACAGCTGCAGCTCCTTCGCATTTTCTTTCAGTACTACAGAATCTGCCACATTCATGGCTGGACCAAAACCTGTTTAAAAATAGATAAAGAGAGAAAGAGTGAGTAAGACAGAGAAAAGCTGTTTTGAGAAGACTCAGCCAAAAGAACCAGTGCTCTCAACTCCAGTGTGGTGAAGGAGATTGTGATGGGTGCCCTTCCTCTCCTTCACTGTGATCAGAATGGTGAACACATGGTATGGGCACTGTGGCCCAAAGTCTCTGAAGACAAGTAGATTAACTGTCACCAAGGTAATTATTACTTCCTTCAGCCCAGATCTCATGATATGAGTGTTTTACCAGAATCCTCATAAGGGCTTTGTCGGGAAAAAGGCCCCTCCCCTGTGTTTTTAATGACTTAGCTCTGATTTCTGGCACAACTATATTCAGTAATGATCTTCAGCCCTATCCTACTATCGTGCAGACAAGAATTATACAGTCTTTTCATCAAAGAAATAGATCTTTATGTCTTGACTAATTGAACATTCAGGATATTTGGTAAACATACTTACTGAGAGGGAAATAATGTCAAAAACTTAGGAAGCTTATAAGGAGAAGCTGAAAAATCAGCTTAGTTTTGCCAGCAAGCCGAAGGTGCACCAGAAACATGGTAATAGACTTCTTGCTGTGTGTAAAAAGCTGTGATGAAGAAGGCAGTGAAGATTTGTTCTCTATGTTTATTGTAGATTTGAAAAATACACCTCTGAATTTCCACATGGTGTTTCAGGTTAGATAATAGACAAAGCTTTCTGTTCACTCCTCATTGACCAAACTTTGAAGAACACATTTCAGAGTCACTTAACAGACTTGGGGAAGGGGTTCTGAGTTCTGTCTGAGCAGGGATGAATTAGGAAACCTCTTGAGATCTCCTCCTACGCCTATAAAACTGCCATGATACGAGTTGGAATAGTACCATAGACTAATAAAGAGAATCTATCCCTTTTGCTTCTGCACTCAATCTTGCTCTCCTTCTTGCTCTAGCTCTATGCCTTGCTCCTGTATAAAATTTGAAATTTAAAAAATATTATAAATTTATAACAAAATGTTAAAACCATTCAGCAAAGCCCAGGGGAGACTTAATAGTCCCTTTCATATCCCCAGTTTAACAGCATACTGTACAGTTTTTAAAAGGATGATTGATACTCTGAAGTTTAAAACATTCAGGAAATATCTGTGATTTACAGAAAAAATAATAACTACATTCCTCTTTTATACTAAAGAAATCAGCATATGCTCTGAGCTGCTTAGATGTTGAGGCAGGGTGACCAGCTTGTAGCTAAAGGGAATCCAAATCTTTTTCTGTGAAGCCCACAGCAAGTTTTTTGACAGTAATATGACAGGTTGCTTCATTTAATGTCATTTTTGTGTTCTGCTAAAAGATTTGGACATGTACTGGTAGGATTTTTTAGCTATTAGGTCAGGAACTGATGCAGCTTTATGTCATTGGCAAAGGCTTATTGCCAATAATTTTCAAGTATTTCTGTACTACAACTACTTCATACCTTGTAGTTGCTTCTAGAGTATGCAACAGTACTTTAAGTCAGGACTAAAGAAGAATTTAGTGCCCTATTTATCTTCTTCAAAGCACCATTAGCTTTGTATTAAGGCTCTTACACCAGACAAGCAATACTCTGCTGTCAGGGAATCAATGCTTGTGTTGACAGCCTGAGGGTATACTCACCACTGTCCTTGGTAATGCTGGCTCATTCCCAAATTATATTTATATAGACTCCTGTCACTTGCTTGGTGTTTTCCAGATGCCATTTATAGCTAACAGTACTTCATGTGGCACCTGAGGTAATTGTTACTCACTAATCTAATCAGAAAGACACTCACTGTTTACAGTCGCACTGTAACATCAATTCTTGATTACAAAAGTGAAATACATCTACAGCAGCTTCAATCTACTTGTTTCAGTCCCCTGTCTTCTGCCTGGATTTTTCACAGGACTAGTTTGAACTGCACGTTTAAGGTCATTCACTTAAATGAATTTATGAGTGGTAAACACAGAATAGACCAAGGAAAAAAGACTAAAATGTATTTGTAAGAGGAACTCCATCTTTGAATATTTCTGTAAGACTGAACTGGTTGTATACACACAGAGGTGGACATACTGATCAGTAATTGCAATGGATAGAGTTACAGTTTACAATGTCTGACAGCTTTCTGGCAGGCAGCAATATGTGGAAAGAAGTTAAAGAACTTCTGTCTCTAATTTCTTTAGGTAGCCAGCTTTTGTAGATGTGGTCAGTGCAAGGCTCTGAAGCTAAATTCTACTCTATACAAATCGGTCACCAAAATCTGGATTAAGTGACTGAAAGGAAGAGCCATGTCAATGATTTCTGCTGAGCACCAAGTGGGGATATGTTTCTTAGAGGTTGAATAAAAGCAGAACTGTTTGATTGGTTTTATTACAAAATAAAGAACATTTTAGCATTCATGGTCTTCTCAAGATTTTTTTTACCTGTGGGGCAAATAGTTACAAGACTGTCATCCATAAATTTGCTTTTAATACTGAATTCTTTAGAAGCTCTGAAAAAATGTCTTCAAGTACAGCAGCATTTCATTGATTCAGTTCTTTGCTCATCTTTTATACTAGAAGAGTCCTGAGAATAAGGAAGATATCTGAGAGCTTGGCTTGTTTTGATGAGCAATTTACACTCTTTCTCAACAGGATCTATTTACCAGCATGTTTGTGGTGTTGGCAGACTGTATGGCTATCACATTTTCATCTACTTGCACCACACTGAAAACATCTTGGTTCACAGAACCCCCAAGAAAACAAGCAATACAGGCTTGATTTTTTATAAGTTAACATTTTCCATGATGCATTGCTGTTTTATCTTGGCCATGCTTGCAGATTTTAGGAATAAGATTTCTGGGCACTGGTTCCACCTCCATTCCAGTGTCTTTAGAATGCTTTAGTTTTCGTTACCCAGGAGGAAGTCCTGTACTTTTTTTACACATTCTTTTAAAGCCCTAAGAATTATCAGTTACTGCTGATGTCTTGAAAATCTTGAAAAACCCACTTCAGTTAATCAGATCCGAAGAAATTTTGTGATGTTTTCATAAGTGTCACACTCTACTAAATACAAGATTCTGGCAAGGCTGAAGCACTGATTGCCTTCCCTGATAATATGTCTAAGGATATATTGATATGACTACCTGGTGTGTGTGTGTTTGTTCAGCTGTTTTATCATGCAATATAATATGAAGATCAGATATTGAGCACACTCATCAGAAATTTCTTTCTCTCTTTTTTTGTTCTTGTATTATAGACTAGTCATTGGCTATCCAAAGTTATGTTTAAGAATAGTTCCCTCATGTAGCTAATATCAGCCTCAAAAAAGCTGTGACCACATTTGAGGTAGCAGTGGAGAAGAGGAATGAGTGGGAGAGATACCCAGAAATCTGTTAGTAAGGTTCAATTAAAAGCAAGGTTTTCAGATAGTTTTCTAAGGCAAAATAACTAAGAACACAGTAGTAGAAGAAGAATAGGACACAAAAAAACAGTTTTATCAAAGTTACTCTTTTCAAAACTGTTCTCTTACATTTAACAAAATAACTACCAAGACAAAGAAACTAACTAAATCCCATCTAACTGAAGCTGAGTAAAGCAATTCCTGTGATGATACACAGAAATTGAACTAGGAGTTAGTACAAAACACTGTAAATAACATTAGAGAAAAAACAGAAAAAGAAATAATCACATGTTGGGTTGAAATGAGTCACCAGTGCAGTTCCTAGAGGATAAGTCTTGGAAAACTATTATTGAATTACTTTACTTATTTATAACAAAGAACAGCCACGAAAATCCACTTATATAAAGAATTAAATAAAAGTTTTCAATAATGAATTTGCTAGAGATGTGCTCATAAAACTTGGTGATAGAAAAGTTGGGAGTCACTGCCAATATAGAATTATGCTACTCATGAAGTAGTACTCTGTGACCTTGCAAACTGGAATAATAGTAATAATAAAAAATCTAATAAGACCAATAGCAAGGTCATTCCTGTATGGACTATTATCTTGAACTTTAGCTTTATAATGAGCTCTTATCAGCTGTAAATGGCAGAGCAAGACTTTAGTATATCTGTTCATCACAAGATGTCTACATACCAAGGATGTGGCGATCCTGGAAAATACAAATATGTTAGCAACAAATAAGTCAGGTGAAGTATTTCTAACAGGCAGTAGTCTTTTGTGCAGCTTCTAAGAGTACTATAAGGATAGAATTTCCTCTCCATAGCAGTGATATATCCCCCAGGGTAGGTTAGTTTTGAGTTAATGAGGAAGTCTCATCTGGAAAAGTATGTAGAATGTTCAATAAAGATAAATTCAAATAGGGCCAGGCTAAGACAGGACTTACCAGTGTGCAGAGAGACCATCTCTTTAGTGAATACTTGACATACTTGACATGTTTAGGCTAATGGGACAAGGCCTGAACAAGAAAATGAGAACTCTTCATAAATATATCAAGGACATAAATACTAGGAAAAAGCTCTGTAAATGAAGGCATAATGTTAGCATCAAAAAAAGGTATTAATGGGCTCTGGAAGAGTCAAACCAGGAAAAAAAATGAGACTCTAGAATATCCCGCAAGGAGGAATAGTGGGTGGAAACAGCCTACCTCAATCAGTTTATAAAAGACTGATAAAATTTTTATTTGAAATAGCAGGTCACTGTGTCTAGCTGGTGCTTTTCCATTCTGTGTTCCGATGTAGTCCACTTTTGCAGTGAAAGTGAATAAATCATTCCTTAATAAATAAGGATCAAAAAGCCTAATAGAGAGATCAAGCTTTCTTTTCAGAACTGAGATATGAAATTGTGCTATTACCCTGCAACAGTACACTTTCTCTAATAGAGTTAATTATTCCATTACCATTGGTTATCATTAATTATTGATACCAAAGTATGTTCAAGACATTCCAGCCAAAATCAAGGCTCCACTATTCTCTGAGACGGAGAGAATAAAAATAGCAGAAGACAGTCTGGGTTTGTCAGGTTTTGGTTTTTTTTTTTTTTTGAGAAGAACTGCAGCCTAACTTCCCAGCTATTTCCTCAGGCTGACCATGGCATGTGTGTGTGATATCCACCCCCAGTAAGGAACATATTAATGTAATAGTGTTGCTCTCATTATGCCAAGTCAGTGAGGCTAAGTTCTAGCAGTCAGAAATTATAGAAAAAACTGGGAGGGAGAAAACTGCTTCAGGATTCCTGTCTCTGAAATTTTATTCCTAAAAAATAATATAGAGACACAAGGACAGGCACAGTAAAACAGACCACAGTGAATTTGACTGAAGTTAGAAGAAACAAAAGAAATCAAGGAGGAATGAAACATGAGTTGCTTTCCTGCTCTTGCTTCCCAGGTTCTATTAATCTGTAGTGAGAGAATATATTAAGTGTTAAGACAACCAGTAAATCTGAGTCTAATAGACTTTATTGAACCATAGATTCGTCCATTCGCTTCCGGGACTCATAAGAGGTTTTGGTTCTCATATTTTGTCGCAATTGTTTCTATAGCTTAACTAAATTATTCCTTATTCCTTTTCCTCATTTTCAAATCTCTTGTCTTTTTATTTGAATTTGTGATTTTCATATTACAAGAAGCCCTTTATGGCCATTGCATCTTCATTATCTTCATATGCCTGAGGCTTTGCAGATAAATTGAGGTACAGGGAAGCAATTTGCCCAAAGTCACTGAGAAAGTCTTCAGCTAAGTGAAGGACAGGACACAGATATGTTGGGCTCCCAAAGAAAAACCTCACTGCCATTAAAGTCTTCTTCTACATGTGACATCCAGATGGCCACAGACATTGTCCAGAGTCAATCACACTTCCTCAAGGATACTGTAAATTGACAACCTGAAATGGTTCTGTTAGATCAAGTATTTAATAATGTTCTTTTTTAGAAATATCAGTCCAGCTAAAATCCAAGTAATATCTTGTAAGTTACTTACAGCAACACAAAAGCTATGCATAAAACTCATGGTCTGAGGTGGGGAGAACAAAATGTGTTTAAAGTGAGGCAATAGGTAAAGCCACCTTGTTAGGTTATACCCCGCACTAATTTACACCCACATTCAGTTAAGCCTGGGTTCAATTCCTCTTTGAATTACACCTGCCAGTTCATTTTGCTGCTACCCATGTTTAAATACATATGAAGCTGCAAGAATGTCTTTAACGTGCTGTGCTGAACAGGGACCAATATTGAAATCAAAGCCAAAATAGCACATCTTGGAGGTGACCAAAAGCTGAGCTTTTTTGTCCCCAGGCTATCAAATGGATTTTTATTTTAAGTTTTTTTGCCATGTAGGGATATTGAACCTAGTGAAACTTTAGTACTGATGCAGATACTTGGGACTACCTTCCTGTGTTGTTAGGATGTGCAATTCTGAAAGGAAATAAAGCTTAATGAAAGTCTACAAAAGGTCTCAAATAAGCACTGCTGCACTGTCAACTCAATGTTGTTTCCTTTGGGCTGTAGCTGGGAATTTCAGCTTTCTTTGGTCTACAACAAAGTGTGTCACTGTCAGCCTTTCACATCCAGATACACACATAAACCTGGGCCCACATATACTGCACATTATAACTCCAGGAGAACTAAAAAATTTCTCTGACTGCCTGACAGTTGTACTCATGTGTAATGGGGAGTAGATATCACTCTCTCAAGTTCATTAAAATGATAGTTCTCTAGCAGAGAGGAAAAACTAGGGAAAATAAATGGGAAATAGCCAAGAAGCAGCACAAAACACTGAAAAACCACCTTTTCTACTGACAACTTGCCAGCAAGCACTTTTCCAGCAGTTTTAGATTTGGTTTGCCACATCTGATCAAAACAGTAGCTATTTTTTTACTTGCAATGTGATTTCCTTTTTTATACTTGGTGAACATTAGTGTCCAGCAAGATAGACAAAACAGCCATGGTACACTGCAAGTATTTTACAGCAATGTCTGACAACAGGTTTCTGCTAGCCTGAATAGATTTCAGATGTGCCTGCCTTGCAGAAACAAGGGGAAAATTTTCCTCTCTGCTTTTATTGCTTTAACAAACACAATAATGTAGAAGCAGAACTTGGAAGATTTTTACAAATCAGGCTGTCTGCAAATGTTGATTAATGTCTTTCTATAAAAATAAAATCTCAACACTGATTATCTACATTGCAGTGCGTTTCACACATGTATTAAGACAAGGTCAGGAGACCCTGTTATGGATGGGATAAACTTTTAGAAGTTGCTGCTGATTGCAGTCACATTCAGTTTAACAATGCTGCTCCTCATAAATATCTTAATGAGTCTCAGGATAGTCTTCTTGCCCTGTGAGATTAGTAATATCCAGAAAGAGCAAGTTCCATGCTCAGCAGGGAAATAGGCTCAAGCCTCCATCCAGTTTAATGGGCTGCTTAAAAAGCAGCTCCTAGGATTCTTCCTTGCTCCTGTTGCCACCCCAAAACTGAGTTGGTTCATGAGATAAATAGGAGATTGTAGGGAAGGACACGGTATGTGACAGAGAAGACTGGAGTTTCTTTAAAATTAATGCTGAAAATAAAATTGCATTTTAGACTTGCTATAATGTTCAAGAAAGATAGCACAAGTAAATATGCTTTATAAGAACAAACCCACAGAAATTTAAGAAAAATATCATATTTGGTGGAAGGAAATTCACCTAAAGACCTTGTTTATTTTTAATCTGTTAATTTTGTGCCAACATATTCAGAGTCAGATCCAACATATTCAGGGTCAGATAATTTTGAAGACTAGTGGAATACTATATCTCTGCCCCAAAAGTCTGGACAGTGCAGAAACTCAAGTATTCTGAGAAACCTCTCTAGCTTCCTCACTCCGTTTTATAGATAAGAAACTAACTTCTTAGAAATCAGAAAAAGCCCAAGAGACAAGATTTTATCCACATTTTCTTAACCCTACACCTCACCTCAATACCAATCTTTCTCAAAGGATTTTCTGGTGTTTTCTTATAACATACTTTTGAATACAAACATTTTTAAAATACACAATAAATACAAGCAGAATGATTGGGGTTGGCAGGGACCTCTGGAGCTCATCTAGAGCAGGTTCACCTACAGCAGGCTGCACAGGATTCTGTTCAGGAGGTTTTGAATATCCTCAGAGAAAAAGACTCCACAACCTCTCTGAACAGCCTATTCCAATGCTCTGTCACCATCACAGTAAATCTGGTTTTTCCTCATATCCAGATGGAACTTCATGTGTTTCTGTTCCTGTCTATTGCCCCTTTTTCTGGAGCTGGACACCACTGAAAAGAGTCTGGCCAGTTAATTTAATGCCAGCATCATGAACAGTGCTCTATGTGTTTGAAACTCCTGACCATAAATCTGGGATGACTTTAACACTATGAACCATTCAAAAACAAAGAGAACACATTGTTGACTATGGCTACAAGAAGACTGCTGCAGCTAAAGTTTATGCCTTTTTAAAAGCAGACTGCTGCTAGAATCATGGTATATTATAAAAGGAGAGCAGTATAACTTCATGTAGTGCTCTATTTGTCCAACCAAAGTATGGGAAGTGGAAAATTACTTTCTCAACAGAGAAAAATAATCAGAGGTCTCCTTAAACAAAAGATTTTGTTGGATAGTATGGGAACCTTATTAGCAGGCAGATAGGCTTATTTAATCATAGTTAATAAATTACCAATAGGTATCAGATACAAAATTATGTTCTTAAAATATATCCAGATTTGTAATGCCTACAAAAGTGAAGTAGCAAATTACATTTTAAAGTTTAAATATCATTGTTAATCCTCAATAGATGGTGCTATTTTCTAAGTTAATATCTCATCTGATTATGCAAATGAGCACAAGGCAATGTCTTCAGCTGTGAGGAGGGTCTTTGTGGTGTCCTTGTTTATGGTACATGCTCACAAGAGGACTTCCATTTGCTTTCTACTCCAGGGTAATGACAATAAACATAGGCGGGTATTCCATTTTCCCAACGCCCCCTAACAGCTGACAGATGTGAGATATTTTTGTTGAAAGTTGAGCTATTTGAAACACAATTGTTGTCTGCTAACAATGGCATACCTCTCATCATTTCTTCTCCATAGTGGTTGATATCTGGAGCTCATTATAAGCATAAAATTGCTTTTCCTGGCATAGCAGAACATTGCAGGCTGCTGCTACATGGCTCTTTGCCATGGAGGCAGGATGTAGCAATGGCTATTGCTATAATGACCTTCTCAATGACTTGACTTACAAGAAAGCAGCTGTTTCCTCTATGCACAGACTGGACACAGCAACCATCCCTCCCAAGGTAAGTTTTCTAGTAGTTCCATTATTGCTGTTTTTCATTACAGTGTCCCATCATTTCAGTGATGCAGTTCCAAACACCTCCAGGAAAACAACCCAAAAAGGCGCTGTAATCTGAATTTAGGCCTGGTTTATTTTGGGATTTAAATCTCTCCAATGGAATCATTTAGTTCTACCATCTAGGTTCCAGGACTTGTAAGACTTTGAAAAAGATAAAGAAATAACAAGATCATTCAGGAAGTAAAGCATCAATGAGCAAACTACCATCAATTTCCCCATTAAAACAGAGTAAATATTTGCTCATTCACTAATGGTTGAAATGTTCTTTCCTTTAATGACAACCCCAGAGTATAAATTAAATTAAACCACTAGCTAATTCCCCATTTTATATCTTATTTCCACCACATTTACTACTATTTGATTGCCTACTCTATGTTATCTGAAATACTATATACATATTGATTTGTGGACTTTAATATAAGATGAAGGGCACACTAAAAATCTAGCTAAATGAAACCACAAAGGAATAATTAGACTATTAAGATTTCCCAATTGTCTTACATCTCCTTTGAGTATTTAAGGGAAAACAAATTTTAAATATATTAAATCACTGAATTTTAGGAAAGAGTCATAAGCAAATGTAATTGCTAATCAATACAATAAGAAATCACAAACATGGCAACAATTGCTGGTGACAATAACAAGGTGAGGTCTGGTCTTATGTGAGGTTTGGAGTATGGCCTCCTGGCTCACCCTGAAGGGCACATTCTGGGAACAACCCAGAGCATCCTGTGCTGTGTCTGTACCAGGCTGGAATGGGGATGCTGGGCATGATGGAGTTAATGTCATGCCCATGACCCCTCACAGATTGTCCATCTGAGAAAATCTGAGCCCTCCAGGCCAGGGAGGCTGTTTGAGTTGGCTCCTCACACAGGCTGGGCTTGGGCTCACAAAGTTGTGCTACATTTCAGACAGAATGATCTTTCAGGTATTATTCAGAGAAATTACTGCACAGGTCCTGGTCAGAAAAAAGTGGTTTGCCCTTTTGAAGAGGTGCTTGCTAGTAAGACACTTCCAGCTGTTCCTCACACAGCTTGGCAAGTTGCTGTGGGTTTAAATCCACAAAACAAAAGGGAATTCAGTTGGAGTACTCCAAATGGTTTCCAGCATCCAGCCCATCATAATTTGCATTTTCCAGGGATAAGAGCCAACATTACTGAGTTTTCTGCTGAAGTTACTTCTGTTTGGTATGCTCAGATTTTCTCTCTTGGAATTGATGCTTTTAGACTATTTTGCCAAAATTATGGATAGTTTGTGGTTCTTGAATAACTAAGATGAAAGACAGGCACTGACAGGCACAGAACAGGGAATTCTGTTCTGTTTGGTGACTTTAGCACATAAAAAAAAAGAACATTTAAAATTTTCCACATATCTACCTAGAGGGTTAAATCAGAGTTTTGCAGACCATTTTTCATACCAAAGCCATGACTTCTGTCTGGCTTAAAGCATGTCAGAAAAGCAGCAAGAAAATTAAAGCCTGGATAAAACCCTGGCAAGTGTATTTTACTCAAAGATTTTGGGTCATCTGCAGAAATCCCATTATGACTGAGCATCCACTATAACTTAAAGGAGTTCTGTGCCCATTTGTATTACCAATTACAAATATTTTAAAGTATTGTTTCTGTAAGATTCCATGTGTAAAAGTCCTGGTTAAATCAAGAATTTTCTAAAAGTATTCTACTTCCAAACTATAAAAAAGTAAGATAAGGACTCCTTAGACAATGAATCTTACACTGCTTAGCACTGGAAAAATATTTACTTTTTCCAAAGCCTAAGAAAACATGAGAGAAGCTCTAAAAAATTGAAACAAATGGAACAAACATCAACTGCTTTGAATGTTCTAGTAACAGACAAAAAGCTAAAGTAATAAACTCCAAAACTGAGAGATATGAGCAGTTTGTGAAAATTTCTGCTGTGATAAAACAGCTATAAACTATATGAACAATGGCTGTCAGGGTTTTGGATTTGGAAATTAAGCATTTTTCCAATCCCCTAGACATTCCTTTTTTTAACAATCTGAACTGCATTCAAGAAGTAACCAAATGTATTATTCTTGAGCGATATGACATGATTTTATGAAGCCAAATGTAAGCAATGGATTAAGAAGTATGAAATTTTCTACTTTTGGGCTGAGGTACTTCATAAGAACTGAAAGAAGGTGAGACAACAGGAAGACTTCTCATGCAGCCTGCAGAAATTTAAATTACTACATAATGGATGCAAGTAGTAAAATTAGAAATAAACATTTTTATTAGAAGGGGAGTTGGGATCTCCCTTTTTTTCAAGATATTGTTCTTTCCCAGTCAATTCGGGGCAAAAAAAAAGCAAACCACCAGCTTAAGAGGAGGGAAACTGCAATAAAAGTCTGAATGCCTGACTCCCATCTCCTCCCCTTGCTAAGTTATCTTCTGTTTAGTACTGATACTAAACTAAAGTTTTATGGAAGTTAAATTGATTTTTTAATATTTTATGAAATATCCTTTCCATAGGACTTTAAAATGTTATTAGGCTGAACTCTCTTTCACTTCTGACCTTTCACAGACATTGCGCCTTGCATTGATTTTTCAGCTCTTTGATACTGGCTGAGCTACAATAGTGCCAGCAAATAGGGGAAGAGAGGGAATCAAATGCCATTGCATTAAAGAACAGAAAAAAAAATCTAAGTTAGATTACCAACAATTCAGCTTTCCTATCGTCTCCCCTCAGCACTCAAGACTTTCAGAGATAAGTCACCAAGTAAATGCTTTCTCTTATATTAATCCCAGATTCAGCAGCTTTAACATGCTTCCAACCCCCTTTATCAGCCACTCTTGGCATTAAAAACATGCATTAAAATACATATCTGAGCTGAGCCATTAGGCAATACTAAGTACTCTCTTTCTCAACTAAATGATTTTCTGTCAGCTGGCTTGTCAGGCTCCTGAGAGAGCAGCAGGGGATCATTTGTAAATAATTATGTTGCACTAGTGATAAATTAAATCCACTTGAATCAATAGCATTTAGATTTTTAAAAGGGTATAGCCAAGACACTATCAATTAGATCAAATCCTGAATCAGTAGGCTTCATTTTCACATCAGGTTCTTACTTAAACCAATCACTTTCAGAAGACAGTGTGGGATATTTTTATCTCCAACTTTGACAGCTGATTGATGGATACAAATACTTGACATATTAATTCCGTGCTCTGTTTATGATAGACATAGGGTACAGCATTTGTTTTTACTGTCCACAAATAAGATGCCAGTGCCACCTGAGATCTCCAAAAATACCTGGGACACAGGCAAAGCAATGGGAATCTCCCAAATGACTGCCAGATCAGTGAGTGCCCTGGCAGGAGACCCTTGCCTTCTCAAGAGGCACTGTTTGTTCTATGCTGGCCACTGATTCAAGACACCCATGCCATCCTAAAATTCAGTCTCAAATAGATCTAACAAAAGGAACTTACAGTGAGGTCATCAGACTCCATCATCTAAACCTTTTGTGCCTAAAATCAGCAATTTGCTTTTTTCTACAGTAGCACTACCACAGTCTTTGTGGTACCTGGATTACAGAATTTACAGAAGTTACTCAGAAAACTTCCAGTATCATCTATGTGACATGATGTAGAACACCACCAAGAGGATTTACAGCTCTGAATCTGTCATCCAAGCTAGTATTCAGGAGTTTTTTTCCCATGTCTCAAGAGACAAATATTAATTGTGTTAATAAAGGCACCAAGGGAGGATTTGCAGATATTGCAATTTATTTCTTGGTTAATATCAAGGAACTGGGTTTGTTTTTGTTTGGGGAAACACATTTTAATACAGACTCTCAATTCCAGCAGCCATGTCTTAGAATCAGCTTCCAATCACAAGCTCAGGCAGAGGTGGTGTCCTGCTGCTTTTATTATCTGATTTCAACTGTTGCCTTATGACTGAGAATTCTGAAAGGGTGAGAAGGTAGATTAGAGCTGCACTACCTTCAGTTTAGCCTCCAGAGGACCTGAAGGGTGACCAAGTCACAAGTAATACCTGCTTAATCTTCTGCTGGTACATTTTGGGAACCCAGGCGTGATGCACACCAGCAGGATTGCCATAACTGCATGCTGTGCTGGCAGTAATCCTTTTATTTATGTTTCCTATCCTACCCAGTCATGTTAACAGAGGTGAAGAACATAGCTTTTAATCTCCTAGCTTGTGTCCACTGCAGTATGAGTAAGCAAGCAGCAAAAACCTTCAAGGTTGAATTAATCATATATTTTGAAACCCTTCACAGACTCAGTTCAGGCTGTGTCCAGGAGCATGAGATTATTTTGACAATATAATCTCTTAAAGGATAAAGGTCAGCAGCACTTACTACTTTCAAGAGGAATTTTGCCCCAGGGAGAAATTCAGGCTCAGGTCCATTATAATTGCCATGAATATAGAACTTGAATAACATGGTGTCAATAGGATTTTCCTTGTAATGCTATTCACCATCCCCAACCAGGGAAATACTTTACAGAACAAACCTGATCCCTCAAGCCTACCAGCTGCTCATAGCTTCTTAGCTTACAAATTTTAAAATGCTTTAGTTTGAGACACGACATTGTAAAGAGATCAGCTGAGAGGAACAGTTCAAACCTCATTCTAAAGTTTCATTTTGAGTTTCTTGGTTCTTATAAATCTTATTATATCCATTAAAAAAATTATCTTGGAAGGGACCTTGCAAGGTCATTTGGTCCTATCCCCTGCTCAGAGCAGAAACAGCATCAAAAATAGATTTGATTTATCAAGGTAAATCCTCTGAATATTTAAGACTATTTGGGCTCAGTTTTAAGACAGAGCATTACTTTGGTACATGTTAAGAACAGATCAGAAATTAATTAATGTCTACACCACGTCACTGGTTGTAAAATATCTTTGCCCTGTTTCAGTTTGTGTATTTGACCAATATATTCAATGGTGAATTGGTCTGTGCTCACAAATGTCCCTTCTTAGGAAAGGGAGCCTAGCCCAGGTGTAGCCATCTCCACCTACTCAGATGGATACAACCCCAAGAACCAACTGAACCATTCAGTTACAACGGCAGCAGTTGCATAACCTGTGCACAAAGGGGAAATCTAGATGGAGAAATGATACCATCAGGATTTTTCTACTGCATTTTCTCAGGAACTGTTTACCCAAGGAATTGTTTTAGTACGCCAAGTAGCTGATAGTCCTTTAAAATTCAACTTTGACTATGTATTTCTTACACCCCTAAATACACTATTGCTCTCTTAAGTATAATGGCCTGAACTATTTGTGGTTTATTTCATATGTATTAAATAGTAGAAGGGCAATAACATACTCCTGAATCTTCTTATACTTCTCATTGAGACCTGAGGTGGACTCAAGGTAGCCAAACATTTATTTAATAAAAAACAAAACCAAAAACAAACAGGCAAAAAAACTCCAAACCCAAAACCAACCAACCAACCAAAAAGAAAACCCATCTAACCATGCAGAATGTCCAAATGTATGGTTTGTTTCTGGGAGAACACAACACTTCCAGAGCATCCACTGCCACTATATACTGCGATGGCATTAATCTAAAACCTAGCAGAGCTGAATTCAGTGATCATAGAGGATCAGGATTACTATTTGTAAATTAGTTTGCCAAGCAGACTGCAACTAACTCACAGGCATGTTACTCCAGCCCTCAGGAGGAAGGAGTCATTAAATAAACTATGGTTTTTTAATTTATTTTATCAAATAAATGTTTCTACATTTCATGCCACACGCTGCTGAAAAGAAAATCTGGATTCCCCTCAAGAAATGTGGTTTGATGTGTTTAGGAAAAAATAAAGGCACTTCAGAAAAGCTGGAATGACGAACTCCATGAGGCACACTGGTTAAAACACACCCACTCAGCAAAGAGGCACCAAGAAAATTGAAGTCCCACTGAATCTCTTTGTATTTCTCAGTCTGGGAAGTCTCTAAGAACTGCAATTCTGATCAAATTCAGTGCAGAGCAGAACTGATTTGTAATCAAGCAGACCTACCATCCATATGCTTAAGCTCCAATTGCCTGAAAGAGAAAGGTGAAAGGATGCCTGTTGCCAGCTGAACCACGACAGTGCCTCATTTTCATGCTATCAGAGCAGAGTGGAACCAATTGGGGGCATATTGCCTTTACTTCCATATAAAACCCCTCACACAATCAACGAAATCCCTTACAGGTCTGAATCTCTACACAAACACCATTCAAAATGAGCAACTGCAACACATTGCAAGCCAGCAAAATGGAAAGATGACCTTGACTCATGACCTTTTTCTTCTTAAAAGTTTTCCAAGGCAACATAACATGAATTATGACAAATTATAAAGTCCTTAGAGTAGATGTGGAAAGTAAACCTTCTCTGCTCTTGTGTGCTTGTTTCAGATTTTTACAGTGAAAGATAGCAAAATACAGTCAACTTCCTCCAGTGTCACTATGATTTAAACATTAGGCATACTTGTCTGAATAGAACAACTGGCAGTGACTTCAAACAATCTGATTCACTGGATTATATAATCAGGGGGTCTTAAATAGCTTTGAATTTGAAAGCAAAAAATGGTTTTTATTCTGCAGAATTATTTAAATTCTTCATTAACATGCAATATTACATTTTTATGTTATGATTATTAATATATATAAAAACCCCTGCAATCCACAGTCATCAGTACCAAAATATTTCACTGTAGTTTGTGCTGTATTAAAAGTTTTGCATATGGCCCCACAGGACTTGGAACCCTCTGTCCTTGTACTTCCCTGTTCTACAGTGGAAAGCACTACATGCTTACATGTTCTATTCACTGATTTGAAGAGATAGAGACCTGAAGAAAAAGCTGTTAGGCAGAGGCAGAGCATGGAGACTTACACAGCACATAAACCTTACAAAACCCTCTCTTCTAGGGCTTGTAAGAGGAGCCAAATTCCTGCTCCTTTACTCTTCTGCAGCCAGAATTGCCCCAGGACAGCACATCCCCTGCACTGCCACACGATACAAATCCTATCCATGCAAGACCTGAGATGCTTCTGTGAGAAGATCAAGGTCTTCAGTGTCCAGCCAAAGTCCTATATCTGCAAGACTGACTGTTTCCTAATCCTTGCCAAGTTAAAAAACATAATTGCTGGGAAGTACTTGGCCTAGGAGGTTTTTCAACTGGTGCTGGCAACCCTTAATCTAGGGTTTGGTAACATGTTTTGCACACTATCATTTTGGCCATTCCTCCTTCACAAAAAAAAAAAATCTGATCCTTTTTATACAGTAAAAATAACCTATCTTTGAGCATTTTGTTTGAGTAGAGGCAAAGAACATTAAGGGAAAGGGTAGAATGAGTGGTCTTTTCCTTTTTTGTAAAATATAGAGGCAGTTGCTTTGCTCAGTTCCCACTGAATTAATTCCATTACTCTCCCAAACTGAAGTCTTCTAGTATTTAAACTTATATCAGTTAAAGCTGCCAATATGTGGCATCATTGAGAAAAGAGTCCTGAGGGTACTGTTAAATAACTGAGTTTCATGCCATGAAAAACATTTAATTTAGGAAATACCTACATCTATAAATTACTGGAACTATCGTTGGCTTTACAAGTACCAATTATGGAAATTACTGTAATCAGGAACCATTACCACAAAATCACTGAATGAATGTATGCAAACATGCTTGGTTGGTGTCACTCAGGACAATTTGTTTGATTAGTCCCAAGTATTTAACAAAAATAATTTGTTTCTGTCCACACATTGCAGCATGTCCATAGCAATTAGAGGCTCTGTCACAGACTGGTGTACAAAATCAAATCTAATGATAAAGGACAGGGTATTCTTTATTCTTCATAATAGCTAACCCTCTACAGTGCTAGATTGCACTCACTGTTCATCTTCAAGGACCTTTTGAATGAAAGTTGATGCAGCATAATTTCTAAAACATCTGAGCTCCATGAGCTGCAAATTGTATGAACGTAAAATATTCATTTCCCTGCAATATGTTTAGAAAAATTTCAAAGAACACTTCTTTTGCCACAGAAAATAAAGCACTAGGTCATTTTTATTGTTTCCTGTTTCAAAAATAGCAGGTGACTGATAGAAAGCTACTACAGAAACAGTTTTGTTTCTGCTCATCCATCTACAGCTCACAATCCATTGTGTGGCTTTTATTTATTGGCATTGTATGTCAATGTCAAATATGTTTGGAGGCTATTTGAGTTTTTATTATGCTATGCTTCTATAGGATTAAAAAACAATCTTTGTTTTAACAATGTCTGTATGATTAGTTGATGTGCCAGCAGTAACACTGAGCAGCACCAATGTATGTCCTCAGGCTGAAACAGATGTTTTTGTCTTCTGCTTTCCTTTAGTTTATCTAGAAAAAATTTAATATTGCAAACACTGAAATGTCACTGTTCATGTCTGCATTGTAACAATAAGGATCTCTCAGTATTTCAACTTCAGGCCTTCACTTGGTCTTAAAAATACATGGTAAATTTAACTAAATTTTGTTTTGTTTTTTTCATTTAGGTACTTAAAAAGCAAAGTTAGAATGCAGTGATGGAAATATTAATTTAATTTGTTGTAAATAGAATAGAATAGAATAGAATAGAACAGTAAAGTCAGAAGGAACCTACAATTATTGCCTGACCAATTAAATTTAAATCATGTTATTAAAGTCTTTGGTCAAATGCCTCTTAAACACTGGCAGGTTTGGGGCATCAACCACCTCTCTGGGAAGCCTGTTCAAGTCTGTGACTACTCTTTTAGTAAATAAATGTTTCCTGATGTCCTCATCTATGCTGTCTCCATTGTATACAAACACAATTAGCAGTGTAAGGACTTCTAACTCTATGCAGTATATAAAAGCTAACTCTATGCAGGACATAAAAGCTTTTTGAGAGGGAAAGGTTCAACTTTGTCTCTCCATTTCATTTTTTAAAAATGTCAGAGAAGATCCTGTTTCCATCCAAATCAATAAAAATTTTTAATTAATTTGACAGTTTTGTTTAGTATTTTTGGGGGTACAAGAAAAAAAAGTTAAAGATCCATCCCACATAGATTCTTTCCCTTGTGTCTCTCTGATTAGACTTAATTCATTTTTTCTGGGTCAGTTGCATGTATAAGTAACAGCCTAAGTCCTTCATGACAAATGCCCAGACACTGACATGCCTGGGAATAAATGGCACACATAAGGGCATGATTATCTGCCTGAGGTTTAAAGACACAAATATGCACTGCAGCATCCCAAATAATTCTGCAAAACAGCAGCAGTTATTATTCAAGGTATTGATTTTAATGAGATACAAAACTCTTACAGTCTCTGAAAATCAGAACACTTATTCAGGTGTTATGGTTATTAGCCAACATCTTCAAAATTGGCTGCCTAAATTTAGGAATAGAAATCAATATTTAAACATTGGCTTCAACAGTTCATTTTTTTCAGAGGTATTAACCACTTGCAACTGCTAGTAATTTTATTTCTCTGCATCTGTAGGCCACTGTGGTTCTTTGGTTCTTTTGTTTTGGGGATCTTGTTTTTTGGGGTTTTTCTTGTTGTTGTTTTTTGGTTTTTTCTAGAAATTACAGAAGACTTACTGTGATTTGATTTTGGATGTCCAACTTACTCCTGTGATATGTTCAAGGACCAGATTTCCCAAGAGTCATCATGCCTAACAGGACTGGTTATCTAAAATCTGTCATATTTTCTTAAAATCTTGGACTTTTGAAGTAAAAGTTAGGGATTTCAAAATACTTTGGCATTACAATTATGGTGCTTTACCCAGCTCTGCATGAATGGTGATTTTGCCAGTGTGGGAGGGACAGCTACCAGACCCCAGGATTTGCTGCGCTGGTCAGGCCTTCCCTTAAGCACAGCCACCAAACCCTGGGTGGAGAGGGGGACTTGTAGGACCTGTCAGTGCCCTCCTGAGCCTGTGAGTAGCTTCATTTCCCTCCAGATATTGTACAGTCAGCAGATGGAAAAAAAAAACACTTTCATGGGGCTTAAGTGTTGTATTTTAGATGGCTATCTTCCAATCAGACAAGTCTACCCAGATAAATGAGGAACCTTGTATAAATCTAACTTTTAGGTACCTAAATAATGAAGTATTAATCTCTTCCCCTATTTACTTTTAGTGGAAGCAGAGATTTATCAGACCCATAATATTTTGTCTTCAAATTTTCTTACTGTCACCCTTACCTGACAGCAGCTACACCTTCTCTTAAATATTAAAAATAAAAAAGCTATTTCTCCATCAAAACTGACTTAAATTATCCTATAAACCATTAGAATGGGATGTGCCTAGCCTTCAAACTTGGGTTATTAACCCATAAGGTTTTTCTTTTAGCAAACACTATGAAAACACAATAAAAGTTTGGTGTTATGTAGGTAGCAATGACAGGCTATAATTCAGGCTATAGTTACATAAACCAGCATGAGGGAGAAAAAAGGTTATAATTCCACACATACTTTTAATTCAACTGATATTTCACAATGTCAGAATTTGAAAAGAGAAGGAAATAAATGCCTGTTTCATTTTGGTGTGTAAAATTTCTCAGATACACACTTGAGGTATGTATGCTTACTATCTCAGCACCAGGGAGAGACCAAGCAAATAAAGAAGGCTTCTAAAATAATAGTATTAGGATACCTGGTAATAAAAACTAAACTGGTAGTAACAACTAAACTGGTAGTAAAAACTACCTGTGTCAGCTGCTTTTATTATGTCAGAATAGCTTCTGTGTTGGGAGAAAGGGAACATATACCTCAAGAAGGAAGAGGCAACTTAGTGTAACACTTGTCTAAACCATGCTCTAAACAATCAGATTTCCCTTTGAGTAGCAATGTGTAGGGCTGATGAACTGCTATGCAAGGTGTTAAACTTGTCCCTGAGAAACTTTAGGGTCACACTAAAGGTCAATTTGACCTGTGGGACTTCTGCAGCTGAGATTACAGTGATCAGCATTTCTATTATTAGCTGATTGTGTCAGCACTGAAAGCACTAAGTGTACAGTAGCCACAAGGCTGAAACAGACAAGAGGAAGGAAACCTCACAATTAATGCAGAACTAATTAAATGAAGGTGCTTAAAAAAAACAGTGTTGAATGTGTAAAGGGCAGGAATAAGAAGAGACTGCAATGGGTCATTGTAGACCTTTGCTTTTTCATTTATCTCTCTGATGACTTATTTAATATATTAATTAATATAGATTGTCTACTGAACTGCCTAGATTCACATTTAATACTGAAATTTAATGTAAACTTATGCTACATTTCTTGTCTTGTATCATGACACCAAGTCTACCTATACATATGAAATGCAGCTGGCATTTGGAGCCCCACACAGGCATGGTAGTCCAGTTGATCAGCACTATCAGAAGATCACAGAATCACAGAATATCCTGAGTTGGAAGGGACCCACAAGGATAATCGAGTCCATCTCCTGGCCTTGAAAGGTACATCCCAAAGAATCACACCATGTGCCTGAGAGTATTGCTCAAACACTTCTCGACCTCTGTCAGGATTTGTGCTGTGACCACTTCCCTGGGAAGCCTGTTCCACTGTGTCTGGAATTAAAAAACCTTGTGACAAGTTCTTAGCAATAATTCTGAATTAAAGATGTTCACAACAGCCCAATTTTAAAGATCTTGAGCATCCATGAATATAAGGTAAATACAAGAAGGTTTAATACTACTGGTGACCAGAGAGCTTTTATTTTCTACAATATATGAGAGATTTGAACGTAAGTGATGAGTTCTGTATGAGTACTCCCTAGCAAGTGTCCCTCCCATAGGGTTTGGGTTGTATGATTAGGGATGGTCTTTAAGTACTGGTCCAGGACTTGGGGCACGTTTGAGCCCTGTCTGGCCAAGATGAGGCTGCTTTAATCATTTGCTATGTGTCTGCTACCCAAAGGCAGAGTGCAAGTGGAAATGGGGTGGCACATTTTTTTATCCTGATGAGGAGGCAACCCTTGCCCAGACCAGAAGAGGTTTACAGGCAGTGGCAGAGTAACCAAGGGAATGCTGTGTACAGCTGGGTTTGCTCTTGGGACCTGGGCTGCAGTGAACACAAGGTGCAGCATATCACCTTGCTGCTTGCTTGGTGGGGTTTTAGTTGCTTTCTTTCATGTTCTCAAGTATTTCTAACAAACTGCTAGCTACCTTTACCAAAGTTGAAGGAAATATAATATTAATTACTTCTAAGGAGAAGTTAAACTACTGTAAGCTTCCAAAAGAAACCTGTTTGCTCTTCCTAGCATAGGTGAACATGAATTACCTGCCCAAGTGGCAAGTCTGCTCTCTTGAGGTGAGGAGAGTTGAATTGGAGCAACAGACAAAACAAAGGGTCCTGTTTGAAGCCTGTGGAGTTGTCAGATTGTTCCCACCTCAGCAGTATCACTCTTTGTGCTGAGTGTCTGTAGGAGGGCAACTTTAGCAGATCCCATGAGATTCCCATACTTACCTGGGGCGCACAAAATGAAATGTCATTGTCATTATCCATCTTGTTCAGATTAATGTAAGGAGGGCCAAGGGAGGAGTTCTGGAGGCTTCCATTTGGGGTGACAGGACTTTACTGAAAGCATTCTCTTAAATACTGCCAGCCCCAGACATGAAACCAGACACAGGCAAAAATCCACTGTCTCTGTTAATGAAAGAGATGATAGGCATTTTAGGAACTGGGAAAACTTGAACAAGAAAAATTAAATGCATTTTAATCATAATACAGCCAGGCTGCTGGCACTAAAACTCACTACATCAGGAAGGAGTGCTTACAGTAGGAGCAGAAGAAAAGCTGACAGCATAAGAGCTCTTCTTTCAATCTTATGTGACCTTAGGACTGGTTGTGGCTAAAGCTCAGTGCACCTCTGAGAAACATGGTACAATAATTTCAGCATAAGCACAATAAATAAGGAAGGTGAACTGGGCCATTTTCAGTGCCACTCCACTGGTTCATGCCAGTTTCAGGTGACAGGGTGAGGGCAGACCTTGCAAATGTTTCTACAGCAGTACTAAAAGCCTAAACCCAAAAATATAGAAGAACTAAAATGCTCAGACCAAATGAAAATCTAGTAAGTGCCATGGAGCAGGGGGCTTGGAATCAAATGGTCTTTAAAGTCAATTCAAATTCTAATCATTCTGTAATTCTATAACAGGTATCTCTGGCACATGATGGAGAAGAAAAACCAGACAAATACCATGTTATCAAGTAACCAAACTTACAGGAAAAATATGGTAGTAGGTAAAGGCAGGGGAGCTGCTTATGAAAAAAGTATAAAAATACTATGACAAAATTGTCATGGCACCCAAGAGAAGTCCACAGGACTTTTTTTTTTCATATCTTCCAGCACATAGATATTCAGTCAGAATAGACGGAATTATATAAAGATAAGTTTAGCCAGGAAAGGGGTGGGGGGCATGAGAGGGTCAGAGAAGAGTCAAAAAAAAAAAAAAAGCAGAAAGACCATTAGAAGCCTGAAGAATATCAAAAATAGTGCATCAGAAATAAAGATAAAATGTATCATGATTGAAAAAGAAACAGAAATTCAAGAAAACAACTTGTATAGCTCAATAGAAAAGGCACTAGCAAACTGATTGGTCTTTAAGAAACAGGACAATGGTTCAAATAAGGAGAACAGAAAAGCCCATAAAACAGGGTGGGTTAAATGTAAAGCAGATAATTTAAAAATAACTTGAATAATGCTTTGTTTTCTTTACTGTCCTCCTTCAGAGACATTAAAATTCTGGATCAGGCCAGTTAGAGCAGAATGATGATAAAGGTGTAAAAGGACCATCTTTTGTGGGGACAATAAGAGGAATCTTATTTCATTTCCTTGCACTGATTTGCACAGTTGAAGACAATGGGGAGCCTTTGAGACCCGACACCTTTGCAGCAGACTGGTCCAGAAGAGTGAGAGGAATTTGAAGTAAACCCACAGGGGTCTCAGACCAAGCAGACAAATTCGGTTTCCACAAGTCATTGGGACCAGATGGTGTTAGCCCATGAGTCTTGGCGGACCTCAAGTGCGAAGTTACAGAAGCGCGGGCCGCAGCGAGCCGAGTGCCCTGGCCAGCAGCCCCCGCTGCGGCTGCGCCCGCCGGCTGCCGAGCGGCTCCGGAGGGGCCGGGACACCGGGCACGGGCTCCCTGCCCCACCGCCCAGCGGGACAGAGCCCGCAATGAGGAAAACCATCGCAGAGCACCTGAACGAACAGGAGCTGTTGTGGGGGAAGGAGTATGGGCTTTGCATAAGGAAAGCCTGGGGCAGAAATCTCCAGTCAAGATAGCATCTCCTGACGCTGCTGCTGGAGACAAGCACAAGGGCGCTTTCTAGTCTCACTTTGGCAGTGCCTAAAGAATTCACAGCTCCAGCTGTTCTGTCTGCAGTGTCCTATATTTTACATGCTTCTCATTCCATAATAACCCTGCTTTGCCTTTGCTTTTACGTTGCAATCCATTGTGAGGCTTATCCGTACAAAGCATCTCTCGTAAGGCTTATCCCATGCTCAGACAAAACTTTAGTTCTGACCGCATTTGCATTAATACGTCCTCTCTAGATGTGTCCTTTAATTTGCTTTGGCTTATAAATGGCTTCTGTAGAGTACCCATAATGATAATTCAGAGTTATGTGGCCTATAGCATTTAGCTGTACAGGTTGTCACTCATCCCCTTGTCAGACTCAACCTAGTTCTGTTCAAGGTCCTTCGAGACCTCATCCTCTCCATACAAGTTTGAAGGAATTAGGAGAAAACCTGCCTCTGAAGGTACACAGTAAATTCTCCCTTGCCCAAGCCACTTACATGCAAGATCCAACTTCCTGAGTGCCAGCCCTTCTGTGTTTTTCCTTGAACTTCGCAGGAACTCATTAAACTCTGAGAAAATCCATTATGCTTTCTTGTCTCTTGGCTCCAAATGGGAAATGTACATTGACAGGCAATGTCCTATCACATCATTTCTTAGTGGTTGTTATGATTGTTATGTGCAGCTATGAATGTGCAAAAATACACTTAATATCGCTATATTAAGGAAGTAGTAATAATATATTACATAAAGTAATTGCATAACACATATATAATGCTGACAATTTTTTTAAGTAAATTAAGAATACTGCAGAGGAGCTATTTTCCAGCTAACTTGGATTAAAATGCTCACTGTTGGAAGTCTAATTTAAATTTTTATGATTAGATTATGATAACCATTGTGAACTCAGTACTAAAAGTATATAGCTCTAAAAGTCCATACAAGCCCCAATTAATCTATCCTGAAATTCTCTGAGCAAGAAAACATGTTTACCATGGAATATTTTATTAGCTCTTCATTTAAAAAAGGTACTTCCCCACGGGGAGAGGTTTCTCAGACTGGACACTGAGGAATGCTGATGATGCCACAGACTCCTCACTAATTGGACTCACAAGCAAAAAAATCTCAGTTATTTTCTGTCACTTGGCTATGGAGACCCACAAGCCTCATCCTGAAAAAGTTGTGGTCATAGATTTCACACCCCTGATTCCATCTCAATGACTAATTACCAGTCACTTCCCATTCAGAAGGAAAAAAACACTGTTCTACTTTTATTTGCTAGCAATGCACCATATATTTAAGTAAATATTGATTTTCTAATCTCTAAGATAAAGTACCACAGAATGCCAATTTTGAAACAGTGGTAGTGCACACAGTGACACATGCTCCATTAACCTGTCCCTCCTCCCCTGTGCCAAGGCTTTTTGCCTGTCTGGGTAGACTAGTTCCCAAATACCTGAGACCCTTTACCTGACTGCACTCCAAACCCCACATACTTCTTCACATCATGTCTATATTCCTTTTGTCATTCCTTGACATTGAGACAGACCTTCCCTCCTCTTCATATCACCTTTTATGAAATTAAGTAGTAAATTTGTTGTGCAGGAGCAACATCTTGTTCTCCTCCCTGTCCTGCCTGTATCAGTACAAACACATCCACGGGCTTTATTATGGCGCTCAGTTTATTTACAGATAGACATACAACCTATCAGGCAAGTTGTGCTGACAGCAAATAAAACCTGTTTCAAACATTGATAAATTCTTTCAAAGGATAGCAAAAATGTTATAGCTTCAACATTCACACAGAAACAGAACGTCAAACATTTCCCCAAACAGAAATTTTGCAGCAATAACTTCCTATGTCTGGGTCTAAATATGAAACAAAAATGCTTTCATGCAGAGGAAATGGAACACAAAATTAAATTCAGAAAGTCAACAAGAGAAACTCCCTTTAATCCAGCCACCTCCCCTCTCTCTGGCCCTATAAAGTATTTTCTGAGTGTATTTTCTCATCCTTTTTAATAGGTTAAATTTCACAGCTCCATTCCTCACAACTGAATGAATTTTTACCAGAACAAGTGAAACATTCTCAGTGCATGGTCAACACCTAAATGACAGAGGGTTGTAGATTTGGCCTCAGCCTTCTGTTTCTCTACAACAAATGTAACAGAAGACCTTTCCACCACAGTCTCCAGACCACAGGGCTACCTGAGTAAATCTGTAAAATCACACACACATATTTTTTATCACAGTTGCAGATGGAATACACTTCATTGTTCTCCACTGTAGAAACATTTTCTTCTATCTTTCACTAACAAAACATTTCACATTTTACCAGCAACACCATTGAGATGCTTCCCTGAGTAGCTTGAAGTGAGTTGGTCACTGGATGGGCTCATAATAATCCAAGTTCCTGTCAAAGCCAACAAGGGCTTACACTGTGACCATGGCAGGTTTATCTAGTGGATAAAGGGCTCCATGTCTCTGTGCTCAGCTATGAAAAAGTTGCTTGAACCAGGATCCTATTCAGGAGCTATGGGCTAAGATTCTATCTCTGCTTTTCTGCAGGGAGATAGAAGTGGAAACATCTGAACCTGCGCTTGTAAGGCTGATTTTTAACAATTCCCAGCTCAGACATAGGTCTGGCTGGAAGGAGAAAGACAAAAGTAAAGTCAACATTGGCAGATGAAAACCTGTTCTGTTTGATGAACAAACATAGGGCATTAGCAGAAAGGCATTAGCAGAAAGAAATTAGAACCTAAGGATAACATTAGTCATTGGAAAAAAAAAAATCTTTTTCTATCTTGATAGATAGGGATCCTAACTCAGCACTGACTGGTACTACACATTGGCAAAGTCTTTAGAGTTGCTTAATTCTCTCAGAGCTCAGGGGCCCCAGATCTTAGGAAAACCTGAACTCATACTCCATTTCAAATTCATCATATTTGCTTTCAGCTGACCCAATTTACTAAAAAAACCTTAACTTTAAAAATACTAAGACTAAATAATGAGCTAAAACTTGTTTGTGACATGTCCTTCTCTTCCAGAACTTTTTACCATTTTCCTTTTTTTTTTTTTTGTTCATTTTAGAACTCAAATCAATAGCATAGAAAACATCTGTGACTGGATAACATGGAAAGGCAGATACATGAGATGACTATTACCTCCTCTGAGGCAGAAGAAGCAATGAGGCTATCATGAGATGCAATTCCATCCACTAGGTAAGTGATGAAAAAATGGGCATCCAAAGCCCGAAGTCAATCTGAAAAAGTATGCAATTTCTACTTTCTAAAATTTTTAGTCATAATGCAATAAAAAGGCCAATTGAATAAGCACATTCACTAAATGCTTCTGCTTTGATGATGAGCTGCCTGTTGTATACAAAGTCTATTTAAACAACAGTGCTGTTACTTGATGTAGCTGTTATGCTGCAGGATTTCAAACCCAGTAAGGCAGAGGAGGTAGTTCAAGTTCATATATTCACAGATTCATAGATAATGCTGACAACATATTCTGATTTCTGTGCGAGAGAACTCACTTCACTAGGGAAATTAAAAAGAGCTGTTGAGAATCAAGGTCCATATTATCATTCTACAAGCACTAACAAGGACATGTAAGTATGATATCACTATGTCTTAATGTAGCTATGCATCAGCTGGGTGTCAGCTGCACTAAAGCATACAAGAGTTTTATTTTCTAATGATGCCATTGATTTTTTGTAGTAATACCAGTAGCAGTAGTTGTAAAAGGACAGAAGGTCTCATATTTGACCAGAGTCAGACTAGGCCATACAAAAAACAACACAGAGAAGTCAAACCCTTGCCTGAAAGATTTTTTAGATTAATAAAAAGAAAGAGGAGTGCAATATGAATGCAAGCAAGTTATCAGCAGAATCAGTGCAAATTCAGTTTGCAGCCAGGCAGAAGCAGGAGGTGACAAGGACCAGTCAAATCTGGCTGGAGTGATGGGTGCTCCACAGCTGGTGAACACTACCAGATGTCTGCCACTGCCCACAGGTGAATTGAGTTCAGTTCCACTATGATAGGTACAGGAACAAACACACTGGCTGCTCTCAGCAAAAGCTGGGGGAGCAGCATGAACTCCACAGGGTCTTGAGTAAACCTTTATCTGGGCAGAGGAGAGCACCACCAGCTTCTGCACTCAGCAGTGCCAAACAACTGGAATAAATTACTATTGCACTGCTTTGCACAGAAGAGGAAAGGGTTGTAACTTTTATGACTCTAAGGATTTTTAGATTAAAAATTAAATTATACAATAAGCAGAAAATATTAAAAGTACCCATGGGGGCCATCTGCTTGGAGAGCAGGTGGATGTCTGACCTCCGTAAGGTTTCAGTGATAAAGGTGATGTACTGCAGTTACCATTGATCTCGCTGCCACTGTGTTATTAAAGAGCTCTATTGCAGTACTCGTGTCACAGCAGCTAGGAAGCAAAGTGGCATCTCACAAGTATAAGGAGTTTCAGAACATACTTGATCATATGCTTGGCTCATAATCTGTTATATTCTGTGTGCCTCAGACTTGGTCTTATTAAATTGAGCAGGAAAAATATTGAGATGCTTGGACAGGTGTGAGTCAGCAAAGACTGATCTGGTGACCTCCGCCACGCACCTGGAAAGACATATCTAAACAAAAGTGAAAAAAAAAGTCACAGTGTCTACGGGAGGATTCTAACTTAGGCAGGTATGTGAAATGCCATGTCATTTTGATGCCATAAGTTTTAGCTTTTGTATTTTTCAGATTCTGTACTGCATTACTGTAAAACTCTGAACTCTCTAGAGAATGCTAGTTAGTTTTCTTCACATTTTGGTCAGACTAAACAATCCTTCTGGACCTGAGAACCAAGGTCATCATCACAGTCCCAGGCTTGAAAAGTACAAACAAAAGTGCATTGGGGTGAGAAGCAAACTGGGGTAATGTGACTTCATTGCCTGAAGTTATAATAGCACAATTAATCTCTGATACGCAAATAGATCAAACATATATCCATCTGAGAAAACTCCTCGTGGTCATCCATCATGGGTGTAGCCTCTGATAGGCTTTTGCACTGCCCAAGGTGTATCCTTTGAAAGCCTTTTAATAAACACCTACTTTATTCTCTGTGTCTGGCCTCAGTTCTAGGTAGCCAGTCCAAGGCATCAATTTCTCTTTTGGCTTGACAGCATGAGGCCCAGGGATTAACTTTTCTTCTTTGCAAGAGGTCTCACACTTCTGTCTTTCATGCCAAGGCCTCCTAGCTGCAAAATGTTGACAACTGGCCAGTTGTAAACAATCTCGATCAGTGTCCTCTGAGAAGCACTTTTTGGATATTAGAACACATCCCAGACACAAGTGCTTGGTGCCATCCCAGCTCATCAAGCTCACAGGAGTTACACCTTTGCCAGTGCTTCATAGTGAGTTACCTACTCTTGCTAGAGGTTGCTCCTTACAGCTTGCTGTCTGCTGACTTCAGTGAGTCCTGCTCCCTTCTGCTTCTTGTCCTCATCCTGGGAATCACCTCACCCCTGCAGTGGGGTCCCCCTCACCATCAGCTTTTTCTGCCCACAGCTGCACCACCTGTATTCAGCCTTGAATCTCCTTCTCCATCACACAGAGACTCCCTGCAGCCATGTAGCAAGTGAGGAAAGGTATTAGAAGGGCAGCACAGCACTTCATGGTTTGCCACCCTCCTGTATAATGAAATGACAGCCCACGTTTATCCAAAGCCTAAGAGAAGGGCTTCTCATTATTAGGACAGAGTTACTTCTACACCATGAGGCAGTAGAAGACATGAAGATATACTTTAGTCTTATCCTTAAAGTCCTCCAGTCATCACCACAATCTTTGTAAGCCAAAAACCTGTAATAATCACGCTGTTGAAATTAATGTCTGTTCTGACATCCAACTCCCTTACACAGATCAGCCTGAAAGGTGCTAGCCTCCAATCTGGGTTTTCTGATTAGAGATTTTTACTGCTGTAGACTGAGTGATAAATTATGTTTAAAGTGTCATTAAGTGCTTCTTCTAACAATGATAGATAACAATACTTAGTACTTACAGGGAGAAAAAAAAAAGCTAAGCAAAAACCTGGTTTGATCCCAACTAATTCAAGTATAGGAGTTTGCCTTTCCATCACAGCACATTTCTGGGAGGACTCAGAGCTGAGTTGTGGATATATGTGCTGCAGTGCTTCTACAGTCAGCTTTGCCTCAAAATTACACAGCATTCTAAATAAATCAAAATTATTTTTCCATTCACTTTCCACTTACCATATATATAACCACACTACCTGCTCATAATGACAGAAGAAACATTTTCGCAAATGTTTCTTGATGTCCCTGGTGTTTCATGCATTAAAGATGCTACCAAAATATCCTGCTTCTATTAATTTATTCTTAAATTTGCACATTCATTCATTTCTCATCTGTTCATCTCTACTATGCCATGCATTTCTCCTTCTGAGGTTGAATTGTTCTTGTCATCTATACTATAGTAATTTGCTTCTCTCTGGCAGAGGTGAGGGAATAAGTTGGAGTACACAAATAGAAGACAGCGACTACTAATTTAAATAATTATTAATATATTTTCACTGGCTTATATAATGCACAGTACTTATACAGCATATAACAAACAATATAAAAGGATGCTTCAGAAAGTGTGGGGACAAGGTAAAAATGTCAGACCCTAAAATCCATACAAAAGATGGCTCAGGGGGTTTTGTCCAATTTTCCAAGCCCCTTTACAAATGGTGCCTTACACCATAATTCTTCCTCATGTCTCATAATGTGAATACAATCATATTGAAAGAAAAAAAAAAATCACAAAAAAATGGTATGTGAGACTAATAGTCCATGTCTCACTAGAATGGAATTGCTAGAGAAATATTTCATTTTCATTAAACCAGGCTTTTTAAGATTAGAGAACTAATCTATACAGTTTTACCTGGCAGTGAGATACTGAACTTTATTCCACTCACAGAGTTAAGTGTCAATAACTGAAGAGAAGTTCTTAGCTCTATTCATTCTCTTCTAGGGGCTGTCAGCTGAATTTAGTGTTTGTATGCTCAGAGTGCAGAAATCTACAACAAATGTGTCCTGGAAGAATGCAGAATAAGTACAAGCAAAACACAAACCACAGGAAGAAGCTTGAACATCTACACTTAAACAGAATTCTGACATCCTCCAAGCAGAGAAAAGTTCTTGCATGACCGCTTAGGAGCTCTGGGGAAAAAAACAAAATTATTTGCCATGTCTCGGTTATGGAACAGTTAAAAGAGAACAAGGGTTTTGCTGTTCTGCACAAAAGTGATGCCAATAGACAGCTTCTATCAAACTAATTTTTTAAAATACCTAAAACACCTTGTTCATTTGTTAACTTGACCCTTCAGCAAGAATTAATACATGATAGATCCCTTCCTGAGAATTTTGCCCCTAACTTCAAACACAAAGACAGCCTGTTCTCCTTCAGTATTTTGCTTAAACCAACTTTCCCTTGAATCTGGCTGCACCTTGCCTCACCCAAGCTCATTCCTATCCACTTTTGCTACCGCTGTGGTCACAAGCTCTTCTGATCTGGCGCTCTACAGTATCTTTGCGACTCTTTTTCTGCTACCTGCCTGATTCCCATGAAGCTGTGGCCATCACCATGCTTTACCAGTCCTTTCTGTACTCTGATCTTCCAACACGATGCTTCACTGAGGAAACCAGAAAATTCACATGACACTGTAGAGTGACTCAGCCAGTATGTTTACTTTGACTACCTGCAGCAGCTGGGCGCTGAAGGGGACCCAAAGAAACGTGCTGAAAATGCAGACCTGCAAGTCACATTAGATGTGGGATATAATGGAGCATGGTGGCTTAGGGGCTCATAAATAACTGCTATACCTCCTTCACCACTGCATTTTGGTTACACAACCCAGAAGTCTATTAAAGATAAGTAATTATCACCACACCACCCCAGGAAGCATTCTCCACAAAATGGCCCTCAGACAGATTAATGCTTCCTTTTTCTGCAATAAAGTCTTGATTTTAAGTTTTTTTCATACAATTAAGGAGCACTGTAAAACACTTTTATTATCTTTTTATTCAGACTGAGAGACAATTACTGTGTTGTTTGTATATGCAGCAACGCTATTCAAGTATTAGTCATTTTCCTTGTTATTAGCTTCTGCTTTAAATTGCTTGATAAAAAATTATGGCCACATTTGTGATCCCACAATGTTTGTTTTCTTTTTTTATGGCATGGCAACACAAATGAAAAGAGACAGATAATGGCCTGGGGATGAAGACATGTGGTCTCAACAGGAAGGCTGCAATGACAGGTATGAACAGTCATTAAAGAGGTAGGGTGAGAGCACATTGATTTTCCAAAGGAAAATACTTTTTTATCCTTCCAAAGATATCTTCCTGCAATTATCTGGTGCTGTGTTCATTCGATACGTGTTAATTGGAACAAATTTTTATTAGCACAGGTGGCAGCTCAGGCTACCCTCTCACACTGTAATAGCACCAAGTTACACAAAACAGAGAATATGCAGCACAGCTTCTGCCCTTCACAGGACCAAAACTTTATGTATCAACAGCCAGAGGTGGCCAAGTGGCTGACAAGAATGTCACCAGGGTCCCAAATTGCTAAGGACATCTTTGTGAACAAAACAACCAGGATCATGTCTATTCTAGTAAGTGAAAGGGGCCAGGGACCATTCCTCAGGCTGGAGACCAACTGGCATAGCACAGCTTTATCCTTTTGGCTAAACCCTCATCTTCAGAAACAGAGTGACTGCGTTCAGGCTGTTCACTGGGAACTGTCCCTGGTTTGTGATGTCTGCCCAGACCTAGCTGAGGATATTCTTGGAATGCAGTACTTGCAGCAGGTCAAGTCTCTGGGCTAACAGCTTAACTGTGAACACAGCCCTTGCATGTGCCCACAGTCTGACACTGTTTCATTTACAGGTTATAGGCATAACCATGGAAACTCCTCTGAATAATTGTGCAGAAGAGGCTCATAGATTAAAAATAAACCCGGCACTATAGATTTACAATATGAAGCGCGCTTATAGAGATTTGCAAGAATTTGATGGATTGTAGCTGTAAAGTGCTTACACTGTGAAAATGAATTATATCTGTGTTATCCTATCATCAAAACGGTTTTTAGAAATTATAGGTCCTCTTATGTACTGAATAAGAGAACTTAATTGCTTAATGGTGACTTTTAAGAAATTAAGATGCCTCTCAAGAAACAGTAAACAGCAGTGGCCTTGTTTTTACACCCTCTTCCAGTGATATGGAGTGAACAGCCTCTCAGGTAAGAAGTCAACACACTGTAGTGTCTAAATTTCTGCTCAGACAGCACAAATTTGCCCAAAACACTGCCTGCAGCCTCTGCACGCACACATCAGTTATGCCCTCCCATCCTCCCACTGACCCTGCCAGCATGGTCCAGGGGTTTATAATGACAGACTAACCTGAACTTGTGTATGCCAGGAGTCACAGCACTGCCCTGCTTCAAAGCCTGCATTCAGAGCTCAGCCGGAGCAAACCTCTGTATATGCAGGTGCCTTTCCTGCAGATTTCTAGTGATGGAGAGTGGCTATGCACTCAGGTGCCAGCCTTGATACACTGCATCTGATAACTAATCAGAGATTGTTCAGATCTTTTCTGCAGCCACCTATTAGTTCAACATGCTGTACCCAAGCATGCAATCTTTCTTAGCAATGCTTGGAAAACTGCAAATCTAGCCAGACCAATTAGATGACAGGTTTATTTGGTGATTTCTGTTGATATTTTTCTCTAACCAGTATTATCTCTGTGGGCATCCTCAGTATTTAACTCCACACACAGTATTTATGCAATTAGATGCACAATTTTCCCTTTTGATTTTAAGCATACATATAAATTGATATTCTCATTCACAACTAGTTATATAGGCACAAATAATCTCCTTTTAGTGTGAAAAGCCTACTATTACCAAGTTTACTCATGCTTACATCTGTAAGCTAACTGATGAATCATTAGTCACACTTCATGGTGAGGGGTGTTTTTCTGGGAGTTCCTTTAAACCCCACTTTCGGTTCTTTGAACCTCCTTGCAGTTAGACAATTTTTTGTTTTAATAGCAATGCCAGAACTACATTAATTCCATAAGCAAGATTGGCAGCCAACATCACAGTGTCTCAAAATAATTCAGAGGGGGGTCTAGACTAATCTAAAAGTACAGTCTACACTGAATTCAGATCAGGCAGCTCAGGGATTTATCCTGCTGGGTCTTGAAAGCCTCCAAGGCTGTCCTACAGTCCTTAAACTGGTGTTATGGTGAAAAAACTTTTTCTTCTGTCAGTACCTCCACATTCTTTGCCACACTCCCACCTGCACGACTACAAAAGAGGATAGGATAGGATAGGATAGGATAGGATAGGATAGGATAGGATAGGATAGGATAGGACAGGATAGGACCAACCAATAACCATAATCTATTTCAGCTACCTGACCTATTCAGGGTTGACATGGCAATTCAGGTTAAACATGCTGTTAAGGGCATTATCCAATGATTGCCCATGACTGACAATCACAGGCAATCAACCACTTGTCTAGGAAGGCTGTACCAGAGTTTGAACACTCTGTTGACAAAGAAATGCTGCCTTCCTAATGTTCAGTGTGAGCCTCCCCTGGCACAGCTTGGAACCATTCCCACATGTCCTGTCTCTGGATACCAGGGAGAAGGTCAGCAGTGAAAAAGCCAAGAGCCATCTCCTCAGCACAGGGAGCTGCTATTAGGTCTCCCTAAAGCTGTCACTGCTCCAGGCTGAATAAGCCCAGCTCTCCAGCCTCTCTTCACAGGTCAGGTACTCCATCCATCACCACACTGGTGGCCCCCCTTGCCTCACTTAAAAAATTAAATTTTACTGATGCTTTTCTTTGTCCCCTCTTTTAGAGGGGACAAAACAGGACTCACTATTCTAGATGTGGTCTAACAAATGTCAATTAGAAAACAGATAAACCCTTTCTTGTGTGCTCTGGCTCTGACCCTGTTCCTACAGCCCAGTGTGCTGGTGCCCTCTCTACCTACCAGCCTCCCTTTGGTTCTATGCTCAGCTTCACCACCAGCAGCAACCACAGGGACTGTTCTGCAAATCTGCTCCCAGGGAGGCCCTCTGGTAGTGCAGGGGCTCATCCTTCCTAGCTGCAGCAGCTGGCAGTTTTTGTAGAGGTTGAGGAGGCTCATGTCAGCCCTTGTTTCTAAGCCTCTGCGTAGGAAACCTGCCTGAAAATGTAACTGTTTACCTCAATTTGTTGTCATCCATAAAGCTGGCCAGGTGTCATCTGCCTTCCCTCCCAGATCACTGACAGACGTGTTGGGTCCCTGTGGCAAGGATTTGGCAGTGATGGGGCTACAGGATCGGCTTCTGAGGAGCTGCTGGAAACTTCCCCCATGTCCAGCTGAGCTAATGCCCACTCCTGGACAAGGCAGAAAAAACTGCTGCACAACAGCAGCTGGAAGAGAGGAGTGAGAATATGCGACAGGAGCAGCCCCACAGACACAAAGGCCAGTGGAGAAGGAGGGGCAGGAGGTGCTCCAGGCGCTGGAGCTGAGACCCCCCTGCAGCCCATGGTGCAGCCCATGGTGAGGCAGCTGTGCCCCTGCAGCCTACAGAGGTCCACATTGAACACAATTCATTAATTACTGAGCCTGATGACCCAGAAAGTGACCCAATCTTATAGCTCACTCCACCAGCCTCTAATATCCCAGCCTGGACAGACAGATGGATGGACGGTATCACAGACAATGTCAAAAGCCTTGCTAAACTGAAGGTAGGTATTATCATACCTCTCTCTCCTGAGCAACTCTGGGCTTTTATTCTTTAAAGAATCAAAATATTCCCTTTAGCCACAGCATGTTTAGCATCTCATATTCCTTTCAGAGTTCTTGCTCTGAGATTAGATTTTCCCCTCAGCCTGTAGCCATATCTGTATTTGATCCTCAGTATAACCTTAATAATTTTATCATTGGCCACGTTTAAAATGTGCATTGCTGGCTGGAACCCAATTCATTGAAATATCAAGACTGCTGTGTTTCCATGACCTGCTCTTATATTCTTCCTAGCATGCTATGTAGCATTTATTATGGAGCTGCCAATCAGACAAAGAAATGGATGTATTCACCTTTTTGTCACTATCACCTGCTCTGGACAATGCAGCTTCTACAAGAATCACCAGGAGCTACAGTTTAATGAGGTTTTGCTTTAGTTTATCCAGAAGAATATCAAATGCAACACAGTAGCATCACTGAACCTGAATACAACACAGACTGGAGACTTTCTACTAAATATGTAGTCAATTCTTTCTGCTAAGAGCCTCTCTGTTGGCAGTAGTACTTATTCATATTTTTCTACCTTGTGCTCTACCTAAAAGTTATGATCTGTGTGAGCTGACTTCTCTCCTACTCCTACAGTTTTGTCCAGTTTTCTTTGTTCACAGTGAAACCAGAAGAGGAGACATTTTCCTTGACTGTTGAAAAAGCACAGACATTCTGTTTTAAATAAATGTTTATAGGCAGGATGCTAAAGACAAGTTCTATCTTTTCTTTCTCATTTCCAATTTTACTGTATGATTTTTATATATATATTGTTGACACTGACTAATGATAGCAGTAGCTTTTTCATCCAAAACAAAATTTCCATGGAAACATGTGATCTGCTAAAACAGAATTCATCACCCTCCAAACTTGGATGTTAGGTCAAGAAGTGTCACTTAATAATCTTTTACATCAAATCAAATAAGAAAGTGAAGAAAAATGCAATTTCAGAAGCAGAACCTATACTTGTTCAACTGAATCACATTTATAATGCACAAGGAAAAAAAAGTTTCCTATTTCATTTTCCATGAATGTCTTTATCTTCAGCTTTATGAGATTTCTGATGGTTCTGGTTTCACCTGGGTGGTGTGGGCTGACCCTGGCAGGGCCTAAGGTGCCCACCAACATTCACATTGACGGCGATTGTCTTCCCAATCACCACTGCCCGTGATGGAGTCCTGCTCCCTGGAGATGGCTGTACACCTGCCTGCCCAAGAGAAGGAGTGAGGGAATTCCTTCATTTGCTCTGCTGTGAGGCTTTTGCTTTACATATCAAACGGCCTTTATCCCAGCCCACGAGTTTTCATACTTCTACCCTTCCAAGCCCCTCCCATCCTACCAGTGGGGAATGAGCAAGTGGCTGGATGGGGGTTAGCTGCATGGTGGGGTTAAACCATGACACTTTTCAGTGATTTCAATTCTATATTCCACTCTAGTGTTTTCCCTAAATCACACAAAGAACTTTTGTGCCCAGAACAAAATAATTTTTACTTTCCCACTATGACTGCTGGGGCAGAGGAACTGCTCCCTTCCCTCTCAACAAAATAAAATGAGACCAGAGCACAGAACAGTTTCCAATTCAAAGATATGTCTGAACTTACTCCATTTTCACATAAAATGCCCGAGTGTATGGCTTCACTAATTTAATTCCCATTTGCTTTTCTGTAATATACCCTTTGTAAATGTTAGAAGTCCATCTGCTTGTTTTTCCATCAGAGCCTTGGCATAGTTCCAGCTGCAGATGTGGCAGCTCCAGTGTAAAATGAGCAACAGTTTAAACAGTCTCATTTCCAGACCAAGTGTGAAAGCTTTTTCCCTTAAAGGAAAAAATATATATATCCCAAATCACTATTTTGTTAACAGGTCCATAAATAAGAACACTAAACAGGGCAGGCCCATCAGAAATGGACCAAAACCATGAATCTGGGAGCCCTCTTAGAGGGATCTCCTGCTCTCAGTAACTTACAGAATCACATTTCTTCATCTCTAATTCCAGAGACACTTTGATGAGAAGAAAACAAAAACTAAACTTCAGATGTAGAAAGATGACCCCAGTTGTTACTCCTCTGTCTGTAGGGGATAGTTTTAGTCATATTTTGTGACGTGAGAAAGCAAACTTCACAATACCCACCCCCCTTCTGTGGAAGGGAAAAAATCCTATTTTACTGAAATCACATCATTAATGGATCATTTCAGAGAAGGATGATTACAGGACTGTAATATGTGTACATACTCAAACTCCTTGCAAAATCAAGCAACTTTAATTGTTTTTGTAGTTGTAATTTGGAAACCACTGATGCTGGGGGAAGGAGGGATCCATGCTATGCAAGGTGCTGAGTGCAGGACTGATCTTCCCAAAGCTTTTTTTACATTTATGAAACTCCATCAGCATAAAGCCTTTGCCCTCAGCCCCCTGGAATACCATGAAGATGCAGCTGGCAACCCAGGTCTGAGCTGCATTCCTCAGGTGCTGGTCTCCTTTAAGATGGCATGTATCAGGAAATAACTCTTGCAATCAGTAAAGCTTCACTGATACAACGCTGGAGTCACAAGGATCCCAGAATACACAGACAGGACTATTCAGCCATAATTACATCCACAAAAGCCCCTGGCCCTGCTACACTTACCCTTTCTGACAGGAGCAGGTTTGTACCTTCCATCTGTCTCCCATCTCTGCCAAGCAAGCCATACAAGTGCAAAAGGCTTTTAGGATGAATGCAGGGTCCTGTGTAGAGCTTTCTCTGCAAAAAACCATGGCACAGGAGAGCAGAACAGGAACAAAATAAATTGCATGGGGAGAAGACAGCAGTTTCATGGGAAGAGGGTGGTACCTCAGTGATGTTCTGGTGCAAGTCACACTCCTGGACAGAAAGAGGAACAGAACAGCACTGACCTGCCCTAGGGACAGAATCTTCACTGCTCCAGTACTGCTCACTTGACTGAGTAAAAGCTGGGAAAAGTACCATGCACTCCAAAATGGTGCACTAATCCAGAGCACTGTATAAAGCAGTCTAGGAAAATTAAGGAAAGCAATTTCATCTTAATCTAAACCCTTCCCTCCACTCAGTATTTACACTCCTCACTTTCTCTGTGTTGTGTGTTCGTTTCATGTCTCCAGTTGTTACTCCAGGCTTTGGGAAAGCCTGCTTTCCTCCAAAGCTCTGCTCACAGCACTTTTTCAGAATAGCAAGTAAAGCCTCTTCTTGGTGGGCATCTTAGAATGATATTTTCCAAGATTTTTTTAAGAACATTCTGGTCTTTCAATTCTGCCTCTACCCTCTCCATCTCTCATTCATCTGGGAAGCCACAACCCCGCTGTTAACTGTCTAGAGGCTCAGCCATGATCATAAGGCCAGTCCCAAAGAAGCATCCCTGATACACAAACTTTCTCAGAAACCTCCACCCATCCTCTCTTTTCAAGCTAGGCTGGTTAAAAGTAAAATCTCTGTACTTTTCCTCCCCAAACAGTACCCCCTTTTATATGGAAAACACTCAGCTTCTCCATGGCAGAGACTGACCCAAAAGTGCCCTTTCCAGAGACTATCAGAGGTTTCAGCTCCATCAGATGGTTTTATTGGCCACTGAGGGTTTTATAGACCTTCAACATGGTGTATTTTTTACACTTTTATTACCTCTTATAAATAAGACAATGGTCATTTTCTATTGTTTTAGAATGCTTTCTTGTCTGGTAAAGATCAGGGAACAAACTGGGTTCATAAGTTGCAGCTTCTAGAGGATCATTGGAACAACAGGGCAGGAATACCTGAGGCAGAGACTGCTTCAGCTCTGCCTTGAATAAAAAATGGTCTTTAATTCTGGCAGCATCCACAAGCATCACTTTTCAAATACAAAATTCCTCCCACTAGATACTGAAAATTGGACAAAGGCCAGCAGTGTTAAACTGAAGACAGCACTTGTTCTTCCCTCAAAGTGTGATTTGGAAGAAGTGGAGCACAGTCCTGATAAATCTCCCTTAGTTCTGTAGATGCAATATGTCAGCAGGGTGAGAGGGAGTGGGCAGGAGGAGCAGCACCTAAAAGAGCCACTAGATATTGTGGTCAGGATCAGGCAGCTGAAGATCAGACAGTCAATCTGGAAATAGCAATAGAGAAGAAAAGCAAGGGAGCACAGTGAGAGGTGGTGGGCTATTAGAGTTAATAGAAAGAAGGCTTTTGACAGAGCAGGGGGACTTCTACTAACTGCAGATTAAAGCCCACCTTGCTGCTCTGAAGAGATGAAACTGGTTAACTTGATGTACACTCCAGCTGTAACGTGCACAAGCACAGCAGACAGACCACATGCCAGGCAGAGAGTTTGACCAGGCAGCAATATATTTTTTTTTTGCTTTCCTTACTGAAATATTGCTGAAAAAGGATATTATAAATATATCCATGCAGAAAAAAAATGTATTTTCATATCTGCTGCGATAGTGATATTTTTCCTTGAAGAAAATCCTTACCTAAAAAGAAATAGTTAACAACAGCAAGGGGAAAAAGGTGTACTTCTGGTTTTGTATGAGACACATGGTAAAATTGCAAGACAACAAAGAACTGAAAGGAAAATGCATTCTAAGCACATTCTGGAGTTTAAAGTGAAGAGGAATAGGGGATAGCATAAAAATTAATGGATTTTTTTCCGAGGTAAAGGTGAAAGGCAGGAAGTAACCTGGTGGAGAAGTTTGAGATCAGGTTTGTTATCAAAGCTTTCTCATGAAAGAGACCAAACATACAGAGGTCTGGATTAACCCTATGGATGTCACAGGAAAAAAGCACCCTTTGAGGAAAAGAAGGAAGACATGTGGCATCTACATCAACAATATAAATAATCTTCAGGCACAAACTCGTCTCTCATGAGGCCTCCTAGAGGATCATGTTTCAATTGGGTCCCTTTCAATATTACCCCTTGGAATATTCTGTGATTTCCCCCCCTAAAAATGCAGTGCCACCCAAGCAGATGATGAAAGCAGTAGCCAGAAGCAGGAGGAGCCAATGGGTCCTGCATTTCCAGACATGTAAGTCCCCCAATGAGCCCCAGGTCAGACTGCATCTTCTTTCTTTTGATTGTCATTTCACTGTTGCATCATCATTTTTCCCTCCATCTTCCCTTACTCACAGCCTGGAAAAGTACAATTTTTATGGGTTTTTCCTCCCGTGTTTTCTGACATGTTGATACAATCCTATTGTTCACTTTTTTCCTTTTTGATCCCATCAGAGGTTTCCAGAACATTTCTGCTAGACCCTGTTGGGCTGCCTTGTAAAATGATCTTTGTTTCCAGACTGACAAAATGAAACAGTGGTTCTCTGACTGCAGAATACACTGTAAAACAGAAAAGTTCAATAAACCCCATTTAGAAAAGTCAGAAAAGTAGAGCACAAGCCTCTTCTTAGATCTACAACAGCCCCTGGGAGTTTATGATCCACTGAAAATGAAAACAAACCCTTTTTTTTGGAATATGGGATTTATGGTCTTTCCCTGCTTACCTCAGGGGAAGTTTGTGTCAGAATAAAAATCTGAGCCCATCTTTCCCTGAGACTCATCTCTCCCTGGACCAATCTCTTTTAATGACTTATCTAAGGAAGAATTTTTCATGTACATGGCTGTTGATTTCCCTGACTTACCTGGGTTCTGCCAGATAAAAAAATGAAACATTTAACAGCAGACAGGGCAATAATTCAGACACAGCTGTGATTTATTCTAAAACAGAACTACCTCTTTGTTAAACATCACTTTGAAATCCTCAGTCCTTTTTCCTTTTTTTTTTTTCTATAAGTTTTACCTATCATATGCATTTTTAACGACTAGAAAATGCTGTGGGCTTTAGCATATATAATTTAGGTAACATGAGATAGCTTTTTTTAACCAAGCACCCACCCAGACTATCACATGAAGCACCCGGCTTCAGATAAATCCAATTTAAAGTAGGCAACTTTAAAAAAAAAATCCCAACAAAAATTGTCCTATTTTTAACAGCAATTTTCCCCTGTATTATTCAGGATATAATTCAATAAAATCTGTACAAAGCCAAAATGTGATAGCTAGGTGAGGCAACAATTTTGTAACAACTAAGCATACACTAACTATACTTTAACACAAACAATTTTCTGCTGGAAAACTACATTTTTAGGACAGTTATAATTCTCTGGGCTTTCATTCAGAATAAATATTAGGGACCACATCACAGTAAATACCTAAATAAATAAGCACAACTAGCACTAAAATATGAATATTATTCAGTCTAATTTCCTTTGATTTTGACATAACAAATTTTGAAAGTCACAAAGTAGATCACATTTGAGTGTCACCTGATTGCATAAATATAAATCTAGATGTGAGGTTGTATCGTTTTGAATATATCAACTTACTTAGAATGCTTTTTGGCTGCTGACACATCAGCTAGATTGCAATGATCAATAAAAGCAAAGAAAATGCTGAGATATTAGAATCTTTATAATTCCCCTAGTCAATTTTTCACACAGTACATAGTACCCAAGTTTTATGTCTAAACTTGCCCAACTAAAAATGCAATTCATATGATAATGAAATGTCAAATAAGTCTTGAGCTAGAGATCTAGATATTTAAAGTATCTGATTTCATTAGGAAGCCATTTCTTAAGGATATAAGGAATGATTAGATGCTCTACTTATCTTCTGTCAGCATTCAAACAGAAGTGTATTTGTTTAACTAGAATTTAGCTTCCTCCTCATAAATCACTCTCCAAGAGCACTAGCATCTCATTACCGATTTACACTTACACATTATATTATCCTGTAATGAAGATGAAGCCTATTAGAGCAGACAGTTCACCACGAGTTCAGATGCTGAAGAAAAACAGTGATGGATTGCGTGGAAGGAGGGAAAAAACCTGATTTTCAGATGTTAAGTTTGTGGATTTGGCATCCTGCAACATTTGGGCAAATTTATGTCATACAAATTCTCTCATACACCTCTGGTTTTGGCCTGGAACCTGTCTGGAATGCAAACTGTGTTAGAACTGTCACATTTTGCCAGAGGGAAAATTGGCCTTTTTGTACATCAGAGTGGTAAATCAAATCAAAATGACACATCTTTATGCCACTAGATACATGAAACACCTCAAAAATTTTATTTTATTATTATTATTTTAGACACTGGAGCAAGAAATAAAAGAATGAGGTAGTTTTGTTGAAATTAAGAAAGGTGCTGGTAGAGCATGTAACCCCACAATGCTCTGGTTTCCAGCACAGAATGCATAAAGCATTTCACAACACCTGTGTAGCAACAATGAGAATTTAGCATTGTGACAAATACTGCAACAAAAATGTAAGTTGAGTGATAACATCAACAATGTAGAGAACAAGTGACACATGCAGGAAATTGTAACCAGACACTTGAAGCTTACAGAAGTGCCTTCAGCTATTAATAGTGAAAAACGATAACCTGACTGAGAAACAGTTTGACTCCAAAGACGAAACTATAGGAAATTGAAAGTCTCACAAGTAAGTATGATGATGTGAGAACCTGTTTAGACCATCACCTTACAGCTGGAAATTATGGAAATTATTGAGCTGAGTTTGGTTTACTTTGTGTTGTCACCTGAGGCTGCAGCCAAGGTGGCACTGACGTGTCCTTAATGCAAACATGTTCAGAATATTTCTGACAATTAAATGGACATCTCATAGCCTCACATCCATTATTTTCTCTGGGTGTTCTCCAATACACCTTTCTTTGAATTCCTGCAAGCTGACATCATGGTTATAATCACCAAGTCCTTTTAAAGACAAACTCTCCAAATATTTCAGAGAAATAGCTGATGAGGGATTATGATGTCTGAGCCTGGGGGCTTTGCTGCCCTTCTGTGTGCTGGTTTCATAACCTCTGATATTGTACTTTTTTCCATTTTTTTTTTTTTTAATAATCGCATCCAAGCAATCACAGGAGGTCATTTGGTTCATTACCTACGTTCTTCCAAGAAGAAGAATATTCAAAATAGAGTCTCTAATCTTTGGCAATCACCTTCTGATATGTTAATCAGAAGGCAATTAAGGTCTCTGGTGCCTTTATGGGATGGTGCTACCTAAGTCCTACATGATACATGAGAAAGCACATATCCTCTTAAAAAACTGAAAAACACGCATGTCCCATGTCCAAAAACAAGGGAATTATGCATAGCATAATGTCTTAGGTTAAAATATTTTCATTGCAAATGCATAGATTAAGATAGCAATGCTGACCATGCAAAATTTCATCTAATTTTAGCACCAAGAAACCAATGTGCATGTAATAAAATAGTCATTCTTCATCTACGGGCTTTTGCTAACAGTCATGGAAGAGCAGGAAGGTTTTGCTTTGCCTATCAAAATAGAGTTTGCATTTAGTGAGAAAAGTAATTCTTTCACCTGGAAGGTAATTTGATAACCACTAACTCACAAGAAATAGAAAGATCTGAATAGCTTAGAATTTCTAAAGTAATTAGGATTCTTTCATTTCGAGAACTTATTCTTTGCCCCCAGCAAACAGAATTGAACCTTCATTCACTTTTCAGCTAATTAGAAATCATCACTGAGCTTCTTACTAATATGATGCTCTTTCTTTTTGGTTTTTTTTTTTTTTATCCATCTTAATTAGCAGTGGCACAGAAAAGCACAGAAACAATTGACACTCCCACTCAGGAATTTTCAGCCCAGCTTGGTGGAAGACAGGCATTTCTCTAGCATATACTTTTCCAAGGAGGACAGATGCGGACATCCATTCTGGATGTAGGTCTCCTATGACTGATTTACAGACTTCCTTGTTGTAGAAAACTGTTTTACATTACAGAAATTGGCTGTCTGTGTTCTATCACCTGCTTCCAACAGCGTTAGTACCATAGAGATAGGGGAATAAAAGGTGAAAAGAAAAAAAAAAAAAAGCCCATCCTGATGATTGCACCTTGCTCCAGTTGTGTGTGGATCAAAGGGGATAAACATGCAGGCTGTAACACCATTTGTTCACAGGCAGTGCAAACACTACTGATGGCACTGTCTGATCTGCAGCATTCCATCTGCCAGCTGCAAGAACGAAAAAGGGAGAGCAATTAAGAATATTAATCAGGGCTTGAAGTGCTGCATGATTCATTATTCACACGAAGAAAGACCAAGATATATCAAAAGATAATGTGTTTACTTAAAATAAAATAGAAGCATGATTTCTTTAGTCCTGCATGTTTAATGCAGTACATTTTTTTCCCCTGACTGCTCTGAACTTTTCCCCAGATCTCTTGCACTCACTTTGAATAGTCAAGCACTTAGCTCGATCTATCTCAGTCTAATTCAAGCTGCTGATTACTGATTATTTAGAAGCACTGAGTTAACATTAGAGTACAGCAGCTAGATTATTTCCCTGGTGATCTTCATTCTGGTATTTAATGATGTCATTTCATCCATTCCAATTAGACTTTTCTACTAACCAAAAAAGAAAAAAAGAGGGAAAAATTTCTATTAGATAACTGGGTAATATACAAAGTATAACTGAGAATTTAATCCTTGCTGTGAAATTGCTTGGGAATATTAGCAAAACCAATCTATGAGTTTCATAGAGAAAAATATCATTTCTGTACAGCAGAGGTATTTCTAGGAAGAATTTTAACTTCTGCTGAGGAGCTATCTCCCCATGGATAAGTGAAGAACACTGCAAAGATACTTAAAGTGCTTAAAGATGCAGATTGGTGCCCACAGGGATTTCCTAAATCCTTAATAGACCTATGTGCAAGTAGAAAACACAATTCAAAATCTAAAGAAATAAAACATCTAGTCAGAAATCCAGCCAAGAAAACCAGCATTGTCTTTGAATGAAAGCCCCAGAAAAAAATCCTTTTTGTTGCTGTTTGCTGGGCTATATGGCCTTGCTTAGACTGGCACTTGGGACACAACAGGCACCACCAAAGCAGGGCTCTTCTGCACACACATCCCTTATCTGGACAAAAGTGAGGTTCAGTGCTTTCTGTGCTGGCCAGCAGTCTGCCTCCAGATCAGCACCATCCCTTGCACATATCAGGGAATTGGAGGAAGTGTTCATCGTGGATAAAAAACCCAGGATACTCATGGAGGTTATTTGCTGCTCCTCAGAAACCTGACCTCCAAAGAAAAGCTTCCATTTCCACAGCTAGGGAACCAAAAAGTAGCTCAAGCTGACTAAGGTACTTATTGAAGCTATTCCACTTCAAAATTAAGATCATATTCCTGAGCTGAAGGTCCACATTATTTTAAATCAGTCTCTTTCCATAAATAATCAGGGCTCAAGATTTTAAAACATCAGGTGTTAAAGGAAGTCTCAGTTTGGTGCATAAAAATGACAAAAATTATTTTATGCATTTTTTAAGGTAGGGATCTTTTGGTTGTTTTTTCCCTGGATTTTAGGTCAAACAAGAATTTGCACCTGTCAGGACAAATTAAGACAATGATGTATGTAATTTTCACATAAAGCTTTGAAGTAGGCAAAAAAAAAAGAGCCTTTAGGAAACTAAAGAACCTCAGATAGAGGCCTTTAAAAAGATTAACCTATGAAAAGTGCTCACAAGCTCTGCAGCAGAAGCTTGACAATCCCAGGCTGCCTTTGAAAACCATCCAAAGAGAGGCTTTCAATGATTTGGAATCATTTAAAGAAGGTCTGCTTGCCATCTTTAGCAATAAAGTAAGAACCATGGCACTTGATATCTTCTGTCATTAAAAGCTGGAGTATAACATTAAGCAGGTTGAAAGCAGATGGCACACTAAAATTGAATGTGTAGGTGAAAAAAAAAAAAAGTAGGCCTAGCTGGAGAAAAGCACATAGAATTACAATCTTTTGTGAGCAGACAACATAGCAGTGGGAAAAATACAGAGAGTACAGTATGAATTTATATGTGTCAGTTTCAAAAATGATCAGAGCTTTGGCAAGAATGCATAAAGTTTAACTCTACAAAATGCAAGGGACAGGCTGGGTAGGATGACTGCCTTATTCAAGTTTTCCTGTTAAGAGGGGTTGAGCACCTGGATGGCCTGTTCTTTGCTCAAAGAAAGAAAACCTACATCAAAGCAACCTTTCTCTTTTTTACTGAAATACACATATAAGGGACAAGTCTTTGGAAAAGTTCAATAAAGACTGAACAAGTAATAAGCTTGGTACAAAAAGTCTTTAGTGTTTCAGACTCTGAAAACAAAAGCTTGTTTTAACTTCTCTGGTCACATTTTGTTTACTGCACTTCCCACCACTGCCTTTCTCATAGTCTCCAATATAGGTCTGCATTAACCCCTTCTTCAAGCACAGTAAAAGATCTCAGAAGTTAAATCATTGCATGTTCTCAAAAAGAAGCTGTGTCCAAATGGTTGACATTCATCATCGGAAACTTCATCAGTCAGAGACTTCTGTCTCTAACACCAGCAGTGTCCAGAGTTTAAATAGTTTAAAACCATAGGCCTGAGCACACCAGAGTAAAAATCCTGAGTGCATATTTAGAAAAAACTTCTGCTCTGAAATACTTTGGGGCCACCTCAGGGCAATGTCAATACCTGTACCACAGAGTGGTACAGGTCCCCTGGGGTTGAAGGGACAGGACTGTGGCTGAGGGGATGGTTTTTGTTCATGCCACATGGTCCAGAGCATGTAATCCAGAATAGCTTGTACCATTCAAAATCAGAAGGAAGCTGTTTGTCATGTAAACTTAGACATCAAATCCCTCAGTTTGGAAAGTCCCACATGAAACACAGAACCTCCCATGGTGAAATCTCCATTTCTATATCCATATATATGCATATGGAGTTATTCAGGCACAACACTGCAAGTGAAAGTAAAATACAGCTTAATTGTTGAGCACAGATTGATGGCAACAAACTCCTCTTTAGGAATTTAATCTTAGTAGGTCCTCATATTTTGAATGCCTTTATTTTCTTATTTCCCCACAGCTGTTTTGGGTTTTCCTCTTAAAGAGGTTGCAGACATACAAGAGGATACAGATCTAACAAGCTTCGATTAGAGGAGAATATCCTGACTTCCCAGCTGCAAACATGCACCTTAATGGTAGCTGAGATAGAAGGAATTTCTTATGCCACTATCAAGATTTTTTCTGTCAGTAGCTTTCATAGTGCTGTCAGATTAGAGTCCCCCTCATTAACTGTCAGCCACTATCTGTTTTTCAGTGGAAGAGAGAAGGAAGGAATAATAATCCTCCTATATACTGGATGGCCTGTAGGAGAAAAATGTCACTTAATGACATTTGTACAGCAGATAATACCAGACAAAATAAAGGGCAGGAATGTTATTTTTTTTCTTTTTTCCTTTTCTTTTTTTTTCCCTTCAGAACTCCTAGACGAAATGTTTGTTACTGTTCTCTCTAAAACTGGCTTTGCAGGTGACTTGAAGGTTTTTATTTCAGAAATTAGTCATAGATCACTGAAGGGATAAAAGAGTCCCTTTTGCAGTCCCAAGCACACTAGAATATCTTCCTTTGCACTTTGTGACTGACAGCAGTTTTCTTTCATCCTCAGGCAATGGACAAATTAAAAGACAATCCTGGTCCTTGTGTCTTCCCTCCAACCACTGTGCACAGGCTTGCTCTCAGCTGCATCAGACATTGCCATTACTGCTCCTCAGTTGCTTTTCTCTAAATGAAGTGGGGAGGAAAATAATTGTCTAAAGGGTTTTGTCTTTCAGAGGACATTTTTCTTTCCTTCAGGAAAATTCTGAGTTTGCCAGCTGGCAAGCTTTGCACTTAGTGTATCCTTAGCACCCTGGCAGAAGCACAAGAGACCCCGGGCCCTTCAAGAACAGGTGTTTGCTCCTTCAAGATTTTATTTCCACTATGGAATTCCTGTGTTTCTCTGCCTCAGCAAATAACTAGAAATGCAGAATTAAAATTTAAAGATAATTAGAGAAAAGTGGAAGCAAACTGAATAGCCACAGCATCTTTCAAACAGTACATAGACAGCATTTATCATTGAATATTTCAGTGATCATATCTTTTAGGATAGCTGAGAAGGCTTAGAGATTTCCACCTCCCCTCTCCACTCAGCATATGGACAGCCCTAATACTCATGAAAAAGACATGCAAAGGCCACAGCCAACATCATGGCTTTCTAAAATCCCTTCACTGATTCTACCTAGCCTGGCAGTAGAGATAAGAGGACAGCTGGGAGGGATAAGAGCAGCAGCCAAAGTCTCAAGGGAAGTCACTATGTTCCTAAATCAGAGGATTCCAGTAAAAGATTCAAGGCATAAAGTTAGACAAACTGTCCTCTTCAGTGGCAAATTTATGCTGCATCTTTCTTCATCATTCTTGCCAGAAAAGTAACTGGTAATGTGCCTGATATGGTCTGAAAAAGCCTTGCTGTTTTGTACATGGAGCCCAGTTGTCACACAAGTAGCAGGTTTTTGCTTTGTCTGTATTCAATGGCTTTGCAAAAACAGGTGTTGCTATATATCTTTGCAAGACAGGCCTTAAATGTAATCTGTTTTAGACAACAGTCTCAAGATAATATGAAGTAGATTTTTCTCCTTTTCTTTTCTTATCTCGGGCATCATTTATTATTGTTTTCCTTCAGCAGTGCTGTCTGAAGCATCTTGTTCATCTTTGTTTTGATCTCCATATGAAATCTGCCCAAGACATACATGCTCCCAAATCACAGCAGAAATCACCCATGTTTGTGGATGAGCAGGGAGAGCATGAGCCACATCAGTGGCCCTTCTTATCATCAGCTTCACTCACTTCCTTGCCCTCTACACAAGCACACAACCCTAGGCTCTATCATAGAAAGCCTAACTGTGGCTACCTAATGAACTAGGGGGTAAAAACCTCTCAGGACACTTTTAAAGGTTGCATAAAATTTCACTAATTACTGTGAAACTTTTATAGTAAGGGGGGAGGGGGTGGGGTGTGGTGGTGGAACCCTACAAACCACAATATCTTCCTTAGATTACATAGGATTAATGGATCTCAAACTAAGAGGAAAAAAAAGGAAAAAAGTCACATGAGATGTCCACCTTGTAGTTCACTACCTTGTAAATTGCTCACATGTTATATGGCAGTGTGCTCAATAAATGGGAAGTACAACAGTCAAGAGCCATGGCTATGACAGATAAAATAATTGCTGTACATGTTTAGGAGTATTTCTAAAGCTGCTGTTTCCATCATACTTCTGGTGTTGGACCAGCCTAAGTACCATGGAGCTGTGAATGCAGGGATTAAAGACAGCCATGGAGGTGATTCGTCCACAAAGGACCAAGCAAGCCCACCACAGCGCTTGTTCCTGGACAATAAAGGCAATAGCTGACCTGAGGATTTTGCCACAAGACTGACATCTGGCAGTTTGTCACCTGAAACAGACCTGACCTCGGAGTTAATCCAATACAGAAATATTTTCATGGTTTTCAAATAGTTCTGTATGTCTTTTTCTAAACATAGTAATCCCTTTTGCAATACTGCTCTAATATATTCCTGCCATGCTTGTACATCCATATTTCTCTACTGTTGAAAGCAATTGCTCAACTAGCCAACGACAAAACATTACATTCCTTCTCCTACCAGTCTTTGAAAATAGTCTTGTGCCTTTCTCTGAAACTTTATTCATAAGTTTCATGGGCACCATGAAGGAAGGGAGTATCTTTCTCACAGAGCAGCATGGGCCTGGGCAGGTAACACCATGACTCAGTTAAGACAAGTTTTCCACTGACAAGTATTGGCCAGTGATGGGCTTAAAGCCAACTGGAGCATTATGGAAGCTGAATGGCCTCCTGTGAGTTTGTAATAGTTATCTGAGCCATCATTTTTCTTCCCCTTAGCAGGAAAGAAAATACCATCTATTAATATACCTTCGATGGTGGCAAGACCAGACCCCAATAATGCACACAGGCAGGAAGAGGCACTCACTTGGGCAGTATCCCTATAATTCAGCATGGGAAAATATGCTCTGCACCATAAATAGACTCTTAATTGCCATGAATGTACAGTCAGAAGGATTGTGAGGGAAAATTCCTTTAACTCCTTCCAATCAAGATACTACAGAGAGTTAATTATAGAAAAAAACTAATTCAGTTTTCATGCCTTGAGAAAATAGAAGCTTAGCACCTTTGATTACTGATAATCTTCAGGAAAAAATTCTGGAGGCCTTAAAAAATCTAAAATACATCAAACTCAGGAGCAATTCTGAGAGAACCAAAAGACAGATTTATTTGTCAGAGTAAGTTTTGGGACCTTAAAAATTTAAACAGCAATTTTTTCCCCATAGGAGTTCAAGAAAAAATAGTATCTTGAAAAACAAGCTCTGTTCTTTTTAAGAGTCAGCAATTGTGACTATCAAGTTATCCAAATTTAAAACCATCAGAGTAAAAAAGTGTTACTTTAGCCTTTGAGAAGTCAAAAAAAAGGGCTATTGTAGAAATGTTAACAGATAGCAGCATCCACAAAAATGGGAGTGCTGTAAATCAAATGATACATCATAAATCTAAGACAATTTATAAAATCCTTGCTAAAAATCAGTGTGTCATTCCTTTCATTTCAATGTCACCATTACCCTGCAAATATAAAACACTTAGAGATAATATTTTCAGCAACAAAAAAAATTGTGGCCTCAGAATGCTACTAAGAAAAGATGACAGATTGGATAGAATTAGGTTAAGGGGAAAAATAAACTCTGGAGGGCAAAACCTATGCAAGCTTGCAATTAAAGCATGCAAATCTGACAAATTGCACTAGGGCTGAACCCTCATTTCAGTGGTGCTGAATATCAGTGGTGCTACAACTGAATGTCATGCTTTTGCCTTGGCCCAAAGAAGATGCTTCTCTCATTTTACACTTCAGTTTGGTTCCAGTAAGAGGAAATAGCACAGCAATTGATTGAATCTGCTCTGGGAGTGTGGATTTCAGAGAAACATAGACTCCGTGCTACATGACTGATGGGTTCCTCACTGTGTGCATCCCACCATACTGATCTCTCCATACTCAGAGTCCCTTTTAGATCTAAACTTCCACACTGATTTACTTATGTTGAAAGAGTTGCAGTGCTCTGGTTCAATCCTTCTGAACAAACATATAATGAGCAATGTTTTTCACAAACTTGCTACAACTCTTGTGACCATCTGAAAACTGATTTACAATATCACAGATTGGGCAACATAATCATGGTAGCTAAAGATAATAATTATTTTTGCCATCTGGATGCTTTGAGAAGTTTGCACTTCAGTTTCTACTGAAGTAGAGCTGGTACAAAAGCAGAGAACAACAACAAGTTAAATTTACATTAACAGAAGAATAGTTGCTAATTCGTAATCTACAAGGGGAAGCACTAACATTAGTTTAAACGCAATTTACACAGAAATATTCATGAAATTTTGTAGCTATTTTTCAGCTTGTCAAGCATATTGATGCAGCAGAATAGTTTCCTGATTATCAGTACTTTTACTTCCAACAGTACACATCACATCCACTGAGAGCCAAAGGTTTGTTTTGATACCTTTTCCCTACCTCTACCAGTGCAGTTATCCTTAAAGCCGACAGCGGCAGAGTGTATTTTGTGCATTTCCCTGCATTGCTGCATTCACTGTGGTTTTCAGGAGAGGTTGATAATATCGTAGGAAATGTTTAGACCACCTTTAGCACAGTGCTGCTCCCAGGCATGGCAGGGGAGGGCTGAGCTCTGCCCTGATGCGCAGCGCGGAGCAGCAGCCCACTGCTATTAGTCACACGCTGCAGCACGGCTGAGCAGAGACAAGTGCTGGGGGATGACAGCTTGGCAAGCAGGGAGAGGTGGCCTTTTCTTTTGCTGTTCTGTGGCTACCCCTGCAGGCAAGGAAGTCACAATCTTCCCAAGACAGAGGTGCTTAGGGAGTACATGGCACTCAGATAAGTGAGCAGAGATTCACCTCAGAGCTGCAGCAGATATCTCTGGGGCATCAAGCAAGAGAAGGAGTAAATTAGATTATGTGGGAAGCTGGAGGTCAAGAGATGAGCCACAGCTATGGGAAGGGACTATGTTACAATCCCATTTTGAGGGAAATATTGTGTGTGAATATGATTTTTTATCCCTGCCAACAGATTTTAAAAAGGTCACAGGAGAGGAAAAAAATGTGTATGGCACACAGAGGATATGCTCTTGTTCCACAAAAACAGCAATCCAGTTTCTGTCACCTCACATTGATTTTATGACCATCAGTGTAGTGTCAATTTACTTAGAAGAACTGATCAAAGACCATAACTTCAGAAAATATTTTTGTGAAACAGCCTAATTCCGTGTTATTGCTGTTTATACCATGGGGGCTCACCAAAACAGTGAGTCATCATTAACCCTCCAATTTATTTCAATTACTTTATCAAATACAGCATAAATAATCCAATTAGTATATTCTGATTCTAAGCAGGCCCACATAATGTTCTTAAAAAGAAAAGAAAATAGGAACAATAGAGATATTTCTGCCTGAAAGCAGCCCACTTTCAGTGAGGGTCTGTTTAGCTCTGATTTTGCTAGGATGACAATTGCATTGCTATAAACTTTTACAAGTAGGACATTGCAAAGTTTAACTTCCCTTAAACCAAAGTATTGTCCTGATTCACTCTCGAGTGAGAGCATGCCTTCTTCCAGGTGCCTGCCAGAGTGGACTGTGGACGCTCCCACGTTCTTGGTTCCTTCTGTGGAGGGCCAGGAGTTGGACTTTGATGATCTTTGCGGGTCCCTTCCAACTCAGGATATTCTATGATTCTGTAATGTAGGTCCCCTCATGGATTCCTCTGTCCTGTTCACCATGTTAATTCTGCAGACAATACCAGCAGTAGAAAGCTCTGCCACAGGAGCAAGCAGGGAGCAAGCACTGTAAAGGTTTGACCATGTCGGGCATAACCCATTCCTTTTGTAAGAAGAAACAGGTTCACACTCCAGCTCTTATTTCATTTCCACAGCCTCTGGATCACCTGTAAAGAAAGAGAAAAGAAACTTTTACCAGGCCAAGCAGTGGAGATACTGAGCCAGCTACTGCACCCCATTGTGGAGACATGCCATGAGTATGTATATACCTCCCAGGAGGTACCACATGGGATGCCATAGGGTGTTCACTATGCACAGGTTGTACAAAGGAGATTGTCTTTCAAGAATAATTATAGTGTTGGCCATGACAGAAAAGAAAAGAGATGCGCTAGTACAGAAGCAAAATTGGGATCCAACCTAAAAAACCTAACAAACCTTGTTCAGCTAGAAGGGAGAGTTGCTCCCCAGCCATCTCTCAGTGTAGACTGAGAATGTTTTATTTCTTCACTCCTTATTTTTTAATGTGCAAATCGGATCTTTGGCATCCCTAAGGGCTGTTCAGGCCATCCCTAGCTTTCCATACCCATGCTAGCAAGTCTGGTGAGGTTGTCCCAGGGGTGCAAAATGACAGGTATACTTTAGCTGTCCCTGGCACTGGGCAACTGCATGCTCTGAGAACTTATGGCTTCGAGCCAGAGTGGGGTACTGGTTACCTAGCAATGGTAAAATGAGCTCCCTACCTTTGCCAGCAAAGCTGCTCTGCCACTGGTGGCTACTGAAAAAGCCATTAACACCTGACATGCTAATATCCAACACTCACTTTTTAAATAGTTGTTTAACTTGCATCATTTCAAACAAGTTTGTCCACTTCACACTGCTTACTTGGAATCGGGATTTCATCTTATTTCAGTCAATGACAGTGTTTCTACTCATAGCAGGGGAGCAATGTTTCAGTCCAGCATTAGGTCTGTCTCTAAGGAGTATCTCTGAGATAATTTATGATGAAAAACTTGCACCACATTTACTGGAAGAGAGAGAGCTGGAAGCCTACAGAGCTATTGGACAGGGTTTTCTCTTAATGTCCTTGATGCTGAGTGTAGGTCTACCAGCACAGTGCAATGCAACATGGAGCTGCCTGAAATAACTGAGCATCAGAACAAATATACTCACCACCACAGAGATCTCTGCTTCGCCTAATTAACACTGCTGAGAAACAGGGCTGATTAACCTGGGCAGAGTGCCACAAAACCATGGCTATCCTGCTTCCAGCACTTTAGCAAACTCATTAGCGCTGTCCTGGGCACTGTTGCACAGAAATGAATTTGTGAATGAAGACCTGAAGAAGGGAAGCCATCTGACAAATGCCGCAGCTCTTGGTAGCCCTGATTACAGGGAGGTGGGGGAGCATATCTGAACCACACCCTGCATGGAAGTTTTGCACAATGGAAGACTTGTTCCCCCTGCCTCCCCTGGCGTGAGAAGCTATCAGGATACTCCTGGCAATTATTTGCTGCAAAATGTAGATCCAGGTGCATGCTCACTGTTCTTTCACATTAAGACAAAAAAGATCATTCCTGATGACAGGGGTTTGGAACTGCATGATCTTTAGGGTCCCTTCCAATCCCCCACCTAATATTCCCTGTATCACCAAAGGAAAAGCCTCCCTCTAATAGAGCACTTTTCTTCCTAATGATGAACATGATCTAATAGTGATAGCTGACCTAAAAACAGAAACAAAGAAATATTGTGTGTGCTCCCATTATAGCCACTGAAGTAGCTACGGTCCCATTTCATGGAAGGAATATGTAGGTGATAATAACCTCACGAAAATGAAATGAAATGGTGCTGTCACTAATTCCATTTAATGCTCTAACAACATCCAAATTAGATGTGCTTATTACTTCATAACATTGCTTGTTATAATTCTTAATCTCAGATAAATCTCTCCACAATGAGGAACTAATCTAATGAGCTAGTAAAAAAACAAAGCAGTTTGGAAATAAATATTCTTAATGACTATCATGTGTGTGCCATGGCTGCAAACTGCCCAACACTCTTGCCCTTCTGTTGCTTTTTCCTAGTTTTCTGTGGAATGCTCTCAGATTTCCCTATAAATGCTATGCCATACCACTATTACTCTATTTTAAAGGAATTTTGGGGAAAATTAGCTTCTTTTGACATATTGCTACTATCTCTTGTAGATTGTTAAAATGTTCTGAAATTTCAGCATGCTGTTATTCCAGAGTAGTTCACCTGGACATAATTCAGTGATGAATAGGAGATTTAAAAAAACAGTCATATATGAAGATTAATCTCTGCAGTTAAGCAATGCTGTCAACGAAATTAACAGCTTTCTGTAACACTTTCCCTTGTATGAGTTCAGTTTGAGTGGGGAAGGAAGAGGGAAGGAATCAAGCCATAATTCCATCAAAAAGAAGCTTTAATTTTCCCCATGTTTTTGTCACATAGAAAAGGGTGCATTTAGAAAGAAAATCTTATCATGCTCAAGGAAGGGTCCATTATACATAAAACAATAAATTAGTAGGAAGGCTACTGCTTCTGACAAATGAAACTCTTTAAAAGTTTGTTGGAAAGGACTCATTCATAGCTCAGAAAGACAAAGCAAGAGGCTGCTGTTGTAATATCTTCTGGCTAGTCTCCATCAGTATTGCCAAATGATTTATTCAGATCACTGACAGCATTGAATCTCTAATGATCCATGTAAGTGAGTTAAGATTAGTAGACCTAATAGATTTCAAAGAACAGAGAAAGCTTTCCATTGCACATGCTCATCTCAAATCAGCTGTTTCATGCTTCTTGACTGATGTTTAGCTTTATAATCTTATATTTTGGACTAAAAAAAGGACTTGTGTAAATTCTTCAGACTTTATCTGTTGGTGTTCCACAGATAATGGTTTATTTCATTCTAAAGTCTAAGAAACTTTATCTTTTTCCCTAACCATGTTTCTGAGCATAATGATCATTTGGTCCATCATGTTCAAATTGGATTATTGTATTTGAATCTGATCACAGTTCACTATCCCAGCCCTGCAGGAAACACCTGCCATCTTTCTTCACAGATGATGTCATGGCAATGACTTCAATGAATTTAGGTTCTCATTGTTTCAGTGATCCTTCTATAAGTATCAGATTAGTAAGGGCAACTGCAGACCTGTGAATCATCAGATTTATGTGCAGCTCCAAGAAAGTCAGATCACAGAGTTCAAAACAAAGGTGCAAAATGGCTGTGAATGGAGTCTTTTTGGGAAATAAAACACAAGATCTCCTGGATCCTACTGACATGCAAGGCTTCCAAAGGACAGTAGACAAGATAATGAAAAATAAATTGACCAAAGACTATTAAAGGTACAGAGTCACAGAATGCATTGGGTTGGAGGGAACCTTAAAGATCATCCAGCTCCAACCCTCTTGCCATGGGCAGGGACACCTTCCAGTAGATCAGGCTGCTTAAAGCCCCATCCAAGCTGTTCTTGAACACTTCCAGGGATGGAGCCTCCACAAGTTCTCTAGGCAACCTGTGCCAGTCCCTTACCACTTTCACAGTAAAGATTTTTTCCCTTAAGTCTGACCTAAACCTACTCTCTTTCATTTTAAAGTGTTCCCCCTTGTGCTGTCACCATACTTTAGGTACTGAAAGGCTTCTCTAAGGTCTCCCTAGAGCCTTCTCTTCTGCAGGCTGAAAAGCCCCAACTCTCTCTTTCTGTCTTCATAGGAGATACTTATGTCATTCAGGTTTTTGAAGCTCAGGAAGCTGTAAGGCTGCAGGCATCTTACCCTCTTCTATCACTGCTATTGACCACTGTCAAGTATAGGATGAGCAGCCAGATTCACCTCTGATCTGACACAGCATTGACACCTCTGTGTCTTAGCCTGGAAAAGAAAATGGCACAAATTTGGAATATGGTTCCTTGAGGGAAAACTACAAAACCACTGTCTTCCTTCCAGTCTTGCAGGAAGAGTGCCATGAACAGCTCCACCTGCCTCAGCTCTCCTCTCCATCCCAGCTCTCCTCTTCATGACCTGCTGCTTTCTTTCACTCCAAAGGCTTTCAAACAACCTACATAAACTACAAAGAAAATCAGCTACAAACTGGTTTTTAATGATGGCCATAATTTAAAACAAGAACAAATCAAAAACCGTGTCAGTAATATTACCTAAAAAGGGAGGAAAACAGATAAAGTCTCAGTGAAATCATCCAGCATCTCCAGTTCAACTCAGGTTCTGTATTGATGTGCAGCAGGATAATATCCTTAAGTAGGCTTTGAATTGCTCATGACAGAGGTACATTTCTGTCAGTTGGTGCTGTTATTCTTGTCACTTACCCTGTCTCCCTGTTCTCTCTATGCAGCAAATTATGCCAGTCAATTGTCTGCCTCTTTCACAACAGTTTCTGTGTCTTCTTTCAGACCATGCAAAGACATTCTTAAACAACTTTCTGAAAAAAATTTTTGCATAATTTTCTGCACTTTGGGGACAAGATTTAGGAACCAAGGCACTTTTTTCTCCCTGTGTATCAGTTTATCAGGGCACAGATATACTTCTGTCAAGCTTTATAGTAGGGCTCAGAGAATGGTCAGGAATAAAAAATGGAAAGAATAGAGATATCATTTGCATTAAGAGTATGGTTTTTGTTCTTTGTATTTCAACCTTTGTTCTGTCTCCATAGGTCATAAACAATCCAATGAAAACAGAACTGTCCTTATCGACCTGAATAGCAACTAGCAAAGTGAGCCATCGCCTCTGACTGGGATTTTCTTGCCTCCACAGCACCTTTTCCCACTGATGATCAGATTATATGAAAAATTACAATTATGTCAACATCTATAATCTTAAACTGAATCTTAAACTGAAAATATTCCCACTTTTTACTATTCACCTAATTTACGGAAAAAAGCCACCTCTGTATTTTAGACCATTTTTTTCCTGTGGAATTGAAGCTAGGTATGTGTGTTTGATTGGTGTGTTTGCATAACCTTCTCAATACCACTGGAACCTACAGATTGACTCTTAATGCAATTTAACAAGAGTTTGACAGATTATTAAGTTCCTACAAATTTCATGCAAATAAATGAATGACCAGAAGCAGAGGAAAGATCCCATTCTTGCCCCAGCCAAAGGAAAGTACACCAGCTTATAGACATGAGGGTATACACCTCAAACAAAGCCCAAAAAGAAAAGGTTCAGATGAAGATCATATTTTCTCTCCCTTCCCTTCATCTGCCAAAAGATATAAATCCAAAGGACACTAGGCCTCATAATTCCATTGTTTATAAAATTCCTCTTCTGCTTTCTACTTCAGTTAGCATTGCAAAGCCCAGCACTTAGCACCCAGAAGAAGGAGAAAGGATGGAAGAGATTTTGGCTCATGCTTCCCTATACATGTATAACATTAAAGACTAAGGATGATCTACGAATGAGATTTAACACAGATAGTCCAGTGCAGTTACTCACATTATTTATTTGCCTGCTTTTTATGGAAATGGATCTCAGTTGCCCCCAACCTTCTAACTGCCCTGTAATGTAAGCACTAAATTGATGGTGATTACAGTTATGCATGTTGTTTATAGACTAAGCTGCTGGTATTAAAAAACACCTTTCTTCTTGTAAGGAGGTGAGTGCATTATGAGTTGCAGACACAGCCCTTTAGCTAGCTCCAGTCAAAGATTCCTATTTATTCAGGTATTAAAGCTTCAGTTTTCCATATGTGAAAACTAAAAAGGAAAATCCTGCAAGCCATTACTCATATGAATATCACTTTGTTTTTCTTTTCTTTATTACTGGAATGACTCACAGGCAATTAGTAATCTGCACCAGAGCAAGGATTCTATATGGCCAGATTGTGCATTATTAATTTATGCAGAGTACCATTTACTCACATAACTAGGCATGCTGATTTCAGGAGGACTACTCAGAGGAGTAAAAGTTATTTTGCTTATGGAGTTCTAAATTTCTATCCCAGGAGTATCATGTTTCTGAAAGAAACTGTTAATCTTCATTTTTTTTCTTTGCTTTAGGCAGAAAACTGAACTGAGAGTGTAAGCTATCTTAATTAAATCTGATCTGAGGCTTTGCTTTTCTAGTTAGCTCATGCATTCTGATGTGTAAGCTGTACCCTAATCACTCCTCAACATAGTCTTCTGAGTGATGATATCTAAATATAACAATTAGTGCAGAAAGAAAAAAAATTAGTTCAGACTAGACAATATAAGAGAAAGATAAACTCCAGGTGGCACAGTTATTTTTTGAAAGACAAAAACTGCATTCCTCACTGGGAGTCAGTGCTCATAAATTTGAATTCTATTTAAAATGTGTCAGTGACATTTTCATATCTATTTATTTTAATGTCTATCAGCATTTAAAAATTAGTTGAGGTTGTATTGCTATTACAAAGGTTAAATGAAGAGATTATGAGTTGCACAGATGTTTATGGTTTGGGTTGATAGCTCTGGGACATCCCATTCTGGAGGCATTGTGTTCCAGTTCATTTTAACAGTAATTAGAAATACCCCCGTAACGAGGTGCTTGCTGCTGAAAACAACTTCATTAGTTTGGGTGATTCTATTGGTTTCCTTTAGGGTGAGGAATGAGTGTTAATAGTTGTAATTTAATAGGAAAATTACTGAAGCAAGGAAGATTCCACTGAATCTTAAATGAGGCATTAGACAGACTTTTTTTTCCCAAATAATGAAGTATAAAGGAAGAGCAGCAACCTTACAAATTATCATATGAATGGATTTACCCTAGACCAGATGAGCAATTTTGTTTAAATATTTTAGATATCACTTGAAGTTGGTAGAAGCCTATGCAGAAAATATCTATTAGCTTAACAAATTCTGAGGACATTTAGCTGCCTGCTTGAGCATTTGTACACATTTTGACACTGAACCAAAAGCCTGCCTGTCAGAAAGGCTGTGTTCTCTTTCAGACAGCAAGAAGGATTTTCTTCCCCTGGCAACGTGATGTTACTCAGCATGGAGAATCTTCTTTAAGGTATAACCAGCTCTCACCAGGCAAAGCTGCCCCAGTTGTGCTGGATCCCTTCCTCCCAGGGGGATGATGGATTGATGGTAAACTTGCTAGGCTGCCTGAGCTGAGCCACATCCTTGCTAGAGATTTCCTTTCTCTGCAATAGGAGGTGCTGCCTACTCTCAGCCTAGGGAGCATTTTCTTTCCTGGGTGGACATATATTATTGAATTGTATCTGGCTGAGGTGGAGTTCATTTTCCCCACAGGGCTGTACTTTGCATTGGTACCTGAAAGGAGCTGATAACACCCCACTGATTTGACTCCTGCTGAGCAGTGGTGGCAAGGTATTGGGGCTGTCTCTCCAACATTCCCTCAAAAGTAGGCTGGGGGCGTGGGGGGGTGTCAAAATCTTGGGAGGGGACACATCCAGGACAGCGGACCCCAACTGACCAAAGGGACATTCCATACCATATGATATCTGCTCAGCAATTAATTAAGAGAAAGAGAGGAGGCTGCAGCATTCATCACTCTGATGTTTCTATCCTGGAGCAATTGCTACATGTACTGAAGGCCTGTTCCCTGGGAAGTGGCACAGCATCATTTGCTGATGGGAAGCAGAGAATAAATCCTCTGTTAACCTTTGCTTCAGCATACAGTCTTTGCTTTTACTTTGTTAAACAGCTTTTATCTTGACCCAAAAGGTTTTTTTAATGTCTTATTTTCTCCCTGCCATTGCCCTGCTGAGGAGGGGAGTTTTTGGGTGGTTTGGTGGGTACCCATAGCCCAGCCAAGTCAACGCACCACATCCTAAATCACACCTAAACTAATCTCTGTCCTCCAGCTCCTACTGAAAATCAGTATGATCTCCAACAGCTTTTCTGGAGGCCTTCTCTGACTCTCCTTTCTGCCTTCCCTCCCTCCTCTCTAGTCTCTCCCCTTCTTCAGCTCCTCAGAGATCTCTAAGGCCCCTCTGACGGAATGCTGGTCTCCTTAAGAAGAGCTGAACAGAATGAGGGTGTTCTGTGAAGATGCTGTCTGTGACCTGCTGGGTAGCTAATTCAGGGTTCTAGCCAGAGAAAAACATCTTCCTTGATAAAGTAATCCAAAGCCATAAAAGCAAACACTCCCTCTGAAGAGATTATCCACTATATCACAGTCAAGGTCAGGGCAGAGGATAAGCACATGCCCAGTAGGAAGTTGGCTACCAGAGGTCAGTGGAAGCAAAAAACTCTCACCAAAACAAGAGAGAGCAACTGCTCAGGTTTCACAACAGCTTTGCCTCTCCTTCTGCCTTCCTGCACTAAGTCCCTGGCAGAGCAGCTCCCTTGCCCAAGGCAAAGTTGTATTTCCTTTACTAGAAATGGCAGCTCCTTATCTACTGAATGAAGCTACCCGTGTCTGCCTTTCTGACCTTGAGAAATTAAAAAATATGTGGATCTGGAAGGAGGAAGGAAGCATCTTTGGAAGAAAGGTGCTATTAATATCTCCATCACAGTTTAGAAGACTTCAAGGTTTGAAGACCACTTACTTCTGCATCTGAACACAAAAAAGGAGGAGAGGAGAGGAGAGGAGAGGAGAGGAGAGGAGAGGAGAGGAGAGGAGAGGAGAGGAGAGGAGAGGAGAGGAGAGGAGAGGAGAGGAGAGGAGAGGAGAGGAGAGGAGAGGAGAGGAGAGGAGAGGAGAGGAGAGGAGAGGAGAGGAGAGGAGAGGAGAGGAGAGGAGAGGAGAGGAGAGGAGAGGAGAGGAGAGGAGAGGAGAGGAGAGGAGAGGAGAGGAGAGGAGAGGAGAGGAGAGGAGAGGGAGTTTTATTTCTAACAATGGATGCCTCTATTGCAGTACTTGATGTTTTCATTATGTGAAGCCCTTGATGTTTTCAAGAGCTTTCCAATGATAGCAGATGTGACTGAAATTGTGTTAAAGAAGTGCACTTCATAAAGGATGACATATACAAAAATATTCTTAAAAGAGAAAGTATAAAAAAAGATGTAAATAGAAAAGGAAATCAGGTGGAAAACAGCCCCTGAGTAGAGACTATGAACAAAAATTCAGATGAAATATTTATAGACACCAATAAGAACTACCATGTGATGCAGTAAGAATTTGAGAAGGGACACATGAGGGTCAAGAGTATCCTGAGACTACAGACATCAAAAGTAATTCAAAATAGACTCAGAAAGACACTCGAGTTAGAAAGTCATAGAGCTCAATTCAGAGCTTTCCCTGCTACAAAACAGCAAAAGGCCAGCCCTGGAAAAGGGGGATGTAGCATAGTGGTTAAAACACTTTTCAAGAGTTAATGAGTGTAAGAAGATGACCACAGAATGAACAAAGAGGATGATAACCAGCAGAAATGTATTAATAATGCATTTTTGTTTTTTTCCTGGTAGAGTTAAATTGGTTAAAAGCATGAAAGAAAAGACAAAGCCAAAAACTACTTTTGTCACAAACTAAGTAACAGGAGAAAAAGCAGTTACCTTGATGGATATGGTTCAGAGTCATTGAGAAGATGGCTAAAATATATTGGCAAAATTTTCTCACACAGCCTTTGCTAATATTTCTTCTCTTTAACAGATAAAAAACAAGTAGTATAAAACTAGAAAACAAATGAATAATAAAATATTTCTGTTGCTACTATTTACCATTCTTCAAAGATCATAAGAAAGCCATGTTCAACTGTACTCATTGATTATTCCGTTTATTGCAAAGAAAAGCTATATAGTAAATGCTTTTCTGTCCTGGGAGTGATTCAACCATATGCAATCATGTTTGAAATTAAGATATCTTATTGTGGTGATTATAGTCTAATGGTGCTTACTCTGACAAGATTATTAAGTATTGGTAGAGTTTGTACCTCTGCACTTGTATTCATTAAAGAGATTTTCAGAGACCTTCTTCTATGAAAGCAGGAAGAAAAAGATCAACTCAGTTTTCAACACTGAGAAATTAATTTAAGAAAGAAATCCAAGAAGTGGTCTCAAATTAAGCTTAATTAAAGTTTTCATACAGAAGCTTTTTGCCACCTATAAATAACACATCTAGGGAGGATGAAGTATATGGATATTATCTTTGATTTTTATTGAAATCAAGCAAGTAAAACCAAATGTGTGTATTACTCTCCTTAGAAAATCCTTCTAGCTTAGACAAGATAAATTCAATAAATCATGTCCTGCATCAGGAAAAGGAAAAAAGAAATTATTCTTCTAATATTGAAATGCACACCAGCCTGATAAGCAGAGAACAAGAATTTACTGGACATACACTTATTCTCCTAGCACAAGTGACCTCTGGAAATTGTAAAAAGCCTGAAGAGATCAGAAAAGTAGACAGCATTCAGCTGAAGGTAAAGCTATAAGAACAAAACACCTGGTGAAGCTTCCAGGTTATGTAAAAATAAGAGCTTTCTCTGTTAGGTGGCTCCTAAATGGGAAAGAAGACGATCTCTCACTTTCTGTTCTTTCCTCCTTCCCCAGCTGAAGTATCTGGGCTTGGCAGCAGAACCCTTGCAGTTCCACAGAAACAACTCAAACAGGGCCCAGAAAAAGGAGAGGGTATCTCATATATGGCACCCTCAGCACTGAACAATCTCAATTTCCCTCAAGCCCACCATATCCCATGAATGCTTTATATCCAAGTTTTTGAACTCTGTTTTGAGGATTCACTGAAGGCAAAAGATAGGGCCCCATCAAATCTCCAGCACAGATCAGAACAAACTTGCTGACTGCGCGACTTGTTCATTTCCTACAACCAGCTACTTCAGTGTCCTCCTATATATTTCCACACCTAAAACTACAATAATAATCCTCTTCACAGCTCCTGATTTCTGAAACAATGTGTCTGGGGATTTTCCCATCTTTAGCAATTTACAGAGATTTCCAAAAGATACCTAAAAAATTCCCTTCAGCAAATTCTTTGAGTCTACAACATAAAGCAAAGAGATTTCAGATAGAATTACTTTTAAATAACAAAGTATAGAGTTTACTAGCACTAGCAAGTTTACTTGATTTCTTATTTTAATCTCCTAGGTGGGAAAAAAAAGAATGGTTACCCAGAGACAGTTTGAAGTCTCCATCCTTGGAGTCTGTGAAGACACAACCAAATAAAGACCTGAGAAATGTGGTCTGATTTCACATCTGACCCAGCTTGGAACAGGAGGTCATACTAGAGACCTCTGCAGTCTCTTAGAAAAATAACCTGTGTTCCTATTCTGTATTATTACTTAGGTCCAAAAATTACAATACTCAGAAAGAAAAAAAAAAAAAGATATATATATTAAAAAGCTTTGAGTTAAATATTTTACTCCCAAGGTTCCAAAATGATGCAGGTTTGCATTTATAGCAGTACTGATAAATTCTTGGCCCGTTTCAGCAGTTTTCTTTAGTCATTTGTTATTTGCCATGGTTAGAAACAAGACATTGGACAGATGGACCTTCGGTCTGACATAGCAGGTCTTTTGAGATGGCTGACATAAGGGAAAACAAGGCACTGTTTACCCGTCAGACCAGGCAGTAATATGTTGTCAGAGGTTTCCATGGAAGCAGCACAGCATAGTTCAGTGTCAAGCGTGCTGCATAAATAATGCTTTTAGAATACTCAAACTGCAGATTATTAGAAAGACAGAAGAAAGTTCACATCACAAATCATACTATACAGCAGGGGGGTAATCAAAAGACAAACTGCCGCCTCAATGCCAGCAAACTCACAAAGATTTCAAAATGTTAAATGTAAGTTTACAGCTGCAACTAAATTCATCTCTTCAGTGCAGGAGTACAAGAACAGAAAATACTCTCAAAAATGTAAGAGCATTCCAATTTAACAGTTTCAAAGGTTCCAACTATTCAGTGTTTTCGTCTGAATGAGAATTCATGTTTGAAGCAATCACCTTCACCTCTGGGCTCCAGCAGGCACAGGAGAGCAGCTGGATTCCTTACCAACCAAGCCAAGGGGGGGCTGCACCTCCTGCACACTGACCATAGGTGACCACAAGGCTCCTGGGGTGGTCCAGTGTAAAACTTCTGAGATGCACACAGTGTGGACATCAGCACCTCTGCAACAACTCCACAGACTGACCCCTACTGCTTCATGCTACTGCTCTACAATGTGGCTTATACAAACACAGCCAGAAGTGATGAACAGTTAAAAACAAACCTCAGAAGGAAACAGGGTTCCCCAAATGGGATCCAGGGATTAGTCTTTTTGGATCCTCAAAAATCTGGGGAACTTGAAGAATTCCCCTTTAGGCTGCTTGATGATTACCAATGGTCTGGGAACTACCCCACTGATGCCCATGCTCTTCACCCTGCTGCAAATCTCTGCATTGTGACCAGTGACAACAAACCCCACAAGCAGGATCCTTTTCTGCCAGTAGCTTGCAGCCAACTCCTCTTTATGAGGAGGGTGCTCATGATTCAGGGCACATCCCAGAAGCCACCCTATAATTGTCCTTTGTTGGCTTCCTCATACATATATATAAATGCGCTGCTTGAGGGAATGAAGTGAAGAAAGAGAAGACCTGTGATTAATATTAATACAATCACTATGGGTTTCACTCAAATCAGTAAATTGAAGATGCTGAATGTTTGGGAAATTCTGCACCTTTCAATCTCCAATCACTTCTACAGCAGACTGTTTTTATCAAACTCCACAAAACAAAGTACAACAGATCCAGTAAACTCTGACAGCACCGGGGATCTGACAGAGGAAAGCAGAAAGGGAGGAGGACAGTCAGGGAAGTAAGACCCATTTGCAAATTCCTGGGGACATTCAGATTTGGGGACTCCCTAGAGTAATCAGAAGAAGTCCAAAGAAAAGCCTGGGCTAGTTGACCCAGCCGACCCACAAAAAGTCCTTTCTACCTCTACCCAAATTGCCAAGGAAAATGGAGCAATACTAATCAACACAGGATTACATGAACTGTTTAAGTCAACAGGATTTATCATTTACCATCAACTCAAAGGTCCTCTTTCAATGTTCATTAACTCAGCAGTGTCTGGGGGTGTTTACCATGTCTGACATTACAGCAACCTTCATCATAAGTGAAGGTTTAATGTCTGAAATGGTAATCTACAAATGTTTCAAGCAAATACTTAGAGGTCACTCATTTAATTCCATCTTGATTTTACCCTTCAGATTATTTTCACTTGTATTTGCACCCCGCAAAAATTTACTCTGAGTAGTGAGGAGCAAAATTGTCACCAAAACATACAATCTAACACATAAAATGTTTAATTTTTGAGGGAAGTAAAGGTAGATGCAAAAAAAAATCAATTTCAGGACATGGAAATTTTTTTCTTATTCTAGGGCTAAGCATAAGCTTCATATGCAGCAAAATAGTAAAATATCCCTTAAAAATACAGGTAAAGCTGCATCTGGGCTGTTTTAGACTTACAGAAGGAATATAAAGTGCTATACTATTTTTCTGCAAGTACCAGTATGAATGCTGACATTTGCTGTCACAGACCTCAGTACCTCTGAACAAAAGATAGTTGAAAAACAAAATGTTTTGCTAAAATGATAATTATTGACAAAAATATAATGGCTATGACTTCAGATCAAGAACGCATGATCACATAAGAAATGTAAATCCCTGAAACAAATCACAACAGGGATTTGAGCCTGAATCTGCCAGTCCATTCTCAAATTCTCAAATGATCAGGCTAGCAACCACCCTCAGCTGATCTTCACTAATGTGCTTGAGCTTTCAGGGATAATTGCAGAGCATCTTAATTTCATTCTGCAATGGAAGGACTGTTCTTATTACTTCTAAAGAACTGGAAATGCTGTCTAACAGTCAGTTTCTTTTTTTCCCAAATAAATATCAGTGAGAGCTTGCTCTAGCTTGCTTTTAAGAGAGCTCTGCAGTGTTAGAGATTCAGCTGGAGAAGTTTAAAAGAAATATCATTGGTGGTGCAGAACTTTTTTTATGCTGTCATAAAGCCAGGAGAAGTCAATTAGGTCTAGTACTTCATTAACGATGTTCACAAATCACATTTATGGCAAGTCTCATATCTATTGCTCAGTTAGAATATGCCATTTGGAAAGACTGGTTTTGACACCCTTATATGATAGTACTGCAGCTACTGCTGGGGCAATTAATTTTTACTTGTGCTCTGGAGAAACCAAGCAAAACTTTCTAAGGCATTTGGCCAATTACACACTCTTTAGGGCAATGAAGCCTTTGCAGGAAGCTTGGCTTTATATTACCACTACACTCCAAGCCTTAATGAAATTGCTTCATGACAGAAGCCACTGGACTATTGAGAAAAAGCTACAAAAATAAATTAATGCACAATTGTGAATCTGCAAAGACATATCTTTCAGGTTTCTGACTTTTTATTAATGTGCTCCACCAAGCAGCCTCCCCTGTGTACAGTTCTAGCAGATATTACAAGAACACCTTTTCTTTTTGATAAATGATAAAGGCCATCCATGGGATCTTCATAATGGGAGTGTTGTATTCCCTTTGTTTTATTACAGTATTTCCAGAGGAAAGGTGTTACTCTGTTCTCATGGGGAAAACTTGGAAGATCTGGAGTTCCTTTATGGATGCACCGGCATAAAAATCTACAGAGGAATCTGGGGAATTGCAGGCTGTTCTGCAGCTCTGATACAACACATCCCCACTAATATATGTGTCAGAGCATTGTAAAAAAATAGCAGTGAAGTTTAAACAGAGCAATAAAAACTGTAGTTTAGGAAGAGGCAAAACTTTGAAGATTCTTCCTGACTACAGCTCTGCTGTACACACAGCCCTGCACCAATATGATCCCCTCATACACATGTACAGAACATGAAATAGGGTGCTGAGCTTGCACAGTTTCTTGGCTGCAGCCTCATCTATGAAGTGTTTCGGAGTCACAGAGGATGTTAATGAGTTTCTCTGAAAGGCAGGTAGAGGGAGTAAGGCGCCTGTAGCAGACAGACACACTGCAGCATCTTCCCCAGGAGCCTGGTGAGCCTCAGGCCACCCCAGCACAGTGAGAGGCTCCCAATTCTCTCACAGTAACTTGCACTACCCTGATCAAGCCAAGATACAAGCCCAGTCAGTGAGATACCTTGAGCTACTCACCACAGGTCAATCCCCTCCCTAGGCAGGGGACTATAGTAAGCTTAGAAAGAGGAAGAACAGGGAGATAGAGAAAATCTGCAGGGACAAAACCTACAGGGGGAGAAGGAAATTCTCTTAACAGAAAGCACATCTTCACTGTTGCTTTTAACCCTGCTTTTTCTGAATTCACCTTCATTTTTTAATTTTTTTTAAGATTCTCAAAGACAGAATACAAGGGTAAAATATTTGTGAAAACATTTCCTCAACAGAGGTACAGAGAATAGTACAGAGAAGAGTACAGAGAAGAACCAAAGTGCAAAGCCTTCTCCTGGATTAGGTCTCCTGTACTATTGCTGAGCAACAGAGTTATCTGTGAAGGCACTCAGGTGTGGCATAACTCAGAAAACACACCAGTGTATACATGAGGAGCCCAAAGGCACCTTACCCTTTGCCTGACTTTCCTGAGGCCCTGATGGGAACTCTGGATAGGCAAGTTGTTGATCTGGATCTTGATATGAACCTGCACTTTGGTGATAGCAGAACCCACCTTGCCTGACTGTTAGCACAGATAACAAGTGGAGGAATTAATCATCTTAGGGACTGTAACTTCATGATAATTACATAGAAATGCAAAAATAAATCAGAGCTTGTGTGAATCAACACAGAGAGGTGATTGAGGGCAACCAAAAAAAACACAGCTGAAATGCAAAGAGTAAATTCATGCCATTGCCTTGCTGGCTGAAGGAGCCTAAAGTGTTGGGCTGTAGAGATATGCAACACAGGGACATAGGTACCATCAAGTTTCCACATTGTTTTCCTTGGGGTCTTGGCATTCCTAGCTGCAAGGTCACCTGAGCAATCTACCATCTAACCCTATTCTCTCAACACAGCTCATGGTCAGTACTCTCAAACACAGATATAAAACTTCACCTTTTTTTTAATGTTTCATACAGGATCAAAAATACCCATATTCTCCTTCAGAGCTGTGTGTTTTTTGTACTTGACTGGTTTGCCTTTACCAAGCAGACTTTAGAAAGGTGTATGTGAAGATTTTGAAATATTCTTTCTTTTGAAATATCCTTTTATGGTACTTTATTTAAAGAGTAACTTACACATAAGTTCATACTTACTTGTTAATGTTATGCTTTTCATTTTCAGGCCAGGAAAGGAGTGCAAGGAAGAAAGGGCAAGGTGGGATGGTGCAGAAATGGTTGCAAGTGGCAACTCCTAGGGACATAGCATCTCATCAGGATACCAAGGCTTCTTACAGAGTAGAAATCAGGAATCAGAAGTGCAGCCCTCATGACAGATTGTGTTAAAAGATAAAAAGGCTGATTCCTGTACAGCTAAGAGACACAGCAGCCCAGGGATCAGGGAAGAGCTTTTGAAGTCTAGACAGGAGCTCTTATGCCTGCTCTGCCACTCCTGGGTGACCCCAGTGAAGTGTTGATTTGCTAATCTTCAGCTGGGCAAGCTTGCTGCAGTATTTACAGTTAAATATCTGCAGACAATAAGAGCACAACATAGCAATAAATCCCAAATTAAACCCTGCAGGGTTCACAGGGGTTCATCCCTCAGCTTTGCACTGTTTTTCAGAGACGAGCTGTTCCATGCTAGAGGAGAGGTAGAACATGGGGCATGACTCAGCAACACGTATAGCACAGCCTGAGGGATGCTTATCCTATTAACCATGAGCTTGAGCCAAATGAGCCCCATTTTCACAAGGTGCATATGCTGGAAAAGCAAAAGCCACTGCAGTAACCAAGCAAGGTCACACACGTTTCAGGGAATCTACTGCAGTGTCTGGGCTTCCTGTAAGACTCATAAAACCATCATCCAGATACAGAAAATAATATTGTTTAATGGAGCAAAAGGTTATCAGTGGTCCTCAGTGTGCAGTTGATAGGGAGCATGGCTTGTTGCAGGCCAATGAGATGCCCCTGAGAGTGAACCACTGAGGCTTGGTGCAGGAGGGCTGCTGAAGTGACCACAGAGGTCACTTCAGGCTCACCAGCTCCATGGTACCAGCCGCCACTGGGAGAGTAACAAATCCCTCCCCTTCCAGGAGCTGGATCCTCTCCTAATGGTAATGAGACACTCAGAAAGAAAGCATTTACTTAGAAAAACATCATCATCTGTCTGAGTCATGGCAGCAATAAAGCTTCTGTTGCCAGAATTCACTTACATTGAGTGATGACTCTTGGAGCATTTTTCCCATGAATTCCCCCGGTACGTTAACTTTACAGAGAGCAAATAACTGTCCCATCTCTTAGGAAATCCACATTAATCTTATGAATGTGCAGGACAGTAGAGAGGCAACTACTGCTGCCTCAGACACACAGCATGGCCCCATTTCTGCAGACCTTTGCAGCTCGTGTAGGCACTGCCACAAAACACCCCCAGGGCAGGCAGCCACCCTGGCTCTCATCCAAAGCCCCCGAGGCTGGCAGACAGGCAAGCCAAGGCACGGACTTCAGGATGTGTGAAGCAGGCTGTCCATTCAACATGCTGTTGCCACAAGCTTACTGATGGCAGTTTAAATGACCAGCTCTTCAATTATCTTCAATTTTTTAAAAATAAAAATAAATAAAAGGGATATCTAGCCTAACATTCAATGTTATTTTCATGAGACCAAGGCAGATGCATGTCATGGGGAAACAAGCCACAGCATGCCTTCTAGCTGGTCAGGCTGTCTGGGATGGCTGAGATGACCAAGTGTTTAAAGGAGGACCTACCTCTGGTCCATGGGGTCACAGACTGTGTGGTGGTTGCAGGTGTGCAAAGAAGAAAGCTGGTCACCAGCTTCCCTTCAGCATACCTGAACTAATGGGTATTGTCCTCCTAACCCTACCCAGGACAAGTCTGTGAGGAACCATCAAGAAGGAAGGAAGCCCTGGTGACAAAAGTTTTAAAAGAACCTCTAGGACCTGAAGTACTTTACCTTTACTTGGAAATTCATATTTTACCACATTTCTAAGACATTTCCTGGGGATAAGAAACGTTATTTTTTGCAGCCAGCTCTACAGAATTAATGAAAACCTTCAACTTCCCAGGACCCCGGGGTCCCCTAGGAGCAATCGTCCCAATTAACATGTTCTTGATTGCTTGTCATTAGGCTTTTAGAGTGTGAAAAAGTGTTGCAGAGAAATCACAGTTCAGCCACCTAGCTAATCCAGTGGAACATTTTTATTGTTGCATCTGAGTGAAGAAGCCATAAAACTAAGAGAGAGAAACTGTGCTGAATCTTTCCAGCTCTTTGAGCAAGTACCCCCCAAAGATTTTGCACAATTTCCCCTCTCCCAGCTGTAATTTAAATAGCCCAAAACCTATGGCTTGTGTAGGAGTTTGTTGTATGCTTTATTCTCTCATAACTTACACTTGAGGCCTGGTGGTGCAGAAAGTGATGGCGAATTAAAGGCTCAAGGCACACCAGGGAGGCTCTTCCAATAATCCCAGGGTGAATGACAAGCTGAACACAATTGTTAATGGAGATAATAATTGTGAAGATGAGGCACAGTCTCGCTCTGCCTTTATCCCCTCTGCCTGCAGAGCCTGCACACACAGACCTTTGTCTCTGCCCAAGGGCTGCCTTAAGCATTCCTTAGCATGGATGTGATCATCAAACAGGCTCACAGGAATCTGCAGCACAACCTTCCCATTAAAAATCACAATGTGTTTTGAGCCGTCTGTTATGTGGGCACTGGCCCAGCCTCAGCTGTGACTAGCTCTCTCAGTTGAGGTAACCAGGTGTACAGCCAAAACAAGAGTCACCTGAAAAATAAATGGGTACATTCCAGGTTACTGGGGAGCCCAAAACCAGACACAGTGCTCCAAACACCACTCGTAAATCCCAAATAGAGGAAAAGAATAATGGTCCTCAACTTGATGACTGTGTTTTCATTAAGGCAGTCCAGGATATGGTTCTGAATTGTTCTTCACCACAAGGGCATGTTGCTGGCCCTTGTTCAACTTGTCCATCAGGACTCTGACTGTTCTACAAACAGAGCTGTACACACCACCCAGTCCGCGCTGTCTGCTTTGTTTTGTAGATGTATGCTGGCAGGTTCAGGACTTAATCCTGCCTGTTACTGTGTTAGATAACCAAATGAAGCACTTTTTGATATTGTGTCCACCTCTGGGGTCGCTAACATAAGAAGGATGTGGACCTCCTAAGTGGCTCCAGAGGAAGGTCATTAATATGATCAAAGAGCTGTCTATGAAGAGAGGCTGAGAGAGCTGGGGTAGTTCAGCCCAGAGAAGGAAAGGCTCCAGGGACAACTTTTAGCAACTTACAGTACCTGAAGGGGCTACAAGAGAGCTGACTTTTTACAAGGTGACTTTTTACAAGACATGTAGTAGTAACAGGACTAGGGAGAATGGCTTTAAACTGCATAGAGGGCAGGTTTAGACTAGATGTTACCGTGAGGGCAGTCAGACTAGTACAGGTTGCTCAGAGAAGTGGTGGATGCATCATTGCTGGGAGTGTTCAAGGCCAGGGTGGATGGGGCTTTGAGCCACCTAGTCCCTGCCCACTGCAGGGGGGTTGGAACTGGATGATCTTGGAGGTTCCTTCCAATCCAAAGCGCTCTGTAATTGTATGACTGTATGATTCCATGATAGATGCTGCTATCCACTGAAATTATAAGGGCAGGGTGGAAAGTGTGCTCCAAGAACAAGGCTAACCAGGCTGCTTGAGGATACACACTGGAGAGAACTCCAGTGACTGGATGGACAGGGAACTTTCACCTGGCTGTTCCAGCTGCAAGTCCCTCCTGCCATTCCCAATGATCAGAACTGATGAGAAGAATCTTTCTGGATGTCACTGGGGCATTGTGAGTGGACTGTATGGAAACATCTGTTTACTGCAGGCAGAGCAATCCTGAAATGTTCTGAGGGGCCATAACAGGTTCCCATTGCTTGTCTGTTATAAGGACCACTCTACTGACTGGGTGAAAGCCAGAAAAGGAGCCAGAGGATCACTTATTTCTACTCCTCTCAGTAATTGATGAACATCCATTTTGCATATTGTCAAACCCTAATATTTCTAAAAATAAACAACTTGCAGTAAGGCTTATGAGGAAAAATTAAAAACCTTACGTAAAGTATCTTGACTCTTTCTTGTGGATGCCTCAGCGGGGGAGTAGACTCCAGCCAAGAATGTATGTCTGTATTTCTTTTCCAGCCACTTGGATTAATATGGATGACAAAGAAGCAACCAACAATGCCAGACATGCTCCATGTTACACTTACCACACTGAATGCAGCCCTCCTCTGGACCCATTAAAGAGGTCTACATCCTTCTTATGCTGATGACCACAGAGGCTGACACAGTATCAAAAAGTGCTGCATTTGGAGGGTTATCTAGCAGAGGCATGCACAGATCGCTGTGTCTGGCATCTGCCTGCAGTCAACAAAAATGTGTAAACTGTGGTAGCCCCAGCTGTCCAATGACTCACCAACCCCATGCAGAAAGATGACTTCTCTGTGCAGCACAGAGCCAGGAAAAGCACCCTCTTGTTTCGCCTCTCTTCAGCTCTTCAGCCCAACAGGTGAGGAGCAACAAAGACAATAACTTCTGATTATTGTCTATTTTCAATGAAGTTTATCTAGACTGAGCAAAACCCATTATTATAATGATCCTAAACTCTCCCAAACAGAACTGAACATTTATGAACTGTTTCTTTGAGCTTTGCATTTTTACACAGTATTTACTAAGCATGACACCCTGCAACTCCTAGTGATTCACATTTCCTGATTTGGACACTATGCACACACCTTTTCCTACAATTATTCCTCAGAAGACATTCATTTGTTCCTTTACATATGTTCCTAATATCATACACTTAGGAATGCTGAATTACAAAATGACCATTAACATTCAGCTGGAGCATGACAAGCTTAAATTTATTTTTACTATTGTAAACATAGCCTCAGAGCTCTTTGACATGGCATCTCAAATCTGCCTTTAAAATTGCACCTGGGACACAACAGTCCTATATAACAAATCAGGCACAGTGAGAACTGGTTGGAAAGTAGTTTTGCAGAAAAGTACTTGAGGGTCCCATTAGACAACAGCATGAATCAGCAATAAGTCATTGCAGCAACAAAGGTAAAAATTCTCCTGGTCAAATTGACAAGGGTGATCCTTCTCTAGCAGCACTCATGAGATCACATCTAGAGCATTATGACCAGATTTGTACAAGAAATAATAAACTGGAGGATGCCCAATGAAGGGATGTAGCTCTTGCCTTGTGAGAGAATTAGATTAATTCAGGCTGGAGAAGCGAAGGCTCAGAGGGGATCTTGTTGTTGCCCTTAAAAGAAATACCTAATAAGAGGATGTGAGGAAGCTAGAGGCAGCACTTCTCAGAGGCTGAGGCTGACAGCAAAAGGGCTACAGGTAACAATCATGAGACACAACATAGGGAATTACAATTAGACATCAGGGAAACATTTTGAAGACAAAAGTGGTCAATCATCAGCACAGGCTGTACACAGATGTTGTGGAATCTTCGTGTGTGCAGATATTCACAACTTGACAAGATCCTGGACCTGCTTAGGAGGGACTTGGACTAGAGCAGCTACCTCCCAGCCTGTATCCTTCTACTAGTCCACAATTCTGTGACAAACCTTCCTAAAACTACCATAAAAGAAATTGCTTTAAATCTAAGTACAACTAAATAATCTTTCATTAAGTATTTAGTGACTTACAGATAAAACCAGATTTATTCATCCTTTCAGTTTCCTTGCACCATTTCATCTAAGATATTTCAGTTACATGCTCCATTTCCTATTTGTGCATCTTAAAAAAATCTTGGCTCTACAGTTGGCTTTCAAACAGCAGATTTCAGAATCAAGCCTTTAGTTATGACTATGCATGCTTTTTTAATTATTATTATTTATTTACTTTGGCTATTTTTGCCTTACTTCACAGAGAGTGTGCAGTTACTTTAAGGAAAATAAAAGTTGTTACACAGCAATGGTGCATGACACTTTCTAGTCACTTCTACAGGGACGCACAGCTCTGTTGTAAAGAGCCCACTGATAGTTAGAAAGCCACATGGATGAAGCATCAGTGCATTTTAATCTCTTTCCTGCATTTTAATTTCTACAAAGGTAGCATGAAGATACCCAATTTGGTGTAACACAACTATATGCAGGGAGCTGTTCAGATTCAGACTTCCCAAACTCACAGGACTACTGCATGAGTCTTTCCCCATCCTGTGAACGCCCCAAGCGTAAGGTTTTTCAAAAGGCTCTTTTGAAGATAGTGACTAATAACATTTAAACCCATCAACTTTTATGGAAGAGGTTACTCATTCTATATTACATTTTCAGCATAATATATATGACAGTCCTAGGGGAAAGCGGGGTGCTGTAAGTGGTCATCAGCTCCTCCTGATGAGGAGCTTTCAGACAAGCTCAGCCAGCCTTAGACCACCTCTGAGAAACTAGGTCGTTCTTTAAAACTGGAAGTGGGACCACGCAGACTCCCAAGGCAATCTGTTCCAGTGCTTAAATATCTTTATAGGTAGAAAGTTTCTCCTGATATGTAACCTAAATCTCCCTTGCTACAAATTAACCTGATTACTTCTCATCCTTCTCTCCACAGACATGGAGAACCGTTGATCACCTGTGCCCTTACACCTCCATTATGATTGAAAATTCCAGTCCTGTTATCCACTTTTTCCTCACTTTGATAGAAGAAATTATTCCTCCAGCTTTTTTTCATAGGCCACATTTCTCCCTGTTAAGCATCTTTTAAGTTATTCTGCATTTTCTTAAAATATAACATCCAAAACATTCCTCCAACACATTTTGTAAATGTGAGGTAAACTAAATTAGCTAACATCATGTTTCACCTAGGACATGGCTGCCAATGCATTCAGGAGAGACATTAGTGCTTTCTAAGTTAACATTACATTGTTGACCCATCTCCCCTTTATGATCAGGTACCGCCACCAAATTTTTTTGCACAGCATTGTGGAATTACTACTTTCCCCTGAACCATACTGGAGCTTTATTCCCAAAAACATATTCTTCAGATTGGTCTTCATAAAATTCCCTTTTTGTGATTTTAAGCTACATCTATTGTCTGAAGCATATCCATTCCAGTTTTAAGCCCTTCTTCCAAAATGCTTGAGGTCCCTGTCAGATTGTTGTTCTAATAGCTATATAGACATTTTTCTTATACTCCTTTCTATCTGCATTGTACTTCACACTGTTCCCTTATTTTGACCATAACAATGGCAGTATTTGTCATCAGAAATATTTGTTGCCAATTTATGTGAGGTTCTTTGACTCTTGGATCTTTAAGAAGTTCTAATACATACCTGCTTTTCTTCCCAGATGCAAAATTGATTGGTGAGCTACTTCTTTATCTTCTTTCTTTTAGAATTAGGAATTGCAAGGTTTTGGAATAACTTTCCCCAGATACCTTCTGATTTTGATTCATGTTATATTAATTATTCTGCCCATTTCAATCAAAACAAATGCAGGAAAATCTTTTCCAGCAGATTTCCAGACTCCCAGTTGGGTAGTGTGTCCCACTTGGCTGCTTTATCCAGGGGACCTTTATTCCCTGGTTGTCACCATTACCAGTCTTGCCCTTGGAGTGCTCCTCAGGTTGTTAACACACTTCTCACACTTCACGACCTGATCAAGTCATTTCCAATAAACCACTTCATGTGTTTATGCTTACATTATTATTCCCTTCATCCAAATGTTTTCAAAACTCCTATCATTACTTCCTGGACATTTAAGTAAGCATGGACAGGCCTTCCTTCTGTTTAATTGGTATAATTATGATGTAAAGCACAGATGTTAGAGACTGCATCTTATGTTTGTATTTATGTAAGTAAACACACATATACAGAAAGGTTTGTGTGATTCTACCTCACTCAGTGAAACAAGCTATGAAAATCCTCAGCAGATGATGAACCAGTTCTTAAAAATCATTTCCAGCAAACTACAGCCCTCTTCCACTCCTAGCCTCCATCTCCTTCTCCTCCCTGTCTATTCAAGATCCTCACTGAAAGAATAATTATTATTCTGGCTGAAAAACTACAGCCCAGCAATATTCATCTTACAGTCTATACTTGCTTTGCATTTTAGAGTGGAATACACTTTTCACAGCAGCCTTCATATACAGATATAGAATACAGTTTCAATAAACTTTTTTTTTTGTATTTTAACTATACAGTCATACACTTACAAACAAAATTACTGTGATTTTTCTTCACTGCAATGGTGCTAAATATGTATTAATCACTGGTAACACAGAAGAAGGGAGGGCTGGCTCATGTTTAGTGCATGCCACTGCTGCTGAAGTAAGTTCAATGAGCTCTACCGGGCTTTCTTATGAAGTTACTGCTGCACATGAACAAAGGTGCTACAGCCTTTCCTGAACAGCAAGAGTATTCAGCTTGTACAGAGCTTTTATCTAAGGAATATCAAATTGGTTACCCAAAGTTAATTAACTCTCAGGGTGTTTCTGTGTGATACATTGCTGTTATTCACAAACAAAATAAACTTTGCTAGTTTACAACAAGCTGACCGAACTAATTAACATCACCTGTATGTAAAATGCATGAAAACACTCATTCAAAGACTCTCAGATTTAAAAAAAATTCAAGATAGTCACATATTTATGGATTTCTTTTTAGTTAAGAGACAATATTAATTAAAAATGTTTGCTGATGACCCTGTCCCTCCATCCCAAGACCAAAGCCAGAGCTGTGATTTCTCATGTTCAAAGAGCATTTTTCCCATCCTGCAGTCTGGAGACCCTGGGGGTCATCCACAGGGTTAGGGGGACAGAAGAAGCTTCCCCCAAAAAGCTGTTTAAGACCCCATTGACTCCTTCCCCTGTTCCTATATGTGTTCCTATGTCCCTGAGCCACTCCCTCCCTATTCCCTGATTGGCCCTCATCTTTGTGCTGCTCCAAGACCAGGCTCGCTCCCTTCAACTCGGGAAGACAGAAACCTGGACCCTCCACGTGTGTGTGTGCCTGGGACCTGAACATCTTACCAGGCGGCTGAATAAAACACCTGTGGATACCATGCAAAGGCCCTTTCTTCTTCCTTACCCTGGACTTTACTAGCAGCTACTCAGGCTGCAGCACTGCAGAGCAGCTGCACATGATCTTTGTGGATCATGAAGGCCGTGCCCTCCAGCTCTGCTGGGGCTGCAGCCAGCACATAGGAGCTCACACTGCTGTAGGCACTAGCATGTCTTTCCTATGCTCCCACCCTGCTGAGGCACTCGGAACAACCAAGGTCAGTAGATGAGGGGACTTATGGGGTGTCCTGCCTCCCCATGGTTCACAGACCCCAGTTACTCCAGCAGGGCAATGGCAAAATGTGTGGCCACTTGAAACTCAACCAGTACAGCAGTGCCCACATGGACATGCTGAAGCAGAAGCCCTAAATAACATCATTTTTGTTTGAAGCATAAATTATGAGCCCACAAGGAAGCTTGTCTCTACAACCAAAGATATGTAATAACTGCTGACAGTCTCACATGATGTATAGCTTTATTTTGACATCTAAAGGACTATTTTCAATTATTTCTTCCTGGACAATTATGCTTATTCTAGCCCCATAATGCATTGTGTCAGTCATCTCTGGACATAAAACACTTTAATAGTGTACAGTAAGCTTTTTCCTTCCATACAAAATATCCTTGGACCTATAATTACATTTCATAAAACTTCGGTACCATAATTTAGCAGTCCCTTTCCTAATGTTAGGTCTGCGTTTGTACAAAATACAAAAAGCCTGTATATATGGTTTATCTCTAAAGCTTTAATTTATTTCTTGTCTATACAAAGTGTCAAAAAACTGGTCAAAGTGGTGCGTTACGAGGCAAGAATTAAGCTAATAAAATACCTTGACAAGGTTATTCCACAACTGGCAGCAGTGCAGGATTAGCTTGGGTTTGAAATTAGTTAATTTCACCATGTAACTTTCCTCAGAGTAGGTCAATAATCTTGTCCTGTATTATCCTCAGTTATCCAGTGCCAAACTATTTCACAGGATTTTAGAAGAGAAAAACCTCATGATTATGGCTATGCCAGAATTGTCTGTTCTGATGCAGATTTTTTTTATAAAGTCCAGCAAATTACCAGGTATCTCCAGGAGTGGGATAACAACATGGGGTTTGTAAAGAAACCTATAGCAAGGACTGGAGCAGGCTCAGATAGCTCAGAAGTGCTCCTATACAGCATTCAAAGAAGCAAAACTCAAGGCAAGACCACCCAGACAGGGACGTAGACTTTTATTTTTGAAGAAACAGATTTGCCTCACACATACTCATTCTCTCAAAATTCTCTCATTCCTCTATAGTTATAAGAAGAATATTTTATATATATTTTTGAAGAAACAGATTTGCCTCACACATACTCATTCTCTCAAAATTCTCTCATTCCTCTATAGTTATAAGAACTGAGAAGTTTGTGTATTCTAGTACCTTGTCCTGGATGCCTTATGATGACATAGAGGGTGAGGGATACCAGCTGGAAAGTTCCTATCCAGTCTTCTGGATTCATCATGAGTAGTGATGAAATGCATGAACATTGGAGCCTTTGCAGCTTCTATTGATGAAAAAAGCTCATATCCAGTGTGAGCTGTTTTGCACCAGCTTTGTATCTGTGATGAGGTCTGAGGTCATGGAACAATTATCACTACTTCCAACACTTGGAATTTTACTTACATCATTCCTCTACTTTATCTTCCTTTTCTCAGTCTTTTTGAGAAGACCTGTACTTTAAATACTACTTTACTTCTAATTCCAATGCCTTACACACACATGTTCTCATTCACACTCTGTAGATATGATTTAAAAATTTATACACCTCAGAACGTCCTAGTGGAAGTAAGGGTCTTACCTTAGCATGTAAGGCCAGAGTCCAATCTCAGCCAAATGCCATCTTTCATAGCTTTCAGGTACAGGAACTGGAGACCCAGGATATGGAAGCCATTCATTGTAAGAACAAGCAAAGCCGTACAGGTACAGTGGAATGAGTTTGAGATATATTGCTCTATCCATCACCTCAAAGGAAAAAATTTCATTCAGCCATGGCTCACACTGTGAATAGGGGTTAAATCAGAGATATGAGCCTAAATTTTCTACCAGACAGAATTTCATAGGAGGACAAGTCACACTGGAATTATTGATTCCACAGGTACACTGGATGTTGAAAAGGAACTTTCAGGATGTCTGGTTAGGGATTCAAAAATAAGCATGGCTTAGTTGATCTTGATTCTGTTCATTTATCGACCCCAGATTACACTTTTGGGTACTTGGTAAACAATAACTCTTCTGGTACTCAGGAAATCAAGGGTATAATTATGATATGAAGTTTGTACAATCACTTTAGAACATTTCAAAAGCAAGCCATTTATAAGAAAAATGTTTCTTACTGCTTTAAGGAGTGTTACTAAGCAGTTCAGTCCCTCTTGCTCCACAATTCTCAATTATTTCCATGCACACTGGTAATAAGATTTGAGATCATTAACCTGTAAATCATTGGTTCAAATCTTGAAGAGTTCATTAGTGACTAGAAGGCATTAGTATCTAATGACTGGTCTCATTCCAGTGGACAATAATTGCTGCCACAGCTGGCATTAGTCAACTATTGCTTGCAGACCTAGGAAAGGTACCAGGTCCAGATTTTTCTTCTGCCAATCTCATACTCCTGACAGTTCAAATTATTAAGCTTTGAAAATAATTTTTTTTCCTGTGCTTTCAAGAGAAGCCCTTAGAACATTTGTTGGGAAATTACAGAACAGTATTAAAAAAAACCCAAACCACAAAGCATCTTTTAATGTTTGCGTCTACTTTTCTAGATTTCTGTCTTATAACTCAACCACTGTGAAAAAAATCACTGTCTGAAAAAATGCAAAACAACAAGAAATGCATTTTCCACAGCTGGGACATTTTATAATGTCTCTCTCTCCCCCCTGAGTGTATTTCTCTGCTTCATCAAAATCTGGAAATCACAGTGGTTCTGCTAATGGTGTTCTGCTAGTGGTTTGGTTCGCCAAACCACTCTACAGAGTATTTACAGCAAGCCTCATGCATCCTGTAGCAAGCCTGTGATGATGGGACCCAAGGGCTACAAAGACCCTTGTATGCCACAGAGGTCAGACCCTTGCAATCCACACCAGTACAGCACAAGTATTTCCAGGCACATAACACTTCCAAAAGCATCCAGCAAATTTGAATTGGAAGTCAGGACAGATTTCTGAGACAAAAATGCATCACTATTGCTCAGTTTCTTCTAATTTAAGCATTTAGTACTAGGAACACAGCACTGTTTTAGAAGAACTTTTGCTCATTTTCTTTAGCAACACCAGAAGCAAAAAGACCAAAAATAACAAAAGATGCAATATATGAGCAAAGCAGATGAAATTAAATACATCATGAATGACCAAAGCACTGCTAAGAGGGGGGTTTTCTAGATGAAAATAAGCAGCAGACTCCAGGTGCCAGACCTTTATAGGCTGCCACCTGACTACACACATACAGCCACTCTCATGTATTTACAATAAATTATTATATGAGTCATAAGCCACATTACTGACCTTTGCGGTCCATTAGCTTTATTCTTTCCTCCTGTTCAATTAGTGCAAGACCTTGAGTCATTGTAGGTAACCCCAGAAGAATTGTAACTAAAAATTAATATAAAGCCAACACATGGTGTGCAAAGCTCTGAACTACTTTTGTCACCACGTGTTTATGATAATGAAACTTTGATGAAGATTTTATTGATAAGTAAAATACTTTTGAATGTACAGTCACTGACCTGCAAAGTGTTCATATGGTGAACATATTATGACATTTGCCTAAAGATCACTCTCACAGCTGAGAAATAAGCCAGACCAGTTTTGAATAGGATTTAACAGACTAATCACCACCTACAAGTTTTGGAAATTGCAAATCCTCACACCTCCTACTGCAAACAAGGCTTAGATATTCAGCATGTAAAATCCAATTAATAAATAATTTTAGGATGTATGTGTTTTAAGCTACTACATGGCAAATACATTAAATCAGGTCCTCATTTCTTCTGTGCTTGTAATATAGGTCTGGGTTAGCAGACATTGAAAATACCACTCCAGCAAGGACTAGTTGTAGAAGTAACCAAATGAACTGAAGCAGTATTTGTATTTACCCCCCTTACCTATCAGCCTATCAACCACAATAACCCTGTGCTGGTAAGAACCATATCATGCAGCAATGCAGTCAGAGAGAGGAAATATTTTAGTGTTGGCTCCATTTCTGAAAACCCTCAACACACTAAGTTATGAAGATGCATAATCAAGTCTTGCTTATCTTCTGTGCAAAGGTTAAAAATATGCATTATAATAAAAAGGAAATTTAGTTTTTTATTATTTACCATATGGCTGATCTGACTCACCTGACAAAACAGCAGCAGGAGAGAAAAGAGCCAGGGTAGAGTCAGAGAGGTGTTCTCCTCCTCATCACCAGGTATCACCCCCAAGTGGGAATTTTGTGCTGCTTGTGGGATTTGTCAGCTGTCCTTGCAACCCTCCTGCCTGTGTGTTGGGCAAGAAGAGGTTTGTGAAGGCCACGTGCCCACTGTGCAATGTGCCCTGAAGCTACAGACCAGCCATAGCTCGTTCTGGACCTGCTCCTACCTAGCTTTGCACCCTGACACCCTGGGCTCTGCCTGTACCAGGCTAAGGCTTTGTGGGCCATATTGCTCTGAACCTGACAGAATTAGGTCCTGAAGGACATAAAAGGCACAAACAGTTGCTGTCCAAATTTTACATCACCTGCATAAAAATAGATCACTCCACTTTCCAAAGTAAGCAGTTAATCTTCATAAGCATAACCTATATTTTTTGAAGGAGGAAGAAAGAGTGCACTCAGCAAGTTTGTTATCTTTGGCATATTTTTCCTAAGCCGACTGATTGCATTAATAAGGCATAAGAAGACACATATATTAAAAATTCTGCATTTAAATCTTACTTTGTTTGATCTACTACAAAGTGACAAATCCAAAACTTTCAAAGTTATAGATGACACTTTATTTCAGGAAAGAAATAGGAATCTAAGACAGAGACTGAGGGTAGCTGAACTGTCTCTAGTTGAAATTCTTAACTTAAGTTGCATTAAATCAGGCAATTAACATTACAATCCAGAGGCATGAAGGCCGATTGTTTTCTCTGAATTTGTTTCCTTGGGGCTTGACAGTGACACTCAGACACAGCTCTCAATAGAGGGTAACTTTTAGCTAAGCCACATTAGGAAGGAGGGAGGCAATCACAGGTTCCTATTTTGTCTTGTTCAGAGGGGAAAGCATTTCACTGCATGATTGAAAAAACACTTGCTTATTCCTTTCTTCTCCACTCTCTTGCTTATTCCACTTCTCCACTCCAGTTGTGTCCAAGGTCAGACAGTTAAGCACTTCAGAGAAATGTTCATTCCCCCATCACAACAAGGATTAACTTGTGTTAGGGACCTCGAGATACCCTTTATAGATAGAAAATTATTTCCAGACTTTCCATTTCTGCTATGAAAATAAAACCAATAAATGCATTTCTACATGCCCATCCCAGAGCAGGTACCATAGTCTGTACCTGAGCCACTAAAACAAACCAGGGAAACAGTAGGTCTAGCAAATAAAAACATCAAACTGCTTTTAAAAAGCTGTATAGCAATCTTCTTCTGGGTAAAGGTATGCCTGATCACACTGAAAATAAAAATGGTACATGATGCTAGTAGTGGGTTATCTGCAAAAGATGTTGTCAAAGCAAACCAGACAGAACAGCCAGCTCTTACCCCTCTGACTTGACTTCAGATTGTCTGTGCAAGCTTATGAACCCTGTATAATGGGACCTGATTAGCTCCAATTCCTGTGCTTTCTCTGACCATAAACCTTACAAGACACTACAAGAGAGGGAGAATTTGGGCATAACGTATATCAACCTCAAACACGGCATTTTCCGACACAGCCACCCAATTTTGTGATCTTTTAATGTCATATATTAACTTACATTTCATTCTTTGGTTAAAGCAAGAGCATTAACCTTTATAGTGGTATTTACAAAGGAGAACAAAGGAAAGTTCCCCTCCCTCAAATTTTTATTCAAGCATACATAGTCATACTGATGAAACTGCTTTCCCCAAAGTTAGCAACAGCACTCACAGGTAACAATTTGCAGAATGAGGTCAGAAAATATGTTAAGTGACACCAAAAATGAATGTACACTGATCCTGAAAGGATGGTCCATTAAGACCAAGAAACAGAGTTCTTTTGCATGTACTCTGTCCAGAATCCCAATATGAACAACATAAAACACGCATGCCAAGAAAAACTGATCATTCAAGATCCCTTTTATCAAAGAGGGTAAATGGCCCACTTCAACCCGTAGCAAACTTTGCTGGGGGAAAAGAGGAATGGAAATTCTTAAATAAGCTATCAAATCATGCCATTTATGACCTGGAGGCCACAGTTCTTCAGTCAAGAGTCCAAACAGATCTGTTGCTTTAACATTACATGTCTCAATCATATGGAAAATGCTCACAGCCACTAAGAATATAAGGGGTCTCCATGTCAGCTCTTGCTAGGTAACAAAGCCTTTCTAGTGAAGTGCTCATAGCCAGTAAAAGTAATAGCTGAATTTCACTTATTTCCCTATGCATCAGCAGACTTCTACACTTTTATATCTCCTGAATATATGCATTATTAGTTCTTTCTATGTACCCATCACTGTGGCGTTTAAGTTCTGTTCATATTGAAACAATGCACACTATCCAAAATTCCCAATATCCAGCTCTAATTTTGCAGTTTCAGTCCATTATTAATTGTGCCATATGCTTCAAAATTAGCCAGTGAAGCTTTCTTGGCTTTGCTCCCACTCCTCCCCATACTTGGATAAGCCATTTAATTATTTTAAATCAATTCAAATGTTTTCCTCAAGGTGGTGGGAAACCTTCTGTGCTTAAGACAGTAAAATTCATACTAATAGGTCTTTCTCACCTCTTTTAGTTATCAGGCTATGAATAACTTTTTACCACTTAAAATTCATTTACACATCTCCCAAAAACAACACACAGCCAGCAACACTGCATGGACCTTTCTTAATACAGGTGTGCTACCTGCACTGTGAATTTGGTACATTTTAGGATCTGATTGATTATTCCAAACTCATTCTCAAAGTCAGTAGGAACTGCACAGGATGTATGGAAGAGATTTGCTGCAGGGATGGAAGATTCACAGACCAGAAGCAGGTAGAGAATTATTCTCAAAATGTTTATAAGACTCAGTTTATCAGAATCATCCACTCAGTTGACAACTGCTGCCCCTATATTCTCCAGCTTGTGCTTCTTGCTCTCCTCCTGTCACAGCTGTTTACTCCACAGATTGTCCCAAACATTCATCCCTGCAGAGAGAGGCAGCAGCTTGTCAGATTTGCTCAGGAATCTGGCTTTGACCAGTTTCCCCCAAGGGGTCATTTCAGAACACAGCCCTGCTTCTGTTTGGTGATTCTTTGTCTTTTGTGCAAGCTCTCATCTGCTTTACCTGAGTATCCTTCTTTTTCACAATAGGTGCCTTTGGCAAGGCACCACAGCAGTAAAGGCCCTTATCCATGGAAAAGGTGATTCAGGGCAACAGCAGGGAAAGCTTCCTCCTATTGCCTCAATTTTAATCCTGCCCTGGAGAGTTTCCTGATGTTGTTGCACTCTTGTTAAAAACAGCAGTCAGCAGCTGATCACTTTCTAGCACAGATGGACCCCATGAATCTGTAGTCAAAAGTTATTGCTGAAACCATTCATTGGTATGTCTTCAATTTGCAATTCATGCTCAGACTCTTGCATTCCAGCAGCTTTTGCTCCATATCACTTGTATCAGCTAGTACCAACATCTGGCCTGAAGTTCAAAGCTCAGATCCAGATGAATCAGTGCAGACTATGGCAATTTCTCTCCTACACACTGGAGCCTCGAACTGGACTGAAATGACACATTTCATCAATTTGTTTCCAGCATGTAACAGCATGTATTTGGACATTATACCAAATTTCCTGTGTACTTGCAGCAGTGCTGCAGCCTGACAGGGAGCTCTGCTGAAATTGCACAGTCAGGAACAGACTGCATGGAGGGAAGGTGGGCTTGCAGGTCCCTGGGGATGGCAGGCAGCACAAGCTTTCTCCACAACAGTCTTGGTGAAAATGCTTTACTGATGCTAACACAGGAAAGAAACATCCATGCACCCAAATGCTTTCTCACCGAAGATATTATTGTAAACCATTAGGGAGTGGTTTCTGCTCTGACAAAACAAGTCAGACATCCAACATCACTTCTTCCACATTAGCTGTACCCATAAGTGAGATCTAAGGAAGATGGTTCCTTGTTGGACTAAGGTAGCCATAAATGCTCCAGTGACTGACCTGAGTAAAAGATTCTTGTATTTATTTCACTTTGTTTACACAAGAAAAAAAGGAAGGAAAGTCTGTTACATTTCTTAAAGAACAGGCTTATCTGGATTTGCTTCACTTAAGCTGCTGTGCATTAGAAATCATGCCATTTAGCTCTGTGGTGCTAACCCAAGGTAAAACTGCCATGAAATTGAAACCACAGACAGTATCTAGAATAAAGGTATCGAAGATCCCTCCCTTCACAGGAAGTACTGCTGAAAGTGAGAGTTAACACAATGCTATACCTGGAGTTCTATGAAAATTTCAACAAAAGTCTTAGGAATTTTTTCTTCTTGTATATTATGCATGTCCTTCATCTGTAAGATCCCAAAATAATCTAAAAGTCTAAATACAGAACTAGAATTCTGAATACAAAGCAGTAATTAAAACCCAGCAAAACCAATGCTTAGACTAAACTGTGAATCCCAGAAATCAGGATGCTCAGTTTATGTTCCCTTGACAACCCCTTCATGCCTTCATTCATAATGTGTGCATGGAAAAGGTGGATATGGAGTTAAAATTGTCATGACAACTTTGCTTCTAAAGTATCTGTCTTTTGTAAATTGGCTACTTTGGGCTACATGTTGTACAGCACAGCTCTTGACAGAGGATGAGTTTTTAGAAGCAGCTTGACAGATCAATAACTTGGTTTTAATTTTAACAAGAATGCATTTTCAAATATATAGAGCCAGAGAGAATAAAGACTAAATATAGGATGAATCCAAGCATCAGCTAAACCAGAATATTTTGTGTCTTCAATCAATACAGCAATGCTAGTAAGATTTTTTATTTTACTTTTAGCATCACTGAACCTTCTTATAAAAAAACCATTCAGGTAATGTCTGTATTGTCAAAAATGACATATTCACCACTTCCTAACTACACTCACCATCATAATAATTTGTTTTGTTAGGAGAAAAACTACCTTTGTTTTGTTACAGAAACTGCCTCCTCTGGAAGGAAACAGATTCTCAAACCTGGAGGAAACCTGTTTAAACATGGAAACTTTGCTGCACATCAAATCCCCCTGCATAGTGTTAACTACTATTTCCACAAATGTGTTTAGCCTCTGGACTTCAAAACAGAAAGAGAATCTTTCATAGATAACTCTGCTTGCCTTTTAATCTTACTGAGAGCACAGCTTTAACTACCACTACAATCTCCCTAAAGTTACAGAAAGCAAAACATAATGAAAAAAAATTCATATTTTGTCCTGATATACTGAAAGTTTGCGGTAGAAAAGAAAACATGAACATTTCATTTTTTACAACATTTCTCTTCCAAATAATGATTTCAAGAGGTAAAGTGATCATTCCTTCCTTCAATAAAGGAAATGAAATCTTGAAAACAGTAAAAAAAGACTTAGAAACACTCTGAAAAAGAGATATGACCAAAACAAAATTAAAAAATAAAAAAATTTAAAAAAATGGGAAATTTAGTGACTACAAGAAAATGGTCTAGGAGGAAATGAGGTACAGTGAAAAGGACCAAAACATTCCAAAACTTACTTCACAGATGCTGAAAAAGTAAGGGAAAAAAATCAAGGAAAAAGAGAGAACATTGAGACGAAAGTATGAGAGATGTAAAATGGATACTAGGGAAACAAACAAAAGCATTCATGGAATTGAAAGATAGACCAAAGCTTGCCAAAATCGATCCCCATTCAAATCCAGAATACAAAAAAGTAGGCCTTATAAACACTGTGGAAAAGAGATATGAGCAAAAGAAATGCACTTGGAAAAAAAAAAGAAAATTTGAAAATTTAGTAAATAAAAGAAAAATTACCTAGATTACATGAATTGAAGGGACAAGTCCAAAAGAACCCCAAACGAACCTAATGGAAAAAATCAGGGGAAAAAATCAAGAAGGAACACAGAATATTGACAGGATATGGCTGGGATATTAAAACCAGAAATGGAAACAAAAACTTGCTATGTCAATGGGGATCATATAGGCAAGCTTTGTTGCATGTGCACTTGATGGCATCCCATGCTTTTCAATTTGGTGGTGATATTTCTTTTTTTTTTTCTTTTTAGTATCCATGCCATACTCTCATATCTTCCCCTCCAAGTTCTGTCTCCCTCCCTGATTTTTAATCCTGAATTTGCAACATCTGTAAGATTGCTTTTGGCATGTTCTGGCCCTTTGAACTGCACCACATGTTATTTTGATCTGTTTTCTGGTAGTCACTAAATTTCAAAATTTTCTTTCTTTTTTCCGTCCTTTGCAGATCCTTTGACTGTATCTCCATTTCAGAGTGTTTGCAAGACCTTCATTTCTTTTCCCACAATTTCAATGGGGATAAATTTTGGCAACCTTTGGTCCAAGTCCCTGCATGCATTTCACAGCATCCCATGCCTTGTGACACCTTTCAATATAGCAATTTTTTTTTTAACTATCCATGCCATGTCCCTCATATCTTCCCCTCAAAGTTGTGTCTTCCTCCTTGATTTTTCCCCATTGAAATTGCAAGATTTAGTTTCCCTTCCCGAATGGAAATGAAATTTCCTTTCGGGAAGGGAAACAGGATCTAGCAAAACAGAAAAGAAAGACTTCTGTAAAGGAGATATGATCCATTGGAATGCGATTGAAAAAAACTCAAAAAAAACCAGAAAATCTGGAGATTTAGTCACTACAAGAAAGTGGTCTGGGAGGAAATGAGGGGCAGAGCAAAGAACCAAAAGAGGCCAAAACTACCTTCACAGATGTTGCAAAAGCAGGGGAAAAAATCAGGGAGGAAGACACAACTTGGAGGGGAAGATATGAGGGACATGGCATTGATACATAAAGAAAAAAAAAAAAGCCAAAGAAAAATCTGGGTTAGCTCGGTTAAAGTGAAAGCCATCAAAAGGCATGGCATGCCATCAAGTGCAGGGACATGCACCAAAGCTTGCCCAATTGATCCTCTTTGAAATTTCATTCAATGAAATTTCCTTTCGGGAAGGGAAACAGGATCTTGTGAAACAGAAAAGAAAGACTCTGGAAAGGAAATATGATCAAATGAAATGCAATTAAAAAAAAAAACAGAAAATCCGGAGATTTAGTGACTACAAGAAAGTGGTGTGGGAGGAAATGAGCTGCAGTGCAAAGGACAAGAGAGGCCAAAACTAACTTCACAGATGTAGCAAAAGCAGGGGGAAAAAGTCAGTGAGGAAAACACAACTTGGAGGGCAAAATATATAGGGACATGGCATGGATACTTAAAAAAATAAATAAATAAAAAAATCATAGGTGACATGAAAGCCATCAAAAGGCATGGCATGACATCAAGTGCAGGGACATGCACCAAAGCTTGCCCAATTGGTCCCAATTGAAATCGCAAGATTTCATTTCCTTTCCCAAAACAAAATGAAATTTCCTTTCAGGAAGGGAAACGGATCTTGTGAAACAGAAAAGAAAGACTCTGGAAAGGAGATATGATTAAATGAAATGCAATTGAAAAAAAAACAAAAAAAGCCAGAAAATCCAGAGATTTAGTGACTACAAGGAAGTGGTCTGGGAGGAAATGATACTTGAAAAAAAAAAAAAAAGAAAAATTGGAGGTTATATGAAAGCCATGAAAAAGCATGGCATACCATCAAGTGCAGGGACATGCACCACAGCTTGCCCAAACTGATCCCCGTTGAAGGCCAAAACAGAAAAGAAGGAATTAGGAACACTCTGGAATGGAGATACCACCAAGGGAAATAAAACTGAAGGAGAAAAAAAAAATTGGGAAATTTAGTGACTACAAGAAAATGGACAGGGATTACATCAGGTGCAGTGCAAAGTACCAAAAGAGGCCAAAGCTAACTTCATAGTTGTTGCAAAAGCAGGGGAAAAATCAAGGAGGAAGACACCACTTGGAGGGGAAGATATGGCATGGATACTTAAAAAAAAGATATAATAGGGACATGGCATGGATACTTGAAAAAAAAAAAGGAAAAATCATAGGTGATATGAAAGCCATGAAAAGGCAGGCATGCCATCGAGTGCAGGGACGTGCACCAAAGCTTGCCCAGTTTATCCCCATTTAAATCACAAGATTTCATTTCCCTTCCTGAAAACAGAGGGCAGTTTTAGCCTGTTTTGGACCTTTGTACTGCACCTCATTTCTTCCCAGACCACTTTCTTGTAGTCACTATATTTCAGAATTTTCTTTTTATTACCTCTAAATTGGATTTCCTTCGATTTTTATCTCCATTCCAGAGTGTTTGTAAGTCCTTCTTTTTTCTTTCCAGGATTTTAATGGGGATCCATTTTGGCAAGTTTTGGTCCATATCCCTGCATACACTTCATCGCATCCGATGCCTTTTGATGGTTTTCACTTTTGCGAAGATTTTTTTTTTTCAGTATCTATGGCATTTCATTCATATCTTCCCCTCAATGTTCTGTCTTCCTTCTTGATTTTTTTCCCCAGATTTTGTAGGTGTTTCCTGGAAAATACTTTCAAGATTCTTGTTTGAGTCAAACAAGAGCTTAAATGCAGTATCTGTGCAGAGTGAAAAGCTCAAATTGATTTCTAATTTGACTTTTCCTATTGGCTCCTGATAATTTCACCAAGAGCTGATGATAAAAAAAACACAGAGAAGAACTGCATATCTACTTTTTTTTTCCCCTCTTCTTCACTTCAAGAACATAATCTTCATCCAGGAGAGCCTTTTCCAAAATAGGTGCTCAGCTTTACGACCGGTCTGTGTACCAAGTACAAATCATAGTCCATGACTGTTATATATGGGCACTGCAGTAATGTACTTAACAGAGAAATAACAACCACAACAGCACAATATTCACAAACGTTAGTAAATTCTGCACCCATTCCAGATTTTCTCCTTTAAATGAGAGAGTTCATTCTTTTCAAGTAGATCCATAGCTCAAGATCTCCACCTGCTCTGCATTAAACCTACTTAAGTTCCCTGTTTTCACAGCTCCTTTCTGCTTCTAAGCATATGCAGAGCTCCTTGGAATCAGAGAAATAGATATTTCCCAAGTGCTGCTAAAAGGCTGAATCGCTTCCCCCAGGGGGTCCCTGTCACTTGATTAATATGTGTAGCTGTTAAAAGATGTTCAAATGACAGTGCTAAAAAACTGAACAAGCACCACAGAGAAAAGGCTGGTTAAAATCACCAAACCATGAAAATGAAATTAATAAGAGAATTGCAAAGAGAAAACCAAATAAAAGCAGAGGAAATATAAAGAGCAAGGATATAGTCAGAGCTGACAGTCATCCAAAATCAGCTTTATCTTCCCTCTTCACTTTTTCTTCCTCCCTCCCCCTCCCCATTTCCTAACTCCTTCACTCCATTTACACAATTCTTTGGCCTCTACTGAGAGTTTAGCGTTACAAATCCTCATGCTGAATCTCATGAAGTCAAGCAGGCTCAGTGAAGATCACTGGGCTCAGTTTACTCCTGGTATAATCTCATCCAAATCCATGGAGTTACATGAGGGATGAGCTGGAACCAGTGATGCTTTCTGAGTTTTCTGACATTCAGCTTTGGAGATCTGTAACTCCAGACTGATGATACACAGTGAAGGGTTCTCTGAACATAGCAGAGGAGAAAGAAAAAATATGAGTTCCTCGAATGGTTTTCATCACAGTAGCTGCACTACATCTGTCATATATCAGAACCGTTCCCATGTTTCCTGCACAAGATTCATAACAGCTCTAAAACCCGACCATACTTCACCAAGTTGGAAAACAAATTTCCCCACAGATGGAAAAATATATTTTTGAGGTAATATGGCAAGGAACACAGTGTCCTTTAGAGCAACTTAACAAAAGGAATTATACAATTCCTGGAAAGCCCTTCGCAATCTCTGCTTTTTCTGTCTGAAAAGTCCATACAGTTGTTTATTCATGAAGTGATAATTCTCTCTTTGTCTCAGTGAAAACTTTTTCCTGGGAGATAAAAAATATCTGCTGCATTGCTTTTGAGCAGTAATAACCAACTCACACCAAGGCTGTATTTTTTGTTTATTTGTACTGTAATAATGCTGGGAGCCTCTTGCTGGCACTAGATGTCACTGTTGAAATTGAGTATATACAGGATAAGATACGCCCATTGATATGACCAATCAGATGCACTGCATTTTAAATGGAAAAAGAGAGGGGAAAAAAATCAGAAAATAAAGCTGCCAAAGACCTCAAGAGGTCATCTGATCCATATGGGTATGTGTGGCAGACTCACTTATGGCTCATCAGCCATTGGTCTCAGTGGTTTCATCCACTTTACAAATGGAAAATAAAAGATTGAGTCATGCCCATAAAGCCTATTGCCTGGTTGCAGCATTTAAGTCAAAGTTTAGCCTAAAGCTCCCAAGTCCTGCTCGACAGAGACCATGAAAATATTTTATCTTACCTGAATTTGGGAGTGTCTAAGGAAAACAATCACAAACCTATTATCTGTACCTGCTACTATGAAACAGTGAGTTCAAATAAATCTAGCTACCAGTTACAATTTTTATTTGCTCTTCTGCACTCAGGAATACCTAAATAAAAGCACAAAACTCACAAATAGCTTATATCCACATATCCACATCATTTAGTACACTGCACACCATTCCATGCCATATATATGAAAGGCCCACTGCACAAAAATCCACACAAGATAAAAAACCAAGATGAAAAGCACTCTATATCTGACAAAGACATTTTGCATACTGCAGTGCACCTCTCCCCATGTATTCTGTGAAGCAGCGTACACATGTAACATCAGACAAGACCATCCTTTCAGTCAGTGACTGCAGATACTGAGTTTTCTGTTTCAATGCAGAAGAAAAAAATAGTTCCAAGTTACAGACAGCTCCTTTTCTATCTCCATGTTATCATCACTTCTCTATGCTGACGTGTAATCACCATCTTTTGCAGGTTACTGTTTCTACCTTCTATTTCAAATAATTTTCATACATTGGTGCAACTGAGGCAAGATTAATATGACTTTCCTTATTAATATAAATCTTTTGATTTGTTGCTGAATGGACTGTTCTAAATATTGCTATGTAACTGCAAGGGACAATGTTTTTTATCATTTCCCCTCGAAAGCAGACATCCAGATCTAGGCATTACAGCACTCTGAATTTAGAAACATGAAATATAAATGTGTTCCTACCATAGGATTTAAATGAATGTTTATTTTACATCTGAAGTACTTTTTAAATTTACTTCCCATCTATGACATCTAGATAAAAATCCCCATTGAAACAGCTAATGCTGAAAATATCCTCTGAATAAGACACATAGGAGTTCAAAATTAGTGAAATGCAGATAATAAGTAAAAATGTAAGTAATTACATTTAGTTGTAATTACTTACATTTTAAAATTACAATTACAAAACTAATGGAGCATTTCACCCCTTTGGAAATGCTGGGGCTTTTTTTAGCCAGAATATCTTGGGATGACTCCCTAAAAAGTCTAAATCTTGCTTGGAAGACAAAGAATGGAAAACCCTTTATAATATGGACAAGTATTGTTTGCAAATATTGCTTAAGAACATTTTTACATCATAAAAAAATATTGTCTAAACTGTAAATATGAAGCAAACAAGCCAATGTGGTAGCTTTACTCACATTAAATTTCCATTTTCAACCATGATGTTTTTTCCAGTTTGGAAATGAAAGGACATCCCATAACTTTTGAATTTCCTATCAGGTAAGGAAAACTGGTTCCAGTTTTCACAGAATACTTACTTTTTTCAGCTAGATGGTTCCTTCTGCTAGTCATACTCTCCTCAAGTCACTCCAACAGCAAAGCTGAGTATTAAAACACTCAACACACTTAAACACAGCAAAAGTTAATGAAGGAATGTCCTTTGTTGCTGAAAGCATATTGGGAGCATGAAGAACATAAAATCTTTCCCGTGCCACAGAACTGAATTATCCCATACTTTTTGCACAGACTGGTATCATCCTAATGACTGAACAGGCCAAGTCTATTTATATCAGCTGAGATGTTGATGCTGTGCACATACCTACTTTAGCTTGAGACAGGCTACACTGCAATAATGCTTTAAGATGGACTTTCCTCCATCTTTTCCTTAAAGAGAGGAGATCCACAGGACTTGTAAATATTCAAACCAGATGGCATTAGAGTATACCTCAGAATCCAAAAATTGCTAAAGTGGTAGCATTCAGATTCACTGGGCAACAGAATAAAACCGTGATGAGACCTCCTCCTTACTGTTTCAGCAAATGTCCTTAATGTCTACCAGAGGTTCTCAAATGTCAGTCAAAGATGTGTCACATTTGCAAAAGGATGGGACAAATACAAACCTCAACCTACAATCTAGAATCATCCTCATATAGATCAATGCCAACTATGTCTGGAGCTGCATCCCCAGCAGCCTGAAGAGCAGGTCAAGGGTGGGGGTGATTCTCCCCTTCTACTCAGCTCTGCTGAGACCCCACTTGTAGGTCAGATGTTAAGGAAGGTTCAGCAAAGGACAGGAAGGGAGGTTTAGCAAAGGGACAGAGAAGGAGGGTCAGGAAGGGATAGAAGGTTCAGTTTGGTTGTCCTGGAGAAGACAGGACACAAGGGCACACAAAGGGTCACACAAAGGCAAGGGAGGATGAAGCTGAGGCCTGTGCAGGTCAAAGGGAGGGAAGGAGATGCTGGGTCAAGGGAGAAAAGGGGAGGCTGAGGTACACAGCACCCCAGCTCAGCCCTTGGTCCATCCCACTGACCAGCTGCTGCCCAATGGCGGCCCCAGAGCACGGAGCCCAGAGCGCTCCCCCTCCAGGATGGCTACAAAGACAGCGCTGAGACTGCTCCTTATCTCAGCACCCCGGGCCACTTCCCAGACAGGAGTCTTCCAGCCACGTCAACCCATCCCTACCATTAGACCAAACTATCCTCCATACCAGATCCTCCCTCAGTCTCTGACTACTGTGCATTTCCAGTTGAAATTACCCCTTCTCATGTTCTCCGAAACCCATCTATGAAACCAGCAGTGCCCCGAACTGCTGCCGCTACTCCAGAGCGCCTGGCACCTGTCCCTGCTGGCCCGGAGGAGCAGTGCCCCACTTTCTCTTTCGAATGTGCTTGGACAGGAGCCCTGCATGAAAGCAGCCACGGAAGGGAAAGCGATTCTGCACCACCACACAGCTCACCTCCACCGTCCTGGGCACCCCGGCACTGGGCATCACTGGCAGCAGGCGGGCTCATCCCCTTGGCAGCTCCCTGGCGCCAGCACACCGCTGGGATACCAGAAGCTGCCCCGGGTCTGGGGACACCAGCGGTGCCTGGTGCCAGCCCGTCCCCACTGCTGGGGGCACAGAGGCGAGGGGCTCAGGAGGGGCTGCAACACCACCACGGAAACCAGGGCTGCCAGCTGATGGAAGCCCGCGGGACGGGGTCTTCCCCGGATGGTCTCTGTGGGACGGGGAGACTCTGACGGTGCTACAGACGGCAGGCAAGAGGAGGAGGAGGACGATGATCTTCACACCGCGCTGGGCACTGCCCATCCCGCGGCAGCGCCGCCTTGTATCAGAACCAGCACGGCCGGCTGGACTAGCGGTGGCGCACTCGCCCCCAAGCCCATCTCGCCTGTAGAGCGGCGTGCTCTCAGCCCCCTCAGCCTGTGCGAACGCCGGGGTGCCGGGCAGGAGCCACGCAGAGCCGGGTTCTCCTCTGCCAGGAGCAGCGCCCGCCGCTCCCCGCCCGAGGCGCCTCAGGCGGGCCCGGCCCCTCCGCCGCCTCGCGCGCGCTTCTCCTCCTTCCTGACGGCGCCACCCAGCGGCCGCGGCGCGTGCGGCACCTCCGGCGGCGGCAGCGGGGCGGGGGTCCGGGGGCCTCTTTTTAATTTCTTCCTCATTACTGAGCTGGATTTAGCTCCAAGGCAATCGGTACGACCCGACCGGCTTCAGAATCCTGCAGGTACCAGCAGGGTAGCCCGGGATGCCGGTCCCTCGAAGGCTCTCAGCCTCCAGGAGTTCCCTTGCGCGGTGTTTCCACCCGAGGGAAGCGCCCTCGGTCCTCGGAGAGAAGTAGGGTACACAGGCACACACAGACATGGACACACGCACGCACCCCACCCCGGCGGGGCTCCACTTTCTCCCTGGTCACACCCGATCCGCAGTCAAACACGGTCACACATTAGTCCTCACTTACTGGGGGGTTTTGCCTTCTGCCTCCCCACAGCACAAGTGCCATGATCTCTATGGAACTTGTATCAATTTTTGCTCAAGACTCAAGTATTTTGAGTAGGTACTGATTCCCCCCGCCCAAGGTTTAGAATCACTATTTGGAAGGCTCATGGCTCTTGGAAAATCTGGTTTATAGTGGACAGTACAGAGTCAAAAGTGACACTTTAGCTGTGGGTAAAGATCTTTTTTTTTAAAAAAAAGGCCGTTCAGCAGCACTTCCAAAAAACCACTGGTCTTGGCAGCTGTCTAATCTTCCCAAGAAATTTGACCACTACCCCACCCCTCTCATCCTCTCATCCCAACCAAATCAGTTTAGTCAGTTTTTTCGTACTTAAAACATGAAGGATTCTGAGTAGACACACTAGTCACATGGAAAGCTGATTCTCTCAGACAAGGAACTGTTGTGCAAACATAGAATTATGAATAAGAACTGTATTTTTCAAAAGTTGCTTGCTATTTGATTTAAATATTGTTTTGTCTTGCATCACTTTGTTAGAGTACTGGAAGAAAGGTATGACCAAAATCAAAGTGAACTTGCTAAGAATTTTTACTCTATTGACTGACTGTATTTGTGCTGTCCTCACCAAAGCTTTGGCATATCTCCTTCTAGCAAAACAAATTATGTCTGTCAGCAAAAACATTGGGTGTGCTGGCCCAATTTTAAATTCTTTATTTTATTTTTAAGTGTGATGTCTTATTTTGTCTGAACACGAATCTTCCAGTTGATTTAAAAATGTGTATAACTCTGGGAAATCTGTTTCAGCATTGATGAGAAATGGCACCATCCATTTATAGGATGCCCAGTGTTGACATGGATACCTTTCTGAGTGCAAAGGAAAATGAAAACGAGAGGCAGAACATCTTCTGATAGTTTGTCTTCCCTGCATCAATTATCCAAAGTTATTAGACGCAAATATTTCTCTTTTTGTTAGCATTTCAAGTGAGAAAATCATGTTGCAAAACCACCAGCAACTGATGGTTTGATTAGCAAGAGAACAACTGGTTTGATTAACAAGAGAATTACACTTTTGATCCCAGATGCTGTAGCTTATGCACATTGCTGGCTCAAGTGTCAGCAGCTTCTGACCTCAAAGCCGTATCCAGCAAGCCATCTGGATCAGACTCACAGCCCATTTAACATGAGCTAGGAACATTTATCAGGTCAATAAAGCTTTCAAAGTAGCAGCCATCTCAGAGTATGAAGCTTATTATGGAGCCAGTCTCAGCACTGGAAGATGCAAGAACATGTTAGCACCATTCCTCATGTATCATGTGAAGGGACCTCTCCTTGAGCTGAAAGACATGTCAGACAGCACAAAAAAAGACTTAAGCAGGTGACTGGGATCAATGAACAGAAATATGTCTGCGCCTGATAAGGTTTATTCACTGCTTAAAATGGGGTCTGCCAGCACAGATCAGCACAGGAGACAAGCCAGATGGCAGATGTCATTGCTGAGACATAAAAGCCCTTACAGAACAACCTTGGTTCCACCTTCATTGATATCATGGCATTACCAAACAGTAGAAATTTGATCTGGGTCAGACAAGAGTATGTGACAAGAGCATGTGTACTTAAGTCATGTTAGAAAAAAAAAGATAAGGTATTTGCATCAACTCCTTGCCACTTGGAAAAGATAGTCAATGCCCAGTCCACTGTAAAAGGAGAGTGACATGAGACAGTTTCTGCCCTGGAACAGAGTCCACTGGCACAAAGTCATCCCTTCAAAAGGGAAAAGCATTCCATTTGAATTGGCAGGATGAGCTTGCATCAGTTATGTTCCTGCCTCATGTGTCTGTGTTGTTTTCATCTGATTTAGCCTCTTAAAATAAAGCTGCATACTACAACTTCAGTGTCATGTTTGTCCAGAATTTTATAAAAGTCCTTATTCATCACTGGAAACTCTAGCCAGGAGGTATTGCCTTTAGGATGCATATGGAATTTATCTCATCTAACTTTAGATGTCAATGAAGTAGGCATCTACATCAAAGCTAGCCATCAGAGCCTAACATGGTTAGCAAAAAGAAAAAAAAAAAAAAGGAACACATGGAACAAGACTCGCCGGGTTTGGTTCAGAAGCCCTTTTTTCATTCTTTACATTCATTTAAAAGAGAACAAACTGAAATGTAGTCATCTCTATGATATTTATATAGTCAAGTGAATCCCACAAAATTAGAAGAAATCCACCAGTCCCTTTAGCATGTCTCTGGCTGTTTGCTGTCAGGTGGCTGCTACTTTTCCATGGTTGTTGAACTTGGCCATATTTTATCCCTTAAATGTAAGTCAACCCTTCTTCCCAGAAGCTTATAATTCACCTTAAAGGATTGCCAGAAATATTTTATCACCTGCTCTGGTGTTTAAACACTTCTTAAAACAATCTGCTAGACAGGAAGAAATGAGAGGGGGAGATCATTCAGGGAACTCTATCAGGAGACTAAGTGGACTGTAAAATGCTCAAATATATGGTAATTGTCAACTTAATAGAGTATATATTCTGTTCTGATTGGTAGTGAGGAGTAATTTAAACAATTAGAAAGATTCTGGTTTGTCAGTACAGTAATCCCACAATTACATTTTAAAAATGTCATGCCAGGACATTGGAAATTATAATTACTAAAGAAGATGCCTAATTTTTTGAACAGATCCTCGATTTTTACTACTGAATAACTAGAGGCACAAATAAGCTTTTTTAGGGGACTAGTGATCTGTGTTTCACCAGTCAGTCAATGCCTGCTGAAACCACTATCAAGGTGGTCAATGATCAGGACATCGGATGTTCCAAACGTGTTCCAAAAAGGTGTTCCAAATACCTAGGCATTTAGAATTACTCAGATGGCATTCTAAACACTAAGCCATCACTGTAAGAAACAGTTCCAGGATCTTTGTCCTCTTACTTGCTTGCATTTTTACAGGAGGCAGACAGAGTGTGGACCTGCCTCTAAAGACGGCTGGAGACAGATGGAAGCTCTCTCTGTCCGTGTGCTGAGCTGGGCACACGCAAGCTAAACGCTGCTCAGCAGTTGTGTAGCTTTATTAGCACAGCAGTGTCAACACAGCTACACGACTTCTGGAGCACAACAGATGAGGCACAGCACTGTGCAAACACAGCCAAACAGCTCCTGGATGGTGTTTGGTGTAGCCCAGTAAATATTACTTTTTTTGCCATTCCTACTAAAAAGCCACATGTTTTTTATTGACTTGACAGAAAAGGGTGTCAGGGTTTGTTTGGGCTTGTCCTGGCCTAATCTGATAATGAGCTTGTTTTATTTAACTGGGGGAGGAAATGTTCAGCAGTTGGGTTTGCTTTGAGTTAGCTCTAGTTTATAGTGATAACAAGTAGATTTTCTGTGTAGATTATACTACCTGTGATCCTAGAATAAAATACAGCTTGCAAGAATGCAAATACAGGGTGTACTGGAGGTCCCAGACTGTAAACACAAATCCCAGTGGTCAGTCAGTGGTTCCTACAGGCAGGCAACTGTCTAAAACACTTCAGTTATAACAAAGAGACTGCAAAATTGAATAATTGAGGACTAAAGAAAATAAAGTCCATGTAATGTAGGCTATATTAAGTAAATAGTGAAACATAAACCCAAAGTGACCCTAAAATAGATGAAGAAGGGATCTCCAGCCATCAAACCCTGCTGGTTAAGAACTGAGGACACTGGTGGCTGCTGACATTCCCACCAGCCCCCCCGCTGTCAGCCCCAGGACTGAGAGGGACATCGGAAGGATGGAGCAACACCAGAGAAAACAGGAAAATACTCTAATTTTGAAGGTAATAAGATTCAGGGCTTAACATGGGACTTCCTTGCCACTGCCCCACAACCTGAGAAAAAAGGACAATGGCTTTTTTCCTTGAAACATATTCACCCTAAGATACATTTAACTTTACTTTAGATATTTACTGTGTAGACATCTACATTTGATCTAGCCATTCTGGGCTCATTTTCTAGTCGCTTCAGTAAACCAGTTATTTATCTAATCTGCTGTGCACTGACAGGAATTACACCCTAGAATAATTCATCTTCCTACATTGACTATAAAATGGTTCAAGGCAGCTAATTCAGAGAGAGAGAGCTACCAGGACTTCTAGCTGAAAGAATATGATTCCTACTTTCTGTATTCATGCCAGTCTGTTCATCCCTGTCTTCCTCCTTTACAGATTATTTCACTGAGCAATTACTCATTGGACTGAAATCCCTTAGAAACCATGGCCCCAGGATTTAATTATAAAATAACACCATCGGAAGTATGGATCACTCATTTGGAAGAATCTTGCATTGTACCAATAATAACAACAACAGAACTAACAAACAAAGGCCATAATTTCAAAGGTATTGCTGAAAGAAATAGATAGGAGCTATAGAAAAATCATTGTCTTTCCAGGAGGTAATTCAACATCTTCCCGAATTAGGGTCTCATTAGGAAAATAATATTTAAATTAGGGGCTGAGGAAGCTCAGCTACAAGCAAAGGTTAAGGCACAGCTACATAAGAGAACTTTGGCAGCAAGTCCCATAGGAAATGAGGAGGATTTCATGCAGCTCATCCCTATTTTACACAAACCAGCACATTATTAGGACATCATAAAGGACAGCCCCACTCTGAGATTGAGGCTTCCCAACAGAGAGTTCTTTCCTAATCCCTCAGCAGCGTGGCTGCCTGAGAGGAACCAACCATGTGAGGCGCACGATACCACACCGGCCTCTGGAGGAGAGAGTTCAGCTCTGTACACTTTTATAGCCCCATAAATGACAATACTAACAATTTACTAACTTCTGATAAAGACCAGCTTCTTGGGAATTGCTGATGCCTCTATTTCTATGGGAAACAAGCCTCCCTGGAAGCTTTGCTCTGCTGCTTTCTGAGCACATGAAAGTGTTGCTGAAATTCCTAATTGCAAATTAGACTTTTGACAGGGGAAGGCAGAGCAGACGGGTTGAAATAGCCTTAAAGTGCTTTTCTCTTCCGGATGACAGAAGAGTTCATAATCTAGACAAATTAACTGATTGGAACAAACAGCATTAAGGCAACACTGTGCGATGTTGTGGCTGGCAGCTGGTGGCCAGACACTAGAACATACTTAACCAATTAGAGCTGTCCCCTGCACCAGCCAAAATGCACATTTAGAACAACTGAGATGTGATCTGGGACATTTTGTGGTCCACATACAGCAGCTTTACCAGGTGGGCCAGAAAAGTGAGATTCTCAGTGGATGAGTTAACTGGGGCTGTAATAAACCTAAATCTGCTGGAAGTCAGACTTTGAATATCTTAGTGGCTGAACCACTCCAGATTTAGCTGAAACTGTCTTTTTTGGCTTTATAACACTTCAAGGAGATTTTGGAGGCATTTTGTGATTACTGCTGCCTTTCCATACTTGAAAAAAAATAGGCTAAGGATCTTTCAGAATATTCTTTCTCTGACACTGTGATAGTTACACTTACAGAATAATTATTCTTAGTACTTCCATGAGCTTTCATAGCAAGTTCAAAGAATTAACAAGCTAGATGTTAATTTTCAAATTCAGCTTCAGTGACTCAGCAGTCCTAAAAAAACAATAATTTGTCTGTGTTCTCTACCTAAGCTTTAGGTACATTTATATCTGAAAAAGTGAGCTGTAGAGACTTAAGGGAGAGCTGGGAAGGGATCACAGATCCCTTAGTCAGAACACTTAGTCACGTATCTTTGCCAAAAGACTGTGTTTCATCTTAAGCCTCAATGATATGAGTGAAACTTTTTTTTTTTCCCTAATATAGCATGAGAATGCTGGCTTGCTAACACCCTGGCAGCACAGTGTGCACGATGGAGAGTCCAGGGATCTGAGAGCAGCACTTTCTCTCCCTAATGGCTCATGGCTTGGGAAAATGATTTGCCTTGGGTTTCTACCTGTCCTCAAGGAAGAAACACAGAGTGGCAATGACATCGTTAAAATTAATTTGTCTATTCACTGAGTACATTAGTTTAATTTCAGTTCTGAGATTAATGAACCTCATTTTTGATGCAAAGACTCATGATTCATTCTGAATGTTTATACTGCCTAGATATCCCTATAGTTACCTACTCAGTGTGACCCTACTATCCAAACACTTCAGAAAAATTAATGAATTACGCTTTCGATGTCAAGCCATAAGGAAGCAGTACTCAAATGTATTTCCTTTGCAGAAAGAAATCAAACTATAATGCTGAAATCCTAATTTCACTGATTCTTAATGTCTTGAACCTGGAACATTTCACATTTCCTCTTAAATCAAAAGCACTCTACCTGATTTTAGTTGTGTACATTACAGTAAAGTGACTCATGCCTTAGTAATGCCTTTCTCTTGTTTGCATCGACTATGAAAGCCTGGACAGGTCAGTGGAGAAAAAAAAATTATCTCTGCAGGGTAGATGCTTGAAGTTAGGTTAAAAAAAATACCAGTGAGGTGTTGTCATATATATTGCAAGTGTTCCATATTGCTAGAGTTTCATCCTCCTTGATGTTTCCCATAGGCAGCTCCTCTAGGCACTGACTCTTCCTCATCCTCGCAGCAGCCAACTGACTCCACTTCCCACCAATCCACTCTTTTATAACACTTGTTCTTATTGGCTACAGGTCTGGCCTGGTAACATCAGGCCTGCTCCTAATCTTTAGTAATTGGTTCAGCTGCAACTCTTTAGGGGGTAGGATTACTTTCTATACTATGTTCAGTTATGTTCTATCCCCCTACAGTCAGGGAGTGGAAGAGAGGCTGTGGCATTGTGCTCCATATGCACTTGCAGACAAGAGGGAATCAAAAGTGTGAGACATCACAGGTTTTAGGAGAACTCCCAAAAGAAATTCTCAAGAGTATTCTGGCCAATTTACATATTGTACTACCTGAAATTAAGGGGAAAAAAGGCTCTGGTAACTTCACACATCATTGAAATAAACTCCCTTAGGAGTTTGGCTTGGCTTTTCAGCAATGTGAAATCTGTTTTCACTTTCTAAACAAAATATTACAACAAAAATAGAAGTAGAGGCAGAAAAAGGTGAGGTTTGTGAGTTCAGAACTATCCATTTGACTCAGAAGACTGTACTCAATGGGTCTGCTAAAAATACATTCATTGAATCTATTTAGCATTTTTGTTATTTTTGGAGTGTTTATCTACAAAGTGAAATATTTCAAGACTGTTTCTAATTTACCTTTTGAGCTAACTTTAAAGGAGTAGAAAACCTTTAAAGAAGTAGAAAACAATACTTCATAAATTGCTTTCAAATAATAAAACGAGTTTACTGATGTTTACCGGATGCCTGTCTCTGACTAAATTCAAGAGAATCCAATATAATCATAGAGTCTAGTACTTGTGCTCCAGAATCCCTTATCAGCACTCCTAGGGTTGTGTTACCCTTCTTGATACTCCTCAGACTGCTCCTGTCTGTGCTACATGGTAAAAGTCAGTGTCCTGTACAAGGCTTTTTAGTCCCTCAATGGCATCCCTGATGGGAGCCACCAGTAAGCAGCACACCTCTAAGCAGAGTTCCTCAGGTCTCCAGATGGGTGTTTCCACACCTCTTCTCTTTCTAGTGTGAGGGGCCCAAGACAGCGCACAGGATTCCAGGTGCAGCCTCACCCAGTGCCCAGAACAGGAGGATGGTCACTGCCCTGCTCCTGCTGGCCACACCATTGCTGATCCAGGCCAGGATCCCACTGGCCTTCTTGGCCACCTGGGCACTGTGCTGGCTCATGTTCAGCCTTTGTCACCAGCACCCCCAGGTCCTTTTCTACCTGACAGCTTTCCAGGCCCTGCCCCCAGCCTGTAGCACTGCCTGGGGTTGCTGTGACCCAGGTGGCCTTGGCCTTGTTGAACCTCATAAAAATGGCCTCAGTCCATCAATCCAGCATGTCCAGATCCTTCTGGCAGAGCCTTTCTGTCCTCCAGCAGATCAACACTCCTGCCCAATTTGGTGTCATCTGCAGACTGACCGAGGGTGCACTTGATCGCCTTGTCCAGATCCTTGGTACACATATTAAATAGGACTGGCTCCACTACTGAGCCAATTAATTCTATTTCATTTAGCCTCTGTTTGACAGACCAGCCATTTGACTGGATTGAGTTAGACTGAGATAGACATTATCTTACATACATAATGAACATATTTTCAGTTATTACTGAAACTGCTAAAGTCCAAATAATGACTTTAAGTTACTGAGAAGGAACTTCAGCCTACAATGCCTCACTGATCCAGCTGTCTAGCTAAGGACCTTCACATCCTGTCCATGTCTAAATCAGGGGGAAGCAGCCACTGCTTGCTCTTTCCCAACTGTCTGCCTCTGCACTGTATTCATTACTGTGATGTTTAAAATCATATGTAAAATTCACTGTTATTCCCTGCATACTCCCCTGTAGCCTTATCAATGATTCCTTTACTTCTCTTCCCCTTCCTTTTCCACCTTCCCCCAAGTTTTGCTAGTCCTGACATCGCATCAGGATTTCAGCACATGAACAGCATATTTCAAGCCACTGCTTTGTAGAACTGACGATGCAGCCTTCATGTAGGCAGTGGTTGTTTATCCCAAGTGGGCTCAGTGCATGGCTGGGTTTAGATTTAGGCAAGACAAAGCCTGTGAGTGCCTCAGGAGTTAGTTTCACAGCGTGTTCCCTGCTGGATTTTTTTAGTTCTTTCATATGCAGAGGTCAATACTTTTGTAGAGATTATCCTTTTAAATCAATGTCAGCTGACTTAAACTCAGATCAGCTTACACAAAGTCTGATGGTATTTGAAGCTGCAGGAGGAATGTGTGTAAGCAGGGAATTTCATGCTGAAAGTTGGCCATTAGTGTAGATCCAAGCTCTGTTAAAGCATTTTGCAGCTTCTTTAGTGTCTACATACGACTTGACAGTGGATTTACAACATGCTGTGACAGCCCCTCCAGCAGGACAGTGCCATTAATCTTCAAGCAGACTACTGAGATCAGCACTGATTTCATGTTCAGATCCCCAAATCCAGGATCCTGTGCCCAGCAGGACCATGACAGAATAAGCTTTTTCCAGAGCCACAGGCCTTGATCTCAGCCTGGACTCCCCTACCTCATATTTAATCATAATACTTTTCACAGCTCTTCTGCAGGCTGTGATGTGGTGAATGAAGACATAGTCAAGCATTTAAGCACATGATTAACCTCAAGTGCTTGAAGGGAATTGCTGAGTTCAGGAGAGCTGCTTGTATACTTGGAGTTAAAACGGACTCATGTGCTTCACAGTTCAGTTAATTATCATTAAATACCTGCAACACAGCAACGTGGAGATGACACAACCACAGGTGTACTGCAGAATACATCTCCTGGAGCAGTAATAGCAAACGTGGGCTTTAGATGCAGCTTTAAATTACAAATTTCAACACTAAGCTGAGAGGATGTTTGACTGTTATCGAAGACCACAATGGACTCAACATGCAAAACAGGAATATGCTTAACCTGCTTCCAAGATGTGCCTGCTTCCCACAGAATAACTGTAAAATAAATAAACTAATGAAATTAAACAGATGCTGGTAGTTAATTACAGAGCATTGAAAACTTTGTAAGGGAAGGGGCCAGTCGATGAAAAAAAAAAAAAAAAATAAAATAAAATAAAATAATAAAATAAAATCTAGGTTTGGTTTGTGGGCTTTTTTTCCTGTGGAGTATGGGCAGGAACCCATGCTGGGGTTCTGCCCACGGCGCTGAGGACACTCTCGCAGGTCCCCCAGCCGTTCGCGGGGAGGGGGACGCGGGGGATGCGGGGGATGCGGGGGATGCGGGGGATGCGGGGGATGCGGACCAGCGGCTCCCGCGGGGCAGCAGCGGCCCCTGCCGGCCCCGACTCCCGTCCTCGTCCTGGGGTCACAAACATTTCATTGTCAGTAGAAGCCCCCGGGTAGGCCGGGACTGAGCCAGAGTCCGGCCCTTCCTTTCCCCCCAGAAATGCCGCGGGTGGTGGCAGCGGTGCTTTTCTGCGCATTTACCTCACTTATTCTCCTTGAAAAATGCCAAGAAATAGCAAATTGGGCTGACGGTTCCCTCACCAGTGCACTGACAACCGTGATTTCAGGATGGGTTAAATTATGCAGGGAAAGGCAGGAAGGGAGATGTGAAATGCGAGACACTTTCCGTGATTTGCATTTTAGTTTCTTATATTGATTACTGCAAGAGCCAGGGGGTGAAAAAAAAAGAGAAGGAAAAAGCAGTTGGCAGGTCTCCGACTCCAAATATTTCCAAAATGATTATACATTTTATTAATCGAGGTTAAAGTAACCTCCTTTGGCCAGTCTTAATGAAAACATAGGGTGTGTGTTAACTAAAAATCACTTCAGCATAGCAAATTGAGATACATTGGAATTCAGGACAAGCAGTTGTCAGTGTGTGGGTTCCAGGTGCCATCTACTGGGCATATCCCGTGCTGGAAAGGGACAGAGTTGCCCATTACAATGTATTAAAGGTTTAATGTAAAAACATACACAATCTTACAAAGCCCTCTGTAGACACTAAAGAGAGACAGGTGTTTTGGCACGCAAGTACGGCACGATGGGGCACAAGCATGATTCGCATCAGGAGCATCGCTCCCAAGCACCTAAAAACCATAGGTCACCTTGAAAAAGGATATACTGTGTAGCAAAACCAAATAATTACTTGGGACTATAAAAAACATACAAACAGAAAACATCAACATTACCCTACCCCTCCTGCCTCCCAAGCCCAAAAGTACAAATGAAAAGAAGCCTAAAGGGAACACGAATGCATCACAACTTTGGCTCACAGTGTGAGCCGTGCAAGGCAAGTTCACTGCACTCAGCAGGGCTTTCTGTGCACTTCAGGTTTTGGGCTGGAGTCAGTCTGGCAGTCCTACCTGGCTTTTCTGAGTAAGCATCCTTCATGAGTGATGACTTGGAGTCTCTTTTTCAATGACTTTGTTTCAGCACTGCACGGGAACCAGAAGGGATGGACCCCTTAAACAGAGTCCCTGCCTGGGGAGCTCACAGCCTGAATTCAAGGAAGCAGGTCCCTTTAGGACAGTGTTAGCAGAACAGGATCTTTTTGGGTCCTGGATTAATAAAACCTCAGATTATTCTGCAAATTAAGCAGTCTTTTGCGGGCTACAGTTCTGGCTTTCAGATCCCTTCTAAGTTTCTTTTATAAACTACAAAGCAAAGCTACCATGCAGCTTAAATTAATCTTCCATCACATCAGATTAAGAGTACACATATGGTAATTTCCTCTATTCTTCCCCTTCTCCATCCCTCTGTCCCACACACACACATCTCCCAAGGCTGTAGATACACTGACAAACAATCAGACTTTTTTTTTTTGTTGGTTTCTTTCCTATTAAAATGTTGTTTCATTTTAATAGGACCAATGGGAATTGGCCTACTTAATGAGAAAAGCTTTGAAACTTTTTGTTTAAATAAATCTTATTCTAAACTGTGAGGAATAGGTAGAACTGGAAGAAAAAAATTACAAACTCCCTTAAATCTGAACAAAAATGTTAACCAAAATGGCACACTAATGCAAGGTATCAACCATTTTATTTGAGTAAATTTAAGTGTGTGATTTCTAGTATGGACATACGTATAATTTACAAAAAGTTGTTATTAATTTATAGCTTAAAACAGAATTATTTTGTAATATGAGACAGGGATTTCTCAATTTTGAAAATATTAATATATTCACAATTTTGAAAAATGCTCCAAGCAATCTTTAACTTCAGAGGGTAATTTCAACTAACCCATTTCTATGACATGTTTTGTACCAAAAAAAATTCATTTTTAATAAACCAGTTTCTCAAATAGTTACTAAATGACTACAGCTTTTTAGGAACTAGTGATTTTTCATCAGATCAGAATAAAAGCAAACCCAGCAAGAAAGTAAATTCCTGAGACCATACTGGATAAATCCAGAAATCTATCTGCGTCCCAAAATATAATCAGTGTTACATAATCTACAATCACCAGAAAAAGATAAATCAGCACCTGTCAACTAATGAGGAAAGGTTATCATTATATTATTCCATAGTAACAGCTCTTTTCCTTTCCTCAAAGATCACTTTTAAAAACCTGCTTTAAATGCTTATATGAAAAGACTGCTGTTACAAAATATAAATCTCCATGCTAAAAAATCTCTTAAGATTCTTTCTCTAGAACCACATTCTAACAAGAAAGCAGTAAAACTGCATACTTTATGAAAGATAAAAATACTTTACTTTGGCAGTTCAGAAAAGGGCTTGTGCTGGGTCAGTTATTCTGTTTCTGTTGACACAGTAGAGGCAGCATAAAGCAAAGATCTGCCAGATGTTTCTGAACCACTGTCACAGGAGAGGAGAACACATTCCCAAATTTTGAAGTTCACTAGAGGTCTGGCCCCAGTCCATGGGTCAGGTGTTTGTTGCAAGCACACCTATCTATTTTGCAACTTTGCTTTCAAGTCAAGCAGCGTCGTCCTCTACCCTTGACCACACACTCTCAATCTTAGATAAATGTACAAGGGAACCATTGCCTATTCCTCCTTACCATTCTGCATTATTTCTTCTCTTTTTCCTCCTCCACTTCCTCCTTTTGCACCCTAGTTTGAGTGCAAGCAAGTGAGCCCTGTGAGCCTTGCACCCAGAGCAGGCTGGAAGCCCTGCAGCACACAGCAATCTTACTATGCTGTATTTCTATAAAATATCCATCAATGGTCACCACAATCCTTCTGGAGGGTTCTCCACAGAATTTTGTTGTTTGCTTAAATATATATTTGAACTGCAAGAGTGCTGTCAATTTTGACTAAGCAAAATACCCAAGGGGTCTAAAGGAGGGCAGCAACTACAGCCAGTTTAGAGTGCAAATCTCTCCAGCTGCAAAACATTTCCCAGCACTAATCATTTAATCATGCTCAGGTGGAGAAAGTAGTCACCCTGTGTTTGCCTGAATGTATATGTGAACAAAGCTTGGTTTGCCTGATTTTTTTTTAATAAGCACAGTAGTGGTCTCCTGTTTGTATTAAGTTTTTAGGTGCTTCTCTGACTTCTTTACTTTCTTCAGCTTCCCAGCTAAAATGCTGAGATAACTGCCCATGGCCCTACTTGCCTGGCACTGTCAGAGGAAGAAGGGAATGATTTAATAACTTAAGGCTACAGATATGTTTTCAGCCAAAACAACAATCAAATTCCAAAGTTCTCTGAGATTTGATTCATGTTGTTTACAAAACTGTGGTTCTGTGACCTCCACTTGTCATTGCAATCATAAATAACTGGCTGTCTCCCTCTGTTCTTTTTTTGTTTCCCATTATCCACTCTCTGTCTCTTCATCCTTAAATCACAGGTTCAAAGGAACAGAAACCATCTTTTCACAATAATCAACAGTGCAGGGCTATGTCTGAGCTGATAGGTTCTTCTCTAACACAAGTAATGACTCCTCAGAACAGCAACAGTGAGTGGAAATTCAAACATCCCTTCCATGCCTCCCCTGCGAGCAGCTAACATCAGGCCACTGTGGTTAGAGCTGCACAAGGTATGTGGGCAAAACAGAGACCCAGCAGTCGTACAATTGCATTCTAGAGTTCTGCTCTGCACTCTTCTGTTTTCAAACAATATTAAGCAGTTTACAAATGTGATGCTTGGAATTTACCATGCCATTTTAACCACCATTTTACCAGCTTCAGGTGTGAGGTACTTAAGTTTAATGGAAATTTAAAAAATGAATACTGTAAGAAAAGCATCATCTCAAAATATGTTATGCACTATTACTGAAGGAGGCACCTTATGTAAAGGCAAAAATCTCTGTCATTGCATCTTATTACATCCAAATGTAAGAAATTCCAAAGTGTTTGGTATAACCAATCATAGAAAGCTCAAGTAAATTTTTCATTGTGACCAGTTTTGCTCACAATTGGTTATACAACCAATATATTGGTAGGATAGAGAGATTTCAGACAGAAATAAGTTGTTTAAACCTTTTATTGGAATATAAAGAAAAATAATCATGTTTAAAAGAAAAATACAAAGAATAATAATCATGTTTTTTTAATAAGCCAAATTGCACAAAAGTCAAGAGGGGGAGGGGAATGCAAAAGCCTTATAACAAATGAAAATTACAGTCAGCACTACTTTTAAAGTTAAGCTACTGGCAAATATCCACATCTAATAAAAGCAACTTTACCAACACTCCCTACCAAGAACTTTCTTTCCCTCCCCCAATATCCCCATGTGATTAAAAAGTAGCCATGGCAATCCCTAAGCATGTTGTATGGCTAAAGTATAAGATACCAGTTAACAAACTATGTACCCCTAGATCTGAATGGGAAAGTATGTCACATATGCTTAGATAACATCAGAAATAGAAAAGTCATGGGAAAAGAACTGAGAAACTACATTAGCCTAAGAAATCTAAGATAAAAATCTAGCCCAGACCTCTAAGGGCACAGGTCTTTGAGGTCTTTCACATGACCAAATTACTGCATCATTCACAGTGTTCAGGGGCAATTCAGTCTGGGACTGCTTACTTAGCAAATGGCTTTCTTTCTTTCAGGCCCATTTCACCTTGCTGCAAATGCTGCTATTCTGGACTAAATACTCCTTGAATGTGTGGGGAAAGGTGGTAGAGGTTTGAAAATTTCTGATCTATAATAATCTCAAAGGAAGTGGATGACCTCAGCAGCTGAGATCCTGTGCTCTATCTACTTGTCTGTGGTTTTGATAATTTCTAGGCAGAATTTCAAGACAGGAGGTTTGTGTAACACTCTTTCATTTGGCTTTTCCTTTTGGCTTACCAGAGACCACATCCCAACCTCAGCACCATGTAAGCTGGGCTTGTGTGAACTCAAAGGCTATTTGTGGAGAACAAGCACGGAGTAGAGAGGAGGGTAAACTTTAAATACAGAGTTAGGGTGAGGAAAAATCCCACTGCACCATCTGGTGTCTGCAAAGACCATACCTATGCTAAGGACATTGGATGAACATAGCTTGTTAAGAAAACAAGAAGTTATTGTACTTACAAAGGACTTGTGCTTAGGAACACATTTGATTGCTTACCAGGTACCAGCATTTGTGTCTGTCTTGTCTACTGTTTGCTTTTGGGTACTTTTCATACATAATACATGTTGTTAATACTGTCATTTTGTATATACACCCCCAATTATGCTGAAAGAGTCACAGATTTTAACAATGAAAAATAAGCCCTCTAAATTCAGTATTGCTGTGCAACAGGCCAGTGGTAAGCAGATACAAAAGAGTATCAGGGAAGGCTGGAAGAATACTGAACCAGAGCAGATGTGCAAATTTCACAATAATAAGAAAAATTAAAGAATTTCAGAGACAATGAAAGAACTCTCCATGTGATCTACAGTTTTCATATGGCCGAAACATGTAAATCTACAATTAAAATTACATTTAAAAATATATATCTATTTCAAATAACACCCATGGAAACCTGCTTTCTTTTTCTCTTGTATACATTTTCACAAGGTATACCTTTTCCCTGTGTTGATCCTTCAGGGTCTGAATCTGTGTGGCTGCAGTCAGCTGAACTTCTGTTGTTGGTTAAGCAGGTTAAGACTCTAAACTCTAGCTGTCTGCAATTGTCCTGATACCTGTACCTCTTCTTTTTGCCAAGGATCTGAACAGAAACAATACCTAGACATGAAAGGGGCTTTACTCGAACAGTAAATCTGGGAGAACCACCATCAGCCCTGGGATGAAACAATCCTTTATTCTGACTTTGCTGTTATACAAATAATTTAACAGATTTCTAATCTTTACAGATAGAATATGTAAACTGCACCTCCTTACAAGGAGAGTTACGTCACCTTCATTTCCTCAATTAAGTTAGAAATGTACACAGTAAGAAACATAGGGATGTCAGTTTGTTTGTGTATGCTTTGGTATCCTCTTTGCAGTACATGCAGGTTGGGTTAACCAGGCAGGTGTTCTCTTCAATAGAGTTTAAATACTTACTTTTTATATCTATAATGCAATGCAAACACAAAGGAAGGCTTTTAATAGCCATTCATCAACCCAGGCCAAAAATGAAGGCTAAGTTAAAGCTGAAAGGTGCAGAGACTCTGGTATATAGCATGGTAATAAGTTAGTGCACATGCACTAACAAGCAGATGAATGCTTTTGCCACTACAGTTCATTCTCAGAGTCTCTTGTTTCTGCTGCCACAGATCAAATATATTCAAGTACTTAAGCACAGTTCTGTGGGTGGAACTCCATCAACTCTCAGCAATTTTAACAGCCCGGCTATTCCGGTCACACACCATGACTCATCACATTCCTTCCTCCTGGCAAAAGACCCTACTCCAGCTAGAGAAATGCTGCCAAGAGTTTATGTTTGACTTGTGACCAAGAGAAAAGAAGCCACACAAAAGTCAAAGTAAATTCTCCAGGAAAATTAAAATGAAGGTGAAAAACTCTGAAAATAGGATGAAATACCCCTCCCTCAATGTACAAAACTGCTGAGCTTCATTACATAGTTCTTGGGGATGCAAGTAAGTTATGCCTTGGTTTGCTCTTGCTCAAAATTCAGCACATCAACATGATTGAGTTATAGCCAGCATTATCTAAATGTTGAGATCATTCAAACAATCTCTCCAGGATTTTGTAGGAATGCCTCACCCTTATATCAGCACCAGATAAACATCAAATCCTATTTATTCCCCAGTCTCTTACTTCAACAGAAGGATGTAATTCATACTCTATGTGACTTTGAAAGACCAAGGTATTTCTGAAATTTTAAGGCAGTGAAAATAGAATAAACTGAGTTTTACTAGAGTGAAACTGATCAAAAGAGAGGTGATCATCAAATAGTAATAACAAACCTTAATAACATGGAGCCTTGTACCCTCCTACCACTAGACTGTATATACTTCAGGCACTGAAGATAAAAGATTTTACCTTACATATACAAAGGGCAAGGTAAACTACACATTTTATCAACTATTAGGTCTTTTAAATAGCAGGGATGAGAGTTCCCAAAGGCACTGCTGACCACATCATGCAAGTCATCTAGTAAGTATGATCCAGCCTACAAGACTCACAAAGAAAACTTTTGTGTATGAAACATCATTTCAAAATCTCACAAGACCAGAAAGCTCTCAGTGTTTCAAAAAGAGATTAAATGTTAACTCTGTTGGTCTCTTTTGTCTGAAATTCACTCTTTCTATGAAATTCAACACCACACAAAAAGCCAGAATCAGGATTAAGGATCTCATAAACCCCATTTAATTCCTTAAAAAGGCTTCTGTGCAGAAATGAATTCCAGTCTCTGAGAAAAGTTGTACTATTCACAAAAGCGGGAGGGACGGGGGTGCTTTCGAATTACTATGAAAACTATGCTCCAGGAAACTTTTAAAACTTTTTCTGGAAACATACTTCTTCTAAATGGAGATGTATGTACTTTAAAATAGTATGTTCTTGAAAATCGAATCTTAAAATGTTTTCACTTAAAAATTTGTAATAATTAAAGTCAATTTCTCTGTTGCTACTGACTACAGAGTGATGTCAAAAAATTACAAGAATAAGGTCAAAGTCAGCCAGCATCTAAAAGGGCTTTTGGGAGGCTTACCATTTGAAGGGATTCTCCCTAAAATTAGGGGAGATGATCTTCCATTGACAAGAAATAGAAGGCAGAGAAATGCAAGATAGTGAGTCCTCTGTAATATGCTCTTCATGTACTCTGCAGGAGGTTGAGTTCAAGGAAGACAGAGAGAAAGAATAAAAGAATTTTAAAAATTAAAAGAAGACAACCTTACATTCAATTTCTACACTTCAGGTGTAGTCTTACTTGGGGACCTCCCAATGAGTGCTAGTAGCTCTTTCTGGTGATGAAACTTATTGTGTGTTTAATTTATGTCTCTATTTAATGCATTACAAAAAAGGACTGAACAATGCAGTGTATACTTTGGTATCCTCTTTGCAGTACATGCAGGTTGGGTTAACCAGACAGGTGTTCTCTTCATTAGAGTTTAAATACTTACTTTTTATATCTATAATGCAATGCAAACACAAAGGAAGGCTTTTAATAGCCATTCATCAACCCAGACCAAAAATGAAGGCTAAGTTGGTGAAGGGACAGGGAGTCCCTGGTGATGTAAGCTGGTGACCAGTAAAAAATCCCTTCTAAGGAACTGCAATGCTGAAAATTTATTTCAAAAGCATTAAAGCTCAGTGTCATGGGTGCCACTGCCTAAACCTCTTATCAAACTCAGAGGTGGTTTGCCACTTCTGCTTCAACATGGGGTTGAGCTATTGCAATCTGTCAGAGAGCAAGAGCAACTTTGGTGCCTGTGCCAGTCCCAGCCAGACTGAACCCCTTCATAAGCTTAAAAGTCAAAAAGAGTTTTTAAAGATGTTTTATTTGTTTTGTTTTTTTTCTTTTTTCCTGTTGGGCATGAGCCAGCCTAATGCTCAGTATGCCTGGGAGTCATGGGGTGTTTGCAAATGCTGCACTGCTGCAGGAAACAGTCCCTGGGAACTGCGGGCTCTGAGCTTCCCATTGCTTACCTTAGGGAAAGGAGAATACCCCAAGCAGGAAGGGTCTGTTTTGTGGGAGGAATGTTCATATAACCCTGAACTCCAGAAGAGCTAAAGCTCCACAGAAACTGCAATGTGAACACAGCAACAGCCAGACAACTAACACACCAGCTGGGAAGCAGCAGAGCAAATACTCAGGGGCTAAAGCAGCCAACAACAGAAGGGGTTAATGGGGGGTGCCACTTAAAATAAAGGTTTCAATATAATAATTTCGCTATTATCTAAAATCATAAGGGACTGGAATACCCTGGTAAATATAAAATTCTGAACTGGGAGCTGCTGCTGCCATCACATGGCATAGTAACTGCACAAAGTCAGGAAAAACACTATGGTACACAAGAAAATCAACTGCATTTATTTTCTATGAGACAAATGAGTTTGCTTAATGTGTACAGAACATATTAAGATACTTAGGAGTTTTGATAAAAATTTGACTGTATGGAAAACTTCTGTCGTTTGACTGACTTCTGCTACTAAAATCTAAGGTCGCACATGACCCCATGCTGTCAACTCCCCTGGGACTGGGGCTCACCTGAAAAATCATCAGGATAGAAGTACTGTGAATAGTAAAAACTTCTTGCTGTCCTTCAGACGTCCGTATTCTTAAGTGAAACTCTTCATGTCATTGAAGTCGGAAAAAAACCCGTATTTACTAGATATTTTCTTTAGTTATATACAATATTTTCATTGGAATTACGTTATTTCTGTCCGCTGTACTACAGGAGTAAAACCACCAGGATTCCTTTATGCCTTTTGTCACAAGGTGGCGACGTTGGAAGCAAGAAATATTACAGAGACCAGGGACAGAGCAGCGCCCTGAAATGCTGACTTTCACCACACTTTGTAGAAAATAATAAATCATGGGTAAACTCTGATCTGTATATTTATGTGAAAAGCCACATGTACTGGCTTTACATGTAAAGCAATTAAAAGAAATGTCAGCCCAGGGTTACAAATCCCCTAATGCAATATAATCCTTGAATTATAACCATTATAATCCTTTCAATATAAACATTTTGTTAGGAATTCAACACACCTGTACACACCTTTCACCATATCATATTCATTATGTAAATAAGATGAGAAATAACCGTCTTTCCTTTCTAGAATTTTCTCTCCTTATGGTTTTGTTAGCAGATATTTTTAAATAAATATATGGAAGCAATTACAAGATCTTGTTAAAAGAGTACCAAAGTATATCAGCAGAATGAGTTCCAAGGTAACAGCAGTTTTCTGCCACAGACCAAGCAGAGCAGAGAAAATTTAAGACATGAATCTTGCTATTAAAATGCATCTCTAAGCTTATAAGCTATGAACAGAATCCAGCATCCTATTCAAAGATGCTTTATGCAGAAAACCAGAAGAAGCTCATTATTCACAGATCCATAGAATCGTTAAGGCTGGAAAAGATCTTTAGGATAATCAAGCTCGACCACCAGCCTAGCACTACCACCATGTTCACCATTAAAACCTGTCCTCAAGTGCTGTATCTACGGCCTTTTGAATGTTTCCAGGGATGGCAACTCCACCACTTCCCTGGGCAGCCTGTTCCTTTCAGAGAAGAATTTTTTCTTAATGTATGTGAAATGCAAAGCTGTGTTTTGTGTCAGGTACAAACAGGCAACATGTGTACTTGTGAATGCAAAATGTGTGGACACCAACAATGGGACAGTTGCAAATTCTAATAATAACTGAGGAAAATAAAGCATGGAAAAAGGCCTTTGAACCTATCTTTTGTTTGCAATTGACCCTGTTTGATTTAGGAGCACTGGAACTAAAGTGTTAAGGATGTTGCTTTTTGCTTGCAGTTAATCCATAAAGAGCTATGCAAAAATAACCTTTTGAAGTACAATTTTAGAATATTACTTGTATCCTTGAAACTATAGCTTTGGAATATACATAAAGGAAATATGCTTATCTCACACCTTATTGAAGCAGAGAAAAACAGCTTGAGAAAGGAAGATTAACATCACCTCAAGGATTTATGCTTTCAACCAAAGGGAAGTTGGACATCACTGTTATGAGATGTATAATCTCTTCAATTAAAAGGTGGACCCACATCTGGGGAGCTGGTCTCCACCAAATGGGATTCGTCTTCCTTCTATAGGAAACTGGACCGTCACCATCTGGGGATACTGCTTTTGAGATACATCCTGAGAAATTAAAATCACAATAGTGTATAGAATTGTGATGTAATAATTTGGAATAAAAATTGCTGATGAGTAAAAAATTGGAAATAGAAACTGGTGAAAAAAAACTGATGAGTACCCCCATAAATACCTGTAACCATCAATTATCGGCGTGCAGTTGGAGGGAAAACTTCCCCCACTGTACCCAGCGCTGTATTGCTCATACTTTACCATATTAAATAATAAATTGATTGCTGCTTGAATATTGGCCTAGTCAAGCTTCTTATTCATAACAATGTACAACCTAAACCTCCCCTGGCACAACTTGAGGCCATTTCCTCTTGTCCCATCCTTGCTACGCCCTCCTTTCAGGCAGTGGTAGAGGACGATAAGGCCATCCCGAGCCCACTTTTCTCCAGGTCAAACACCCCCAGCTCCCTCAGGCACCCCTCACAAACCCACCGGGTTTGCTCCACGGCTGCTGAGGGAAGCTCCTGTGGTGTGGAGCGCCTCAGACCAGGCCGGCTCCTGCCAGCCCTGCTGCGGAGCTGCCGTACCCCACACGCCCACGCAGACTTCTCTCGGGGATGCACCGAGGACGGGCACAAACAATTAAACCACCGCACGACAGCAATGCCTGAGGCCTCCGGGTGAGGCACGGGGAGGGCGCCGAAGCAAGACTCGAACTCGCCACCTCTACGTCACCAGCCACTGCGCGCCAACGCAAACAAACCCTCCTCCCGACCCCCTCCGCGGCGTGACCGCACTTCCGTAAACACCGCGGCGGGATGACTGACAGGCGCGGCGGCCAATCGCAGTGCGTGCAGCAGTGGAGGGGGCGGGAGCCCGCGCTGAGCGGCTGAGGCGGCGCGCGGCGGGAAACGGTGGCGCGCGAGCCGGGGTGTCCCGAGGCTCGGGAGCGGCCCCGAACGGCCCCGGAGCGGGAGCTGGCCCTGGGAGCGGGAGCTGGCCCTGGGAGCGGGAGCGGCGCCCCGGACCCGATTCCTTCCTCCGTGCAGCCACGCCGGCCGCGGGCTCTTCTGCGCGTCCTGAGCGAGGTGTAGACTCTGGAAAAGTTGCTGTGTGCGCTGAGCGCTGTTCGGTGCCGGTTTCCGCGTGAGTCTCTTAATGGTGCTGCTAAGTCATGAGCATGCGGAGCAAAATGTACTCTTTTTTTTTCTCTTTTCCCTCCTTTGAATAGCACAATGTAACAAGTGCTTTGTTCTGCCGGTTTATATTTAGGTGTGTTGGTACAGCTTTCCGATGGGGGTAAAAACAGCTGTCAAAAGATACGAAACAAGAAATAGGACGGAACTGGCATCACCCAGATCCCGAGTCGATTGGAGGCGCACTAGAAGGGCGCTCATACTGCCGGACAGCGATGACGAATCCTCAGCCACCTCCGAGGAGGAGTCTGCCACATCCGAAAGTGAAATAGATGAGAAAGATCCGGCGGCTGTGGAGCGCAGCCCTTCGGATCAGGAGAGGAAAGACCACAGTGGGGAAGTAGCAGAAGATGGTGACGATGAGTGCGTTGTGCCCGGGAAGCGCAAGAGGTTGAGCACCTCTGTCATGTACGACAGCGATGAAAGCGACGGCAGTGACATACTTGTTAGAAAGGTTTCTGCCAAACGCCGCTGTATAATGGATGACGATGAGAGTTGTGAAGACCAGCAGCCTGATAAAACATGCCCTACAGAAAATGTTTCTACTAGCAGGAAACAGAAAGTACTTGCAAAATTGAAGGAACTTGTAAGACAAAGCACAGCGCGGACATCCTGCAGCAGTGCAAATTGTGAGGTCAGGGTTTTATCTTTGAAATTTAATTGGAGGAAATTTCCCCCCCCCAAAAAAAAAAAATCTCAGGAAAGGTTAAGAGGTACAAATCAGTTGGACTTTTTGTGTTTGAATGCATAACAAATTAGTAGTTCTGTAATATTTTAATAGTCACATTAACTATTGACTGCTGGAAATCTATCAAGTTATTTTTATCAGGAAGCAGAATACTTGCTGAAGTATTAGAGTCTTAGAGTCAAGTCTTGTAGATCTGTTAGCTTAACTCCTAGAAGTGACTGAAGGGAGGTACATGGAAATGTCTAATTTAAACCTGAAAGTAATTGTTATCTGGTACAGAATTATGTATTTTTTGGAAATGTGTGCTTTCTTGTTAATTGAACAAATGGTGTTTTTAGATGGTCAAAAATCTTAGCTGGTGTATGTAGCATTTTGTTTGTGCAAATACTGAAAATTCTTGTTTTTGAAGTACTTTTTAAAATTTAATTAGGATTCTAATAGTGAAGCAGCAGTAGAAGAGGAACCATTCTGTCAGTTACCCCTCACACCATCAGAAGGCAGTGAAACTGATAGCGACAGCATGAAAGATTTTATAATAGAGGAAGAGGAAAACGATGATGGTGATGACATTGACAACACAGAGCATGTGAAGAATGAAAATCAGCCACATCAAAAGCAACCAAATTCATCAAACAGCGAGCTGCTGGCACACTACATCCCACAGTGTAAGATCAAAATTAGTGATAATTTTTCATGTATAACTAGCTCATACTACTTTAATAAAAATTAATGGACTAAATACAAATGCTAAGGAATAGGATATGGTATTTAAAAGCAGATACCTGAAAGGTTGCAATTTATTATGAAAGTATTCTGATTTCCACAGTAAACTTTTGCAGTCTTTGAATATTTAATTAAAGAGAGGGTATAAGTTGGAAGGAAGAAAGTGAAACCTTATTGCACAATTTTTTTTTTAGTTGGTCTGATTTAGGATGAAGTAGACTGCCTATGATGCATTAATTCCTGTGGAGACCTGAAGGCATCATCCTTCATCCTACAATCTTGTGGTTTATGCTAACAGCAGCTATGTTAATCTGTCCAAATTCTGTTCTTGCTACGGGTTTGAGGCTTGGGATTTTTTTTGTTTTTTGGCTTTTTGTTTAGTTGTTTTTCTGTTTTGTTTTGGGGTTTTTTATGTATTTTTATTCTGTGGTGGCAAGACTTGGGACCAGAGTTCTAGAGGGATTTCTGACTTCACTGGCCAATCTCTGCTGAATTACACAGAGCAAGAAAACTCTTCAAGTTGTTCTTTTATGAAAACCAGTTTCTGGATGGAGCAGAGAGATTTGAAGCAAAACCTTATGCAAGTTATTTTCTTCCATATTTTGTTGTTCAGAAGTAGCTATGTAGTGACTGGACAGTCAGTGATAGATGTAGGTAGTCACAAGCATTTGTGGTATTTCTTCTCCAGAGAAGACCTCAGCAGAATTGTGTTTGAAAGAAAAAAATAAAACAACAAACAAAGCGCAAGCAAAAAAACCCGTGACCATAACATAAGCTTGGTCTTCTCTGATTTATATTATTTTCTGCTGTTTGTAGAACAAATTCTTCACTTCTCTTAGTGTTTGTAGGTCTTACTGTGGACTCTTTTTGCTGGAAGCACATGTGACTTTAGAATGCTAAAATTCTGTAGGTTCATTGGGATAAGAAGCACAATTTTAAGACAAAATCCTGTGGGTGTATATGTTGTGTATTGAAATTATTTCTAAATCTATATTTAAATAACTTAAAAACTATAAACTTACAATGCTGGAGAAGAATCCTTCTTACAGGACTTCTAACATGACTTTTTTTTTTCCTTCTTTTGGTAAATTTTGGTTGTATTGCTTTCTTCCCAGTATCTCGCTGTGATCATTATGTACACTTCAAAAGAATAGTAAAGGCTTTCCTCATAAATGCAATTGATGATACTTTTCTAAGCTCATTATATGGTAAGTTAATTTCTTTAAATAATATATTAATGCATTCAAAGTTATACAAAGCCATTTGTTCTAGGGAAGGGTGTTTTTCCTGATTATAGAACTGAGGGTCCTGAAATCTGTGATTTTCCTGCTATATAACTTTGGTGGGGGAGAGCAGAGGGGACTCTATCTGAAAATGATACCGTAATCTTGGAAAAATGTGTAGACTTAATTCTTGAGCACAGAAGGCTTGAAATGCCTTCTTGAGATGTAGGAATGTGTTTCTGTGTTCCTAATCAGTAGTAGCCTTTCCAGCATGAAAACCAAATTAGTTTCAAAGCAGATACCTCAATGAAAACATTGCAAGGTCAGCTGGTTTGTCAAAATCTCTTGTACTTCACAGCTTTTTTTCTTAGGAATTTGATAGATAATAAAGGCTTTTAGTTATGGAGATGACTCTATATAATTTTTTCCCCTTTCTTTTTTTTTTAACACATCAGATAAATAAGCTTCTCTGCAGTCAGTACTTGTCTTATTCTTTCTGAGGAAGTGCTTCTTGGCATTTGGCCTAGTGGGGCTGAATAACAGCCTCATACATAGTTTCATAAGCCCTGTAAAGATGGGATTAAGGAGAGGACTCTCAGTGTCAGATTATGGAAGGAATTAGTGAAATGCTAAGAGTGCAGGTTTTGGTGTCATCAAGAATTTAGAGGGAATAGAGAAACTGAAGTACACCACAGACCTCAGAATAAAGGCTGTATACTCTTGGAGCTAAAACATGTCTTTCATCTACCACTGCTACTTCTTTCAGGTGTTTGGTTTGTTTTGTTTCAACGAGTAAAAACAAGCCTTTGAAAAGTAATAAGTAAACACTGCCAGATTAATGTTGTAATAGCTTCCTTCTATTTCAAATGATATCTGCTCAATAAAATGTAACAATTTACTGCCAAGTTGCTGGAAGTAAATGAGCTCTGCGGGTGAGCTGGAGGCTGTACATGAACATTGTATGAACATAGCCTAGCATATGAACATAGCCTAGCAAAATGTATTTTTATAATGTAGAATGGATTGTTCTGAGTTAATGGAAGTGAATCTCTTCATTAGTTTTGACTCAAGAGCAGCTACTATAGTATTGGAGTTCACACTTTTTATTGGGAGGGATTTTGTTTTGTGGTCTAGTATAGCCTCTTTAAGCTCATACTGCAAATATGTGTGTAAAGTGAACATGGAAAAGCAGTTAATTGCAATTATGGTGGCTATAATGATAATTAACTATGTTTAAATAGAAAGCTGGATAGCCAGTGGTCCTTCTCAGGTCTGCCTTATTTTGGATAACAGTTTTGCTAGAAGGTATGGGAGGGTAGCTGAACTAAGTTTTATGTCTGTACACACTGAGGTTCCAGGGCAGTGTGCATTGGCCTCCATCTAGGGAAGTCCTGTTTAATTCCTGGAGTCCAGCATGTATTTGAGAAACAGTAATAGTGGTAGTTTTACTCACCCTCATGTTTTTTTATTTATTTTGCTTGAGTATTTGGAAGTACTTAGGCTAATTCAAGGCATCTGACTGTGCTAGTGAAGTAAAGGCCAGTTTCTCTGTGATCTTTATAAGGGACAAAGACAGTTGTCAAAATTTCTGCTCTGAAGTAGCTCAGAGCAGTTTGTTTTCATGGATTCCAACCACTTTCCTTATACATTTCAAACAACTTAAAATAAACAGGTTGGTTGAAAAGCATGACATTCCCCCACATGCTTCCTCCTTTTCTGTTGTTTTAAATAGGACTGAGTGAATGGGTCTCCATTTGGGATGAGAGCTTTTGGCTTGATTGTAGAGTTTATTCTTTTACCCCTTTTAAATAATTAAATATATCCCTTTAGCAAGATGCATGGATTGCATGGATCACTTTTATGGGTAACTGTAGCAAATGTATCCAATAACAGTTTAGTAAAATCATTCATAATTCTTAGTATGCAGAAGCATAATGTCCTTGAAAATTTTATCTAAAGAGCTTGTACAACGTAGGGTGGTCAGCATATTAGTGATGATTCTCACTGAACAGATGGAACAAGACAAAAGAAGTATGCACGAGACATGCTGCTCTCACTTCATTATTTGGATGACCGCTTCATTCAGCCTCGTCTTGAGAACTTAATCTGTAGAAGTCGCTGGAAGGATAGATACAAGGTATGTAGATTCTACTTTAAATGCTGAAATTCTCTGTAAAGATGCAACGATCACTGTATTTCCTTTTAATAGCAACTATTTTTCTTTAACTTAAATAATTTGTTTTGGTGTTTATATAAATATCAGAAATATTTTACATGTGGATTATCAGACAAACATTCAGGTAGCAGAACAGAATCTGTTCTCAGCTACCTGAATGTGTCTCCTGATAGCTTCAGCAGTTGATATTTGAGGATTTTTTTGTCACTTGCTAAATGTTCTAACAAGATTTTTTCCTCCTCCCACAAAAAGGTAAATAGTATGTTAATCGTGGACTTCCTACTACTACAAAAAATACGTCAGTATAGAGCAATTAGTTGTTGTATGTATATTACTAGAAGACAGTTAGTGTCATGGGTGTGATGATTTAACGATCACTGTAATAATAAAATTTTGTTTCATTTCTATTGGACTAATTTTGTGTGAGTACAGAGTACTCAGTAGCCTGTTAGAAGCATCGTTCAGTTTACAGAGGTTCTTTAATGTTATTTGGAATCTGTTTCTCAGGAGCGTGTGGATTGTTACCCAGATGTTCGCATAAGCTTGCAAAGTGCAAAAAAAATGTCTTGTCAGGCCTGTGAGCTGAAGCGGTGGTGTAAGTTCAATGTGTCGCTCTCTGGAAGGCTTTATAATAGTAAAACTTTGGAAGTGGATGACTTCATGTCAGGTGATAAACAGGTAATTTCAGCGCTACATTTTTCAGTTTTATTTTTAAGTTTTTCTTTTATCAGGAAAAAAAAATCAGATGTTTTTCTATGACCTTTGGTTTTGCCTGCATCACAATGACCCTTGTGCTGTTTCCTCCCCACATCTACCCCTTAATGAAAAAGCCTTTCCTTTACCTTTGTGTGTGCCTATAATGCCCTTAAGACTTTCCCAGCAGGAATCTTGCATTGATTGGTGGTCAGAAATGCTGTAAAAGTAACTTTCTGTATGAGGGACAATCATTGCCATTGAATGTGTTTTCTGTTTTGGTGCAGGTAAGGTTTGTTCAACATTGGGTTGCTAGGTTTACTAATTCTGTGCCTGCTCTGCCTCTAGCACTTGGAGGGTCCACGTGCACTCCAACAGTTCTTGTTTGCTCTAGGTTCAGACACTGAGTGAAACAGTGCAATGGTCATTCTAGCAGTCCAAGTGTGACCTTGTCAAAATTTATTGCTTCATTCTTCAGATGTTTTTCCCACATCTGCTATTTCCCATGTAGCTGTTCAGTCAGGACAAATTATCTTGACATCTCAGATGCATTTACACTTGCTGATCTCCTTTCAAAAAAACTTGTTCCTAGCTACATCAGTACATTTTATTAGAGCCTTTTCCCCATTGCTGCATTATCAGAATTACTTGTCCAAACCAGAGAACACTTCCATTTAGGTAGTCTTCCATCTATTTCTCCCTCAGTTGTCCCTTCTAGAACATATTGGATTAGATTTTTTTTTTTAACTAAAAAGCATCTTTCATGTTGTTACATAATGTTCCATTAGGCAGTCATTTTAGGTGATTTAATAAGTCACCTAAAATATTTTAAGAATAGCCTAATACAATTTTATTTCACAGCTGAGCCTTTTGAAAACCTTGACTCTCAAGAATCTGGGTGTTTCTAATATTTAGAGACCTTCCCTTCAAAATTACAGCTACACATAATTGTTATGATTTTTAGGTATGCATATGACCTTCAGTACTGCAATTCATGACCTCTTATGATAAATTCAAAGTACTTGATTTGTCAAGAATAAAATATTGCTACAGTTGTTTTACCAAGCTGATATCCAAGTTCTGCCTTTCTTCCCTTTCAGGAGATACAGATGGTATTTTATTTGTGAGTGTAAAAGAATTTTTGAACACAGCTGAAGTTCCTCACAGTATTTGTTGAAAATAAAAAAGTTTCAGAAGCAGGGGTTTTTGAAGTATATTTGGTAATGAGGTATAATAGGATTTCTTAAGTAAAAATAAAGTGAAGCCCTTGCCAAACAGGAAGTATACCTTACTGAAGCTCAAACCTGTGTTGTTTGGGTGTTTGCAAATTCTTTAATTTACAGATTTGAGAGCTGTCACCATGATTATCATTTCGTCATCATACAGGCTCTTCATGTAATGCAGGAGCTTGAAAATATTTTACAGTTTTTCTTATATTACAGACCCTTCTGAGCAGCAGTTGCTGATATTCTGTTTTGAAAAGTATGTATGTGCATGATAGTCAAGAAAGCTAGGCTTTTCCAGCAATGCTTTTCCCCTTTTTAATCCTGTTTATTAGAGTAAAGTAAGTCCTCTGCAGTCATCCCAGTCATAGGCATTCTTCCTTACATACAGATCACTAATTTAAAAATACTCAGTTTTTCATGGGAAGTGTGTGCCTTACCTAACCTAACAGAAATAATTAGTGAACTAGCACAAGAGTTTAATCATTAGCTAACTTTCAGCTTAACTGTGGAAATAACAGTAACGCTTCCCTCACTCCTGACCAAATGTTGTCCTGCATAAAGTGTTGGCTATTTTTCACTATGGAAGAAACTTGAAATATCCTATGGAATACTGAACTAAATTGCTAGTTCATTTTTGTCCTCTTCGGCTTAGCAGTACAAAATGAGAGCTTTTTTTACCCTGTGTACACCAGCATCTGGGGACGTCTGCTATGTGCCTGCTCAGTATAGCTCAATGGCTGTTAAGGAGGCTCAGGAGAGAGAGTAATTGAGCACTTTCCAGTCATTTTTGATAGTATCTTGTAATGCAACATTTGTGTTCTTATGGTGACCTGCAGTTTAGACTGCTAAAAGTACTGTTCTCAAATTGTCTTTGAAGCTCTGCTGGCAATGCATTGAGCAACTTGTCCTGCCAATTTAGAAAAAAATAGAAAAAGAGGCTCACAGAGCTGCATAAAACTGCCATTTCACAAGCCTAATTGACTGATAGAGAAGGCAGTTCAGCACTGACATATCAGATTGAACGGAAACACGTAGTTGGACTATTTTCTATAGATTTGTTTGAAAATACCTGAGAAAAGTGGATGTGAAGAGAACAAAAACAGACCTACAACCTCCTTCTTCTGCATAAAACTTTCCTTTTCTCTCATCTCTAAAGTATTCTGCTTTGCCAGTAGAAATAGAAGAGAAACAGCTGTTCCAATTTTGCTTAGATTTGCAGTGATTGTTCACTGTTTAGGTGCCAATTCTCATTTCCCCCTGATCAGGGAGAATCACAAGGTTTAGAGATATAAGTGTCCCCCACACTTGCTTGCTCCTTATGTCACCTGGATTATAAACTGTTTTCTACTCTCAGTTCTTGGTGTTCTGTTTATAAACAGGCTTAGAGGACATGGATTTAGTCACTACATGTTGTGCTATTGTCCAACCATGCTCCTACATTCCATACAAAGTGATTTAACACAACTTTGGCTGATAGGGCCAGCTTGAGTAGATAAATTAAGAATTAACACAGAGGGACTGAGAACTGTGAGGGGAAAAAATTAGAGTACAGTACTGAGATTCTTTCCAAAGCTGCATTCTGAAATAGCATTGTATTTTTAGACTATCTTTCTTGCTTAAAAACACAATACATAGTATTTGCCTTTGGCATTTCTCCACGTCGCACATAAATAAGCTATGAAACTTGCTGCCACGGGATATTTTGGAAGGGAAAAATACTATTGGGTCCCAAAACAATTTAGACAGGTTCTTGGGGAAGGTTCTTTCACACTATGGAACATGATATTTGGGATGATACAGACGATCTTAACTCTTGACTGCCCGAAAATGTGCAGTAGTCTTATGATCATTCTAATGTTTGTGCTGGATCTTATACTACCTTCCTACATATCTCCTGCTAGCTGTTGTCACAAGGGAGAAAACTGGGCCACCAGTTTGATGTGTATCTCCTGTTTTATATCACATAATGTTCCAAATGCCACACCTCATTGCTTGGTATACTTGAAAAGTTGTGCAATGCTCTGCGAAACACTGGCAGCTCAGTTCTTCATTGCTGCAGTATTTGAAATGGTGCTTCTGGAAATTTGAATTAATCAAGGCTCAGCATTAGTTGGTAGGTCTTGCACTTAAGAAGCACCTGCAGCAGCAAACACAAGCCTTAGTTTTTCAGTTTTGGGGATATTAGAAAATGGAGCTCTATATAGGTACAACATTTACATGATCAGTAGAGACTTAAAATATAGTAATAGGCATTTTTATCTCAAAATGTTTAAAATTTCAGTTAATAACAATTTACTGTAGAACAGATCAAATGTGCTTTTAAGTGAGTGTGTCTCTTTTGACCTAACTGATACTATGCCTGATGATATCCACTGAGCTGCTGATTAATATGTTTAAGAAATTAAGATATAATCATATAGTTAAGAGAATCTATAACACACACATATAAATTCCATTTACATAATCTTTAAAAATACACTTTTCTGTCACTTTCATTGTCAGCAGATAGAGCTAGTGGTAGGTTGCACAGGTAGGTCAGATGGTCTGGGGAACTGCTCACAGATGCAAACGTTTGATCATGCATTCAGAAAAGCTCCCTGAAAATGTGAGTTGTAAATATTAAATAAAGCTTAACCTGCTTGTAATTTGAGGCTATTTGGATTATTAGCAATAAAAGGTATTGCTTTTGTGGCTCAGAAGAAATAGTCTTGCTTAAAATTTAGTTGATTCTTTTATATATATATATATATATATATATATATATATATATGTCTGCATGTAATGTAAAACTACAATGCAATTGCAGGTGGCTGGTGGCTTGCATTACTAATGCAGAGAACTTTAACCATTTACATACTTGTTATGGAAAGGAGTCACAAGATATCGGTTCAAAACAGGCACATTTTACCATTTGGTTACCTATAAATACTGCTGTGAAATAATTCAGTTCTATCTTTTCTGCATGAAAATCATAGAGATAAAACTGGCAATAACTGGGAGATGCAGAGGTTTTATTTTCTGCACCATTATAGCTTAGCTATTCCTCCCAGACAGTTGCAGATTAATTTTTGTACTGTGTAAAACTTCAAGTTCAGATTTCATTTTTTTGAAGTTCAGCCTCTCCATTTATTAAGTGCTGTGAGGTGTATGCCTATATATGTTTATATGTATTTCTTGAAGAAATATTGAATATTATTCAGTCTACAAAATGTTAAAACTGGTATTTCTTCTCCCTAGGAAGTACTTACATATTAAGCAAAAGCAAATAATTCCTCTGTAAGCAAATAATTCCTCTTCCTCTGCTTTCACAATATGATGGTTCTCTAAAGTGTTAGTGATTTTGTAACAAAGTTCCACCAGGAGATAGGAAAGATACAACCAATTACAAACATGATTGTGTTTGCAAAGAAGACAGCACTGATAAGCTGCCATTGCTTGGATTTGCTGGCTGCCTGCTTGCTCAAAAATATTTCTGCTGTGGCTGTGAAAACTACATGAGTTTATGCTAATTTTATGCATGTAGTGTCATTCATAATGTTTATTTCATTATTCCAAACAATTTCCCGGACTGAGTGGTTAAATCTTATTAGACTAGCCCACCAATTCTTTATATTGTAAAGATAAATATAGTTCTATCCAAAGGAATGTTTTGTTTGCTCTGGCCTAGGTTTTGAAGGTTGGTACGGTGTGTGCAAATCGTACAAGAGTTTATCACAACTTGAAACACTTCAAGTACAAGTTATACATGGATTGCAGCTCCATTGTTGAATTGGATGGTGTTGAGGATGAACCAGTCAAAGACACTGTAGAGCGGCTTTTTAGACACTTGGAAGAGACTGAGTGGATTCAGAAGGTATGACTGTTATTCCCTGTATTCTTTTCCAAGCAGATGAAAGTAAGTTCAGATAAAATGTCTGACTTAATGGATCAGTTCTGAGTTACTGTTCATCAATAATACAACTCAGTTCAACCATTCCCCCATTTGTGCTGACCCAGTGTTTCAAGTGGTGGTCTGCTGCTGTGCTCAACAGAGTTTGTATCAGCTTTTGACATGAAGCTTTTTGACAGCTGCGTGATCTCTGGGCTGTGGTGGGCTGGCCCCTGTTTCATTTAAAAGCAGCAACATAACAAACTTGAGCTGTAACTTGGAAAGATGGGAAAGATGTACATGAGGCACAGCAAGAGTATTTTAGAATTCTGTTTACACTGAAGAACTTTTAATTGTTCAGAACCACTTCATGAACTATTTTAAGACAATTTGTAATACAATTGCATTTAGTATGCTTTTAGATATAGCCTCTGAATTGTTATTGGCATGCTTGGTCATGTGTTGAACAGGAAAAGCAGTGTCTACATAATACAGTTATTAAATATGGATAAATTGTATAAATTTTCTTTCATTCACAGAGATACAATGATCTTGAAGATTACCTGGATGATGCAGACAATTTCCAAGAGGAGAAAATTGATTAAGAGGTCATATAGCTCTTTGAAAGACGTCTTTAAAAATGTGAATGGCCTACTTCATCTGCATGCACTTTATCTCTGCCTGGACTTCAAGATTTCTATGTAGGCTGTTACACATAAATTCATATGCTTTTAAATTACTGTTTGATAATGTGCTGTATCTTTTTTTCTCATCTGTGTCAATACAAATCCAAAGTTTTACCAAATCAGTCCTTCCAGTCTTACTGCATTAATCACTTTAAGTTTCCTACTGTTAGAAATATCAGTTCAATGTCTATTTACTTGTGGAATAAAACTTCCACCTATTCAGACTGAGCTGCATTGTAGAGAACACAGGAGATGCTGATATCCTTTGAAGTGGGTATATTTGGAAAGGTAAGGCTTTGTTACACCAGAACTTAGGACTTGCATCTTATCTTCCTTATTGCTCATTATGTACAAGTACAGTCAGTTAGAATGATAGTTACAACAAACAGGACCCAAATGCAAAGATCTATTTCTCTTCTGAGGAATCAGTATAGACAGTTGCAAGGAAACAGAGGAAATATTCTGCAGTCCTGACTGCATTTGCAGCACAGTAGTCATTCCTCTCTTGAGAAAGTAGGTGATGAGTCACAGTATGGGCGTCATACAGACTGAGTCTGGCTTAGCCATTTAAATGAGCACATGGGCCCACACTGCTGTCTCTGATAAGTAGCTGGGGCAATTTACTGAGATTTTAAACATCAGGTTACATTCTGCAAACATAATGGCAGCACTTGGAGTAACTGCAGTCCTAAGAGAATGGGTTAATATGCCCAAGGAAGATAAGCAAGAATTCTTCCAATGTAACTTAAGAGAAAGTAGGACTTAGTCAGAAACAGGATGCATGGCTTACCAGAATTGCATGAAACCCAAATCAGAGTAGATTTTCAAGGATTTTGGAAGGGTTTAAGTATGGTAGTGCCGATTCTGAAAAACTGGACAAGAACTGTAAATGTGTACTCACAGCCCAGAAAGCCCACTGTGTCCTAGGCTGCATCCAAAACAGCATGGCCAGCAGGCTGAGAGAGGTGATTCTGCCTCTCTGCTCTTATGAAACCCTACCTGGAATGCTGCATCCAGTTCTAGGGTCCTGGCACAGGAAAGACAGGACATCCTCCTTGCTGGAGCAAGTCCAGAGGAGGGTCACTAAATTGATCAGAGGGCTGGCTGTAGATTGGCTGAGAGAGTTGGGGTTGTTAAGTCTGGAGAAGGGAATGCTCTGGGGGACCATATTGCAACCTTTAAGTATCTAAAGGGGGCCTACAAGGAAGATGGAGAAAGACTTTTTACCAAGGCCTGTAGTGATAGGACAACAGGTTTTGAGCTCAAAGAAAGTAGGTATAGATAGACATAGGGGAAGAAATTTTTTACTGCGAAGTTGGTGAGGTGTCGCAGACATCTTTTCATGAAAAATCCTTTCCTTAGGATTTTTCCTTCTGAGAAGCTGAGAGACCTCAGGAACAAAATGTAAACAATGGTTATCTGCTGCTGTGGAATGCAGCAGGTGGATCTGTGATGGGCTCATGTTGGTTTGTTTTTAATTATTGACCAATCACAGTCAGCTGGCTCAGACTCTCTGTCCGAGACAGCAGCTTTGTTATCATTCTTTCTGATTCTATTCTTAGCTGGCCTTCTGATGAGATCCTTTTCTTCTATTCTTTTAGTATAGTTTTAATGTAATATATATAGTAAAATAATAAATCAAGCCTTCTGAAACATGGAGTCAGATCCTCGTCTCTTGCCTCATCCAAGAACCCCTGTGAACACAGTCACAGTGAGGCACTGGCACAGGTTGCCCAGAGAAGGTTACCCCTGGAAGGCTGTTAAGGCTAGGTCAGGATGGGGCTTTGAGAAACCTGGTATATTGGAAGATATTCCTGGCCATTATGATCCTTAAATGTCCCTTCCAACCCAAATTATTAAGTGTTTCTGTCTCTGTATTTTGGGCTGCATATAAAAAGAATCAGATATAGCCTAAGAAAATTAAGGGCACAGTGTTTTGAAACCTACATCTTGCTGTATGTACATACTGTATTAGTCTTTTGTGTCTGAACAACTTAGTGAAAGATACTGTTAATACTCTGAATCATTTTAACATGTTACTCTCTCAGCAGCAAAACTAATGGAACCTGATTTCTCATAGATTTGTCCATAAGAAGTCACCACATTTATTTTGCCACTTTACTGGGAACAGATATCCCAATTGGGTAGGCAACTGCTGCCAGATGTATTGCTTAACAATGAACATCTGCTGCCTTTTTACATAGAGATTCTACCTTAGATTTATCATTCACTACTCTTTTTCTAGCATTCGTTGTGAGAAATTAATTTTACTTTTTTAAAGACTTGAAATTCAGCAATATTTTAAATGCTATTAGGCTAAGTTGGTAGCATCAGTACTTCTTTGTACCTCATACAGATACAAGATATACAAAACCAAGATGAAAATTCCCAGTAAACAGACTGAGACTTGCCATCAAGTAAACTTATGTTGAAGATATTCTTTCTATACCTTATCTCTAAGTTAGACACATAAAATTCTGAGGTTTGGTATGTCTATCTCCCTGGTTACCAAAGCTGAAGGTTTCCTTCTCTATTCCTTCTCCTCCCTTATCTCTCTTCTTCTGGGAATATTGGTGGGAACACACCCATCAACTTAAAAGTACTTGGGAATCCATCTTGAATATATCCATTTTAGTTATTGAAACCTCACTTCTTTCTGTTAACAAAATCTCTGTAAAGTTTGGTTCACTTCTCTAGAACGTAACATACATTTTGTGTACCTTAATTCTTACAAAGGAAAACCATTATGAAATGAGTTCTGTACCATGTAATGGAATATGTCCTCTTAGAGCCTTCCTGACTGGTCCTAATTTTTGCTACTGTATGAATTTTCTGAAAACTCTCAAGACTATGAATTTGCTTTAAAATTTTGTTGTCAAAATGAATGGTTGATCTCTCATTTTGCTACATTAAAATAATTCACTACCAAAATAAAGAATAAGTTTGTGAAACTCTGGCTTGCTGATTACAGGTAATATTTCAAGAATACATACAGTTTGATTGGAAATTGAATTGGTCCATTCTGCTTGTTTTTTGATATCCCAGACTTGTTTCTCACCTCTCTTTATTCACCTAAAAAGCATATGCTATCTACAGCATTTTTTTCCAGATCACTGTTTTTTTCTGTCGCTAGCCAGTATACAGAAGTATTCTGATGGAACTTCTAGGTAGAAAGCTTCCATAGGTTTACTAGTCTTGGCTGTGGTATCACCAGTGGGACTAAAAAAATGCTGTAAATTGAAAGCACTCATTTCTGTTTCAGTAAGAAACAGATATTTGATTTGGCAGGAGCTGATGCTTTTGTGTGTTTTGTGTCTCTTAAACTCTGATATTCGCCTCACTGAGATGGGAGGAAGTGATAACACTTTTGTGGCTGTTGTTCTTTCTGAAGTGTTTCTAAAAGACAGCAAATATGAAGTGTCATTACATCACTTTTACATTTGTCTTCACCACAGGAAGTTAAAAAATTCTTTAGTAGAATAAATATGTAAAAATTCAGATCAAATTTTCCAGGTCTGTCTGCAAATGCTAGTACACCATGAAGCACAAAGACTCTTACCCCTGAGACTTTCTATATATAGAATCAATCAGTAAGAATATTTCTAGTAGAAAAAAATTGTGCAAATACCTAATGATGGGAAAAGTTAGAAATCTGACCAGTCTTTCATGCTTTTTTTTCCACATCAGAGAAGCTGAATGTAGTTAGGAGGTGAGAGAATAAAATGTTTGTTCCAGTAGGACATTTTAAATTGTTTTTAGTGTTAATTTTTGAAGCAGTAGCTCTAATTAAGATAAAGTACCTGTCTTAATGGAACAATTAAGAGAGCTCAGTATGCGATTAGACTTTGCACGGGTGATTAATGATCATACTTGGAAATTACTTTAGTTCCTGTAATGTTTTGATAATCTGCTCCAGTTTAAGTTCTGTAACTACAGACGGTGATAATGATGAAGTTCACACAAGGTATTTATGCACAGGATCAGGCTGACTAACATGATGTACTTCTGGGACAGGAGTTCTTTTTGGTCTATATTCTGTCCAGTTCTTGCAGTGAAGTATGAAAAGAAACGATTTTTCTCCCTCTGTGTCTTTGAGTTTTTGTAAAGAAAGTTGTTTGCTAATAGTAGATAGCTTTTACTGCCACTTTTTTCGACCATGAAGACTTCTCCTGTTTCCAAAAAGCAGCTATTTTTAGCACTTCAGCAGGCAATTATGGGAGATTCCCATGCTTAACTCCTCTAGTTTACATTTATTTGGATAAATAAAGGCTTCTAGTTTTATCTGTTTTTAAGTCTGTCTGGATAAACAGTGTGCACTAGTGTGCATGTGTGCTACACAAACACTTGTAAATACAACACCATTCCAAGAGAAATATCCAGCACACACAAAGTAGTCTTTAAAAAGTTGCCTTTTTGATTCTGCTTTGAGAAGAAAAAGACCAATTTCTAATCTGAATTCAGAGATTAGACAAAAGAATGTAAAAAAGTATGATCTACCAGCTAAAGAGTAATATGAGAAATATGTGAAATTATATTAAAAGAACCTGATAATAACCCCATCAGTGGCTTCACTTCCCTGAATAGTTGATGTGAATTTTGATAATTCTCTAGGTAGTAAGTGGTGGCATGCGATTGTTTGGGGGTTTTTCCCCTATTTTTTATTAAATAAGACATAAACACAGTTTCCTTGGATTAATTATTATTAGTTTAAAAAAAACAAAAAACAACAAACAAAAACCCAACAAACAAACATAAATGCTCTGTTCAAGATTTCTTACTTCACAGTTTAAATAAAGCAGCAATTGCAAGCAGCTTGTGCCCAAAATTTAAAGATGAGGAAACTGACTCAGGTGCAGTCAGACTCTGCTTCAAAGTTAAACGATTTGCCAGGTGAGCAGCATCATACATGAACCTAGCAGGGAATAGGCCAGGAAATCAAAATGGCAAAGAGCAAAGAACCCTCCCTGAAAAGTAAATAATGGAAATGGCTGAAAATTCAAAGTTCCGAGTTCAGAAAGTCCTCTGTAGGATTGATATTAAGTATACTACATTCCAGTGGAGTTAATGTAACTTTGAAGCAATTTGATATGTGATTTCTAAACACAGAGGAACGAGGCATGTGCTGAGACTGCAGCATGCACTCAAGATTTTAGGTGACACAGGTTCAGCACAATCTTTTTGTTCTATTTTGGAAAGTTATTAGCACAATGGGATGTCCATGGTGAGAATTCCTGGCTGTGAACCCAGGCACAAATACGTGCTTTTCTCATCTGGAGCGGGTTGCTGCTTCGGGAAACTCAGAGCTTCAACAGCAGTAGGGAATTCAAACAGAAAAAAATGTTCAAGCATGATAGTTCAGGTAAGATTACAATGTCAGGTAAAAAGGTGACAAATTACTGTCAACAGAAGGAATAAAGTAATTAATTTTTCAAGGACCTCTTAGGTTGTTTTATCCTGAGTGTGCTTATGAGAATGGCACTAATCACAAGAAAAGAAATTTAAGAAAATTGACAACCGACCAGTCCAAGACTGATGGCAGTATCCAGGGGTTGGTGACATTCGCCAGGGTCTTCTGAACAAAACTTGGAAAGCCGAGGGATAGTTGTGGAGTATTTCCTGCTCGGAAACACCAGGGGCAGCATCTGCTGCGGATTGAGCGAACGGGGCTCGCAGCGCAGCCCCGCAGCCGCTGCCTCTCGCCTCGGAAGGGAGCGATGAAACGCAAACCAAACTCTCGAGATGCTGCTTGGCAAAAAGCGCATCTTAAACGTCTCAAGTTAAAATTAAAAAAAAAAAATTCTTTGCTTGAAAAGATCACTCTCTGAGTTTTACGAAGTCTTGTACGAGTGCGAGAGAGAATTCCTCCAGCTGTCTTGGTAGCTTACGGAGCAGCACCATGGATTTCATATTCCCACAGCCACTTTGAAAAACAGCTAAGCCATCATTTAAAACACTCTCACTTATTCTCCATGAGATTCGTGTGTTACTGTTGTACGTGTGTTCTGTGACTGACCCCCTTAAGCACAGTAATGACATCTGAGCAGTACAGAACAAATAAAAGCCCAAGCAAGGCCTGAAGCGATGGTAACATTGTCTACTATCTTAGAAACATTATAATTTCATTTTATTTTCCAGCTGTGCCAACCCACGGTCCTCAACAGATTCAAGCTACTGTTACATATCAAATAATAACCCACTCTTCCTTAGTTGTTCAAGGTTAAACAACAAAAAACTTTTCCTGTTAGCAATAATGCCTTCCTCTGAAGGCAGCACGGCCCCAAACCCTGTCCCACAGACCTTATCCCTCAGCAAAATCTGAAAGCATTTACTGAGACAAACATGGGGCTGGAGGCTCTGGCTGGTGCTCACCAAGCCAGAAACTGGAAACTCACATCTTGCAATAAACCTTCATGTTTGTTGCCACATGAAGGAGATGGGGGTCATGAAAGTGGGGGGGTTTATATTTCCTGTATGTCTAATGCTGCTTATCTTTTATATTCTGGGGGATTTTCCAGGAATGTGTCACTTCATCACTGGCATTCAAAGTATTTATTTGCATGACCTTGGAAGGGGATGAAAACACCTGAGAGGGTTATTGTCAGCTCCCCCTCATCCTCAGCTTAATTGTCTCGGTATGCTGAGATGAAATTTTTGTATTTTTCTGACTGGACCCGTTGCAGAACTGAAAGAGATAATGCACCCATCTACTAAAGGCTGTACAGTCCCAAAAAACCTTGGAGGATTTCCATCAGGGATGTGTCTCTGCTTGCTTGGGGGCCATTTTTATTCCCAGAGGTATTTGGGAATTTGGCTAATGCAGCCACAGTAGTACAACAGCATATTGCTTTAATAAAGCCGGCCAGCTCCCAGCTATTTCTGCATCCTCCTTTACAGCTCACCTACACCAACACGCAGAACCTGACAGCTGCCAGTTGCAGCAAGGCCAGTTCCAGAGGCCAGATCTTGCAGTCTAAAATTGCTCTGCTCTAAAGAGAGGAGCCGGGCGAGAGAAGCACTAAGCCTGCGGCTTTCCCGGGGAGGAACCACAGTGTAGGCGCTACGTGACTTGCCCCGGACACCCAAGAAGCTCCTGTCAGCGCGCGGAGCTCCCACATCCCGAGCCTGACCTCGTGTCGTGCACTCGTCCCGTGCATGCGAGCGCCCTAGAACGCACTGCTTGTTTTTATACCGTCTGTTCCAGAGAAATCCAGCTGGTAGAGGAGCGCAGCGCCGTGATTTATTTGAGAACTCCCTCGTACTCGCCTGAAGGTCTCGCCGCCGGGGGAGGAAGGAGAGCGCGGGAGGAGCTGCGCTCCTCGGCATCTGCTCCGCGCCCGGCCCGGCACCCAGGTAGAGGGCGAGGAGGGGAGCGGGGATTTCCTTGGCTTCCTCCCATGCACATACCTCCCGGGGAGCGGCAGCGGCAGCCCGACTCCCCTCGGCGGCCGCTGGGAGGCTCCGCGCCTCGCCCCGGCCTCCCGGGCGCCGCGTCCCCGGCCGCGCTCTGTGTCGGTGACACCCGCCTCCCGCCCCCGCTCCGCGCTGCTCCGCGCCGCGCCGCACGGAGGGGCCGCGGGCAGCTCCGGCACCGGCAGCGCCGACAGCCCACCGGCAAACACCAGCCCGCCGGCGTGGGCATGGAATATACAAAAACACAAAGGAAAAGTGGCTGCTGGACTGTTCTGGGGGCAAAATGCTGGAAGTTTGTAAGTGCAACTCTCCGTTTGTAATTACTGTCTGAAGAGGGGCTGGGTTGCTCGTCTGGGGTTCTTTCCCCCCTCTTCCCCTTCTCCCTCCTCCTCCGTGCTTTTCTTGAAACTGTACTTGAAACTGTTCGATATCTGGGAGTAAAAGGGAAAGTACGCGAGAGGAGTTCTTTGCCTGTGTCCGTAGCTTGCTGCTTAATACTAAGCGGGGAGATGAGCACTGAAAGCAATACGGATTTATCCAGTGGCTGAATTAAGTGAAGGCGAATCGTGGTTTGGAAGTCCACTGACTGACATTGTTCCGGACCGGGGGATCTGTCTCTCTGATTTTTAGAGGAACTACAGTTTAGCGGCAGCCAGCCGGACACAGTCACCACGCCGCAGAGTGGCCAGCAACGAGCGGGCGAGAGAAGCGAGAAAGCACAAAGACTGAACTAACCCGACCCTCCTCCTCTTTCTCCTCCTTCCCCGGCTCTTTATTTGCACATTTACTAAAGACTTAAAAGAAAAAAAAAAAAAAAAGAGAGAGAGAGACCCCAACAAACCCACTTCAGCTAACCTACGAGATTTTCGGTCCGCCGGGGGTTTCTCCGCGCCGCTGACCACGGCAATGCCTTAAATTTTCACTTCAAGGAATAACACCCTCCGCTCCCCCGAAATAAAATAAACCAAATAAACCTGCCAAGTCTCACTCATTCCCGACGGAGAGCTCCTTCGTCCAGGGATTCATTTTGAAGGCAGTGGCTCGCTTTATTTGGCTTTTTTTTTTTTTTTTCCCCGTTCTCCTCCCCCGGCGGAGCCCCGCCGTCCCCCCCTCACCGGGCGCCCCTCGGCCGGGGCTGCCCGGCCCCGACCCCCGCCCCTCCCGCCGGCCGATGCTGGCGCAGCCCTAGCGACCCCCTCCCGCCCCCCGATCTGTCAACCCCCCGCGGGGCCGTCACCGCCCGGGGGCCGGGCGGGGGTGGGCTGGGGGCGCGGGGCTGACCGCCCTCCGCCCCGCCGCCAGCCCCCGGGCTCGGGCTCCCGCCGCTGCCCCCGCCTCCCCCCCCATCCCCCCCGCCCTCCTCCATGCGGCAGTGAGGACCGACCCATCCGGAGGGCCAGGACCGGCAGCCAGCGATGGGCGACACGGCTCCCCCCCAGGCCGCGGGGCTGGGGGCCGGGCTGCTGGGGGGGGGCCCGGCGGCGCCCCGGGTGCACAGCGCCATCGTGGAGCGGCTGCGGGCCCGCATCGCCGTCTGCCGCCAGCACCACCTCAGCTGCGAGGGGCGCTACGAGCGGGGCCGCGCCGAGAGCTCCGACCGCGAGCGGGAGAGCACCTTGCAGCTCCTCCACCTCGTGCAGCAGGGGCAGGGCGCCCGCAAGGCCGGCAAGCACCCCAAGGCGGCCGCCGCCCCCGCCGCCGCCGCTGCCGCCGGCGCGGCGCCCCCGGACTACCACCAGCACCTCCTCGGCAACGGCGGCATCAACGGGGAGCAGCCGGCGGGGGAGCAGCGCGCCTCGGCGCTCCTGGCGGTGAGTCACAGCGCCCGCTGCCGGCGGGGAGGCGCCGCGCCGAGCCCCCGCTCGCCCCGCGGGGCGCCCGCCCTGCCCGCGCCGTCCCGCGGGCCCGGCGGTGTCCGTGGGCTCGGCCCGCTCCGCCGCAGGGCGGGCCCTGCCAGGCGCCGGGCCACTGACGGCGTCGAGTGTGTGAGCGGCAGTGGGCGGGCGCCGAGCTCGGGGGGCTGAGGGCGTGTGTGTGTGTGCTCTTCGAAGGGGTTTTGGGACTGCTTAGGGTGTTGCTTTGGGGTGTTTTTACATCATGCTGGGCACCTAAAAACGCTGTCACCTCCGTCGCGCCTTGGCGAGGCGGTGACAGCGGCATCCCTGAGGAGGGCAACGGCAAACGACGCTGTCAGCGCGTCCCCGAGCAAGGGTCAAAAGTAGCGCTCGAGTATCTCCCTCCTTCGGGATTGTTCCCCCTGCCCCGCTCCATCACGTTCGCCCGGGCTTCAGGCACCTATTTTAGGTCGTTTCGCAGCTGTGCCTCCGGAATTCGGCTTAGGCAGTGGCTAAGCCCGGGGCAGCGGGCACTCTCCGGAGCGGAGCGAAGCGCCCGAGGGGCAGCTCTGAGCGCTGGCCTCGCCAGCGATGCTCAGGTTGTTATTGTCACCCAGAGGGTTTCGCGGAGCAGAGTTACGAGAGTTTTCCAGGCACTGCCGCTCTGTAAATGATACGCTGACCTTTTTCAACTGGAAATTGCTCTGAACATGTCAAGGAGGCGAAGCCTTGTCTCCTGTTACTTTATTACGAGCAGTCCGTGCGCCACGCTTTTGAAGGCGTTTGCTCCGCTGTGCTGCCTCCCAACTCTTAATTCTCGGCACACATGCGAAACGCTGAGTGACTGCATCCTGATAGGCCCCCGGCTGCTATTCGAACAGCTGAAAATAGATCGCTCCCTCTGCTCCAGACATCAAACTTATCTTTCTTAGTGCCTGACGTATGCTAAAACGGGACCTTTGTGGTCGTTTCTCCCTTCTTACCCTTGCGGTGCGTGGATCGACGTTTGGGGCTGCGTTACTCAGCATCATTCGTGAGGGTGATGATGTAAGCGTTAAATGCGATAACATTGTGTCCGAGGGGAGTTTAGGCGCTTCCACCTGACTCAGTGTTCAGATTAAATCTCCCTACATTCCTCGTCACAATCAAGAAAGCCATTATCTTATTTTTTCAGTGTGTATTAATGTAATGCTTTGCACTTGCCTTATGGGGAAAAAAAAGGGCTTTTACCTAATAGTGTACGTCCCAGAAAAATTCACTTTCTGAAATCAGGCAACAGGCCTATGTGGGGTTTTTTGTTTTGTTTTGTTTGTTTGTTTTGAAATTTTTTTTGCTAGTTGTTACTATTATTATGAAATAACTGGAGACAGCTGTTTGGAAATGCTAAATGAAACAACTCCCAAGAAAATAATGAAAGATTTTCATCTTTTAAGCGCAGAGAGGTTGTTCTTGTTTCTGAGATATCACTAATGGCTAATAGCCTGCTGCTTGCTGGAGATGCTATGCACAGCTCTCGCTCTATGTTGCATTAGCTCCCAGAAAACTCCACACACACGTGACCTTGAGAAGCAAAAGGTCTGACAAAGTTCCCATCATTTTTGCACACCAGTCTTCGGTAATCGTGCTGACAAGGTGTGTGACTTCAGTGAGCATGACGTTAGGGGCCCTGAACCATGTTTTGACACCGAGTAAATGGTGGCTCATGGACCAGCGTTGTTGTAAGGTGTCACTGCACATCCTCCCACTCTATGTTTGACACTGACATTTCCTCATTTGCTGCTCTGATTAGGAAACAGAGAAAGGCATTGGTTGAAAGTCACACCTCTGCATTGTGGAGGTATGCCTTCTCCTTACCAAGAGCTCCTTACAATGGTGTTGCAAATATTAACAAGGAATAGCAAAACACAGTGTCTGAGCAGGGTGAATTCAAGTGGATGAGGGTCATGCGGCTTTGAGGTAGTACAGCTTTGTTTTTCCTGTTCTTGAAAATTCAGAGGGCAAGACTGGACAGGGAAAGAACAGAGTCTTGCTTTTCCTCCAGCAATAGCTGGAAAAGGAGTTATCCCTGCCGGTTATTCCAAGGGTACTAGAAGAGGAAGGACGAGGTAGACTAAGCCTGTTGTCCTGTGCATTATAAATGGATGGGAAGAGAACAATCTATAAGCAGAATTCATCCTCTCTGGAGTGATTCTCAAGAGGAAATCCAGTGCAAGCCTTATATGTGCTATTCCTCTAATTCCAGATTTATTCCTTGCAGCAGACAGATTGCACAGGGTCCTGGAACAAGGGGCAGCTCTGAATTTCAGTTGTGGCAGGTACAGCTCTAGCACAGGGAAGTACAAGACAGGAGCACGGCTTTGCGTCTCACTCTGAGCATGTGAGACTGGACACACAGCCGACTCCAAGGGGAATATAAAGCTCGACATGCCTTGCTCTAGGTCTACCAGTTTAAAAAAAACCCCACAGCTCCACACAGATAAGTGCAAAGGCAGTTATAACTCTCGCTGGGGAGCTCTGGCTATCAGGACTCTCTTTTGTCTGAAAAACCCAGCTGGGTTGTTTCCTCTGCTTTGCAGGTCCCCCTGCTCTTGTTACACGTGCCTGCAGTGTTTAGTGGCACCGGATGGGTCATTTACACAGTTGGACTCAAAAGTAAATATTTGATACTTGGTAACATTTGAAACAATGTTTCCTTGAACGTATCAAAGAGCTTGAAGTGATTATCTGACATTGTTGGTACTATATTTGATAATTATCTTTTCCCAGTGGGCAGTTTAGAACTGGCAGAAGAGAGAGATTTTAGAGGAGTTTGGTTTGGCCTCAATTTAACATTGTTACTTTGATTTTTGAGAAAGTGTCTTTAGCAACAGCATTTTCTAATTGCTGACTGGAGATCAGATTTTTTTAGCTGGACCAATGAATGTGGGCGTGTGTGAATGAGAGATTTATTCTTCTCCTTACTCTAGGGAAGCTTTTGTACTTTCTGCCTTCATCTATTTCCCAAGAGCTGACATTTGTTTATTTATATGGTGTTGTTACTTTTCGTGGTGCAGAGTGGAACAGATAAATATTCTGTCTTTCTTTTATACATGCATCTATATGTATGTATATGCCCTTCAGCACTTAGCTGTTTATACTATTTACGTTATATGTAAACAGTTAGCTCTGGAGGGCATTCCTCAGTGCCTTAAGCACTGAACTGGTAATACTAAACTTCTTGCATTGCAGTTTCAAGTCTCTGGCAGCCAATTCATTCCATCGTCCTTCTGACACAGGCTGAGCACTGCTCATTTTGCTCTGTGACAGCTGGGAACTCTGTTTCATAGGCATTATGGATTATTCTGGCCAGGTTCTTTCACTGCAGCCATCACCCCAGTGGCTCTGAGTATGTTAAGCGATGTTTGTCATCAGTCACAAGTGACTTGTTCTACTTTCACCCATCTCATGGTTGTGCTGAATTTATCATTACAAGAATTCATTTAAAATAGCAATTAAATACATTAATATTTTCTGTACTTGAAAAGTGACTGTAAAAGTGGCCTGCTCCCCAGATAAAGTCTGCAAGCAGGTAAAAAAAGAAAAGGGGAAAACATCCCATAAAAGTGATATATCCAAGGAAGAGGGGAATGTGTTAATTTCTCCTGCTTCCTAAATTTTCGTCAACAGCTGTACAAATCTAGAAGAGTCAGTGGGTTTGTCCCAGTTCCCAGAGGACCTCAGTGAAAACCAGGGTTGCCTGACTGGTACCAAGAGCCAAGACTGACTTTTAAAACCTCAATTTAGGCAGTTATTTTATGTGGAGATCCTGAATTAATTTCCTTAGGACTTTTTTTTTTTGTTTTGTTTTAATGATCCACACTGTGTTTGCTGGGGTTTGGCCTCCTCTGTGCTAGTGTTAAAGATCCTTGAGTATTGTAAAAAGAACGACTGTGCTCTGGTATCTTCGTCCAAGCTGACACTTATCCCCATCCCCCAAGTTCTTTGTTTTGTTTGCTGCTTGGCTGCCAGGACACCCTGCAGAAATACCTGCATTTTTTGTGAATGCACATAACATTTGGAAGTGCTCTGACGAAAGCAGGATAAGGTGACCAGCTGTGGGGTGAAGTGACATTATGGTGTGGTGAGGACAGGTGGATTAAAGCACAAACCATGCTGCAAAGCTAGAGTGCAGTCTTTTCACTGACACAAAGTTTGGTGCCAAAGCAATGGAAATGTTCTGTTTGTGAGTTAAAGGACTGCTCTCTGCACCTTGGGCTTCTGCAGGAGCAAAGCTGTGTTCTGACAATCACAATTTATGTAGCTGAGTCAGGTAAAAGGAGTAAGTCACATTGCTTGTGTGGGTGGAAAACATTGATCTGCTGTTATGGGCCCTCTGGCCAGCTGAGAGCCATTTGCTTTGGATGGGCATGGGTGCCATTTTAAAATCTTTTTTCCCCTTAACTGTGAAAATATTTTCCAGACCAAGCTGCAAGAAGCTGTTTTTAATGAGGATTTCAACAAATGTATTTGTTAAATTGATGCTATTATGTAGGATCCTTTTCAGGCCTACCTCTCCCATCAAATCACTTGCACCCTTTAAAGCTTTTTCAGCTTTGAATACATTTAATTAAAGTCTCTTCTATTCTGAAACTGTTTAAGAGACTGTTTCCACCGCCAAAGTTTCTGTAGGCAGTGAGCAGAGGAACAATGTCTCTGCCTGGACATGATGTGCTCTCCAAGGCCATCCTGTGGGCTTATTAACATCTGTGGCTGTTATGGCATGTCCTCTGACAGAGTTCTCGCATCCCCTGGAGTACTCAAATTGAGTCCCTTTTCTGTAGCACCACAACAAAGGAAAGTGATATTCAGCTTCTGTTTGTTGTACTTTGAAAAGTGGGACTCCAGCAAAAACATGAGCTGTTCTGTGGGGAAATCTGAACCTTAGACAGGTATGTCTGAGTCAGAGAAGCTGTTTTGCCGAAACTTTGGCTCACATCACTATTGGTAGTTCTCCCCTCTCAAAGAGCACTCCCTGCAGAAGGAGTTTGTGGGGTGCAGTTGGTTGCAGTGACCAAAAAGAGCCCCAGCAGTTTAGGTTAGTCAGCAGGTTAAGAAAGGCTACAGTGCCTCTGTTCCTCCTCCTAACTGCTGTCAGCAGTCCCTTCTACCAAGGTATTGTCTTCAAAGGCCAGTTGTGGTCTGCTCTTCTTATTAAGTCTGCTGCCTTATAAAACTGAAACTTCACCATTGTCTCATTACTGGAAAATAATTGCTCCATCCAGGTTCTTTTGACAACTATGGGAAGGGTGGTATCTCCACTGCTTCATTTACATTGCATTCCCTGTGTGGTGTAGGAGGAGCTGGAAGCTGGCAAGCTGCTCCACCTAACAAAGCACGGGCATAGAGGTGACAGCTCTGCCAGAAAGTGTCTCTGTGGTCTTGCAAATGTCTCCTGCTGTGCCACTATTTCCCTTCTGTGCTTTAGCTTTTCTGATGGTGCAGTCTCACCAGCACACAGGACCTTGGGTTTTGCTGAAGGCTCAACTCTACATGTCAATGATCTGACATGAATATATCCTGGAATTCAAGCAGGTGATTAAAGCAACCACTTATGTAACACCTTAGAGGGCATGAAATCAGCTGCATGGTGCCTAGAAGAGCTTTTGCCACCTGGCTGCTCTGAAGAGAAGAAGAAGAAGGTCTTTGCTCTTTGACCTCTCTCTGGCATCTGCATGTCAGTATTCCCCTGTATGAATTCCCAGTGGTGGTACTCCCAGCAGGAGTAACATGAGACTGATGGGATTCTTGACAGGTGTGTATTTTCCACAAATCTTAATCACAGTCTGTAAACCTGAAAAGTGTTTTACCTATGTCATGCTGCTTCAGTTTGGAACAGCTTTGAGAAGTGAAAGAGGCAGTAGTCTTGGCTGCAGAAACGAAGGAGCTGGTGTTGAGTGAGATTTGGATCCAACTTTCAACTTAGCAGTACTAAGATACAGGTTTTTTTCTGTGCTTTTTTTTCTTTTAAATAAAAGCATAAACTATTTATGTCCTAGATTACCATCAGAAAGCTTCTTATAGTCACTATACAGCCAACTTGTAAATTTGTTATACCTTGTCCAGTTCTTCCAAAGTATTTTTAGATGCAGGTAATCAGTCCATATTTGTACTATAGTGCCAACACTAATACCTAAACCAAAATTCCTGCAACTCTCAAGCAACTGCTTTTAGGTGAGCATGCTGTAAACTGAAATCTAAGTGTTTCCACTTTGACTCTAGGATCTATTCAACAGATTACTCCTGTTATTTCACTTCCATAAACTGCAGTTTCTTCTATGAAAGATATTATTTATCACTTCTGTAAAGTGAATTGAGATGTGATAGTGAGTTTTATTTCTCAGAAGCCAAATTCATTGTTGAAGGAGCCTAAAACAGGAGTTTAGAATGTTTGCTTTGACAAAGCCTTGGAGAACCTTCAAATCACCTTTTTAGCCTTTGACCCACAGATCTGAGTATTGGAAATACAAACCTGAATGAGTCTTTTACATAATCACATGACTCCAGACCTAGGTTTTCATGGCACCATGTTGCCAATATTCACAATAAAAGTGCAAGATGTGGCAGTGACCTTTGTTTTTAGCAAAGAAAAGCATTTTTTAACTTTCTTTTCATAATCACGAATGCGTATGCTTTATATTTTCTTGATTTACTTGCTCCTGATTCTGCGTCAGTATGTGCTCAAATTAATCTCCAATTAAGTCTTCCGTGTCCAAGTTTCATGTACTTGATGCTTCAGCTAACTGGGAGCAGAGTGGGGCTGGAACTGAGAGTATATAGGCAAGTCATCAGGTCTCTCTGAGGCTGCAGCTGCTCCCCAGTGAAAGCAGGTGAGAGCCACCTTGCCCTGCATGTGTTGTCTCCCCTCTGGTAGTAATGGAGAATGGTTCACATTTAGGGCTCAGGGTGAGAAAAACTCTAAGAAATACTGCTTAATTGAATAATTTATGCAAAGTTCCAATGCACTAACATAAAAATTATAATTTATTTTAGTTTTAATTTGAAAACACCCTCATGCCTGTGGTTTCACCTACAGGTGTTGGCATTTCCCTAAAGAAATTCCTTGTATTCAGAACTTGCTCCTGTAGCTATTTTTATCTATGTCACTCAGTTATAATTCTGATGTGCTTGCAAACCCAACTGAATCAAGGTGGAGAGAAATTAGTACCAATTAGGAATCAATGTGAAAGTGCTTCTGACAAGTGAGGATGTAGATCTTGCAAACCCATTTACCTGCTGCCTGAGCCTGAAGCTGGCTAAAAGACTTGGTAAGATCCTGGACTAACAGATGAAACCCCAAGAGCATTCATCATGGCCATTCTGTTTTGAAACAAAACATGCTATTGTGCAAGAGTCATCCTGGTGGTACCCTGGCTTTATTGTAGATCTCTGCAGCCACCTCCCTAGAGTAGGTGTTATACAAACACCCAGTGAGAACTGTGCCCTTCCCTGCGTAGCTCAGTGCCTCAAGAGACAAGATAGACAAAGAATGGAAGGAGGAACAGAAGCACAGAAAGGTCAAGTGTCTTGCCCAAGGCCAAACAGCGGGTCAGTGGCAGAACTGGGAACAGAGCCCAGATTTCCTGACTCCTAGTCCAGCACTCTATTAATCATCTCTTTGCTTTGTGTTCCTGGCCTGTTACTGATCATAGGAAATGTGAGGATGACTTTCCGACTGCTTCAGAATTGCTTCTTACTTTTGGAAACTATTGATCATCACCATGTTATTGAGATAAAGAGGTCGTGTACTGGACTCTTGTACATGTATATGCTCTAGAGGATTCAGAACTGAGTGTTCTGGGTATTGATTTCAATCCAGGACACTGAAAAGCCATATTTCATAATCCCAAATGTTTACTCTAAGTCAAAATTTTAAAGTCTTTTTTTTCCCCTTACATTATGTACAAAGTGGTTTGTTTTTATAGCATTGCCCATCACAGTTGAACTCCTATATTGGTGCTTGCCCTATAAATCAGTTGTAACAGTTATTTAATTAGCAGGGCTTTTCTTCTCAATGGAACTTACCAATAAACAGTCAGAAAACCAGTAAGTCAACAGTCCTGAGACACTGGTGATCCTTACTTGTTTTCATTCCTCACTGTAGGATGTATTCAGTTTCCAAAGGCTTTCCATGGTTTATCTTGATCACAAAGTTAATTATACCTGTGAGATTATTTTTTTCCTTCTCAAAAATTTTCACTTGAGGCAAAACTCTGGCTACTGTGGTAATGACTTACTGAGAGTCTCTTGTAAACAATAGTATAATCACTTTCTTATAGTCATGGCAACAGTGTTTAAGCAATGAGCTTACTGAACATAATGTGCACTGTCTCCACTGAATAGTATTATTGCAGCACTGAAGTGTATGCTGCTCATTTTCAGAAGACTCAGAGACATAAATTATTCAGCAAAATAACACTGCTTCAGAAAGCATCTCTGAAATCATTGCATTCTGTACTAGCCAAAGAAGGGCGTTCATTGGTGCTGACAGGGCTGTGTTTAGTTACTGCACAACAGTGGATTCTTTGGTACAGCCTTGCTCCCACGGAGTTTAAGGGTGTCTGTCTCAAACCACTTGAGGACTGTGCTACCTGTTGGCAGGGTTGTGCTTCTCCTGGTAATGTTTGCTGCTGTGGCGGGCAGAGTGGATCAAGAGGATGCATTCTGCACATATCCATGGTGTGAGAGGTGGCAACTAGGTGCAGAAGGAAGAATTTGGTTTAACAAACAGGAGGTTTACTCAATCCCTTCCCTGGCCCAGAGGATCGCCTGGATGCCTACTCAGTAGATTGGGCAGGAACCTTGGAGAGTGGGTGACTTCATGGGCAGCTTCAGAGGTGAACCCAAAGACAAGAAGCTGTCCCTGATTTTTCTGTTTATTTTGTTTTTGTATCTCTCTTATTCAAATATCTAGACTTGAAGGAAAGACCTTGTTGGCAACAGTTGTTGTTCTGGGATGAGTCATTCCACCAGATTTTAGAAATACCACCTCAGTGACAGTTGGCAAAAATGCTGCATGGGCTGTTCAGTTTATGTTTTTCACTTTGGAAAATCAGACCATTTATTTAGGGTTCTGTTGCTTTAGAAACCATTTTCAGGTGCCTTGCCTTGCCTTGCCTTGCCTTGCCTTGCCTTGCCTTGCCTTGCCTTGCCTTGCCTTGCCTTGCCTTGCCTTGCCTTGCCTTGCCTTGCCTTGCCTTGCCTTGCCTTGCCTTCCCTTCCCTTCCCTTCCCTTCCCTTCCCTTCCCTTCCCTTCCCTTCCCTTCCCTTCCCTTCCCTTCCCTTCCCTTCCCTTCCCTTCCCTTCCCTTCCCTTCCCTTCCCTTCCCTTCCCCTCACTCTTTTTTCCTTTTTTTTTCCCTTTTCCTCATTGTTATGGCATCCCAACATCTGCATTTTCAGTCCTGATTATGATCTGATTTGCCCTTCCTGAAACTGCCTATGAGAAATACTGTGAACGCGGCACTGTGGAATACCAGCCTAATGTAGGATCAGGCCTTTTATTTCTGATCATTATGCTAGTTTATAGACAATTATTTTGTTTTCCAAAGAAATGCATTCTCTCTGCTTCTCCGAAAGCTTTTGGTTCGACATCCTTCCAAGCTAGATAGACTTGGTGTTCAACAGGCAGCCGCTTACCTCCATGGCCCAGTTCCCGGAAACACTTATGCGTGTGCTTAATTGTGCACACATGGGTAATCGCACTGAAATCAAGATGTGTCGAATTAAGCAAGTCAAGAAATATTTGCAGGGTTTGGTCTTTGTTCAACAAACAGGCCTCAACCTGGCTGAAGTCCACGACATGCTACAAAAAGAATCCAAATTCACAAGTAAGTAGTGTATTAATTATCGATTGACTTATTTTCTTAAACCAGTTAATTCTGTACTTTTAAAAACTACTTGCTATTTTTCCTGCAAATCCAACTACCCTTCCTTTCACATTCATTTTTCCTCCTCACTGCTCAACTCCCAATGGACCTGAGCTGCCTGCCACATGATCCTCTTTTATAACGATTTAAGTTCTGACATTTCTTTTTTCGCACCAACTTTGTGAATTACCATAATGGTTCCTAGGACATATTTTGGCCAGCTTTTAGGGAGAGAGAGAGTGTCACAGTGTTTCAGGCCTTCATTTCTAAGTGCGGTATTAAATATAATCCTTATAATTATAGCACTACCACTTGGACTACTGTAGTTCAGGCTATGTCAATATGTCGTCAAAAGCTCTCTTTTTCAGGAGCTGGAACTCATGTTGATTGAATTGAAATTTGATGGCCAGCAGCTGCAAACACACTCTGCCTCCATTCCCCGTCCTCCCCCCACTCCCCAGCTACAAAATCTTTAATACTACAAAATCTTCTTGCTTTCTGTCAAAGTCATAGTTTAGAAAACAGAGCTAATGGCTAATTCCAGGCTCTGTTAATTCCGTCCCTTTGGGTAAGTCAAGACTGTCCTTCGAGGGGTGCCCTGAGGCAACCTGAAGGCACAATCTACAGTCTGTGTGTGGATGGTGAATCTGAGAGCGCAGCTCAGGTGCAGTGTGAAGGCCATCCTCAAACTAGGCATGACCATCCTTCATGTAGGAGCTCCTAGAATGACATCAGTGCCACTCTCAGCAGCTAAGGAAGCTATAGATGTGCCTGGGCTGATGTCTGTGAGGCTCCTGTGTAAGCAGGCCTGGGAGCACCACAGCCCTCTCCCCTCTCGTCCCCTTGGTCAATCCCATACAGACCTTGCTATTCATCCAAGCAAGGGCATTGGGATGAGGGCAGTAGCCGGCAGCAGTTTATACTGCAAGTTGAACACACAACCTTTTCAGCCCTAGGGGACTGGTGGGGAAAAAAAGCTTTGAACTGGGGGAAAAAATAACTGTATCCAGTAGTTGTATAGCACGATCCTGTCATTTTTGGTACTTAGAAACCAAAACAAACCCCCAGCATTCATAACACAAGATATCCAGGTTTTAAAAGGTGCCACTTGGAAATACACAGTAACTACTTTTCATAAGGCCCTTTAGTCCATGTGTTTACAGGTGGACCAGAATAGCTCTGCAGAAGTTAATCCAGTCCCTTGAGTAAATAGTATGTACTTCTAAAACTTTCTGTATAAACCAACCATACGTAAGGCCTTTGGCACACATTTGTACCACACACAACAATACATCTGAGGGACCTTGATAGAGCTAGGATGGCTAGTGAGGTTGACAACCCCCTTGCCAGTGTACTGAATGTGTGTTCATTTTGTCATGCCTCTGAAGGATAACAGCCTTTGGATGACAGCTGTACCAAAAGGGCTATTTACTGCAACACTTTATTATGTGGTTCTTGCAGCCCTCTCCCAGGACGTACTGTCTGTGCTTGGGTCTCCCAGGCTGCCATCAAAGCACAGGCTCTTTGACACGGGTCAGAAGGACTCCTCACCCCAGCCTTGCATTGCCACTTTTGGTCACTGAAGTCACACTCACCCCCTTCCCCTGGTAAAGTTCTTCTCTGCTGTCCCCCTCCTCCACTTCCTAAAGCTATAAGCCACATTTCCTCCTCCACATGCACCCCCTCTCACCTAGGTAATTGCCCTATCATCTCTCCTTTCATGCTTCTGACACTGCTGCTTCATAATGTTGTTTTTCTAGTTTGGAAAGGCCAGAGGGCCAGGCTGAGAGGGACATGCTGAACACATGATTTCCACATGTTCTCCTCATTTTCACTCATACTGCTTCTCTAGCTGTCTTTAGCTTTTTTGCAAAAATGGACATCTAATGACCTTGAGTGTATTCTCTTCTCTTACTGCTTTTATAAAGGATGAGCTCAAAGTTCCTGTGTTGCTGTCATAAGAAACTTAGAGCAAAAGCTTCTGTGAATTGACAAGGCACTTGTAGGTTCTTTGACCCTTTACCACAGGCCATGAGCACTCACAGACTAGCATACAGCTGTGAATGCTTATGTTCCAGTTCAGAAAAATACTAAAAGAGTATGTGTGACAATAAACATATGATTAAATACTTTTCTGTTTGAGTGCTGCTTAATTGTGGAAGTGGACCCCATTCTGGAGGAGGCATCTTTATAGGTCTGATTCAGAAAATGCTTAAGAGTATACCAAAGTTTTAAGAATAGTAGTTCATCCACTATCTTGTATTTTTAATGACTCTTAAATAGGGCTGTGTGGTACAAGCAAAGCAGAAAATGTGGAGGATCTCCTGGTCACCTTTTTTGTTTTCACTTACTCTGGAATCTGAGTGTCTCTGAACTGTAAAAACATTTTGGAAGTGTTACTGCCTATTTGCTGCTTGAATGTTCAATAATGTAACTGTGGTACATACCTAGGTGCAGTATATTTAAAGCAACTGCCATTAAATGAAGAGCAATTATATCTTAGAAAAGTAACTCTTCATACAGAGTTAGCATTATTTCCATGACTGTGTTTGACAGGGAGTTGGAGCCTTGGACTCTTGGATTCCTCTCCTGCATCCCAATGACCAGCCTGGGAACACTCAGGAGTCCAAATCTTTTTGACTTAAAACATGTAGGCATCAAATCTTCTCTGTACTGAACTGAAACCAAGGAGAACTGGAAATCTGATTGTATTTTTGAATCTTAGCCTAAAATCTCTGGTGACTTTTGGAACATTTATCCCTAGGAGATTTTGCTGGAGTCAAGAATACAGGCTTGAGCCATGGCTGAAAAAAAAAACCCCCGACATGTGACATCAGTGCATCAGTAAATGAGTCATCCATCAGTGCCAGAGGACAAAGTATTCTTTGTATTTACCTAAGTAGTTACCTATTTACTTTCTGAAATTGTAGTACTAACTTGACATTTTGGTTTGCTGTACAGTAAAAACACTATTTTAAATGCCTTCTATAAAGACAGGCTTTCTTGTTTCTTGAACAGTTAGAAATAATAGAGAACAAATGTAAAAGGCCCATTTCCTTCCTTGCTTGTAAGTGTGGTCTAGGAAAAATCCTAGAATTTTGCTAGTAAGAGACAGTCCAGTCTCCTTTCTTGCCAGTGTTGTGAGTGTTGGGCCTTTAGAGAAGGCTGAGTTATTATCATTGCCTTCTGATCTTTCACTGTTTCTGCTTTCCCTCTGTTTTGGCTTTTCATTCTATAGATATATTACTGAAAATGTATTTTAAAAAATTAAAGGCAATAATTTATTGAAAAGGGCTTTACCTGTGAAGGACTCTAGGTATAGCACACACAGGCAGGTCCCAGCTGGGAAATGCAGTAATAAGGCTGAAACTCTGTCTCTCAGACTCCCTGTTTCTCACAGTCCTTGCAGGGTGGTGGGATGCCTGAACTTCCCAGCACACATGGTAACCATCAATCTCAGAGTGGTGTTAAGAGGCCAGTGTGAGGAGCCCAAGGCAGAAGAAGAGCTGAAGGGCAGAGGAAGAGAGCAAAATTTTGTGTCAGTGCTTGAATGTCTAGCTTCGTACAATCCTATGACATATAAGCAAAGGAAGCTTGAAAAAATTACCCTGTGACTAGGAAAGCAAATTGATGCAGAGGAGGATAGCCATTCTTTCAAGAAGCAGTAGAATTATTTTTTGTCATTTTCCAAGGAAGAAACTGATCCAATTTGACTGACTCCTCTCTAGCTGTGCAACAGGAGCCAGTGGCCAGACCTCCTGATTTATCAGGCCTATTATAAGACTACTGCACACCTAAAACTTGTGTTTTTCTGTCTCTTGGTGTGCTTTGTATCCTCAGAACAGGTTTTCTCCCTCAGCACTTAATCCCTCTTTAGCCATCACCTTTTTCTACTTTACAAACCACTCTGTGTGTGCACTTTGAAGGTTGTGTGGGCACCAACTTAATGTGAGCGCTTTGCTGGGGGGGCCAGAGCCCTTGCCTCTCACAGGGGTAATGAACTACATATTGGGACCTGGCTTCTTCTGAAATGGTATTTAAAGGTACAATATTACAGGAGCAATGGATCTGGATGCAAAACAAAGCTGCTTAGAGCCAGAGACATTCAAGTCCTGCATGAACAACTCTGCTGGTCTTTTGTAATGATCTCTTATCTAATCTAATCTAACCTAACACATTAGTATCTTTACTGCATTTATTATCCTTTTATCAAGGAATGGCAGGAAGGAGATTGGGGCCTTGGTAAAAGCATGAGGCAGAGAGGCATGAGCCATAATATTGAGCAAAGGTTAAAAGAGCTATACAGACTCTTCTGTTAGGCAATGAGCATTGCAAACAGCAGACCTTCTTGTCCTTCTCCCATCCCACTGACTTTGAGGTGGTGAGGACCTGGTGGCAGATACTTGGTGTTGATAACTGAGATGCTATAGCACAGAAATGGATTGTTCAAAGGTTTCCTGTGCCTTAGAGAGTTTCTCCAGCGAAATTCAAATGCAAGGCCATGGATATCTCTGATCACCACTCAGAAACATTATTAATGTGACCATTTTTCTGAAGAGGTCCTGTAGTTTCTACACCATCAGATTTCATTTGGTTTCCTTGATGGGAATGAGCTACAGCTACTGTCAGTGTTTATTTTCAGTTAGTTTTATTGGTGCCACTGCTCAGTAACACATGGTTAGGATAGACCAGTTAATCAATCCTCCTCCTTGCTGCCTCCCCCTTTAACTTTTTTGTCTGCTCTTGCATCACAGAAACATTTCCAGCAATTCACTTTACAAAACAGTTACTGAGGCAAAGAGCTGTCTAGTTATGCAGAAACTCAGCATCCCAAAATGGATAAGGTTGAAAGGGACTACAGTGGGTCATCTGATCCAACCCCCTGTTCAAGCAGGACTGTTCTAGATGCAGGATTGTGTGTCCTATGGTGCAGGATTGCATCCAGATGGTTCTTGAATATCTCCAGTGAGACAGACTCCACAACCTCCCCAGGCTACCTGTTCCAGTGAGGAACTTGTCTGATAAGAAAGACTCACCCTTCACACAAGTTATTCCCAAACCAAGCACGACAGGAGGCACCCAAGCGGTGCTTATGAGGGCCCCTTAAGGCCCTTAGTTTTAGCCAGGATGGGCTGCTTAGCAGGAGACACAGTGAGTGCCTTTCCCACTCACAGCAGGCAGAAGAAAGTCTGCTTATTTATGAAAACAGTCCTGAAAAAAAGAAAGCAAAGTTAAGCTGGAGTGTTTGGTTCCTATTGGAACACTTGCAGCTTGCACTGATGATGATGCCCACTGTTGTGTCTGAAGCCTGTCAGCCAGCAGAAGATAGCCCACCCATGTGGTGGGGGTGCAGGCATGCAAACCACAGAAACTCAGACCTGGGGCTGCTCTGGCTAATGGCAAGGGAGACTTCTGACTGGGCAGGGATGAACCATAATGTAGGGTGGTGATATGAAGGGATTCATATTTGCTTTCCTGGTGTGATTCCTCTGCTTGCAAGGAACACTAGGCAAATGGTTGAGAACTTCCACCCCATCTGTCTATGACGGGAAGGAGTACCTGGCATGGCAGAATGAAAAGGTCTGAGCTACTGACAGACAGTGGCTTTGGAACTTGAGCAGCTGGATACAAAGCAGAAAATGAACATGTAGACCCTTAGCTGGGGCAGGACCCTTCAGTTTCATACCCAATCTCATTAATTTCTTCTGATTAACACCAGTGAGAGAAAGAAGAGAATCTGTACCGATAGCCACAAGGCTGTAATTTCACCTCTGGTTGATAAGCCATTTGATCTTTGCTTTACTGGTCTTGCTGGAAACCAATTTGATCTCCTCAAGCTGAGGCTGCCCCATGGGGCTAACATCCTAACACATATCTGCAGCCATCACCAGTGGCACATGAGGGAGTGACGGAGGGAACGTCACGTTCATCCTAAGGCTCCCCAGCCTACTGAAAGGAATCTTATCACAGCTGAGACAGACTAGTGCAAAGCTCTAGATTGCTTTTCTGGGTCTGTAGGTTCTGAGACTGCTGTGGCAGTGCATCACAGAGTCCCAGGAGGAAGTTGTATTGTTGTGTCTCAGTAGGAGCCACTGGGATTTTACTAGTGAGCCTGTTCATACAGAAGACAAGTGTTCATGTTGCCACTGAAGAAAAAAAGGAATGGCCCCAGCCTTCAAGTGTAATGCTATTTTCTTAAGATAAGGAAAAATCAAATTAAAAATCATTTTCATAGAAGAATTCAGTTTGGGTTGACTGGCTTTGTTCAGGTCATCAGTACATAATCATAGGGTTGCTTTTTCTTTTGTGTCCTAGTTCATGTTAACACACAGAAACTTGCATGCTAACCACCGTTTTCACCACTACTAAATTCTAGAGGTCAGGAACCTCTAGAATTAAATTTACAAGCTATCATAGTGTGGGTGGACAAACCTCTTTCAGGGTAGTAGCTGAGAGACTCATTTCCTCTGTGGATGAGCCACAGAAATGGATGCATAACACACACCGACCAGTGGGTTACATTTTGGCCTGCACTGCAGATGTAACCCAGCAGCCAGGGTGAAGCAATCTTTAAATGACATGGAACATGCCATCATCAGAACCTCATCACACTGTGGGTATCAAATTAAGTGCTTCTCTTGGCAATGACAGTTCAGCTCAGTGATAGAGTGTCAAGATTTGCGTTAGTTGCAACAAATCCTGCCTGAGCTATGTGTATGTCTATCATGCAGAAAACTCACCCTCTTTCTTAAGCTATCCACACCAAAATGTCTCTAATGTAAGTTTGAACAAAATATTCTGGCTGGAATTATGGTTCAGAGTGGTTCTGCACTAACTTGGACTGAAACACATGTAACTGAAGTGCTGTTAGTCCTCCAGAATCCTTATTTGTACCATTCACCCCAAAAGAAGGATGAATTCTCTCACAAGTTGTACTGGACCAAGACAAACTGCAGGACTCTGTACAAGGGGCTGTGGCCCCACACCGCCTCAGTCACACGTGTGTCAGTGAAGAATGACTAGTGGTGGCAGGATTTTGCAATGGGGACTGACACCCTAAGGTCACTTGTCCTGCAGCAGAGGTTCACACCTTTCCACAGAGTTACTCCAAGGCCAGGTACGTTGAATGCATGGGACTGTCTCAGCCTACATTTAAGCTTGAATACTGGGAGTATTATTTCCATTTTGAACTTTTTCCAAATAAATAATTTTTTCAAATGTTACAAAAATAGTTAAGTAATTTTGTAAAGCCTGAAGAACATTCTTTTGTATCAGGATTTGAATTGGAAATGGCTGTTTGGGGGCCAATTTACTTTAAAAACTACTTTGTCCACAAGGAGCTAGTTGGCCTATGGTATTCACAGCCTACAAAGCTTTTTTTACTTTAACGAGGGCCTAAAAGCTCAACGAAAAATTCTGAGTCCAAAGAAATTCCAATATTGCATATGCCAGGAAAGCTATATCCATTCTTGAGTTTACACTGCTGAGGTTTAGTGGCAGAGAACTGCCCATATGCTTATCCATGCTGTCACATGTACCCTCAAATTATCCAAAAACAAGGTAGCTTTTCTTGAACAGGGCAGGTCCTTACCGTGTCTACAGGGGAGAATAAAGTCTGTGGACATACCTGTCAATCTTTTATAAACTACAGATCCTCTAAAAGTTTTCCAATACATATGAAGGTTCATTTACAACTAATTTAAGCCTCGTGGCAATTGACTTGCTTTTCTTACTTAGCTTTCACAGACCCTTCAGAAGTAGTCCTCAGACCCTCATGGGTCTGCAGACCACAGCTTGAAAACCACTAGCTCTAAGTTTAAACAAGATACTTTGGGGCCTTTTGGGCCTAATTTTCTATAGCCTTGCAGCTTGTGAGGTCTTATATACCTATGCAAAGTGTGAGTAAAATGCTACCAGATGAGGATGGTGGTGTTCAGCTCTGGTGTTAGCTTTTATTTGGACAGGTGTGAAGGATGCCAGTGCAAAGCAGTGACAGATCAGGGCCCCACCACTGTAACTGCTGGAGCACCAGTACCTGCTCACTCCTCCATGAAGATCTTGAGCAGCACTACTCAGAGCAGAGCTGGGGAGCAATTCTATGTGCAGAACCATCATTCTGCTGTTATTCCCTGAAAGCCAGGCACTGGCCTGACACATAAATACCATGGCAAGGATCAGGCTATTACACACCTTGGAGTGACAGGTGACAAGGGGCTCTACTCAGGGTTAGACTCTTGCTTTGTTGTGCTGTTTGCACCCCCATTCAGTCTCAGTGTGCTTACTCTTTTTGGTGTTTCATGTCTTGAGCATGAAGCAGCAATCTTTTCATTTAAGTAAATACAGTGAGAAGTGTTAAGTGTTTCAATGCCTCTTCTTTCCTTTGATCTCACATAAAGCTCCATGTAGAGGGTTACATGATCTCCATCACTATCTCCTTTCATGCCCAGTAATTAGCACAGGTCCATGGGCTGGGTGCAATGCTATCCTTCCCTGTGCTACAAGGGGAGAAGTAAAAGGGGCTGGAGTGATTGTTTGCTGTGTTGATGACTGTGGTGTTGCCATGGAAAAGCTGGAGACTTCAGGGGAGTTTGTGTTTTGTTGGGCAGGGAGCCAGCCTGCTCTGACTTATTACAACTGTGTGAGTGAGTGAGCCATGCAGAACTTTATCCCTCTGTAACAATTCCAAGGCAGGGAAAAAAGAAAAGGACAGGACTGCTTTAATAAGGAGGAGTGCAGTTCACTTTCTAAGGCTGATTGCATGAAATACAGAGATGCAGAAAAAATCCTTTGCTATTTTCCACTTTTTTTTCCTCTTTTTTTTTTTTTTTTGGCAGAATGTGTTCACTCTCTTCTAAGAACTGAATTTAGAGCAGTGCAAATAATAAAATCTCAAGTAATCCTCCTGAAAGTGAACAGAGCCATTTAATTGGCTGTATCTGTACTGAAAGGAGCATTTGGAGTTCTGCTGAGTCTGAGTCTATTAAAGTCTTTGATCTATTCCAGAAACAAAAGTGGAAGCAGACTATACTGTTTTCATTATCTATTCTGAATGAAGTGCAAGAAGTAAATACACAGGGTAAACAGGGAAAAAAATTAATCAAGGCCTAGGTCCAGCAAAAAGCTATCTTCATACTGAGCTTCCCATACTCTAGTACCATTATTCCCTGGAGGTGGAATTAAAAGCGATGCATGCTTTCTACAAATCACTTTCTATGGGCAGATCTCAAAGCAATTTACAAAACCAGCCAGTTCCATTACTCCCACATTAGAGAGTGAATCACTGGGGCCACAGGACTCATCCAGGAGAGCACGTCCTGCCTGAATCCCTGGCTAGCCCCTGCCTTCTCACCATGCTCCCTCTGGGTGTACAGAAACTAGCTGTGAGGTGTCAGGATTATTCTAAAGCATTAAAACACCACATAGAGTAATTTGTAGTAACTGACTATTTTTCTACAACCCTGTCTGCCATGTCATGTTCTTGTATTTTATTTAATTGAGATAGAGGCAACTGCCTTTTCCTGAAATGTATTTGAGAAAGTGGAAATAACAGGATTTTGTTATAGACTCTTCTTGCTTTCAGGACTTCTGGATGTTTCAAAAAATCCATTTTTATAGGAAAGAACTGTTGCAGGGGTAATTTTCTGATTTTCTTTTTTGAATTAGAATTTCCTACCTGACTGTTCAGTGGTAGAATAGATGGACCTAGGTGTCCTATTTTAATGCACACTTCTCAGGGAAAGGTGTTATAAATGTTTATCATAAATTGTCATCTAGCAAAGCTCTGACTTCTAAAAGAACAGAAGAAAGCAAAATTACTTCCTATAGGGGTCGGCCAGGGAACACACAGGGAAATCTTGACTCTGTATGAGTCAATGACAAACTTCTGGAGCTTGCAGCCCCCCTGTGACCATACTCAGAAGGTGAATCCTGCAAAACCTTTGACCATGTAAGACTCCCATGAACTGCAGCCAACAGCATCGCCACCTGTTTACTTCCAAAAGTAAAAAGTTACCTGGGTACCATCACAGTCTCTGATGTTATGTGGGCTTGCAGTGTTCTGTGATTGAGTTGGGAGCTCCAGCTGAGGAGCTGGGGACAGATCCAACCAACATGAGAGGTGACAGAAACTTCTTTTGGTTTCACCATGATCTAGGTAAGGTCTAAAGGTTAGGTACTACCAGAGGATCCACCTGCAGTTTGTCAGTGAAGCCATTGCCTCTTTTATCTATCTCATTGCATTTAACAGGATTTGTCTTTGGAGATGATTGTCTAGTTACTTGGTGACTGTGATATCTCAAGAAGTTACAACACAAAGTAGATTAACTTTGTGTTCCAAATACAGCAGGACAAATGAACTAGTGTAAATAATGTGGCTTGATGATGATGTGACAGCTTACACCAGTAGAGGATTTAGCCAGGGAGATGAAAGGTTGCTGCATTAAAGCTAAATGTCTGCTCAAAAGAGTTGCTTTTATCCTGCAAATTCTTTATCTTACTTATTTCCGTGACATTACTGGTTCAGTACAGAAATTTCTGTCCTACCCACAGAACTGTAGTAGCTACATGTTCAGGGACACTCCAGATTAATGAGATCTGCAACATCTTTAATCTTTCCTCCCAGCATGCTGTGCTTGGGATGCAGTGTGTGAGAAAGACCAAAAGTGAGGGATGCAAGAAATGTAGTCACACAGGAAACTGAAACTGCCCTGTCATTCATTCCTGTAGTACAAAAAACCCTTTCTGTAGCCTCAGTTTCCTGATTCTCGTGTGGCTAGGGCCAGATTTGCCACTGGTGCAAACTGGTGCAGCACTACTGACATCAGCTGACAGCACACCAGTTTACTCCAGGAGATAATTTGTTCCAAGTCTTTTCAGCAACTAAACCAAGAGGACAACAGCTGTGGATGCATCCAAGGCCAGCGAGGTCTTATGAAATGAAGCGATTGTGTTTAATAGCTGGTGTGCGTGAAGGCTGGGCTTCTTAATGACACTTGAACCCAGTTCTACCACTGTTTTTCCAAAGGAAAAGCTACTGCTGAGTTCACAGCAAAAGTATCCACAAAGTTGTTTATCATTCAGGGAGTCATCCTTAAACTGAACCATGTCTTGAAAATGGATGTTTTTTTGAATGCTGCTCCATCTGAGGAGCTACTGAAGATTCCTTCCTTAAGGATCCTAATGTTTCTCAGCTTTTTCTCCACTAGCCAGAGAGGAGCTGGCTGGTATAAACTGCAGCAGCAATTTTCTAGGGTCATACATGCTGTGGTGTGAGAGAAATCTGGGAAGTCAGCTTCCAGAGTTCCTGTTTTATTTTCCTCCCCTGAGGCAAAGATGGTCTTAATAGCATTGAGGGAGACCCAGCTAAGGATCTATCCTACAACAGGTCTTGCTATGTTAATGTATAATATTTTCAGGCCCCCAGATATGGGTGTCAATGGTGCTTATGTTCTTCTAAAAATATCAGGGAAGTTAAACTGGCAGAACTGGGGTGAGGTGGGAAGAAAAGGGAAGAAAACCTCTGCACACTCCTTCCTGTGGCCCCCAGGGGTTTTGCTCTGTTTGCATTGGACTTGTCTGACCTTCAGGGCAGTGGGCAGAGAGGAAGTTGGAGTGAAGCTGTAAACTCACCTCAAACCTATCTGCATCCTCATCCCAATGCCTCTTTTTATTAGGCAGTGGTGTGCAAAGCTTCCCCGTATACAGTGAAGTACCCTTCACTTGGCTTAGTGGTGTCTTCTTGCTGAAGTCATAACTTTTACCAGCTATCAGCATTTCAGGCTACCCAAATGAGAAGGAAAGGCTATGGTTAGGCAGAGACTAATTAGAGGGACTAATCAAGGGTGCTGGCAATTGTGTGGACAGTCTGTTGAAAAGAGGGATGAGGAGGTACCTGTGGTTCCCCAGGCTCCCGCAACCAGAGCCACGCTTCTTCACATGGCTGTGAATTCCTGTGGTGCTTCTTTACCTCTGTCTCAGCCAGGTGGAAGCTACGTAGAGGCAGAATAGCTCATGGTGCACATCAACACAGCTGCAAGAGGGCACCTTCCTTCTCCTACGTGTCTCATCAAGCTGACCAAGGCTGATTTTCAGCCTACTGATAATACCTAAATCACTCTAATGGGGAGGAGATAGCAAAGATAAGCTTGTGAAGTGGATATTATGAAGTCTGTGGATGTCTGGGAACTTCATTTTGCTGTATGGAAGTGCTATTTCTTAGAGGTTAACCCATATGTAAACCAAAGCTCTTTGGATCCTGCCAAATTCATCACTCAGGGTATTGCAGAGACTGCTGAATTCAGGGATAGCAACAGCAGTCCTGCATTTCTTTATGCCATTTTTAAATAGGACATCAACCTGAAAGCATAATCTTAAATTTAATCTAGAAAGGATTTTGAGCTGTGCTGAAAGCTCAGCTCAGTTAGGATAGCTCAGAGTCTCACTCATTAACCCCAAATGAGTTTCTTCTTGTTAAGGGCTGGGTGCAGCATCTGGCTGAGGGGGAAGGGGCAAGAGATGCTGCGGAGGACTGCAGCCACATGCCACATAGTGCAAGTGTGCTTGGCACACACAGCTATACATGAATGGAAGGGGAGAGGGGAAGGAGAAAAGATCAGACCCCTACTGTGCCCTGGCTTCCTTGGCAAAACTGTAGAGTTCTTAAAAGGAGTGAGAGACTAGGTGGAAGCAGCATTAAAAATAATTGCATTCTGCTGCTTTGGTTATAACATGTCCCTTGTTCATAACTCCATCCGTGACTCAAGTGCCCTGCAGAAGTCTGGACACGTGACACCCAATAAATTCATTTATTGCGAGGGCTGTTTGTGTCAAATTCAGAACTGAAAGTTCACCTGCAGGTGCAGCAGAGCTGTGCAGGGAAGCAGACGCAGATTTACAGCTGTTGTGGCTTACTCCACTCTGCTACAACAAATCATTTTGTTCAGGAAAGAGGCTCTGCTGTTGGCCAACCAAGACGTGGTCAGAAATTTGAAACGCTGTTTTGTTAGTTTAAATGAAAACATTGCTGGACATGTTAGGGTGGGCATTTTTTTAACATTTAGCGAAATTTGTCATAAATCAAAGATTGATTTAAACTGAACAGAATGTGTGTTGCTTTCCACTGTCACTTCCTATCTTCTTCCCTTGCCATTGTGAGTGAATCAAGATCAGGATTTTAAAGTGTTCTGCTCAGAAGGCCAGTTATTACTTCCTCCTGTGATCCTGTTTGATTTTCTGAAAATGAGTCAGTCATTTTCTGCTAGAATTTGGTGCAGGCTGAGCCATTTCTCTGAGCTCTGCTCTGCAAGACAAAAAAACATATTGCTTCACAGGCAAAGCAAGTCTGCACAATAGAAGACTTCCTTACAACCGGGCTCTGCCAAGTCTGCTCTTAGCCCTGCAAGGAGTCATGTTACTCCTCAGCAAGGTCATACAGGCCTAAAATAATCACTGATGTTTATCTTTCCCAGAGGATATTAAGCACCCCCAAACACCACCACAAGTACATCTATTAAAAAAAAAAAAACAAAAACGGAGAAAAGGATTCAAAATAGTTTGCACCTCAGCTATCAGTAGAAAAGCATTATGACTTTCCCTTTTCCCATTAATATTTTGTGATCTCACATCTGAAGTGCTGAATTACTCCAGCAGTGGAGGAGGATCAGCTTTGCTCTTTTCCATTGATGATTTATCTCCCTGTTTACTTAGAAGCAGACTGTGTACTTTTCTCATCATTTTATTGCTGTACATTGGGCTGTGTGCTTCTTTTACACTACTTTTGCCATAGGGAGAACTGGAGGATAGCTTAGTTAGGGCAGTGCTGAGGCCATGTTACAGCCTGGATGCTTGCCTGAAGGTGCACTAGCTGAATGCTTCATAGATCTAGATCTTTGCAACAGCCTTGAAAAGGAGAAGAAAAGTCATGTCAGCCTGTTTCCATAGTCAGAGAAGGAGGAGGCTTGGGAGGAGTGTGAACTGGCAGCTGAACTCTGCTCTTTGCCCAGCACTGGTGGCTTTCACACCACGGCTCCATCACCTCGCCACTGCCTTGTGTGCTCCCCAGAGATCTGGAGCAGCTCCAGATCAGCAGAAAGGCTGCAGGATGAGGTGGTGATGAAGAAGGGAAGGGTGAGCAGGCCATGCCTTGAGTCAGGCTTCAAGAGAAGAAGCAGGGACTGCTAGATACACAGGATTTAAGCCTGTATCCCTGAGGCTCCCAAATCACAGGGATTTTATCCCAGTCAAGGGTGTCCAGCGCTGCTGTTAATGATTTGCAGTGCAGGAAAGAAAATATACAAATGCTTTGCAGGCCATACTCCCCTGCCTTTCATGTCTACACCTCTGAGCACCCATTTACTTCAGTCTTCCCTTCCACACTGTGTATTTGGCACATCCTCTCATGCCTACATCCCCAAATTCACAAGCCTCCTCTGGCTGACTGGGGAGCGAGAGACATTTCCTTGCCGCAGTGGTGTTCGTGGGAAGATGTGTGCTCAGGGGGATGCTAAAAGCTTCAGGCAAGTTCTTTGTGTTTTGACAGACTCTGCTGAAGGATTTTGCTCTGACTTGAGCCAGACATGGTACTGGATGCCGTGCAAGCTTCCCACGCAGCACTGGCAGTGCCTCTCGGATCTGACCCGCGACCACCGCCCCTCCCTGACCCCCCTTCCCTATCCCCTCTCAGCCCAGGCCAGCGTTTATCTTGAGCAGAGAGAGATCTCCCTGCCAGATTGCGTGGTGGTTCTCTGATGTGAACAGATGGGACTAGGGGGGCAGGCTACATCTGTTCCCTGAATTTTTCCACCTTCGCAATTGTTTGCAAATGGGTGAGAGCTCTGGGAGGCTGGGAAACTATGGGTTTCGGCTAAAAATGTTCTTTTCCTGTAACGTGCTCAAAAGTGAACCTGTGCTCTGTAATTAAGTTTGACACTGACGAGGAAAACACCTGCTGGTGCACGCAGCTTGCATCTTTACCCACAGAAGCACAGATTCTTTGCAGGACTAGTGCTAAAGCTTTCTTCAGTCCAGTTTGGAAAGGCCCAAGTGAAGAAGCATGCCTCGGGATACCATTCCACCGCTTCACAGCATCAGGGTGTCTTTTTCTGGGATTCAGCATGGATTTAATTCCTGTTTCAATTTCTTATTATGTTTATGTAATAGATTTTCAGAAGGCCTCAGCTCTCATTTCTTTGGAAGTACTAGCCATGGACAGATGTAAATAGCAAAAGTCTGAATCCTTTGTGGAAAATGGGCCATAAACTCTTAGCTTTCAGATTTTTGCATCCTTTAAGCATTTTGAGTTTGTTGTTATCTGTGTTTGCTTCTCCTGATTATTTCTTGCCAGATTCTCCATACAGTGCATGAGTTTTCCTCATAAATCATGGTGTCTTGCCTCCTGGACTCAATTGCTTCTGTCCATCCTGTTCTTGCCAGGGAACAAACCGCCCCCATCTCTCTCACCCTGTCTTCTGTCCAAGACAGCATCACCTTATGGGCCGCCCAAAACCTTAAGGGCTAGAGCCACACGTGCAGATTCCTAGCAAACCCAGTGACACCAGCTCTGGGCAGGGCAGCCCTACTGGCTCTCTGTCAGCTGAGAATGCCCTCCGAGACACCTGATATCAGGGGCACTCAGTCACTTGGCCACTACTACTGTGTGTCCATGCTCAGTCCCCTTGTGCCTGTCTCCTCCCAGCACAGCAATGCCAGGAGGTGGGAGCCTGTGGTCCATGTGTTGGGCTTACACACCTGCAAACTCCCACCCTCTGGCTGGTGATGCTGTGCTGTTGGACTGATTTCTCAGGAGGACAGAGGTACCCATGAAAGTGCGAAATGAGAGCGTGGATACCAGAGAGGCTCTGGTTGTGCATGTTTATGGCATTCATCTGCTCTTCCTCTGTATTCTCATCTGGACTTGGACTCCACCTTGCTGAATATGTGTGAGCCAAGTATTTTCCACAGGCAACAAGTTGCCATTTTTGTGCCTGAATTAAACCTCAACTTCTTGCACTTTTTAATTGCAGGTTTCTTTCCATTTGCAATAGTCTGCTGTTTTCATTGTTTCTTGATCTTTCTCCAGTTCTGTTAGCAGTTGGTGATTTCATTTCTGAACTGTTTATTTCTTCTTTCAGATGATTTGTAAGTACTAAAAAAAATTCCACTTTAATACACTGATTCATGCATTGCCTCACAGGGCAGAACTCATTACATTTACATGCGAATTAGCCTTCGGTTATGAACCTTCCGTCAGTTTTCAAACCACATCACAGTGGCCCTATTCTGGCATACTGAATTATTTCTCTTTTAAGATTTTATCCATTGGTAATAGTGTGTGTTTTAAAATAAAAGGAAACACTAATTTTAAATCTATGCTGCTTATTATTTGGGTTTCCTTTTCCCTCTGGATGTTTAGCAAATTATTACATCTTGATATAGTTTCCATTATTTTACTGTGAAGAGCGGCTAGATGTAAAAGATTACAATTACTACAATCACTCCAGGATCAAAAAGCACTTCTATGCTTGCTTTTCTTTGGTCTTTCACTTCCTTCCCATCGAGCAGGGCAGTCGGCTCTGCGGTCAAGCCCAGTGTTGGGGGATTCAGAACAACTGCCTTTCATTCAAAGGCTTAATGCTCCTGGCTTAACATTCTCCATGAGAATTGTGTTAGCTCCCTCTCTCAGGAAAACAGGAGTATCCGTATTTTGATCTTCCTAGTGATACAGATTCCCATTTTGGCCCCATGAGAATAATTACTTACTCTTCATGTCAGTGTTAATTGTTGTGTTTATTCCTGGACCAGAAGGGGACTGAGGTGCAGAGGAAGGCAAGGTTATATTCTGAAGTGAAATGTGTTCACTAAGTTTCAAGTGCATCTTCAAAAACACTATTCCTAGTGAGTATCAACAACCTTTAACTGAGCTCATTGCTGTTACATGTGACCAAATTGGACAGGAGTTCCTTTTGGGAAGTATAGTGAGAAATGTCCTCCCATGTTAGACACACATTGTTTATTTCTGTAAAAAATTCCTATAGACCTTTACAAAGTCTCTACAAGAAGCAGAGGCTATGACCAAACAGGTTTTTGTCTTTTCATTAGAAAACAAACTATGGACCCATAATTCACACAGCTGTGGCCAAATTCTCACCGGCTTTAGTCAAATCTGACGAAAAGCTGACTGGTGACAGTGGTTTTTATGTTGTCCAAAGAGTCCAATAAGAAACATATGATGCCATTGACATTTTAGGTATAGTGTTGGGTTTTTGAGCACAGAAACAGTCTGTATCTGAGCTGGATGCAAAACATGCTTTATTAGTGGTTACAGGCTTGGTTTTCCCTGTGGCTGGGGGGGACCATAGGGTTCGAATGGTGATCTGAGAAATGGTCATCCCTTCTTGTTTCTTAATAAGGCAGATGCCTGGCCTATTATAAAACCTTGCAGGAGCTGTGGCTTTAATAAGGAAATCCTGTTTTACATGCACCTATTGAGTTTTCCAGTGCCCCCCTCCAAAACAAATCTTAGACTTCTATAGCAGAACTGATCTTCCTGGATCCTGTTGTGTCCGTGGAGTAAAATAAGAATACTTACTTGATCTATGAACATCAAAATAGTTCAGAAAAATTATACCTTAAAAAATGCTTACTCTTTTCCATTGAATAAACCCAAAAATGTTTAGAATGAACAACTCTTTCTTATAGCTCTACAAATAGATGAAATATGGCCTGCCTGTTAGTGTTTGCCACAGGAGGAGAAAGGTAAACATGACCATTTAAGATAGAGGTGAAGGCTTTCAGAGTACTTCTATAATATAAGTCAAACTGGCCCTGGAGGCCCTTGAGGGCTGACATGTAAGGCCAACTTTCAAAGCTTCTGGGCTGCCCACTGCCTGTGTTTGCCCTGTGGCTCAGCATGCCACCATGCATGGCCAGACAAAGCTGTGTGCCAGTTGAAGGTCAGGAGGTGGTTGTGGGGCACAGCACAGAGCTCTTGGCACTACAAAGGGTGGTACCAATATCTGGGACTGTGTGGAAGCACAGCCTGGAGCTACCAGTCTGAACTGCTGTTGGCCACAAGGAGAGGAGACCACTGTAGGGACTGATTTGCCTGGTGCAAGGATACATATCTGCCTTTTTCTGTGGCAATGTGGCATGTCTTGCACTTGGGATTTATCCCAGTGCCTTGGTCTTGGGACTTGAATGCCCTCACATCTCACTGACACCTCTATAAGGACACTGATGATGTCACAAATAGAGGTCTACAGTGCAGCTCTTGCTGTAGATGACTATGCTAGTCAGCAGTGATGGCTTGATAAAAAGAATTTGATCCCTATTGAATTTAATGCACAGTGCAGAAATTGAAAAAAAAAAAGGTACTTTTTGATATGCAAAAGCAGAGTTTGTTTAGAGCCTTTTGAACATCTCAGTGTTTTTTCCTTCCTTGCCAGGCTTTTAATGATATGAGAAAAGTATCACACGAGCAGCACTGCCAGCTTTATGATTTTGTCATGAGACAATGTTTTCTCTTTTGCTTAAAACCCCAGCTCCTAGAAACAATAGATTATGTGAGAATCTCTCAGCTCTGTTAGAAAAGCAAAGAAATTTTCTAGTGCTTTTTTTGTCAGAAAAATGATTGAAACATGACCCCAATTATATACTAAGAAATCCAAAAACATTTTTGGAATTGATTACACTTTTTATGTGCATGGTTTGAAGTCAATTGTATGATTTTTCTTTTGGAGTGAGACATCTGACTCATGATTTCTAAAAGCTTGAGGAGTGGTGCTATTACATTGGGGATACCACTGGTGTTTCCAAATCTGTTGAATGATTTCTTACACAAACTACTTTAGCTCCTTAAAGCAAAGAAATGTTTTTATTTGGTAAGATGTATAGGACAGATCCTGCTTCAAAAATATATGGAACATGCTTTTGTTTTGTTTTTGCTGAGCAGCAGAAACATTGAGCAGATCCCACGCAAATCCCTACAGATGAATTGTAATGCCTTTTGGTATGCACGGAGAGTATCCGTGTTCACCACAACATAGACTTAACCAAAAGGTCCAGTCCTGTGTATATTCAGCTTCTTTAGGGATACTGAGCTTGTGGGACTTTTCTACTTCCTAAAAAGCCCCTTCTGCCCCTTTCAGAGTTAGAGCACCTCATAAAGACTTTGTAAATGCTCCTTTTGGGCAGCATAATTCACTGCTGTCTTGATTAGGCAGCAGTGCTGCCTGGGGAAGCAGCTTTGGTGTGAATTGCCACAATAGGATGCACCGGCTCACGTGTCCATAGCTTAGTTCTAACCGAGGCTGTGAGCCAAGCCTTTCCCCTTGGACCCCTGCCTCTAAACGTCTGTGGCCAGCCCAGAGGAGGCTCTGTGAGCACACAGTTTGTGTGGGACCTGGGCAGGGCTGAGCACGTTGTGGTGGGTCGGGTGTTAGAAAGCAAAAGCTGATGCCTTTGAAGGCAGTAGTAACTATTCTTTGTTAGGGAATAATTTTTCACTTTCTGGGTTTAAACAAAGGCAGATGATAGCAATAGGAGACATGGCTAATGAACCTGCTCCCTCTGGGAGCCCTGCAACACACAGTGTCAGCACCTGGTAGATGATGCCATTCACTGTGATGCCAGTGTTTGTCCAGAACACATGGTAGGTCTGGCATTGCTGCCATGCATGCAAGCAGTACTAAAATATCTTCTGCTTTTTATTCATTGTTAGCATATTTTTACTTGAGCAAACTCCCTTCAGAATTACCTGTAAAATGGGATTAAGGAGCATTTTTCTTGCTGAGGCCTCCATAGTCCTTTCAGATTTTTTTGATGAACCGTGCATTTGCAAAAAGACATCCTGCCTGCTTGGCAGTAATAAGGTGAAAAATCACACACAGGCTTTAGCTGTTCCAAAGGCCTAATGTTCTTTCTCCCAATATAGTTGAAAGACACTGCCTGAGTCCATGAGCCAAACTATGTCCTTGATTACTTATTTGACGGGGTCGTGTATAAGGTCTCATAATTAAATGAAACTGCCAAGACTGGTGTTTGGTATAAAATTCATTGCACTGTTGGAACAAGTATATCTAGGGGGAGTTTGAACTATGTTTTGCAGTCTCACTTCCTTCTTCATGTACTTTTTTGTTACCCCTTTTAAACTTCATTGTTTTGGATCAAAATTATCAGAAATTAATAAGAGCCACAAATTAGGAGCAAGATTGCATAATCCAAGATTGTGAGATTTGGGATGTTTAAATTTGGCTGTGTTGCCAACAGTAGAGGTGCTGGTTGCTTAGCACACAGCAGAAGCAGATATGCTGAGATCTGCAGGAAATGAGTGCCTGAAGACAATACGAGATGGATGAGGGTCCCAGCATGGTGCATGGTACCTCTTCCTCCTCCACAGGAAAATCAGAAGAGAGGTGTGAGAGGGGCCAAGGCAAGAAGCCCCTGCCCTCAATTGATGTCACAGACTAACAGGTGTCACTGTGAAGGCAGATTAGGGCCAGATTAACACTGAAACAATAGATGCAGGGGAAGCATCCCCTTGAAACACATCGAGTTGTTCTGTGCAATGGGAACATGTGAGTCCTGGCTGCCTTGAGTGGGTTTACTGATGTCTCCTAAGGAGTGAATAATCTCTCACCTTTGCCTTGGTGAGGTCATGAATATACTTCTGTTTTCTGTCTACTGTCAATAGTCATGTAGTTAACCTAAAATGTTTTCAAATTCTTTTGTATGTTCTTTAATATCTCAATGTTTGGTAGAATTGGCCAGCAAATATAAGAATTAGTGGTTAAGGCCCGGCAAATGCAAATATTTTTGACTAACCTGATCTCCTTTTAAGATAAGGAGATCCACTTAGTTGATGAGGGAAATGCTGTGGATGTTGTCTACCTGGACTTAGCAAAGCCTTTGACACCATTTCCCACAATATTCTCCTGGAGAAACTGGCTGCTCATACTTGGATGCATGCAGTGTCCACTGCATGAAAAACAGGGTGGATGGCTGGGCCCTGATAGTGGTACTGAATAGAGTGGTGAGCTGGAGTGAACTCCAGCTCGTGGCTGGTCATACATGGTGTTCCCCAGGGCTTAGTGCTGGGACCAGTTTTCTTTAATGTCTTTATCCATAATCTGGGAGAGGGGATCGAGTGCAACCTCCATCAGTTTGCAGACAATCCCGATTTGGGCAGGAGTGTCAATCTACTGGAGGGTAGAAAGGCTCTGCAGAGGGATTGGACAGACTGGATCAGTGAGCCAAGGCCATTTGTATGAGGTTCAGTGATGCCAGGTGCTGGCTGGGTCCTGCACTTGGGTCACAACAACCCCAGGCAGTGCTACAGGTTGGGGGAAGGGGCTAGAAAACTAAAACTGCCTGGTGGAAAAGGCCCTGGGAGTGCCGGTCTATAGAAACTGAACATGATCCAGGGTGTGCCCAGGTGGCCCAGAAGGCCGATGGCATCATGACCTGGATCAACCAGGGTGTGGCCAGCAGGAGTAGGGCAGTGACCATCCCCCTGTATGCAGCACTGGTGAGGCCACAGCTCCAATCCTGTGCTCAGCTTTGGGCCCCTCACTACAAGACAGCGCTGGAGGTGCTGCAGCATGTCCAGAGAAGGGCAGCAGAGCTGGGGAAGGGTCTGGAGCACAAGTCTGATGAGGACCATCTTGGAAAACTGAAGTTGTTTAGCCTCAGAAAAAGAGGCTTTGGGGAAACCTTATCACTCTCTACAACTGCCTGGAAAGAGGGTGTAGCCAGGTGAGTTTTGGTCTCTTCACCCAAAGAACAAGGGTGAAGGACAAGAAGAAACTGCCTCAAATTGCACCAGGGGAAGCTTAGTCCATATATAAGGAAACATTTCTTCCCTGAAAGGATCATCAGGCATTGGAATAGGCTTCCCAGGGAAGTGGTGGAGTCATCGTCCCTGGAGGTATTTAAAAGACATGTAGATGTGGCACTTAATGACATGATTTAAGTAGTGAACTTGGCAGTGTAGGTTAATGGTAGGTTGATGATCTTGGAGGATTTTTCCAACCCAAACAATTCTACAATTCTGTGATTCTGTGATTCAGATATGAGTACACATAGGACCACATGTACTTCTTTTCCTTAGAAAACCAAGCAAGAAAAAACCACCCTAGTAAAAGAGAAGGCCAAGGAAAACTACAATGCCCTGTGTTAAAGAGAGCTTTGTGGTGGGTCCTTCTGGTTCCAGGGTGCATGAGGACCCTGACTTCATCCTGACTTCCTGCACACAACATAATCCCACAGAGGACCAGCAGTGACTCAGCTCCTTTACCACTTGTTGTGGGTACTACCTGTGGTGAATCCTCCCCACCCAGGCTTTTTTAAATTACATTTTTCTTCCTTAGTATTTGGTATAAAGGAGTACAGCAGGCACTTTGGTATAGTGTCCATTTTGAAACATGCCCAAGACCTCTTGAACACCACATTCCCTCACTAATACAGTTTTCATTCATTTAATAACCCAAAGTCACATTTTTACCTAATACAGCTTGAATAGTTCTTTAGCAAGCTTGCTGCTTCCATGTTGTTGCTGATGGCTGATATTGGTAGTATAACTTCTTTCATTTCAGTACCCAAGAAGGAAATTGTACATGTGTTTGGGAGTGCAGTTAGCCTTTTTTGTAGGTATCAATGCAAAGCGTCTTCTTCAATTGCTGAATCTGAGCCAATATTTAGGAAGACAAGCTACTGTAAAGGACTTAGTGCAGCAAAAACTATGGTCTTCAGTTTGCAAGTGAGTGCCGGCACTAATGAAAAGACCATGTTATTTGTCTTCACTGATTTCTGATTTCTGATTTTGTCTTGAGAAAGACAAAATATATTGAATAGAGATCCTGCAATAGGATCAGGGATAGGTAGAGTAGATTGGCATCCCATCCAAAGCAGAACATCCCTTCTAGTTAACAAAGTTTTTTGTGTATATGTAAGTAATTTTTAAAGATTTTGCTGCTTAAGAATGGTTCGCTGAATCAGAGACTGGATCCTTTTGCTGTCTTTTGTGTGAGGAGCATATTCAAAATTGTAAATGAGAAAACTCTTTCCCTTGCTACTGGTTTTTGTCCTACTCCGACAATTTTTGCTAATTAACTGACAATTAGCAGCCCTAGAGTTTATTGTTTATCTTTTTGCCTTGTTTTCTCCTTTGTTAAAGAAATGATCCAAAGTTTTATGGATCACACCTCTTTGTTTGCCATTGTTGACGGATCATTTTCCACTCAGAATGGAAATGATTAAACCACATAAGAAAGGATCATGCTTGCTGCTTATTCTCTGGCATCATATATGGAAAAATATTGCAGCTGGTTGAATTGTCTAGTTGAAATTAGCCTTTAAAGGAAAACAAAACAGAAGGGAATTGTGCAAGTGAGTTCATTAGGGCTTTATCATAACAAGGAGTGAGTGTTGAAGGGGAGAAAAGATGACGGAGTTCATGTTCCTGCAGATTAATTTATCAGTCTTTATGGGCACATGAAAAGAAAATTATGGCTACCTATAAAGGTCTAATTAGAGCATCTAGTGTAAATTCTCTGCAGCTAATCTGGTACAGTTCATAAAAAGCTAACAATAAAAACATAATGATGTGTTGCATTAAATGGGCAATCTTCAGCAAATGGGGCTAAATTAAAAAAGGTCTATTGGAAAAGTAGGCTCTTTATAGGCCTTAAATTGAGGATAACTCATTAAAAACAGTGTGTTTTGCTGTTTAGTCCAATAGTGACTAATGTACCCTGGATGTCTACTCCTGGGAATGATTCTGGTCTTGAGTGCAAGTCAGAACTTCTGGTAAAATCCTTGTAAGTATCACCTTCAGCACTTGGGGATTACTTGCATTTTTTAATGCTTCTTCACAGTTCTGACCTTCAACATATAGCCTGGTCCTGCTGGTGAGAATTTTTTGCTGTAAGCAATCAAAATGGGAGCAACTTTTCTGACCCAGCCTTCATATCCATGCCTGAAACGTGGACATATGAGAACTTGGCAAAGGTGTGAATTAAAAATCTCGTGTAAGACCTCAGTTCTGTCCGAAAGGAGTAATTCATAATTACTATAATTTGAGAGTGCTGAGAGTGCACTCTGAAAACTCTTTTCTAGAAAGCCTTCAAATGTTAAGACAGTGAGAATAGAAAGACAAATGAATTTATGCAAAATTTTGTCAAAAGGAGAATTTTCCTAAGGATTTCTTTGACTACACCATTGTCTTTCTGCCTCACGACTGATTTCCCCTTCTCATCTGCTCCAGACACAAGCTACCTGCCTTTGCTTTGTGGACTCTCTGGTCACTCCCTATGTGCTCTGGTCTGCTGCCACTAATTGATTTTTGTAGAGGCCCCTTGACCTCTAGTAGAATTATTGAGAAAGTCTGTCTGCACATCTGAGGAGGAACTTTTCAAATGAACCAAACATCAGGCAAATTTTCTCTCTTTATATTCGAGCTCTCTGTAAAGCTGTCATGGGGGGATCCTTAAACACAGTTCAACAACCATGAAGGAGCCAAGACAGCTTTCCATTTTTCCGGTCATGGTGTTCTCTTTGTCTGGTGGTTTCCTCTGCTGTCCATTGTAGACAGTCCGCCTTTTACAGACAGGAACAATTTTTGGGAGACTGCTGCTTTGCCATCATCTTTCTCATATGGAACAGTAACACAAAAAAAAAAATAAAAGAAAGGCAAGAGTTATGAGGGTTGGCAATGTTTGCAGGATGAGTAAGAACTTTGAATTCTGGGGTCTGATCAAAATACTCTGCAGAAAGTGGAGCTCCAGTGACCACTTCCTAGAAGCGTCTTTGAGATAAGCAGCTCTGTTCCTATGTCCCTGAGCTACAGAGAAAGAAAGTAAAAAACTGCAGAGGCCAAACAGACCATATTGATCATAGTTTCCTCCCCAAACCTTTCAAATACAAATACAGTAATCAGATGGCTATGTGCTCTAAAAATCTGTGAGCATACTTAAGGGGTAAAAAAGAGAAAGTAGCAGAGTTTTGTGTGTAAATTATCCTTTTCTATGTAAAAGAAACAGACTTAGCCATTATGTTTACCTCCACATCTTTGGAGGCCATTTTAGCAGAGGTCTCTATGTTCCTGGTGTGACTGCCAACTTTGAGAATTTTTAGGCTGTGGATTATTGGTCTAATTGGTTGTAAAATAAACTGTTTCGAAGAACTGGCACTCCTCACATCTGCCACTCTTGACCTAATGTGTTTGTGATGTATTTGCTGGTAAAGAAAAATGTTGCTGGACCTGTGTGCATGGGAAAGCTGCAAATTGTTTTGCCTTTCTTTTGTTTCTGTTTATCTTGGTTTGCAAATATGAAGCAGACATAGTTCTCAATATAGACAAATGGGCTGCAAAATGCCACTCAGCTGAGGAGATCATAGCTGTTTTTCAATTATGAAAAGCACATACAGAAGAATAAACTCACAGATAATTTCAGAATGAAGGTTTGCAACAGATGCATAAACCTAGTGAGGAAAGGTTTAGGTAACAGAAATGCTGATGTGTTTTAATTTATGTAGCAGAATCCCCAGAAACAAGGAGGATTTTACATTGGCACAATTACCACATACAGGTTATACCTGCATGTCTGAGAGAGTGCCTGTTAAATGTCACATAGCCCAGTTGTTCCGGTTACACTGGTGACACGCATTGGAGTTTCTTATGTGTTTAGGTTGGTCTGAAGAGAGAATATGTCTCTACAGGTCACAGATGAGCAAAAGCTCTGGGCTCTTTGTTAAAAAGAGGCTTTGCTGCTTCTCTCTGCATACTCCTGAAAGTGCTAGAGAGTTTTCTTAGTTGGTTTTTTTTGAGCTTGATTTTTTTTTTTTTTGTAGTTTTGGGTTTTTTGTTTGTTTTGGGGTTTTTTTTTTGTTGTTGTTGTTTCTTTGTTTGTTTTTTGGTTCAGTTTGAGTTTTTTGTTTTGTTTTGGGGTTTTTTTAAAGCCACAGGAAACGCAAGCAATTCTGAGAACAAGGTACATCCACCAAAACAAAGTTCTGGAAGAGAGGCTGAGAAAAGGGAGTAAGGAAGAATGAGGAAAGATGTGGCTGCATTATCACTTTCCATCCCTACAATTTCTATTTAACAGCCTTCCTGTGAGAAGGGAATGGGATAAACTTTGACAAACCATCTCACTCAAAACCTGCATATCCAGGAGCCATTACCGAAGGGATATAGCTTAAGACAGAATTTTAGCCATCAATTGGGATGATGTTCAGAGCATCTTACCCTGCTACCTCTGCTCTGTGTGAAAATCCTGGCCTCAAGCCTGGGAGAATCTCACAGGTTCCATTGTGCAGTGAGAGCCCATGCGGCACTTACCCATCCTGCTCCCAAGTCCTGAATGGTAGAAGATGGCCAGGCTGTTCTTCCCACCACAAGGAACAGCTGGACCACACACTTGGATGGAAAACCTGCCCCGTCTGCATACATGCAGGCACTCATGGTTTGCTCATCAGCAGGCACTGGGAGTCTGAGGGCAGGGAGTTTGGGTTGTTTTGTTGTTTTGGGAATCAAAATATGCAAGTGACCTCTTTCAGCTGTGTGTCACAGAGGACATGTTTGGGTTGGCTTTATAGTGCAGCAACATCTATAAATTTTCTTTCTTTTGTCAGTTTGTGTTGCAACTTTCATGTTGTTTGAGTGTTCAGGAGGGACCATTGGTGTCTACCAGAGCCATTTGGAAGCATTTTTTTTTTTTCCTCTGTCCTGTCAAAAGTAAAACAGTTTATGTATGGCCAAGTATCCAAAACTGCTGACACCATGCAATGGATAAAATAAAAATTTCTGTACTTTATGAAATCGAGGGAGTCTCAGATCCTTCATAGCTGACTATCTAGTGATATTCCCTTTGTGTGCTTTCTGCTTGTTTGTAAATGTGTCATCTACAGGAAATATTTCTAATACAGATCTCAAGGATTACTGTAGGGGCAAAATCCTTCCTTTTGTTTGTATGACTTTGTGTTCTCCTCTTATACAGTGGAGGAGGAGGATGAACAGTCCTCTGCAAGCTGCCCTTGCAGGGTAGCATCCCTTCTTTGAGACCAGACCTCCTACTTGCTCTGGACTGACCACATTTGCTCCATACAGACCTGGGCCAGACTTGCCTTCTGCTTGGTCTTCAACCTTCCCAGAAAGGCTTACAAAGCCTTGTTGTTTCAGGGCTACACCACCCTCAGGGGAGCTACACAAACATCATCACATGGCCTAGATAAAAATGTTATTTAGTTGTATTGTTCTAGAAACATTTTGAGTCCCAGCTAGACATTTAGGGCCAAATGCTGCTCAGAAGTTTATGCAGGCATAACTGCAAGTATTCAAGTCAGTGTTTCTCTCAGCAAGTACAAATCTTTTCCCTCTTTATCCATCTTTGAATACCGATTGTACCAGAAATCTGTGGAGGCTTGAAGATCAATTTTGACATGAAAATAATCAGAATCAATAATAAAATGGTCATCTTAAGTCTTTCTGCAACAGGCATCTTTTAGGTGTGTAGAGGATAAGAGCTGTCTGACATGTGGACTGATGTTTTTGTTCAGCCCAATGGGAATTTATAGCAAACATTATGCCTGTTTTGGGGTTGTGACAAGGTAGGGTTGACTTTCTCCAGCTCCTTCTACAGTCTGCAGAAAGAGTAGGATAGCAGAAGGCCAGTTGTGGTTTGTGCCTTATTTAAATATTCCAACGACTTGTGGGCAGCATTAAGCTTTCTCCACTCATATCCTTGGGCAATCCAAACACTACCTGGCCAAATCCTTACCACTCAGGGAGGTTTCTTAGTGCAGACATGGTGTCTGTAAGTACCATAGGAACAGATTGTGTGTTGATTTTGCCAAAAGCTAGGCAATGCAAGTAGTAAACAACACAAGCCCCTTTTTTGATCTTAGGTATCAAAGTGGTAGAGTGATACGTTAGATACTTAGAGGCAGTATTTTCATAAATATTGAAAAATAAAATTTTTTCAACATTTATGAAAAATTATTAAGTTACAGACTACTATTTTTTCATTAATATTTTGGATTATAGTTAGATATTCTGACTATAGTCCAAAATATTTATGAAAAATTAGTAGTCCTTGTAATGGGAATGCCATGTAAAAACACCTGAAGTTGCTTGCCTTTCCTAGAGGAATCACTGGAAGCTCCTGACCATGCTATTCCACTTCCAGAAGTGAACAGGATTTGGTCAGCACAGACCCCAGCAGACACTGGTGTTCCCAAAGCCACCCTGCCCTCACACAGTTCTGCCTCACAGCTGCATTTGTATGGGATGCTCCTTAGCTCTCCTTTATCATTCTGAATCCTCTTCACAAAGACCTTTCTTTCACAGACCAAAGTTATTCCAGTAAATCTGGGTTTTATTGTCTCACTTACAGATTTTGTGGACAATTATTCACAGGGAAAATATTTATCTTGTTTTTCCCAATCTCATTTCTACACCTGCCAAATTGCCTCACCCTTTCCAACTCCTTCTAATGCCCATGAAGATCCCATTGTATCATTTTGGTGCATTTCGTAAGCTAAGGAATGTATTGGATTGGGCAGGTCTGGATTTACTGCCAACTATGAGAGCTAATTCAAATGTCTGCTAGTATCTCTGGGACAATATAAAGTTCCAATCTTAACCAAAATGGCATCAGACTTCTGGAATGGTTCCATCACAGTTAGTGTCATTATTAGGAAAAATATTTACTCCATAATTACCAACTTCATTTGTTTTTTGCAGTGAATTCATACATTTATGATGTCAAGTTCTAATAATACTATTTATCTGTTAAGCCAGCAGCCCTGAAAGAAAGTGCGAAAGTAGAAATCTCAAGTTTGTTAAAAAATATTTGACCCCATAATATCTGTGGGTAAAGAATATTGTGAACGTTTAGTCAATGTGTTAGTTTCAGAAACATGGTAGTGAATGAATGTTCAATTCTTTTCATTATTTTCTTTCTTAAATCTCTTGGATTGTTTGGGTTTTTTAACCCAGTCTTATGATTTTGTGGTCCAAAACTTGCATTTTAAACTGTGGATATTTACACTAATATATGTAATTAATTTTATGGCTTATTTTAAAACAAATTTTATAAACTATGGATCTTAGGCTGCCTGCCAGAAATTAGGAATATATGGGTCTTCTTGATAAAAACTGGCTGTCACTGAAAAAGATTTATGGTTGCAACAAGATATGAGCTGATAGGGGTTTAAGTCCAGCCTCTGCAATAAAAGAATTTATGTGCAGTTTCCTCCTCTTTAATCAGTGATTAGAGTTGGAATGTGATGCATTTGAGTCAGTTGGTGCAAACTGCGCTTGTGGGAGTTACTTATTTGACATGACTAGGACTAGTTATGACCTTCACCTAAAGATTTCAGCTGATTCCCCTGGGAATTGAACAAGGCCCTATGGTCTAATCGGTCCCCTTGTTTGGGGTGCTACTGTTTCCTACATGCCTGTCTGTGCTGCCTAGGGATGCTGAATCTCTCGTTACCCACTGACTTTGACATGAGTTTCCAGCGCTCTGAGAAGTCAGGCCCCACAGAGATTTGGTACATGAAAACACCCTAAACTAGAGCATACTTTTATTATCCTAAGGGCACAAAGCAGTCTGGGCCATTTTCTGTGGTGCTCTGAAGTAGCTGCTACTCCCAGAACAGCTGGTAGGCTGGGAAGGAAAGGAGCTGAACCAGCCAGAATGGAAAAGCCAAGAGAGCTCTACAGGGAAGGGTCCAGTTTCCAAGTACTTCCACTGGGACAGTGGTATGAAAAGTCTGGGGCTGCTAGCCAGGGAGGTTGGTCTGAAGGAAAGACTGAATGGCATAAATTAAACATGATCCAGCATTATAATACATGGGGTGAATTCATAGGAGAAGCTCACAAAACAAAAACTGTGAATGGGTAGAAGTGAAGCCTTGCCTTATTTACAGAAAGCAGAGTTGATGAGTATGTTGAAAACACATGAAGATGTGAGTAAAATCAACCAAAAAAGGGGGAGAAGTGCTGGCCCAGTTGCCTGTCCCTGAGTCTATTTGTGCCTTGTGACTTGAACAAAGCAAGGCAGCTGGGGAGAGAGGAAAAGAAAGTTGCAAGAAGGACATTTCTGGAGGGATGTGCAAGCAAAAGGAGGTAGTGACCTTTCATCTCAGTTGTCTCACAAACTGTGCTGATGGGAAGGCAGGGATAGCCATTATTACTCCATGTTCTAAATTACAGTTTGGTGTACAGCTATACACCAACTGTGCAAACTAGAGACTTCCCAGGCAGTGTTCTGAAGACACAATTATCCTTTTACTATCTTTATTTTTTCCCTTCTCTTACACTTGCCTCCTATCCCTCTGTATCCTGCTACTGATTCTGCAAGAAAGAAAGACTCTGAGTGCATTATTCCCAGCTGGGAAAATCCGGTGGCTCCCTGCTCCTGTTGTCCCATCCAGATGAGCAAGAAGAATTTTGGTGGCAAGGAGAACAAGTGAAAGGGAGGGTAGAACAGAAAACTGCATCTGGAAGGTGGGAAAGATCCAGGAAAGCACAGTCATGTGAAGAGAATATTTTGTCTTTAGCAGAGTATGCCTTTGCTCAGAGTATAATGGAAAGGAAATCTCTGAGCAACATTATAAACATATCTTCCAGCTCTGGTTATGCACACACACATAAATGGCTCAAATTTCACTCCTGTGGATTATTATTATATCAGCACAACCTTGAACTATATTTATAGTCTTGTAAGCTGCCAAGTTGCAACCTGCTTCTTGTTTTTTCCTGGTGGCAGCCAGCATGGCCTAAAGGGGTGATTGCAGCTGAGAGTGTCAGTGGAAGAGATTGGAGTCTGGCCACTCACTCTCTGTGTGGCCATGAGCAATTCCCTGCTTCTCTGTACCTCAGTTTCTCCACTGATAATAGCAGGAAGGGTTATTATTCCCAAGGCAATTGCAAGCATTTTATTAGAGCTTCTTGTACCTTTGCTGTTGAACACCTGGTTGAAACCTGGTGGTTACAGTAGCTGACTATGTGTGATAGCAGCAGCTTCTTGTGAGACCCCCTTTTCAGCCCCTGCTGACTGTGAGACAGAGCTGCAGAGGACTCTGGTGTAGGTGCCTGTGTCTCCATGAAACCACCACGGCCTTGTGTTCACTGGGATTTTTGCAGGGCAAACACAAAGGCTTGAAAGGCTCCACCATTTACAGAATGACAGATGCCATAAGATGCCATATCTGCATACTTGAGGAAAACTAATTTTCTTTCAGACAGGCACTGGGGAAGACTAATTGCATTCACCTTTTCTAACACACTTTATACATAGTTAGGAAAGGCAAGAATGTACTGAAAATGAGAGCAAAGGTCTCTCAGTGCTTGCCAGAGCTGTGGGTACCAACTAACACGAGTGCAGGTCTGAGAAGGCGATGGCAGATGCCAGAGCTTGCCCTGGGGTGGGAAGCTGTGCTGATGAGGCCAGCTGCAGAGCTCACTGATTCTTATTTGTTCAATACAGAATTTTCTCACATCTCTTGTGACATGACCCTGCTGCCATTGTGCCTGGCCCTCTGGACGGAGTCTTGTTTTGCCAGGGTTCACTTGAAGTCTAAGGCCTGAAAGGTCACAACGTCACACAGTTATAACTTCCAGCTCCCAGGCTGTCCTTTCTATTGCTAGCTCCTCTCTCTAATTTCTAGGTTTCCTCTCTCCAAATGTGAAGCTTACAGAAACTCATTCTTCCTATTTTCTGTAACAATTTTTATCATGTTTGTGATGTGCAGTAGTATCCACTTTGCAACTTCCATATGATGGCAACAGAAAAGTGTTCACAAAATTAGTTGATTATATGTGATTATACTCCTTTTTACTTTTATTTTTTTAATTTTCATTCCCCTTAAAGCTTCAGTCACATCCCTAACCTTAGGGGTACTCAGACATAGAGAGGATTTTCCTTCTTCAGCGCATTCCATTGTGTAAGTCCACAAGCCAAAGGATGATGTGGTCCTGGCAGCCCAGTTTTTGTGTTGAAAGTGTGCTTTGTGCTAAGGCTCTTCCCCCAGAGTCTTCTTTGTGCACTTCTCAAAATGATGAAATCAGGGATCATAACTCAGCAGCTAATTAAAATGATGATAACACCTTATCCTTGGCAACTTGCCAGCTTGCCTGACTGCAGCAGTGGTCTTGCCTTAGAGTTTTGTCTCATTTCAATCTCCAAGCCTTTGAGTGCTGTGATTACTCCAAAGGTGTAGGTCTCCCACCATGGCCCATTCCACCCCCACCCCAGAGCTGAGGTGCTGTGGCCTCCCTCCCTCTCTGAGATCCCAACATCAAGTCCAGCTCACCACTGCTCCATGGTACTCTCAGGGTTCACAAGCAAAAAGAGAAACTGTGAAGTTGCAATGCTAAAGAGGGAGTGCTTTAGGAGACACACAGACTGCCCAGCCCTTCCCCATCACTGGAGGTACTGTGGATCCTCCTAGGTCACATCCTATACCTTACTTCTAGGTCTGCATCAAGAGGAAAAAAAATCAGGAGCAGAGAAGAGCTGGGAAAGATGATCAATCTCTTTAAACCTAGGAGTCCAATAAAATACTTCCCTTCTCCATTACTACTCATAACGAAAAAAAAATAAAAAAAGGCACTGTTTCACTATTTGAGCCAGTTCCTGATTGTAGTTTTTTGGGGTGGGACAGGAGAGAGGAAAGGCTGAGTCACAATTTCTGAGCACTCAGCTCTTCCACAATGCTTCATCACCAAGGATTTTAAAGTGGTTTTGACAAATGAATGAGTTAAATTTCCTAGTCAGGCCAGGAAAACCTTTGCTGAGTTCATTCACAGATGAAATAGAGCAAGTCTTTAGGTCAGAGTTTTCCAATCTGGATACTTTATATTAGATACCAAAGCTAGAAATAACTTCAAAATGTAGTGGGTTTAAAGTGCATTTATCCATGCTTCTACTGCCACAGTAACAAAGAAGTATCTGCATTTATTTTTGATTTAATCAGACTGTGGGATTCAGTAGCCTACTTCTGATCTGGTAACACCAGATACCTCCTCTGCCTCCACCAGAATTATCTATGAAAGGCTGAAGAGGAGGCAGATTTGCTATTTTCTGCTGAAGAGAGGATTTCTCACTCTACAAAGTAGTAGCATCCTCCCTTCTTCCCTCTCATCTTCCCTCCCTCTGGTTTTTGTGTCCAGGTTCATGGTAAAAGCATTAGAGGTATTGGAGCCTTTAGCACCTTCAGCTCCAGAGATGCCTCCCATCAGGTTCTCACTCCTTCTGCTTCTCAGAGCTCTTGCATTGAAGAAGCCAGCTCTGTCCAGTCACCATCTGTACAGAGGACAAGAAAATTGCCATGAATTTGCACAACAAAACAATGGCATTGCACTCGGTTAAGTCAGGGGAAAACTATGGGAAACCAGCCAAAGTTAAGTGAGTTACCTTGGAACCGTTCTGGGCCCTGAGCCCTGAGTGAGACTTCAGGGACCTGGAGCACCCCTTGAGCTACCTGTGTGGCAAGGCTGTGGTCTGCTAACCAACTGATCTTCACTGAACTGTCTCAGTGGGGCTGCTCACCTGGGCTGGAGTTCTCTAGAGAGCTGCCTCCTTTTATCTACCTCCAGCTTCCTTGCCTGGACCTGCCCCAGCTTGTCCTGGCACAAGCTAAGGCACCTCCATCGAAATCTGTGCTCAGTAGCTTCTGAGTAGTCACTCTGGGGTACACAGGACCAGGCACAGACCTTTGGCAGAGTACAAGACCTGCTGAGATATCTGGGTTCCCTTCTTCAAGAGTGTGTCTTGCAGGCAGTGCTGCTGTAAGGGGACTTTTGTGACAGTGGAGTATTGCAAAGCACTGTGAGTGTCCTCAAGGCTCTGGGCTAAAGTTTATTTTGCCTCTGTATCCTGACTGTCTGAGCAGAAAGGCTGGCTTAGCTTGTAAATGTGACTTCACAGAACCATGGCAAAAGACAGAGATACCTTAAGCCAGTAAATGCTTCCAGATGGGGGCATTTCTGGTGAACTTTTTACTTCTGCCTCTAAATGAGGCACTGTTAGCTTTTACAAAGATCGAAGATTTGAGCCTTAGGTAGAGTTAAGGGTGGTGGAACTTATTTCTTTTTATCTTTCTTTCTCTTTCTTTCTTTCTTTCTTTCTTTCTTTCTTTCTTTCTTTCTTTCTTTCTTTCTTTCTTTCTTTCTTTCTTTTTTTTCTTTCTTTCTCTTTCTTCTCTCTCCTTCCATCTTTCTCTCCTTCTCTCTCTTTCTCTATTTTTCTTTTCTTTTTTGCTTTCTGAGTATTTTAAGTTTTCCTCCTTTCTCTCTCTTTTTTTTTCTTTTGTGTAAAACAAAGCAGGTAAGAAGAGGGAAACACTGCTGTTTAAAAAAAAATGCAGCTTGATATATTCCTAGAAGCCTGTAAATAGAGAAAAAATAGGCAAAAGAGGGAGAGCAAACAAGCTTTGACAGTAATATCAGTGAGCCAGTGGAATATCTTGAAAGGAACTAGCCTTGTCTTAGGAAATTAAAAAGACATGTGTGTAGCTGTTAAAAAGCCTGAGAAAAGTGTCTGTGATTCTCAAGCAAGGCAGTCCTGCAGGAGGAAGTTTACAAGATCTAGGAGTAGTAGTATCCGTGACTTTAATCTGGTCTTGGAAATTACTAGTTCTAAGCATGCTGGAAGGAATTAAGACCAAACAAGGGGTTTGAGTTTAGAATCTGAGTCTTTGATGCTTTAGGAAAGTAATTTGATTGCATCAAATGGATCCCAGGGATAGGAACTTAGTCCATAAATATCACTGATCCACATCATTAAAAAAACTTCAATCTGCACTTTTTTTTCCCCTTCTTCTTTTTGCAGTGCTGATATTCTTTGGACATAAGAGGCCCACAGCTGAATCAGCAGGGAGATTGATTTCTCTCTTTCCCTTTAAAAGAGGGAAAGAAGGTCCCTTTGGGTCAGGGTTAAGGGCTTGGAAGGGGCCTAATGGGAAAGTTCATCTCACAGCTGCCAGCAGTATATAGTACCAGGCCCATGGATAACAACAGGATGTGGGTTTTGAGCACTGTCAGCTCCTTCATGATATATTTCTTTTTAATTTTCTCCTTTTAAAATAATACACCAGCTAAGAACATTCTTTATTATCATAACAAAATCTCTGCTCCAGTGACTCTGAGACGTTCCTAATTGTTTTCAATCTGTCAGGAGCGCTTTCTGTTTGCATTTCTGCAACCACTCAAGAGATTGCTGTAAAGAAAACAAACAAAAAAATTGCCTGGTCTAACTGAGGGGTTGGGTAACGGGTTACAGCACTTTCACCTCCCTCAGCACTGCTGAGCAGGAATCAAAAACTGAATTGGTTGGTAATAACTCGACCATCAGCTTTGTAACAGCCAATTTCGAGCTGTTGTTAGCACTTCAAGTCCCCAAACAGGCACAGTGACAGTCAATGAGTTAAAAATAAACTCTGGTTATGGTGTAAGGCGCAGGGAAAACACCCCATTCACCGAAATCAGGATGGAAAGTGAAGGGGAAGACTGCACATAGCTCTTTGCGCTGCCATCCTGTGAATGACAAATAGCAGTGCATTACCCATGGTGAAAAACACATCTGATCTAACTTTTCATGCTGTTTCCTAAAGAGTGGTCTCATTAACGTGAGAGCAGGGTGATTTCTGGGAACAGCCATATTCTGAGTGGCTGCTGCTGATCCTACAGGAGCCAGTGATGCGGGGCAGCCCTGCACCACCACACGTGCATCCTCACCAGCACACTGCACTGGTCTTGCTGTCTGGTGGAGGGAGGGCTGGGAGCACAGGGGCTGCATGCACAGGCAGCCCACGGCCCCCCGCAGATATCTGCCGGCAGAGCTGGGACACATGGGCCATGGGAGGAGCGCCGAGGAATTTTCCCAGCGTCGTTCCCTGTGTGTGTGGGTGTTGCCTCCCACCACGGGCAGCGTCCTGTTATAAGTCTCAGCATTACAGCAGGAATGGTGGGCCCCAGCCCACAGGGAGTCCCTGCTGTACCACAGGCTGGCGGGGCGAGGTGCTGCCTTGAAAAGCTGCAGAACTAAGATGGAAGGAAGCTGCCCCACTGAGCAAGCAAGCTGAGAACAGAAGGCAGCATTCATGTTGCCTTCTAGAAATGCTCGTGAGATGTCAAACCTGTCTGTCTTCATTAGTGGTGCAGGGACCAGTGGTCTATCTGCAGACAGCTTGGATCTCTTCTTGGGCTTGGTGAAAGGATGTAATGGTCATGATGACAGGGACCCACAGCCAGAGACAGATCTGAATTCAACCCTGGTAGACTTTGAAGGCAAAACCAGAAAACAGAGGAGCTGTGGATTAAGTCCATTGAGGTTTATTCAGAACAACCCGGAAATGGTCACTGAGCTCCTCAATCACGGCTCAGTGTTGTTACCACGCATTCCACCAGAACTGTCCTTCCATAGCTCTCCCTGGACATCAGGGTTCCATATGTCCCTCAGTGCAGAAGTAGCTGAAGAATAGTCAGAGCTGGTTTTGCACACATTAACAAAAAAACAGAACCACAGGAACTGTCAGTATGTTTAGAAGGAACTCATCACCCTGGCATCTGGTATATCCTGAGCTGCTCTCAACTACCGACACTGAGAAGTTCACACCAAAACCCAGGAGCTCTGACCACCCCTGGAGAAGGGTCTGGGTGAAGAGTGGGTCGCTGCAGAGGCCTGAGTCAGGCTTTTGTTATGGAGGTTAGAAAGAAGGGCCTATGTCAGAAAGGACTCACCCTGCTGGTTTGGAAGTCATGACTCCTTCTACTCTGCCACAGACTTCCCACATGTGCTTTGAGCACATCCTTCAGCTCTCTTTGGCTGCCTGGGTAAGATGGAAGGTGTTGCCTTACTCTGTCTCACCAGGAAGTTGCAAGGGGCTCTCACAGTCACTTACCCAAGTAACTTTAAAAAGTTCAGCTTAAAGCAACTCTCTTGGTTGCTTTGGGAGCAAAAAAAAAAGTTCAGCTTAAAGCAACTCTCTTGGGAGCTCTTCTTGGTCTCAGTACTAGGGTGGACCCACAGCAAGAAAAAGACATGAGGTTCCTGTTCCCCACTGCCGCACAGACATGGCTGAGAAGTCTTTTAGTGGGATATGGTTTCCCACCTGTTTTGCACCAGCATAAAAAGTCCTGCTGAATGCAAGGCAGCAGTTGGGTTCATGCTTTTCCACAGGAAATGCTGGACACAGAGATAAGCTCATCCAAGTTAACACTGGGATAACAGCAAATCTTTAGCAAGTAGGAATGTGAAGCATGGCAGCCACCGTAGCCATGGGGTATGTGAGGGCTCTGTCACATTTTTTGTGGAGAAGCAAAATTGCTTTTCCTCTCACCTTCCTGGAAAAGAGGAGACAGATGGTTAGCTTGACTTGTCGGGAGTGTTGCTACTACTTCTTGTCCTCCCTGTGCCCTTTGGCTGCCTTTGCTCTGTGCAGCAGCGTACAGACATACACGGAGTGGCTGTGGGCAGAGGAGGAGAAAACAAGCTCTAGAACAAAACAGAGAGTGTGTTCTCATGCAAACCTCATTAATAATGGAGAGCTAGTGAAGAGAAATGGTACAAAAAACAAGATATTTCTTGTTGGAAAGAAAGAGAACATGCTGCAAAGAGGGAATGTTAAAGGTGAAGGCTTTCAGAGTTTACATCACTCTCTATAAAACAAACTTCAGGCTATTTCACAGTTACTGCAACATTTAGCCAGGCAGTAGGATGACAAACATCACTTAAAAATAAAGAAAGAAATCATTTTATGTCAAGATTTTTGCTATCTCAGATTCTTTTGTTTTTTGGGATTTTTTTCTATTTCAGTTCAACATCTCAAATTTTCTTTCTTACTGCTGGCTCTCCAGAGAATTCAAATTCATGCTGAAATGACAAGCCCTTTTCTCTGGTAAAGCAAATAAGACCCATGTAGCACCGCTCAGCAAATGCATGTCTCTTGGAGACATCCTGCCAGCAGGGACTGTGGCTTAGCAAGTCATTCATTATCCAGGGCCATCACGCTACTTTCTGGCACAGTGATCCAGATAGATGCTTTAAAGATGCAGTACCTGTAACTCTGCCCAAAGGTATCTGCCATAGTATGACATAAAGTCCTCCTAAGATTGTGATCCATGAGTTCTTTTTCTTTTATGCTGGTCATTACTCTCAGAAATGCATACGAAATTGATTTCCTTTTCATGACATTGTTTTCAAATGACTCTTCTGTTTTCTTCTGCTTGGTTTTTGGCAATCTCAGTGGCTTGGGAACTACACAAAATATAATTCAGAGTGTCTCCAAATGTTTCACAGACAAAGTTGTCAGTGCTTGCTCCCCACTCTGTGTTTTATTGGGTTTGGATGTAGCAAGGAAACTGCAAAGAATGGGGGCATCAGAGTGGTAAAATTAAAATGCGAGAATATAGTAATCAGAATTTAGATCCTTTTGAGCTTACAGAAGTACAACCAAGAGCAGAACTTGGATGCTAAACCTGGTAGTCATTTGGGATGTTGGGTTTTCTAACTACAAAGTTCAGAAAGAGAACACAGAAGAGTCAGTTGCTTTAATATGTGCTGCACTTCTGAACAGCAATGTTCCCAAATAGTAAAACTCTCCCAACAGCTCTCCCTTTGCCTGCAAACAGCAAGCTTACATGCAGGGAGGGGGAAAAATGCAGTCACATTCCTTTCACACTCCCACTCGCCTCTGAGGTTCTTCCACTTCCTTCCTTTGGCTTTTTTTAGAACTGTAGTGTTTTTCTCACGTCCGGCAACAAAGGATGTTTTGTGCTGCTCCTGAGGTTGTTGGTTTCTTTTTTTTTTTTTTTTTTACTTTAGATACATGTTTGAAAATATCACTCTTGTTTGTGTGGAAGCAAAATATTTTTCCCTCTGGTACTTTACAGATATGGTCAGTTGCTGAGGACTTGTTCAGTAGTTAAAATTCTCCCACCAGGATCAACATTTGTGTTTTCCTGCAACCTTATATTTACTTGTGAAAACCATCATGCTGTAACCCTAAAGGTAGAATGATGTTGGGGAGTCAGTGATATTGCAGTGATTTCTCTGCCCTGTTAATGAATAAGAAATGCAATCACTCCAGAATTACCATAGTGCAGATGAGAGAAGAGCATGGTGCCTAAATTGGTTCAGAAAATGCATAGCTTACAAAATCCATAAAGGTCTTGTTTTGTTCCCAGTAAAAATTCCGGTGAGGAGACAAGGAAGAGCAGGTCAATAATGGAATCACAGTCTCCAGCCTGTAGAGTCAGCTCTCCCATTTTACAATAGTGTAACATCATGAAATAAGAGTTGAGCTATGCATCCAGGATTACATCTTTGGGGTTTGTTACATTCTTTTCCCCAATCACTATAGCTGGGTCTTTGTCACAGTGATAAATTGACCGTGGTCACACACGTTGACATTATTCACTTTGAGAAGTAAAACTCTAAACATCAGTCATCAGTGTGTCAGGGACCCTGGATATTGGATATTCAGGCATTCAGTCTTTCCAATTTATTATAATTTGTAGGCAACCAGACAAGGTAGGGAGAAAGCCCATAGACAGCCTAGAATTATATCATAAATCTCCAAAAGCCCTAACATAATCTTTAAGACTACCTTCAGTTCCTCAGACAGGGAGCATGAGTGATACAGTGAACCTGATTTTAACCTTTTGCTCAGCAGCGCTGCACATGTATTATTACACTGTTGGCTTTGGCTTCTGTGGGACTTGGTGCATGTGTGTCTCAGAAAGGAAGTGTTCAGTGGAAAAACATAAGGACTGCTACCTTAGTGCCTACTTCATCTTGATAGCCAGGGTGAAGCAAAGAGAAAATGAGAGGCTGTGAGTCTCCACTGCCTGGTGTGGGAATTGCTCCTGGGTTGTGCAGATGGGGCTGGAGAGAGGTACCACACACTACCATTGTGGACATCCTTTGTACTGCACATAAATTAAGAAATACCCATACCCCTGTTACTTGCTGGATGTTTTCTCCAGATTCCTGAGACATACCAATACCAGCTCTCCAAAACAGTCAGTAATATGCAGGAACCTGCTGGCCCTCTTACAAAGTCAGCCCTGATTAAGAAAGCTATTTGATTGCTGCTTTTGTGGCATGTCTGGCTTCCTATGCCTGCTGCCAAGTTTTCCAGAGTGGAAGGAAGAATTTTCCCCTGTTATATTGTCAAAGCCTTGCAATAATCTTGGAGCCTGCTTTGATTGGTGTGAACCATTGGGCATGTGCTGGGGAGTCATAATGCCATGTGCACAAAAGGGAGAGAACCTGTGCAGACCATGGATGTCCCCGTGACTTCCTGATAGCTCAGCTATGGCTCTATTCCTTGTCTTCTCCCCTAACACTAGGCTGAATGGAGGGAGAAATGTCAGGTCTGAGTGGTTTGGGTTGCCCCTTGAGTACCCCCCTCACTCTGAAAGTCTAGCTCTAGGAACTTGTGCTGTGTTGCCATAAATCCCCACTTTTCTGCTAGATTATTTCTCCCCAGCCTTCCAGAAAACAGCACATACCTGAGCCACAGGCATCCCAGCATCCCGAGGCAGAGACGGACACATGGAGGCTGCTTCACACCAGGCAGTGAACTGAGATGCCCGAGGCATGTTTGCTTGTTTTATCCACCAGTTTGGATAAGGGCAATGATTCTGACAGAGTCCAACACCCAGGGTGGTAAATATCTTAAACAAACACATCTGTTTACCAAAAGTGAGTCTGTCTTCCATTGGGTTTGGCTAACATGAGCTAGCAAACCCGATTTGACCTCAGCCTTTTATTCAGGGTAGACACAGCAACTTGCAGCTGCTTCTGGAGAGGCATTTTCTGTAAATGGCTGGGTGAGGCTATCACTGGTGAAAGGTGGTGTCATATGGCTGTCTATGGCAAGACCTGGCTGGCACTATGACACCTTGCCAGAAGAAGCTGGTTTTCTCACTTCAGTGGGACGTGCCGTAACAGCCTTATGAAAAATCCTGTCTGGCTTTTCTGTGACCCAAACAGATCCCCAGGCTGATGGTTTCTAACCTAGCAAGCACCATGGCTTGTGCCAGCCCCACACTTCAGTGGGAGCAGGTGGTATCCCGTGGTCATAGCCAGTGTGCTTGCGTGCAGCAAAGTCAGTGCTCCTCCAGACAGAGAAACAGCATTGTCAGTGTAGCTGGGTAAGCAACCTGCTAGTATATGGTCAACTCACTTTGCAAGTCAAGATAAATTAAAAAAAAAAAAATTAATCAAGTTCAGCGTTTTTTGGGTTTTTTTTTAATTTATACAGCAAGAATACCCTTAACTACTTGCCCAAGTAATACTTTCAATAAACAGCAACAGGGGGGAAGGTGCTGTGAAGGCTTTATCTTGCTCCTACACTGTCCTACTCATCCCTGTTGCAGCCTCCAGTCACCCCAGGTCACACTGGTCTTGTTTTTTCCTATTACTTTAAAGTTGCTGGCTTACATTTGTTTGGGTCCCATTAGGAAAAAATATAAAGCTACAGTTCAAACCACTGTCCCTAGAGGCAACTGTGATCCTGCTTCAGTAAAGACAAGCAGGTGTTGCTGTGACACCTGTGCTGTTTCTCCACCACTGGGACATTTCCCAGATCAGGATAGTGATGCTTCCATGGCCCTCAAGAGTAGACTACCACAAAGAGATGGAATACACCTATATTGCCTTTTCCAGAAAATGTGATTTATGATCAGGAAGGATCCATCTTTCAAGGTGGGCAAGCACTGCAGGAAAGAGCTCCAGCAAGCTCAGCCAAGACAGCACCTGGGGCTGTGGTGCTTCATCCCAGCCCTAATGCTGCAGAGAAAGGGAGAGTGAAACTGTGTGAGACTTGGCAGATCTTCATGAAGCCATGGAGGAACTGCAGGAGAGAACTGCAGCCCCTAGATCTACTCTACAAATCCCAAACAACCTCTGGATAAATTTCAGCTGAAAACTGGCTCTTTCATGCCTGCGATAACTACACTTGACAGCCAAACAGAGACCCTTTCATATTTAAAAATAGAAAAAACAATTAATTATTGGAGTCAATATAAGCCAGGAGCTGGCAGAGTAGCAGGGCAGTGTCTGCAGTGATCTGACTGTAGCAGAGGCCACAGTGGCTTTAGAGCTCATGCGCCCGTCAGCCCAGGGGGACATGCCAGCATTCAGAATGCAAAGCTGCTCAAACACAGGCACAAAACAGAGTCATGCCCGAAAGCAACAGGGTTGGTAGGCAGCAAAAACAGAAGGCAGCCTCTGAATCCCCTAAAGAGCTTAATGGAGTCAGTGCTACTTTGTCAAACCCAGCCTGGCTCAGATTTGGGCAACTCGAGCTGAAATGCTTGCCTGTCTAGTTTACTGTTCTCCAGTGGCTGTGCACAGCGAGTGCCAGTGTGTCAGTGAGGTTAGTGAGCAAGCCCTGAGAGCCAGAACCACTGATTTCTCTTTCTCATAGCTAGATAGTCTGGTTCAGTGAGGAATGAAGCATTGTGCACCAAAGACAGGCTCAGTTTTTTCTATCTCAGTTTACCTGGACTAGACCTTGATGTGCGGTGCTGATGGGACTTAAGGACTCCTGGCTTTGTTGCCAGGGACTTGATAGCATTTGACCTTCTGTTGGCTCTGAGTCCTTTGGACATTGGAGAATTCCCCAGAAGGGAGCTTTCCTTATCCTCCAGGAAAATCCTATTAGTTTTTTTTTTTTCACTGTAAAGTCCAGTTCTTGACACTTGCTAGCTACAGGCTGTCCTCATGGATTAGCAAACCAGTGAGGTAATGAAAGTCAGCTGCCTTAGACCCTTCATTTTCTGCTGCAAGATACTTGCACATGACTGAGGTCACTGATGTTTGGTGAGCCCAAACCATATGGAGATTTTCAAGGAGAAGCAGGTCCTGAGCTGGAGGAGACTGTGGCTAGGAAACCGAGGTCATGCTGCTGTGATGTGAGTTGAGGAGGGACCTTTGAAGTGCAGTCTTTGGGCAGTTGCCTGGGCCAAAAGCAAACACTGCACAGGAGTTCCACTTTGCTAACAATAATGAAAGCAGTTCCTGGAATGATTTGCTTGTCCTAACAGCGGCACAGTTTGGTTGAAATATGCACAAATTAAAAAAAAAAAAGAATAAAAGAGGAATTTGTAAGAGAGGCCTCTCCTTGGACTGGTTGTTCTCACAGCCTCCTTTCCCTGTTCAAATTGGCAATTCCCAGCAAAGCCACGATTCAAGTGCACGGTGACTGCTCTTTCAACATGATCAAAGGAATAATTATATGCAGTGGAATTCTCCAAACACAACAATCGCGTGTGATCCGCCCGGCATGAGGAACCGGCTGCGTGTCTGCAGAAAGCTCCCATTTGCTCCCCAGACAGGCAGTCCCAGGTTGCAGCCAGGGACTGTCCCTGCCTGCCACCACAGAGCTCTTCCTCAGCTGCCTTCCACTGTGTAAGCTTACTCCCTGCTTTTGGGCTGCCCAAGTGTCAGGGGGATGGGGAGGTCCTTTGTTTCTTTGTGTATTCAGGGGATGAAGGGGATATTTTCCTAAAAATCAACTACTGCTTGCTTAGTTTATCCTGGAATAGAAACTTTATTTATAGAAACAACAGCAGCAACCGGCACCCTGGGCCCTAGCAACAGCAAAGTGAGCTCTTCAGGTCTTGATGGGAAATACTGCAAGGTGCTGTGCTTCAGCAGCAGATTTTGCTCATGGTCTCCCACTTTTGTACCTGTCCCATCTCTTCTAGGAGCTGCAAATCAGAAATCAGCATTTTCTTCCTCCATTGAACTGTTTTTTTCTACCCATCAGCAGTCAGCATAGTGTAGTGTGTCCAGGAAAGTGAGAGCTTGTGGGGCCAGGTAAAGGTAGAACCTCTCCTGGAGTGGAAAAGGTTTCTCTGGTGGCCTGAAGTGGGCCAGCACCAGGCCACTGGGGCGTTTGAGCAATACAGGCTGAGCTGATGGTCATTGAGCCACTTGACTCCAACATTCTTCTGCTACATCCATGGCTGCTGTTCAAGCCCAAAGCTTCCAACTTGAAGGATTATTGCTGCAGCATCCAGCCACTCCATTGCAGTCTACCTGCATCTGCTTTACCCAGACCACACAAGCTCTGTAGGAAATCCCTGCAGCTGCTCATTGATAAAGCTCACCAGAAATCCCTGCTGAAGTGCATGTGTGGGAGGCAGCAGTGCAGATGCTGGTCCAGTCTGCATTTCATTGTGCATGTGTGTCCTGTCCCATCCAAACTATTCCTGGTATGGCCTTGTCTCTTTTCAGTTAGGCACTTAGGATGAGCATCTGAAGCCAAGACTGCCCGTGTAATTGATGCCTGGACATGGAATTTTGGAGTGGTCTGAAACTCAAACAAATCACCCTCTACGCCTTGTGAAATGAGTCTCAGTTTGTCAATGTACATAGTTGGTCTCATCTATTCATTTTATCTCTTCTTCATTCAATTATTCCTTAAATTAGGCACCAAGTCAGATAGGTACTGTTAAGACGCTGTTGACTGCTTGGTGGTCTACACTGTATCACCTTCATCAGTTTTTCATATCTTTTTCCACATGAGACTGTAGATTATCTAGATTGTTTTTGTTAATAAGAGACAGATGGGAATTGGGTGTCAAGTTGCGATTCTGAAGCGTAGGAGCTTTATAGCCTTTTTAAAAATGCATGGTATTAAAGATAATTTAAAACAAAATTAGTTACTGGCATTTAACAATTAGTGAGGCAAAATTGATGCTTAATAGAGAGGGAGAGTAATTCTTTAGTCTGAATAGTAACCTCTGAACTCCAGGCTGACATACTTACATCTGGTACAAAAAGCCAGACTCTTGCTTGCTCTGAATCTGCCATATTTGGCACTGCACAGCTCTCATTCCAGTGGATTGCATTGCCTTTTTCAATCAGATGATACACAGCACAGGAACAATATGGGAGGAGAAACACTGGCATCACTTATATATCTAGGACCTTGTGCATTAGACAAATCATATTTTGGAGGGCTTATTTTGCCTGTGTTTGTTAGTCAAACCTTCAAAATTAAAAGCAAGAGGCATTCTTTGGAAGACACACAATTGTAAAATGAGCAGCACACACAACTGTAAAATGAGGATTTTTGCACATGGCTGAAGAATAACTATACTAGATCTGAAATGAGTATGTCAACTCCAGGATCCTGTCCTAGCTCTGGCCAGGAGTGCATGCTGGAGGAAAAATGTATGAAAACAGGCAAACATAGCACAGTCCTTTTCCTGATGTGGTTGTATGGTTGGGAGTTCCTCAGTCACAGACAGTATCTTTCTGTTTAATAATTCCAATGGACTTTCTTTCCCTTCACAAGTTTGTTTTAACTTCTGGCCTCAGCAACAGCTGATGGCAATGAGTCCCACAGTTCAATTTGAATTGGATGGAAGCCTGCCTCCTTTGGTTTGCTCGATAAACCTGATGCCTGCTAATTGCATTTAATGTCCTCCTTTGGAAAAAAAGAAGATGAGGGATGGGAGACTCCAAACTCTTCAGATGACAGGTGCCCCATCTGGCTCATGCTTCACCTCATGCAGACACTGCATGGGTCAGTGTGCTATCCTGGCACTGTCTAGTGAACTGTGATCTTGTCACCAGCAGCTTCCAGCAGGCAAAGCCCTTGTGCAGGCCTGCTTGCTGCAGTTCAGCAGGTGAATGGACAGTGACCTGGGCTCCCCTCTTGCTCCATTATGTCTTTTATCATTTTTAGCTCAAAGTCAAGTTGATATTGTCCAGGATTTCTTCATATGCAAGTTTTGCACTCAGTTAGCTATCCCACACCCCTTGGTTGCCAAATAATGCAGAGGGCAGGAAAATGGGATGCTCAACTGCCCCAGCTTGGGTCAATTGGAACAAAAAGATTATGCAGATCTAAGTAGCCAGTTTTCAGGTGTCATCCAAGTACCATCACAGAAATCTTAGTGTGGCCGTGTGGGGATGTGCATCAGAAGCTCTGACACCAACTGTCTGCTTGTTTATTTACAGAAAATAATTAATACGCTAAAGCTCACTGTCAGCTTGGTTTTTTCTTTCTTAATTTATATCTCTGGAGAAGCTCTTTTCTCATTGACTAGTAGAAACTGCCATCCTGATTTAAATCCCAAACCAAGGTTAAATATCATGAGTTATGCTGTACCATGATACCACCCTGTTTAAACTGCTCTCCTCCTTTGGGAGGGATGCACTTCACCCACAAGTTTCATATACTGTGTCTGAAGCATGCTTGTAAACTATATGAGAGAATTTTTTTTTGTTCTTTTCATTGGTACCAAAATACCATCAGCTTAATCTGGCAAAGTTCTCCTAGTGTGGACACATCTGGCAAAGCTGTACTGGTAGTGGAAAACCTCTTTTCACAAGCAAAACAAGTTCTACCAGTACAAGTGTGGGTTTGTCACTGTAACTGACATGAGGGGAGAAATGGCTCCAGGCAGGACTGAACATCTTATCTCCCACGATCAGGAAAAGAGAGTGGATAGTGAGGTGGCAATGTTTGCTATTGATAGTAACTTACTATGGGTAATAAAAATGAAAGTTGACTGCAAAGACTTGGAGGAGGCACTCACTGTAGAGAGGCAATAAAAAAGCAGATAATTTAGATAAACTTAGGCTAAAACTTTTAGATAAATTTAGTGTTGTGCATGGGAAAAACTCCTAACTGTAGATCCAGTTGTGATAGACTTTGAGTTAGCTGTGTCTGTTCAGGAATGAGATCCCTCAGTTGTGATAGCTCTGTGAAAACAGCCTCTTTTTCCTTGACAGCAGTGCAAAACAAATCAAACATCAGGAGTTATCAAGAGAAAGAGAAAAACCAGAGCTATACAAATTTGCTAGTTTTAACTTTCCATCTCAGAAAGGATGTATTAGAAATAAAAAGGCAGCAAATTTGTGAGGATAACCTGAAGTATGGGACAATTTCTACGTATCTGGGGCTCCCTTGTCAGAAAAGGGAGTAAAAGAATAGTGTAGAGGTGCTGACAACCATGAATGCCCTCCAGCGAGTCTGCTGGAAATTATTTGGGCTGTTTCTTTTCGCACAAGACCTATGGGACATCCAGTATGGTGATGGTGGTGCCGGGCTTTGGACGAACAGAAGGAACAGTTGCAGTTAAACTGTAGAACTCACTCCCACATGAGTCTGTGTTGCTAACAATTTGCAAGGTAAAAAGCAATTAAACGTATCTCAGGAAGAAGAAAAAAATTGACAGCCATGATGTGTAAACACCCCAGCTCTGTCTCAGGAGATCCCTAAACTAGAAACATCTGGCAATGAATGGAAAATACAAGGGACTTATTCCTATGTGTTTACCTCATTCCCATCCTCTTCCCCATGTACCTTCTGTCAGTCTGAGATGGAGATAGGACATTGAAACAGATTGACCTTTGGGCTGACTCATGACTAAAATTCTTAAGTTTCTTCATAACTTATTTATACCAATTTTATTCAGATCATGAGATGAGTCGTAAAGAATCAGAGTAAAAGTGAGATTCTCTTGCAAGAAAAGTAACCTATGTTTCAGAAGGATTACATTAATTTTTTTTTTTTTTGGAAGAAGAATCCAGTGAGAAAATTGAAATTTAAAAAGCAGTCATTTGAGCATTGGAGAAGCTCAAATGCAAGTCTCCCTAATAATTTTCTGCTCCTGTCTGTCATCAGCTTATTTCACATATGATCTTAGCTTTCAGTCATCTTTCACATTTTGAAAGTTCACACGATGCAAAAAACAATGAAAATATGTTGATTGGACTGGCTTGGTTTTTCCAGCTCCTGAGAGTGGGGAAGAACACTTTAATTCCACTTTCCATAGACAGCCATTTGTCCCTACTCTCACCACTGTAGTCACTCAGGGCTTCCTTCCTTGGATAGCTTTAGGAAGAGGCACAGGGTTGGCACATAGGGTGAGCTATCTTGCAGGTTGACCTTTGTAGATTCTTTTTTTCTAATAGAGAAAAAACCTGCTGCCTCTTCTCCAACCCTCAACTTTCTAGCCTGATGCCTGCACTGACAGGTTTCCTGGCTGCTATTAAGGTTTGTTAGACAACTCTTAGGCTTTACCAGACATTTAGCTTCATTTTGGTGCTGGTCAGTGGATCATCAAGTTTAGAAGTGAACACTCAGAGTGCTTTCAGAAGAGCTGCAGGAAGTAGGTAATTAATTATTAAGAAGTAATTAGCACAGAAAGAGGTTTGCATCAAAGTAGGGACTTAAAACTTATCTGGAAGACTAGTGTTCCTCCTTGTAGATGCTTGTAAGGAAATGTGAAGCTACTGATAGTGCTAAACATACACATAAACCCCAGTGTGTAGATTGTGGATTTTAGAGACACTTAAGGACAGCTGGAGGGGGCTGCACAACTGATACTATCACTTGCACAAATAGCTCACTAAAGAGCCATGGTCCAAGCAATCACTGCAATGACTGGAAATGGAAAGTTAAAGAAGGAGTTGCTTTGTGTTTCTCTTCTAGCCTGACCCTCTGGCCAGGAGGATCTGTGTTACTCAGGTACTGATGAGAAGGAACTGGTGACACTTTCCACGAGTGTATGCTCCTCCCAGCTGCAGCTTCACATGAAGGGGACAGCAAGCGCCTTGGAGACACACCTCTCCCTGGGACACTAGATGGCTGCTTGTCCTTCTCAGGGAGGAAGTAGCTTCCATTTAAGGAGCTGGAGAGGTTCTTGGTACCGATTGCAGCAAGGCATCCCAAACTCTGGATCCCGTTGGCAGAAAGGCCAGGGACAGCTTGAGCTCATGCTTTGGAAGTGCCATCTTTTGTCAGCTTGAGATTTTCCAGAAATTCCAAGCAGAGAGAAAGAGAGGGGTGTGAGGAAGCTGTTAAAGATATATAAAATAAACTTGGAGCGGGGAGGAAAGCGTGTTTCATTGAGGAGCTGTGCACTTTATTAGAGAGAAGGATCAGTAAATGCTTATTATTTTAACAAAGACTTCTTCTGTCGTGAACAAGAGAAGCAGATGTTTAAAAGACGGACAGGAAGCGGCTGTGACAAATGAAAGGATTTTTGATTGAATTCATGAGCTGTGTTTCCTGCCAGTAATTCATTCAGCTGTAGGCTAGATCAAAACATAATATTATGGTTTAATCAGCACGCTTTTTAACACGAAGCCAGGATATACAAGTTATTGGTGCTACAGGTAAAAAGCCTTTAGTACATTTGGCTCAGAAGCTTCTTTTTAAAACATTATTCATTCTTTTTCTTTTAAGCAAGCAAACGCCTGAGAGCTCTTAGAGAGCCGTGCTTTGGAGTATGCACAAGCAGGTGTAGAAAGGGTAAAGCACTCTCAGGGCATGGCAGATGAAATAGGCTGCCTGAAAACACAATCCCACTTGCACTGCAGTCAGAGAAAACTGTTTCCTACCAATTGCGGGAGCATTAGATCAAGCTGGTGAGTGTGTGTGTATGTGTATGCACGCTGCAAACGTTAATTTTGATGTTTCCTGTTTCTCTCCCATCCTCCTAATGAATTCTATTTGTTTACAGCCTCAAGGAAAGCTTGTCACTAGAAATTTCCTTTTGAGTTTTCAGCTCAAGATTTCACAACCACAGAACCATTGCAACACAGTGATAAACAAGCTGAGGGAGGCAACTCTGGAGAATTGAGGCCTCTCTTTTTCACCATTTAGTTAAGTAAATAGTTACCAAATGTGCTGAGAGATAGAGAACTTTATCCCTAGCCATAATGAGTATTAGCAAAAGTGGATTTTTTCCTATCCAAAAAATTAAAGTAGGCACAGGAACTGCTTATCCTTACACCACTCCTTGTCAGATAGGGTCAGATGCTGGGATGTACTTCTGGGACACAGCACTGGGCTGTAGGAGAGCAGGGAAAATGAAAAAGAGGGATTGCAAAAGCTGTGTAAGGCTTAGGGTCACAAAATGGATTTACATTTCTCAGGGCAAACACAGGACCTGGCTGAAGCTGAGAAATAATAACGAGATGTGCCCCATGCACACATACCAGCTGCCCTCCATCCCCCTTGGCCGGGCTCTCGCAGGAGGGGTGAGGACACAGAGCAGCCCCTGCTAGGTTCCCTCCCCTGCAGGGCTGCAGTCAGCCCAGCTTGGCTGCTGGCTGGCTCAGGGCCTCTTCCTGCACCGAGTGTGTCCTGTGCTGGCCTTAGTCCTTGGCTGATAAGCACAATATCCATAGATCTGCTGTGATTACCAGGCAGGCTTTCTCTGCCCCATTTAATCCTCTGTAAAGTTTCTGCAGATGACTCTCTCATTATATCAATGTATTGGGGGAAGCCCTGCAGTCATGACTTCCAGGCTGCTCTAGGACAATGTGGATAAAGGCTGCTTTCTGGACCTTGGGAAGAAATTACACAGCACAGATTTTCTTTACTGAAAAAAAAAAGTGCTTTCATGAACGAAAATTTCCTAACAATACTTGTGAAATTTAGCAAGTGGTTTTAGTGACGGCAGAACAGCATATCTTGACATTTTTACATTTTTGAAATTACTGGGTTTTGTTTTTTTTTCTGTGAAACAAAGTTTTGTTTTGCAGTTTGTCTCAGCTTTGTAATAATAGAGTACGGTAAGAGACAAAAATCATTCCAGAGAAATTAAATTCAATTTCAAAGTTTTAGTTTAAGTTGAATGTATATTTTTCTGTTCAATGCAAGCTGAATAGACCTTTTAATTTCTTTGAATATTAACAAAAGTGGATTTTTCCACTGACCAAGTAGTGGAAAGTAATAATGATACAACAACAACAACAACAACAACAATACTACTACTACTACTACTAATAATAATAATAATAATTTTAAAAATATTTCCCTATTTCTGTCTAATTCAATGTGCAGCATAATTACAGATAGGAGAAAGCAGATCAGATGGGGAGGACTAGGTCCCTTACTCATGCAGAGAAGACACAACACACATTTCTGGATTTACACACTAAACCAGTTGAGCTAAAGAATAAAGACAGGGAAAGTAAATTACCTTTCCCCTCTTCCAGCAGCAGAAAACAGAGGAGCTGCCTCATCTCTCAGGGCACAACCTGATCCCACATCAGAAGAGCTAACGAAGATGTGGTGGGATCTGCTGCCAGCCAGCTGTTTGAAGCCACTCAAATCATAGAAGCATAGAATTATTTTGCTTGGAAGGGACCTTTGAAGGTCATATAACTCCAAACCAATGGCAAAAAGTGGGGACATCTTTCACTTGACCAGGTTGCTCAGAGCCCTGTCCAACATGGCCTTGAAGGTTTCCAGGGATGGGGCATGCAGAATTCTGGAGAACCTGTGCCAATGTTTCACTACTCTCATCATAAAAAATTTCTTCTTTATAGCTAGAGGTTTGAGTTTTCCAGTCTCCCAGCAGAGGCACAGCATGCACTAATCCTCTGTGTGGTGTAGTTGGGGAGGAGGGTCCCCAGGTCCTTCTGTCCCATAAAACATCTTCACTGCCAGAATTACGCCCAGTAAGTGGTGACTCCTTGGCAAGCAGTACAATCGTTAAATGTCAGCTACTGCTTACAGTTTAATTGCTTTTGAATTTTAGCAAGCAGCTCCTCATTCATAGCAAATTGGCATTTTGTACATTCAGGATTGTGCTATTAACTGCACAATGGAGAGGCTGGTTTTCTGTAAATATTGAGATTTGATAATTATAACCCGACAGTTATTAACACTCCATGGCAGATAAATGCTTCAGCTGCTGAATGTGCTGTGAGCAAACCTCCTTCCGGAAGGAGCATCTTATCAGTGAGTGGAGGAAGGCTCTAGCTGCCATACTCCATTAACACCATGTTAATGAGCCAAGAGCCCACGCACCACAATGAAAACATACCCTGAAGTGTAGCAGATGGGCTCAGAAGCCAAAGCCACACAATGGGGAAACCTAGAAAATCATAGCTAAATTCAATAGAAAACAAAAGCTGGGCAGCTTGGCCCTCCTTGCAGTAAATACCCTGGAGTAACAGACATTCCTGGATCCTACTGGGTGAAATTGTAGCTGTGCAGGACCTTCCAATGATTTCAGGAGGACTTGGGTCTCAGCTGGTAACGGGCAGTATGTCAAAACTCATCTAGAAACCACTGCTGATTGCCTGAGCTCTGCAGCCACATCTCCAGTGAAAACCTTCAGCGATGCTCACAGAGGACTTGTGATTCAGTCCTTCAGATAACTCTGCTGCTTTGTACATCTTGTTGCTAGTGCTGCTTAAAATAAAATAAACAAAAGCAAGTTGACAAATGTGACTGAATCAGTGTGGGGGGAAGCACTAACACGTTAATCGTGTAAATGATTAACAACTGTCTATTAGTCATATGTGATTGACACTTCCCCACATACTAGTAAAAGTACTGCAGCATCGTTTGTAATCTTAATGAAGTCATAGCAGAAAAAGCCCTCACTCTTGCCTGGGAGACAACGGCTGTTGTTCATGGTTCTAAAGAATTTGTTCTTTTAGAGACTAGCATAAGTCTGTTTGCCTCTTCACCAGTGCTACATCATGTACCTCACTGTGATTAGGGAGGGTGTTATGTACGTGAAACACAAAATTAGAATTAAGTAGCTTTCAGTTATATATCCCAGAGAGAGCAAATGCATCCTTGAAGTCCTTTGATGAAGCTGTGTGCAACTACTGTTTTTCCAGTGCTGTGGTTCATAGGCAGCAGTGCTAGTATCAATACAGGAGCTCTGCACAGAAGCCTGTGACTGTGTTCACAGGGGTTTTTGGTTGAGGGAAGAGACGAGGATCTGACTCCATGTTTTAGAAGGCTTGATTTATTATTTTATGATATATATTACATTAAAACTATATTAAAAGAATAGAAGAAAGGATTTCATCAGAAGGCTAGCTAAGAATAGAATTGGAAAGAATGATAACAAAAGCTTCTGTCTTGGACAGAGAGTCCAAGCCAGCTGACTGTGATTGGCCATTAATTAGAAACAACTCTATGAGACCAATCACAGATCCACCCGTTGCATTCCACAGCAGTAGATAACCATTGCTTACATTTTGTTCCTGATGCCTCTCAGCTTCTCAGGAGGAAAAATCCTAAGGAAAGGATTTTCCATAAAAGATGTCTGCGACACCAGCCCGGCAAAACTTCCCCTATTGCTGCTTGCAAATGTAGAATGATCCCAAGGGGAGGAAGCCACTGCCTGTTTTCCAGGAGCCTTGATATGTTCTGGAATTTTTGGACAAGATTGCTTACCTGGAATGTTGTGATACAGTGGTTATTGGGAAAGACTTTTTGGTCAAAAATGCCATTTCCAGTCGATCCAGAGGGATGCTGTTTGCATCTTACATCCTTGCCCTGGTCTCTAGTGTCAGGTTGCCCAGGGAAGAGGCAACTGAGGCCCTGCAGCTTTTATTGTTCGGTGATCATTGTAACATGGAGATCCTTGACTCCATGTGTGCCTGCTCAGAAAAAGAGCAAGAACCAGGGAGAAGTCATAAAAAAAGGTCTTATTAAAAACTGGGTAGGGAAGGGCTAAGGACTCCAATGCACACCTGAACATCCAAAGGGGCCTCTTGCTCAGGGTCGGTCTGGAAAGTGAGGTGCTTGGTAGAGCAGAAGTTGGCCAGAGTTCCTGATGCCAGGTCTGGCAAGATGGGAGCAGAGCCTCAAACACATGCTTCCAGTTTCCAGTGGCCAAAAAGAGATTTTGGTTAAGAATGCAGATGCCTGTATTAAAGTGATATTTAGCTCTGTGATCTTCCATGTCAGATCTGCAGAGAGCAAAGACTTCAGGGCGGCTTCACCATGCTCTTCTGATACAGGATTCTTACCAGAGCCCTTTTTTCATTAGCAAAAACTTTTTTTCCCTCCCTCTGCTACAAACAGGGCTTGTCACCTGTTTCCCATCTATTTTCATGGTAGAGGAGCAGTAATTGGTACATCTGGGCGTTATTGGAGAAACGGCTTGGCTGAAGCCATAATGTGGTAATTACAGACTGAACTGAGCCATGCCAATGCATTGTAAATGCATTTGCCTCTGAGTGTGTCATACTGTCACGTGTCCTTTAACATAGATGGCTTTTTGAAGGGACAGGGAGGAGAGAGGGGCAGTGTGGAAAGCTGACCACGTCTGATCTATCTTGTGCAAGTGCAGCAGACCTCAAAGATACAAAACCACTGCCATCACAGCAGAAAAACAACAGTGTGACCACTGTAAAATGGACCTGTGGCTTGTGATCCAAGTGGCTTGTTTTCCTGGGGAATCAATTATCCCATGCATGACACTTGCTTCTGGCCTTTTGTAACTGTAAGGAGCCACCAAACCAAAATAGCTCATTTTCACTGTTTTGGGGATGCTTGATGCTTTCTGCTAAATAGCAACATGTGACTGCTGGTTCACCACAGAAGCCAGTAATCTAATGCAAAGTGGGACAGCAGGCTCTGGCAGCAGCCTGCTCTGCCTGAAGAACAGGGAACCAGAAACCTCCAATGGTCCTATCTGTGTCTGTGCTTTCAGAAGGGATCCTAGACACATCTCCACAAACTCCCAGCACTCCTTCCCACATGTGACCCTTTCAGTGCAGGAGAAAGTGATGGACGTCTCTGCGTTCTTTTATACCATTGGTTCATGGCACACCACAGAGCCATATAATCAAAGTAGCTGAGGTCAGCAGAGATCTCTGGAGGTCACCTGGTCCAACCCTCCTGCTCAAGCAGAGCCATCTGGAGCCAGCTGCCCAGGATAATGTCCAGGGGAATGGACCATGTCCCATTACACCAAGCTGGTATCGTCTGCTTTGGGCCTTGGTGTTTGGGTACAGCTCTGTATAGCCCAGGTAGAAGTTAAAGTTCAGAGGGTTTTGCCTTGAGGGAGATACCAGTGTGAGATGCTGCTGCAGTAGTGAAGCTAGCACCATGCAAAACTGGATGGGTAATGATTTGGATCTTTGGCACTCTTGACATGTCATTGGTTTGACATGCTATGGGTTTAGAGAGGTATAGGATTTCAGAGTATAGGGAAGGATAAGCCTTATGGAATCAGGCATGTTTCTGCATCACTCTGGCCTCCCACATGTGACATTTCCATAGTTCAACGTACAGCCTTCACAGGGGGATACCACCATGAAGAGAGTTTTTCCATAGGGAGTCTCATTCTCTGCACCCCTTGGGGTGCTAACACACTGCAATTTCTCCAAATATAAAAAACTTACGTGCATATTTTGGGGTAGTGACAGCTTGTGTTTATAATCTTTCCTGTTTTCATTTCTCACATTAAATTGTCATACCTCTCATCTGTATTGAGCAAAATATTATCAAAAATGTCAAAATGGATGTGGTTAATCTCATCCTGTACATATGGAAAAAATTCAGAATTTCCAGAAAAATCCAGCTCTAGGGTACGGCCAGGTGTGACCCAGGTGAAAGTGGCATTTGCAGACAACCAAAGACAGAGAAGAGCAGGGTGGCTTTGCTGCTGGACCACTGCAAACTCCACACCAGTTGGCTATCCAGACAGAGACTGGATAGAACATTTTTATTTCTTTCTCTTATTCTTTTTCTCCAATCAGGGAAAAATCGTGTCCTTTTGGGCTAGGCTAAAATGGAGCAATCTGTTCATTTAGCTGCTGAGAAGGGAAATTAACTTCATTCTTATCCGTCTAGCTTATTAGCACAAATATTGCAGCTGCATTATCCTATCCCACATAAAACCCTGTACAGTAGAGCCTTTTAATTGTCTGGCTAATTGTTTGGCCTCAGAGCTGTCTATTTCCGATTGTCTAATTCTCATTAGAATGCCAGCTGACACTGAGTCCTCCAAAGCTGCCCTTAGCTGCTTTTAACCACTTCTGGACTAATTTGGTGGTGTTGAAAGCACTTACAGAAAAGCAACCAACAATAAGAAACACAGTGCAAACGTTTCTCTTCTCTAATGCATTCAACATTTTAAATCCTGCTCATAAAGGAGTTTTGATGCTGGTTTAAATGCGTGTATCCCGACAGAGTCACAGCATTGTTGTTAGCATTCAGAAGTGTGTAAAATACGTGGACTGAAAATCTAGGCACAAATGCTTCAGTCTTTTGATCTGAAACATCTTCTGAAACCAATGGGTGTTTTTCACCCTATGAATAAGAAATAAATCAGGATGGCAGGGTGCAGGGCCCCAGTAAGTGAAAGGAATGATCTGTATTTCAGTGCTTTTTGTTCACTCTGCTATGCATTTCTGAGGACAGTGTACAAAACCAGAATCAGACAAAATCTTGGGTTCACACTCTGAATTTGCTGTCATATTTTATTGCTGTGTAGCCTTTTATTCATTTTATAGTATTTCAGGACCCATTTCAGAATCTTAGTCCATTGCCGTAGTTAGAAAATTTTCATGTTGTCTGTTCCTTCAGTTGCATTCTTTGAACAGCTCTCAGCAATCTAGTTAGAGTGATACGAGACTGGCCAAAGCTGCTTCTACGTTGCCATGAAGCTGAACAAATGCAGGCAGGTAGGAAAACTCTGAGGCAGGACTCCCTCAGAGTCATGTTCCCTACCACCTCACTGCCTTGAGAGAAGATGGGGAAAAAATATGTTCTTGACAGGCTTCATGTGAAATTTTCTAACCTAAAACCTAGAGAGGAATTAAAATGTGTCCAGCTACTGAAACTGGAGACTAGAGGTATCCTCTGGGCTTATTGACAAATTTAGCACTAGATTTCTTGATCAGAAACATGGGAGAATAGCAGCAAAGGTGTCAGTGCTTCACTGGTGATGCATTTGCTGGCTTCCTGCAGATGGGGTGCTTCTTGCCTGGTGACAGAGCCTTGGCCACTGGGACCCCCAAGCCTGCCTTTTGCTGCATCCTTCCAGTTTGCTGGGCAGAATGAAAGATTCCAGGGAGCATTAAAGCTTGGGAAGCTGTCCACAAGCTTTCCCAGCTTCTCTCTCCAATGCAGTGAGCAGGTGGACAGAAATGAGGAAAGCCCTAGCAGCCTCTCTGTAACAGCACACATGACACCTCTCAGTCAGGGCACCCATATCCAGCAGCCACACCGTGTGCTTTGGAGGCATTGCATTTCACAGCTGTCAAAAGGAAATGCTGCAAGATTTATGAAAATGTGTTCTTTGGTGAATTTCCTTCACAATTCTTGTAGAAAAATGACTGGAAGTTGATTAAACCCCTGCATGTTATTCTAGCCCATCCTAGGACTTGCCTTGTGTTCCTCTCCTGACCCTCTCAGCACTGCCATCCCCCTGGCTGTGTGAACCTGCCTACTGCATCACTATCTGCAGCCAAAGTGGTCAATGATCTGTCCTGCCAGCAAGGGCAGCTGGGCCCTTATGTCTGGTGTATGCAGCTTCTGTTTGTGTCTTGTTACAAAGATGTCGTAGCAAAATTTTGCAACCAATTTCTTCTTATGTGAAAGATAAAAGGGGAAGGAGAGTGAAATTTCTTCCATATTGCAACTTGCTGGTCCTGGAGACTACATCCAGAGTTGTCACACTTTAAAGAGCAACACAAGACCATGGATTTAGCCTTGCAGCTCTTCCTCCCTTCCTGAGATGGAGCATTTTCTATATTTTTCAATGAAGTTCCACTGCTCTGACAAGCTTCATTTCCCAAGCATCATTTTTTAAAAATACTTGAAATACTACTCCTGCCATGTATTTCTCTTCCTCATTTCATTGCTTTCTAGAAAATCACAGTGTTCTTCTGTGACATCTCCTATCTCATGGAAGGGGAGTTACTGGTGTCTCCTTCAGCTGTGAACACAGATGGAAGTTATGGCTTTTGGGGCTGTATTTATAACTGTTTGAAAAGCATAGCAAATGCCATCTACAAAGACTCCTGTTAGGCTGTTTCTTCCCCAGGCACCACGCACTTCACAACTGCTGTGGCACCCAAGGAAGGGATTCTCAAGCTGCTTTTGTAGCTATTTCTGCATGTTGCTCAGAGGTTTACCTGCATGTGATGCTTTCTTGAATTCTACACTTCATGTGAGCCACATGGTTTCCATCTGGAGCAACCACAAGCACCACCACTCTCACCTGTCTTACACCGGGACAGGTTAAAAAGGAATAAAATACTACATATTGTCTATTCTATGCCTTTTCTTCAGGTTTATGCTTGCATTTTGACTTCTAATTGCCATCAGGTCTCACAGCCTTATAAACATTTTTGGCTCTGTCTTTAGTAGATTTTTTTTTCTTTTTCATTGTCTATAACTCATTTTTCCCACCTGAATTTTTCAGATATCCACAAGTATCTGATTAATTTTTCCTTTTAGTCTACATTCCTAAGGAAACAAATCTCATTCAGTTGTGTTTCTTGTCTGTACTAAGTTCTAGGTAATTTTTCAACCAAATTTGATAGAAGGTTAAAGGTCTGCAACACATAAGTTCCTGCAGTTTCAATGAAAATTAGTCTGCTTAGAAGAAGGAGGAAGAAATTAAGCTGGCACTGGAGGAAAGGCAGCTGTCACTCAGTTTTCAGTGGCAGCAGCCAACTGCACATCCAGCCGTCAGGATCTGGCCACGGGAGTTTGTCCCACTAAACGGGCTGGCAGTATTAGAGGGAATTGTGCAGACTGCTTTTTGGTGGTGGGATTTTGAGGACACCGGGCATCGTTCCTCAAGAAACTGGAGTTTACCAGAACCATTGCTCATGGAACGGCTTTATTAAATAGGAAGGCTAAACAAACATTTTCCTTCCTCCTGATTGTGTGTCATTTCTTTTCAAGCCAACGCTTTTGAAAACAAGAGTCTAATGTTAGCACAGCTTCCCTAGAAGAGTTTTCCAAGACTCTCTGCTCCCAGCAGCTCTTACTGAAATTAATGGGAGCTGCCGGGGCTCAGTGCTTCCAAAAATAAAAACGCTTTGCCAGTGGTACAGATGCAGATGTCTAAATTTAAGCTGTAGTTTTTGAGCATCTGGGGCCTAAATCCATGTCTGAGCACTTCAAAACAAGTGGCCTGATTCTTTTATAGGTACTGAACAGCCTTACTGAAATCAAAACTTATGGGCTGTATAGTTCAGCCTATATTTGGAAGTCAAGAAGTAGATATAGGTAGTTGAAATTTAGGCACACAAATTGGAGCACATGGACCCTGCGCCTGAGAGCGGGGGTTTTCAAAGCATTCAGCCTTGGCATGAGTGATCTTATTGAAATCACTGGAGGCCAGAGGGAAAGAGTTAAATCAACACTGAGCACTTCTGAAGGCTCCTGGCTCAGCATGTACATCTGTGTTTAAGAAAGATGGTGGAGTAAAAAATACTTTGCAGGTGCAACACAGCCAAATTAGCATGGTAGAAGAAACCATAGATTTTTAAAATCCTTGGACTGGAGCAGCAGCTCTTGCAGCTTAATGTACTCACGTACTGGGGACTTTTTGTATTTATTTTCCCTGTGTGCCTTGTTGTTTTAAGAAAAAGGAACAAACAGGGAGCAGTTGGCTGGCAGAGCCTGCAAACTCGGTGGGAGCTGCCAATGGGGCTTGCTGGGTCTTTGCAGTGAAAAGAAGGGGCTTGTGGAGTTACAACTGCTCTGCACACCCCTCCTGCCCCATCCTGCCCCGGCTCAATGGGGCTTTGTGTAGAGGCAGGGGCTGCCCGGCAGAGCAGCCTCCTTTTTCCCTCCCTGAGATGTAGACAGGCTGCTTTTAACCCTTTCCTAGCTCTGTGGCAGGATTTTAATCCAAGAATGCCTTTTAGGATTCTTTCCCTTCTTCCAAGCATATGAAAACAACAAAAATTAGAACAAGAAACCCAACCAAGAACCTCAAAACCACTCAAAAACCCTCACAAAACACCCTCCAAAAGCCGCAGAGAAACCAAACAAAGCAAATCTCACTTTCTTCAGGCCCTTATTCAGCACAGATTAAGCAAACAGTGTTTAGATGTTGCTGATGAGAGAGACGATTTTTAAGTTGAAAAGTTCAGTCCATAGCTATCAGAACCCAATCCAACACTCCATCCTCAGTAACGTGGGAGAAGTTTAATGGGTGAATGAAAAGAGTCAGGATTTATTTGATCAGAGGTAGATGATTTATCACCTTCTGTTTGACAGCTGCAGGATTAAATGTACTATTGAGTCAGAGGTGGCTGCCTGTAAGGAGATTTACCTGTGAATGTGCCCCCTGAGTGAAACAGTCTGGATTTACTAAAGATGCCAGATTTACCATAAGCAAATGAGAGGTTATAGAGGCCCATATGATTAAGTGACAAAACGGAGGTGGAAACTCAGAGGACATGAGGTGAAACACAATGGAATGACAGTTTGAAAATATGGACTGAAAAGAAGAAGAGGATAAAGCATTTGGGCAGGAGGTTTGAAAGGCTCTTAGGTGCAAAGAGGCAGAAGAAACACTGTTCAGATACCCTTATATAGCACTAGCCTTGAGTCTTTGCCTGTCCTCCACTGGAAAAATGTGGCAAAACATTGCCAAAGGTTCCTAGTGCTATTTATGGAAATGAGATAAAATTGAAGCCAGGTTTGGGGTAAGCAAAACCTCCTTATTACAGAGCTGTAAAACAAAAACCCTGGTTTGGATTAAGGACCTGCTGGATCTGCCTCTTCTGAGCTGGTGAGAGGGGAGCTGGTGGGCAAGGAATCCCATGAGTGTGTTGCTCTGCCTCAGAGAGCTGCCGGGAGCTGGCTGTCATGGTAATGCAATACTGCAGAGTTCTGGTGCTCTACATGTTTGTTTAGACTTGACAAAAACTCAGGACCATAATCTGCAATAGTTTATTTGCACAGGCTGGGAAGACAAGGTCATTGTTGTAGTTTGAAAGCCCTGTAATTTAAAAGTTTGTACTCATGATTTGTGGATGTATGCCCACTGAAATATGTAAGGGTCTGTGTGTGGAGTATCCAATGTTGGAAAGTAAAAACTGTGTCCATATAGAGAAGAGATGGTGCCAGAGTTCTGGAGACAGACTCTGAGGAGTCACCTGGAAGGGCTGTAAATGAGCACACCAAACACAAAGCCCATGGGATATGCCCATCCCTGTGACCTGCATGTATGTGTCCATTTACCCAGGCTCTTTGCAGGTTTGGAGTGATCTGTCCCTTTGTTTGTGTTCACGTGCATGCATGCTGAAGGGACACATCTTCGGTGCTGCCTTCTAAAATCTGGCTCTAATTTCAGACCAATTTACTGTTCTGATGAAATGAACCTGCAAAACATATGGCCCAAATAGCGTTTGCCTAAGTGGCCTGCACGGTTCAGGTTTGATTTGTGACTTCTCTTTACATTCCCATTCACGTGGGAGTCCATGATAGTTCCCGACACAGAATAAACCAAAACCTGCCCACAGCTGCCTCTCATCAGGGCAAGAGCTGCAGACAGGCTCCAGGGTCCAGCCTTCATCTGGGGCTATTGCTGCTACTGCTGCAGAGGATGGTGCACACACACCATGGGCCACAGAGGAGGCAGGCGTTTGTTCAGCCTCTGCCTGTTTGTCCTCCAGACAGGCATTTCAGCCACATACAGAAATCCAGTCTGAGGGCAGGGGGAAAGAAGGGAGAGAGAGCAGAAAGAAAGAAATCATTAAAAAAAACCCCACCATGATGGAGATTTGGTAGTGGTTTTTAAATCACATTTAGACATAAATCCTTTGAGTTCACAATTTCCATAGATTAGTGGCATCTGTGGACCCCAGATAGACTGTAATCACTAAGATTGTTCTAATCTTCCTATGGGAGGTTTTTCAAAGGAAGTATTGAATTACACCAATTCTTAGTAGAGCTGGGTTTTAACTTGCAAGAAAGTGCTTTAAATCCAAATGCATACATTAGTGCCAGACCTATAAAGTCAGGGTATAATGCTTGTGACTTTCATATATCCTGATGTGTAATTTGTTATCTGGACAATAAAACTTCACAAGAGACACACATGTTCAGCTTCACCCACTGGTAAGTATATTACAAACCATCAGGCCCATGTTGTCACCTTTGGACTTTCTGTGTGAAAGTCTTTTGAAGCACATCTCTGCCCTTTGAAGAAAGCAGTGCTCGACTCAGGCACCAAGGTTGGCCTAATTGAATCTTGCTGCAGCATAGTGTTTCATGTCATTTTTTTATGCCTACTCCCAACCTTGCTCCCATCACATTCTGAAAGTAAGCAGAGTTGAAAATTGTGTGGTTGAAAAGAGATCTATTTGGTATGGAAAACTGTGTACAGAGACAGCAAAGCTGTGGTCCATGCTTGTGACCAGAGCATGCGGAGTAACATCAGCAAACATCAGCAGAGTAAACCTAATTCTGCTCACACACATGTAAATACAAGATGGAATCGCTTCTACTGAGCACACTAGAGGGATGTGGAAACCTGGTGTGAGATGGAAATACTGATTGCTGAGTCAGATTCATCACTGGTACATGAAAATGAAATGGAATTACACCAGAGATTATATTATCCCCATATGGGTTTTTATGCCTGGTAAATTCTCAGTTTCAATGGGTATCAAATTTGCGCCTGCTGCACTGGGTTGCACAGCTGAATGCTTTTGCCCCAGTGCTAAGGGATTAAATAGACAATTGAGGTTTCTCAGAAAGGATGTAGAAAATGTAAATCAAAAAGAGTGTCCCTGGAACTGGCTGCAGTGCTGACAGCCCTTACAATGCATGCTGCCTCCAACTGCTCACAGTGACCTGCTGCAGTGGCACCCGTGCCGATGCAGAGCGGCGTCAGGGCTGTGCTCAGGGTGATTGGAACATGGCACTGAGAGTCCCCACCAATCCCCAGCAGTCTGCTCCAAGGGGTGCCATCTGCAAGCTGGAAAGCTGAATCCAATCTTCCCATGTGGGGAGCTGCCAGGGGATATCCCTTCTCTGGAGGTGGGGCTGTGTTCTGCCGGACTCTGCCCCTCAGCTCAGTGGCTGCTTTGTTTATCATGCCAGACACCAGTGTGGGGAAGTGTTTGCCTTTGCATTACATTCAGATAACTGAAATACTAGGGGCCCATCAGGAAAGTCTTGAGGAGTCTAAGGCAATGCTGTTCCTGCCCTGAGCAGAAATATGCTGGAGGGAAGGCTCTGACCTTGAGAACAAGTTCATGCTGTGCTGTATTTCTCTATGATCAAAACGATTTGCTTTACCAGAGGGTAAACATTTTTGTTACCTTCTTGGGAACCAGTCAGCACTTCTTTTATGACAATGCAAGTTTCCAGTTTGGGTTTTATTTAGGGGGGGAAACCTTCTTTTTGGTTTCATTTGGTTTGAGGTTTTTGTTTGTTTTGGAAGAACACTGCTTCCTTACAAGGGACCACAGAAATTCATTCTCCACAGCTGTGTGAAAGCCAAGCTGTGCAGGGAAAACCTGTTCCAAGCACTTGTTGATGTTCATGCAGGCTCCACTTTGTGTGTGTGATGGGACAAGCACTGACCATGACAGAAGGCTGCAATGACTACTCCTTGCTATCAGTGTGATGTTGTCATCACCCTGAGGTAGAGCTGGTTGCCTTAAGTAGATGAAATGAAGATAAGGAGTTGGAAAGACAATGCCAAGCTTCACCACACTGTGCTTAGTAACCCTTTGCTGTCTACCATGCCATGTTTGTGTGAAGTTCATCGCTGAATAGATCTGTGGAGTGGAGAGAATGGATTTAATCCACCCAACCTGCAGTGATGTCAAGGGTGTTAAGGGAAAGATGGTGAAACCATGGTGTGGTATCATGAGCCAAATCTGCAATTATACAGTTTTGGCAGCCACACTTAGTTATTTTACTTTCCTGCATGAAATTAACATGGTTACAACCCAACTGTGCCCCTATGTTGGATTCCCCACAGTACTGCAGAATTTGGTGTAGGCTTTCTGTCCACCCTCCTGCCTAAGGATCTGAGTATTGGTGTGTATTTGAACAGGGAAAGGCAGCTGTTGATTGCATTGTGACAGTGTGCTGTCCCCTCTGTCTCCCAAGGGAAGCTTGTCCCGATTTTGTGTGCAGAGCTTATCCTGGTTTCAGCAACAGTGAGACATTTCTCAGGGTCCTTTAAACTGCTTTGGCTCTGAGGGGGCTTTCTCCAGTGTTCAGCTTCTTGTTCGTCATCGATGTCAGCTTGCACATGCATCCTTGCTTAGGCAACTTGCCACGGTATAGCCCTTGCTGCAATGCCCATTTGGAATCTGTGCTCCCTCCTAGCTGAAGCAGTGCAGCTTCTGTCCACAGATCAGGCCTCTTGGGAGCTGCTGAAGTGATTCTTGGAAGTGATGGTGTGCACAGGACTTCTTAAAAAGCAGTCAAACATTTGAGGAGACATTGCACATCCTGGTTGCCTTCGGTTGGTAGCAGCCTGGAGGGCTAGTGGTGAGCTCCATGCCTCAGATAGCTGGATCTCCATGGCTGTGCTGTGGAAAAGCAGTGTGCTGCTTTTCTGCACAAACACTTGATGTGTGGCTACTTCACCCTCATCTGTTATCAGCTAATCTGACAGCACTGGACAAACCTGAATGTGTAGGAACAGACAAGCTCTGTCCAGGTATTTTCTGTGGCTTGAGGAGAGGCTCAGTTCTCCATTCGTGTGTAACCAGTCTCAGAGGTTGAAGTTCTTCTCCAAGGCCTTCTTGCTCTGTGGGTCTTCTCTTTGTCACCTCTTGTTTATTTCTTCTTTGCTGTCAGCAGATCAGCAGGACACATTAACTGAAGCATAATTCTGGACTAGAGCTGGCTCCCATCCACTGGGTTGGACTGGCCTCTCTTCACACAGCCATATAGACATGTCCAAAAATATTCTTCGACTTCAGCAAAGACATATGGAAGAAGAGCAAAAATATATATATGTAATAAGAGTAGCAGTAAGACTGACTGAGTCGTCAGAGTTGTCACAGGCTTTGTACAGACCTCTGTCTCTCAGGAGGAACTACATTCACCACTACATGGATCCTTTATCTTGATTTACTGGAGGTTCATTTACAAAAACAATATGATTATGAAATACAGGTATCCTCAAGTGGATACCTGTATTTTTCACAGAAGGGTTATTTTCTCTGTCTCTTGCCTTTCTGAGTCTAATACCAATGAATTAGTAGCTGAGAATTATCAGGGGAAATAGTGCTCCTGATTTTTCTCTGACATATGCTGTGGTGAATTAGAAATAATTCTGTGGAAGGCAATGAAGTGGTAATAAGTACGATAAATCTTGGTGAGTTAAGAAACATATGATTGCAAGGCCCATTTTATATTTCACAGCGCTTAAACAAAAACTTTACTCCTTGCAGTTTCTACTTGGATCTAGTTCAGAAGATGCTATGGTCAGATGTAGGCCCAAATTAGCATGTTTGAAGCCACAACACCTTAGCTGAGCTGTGGAGTTTTCATGTGCATACAAGCTCTTAGCCTGGGGCCAGAGTAAAAGACTCATCTCAATCCCATCTAATTACAGGCTAAAATATGACAAATTACTTTGCTTCCGTTTTCCAGTAAGTGCAAGGTGAATTACCATGGCTCAACTGACCCATGATGTAGGATCCAGCTCCAGATTGTAAACACATTGATGTAGTGTCTAAACCCCTTCTTTATTCAATGGAGACCTAGGTAATGCAATTAGTAGTCAGGAGCATTTCATCTGATGTGATATTGCCTTTTCCTAAGTATGAATAGGCCTGTGTTCATCCATGTTAGCTCATCGTGCATGTTAGAGCCTGTCCAATCTCTGAGATGTCAGCTCATATCACTTAACTGCCATTGGGACCATTTTGGAACAAGGCTCTATAGATCCTGGGTTAGGGTATGAAATGCACTGAAATAGTGAGATGTGAAATACTCTTGAAAGGTACATTCATCTTGGATCTGTTTCCAAAGGGCTGCATTATCAGTGCTTTGCATCATTGTGGTCAAAACTGCAAGCAGCCTTTGTTGACTCACTGGATAAAATAAATCAGAGGCATATTGGAAAAATACAGCTTTTCATAAGATTATACTCACATTGATCTTTCCTATCTGTGATCATTTCTGTTACAGTGAGATGATGTATTGTTGCATCTTAACTCCATGTCATAGGGACAGAACTGATGTGATTGTTCATTGATAGATTGAGTGCAGAGAGCCATAGACCAAGCACCACAAAAAGTGAGGCAAGCTAGTGGGACATGATTGCCTGTACAAATGGGATCACCTGTTTAAATAGTCTGTGGTTGATTTCTTTCTCAATTCTCAAATGTTTCACTCACACAGATCACCATCCCCGACAGACAATTTGAACACATATTCAAATCCTACTTTGGAAGTTAGAAGAGTGTAAGGATTTGAATGTGGTTTGTGGTGTGTTGGTGGTGGTGAACAATGGAGGATGACCCTAGTGGTATTCAATTTCCTAGCAGAAACACAAGTATATTGGTTCTCCATAAAGTTGCACGTGAATTAGCACAGAGCAAGAAAATGAACTCGGATCTTGTGCCTTCTAAACCCTTGATTTAACAGCAGTTGAACATACCTGGCAGCCACATGAGAAGAAAGCAAAGCATGGCTTGTAAGGAGATGCAAAACCTCCAGCACTTTCTCCTCTTGGAGAAGACTGCAGCGGTGGTGCCCAGGCTGGTGGTGATCTCTGCTGGTGAGTCTGCACAGCACAGCATGGAACAATGCTGGGAGCCATCTGGGAACCATGAGAGTGTCAGGTGAAGCTAGTATGGAAAATGTGGTGGTTGAATCTTTCCATACATTATTTTCTAATTGAACATTATAATTCTTTTGCTGTCATGCAGCCTTGATGGCTACAGACTTTACCCCTAGAACTCCTTGGAGGATCATTCTCTGAGTTTGTAATTTGTTTACCCACAGACAATATAGAACATTTCCCTATTTAACCTGGAGAAATTCAGCTAATGTGTAGTATGTATATCGCCAAAGAACTGTGTTGCTCCCTCATGTTTGATGACTATGAATAGAGTTCCTTAAACCTTATCCCTTAGTATCAGTTGGCTGTTTGACAGCTCCACTCTCTCATGGGATGAGTAAATATCAGTCTGTTCCCAGGAAGATTAACCAGTAAAATGATTGAGGGGAAAGAAAAAAACCAACACAACAAACAACTTTTCCGCATGTTGCACTTTTGATTGCCCTCCAGACTTCCCCTAGACTTGGTAACCTTTATTTTTAAGGTGCTTTAATTTGCCTCCATTCATAAAATCTTGGAGTATCTAAAAAAAGGGGTATTTTTCTCACCAAAACAGTTAATTTGAGGAAGGGTTTAGCACTTTGAATAAAAATCCTTGGTCTTCTAAGGAAGGAAATGGGTAAAAAAGCAATCAATCTGTGCCTGCAACAGCATAGAATATATACAAGGATCTCTCCTTATGTTAATGAGTTTATCAGCATGACACCCTCAGAGCAAGTTTGTCAAAATGAAAAGTGAGGCATGGAGAAGCTAAATCTACCCACATTCACCCTTTGCAAACTGGGGTTGAACTGGAAATGCCACCTACCTTGTCCCTGGTTGTTAGGAACTGCCTCATCTAAAGTAACACAGCTACGCACGAAGGTATAGCTCTTGGGGGTTTTTTGTTTCTTTGCATTTGTTTTGTTGTTTGGTTTTTGGAGATGTAGTTCATTTTGTTTTTTGTTTGTTTTTATCAGAGTGCTACTAATGTTTAGAAAAATTGCTTTTCAGCTACTAGGTCTTTTGCAGTTGTAGCTAGGAAGGAGTTGGCACACTGGAACACCAAGCTGAGTCATTTCTTCTTAGGTTTTTTCTCAGGATGAGACAAGTAGTTTTGCTCCTGAAATGTGTAAACCAACCTGGGACTCAAGGGAGTGCTGGGTTTTGAAATTAAAAGAAAGGAGAGAGAGGACTTGGGCTTTCCCTTGGGATGTAAGCTTTGTGTCAGTTAGGAAACCATTTGAATGACTTCAGGAAATGCCCCAGTTTGAGAAAGTGAGAAAGAGAGGTTCAGGAGTTAAATCTGTACTTTTTGTTAATTAAATGGAGTACACACATATGGCTTTGTGAGAGGGTCAGGAACATGGATGTTACCTCTCTAGTGCAACTGATGGTTGAAACTGTACAGTCTAAACAAAACCACTCATGAGCACAGGTGATTTCCTTCTGGTCACAGCAAGGGTTTCCAACTCAGACTGAGAGAAAGCCCATACAATAGATGTCAACCTCTCTGTTCATTGCCTCTCCTGCAAGGGAAAGCCCTGTCTTATCTCAAGGCAAGATCGTCACCTTCTGTATCAGATATTTGTATAGCCTGCTCCTGCAAACCTCCAGCAAGATTCCCAGTGTTCTGAAGGCAACCTGTCCTGTGGTACTTAACTGTGTTTCAGTTTCCTCTGGTGGCTTGGGACCACATTAAAAGAAATTATAGGATATTACATTACAGAGAGTAGGTTTACGTGTGGTTTTACTCATTCACCTACTTCACATGAAAACAAGGCTCACTAAAACAAAGTGCCAAGGTGTAAGGGTATTTTTTTCTGGGTGTATGCATTTACCTTAATCAGAAAATTAGAAAAATTTGCATTGATATCCAAAGTGATTATCATAAATATAGGTGTAAACTTTGTAATGAGGTCTCTCCATGTCTGGTAATTTTCCACCAGTAGCTTCCTTGTCGGTACTGTGGACTTAAGTAAATTTGAGATAATTTAAAAAATGGGTGCATTTAGTAAGTAATAATGGCTTTTAATAAGTCTTTCATGCAATATATATATTAATTTTGATATGAAGCAGTTATGTGGAGAAGATAGCAAGTGCCATTTAAGGAGAAAGGGGTATTACTTACTTCAAGTGAAATACTTTTCATGTTATTCTGCTGCATTACACAGTTACTTTTAGGCACCCAAAAAATAGCAAGTATTTGCAAGAAAACATATGCACACTGAGTTAGATTGTGAGTCAATTATTGATTGGAAATAACAGGAGGAAGACTGTGACCCCTCCAGGCAGATCTGCATCTTCAGATCTGTGTCTGTCATCAGGGATCGTGTCTGGCATGTGATGGTGGAGAGCCAAAGCCAAGTCTCTGTCCTGTCTCCTCCACTGTCCTTCAGTAGGACAGCGAGGCCTGAGGAGCATGGATGACCTATGGCTGTGCCATCTAAAAATGCACAAATTCTCATCTGTGAGGATGAGGTGGCAGACCCTTGGTACCATCACAGCAGATGGGACCAGTGCCTTTTTAATGGGATTTAGCCCTTCCTGAAATGGTTTAGGGTTACATTCCCCCTCTCTTAGGCTGAGCAAGGACACCAAGCAATTGATTTCACTTCAGCTTCAAATCACTCTCTAGCCTGGATGGCTTGGATTTAGCTTTGATTGTAGACTCAAAAGAGGGAAATTTAACCCTTGCATGTTCAAGGATGCAGTGTTTATTGAAATGAAGAGCTGAGCTCTCTTTCCTTAACATTTTGGAGCAAACTTTCTGTTGTGAGGTGATGCATGCCAATGCAGAAGGACTTGAAAAGGATACTGACAGGGTGGTACCAGGATACTGCCCCACATGGGCATTCTCTTGCTGGTGAGGACCACCCCAGTCCTGGTCATCCTGACCAGAGGAGCAGGTCAGGCCTGTGAGGTGTAGCAAGAACAGCTGTCTGGGTTTATTGACTTCATTTAGGCTGTGGTGAACACAGAAATGCACCACAGGGACCTCCAGACAGCATTGCCCACGCAGCTTGTATGCCTTATGAAGCCTTTTCCCATTTCTTGACCCTCCTCTTTATCACTGTTTCTCATCCTTGTTTTCTCCCAGGTAAATCATCCAGCTCTAGTAATTTTTCCCCATCTTGGTTGAATCCCACAGGGGCAGATGGGCTTTGCAGGCAGTATAAATCTGGAAATGGTACCAAGCTGCCAGATGAGGAATAAAGCATCACCATTTTTTGATGCATGAAGCCAGACTTTGCTCACTTTAGTATGTGTCAAAGCATCTAGAAAGTGATTCATTTTTTTCCAGCTCTCTACAGAAGCCACTGTTGGACTACATCCCTGTATCAAGTATTGGCCAGATCTTTCACAATATTGTTTACAGCTCATTTTTAGGCTTGTTTCATGCAGTGAATCCTTGTGTTATTTCAGACAGCAGCAGGTGAAGTAGAGAAGAGAGGAAAAGATTAAAACTTCCGGAGAAGCACTCTGCTGCATTGTTGCTCAGCCGTGCATGTGGTACAGCTAAAAATAACAGCTAATGGAAGCCAAGACAATCTGTTGATTTATAATGGGTTTTTTCCCTGCATTATTGCTTGAGTGCCTTGCCCACTGAAATTTGACATTGCAGCCCAACTGCCATTAGAAAATCAAAGAATAGTCTTCTCTTTCTTGCTATAAAGGCCTCTGAATTTTCTTTTCAAGAGACATTATTTTCTGATATTATTCAGGCAAATTAGACAGATGACTTCTAAACCAATCAAAGCATTTAATTATTATCTTCCAGTGATAGTTACAAGATGATGTATATAGGCTAAGGACCAGTGTAAGGGATACACATTCTAATCTGACCTGGACCTAAGAAGTTTGCCTTGTCTGGATTTATGGTTCTTTTTTTTTAATTTGAGTTTGTATCATTGGTCTGCATGAAGAAATTTGGATATAATAAATGTAGGTGTTTAGGCTTGCTTGCTTTCTTTCTTTACAGATTCAGAATTAATACTTAAGTCCACTTTAGAAAAGGATTTGGTACTAGTAAAAGAAAAAAAAAGCAAGACTATTGATCTCTTGGCGTATTTTTTACTTTTAAAAGCACAGTAGATTGTACACTGAGAAAGTAATATTTTACATGGTTTGTAGAAAATAAATCTGTTTTATCACTGCAATAAAAAAGAAGCCAGATGTTTAGAGGAACATGTTCCATATGGAAGAGGCTTAAAATTGTGGAACTTGCTAAAACCATGCAAAGCTGCAATTATGGAGAAAACAGGAAGGCAGCTTCCTCCCTGAATGTACACCATTTCCCAAGGAGGAAGCAAGCCTTTTTTCTCTGCTCTTTGTTGATTTTGAAGCACAGAGACAACTACTAAGTCATGACCATAAAAGGCTTATGCTGGCTGTGACATCAGTGGTAAAACCACCCTTCTTCCCTCCCCACAAGAGCTCTAACCACACTTTTGAGAGACTTGTGCTTCCCCTATAAAAGGGTGGAGGATGCATGGATTTCTTTGTTTTGTGGCCAGGACACAATCTAATCTAGGGATGTTGGCACTGTCACTTTCATGAACAAATTTCCAGCTTTGCAGAAAGATGAGGTGCCTCCTAAACTTCCACAAAACAAAACAAAGAACCGCCTTAATTAGCTAGTTTGATTTCTCTTTATGACCCGAGCCCATTGCGCTGAGGTCTGGCCTGCTACATCTCCAAGCATGCCTTGCTGCCTGCTCATCTAGGTGGAAGTGTGCTGGCTGGCTTTAGCTCAGTGAGCACCACAGGTTTATTGCTTAAAATGTTGTCTAAGAGGAGGAAGAACAACATGGCACTATACTATGGAGAGCCTATGATAGCATTTACTTTTTTAATGGGGGCTGAAAGCAGCCTAAGTGCTGCTAGAGGAGAGCAGTGGTGATACTTTGCTTTCAGAGGATCTGCATGCTTCTCTGCTGAGCACTCCTGAATGAGGCTGGATGCTGATGTTGTCAGCAGTTAGTATTTAATCCAAAAGCCCACAACATTTTGCTCCAGTACTCAGGCTGATTCCATGAGAAATTGAGGCTTTGAATTCCCAAGGTGCCCTGAACTTGTTATCATGCTGTGCTGATTGCTGTAACATGGACAGCGCTGCATTTTCACCCTACCTGTAAAATCAGGCATAGTCTGCTGTTATCTAATTTGGTAAGTGTGATCAGAGAAGGAAACCCACTAAATCCTGACTCTGTAAACCAGAGTCAAATTTTGTATTTAAAAGCATGCCATGAAGCATTTGATTTCTGCCTGTCATTGTAGTTTTATGTTTTGAGCAGAAAAAAAGGAGGCCAAATATGATGCAAGGTTGATCTCTGTGCAAATATATCCCAGGGGACCAGTAAAAAAAATCCCAAATTGGTTGTACTGCAGCTATCTTTGGTCTTTGGTTTTCTCTGTATCGTTCTAACTTTGGGGACTTAATCCTTTGCCTTGTGAATACTTTCATTATCCCTTCATTTCCTCTATGACATCCTTGCTGGGCAGTTCTGACTACTCTGTTTGGAAGAGAGAATATTTTCCCAGTTTTAACCTGTGCAGTGGATATCTTCCCTTAAGATGGATTCTCTCATTTTACTTCTAGGCACTGCTTGTTCTTGATTATGTGCTTTATTTCTACCCCTAAGTTTTACCTGTCTGCTTGGCGGGCATGTTCCTGTGTGCTACAGGGACCACCTTGAAAACTGGTGACCATAAAGTGTATGTGACATTATAGCAGAGATGGCGAGATGAATGAAAGTAAGACTTGATGCTCACACTTGAGGAAGTGTAAGTGGCTTTTTGAATCATGCAGTCATGAGGCAAGGTGTCATTTCTTGAGTCACCACCAGCAGCATTCTTCTGTCCTCCACCTGGGGCACCCGCTGGTCTCCCCTGAGGACATTCATAAACTGAAATCTTTGGGGTCAGTGTAGGAGGATTTGGGCAATGATAAACCAGAAGATCCAATTAGGTGATTCAAGAGTCATCTTTATAATCACTCGTGGTTGCAGGAAAGGGTGGTGTGGTAGTGGGAAGGGGACAGTGTAAAACATCATCAACCTCAGCTCAATTTAACTAAGAGCATTTCTGTTTCCACCTTGTTTTATCACACCAAGCCGGCTACATTCATGAGATTTGGAGAATGTGCTGCTGCACTGCACTGGAAGTTTTGACAGTTCTTTTAGTGCCCATTAACAGGCTTATGAGATAGGCAAGCAAGGAACCAGGATGACTGCCTCCGGAGCACAAGGCTTCAAAGCAAATGGCTTCCCCCTCCCTCTTCCCCCTCACCCCTTAAAGGGCAGCACCTCAATGATTTTGGAGTTACAGATTTTGCAGCTGCAGTGAAAAAAAAAGTGCTTCTTGTTGTAAGGAAGCAAGAAGTATTTGTGAGATCAGAGCAGAGTGATTTATGGAACAGTGAAAGGAAAAGATGTAGCAGCTTGAAATTCTCAGGCACACATTTCTAGACGATAAAGCTTTTTGGTGGGGGAAATAGTTTTTAAAATCCCTACCTTTTCTTCTTCCTTTGTGAGCTGGCTCTCTATACCATGCAAAAGAAGCAAAGGTCATGTAAACCCTTATTTCTCCTTACCTCATCATCTCTGCCTTTCCCAAATGCATGTGGAAACATTATTTTTCCCTCTTCACCATTTTCAATTTTTAATCTTTAATGTAGAATTAACTATAACATTTTAATTCTTTATATATGTTCCACTATTAACATAAATTCATTCCTTCAAGAATTTCCTTCACAGCTAGTGGTAGAAAGAAAGACACAGCAATTTTGAGCTCCTGTTATTGGGTTTTTTTATAAATTCTGTGTTATGTGTTTGCTGGCTGCCCTAGAAATTTTGCCTCATTTATAAGCTAAAGGTTTGCCAATATTAATGTATATATTTAAGGCAGAATGAGTTAAAGTACTGGTCACAATTATTATTGAAATCAGCAAGTAACAACTTTAATTTTTTTTTTTAAGTCTTGTTTTGCTTTGTCTAATTTAGATTTTCCAAATGAAAAATTGAAGTCTTTGTTTCACAACAGCTAAAATACATTGATGCTAAAAATGGGTTTTGCATTAAAACTGAAGGGGTTTTAACAATTTGGAGGATGTATAATGCATAAAGATTGAAGCCATAGAATAGTTTACCACATATATATTCAGATTTCAATACTACTACTTAACACTATGAAATAAAACCATTTTTATTATTGATATATTTCTGGTGATTTGTATCAAATGGCACATGCACAGAGCTGGAATAAAAAATACATTTAGAGAGCCATAATAAGTTACCTGTTATTAAGGGAATATGGTAGGTAATTTAAAAATAAGTATGTCAAAACTAACTCTATTTTTACTGCCTAATGTATTAAATGATAGAAAACATTTCTTTAGGGATGGGATTGGACAGATTATTTCAGGCTGTCCTATCCTTCAGTTTGGAACTCCTGGGTGAAAATATCTTGTATATAGTTTTTATTCCTGGACTAGAGAGAGAAAATTGGTTTGATGTTTTTTTTGTATTTCTCAAGTAGTGTCTTAGCATTGAGTGAAGTAATTACTGAACTGAACTAGGCTGAAGGAACTGAGAGGAAGAAGTGCTTTCTGCACCTGCAGAACAGGTTGCAGCTGTCAAATGCTGGTTTATCACTTCAGCAAATTCTTGTTCCAGGTGCTAAGCAAGTGACTTCCCCGAAGCCTGTTGTTGTACTTTCTTAAAACTTCAGTAACAGCATGCACTGCCTGAAAGCTATTTGTGTTTAATTTAAATTATAGAAATAGTTTGGTTCAGTCTCACATAAAAGATTTCAAGATTTCAAGCTTTTAAATTTAACACAAACTTGTTTATTCTTAATGAAAAGCACACTGTATTTAAATTGGATTTAAAAAAGCAACACTCTGAATAAAGTGAGCGATAAAGGTACCAAAATTCCCAATAACTCACACATTTCTTTTAAAGAAGAGAATGAAATAACATATTTCTTGAAAGTATTTAAAATGTAGCTTAAGTCAATGAAAGGAATGTGTGAATTACTGAATAATTTTGTGTCTCCTTTACTTAGTTTATTAATATGTTATTAAAATTTTAAGTCAGTTTTTGAAGTACCCAGAGGCCTCTTGACTATGATTTATAGAAAAAATTAAAAATTCAAAATACTCTTATTTTGAGGAAATTCAGATGATAGTTTTAAAAACATTCTCCTCACTACATGTACTGAAAGTAAGCCCAAATTTCAGATTTTTCTTTGAGTCTTTTTTCCTTGTGAACTCATCTGACTACAACAACATCCTGCTTGCTACCATGGGAGGTAGCAGGCAAAGTGTATCTAACATGGTCCTCGTGTCGAGTAATGAGCAGGAGTGAATATTTAGAGCAGAGTGCAGGAAGTCAGATGATCATTCCCTTGGTGAACACTGCCAGTTTGCAGGTATCGAGATCGTCTGTGGACACCACCAGGTCAGTCCTGTGTGAACCTGTCTGTTTGCTTTTTGAACTCACTTTTGGTGGTCAGTTCCCATTCAGCCTGTGAGCAAGATGGTTTAAATGGTGTGAAAGAAACACTATAAATTTCTGCTTTTCACAATGTCACTGAGAGGTTTTTGGATGCCACTGAAAAACTTGCATTAATTTTGATGGAAATCATAATACACAATCTGAGAAGGCCATTTGACTGGGAAGACAAGTATGTAACAACTTCAGCAAGCTTTGGTCACTTTGAGATTGTTGCATAGGTGATGTCCTCCTCTGAGTCTGGCTGGCAATTTTCCAGCATTATAGCAGCCTTCAGAAGCACTAATTGGCATGTGGGGCACAGAGTGTGCTTTCAGAAGGACTGAAGGGTGAATTTCCCACTTTGTCATCCATGAAAGAATTATGGTGAACCAACTCTTATTTCTCAGTGCTGTGAAGCACACAGACTATAGAGCAGCTAAAAGCACAAAGTTTTGGACGGCAGTATGTAATTTCCTAAAATCTTAGCCTTAACCAGAGCTTTGGTTTAGTTTTACACTCAAAGTGTGGGTCTCTTGCTCCAAGTACTGTCAACACCCAACCCAGTGAGCAAAGGCAGCAAGGAATTAGGAATCACCCAGCATTTGTAGCACAGTTAATTACTTGTATAACATGTAATGACTTCCTGAGATCTAGTGAGAAGGCCAAGAGCAGTGACGACTGCGAGGCTCCCTGTAAATCTGTCTGAGTGGAGGAATGCATTCACCCCCCTAGGATTGCTGGAGCAAGCAGAGTTTTATCTGAACTGACGGACAAGATAAAACCAAAGCCACTGGAGGTGCAAAAGTTATATTTGATCACATTTTCTAAAGCACTTGAGGAGGCAACCTGCAGTCCTGGCTCTCCAGATATCTGATGAGGAACTTCTCTGGGGACAGCCTATGGCCCTTGCAATGAAATCAGGGGATCGGCAGTAGAGTGGGAAGTAGTGTGTGCCTGGGCTTTATCTTTGTGCAGAGTCAGGAGGGGCCATGATGGTCATTTACAGAGGCTTGGAAGCCCTCCTAGAGCCTCAACTGTGACCTCTGAGACTCCAGCCTCCCAGTAAAGAAATTTTCCAAGTGTTCTAAAACTTCTGGAAGGGATGAGAAGGCAACTTGTCAGGCAGGTGAGCGCACAATCATATAAACATCATTGCACTGGAAGACCAGGCTCAAAAAGTGGGTTTTGGATGTCCTTGACTTAGATGCACCAACTACATATGCATGAGGACTAGCAGGAGTAAATTTAAACAAACAAACAAACAAATAAACAAATTACCAGCTAATATAAGAGTGAAAGGTGAGACTAATTATCCTTGTATCAAAAAGTCCCAGGTACTCACAGGAAAATACATAATACAAATGAAGATCAGCCTCAGAAAAAGGGAGTACATTTTGTTAAAATAATAACTGTTCTTTCTGTTGAAAGGTAGAATGTATTTTTCCAAAGGGTCCAAAAATTGCTTTTGCTGTTATATAGCCGTGAACATTGGGAATAGCTATGGAATGAGAGTTGGTGTTGGCCAGCTGAAGTTTGAAGGCCACGTTTTTTTAGCAGCTAAGGAAAATAAGTTTTATAGTCCAGGAACAGCTCAACAGTTCCTTCTCTGAAGCAAAAAAACATTCACAGGAATCAGTGGGGGTCCTGGCTGAGAAGGGAGTGGAATTCATGATTGAGGTTGCAGCCCCATGCAACACTGGTGTGTAACATGCTGCAGATCTGTGGCTGGGCAGGCAAGGCCATGGATGAACTTCATGGCTCACATTCAGATCCTGAACCATGGGATGTGGTGGGCTGTACAGACTAATGCTGTTGCACTTGGTCTGGACATGTGTTCCCACACTGCTGCCCCATAGATCTGACCAGTGAAGAGCGCTAGCTGATGGAAGAGCTGAGATCTGGCCTATAGACTCAAAAATTATTTACCATCCATGCCTACCCATGGAGGGACACAGAGATTTCAGCCACAGGTGTTTGCACACTGACCCAAAAGAGCGTGAAGAGCAAATTCACCCACTGCCTGCTTGAGGAGGGAATGAAGTCCAACCCACGTGCTGCTCCTGGCATCAAGCCTGCTTATGGGGAGCAATGAGAACTCCCTCCCTCTTTAGCATCAGACAACCAATAAAAGGCTGTGAACATTGATTTGGAAAGAAGGAAGGAAACTAAAGAAAAGACAGACTGACAGTGAACACAGAGGAGGCTCAAAGGACTTATGGAGAGGAATTGCCCCAGCTTCTAGAGAGACGGAGGGAATTTCATGGTACCAAAAGGCACCATGGGAACCTCTGCACGGTGCACGCTGTAGGATGAAAGGATGTGTCTGGAGTCCAAAAGGAGTTTCTTTGCAGCTGTCAATGCAGTCCCTTGATTCACAACTTGGTTTTGTTTCTCTCTTGACTTGTTGTTTGAAACACATGTGCAAACTGGCCAGAGTTTTGCTTTTCATACCGTTCAAGGATGATAGGAACACAAAGTGCTGTCTCATGAGTTTTGTCAACCCGATTCCCTTCCAGAAATTTGCTCACATCTGATTTTGTTTCCTCTGCCCACTCTCTGTAGACACTGAGTTTCCAGTGTCATTTGCCTCCTACACATGCTCATTAACCCATTTCCCTCCACCTCTGATCCTACAATGCCCATTTTATCCAATTAATGGTAGGAAATAAGTGGGGGTTTTATGACAAGGGTGTGAAGTTCCGTCTGACACTTTACATCTTTCCAAAGAACAATGCTTTCTCAATAATTATGTTCAGATGACCATTAAGCTGCTGCTGCCACAGTTCTCCCTTCAGTTTTAATGAATATAATAAACAGGAATGAACTTCTGCTATCTGCAGCTGCTGCCATTGTCTGTGAACTGCACGTTGCTTCAGAGAAGTTTATTTTAGCTTTAAACCTCTTTCAAACAATATGCAAGAGTGAAAAAAAAAAGAAAAAAAATGTTGGTGCATTTTTGTCAGCTCTTGCCTTTCACAGATGTTTTTGGCATGAGAAATGCTGTAGGACAATTAAAAAGAAGCTTCATTTTCAGAACTATTTGAGAAGCAAGACTCCAGTGAAGTCCCAGGGTTCTGAGAGCGCTCAGAAATTTGTCAGCTCTGGGGTGCAAAGTCACTCCCTGGTTGTATGGCTATGCAAATCCCAGAGTACGAGAGTATTGAGTAGTGAGTGCAGGTTTTTTAGTTATATTCAGATAAGGAGAAAATCTTGGCCTGATCATTTCCTTGTTTGGGAAAAATCTCTTAAGCTTTTTTAAAATATCAGTCTACCTCAGTAATGCTTTGCACCTAGGACCCTTCAAAGAGGTGTTTAAAAGAATGCTATAATAATTTCCAGCACTGAGAACAGACTTACATGAGACAAAGACCCCAAGAGTTATGGTACGCGGTCCTTGCTGTGAGCACTAACATTTAACCAACAGCATTGCAAATGGACAAATATTTATTCTCATCTCATCAGAATTGAATCCTTATTCTGTGTATTTTGACCTTTGGGGGTTTTGTGGGTTTTTTTGTTTGTTTTGTTTTGTTTTTGGGGTTTTTTGTTGTTTTTTATTTCAATTTAAACAGATGTATTTTTTTAATTCAAGCAGATATACAGAACCATTGCTGCACATACTACCTTTAGTCACCACAGTTAAATTGCTCTTCCCTAAATATTTTATTTCAGATACTGGTGTCTGTGGGAGTTCTGAAAACTTCTGAACACTAGAAACATCATCACCACCATCATCATCATCATCATCATTATTATTATTGTTGTTGTTGTTGTTATGATGCACATACAGCCTTTGCAGCATGGTGATTAAGGTTGTGTCAGCAAGTAACATTTAAAAGCCAAGTTTAGGGACTTATAACTCGCTGAAGAAATTCACTTGGGGCTAAAAGTTGGTTTTGCAAGCAGTTCTGTGGGCGTTAGCCAATATCTTTGAATTTTTTGGCTTCTCTTGGCTTTGAGTCACAAAGTGACTGAGACATGAGTTTCTTATTTTCTCTGTTTAAAAACAGATCTGTTGTCTTCCGTAATATAAGGTAGCCCAAAGTGTTAATGCTTGTCCTAAAAGTAGTTATATATTTCTTATTCAGGGGCAGAAAATTGGTGAATTGCAGCCAGATTAACTGAATAACCAAATCCACATTGTGCACTGTTACTTACTATTGTTTTTCACGAAGGTGGCTGACACATCCCTTTGCTTGACAGTTTGCAATACCATTTCTGCAGGACTGTCCATAAACACTGTAAGGTGTTTTGAGATTTAATAATTCCCTGAATGGGCAGCATGCATGCATAGTGTTATTTGTCTTGCACATGCATGACAGATAAAAATCCAAACTATTTCACCTCCAAATGAAAATCTTAGGTGGTGACCTGACCATTATTTGGTTGATTTGCACAGTTGGTGGTTTTTGGGCTTTTTCACCACTTTTATGCCAAATGTCTTAAAAGCACTGAAGTCTCTTTCCTCTGAGGTTTTTCAAGGGTTATATTAAGGCTTACAATTGTCTGGAAGGCAGATTCTCAAGTCATTGATTTTTATGAAACACATGTCGATATTATACCATGGGCAGGTAGCTGTTCACTGTTATGCTACGTACATTAGTGTAGGGCTGTACATGCAGCCAAGTTACCATGGTGGTGTTGTCATCTGGAAACCTCACACCTTTTTTGTTTAGCACTATCATGAAAGCAGTACTGAGTAGGAATCTATAAAGTTACTTAATTTTGCTTCATGGAGGTATTTGAAATATCTTTGTATTTTGATAAGAAGGTGTACAGAGATGCTCAGTCTTCTTGTGGTTACAATGAGATTTCAGATTTACCCAAAAACCCTGCAGCATCCTCTGCCAGGTTCTACAGTTCTTTATATTATAGTTCTCAGACTCACCCCCATCTCTGCTATGGCAGTAAACTCGGGATTGAACAGTGTGCTTTTCAGGAAACCACCAGCTATGTGCTCAGGAAACTGAGGACACATCCTCAGTTGTGGCTGTTCTTCAATAGGATCCCATGAAAATTGGTTTTGGTTTTATGTGAGTTCTGTGATAGTTATCTTAAGATCTCCTACTTATCATGGGGGAAGATTTTAATGATCCAAAGTGGAAGTCTGGCATTGGGAAGAAGTCTCTTGAGGGACAGCTTGTCCTTAGGGAACAACTTGTCTTTTGTTTGTGAGAACCAGTAGAGGTGGTTGGAGGAGGGAATTAGGAAGGCTGCACTTCCCAAAGAGGAAGGTGCCGGGGAAGCTCCTGCAGAAGGAGTGCTCACTTGGGCATTCAGAAATAACTCCAGAAGTTCAGCCTGTAGTGAGATTGGATGAGGCTTCAGCAGTTGTCAAACTCCAGAAAGAATGCTTTCTGCTGCTTTTAGATTTTACTTAAATGAATATATATCTTAAAGATTTATAGCCTTTATGCTGTAGCACTGTCTATGATATCCAATCCCAGATAGATGATGGGGTCTTTCTAGACAGATGATTTCTATCATCTGTCTAGAAATTATGACCTGTCCTGCCTTCCCCAGCTCCATTTGCTGTCATTGTTCGTAGACAGGTCCCCCAGTCCTCTCTTCCCAAGCTGAAGAACACCAGTCTTCTTCCTTTCTATCCACTTCATTGCCCTTTTGTATATCCACGTCTGTTGGTGCAGGGGGTTGAGAGGGGCCAGCTGAGGCAGCTTATGAAAACCTAAATTCATCCTGTGCTGTTTTGTGAAACATTTACCCGTGGCTGTGTCCTGGGCTTTAAGAGAAGGCGGGCAGCAGTATTTAGTACCCACTAATTAAATGCAGTTTGAACTGTGTTGTTTGTGGTAATGTAGTGAAAATATGGCTCATGCTGTGACATCTGCAGCTAGACAAGTGACACCAGCCAGCCTCTGGTCAAAGCAGTGTTTTCAATTCAGCAAATAACAGCTAAAACACTGTAAAGACCTCAGAAAGACAGAGACAAATGAAAGACCAATTCCTATTATTTCCATAAAATGTTAAACAGGGCTGAAAAATGCATTTTTTCTTTTTTCCAGAAAGATGTTTTATGGACATTAAATATTCTTTGGGATTTCTTTACGTTATAAAGAAATTTTACATTAATTATAAATTATTATATGTTTCTTTGAGAGAAAGGATTTTGCTATTCTGCTGAATAGTTCCAATGTTTACAAAGGGAGAAGAAGCGTCCTTGTGGAAATTAGCAGATCTAAAGATTTGGAAATAATTCGTTTTGTGGTATATGAAGTTGTCTTCCTAGTGTACGTGTTGCTTAATTTAAAAAGCCAGCCTAAGCTTTGCACATAATTCAGTAAGATGTTAGAAAATGTAGTTGAGGCTCACAAGTTAATTTTTAGCTTTTACAAGGGGCAATGGTGCCACCTCCAAAAGCACAGCGGAGAGGATCTTGGATTCCTACACTCCCAAAAAGGAGGGCAATGCTGAAAAGAATACAGAATTCATGAATGTTGCAAAAATATCAGAGGAAGTGAAATGACCTTCCCCAATGTTCAAGCTTAGATGAGTTTCTCCGGGAGGGTTTAGAACTGTAAAACAGCTGTATACGTCTGGCTGAGAATGGTAATGCAACCAAATGGAAGCCATGCCATGTAGTGAAATCATACATTTGGTAAATGGGAGATCTATAAATAGTTTTTTAAGGCCTAAGAATTATTAAAGGAGAATTTATACCTGGATATGTGGTCCTTCAAGAGCTCCAGCTGCTCAATAGCTTGTTTTGGACTACAGCACAGAACCAAAGGCAGTGCATTTTGCAGATGTGCTTTCACCCTTTGCAAACACACTACTAGAGGTCACTGAAGAATGTTGCCAGCATACTGCCAGGACGCTGTGTGTTGTAGGTTTCCACGAGAGGCTGCTGCCAAGACAAGACACTCAGTCTGCTGGCTTACAGCATAACTACCTCCCAGATTCATCCGTGGAGGTCTGTGCTCCTCAGTGTGCTGGCAAGGTGGCAGCTGCCACAGAAACGCCTGTCACCCAGTCAGGTAACAGGCTGACCACTTTTCCTAACATTATTGTTCATGTGCCTCTCTCCCACCCAGAGCATGATGTGGGGCAGAGCAGTGGTGCTGTCCCACAGCCGCTACTGTGGAGCGCGTTCCAGCATTGTTCGTGCTGAAAGCTGCCTCCAATTAGCCCAGCTGCACCTCCTTATTAGGAGCAAAGAGCCAGCTGCCAGTCAACGTGATGCTAACCACAGCATCCAGCCTGCCACCAGCCAGGGAATTTGGTGTGTCCTGGCCACATCAGCTCCAGAGCCAATTGGAGCCCCCTTCCACAAGATTTAACCTCCTCCAGTCTACATCTACAATGAGCTTTTATTTCCTAAAGGTGTAGAGAGCTGCTAGGATTTAAGAGGTCTTTAGTCAAATGTTGTTGATGCCAAGGGGTTCTAGGTGCCAGCTGGCACAGAGCTTTTGTAAAAACCTAGTCTGAAGGAGCCAGTGCACTCCAGACTAGAAGTGTAAAGCACCTCTTAGGCTGCAGTTGTTGCCTATTTACATTGCAGATTCCCAGAACTTTTGGAAGGCTGACCCTATGTACTTGAGGGATATCATTCATGGCACCTGTCTGACCTACCAGAAATGGTTGGAGGATAGCAAAGCTGGGCATGGTCACCTGTTGAGCCATTCAGGTTAAACCCAGCCTGGACTGTGCACCACCACCACCAGCTCCCTGACCTTATATAAAGTGCCAAATGAAGTCCAGGTAGCTGAACACCCTGTGCGGAGCAGGGAGCAGGATCTGGTTGTAGGGCAGGCACACCAGTGCTGCTCCAGTGCCACAGCCCTTGACTCTGGGGCTCTGCACACACATGAATCTATTGAATCTCTTACCCCTTCACAAGTTATCAGAGTTATCAGCTGATAGGTCCTCTTGCAAACAGAACCCCAACTCCTACAGCACTCAGTAGCTTTTGTAATGTCAAACTCAGGCTGCTTGGCTGGGTCTAACAAAAGGAGCCTTGCTCCCCTTGCACGTGAGCTGGCTTCCTCCTGGAGCACAGTGAGCAGGGATGCTCCCATCATAGCAAGCACCGACAGCTGCCTCACTGGAAAACTCATCTGAAAGCAAGAGCAAAATGCTGCTGGCAGGCACTGCTGGAGAAACAGCTCAATTGTGCACCTCTTCTGGGCATTAGCCGGACCCTTTCAAGGAAATAAATGTTAGCAGCAGCATTCAACTTATGGGTTCCTTACCTAGAAAGGTTCTGCCACAAGACTGTCCCATAGCGTGGCTTTATCTTCTGGAAGAGCCATGCTAAGTCTCTGAAGAGGTACTTGGGAGTTCAGCACTCAGGCAGGGCTCAGCATCCAAATCTACAGCAAGCTGGAAAGCACATGAAACCAAATTACTCAGATTTTCCCATCTGTGCACATGTGCTTAGCTGGTTTTAAATTATCAGTGTAAAGACCTAGTAGCTTCGTAATGTACACACAGAAAGATTCCCACAGATTTTTCCTTTCTTTTTCCTTTTTTTTTTTTTTTTATTGAAGCCAGCTGAGTAAATTCATAGGAAGTTGTAACAGGACAAGTGAAATGTATACCCACATTCCCTGGGAATCCAAATGCCTTTAACACATACTGTATTTCATGTGAAGTATTTTTTAGAAGACACCAGAACAGTGTAACTTTTTCATCATGGTGTTTTAAAGCTATCACTTTTGAATGAAATAAGGTGACAAGAAAAAAAAGAATATGTGAAAATCCCAGAACTTGATACCCCTCTCCCACATTCTAAGAGAAGAGATTAATTTCTTCATTTTTCCAGGTCACTTTCAAATTTATAACTAATTACAGAATAGCTTTAAAATGCAGCCCTAATTTAAACAACCATGAGTGAGAAGCAGCTGGAATGACACTTAACTGTGGAGTTGAGTGTCTTGTGTTATTCTCTATTTTGTCTCAGAAGTTTTGCAATCCCATATCAGTTAAATAAAAACTATTTCTGCTGTGGCAGGAAAGTGATATCTGGGCAACACATGAGCAGGGACCATGCAGGCGGCTGGGGAAGCCCTCTGATAACCTGTGGGGTGATGAAGCCACTGAAGAACGATGTCCATGCTGATTCCTTGGGCTGAGCAGACCTGCTGTTGGTCCCAGCAGACATGTCCACCTGCATGGTCACACTGGTGAGCAGCCTGGTGGTCAGCAGCAGCTTGCCAGTCCCAGCATTGGAGAGGCAATGGTACCAGGGCATCCTTCACCCGATTCCTGTCCTGGCTCCACTGCCTTTTATATTTAGCCTTATAAATATCTGGGAGCCAGACCTCCAGCTTGAGTCAGGGGCTAATTTATGCTATCTGAGGGATCTGAACATCTCCACAGCCATTTCTTTGTAAAATAAACTGAGCTGAGCTTAATGAGATTTTGTGCGATGACCTTGGTGAGCTCTGCATTGGATGCAGTAATATTCAGACCACCACAGGGAGGGCTGATGCAACTGGGCAGGCAACCCCTACAAGTAGAGATGGGGCAGTGGTTCCTGATGGGAGAAAAAAAACAGAAAAAACAGCATGTCCTTGGGGCTGGCCCTGCCTGCTCACACAGTTTGTGATGGGGGATAAATGGTCAAAAAGGCATGATCCTTCTCCTCTTGAAGTCAGTGTGATACCCGGCACCTGCATACGAGTCTGGGTTCTCCAGGAGCAAATAGCTTTTGCATCCATTCTGAAATTAAATGATTTGTTACTCAGCTACATGATAGCTGTGTAAATGTAGATGCCACTTAATACTGCATGAGGTGCTTCTGCAATGTTTTGCCTATGAATTTGCTGGCTGCTGAGCTGTGAGAAATTCCATGTCTGAGTAAAGTCTGCAGGGCTGGGCTTCAGGTGTTTATTTGGTGCGATGGTACATTCCCAAAAGTGCATGTACAACAGAGGGACTTGTCCCACTTGATGTAGGCAGCTAGATCTGCTTTTGCTGGGCTCCCAACCCCTTCCTCCACTTACTGATGCAGGAATGAACTTTTGCAGAGCTAAGTTCAGGCTTTGAGCCCTGGATCTCTTCCTTAAACATAGCTTTATTTGGCATGTTCAGCAAACACAGATCCGACCCCTTGTCCCACACCTTGTCCTTCATCAATGCTATTGCATATTGCGAAGCCTGATTTTGGAATGAGCCCTGACTTCCAAATGAGCTCAGTCCCAGCATGCTGACCATCACACACACATCCAGCAAGGATTCCCTGCTGCCTTCTGAAAATAAATGTGCTTAAATGAAGGGGAGACAAGGCAATGACACAAAGGCTTTAACTTACAAAACTATTTCTTTGCAGTAGTTGAGGATCATTTCTGAAGACTGTGATTGCAGTTAAGGCCTAAGTTGTGAGGATCTGCCCCACAGATATGTGCTCTGGTGTTGTACGGCTCTGAGTTTCCTCACAGGCTGGGGAAATTGGTCCTTCTGCTTCCACAGAGGTTCCCATGCTTGTTCAGCACAATGTGGGGTCTCTCTGCGTGGCCACGCTCATGGCTGTGCATGGAATAACACTTTGCTGGTTGTTTAATTATGAGTTTTGCTCACTTGGGCAACTTGTGGTGGTCATTGGCATCGGTTGTGTTCCATGTGCAGGGAAAGGATGAAGAAATGAACCAGGAGCAATGCTACAGTAATCTGATTTTTCAGCAGTACCACTCATCTGTTCTCTTTAGCTTTATTCCCATGACAACTCTTTGCACAATGCCCATGCCCTCTTCTTTTCACACTCACTACTGGTTGGGTTTGCTGTACTACATTCCTGGTTCTAAGATCCATGTGGGACTTTCATCTTGGGTGAGAGAGCTCAGCACCAGGCCGGGTCAGAGGAGAACACAGGAAATGGTGCTTTTCTGTTGGAATTTGCTGACTCAGCAAAGCTGAGCAGCCTAGGGAGAAACTTTGATTTCGACATGGTTCTGCTGGAATTTGATGGACTCACTGCCTTCTCCTGTTTCATTCCCCTACTTCACCAGCAGGACTGACAGAACCAGCTCTCCTGGACTATCTGAGGCCATGAATCCCAGCTGGAACCACAGCCCAGCTTCACCTCCTGGAGCGTTTTGAAAAGTGTAGACTTTCCCTCTAAATCCCTTATGAAAGTTGGAAGAGCGAAATCCTGCCTGAGGCTGCCCAGCGCCTCTCCGTGCTGTGCAGGATGGGGCCTTTCCCCTCTGACATGTGGGCTCTGGGCTCAGCCCAGCTTTCAGGGGCTTTATGCCCTGGAGGGGCCGAGGTTTGGCAGGACTCGCACGCTGCTTGCTCGGTGCCTGCGGCTCTCACACAGCCCATGTGACAGCCGGAATCACAGTGAGAGCCTGACAGGGGCCCAGACCTCCCCAAAGGTCTAGGTACAACCAGGGGATGCTGGCTCCTTCCTTCCCCCTACCTCTTCTCTTACTGATTCCTCAGCTACCTTTGCAAACACTGCTCCAGAGGTCTTTTTCCTCTCCTTATGAAAATTACAGTGGCTGCAGTCTCTCCCTGTTGGAAATAAGAAGAGTTTGGGGTTGGAAGCATGTGCCCCTCCTGTCCTCTGCAAGGGAGCCCTGAATCTTAGAAGTTCCTCTCCCCACTGTGTCCCTAAGCAAGGGGAGACATTCATTATCCTTCAGGAGCAGTAAAGTGGCTGAAATTACCTCAGTTTTGTGGCTATTGCCCCCTCCCCCTTTTTTTTTCTTTTAAGGAGTTCACCCATCACTCCAGTGTCTGTGTGTGCATCCTTGAGAGAAACCATCTGGGGTGCCTGCCATCCCACCAAACAGAAGTACCTGGTCATGTGTACCCTGGGAAGAAAGTACTGGATTTTGCTTTTAGAGATTTGCTTTTCATGCAGTACTTTCATCCCCTTGTCAAATGCTCAGAGCTGAGAAGGTCACAGGGCTTATTATATTGGCTGTATGCAGGCAGCATGCAGGCTTCCCAGCAGAGCTCTGTCAGTGCAGTTCAGGCCTGACCATAGCTCCCCTGAGCTAAATCTGTCATTTACGCTTAGTTTTCTATCCATGAAAAATATTTATTGGGGCTTGAGTTAAAGTTGCCAGATGAAGCCTTTGTCTGGTAGTTAAGGGAGCTTTCTAGGATGGAAACAGAGGTATTCATCCTAATACACTCATGGCATTCAATAAAATAAAATCTCTCCTAATACTGCAGAGGAGCTGAAATCCTCAGGTACTCCCTGTCTAGCTTAATAACATCATCACTGAGTTTTCTTGGCTTGTCTTCTTGAAGTGAAACATGCCAAAATGCTAATGACAAGGGATTTTTAAAGAGTCAGTGATTTGTTATGCTGGAAAATGCATGAGTGTGGAAAACAACAGTTTTGGAAAGCTCACACAGATTGCCAACCTCCCTCAAACTTTTAGCTGAGACCTTGTAAAAATGGATGTCAAGGTTATCAGCTCACCGACAATAAACAGTTGAGGAATGCAAGGTTTTGTTGGGAAGATACAGCTCTAAAATATTTGCTGGAAAGACACTGGAGGAGGTTAGCTTTGGAACCTTCCAAAGATAAGAAGTCATAGCAATATTTATTGTTTACATGTAACTACCATCATTCTGTCTTTTACAAGGGAGGAATCATTTTGCAAGAATTTGAAATAAAAAGCTCATGCATAGATGGTTCTAATTACGTACTCACAGAAAATGCTGCACATTTAAGGTTACAGCCAAAATCTGGTCCAAACCAAGACAGCCCAGTGTGTTTGTTTCTCTAAGGGTACTGATCTTCAGTGAACCTTGTTGGGCTGGTAAGTTGTTGCTGCCTCAGCCATCTACCCCACTGTCCTAGGGAGGTTGCCCTTCCTGGGAGATGAATTTACCGAAGGCACGGTCTTCTCCCACTCCTGAACTCAACAGCCTGATGAAGGTGAGCTCAGCCCACAAGGGCAGACAGTGAGGTAGTTGGCCAAGGCACTGACCCACACTCCCCTCCGTCAGCTGCTACAGGGAAAGAATGGGATGCCAGCAAGATGCTTCTCTTGCACCACCCCACCAAGATTCTCCAGGGCCCATCTGCCAAAGCCCTTGGTGCCTGAGGTTTACTGCATAAAAAGGATTAGAGATTTCTACCATAAAACAATTTCATTTCAACCCTTGTAAACCTACACTTTGTATATCAATATCCCTTTAAGAACATGCAGAGATTTGGGGGTGTTTTTTCTCCTTTCTGTCTTTTGCTTTGTGGCATGTTTGTTCTGAGATCACCTTCTAGGCATCTTCTATTAAAATATATGTGACAAGCACCAGATCCACTTTCATGCAGCTGTGCAGTATGTTATTTTTCATGTTAATGCACTGTTACAATTCTACTGAGTGCAGTTATCTACAGATCAAATTTGCCACATGTGCTCTGTGTTTTTTGGCTACCAGGTCAAGAGCAACAGGGACAAGGAAACGATGCTTGTGTGTTAACTGTTCATGTAGCCTTCGTGAAACACAGGCAGTCAGAGGAACTCTTGCTTTGCCCCACCTGCCCTCTTGGTTTTTTGTTTTTTCTGTCAGCACAGCTGACTGCTTCATTGAGATTTAAGACCAAACAGACTGTTATTACATGAGACAGAGTCACTGTCTGCCACCAGGAGATGATTTAATGTTATGTGATACACAACCTTACTCTATGCCCCCCTACTGTTTTCCACACAAAAATCATTCTCCAACTTGCTTTGCTGTCAGGTTTCACCTAGGAGAAAATTTGAGTCACTGACTACAGCAATGACAGCAACCAGAAGTAATGATTAAAGACCTCCTTGTCATCATTGTGCTAGATAGTTGTGGGTGAAAGGGGCTTATGAAGACACATTGGAACCTTATTTACCCCAAGCCCAGCAGCTGAATTCTGCCTTAGATAAGATGCATGCAGTGTGCAGCAGGACTGCACGCAGAAGTTGCTAACATAGCCTGAATCTCAAGCTATACTATTAAAACAAGGAGGAAATACTAGCTTTGGTGAAATGCTAGATATCAGCATGGTTGGGATTTTGCTTCCAAATTGCTCCTAGAAATGCAGAGGGAGATTTTAGGGTTCCAAAAAGGCCTCAAAGCAGCAACATAAAAGCAATGCAGCCTATCTCATATCAAATCTCTCTAACATCCACTGCTTTTTTTGCTGCTGTCTGAGCTCAGACCTACCACCATGTCTGATGTCCTTGCTTCATTGCAGACTTCTTTAGCTCACCTAATTATGAACCAAAGTTGCACTTCCTTAGGGTGAGAGGTTTGAAGTGTTCTTCATCAGTTTTGGCCTTTAAAGTGGAATAATGTCTTCCCAGGGCCTGTTACATTTCCTTCTTCAAGGAAAAGTGCATCTGCAAGCTATCTCCATCTTCTGGAGATAGATTTCTCTTTTGCAGCTACCATTGCTCTGTTATCTCTTCAGGTACCAGGAGAGACCTTTCCTCTTTCTGTTTCCTCATTTTCTCATGGTCTCGGATTGACACACCAAAGCAGTGGAAACCATTTCCCACACTTTTCTATGACTGTGGATTGCTGAGTGTACAAGAAGATGCTTTTTCAGTTTACACTTGATTATAAAAATCATGTCTCATCCATAAGTTAATTATTTGAGAATGTCACAATAATAAACTTTGACTTCTTAACCTTTTCCAGAAATGATGCCAAGACAAAATCCTGAGGCTGCTTTCTAGCTACTGATTAGTAGCTAGAAATCTGACCTTTTCTGTCTGTGCAGAAAACAGAGGCAGTGATGCAGCTCTCCATGCTGCTAAAGTCAGCTTGATTACAGCTCCATCTTTCTTTCCAAGCACCATGAGCCCTTGGGAGTTTTGGTCTGTCTCCCTTTTTCTTTTGAAGAAAGACACGGACCTGAGCTAGACTTGGAAAAACTTCAGAACATCACTACTGCTCACAAATTAGTTAAGCTTCATCTTGGCCTCTGCTCACTTCTTACCAGTTGCCTGCTCACTGCTGTTACATCTAACCACCTTTGAGTAGGGTGTTGTGCAACAGAGATTGTCTCTTGGATGCATGCTGTTTGTTCTGTCAGCCTCTTCCAGGAGAGAAACATCAGTTATAGAAGGCTTAGAAGGGAGTTTAATTATGTGTTTGTTAAATGAACATGCCAACACGTACCTTAAACATCCTTTCAAGAAAGGGTTGTAAGAGTGGCATTCTGCCTGTGGAGCAGACAGTGGTGAGGTCTTTGATATTCAGTGATTGTTGGGGAGGTTTGTACCACCCTATGGACTGGACCTGGAGTACATGCTGTCTCCTGCTTTCATGTCTAAGGAGCCACGTCTTGCAGTCAAATAAAGTGGTCAGAAGGACTCAGTTTCACCCCAAGACACACACTCTGTGTAAAACTGCTCTGCCGTGCAGAGCTGGCAGCAGCAACTGCACTGAAGAGCTTTGTTTATCACATTGTTGTGCTCTTATGATTACTCAGCCTCAAAATTATGTGTTCTTCAGGAGTGATGGGGTTTGGGACTGTCAGTCAAAATTTATAATAAGTGATGTTGTTTTTATCCTGCTTCAGATAATGCTAGGGAGGATGTTCCAAAAATTGTTGTTTGTCATCTATGTTTTACAGTATAAAGGTGATCTCTTTAAGCTGTTATCCCCCTGCCACTGTTGCAGAAATAGTGTCTTCTTTTTAAGGTGTTCAGAGTCACCTGCTTAGCACTGAGCTGATGACAGCCTTGTATTAGTCGCTGGAGGTTGCCTGGAAATTAACCCCTCCCTGTTTAGCTTGTCGTGCGCCTTGACACAGCCTCCTGGGGAGGTGGTCAGGTGATGCAGTGGTGCTTGGTGGGCCTCTGCTGGGGAGGATGAAACATCAGGGCTGTCTTGTCCAACATCAGCTTTTTTTGTGGGCTGACATTTGCAAAAATCAAGGTGCTGACAGAAAAAGTCCTGACAAAATTCACTACAAAAATGAAAGCATCTCCCTCTTGCAGCTCTCTGCTGACTCTTGTCTCAGGATTACCAACCAGCCTTGGCTCAGCACTGCCAGGAGCCAGCTCTGGAGCCTCTGGATCAGCCTCTGCCATGCACTGTTCAGCAGCTGCTTAAGACCAGCTTTGCTCTGTCCTTTAGGCTGAACACTCCTCCTGTGGTCCTGTCTGCAGCTTTGGACCAGAGACAGTGGTTTATTGCTGAGGAGTAAGAAAAGCTAGTGGCAACATCTTGATAGTCCTGCCGCTGTGTGCTGAGTGGCTGTGACTCAAAGATTGCTGGCTCTAGAATTGCTCTTAACTGCACCTTGGGAAGCAGCATGATCTCTCAGAGTGCTGAGGAGCAACCCCTGACATCGGTGGAAACTTGTGGGGTTAGCATTTATCTGCACTAAAGCAAGAGGGAACAGAGGCCAGTCTGCGAGTGACACAAATGTGAAATTACTCACCAGTTTCAGAATTCAATTACTTCTCAGTTAATCAAGGCCCTTGAAAAGGCTCTGGACACTTTTTACAGGCATAGCTAGTAAAGTGATTTTTGTGTTAACAACATTTATTTTGGTCTTTAACATGTTTAGATTGTGAGTAAACCCTTAGATGCTATGCAAAATGACAGCAATTTATAGAAAACCTTTGGAATTAAAACCCAAACCAGTTGTGCACTACAGGCATGATGGATTAATCACCATTTGGTTCTGCATATAAGCAAAAAGTCTTTTAAGTCAGTTCTGTGCTGCAGAGGAAGTTGGTGGAGCTTTGCCTGTAACGTGAGTAATGAATCTTGGCTGGGATGAGCATTTTGGAGCCACAGTTCTGCAAAAATTCAAATCCCCAAAGGAAGTACAGTAGCATGAAGACCTGCAAATAATGGATTACAGTAATCCCACCAGGAAGTGATAATGGCATGTATAAATATTTGCCTTAGTTGATTGCAAATTATATCCTCCTAAAAGATGTTTGTCACTGTCGTTAGTCATTAGCATTTTCTGAATGCTTTACCAGCTGTTGGGTCCTGCATAATGAGGACTCCATCTCTACCAAGCATGACCAAAGTGTCTGGATGGTATGAGATTAGTTTTTCTATGTGTTTTTATTGATTTTCTTTTAATCATATAATAGTTTGGGTTGGAAAGATCCTTAAAGATCATCTAGATCAATCCCACTGCTATGGGCAGCAACACCTTCCATTAGTCCCATCCAAAAAACCAGAAGCCTGTGGTGTCAATCTGGAGTATTTTGCACTTTTTGCAATTGCCATTTTGGTATTTTGTGGCCATGGAATGATACTGTGGCCATATAGATGTCTGCATCTAACCAGAATATGAAATAAGATTGTATTCAAATACATAAGAGGGGGATTCTGTTGCCCCATGCACTACCACCCCCATTTTTAGTGGCCTCGGCTCTGCAGAGTCCTGGCTGAAGATGGGGATGGCTCTGATGAATGGGAACAATGTGTAACAGCAAAAAGCACTGGCAATTTCCCAGTCAAAGTCCTACCAAGCCTGGCTAGCTCACAGCCTTTTACATCTTGCAGATTCCAAGAGGGATTAAGTCTTCATTGTCAGTCTAGTGAAGTAAGTTGAAGCTCAGCTGGCTGAAGTTTTAAATCAAAAAAGAAAGATCCTACAGTCTTCAACAGAGGTAGCAGACTAGGAGAGAATGGGATTTAGAACAGAAGCACAGCCAGAATTCAATGAAGCTTTTATGTCATCCCTCCTCATTTATCTATAAATCCCATTCTTTCAGCTGTTTAGATTTTATCTGAATTAGGTTTATTTTGTAAACTAGTTTCTGAAAACTAGTGTAAACCTCTGTAGAGATACCCACTTTTTGGTTTAAGACTGGCTGCAGAGGGTAAGCTGGCACCAGAGACAAAACCTCAGTTAAAGTGGTACTGCTTTGGCTTATCTGCATGGAAGATAGAGTGAAATAACTAAAATGTGAATTTAAAGTGTTTCAGGTGAAACCTATTAATCCCATGGGTACATGCTTTTGTTCATACATAAAGGAGCTTTTAGTTTGCTTAATTCAGTGTTAAAACAAGTTACAGTTACTTTATTTCAAAATTAAACCTTCCATATTAGTATTTAATGTCCTTTAACTGATCTACTTGAAATCCATGTCTGTAATTTGGCTTTATTTCCAGTGTATGCAAACCCTTTGTGTGTAGTCCAGTTCAGGTTTGCTGGAAAAGGAATGCAGAAAAATATTCTCAATAAACTATGTGAAAATTACTTATGAATTTTTCAGTAAAAGGAAGTATAAGCCCCAGGTAGCCTCAAAGCATCAGACAGCTGGGTTCTCTCAACCCTATCAATTTATACCACTTGCAGATCAATCCCTTTGCCTGTGGTTTATATTGCTGGTTTTGCATTATTCCCTCCTGGGGATGGGTTCCAAGCATCAGAAAAGCATTTCTGTTGTGCTAAGTATGAAGCATTTCTTGTCTCCTCCCACATTCAAGGGAAGTTGAGGGCAGATTTGCTGTCAAGGTAGCAACTTGTAACCTGCCTCATGCTCCTGAGAGGACTGTATTTTTTCTTGCTGCCTCTCAGGCAGGAGCTGGGTCAGATTCCTGCTCAGAGCTGTTAATGGGTGCACTGGGGCTCTTCTGCTCAGCAAACTTTTGCTTTCACCAGGTTCTCAATGACAGGATGTGGTTTGCTGTGTAAATGTAAAGGAGAGAAGAGGATTTGGCCCTGTAGACTTTCAACTCACTTCTAAAATACTCCAGGGTCTTTGGCCGTGCAGTTGATCTGGCTTTTTTTGCTACTGTCATTTGTTAGTGTGGTGATGACTGAATGCTCATCAGAACATTTCCTACTGCCTAGAAATTAACTTGCTAATTCAGGGGAACACATATTTACCAAAACATCCTCTCCATGACAGTGACTATTGGAGGTATTACAGGAAAAGGTGCAAACAAACAAACTGAATAACCTTCAGGTCACACAGTTACGAGTGAGCCTGCCAAACATTCTTGTGTTGAACGCTTAAACACATACCCACATTTATTCACATTGTAGTGCCACAGCAGAATTAAATCACTGAATCAGTAGCTATAGAAGATGCCACATTCAGAGATACAAGACTCTGATTCTTTTCTTCTTTAGAATTCAGAAGAGGAAGAATTAAAAGATAAAAAATAAAAGCTGGTGGAGAGGGGATTCTGGTCAGCATTTGGTGCTCTTGTTCTTGTGACAGGCATCAGACTTGATTGAAGACCACAAATGAAAACTGATGCTGTTATTCCTGATTTCTTTTCCCTCTTGTGGGCTGCAATTGTATGCCTGCATTTGTTTCAAGATTAGCAGCACAAAAATGGGTATAATTTTAAAATCTCCAAAATATATAAAAATAGCCAAGTTTTGGCATTTCTTACCTCTCTCCTTCAGTCTTTCCTTTCTCCATCTCAGGTTTTTATGCTCTACTGTCTTCATGGTACTCTGAGCACCATAAGCCATGGCATTAGCCCATGGCAGAGGTGATTGTTTTCCTCCTTGAGTAATTAGTTATTCCAGCTGTTCTGCATTTTTGGAAGTATGGTTTCACAGCTTGTGTTGCACCCTTATTGTGTGACAGAGTAATATGACAAAGCCTTGGACTCCAGAGCCATTCCAGAAAGCCAACTCCATAGACATGTTCTCTTTCAATCATGTCCTGCACCTGATCTGGCTTAGACAGGCCCTACCTTTTGCCGTGAACACCTGTTGAGACAGTGTGAGACTGTAGTGTTGACTTGCTGGTCTCTAAAAGCTTCAAAAGGTTTTTCTTTCTTTCTTTCTTTCTTTCTTTCTTTCTTTCTTTCTTTCTTTCTTTCTTTCTTTCTTTCTTTCTTTCTTTCTTTCTTTCTTTCTTTCTTTCTTTCTTTCTTTCTTTCTTTCTTTCTTTCTTTCTTTCTTTCTTTCTTTCTTCCTTCCTTCCTTCCTTCCTTCCTTCCTTCCTTCCTTCCTTCCTTCCTTCCTTCCTTCCTTCCTTCCTTCCTTCCTTCCTTCCTTCCTTCCTTCCTTCCTTCCCTCCTTCCCTCCTTCCCTCCTTCCTTCCTTCCCTCCTTCCTTCCTTCCCTCCTTCCTTCCTTCCTTCCTTCCTTCCTTCCTTCCTTCCTTCCTTCCTTCCTTCCTTCCTTCCTTCCTTCCTTCCTTCCTTCCTTCCTTCCTTCCTTCCTTCCTTCCTTCCTTCCTTCCTTCCTTCCTTCCTTCCTTCCTTCCTTCCTTCCTTCCTTCCTTCCTTCCTTCCTTCCTTCCTTCCTTCCTTCCTTCCTTCCTTCCTTCCTTCCTTCCTTCCTTCCTTCCTTCCTTCCTTCCTTCCTTCCTTCCTTCCTTCCTTCCTTCCTTCCTTCCTTCCTCTTTCTATTTCTTTCTCATTCCTGACTCCCCCTGTGTGTGCCCACATGACATCTCTGACAACTTGCTGCAGCAAATGTAGTCAGTCCTCTAAATTTTTTCAGATGGCATAAAGGTCATCTGAATCTGACTGACAGTGCAGTGTAGATGAGTGCTGCATCTACAAAGCAAGTGTGAGCCTGATCCCTGTAGTGATTTGCACAAGACTGACCTGGGAGAATGGATCTGGGCTCTTTCAAAGACTGAGGTAAAGTTGTCATACAACATTGCCAGATACTTTCCTGGCAAATGTTGCTGTTTGTATATGAACACATCAGGAGAATCCATCAAGAGTTTATGCCCAAACCTTTGACATGTGGGTATTGTCTCAGGGAAGAGTAGTGATGAAAAGTGTATCTGCTCTTCCACAGTGGGAACAGGCCGATTTGTCACTGTCTGTCCTGGTCTGTGCTGCACAGGTAATCTAGACCTGTCCTCCCCAATGCCTGTCCGTGGTGCATCACTCTTCAGGCATTTAGACAGATGCCCTGTTTCACCTCTGGAAAAATGGGTGGAACTCTTGTTCTCCACTCTCCAGTTCACTCGTGTGGAGAGGAGGGACTGAAGTACAGGATCTGCAAAGTGGATTTCATTTTCAGAGAGAGCTTCCCCAGTTTCCCCAGTCCACCTGGACCAGGGAGGGGGGAACTCCCATTGAGATCTGGGAAGGGATCAAAGAGCAGGGGTTTTGCCTGAGGGGAGCCATAGGGCAGCACTGCCGTGGGTGATCCAACACCTGCACATTCCCAGAGCTGGCAATCAAAGGCTACATGGCCTCGAGCTGAGACTGTCTACTTTTTGTTGTCAAACTTACAAGTTCAATTAGAATTGAGGGTTTTTAGTTTTTCTCAGATTTTTCTATTGATAACTTTTCCGTTCATCTCAGTCTCAAGACTGACTCAGTCAGATGATGACTTTTTCATCCGCTAATAAAATTCAAAAGAGACAAAGTTTATTGGGCAGGATTTGCAGGTGGTCTGCATCAGGATAAACCCATAGAGACGAGGAACAGATCAGTCCCATCATATTTCCAAAAAGTCAGATGCTTTTGTATCAGGAAATAAAACCTGAAATAAAACCTTATTTCCCATTCCCCTAGCTTTAAACCAGTAGTTACACTGGAATCACTTGTAACTAAATTACGACACTGTCATGCAATTAGTAACATGGATGTAAAGAAATTTTCTTCCCCATTGTTTAAAGTTTAATGATATCTTGGGCATTGTGGTTTGAGCCAAATAAAGCACTCTTGTCATATATTCTTTAGTCAATGCAAGTTTTCAACATCCTAGTCTTTATATTGCAATATTTTAATTATTGTTTACTTTATTTAATTGCTCTTTTCCTAAATATACATCCTTTCTCTTCAAGGCTTTTGGAATTTTTCCAATCAGTCCAGTATCAAAGAACACTTACAGTCTTGTATTTAAACTTCTCATGCTTGTAAACTAAAACCTGTACAAGCCCCAGGGCCAAGGCTTTGGCTGTATGTTGTTCATAGCTGTTTTTTTTTAATGTATATGCTAATTTTTTAGGGAAAAGGTCTCTTGCAAATGTAAGAATCTTATCAGAAAGTTATGTTTACATTTTCAGATTGGGATGAAAAGATAAAAGTGAAAAATCTGAAGCTGATAAATGAAATTTCTTCATATTTTATTTTTCCCCCTTTCTCCCCCCCTTTGTTCTTTTTTTTTCCTCATGTCATCTCAATGAAAGGGATGTGAGAAAAAATACTGTGAAGACCAAAACCCTTTCTATTTCATGTTGAACAAAAAAAGAGCTTTGTTATTTTATTGAACATAAGAACATTTGGGGAGATCACAGTTTCCTTTTGAAATTATATATATTATATATATATATATATATATATATATATATATATATTTATTTATATAAAGAAAAATCAAAAAATCATGCGACAAGGCCCAAGCACTGAGGCTCTTTAGTACTGATTGAAGCCTTTCTGTAATATTTTGCAGGATGTCTTTTGTTTGAAGAACTCAAGGCACTTTCCAGGAAGGTGATCTTTAAGACTCTATCTGGTGGGGACGCACCATACTCAGTGAAGTCCATAAAGGAAGACAGAGAGGAGTGGCATTAGCAAGATTCTTGCACGAGTAGAAATGCAAGTGATCATGTTCTTAGCAAGGATTAGCAAGAGACGTGGAGGGACAGAGGCTTCTGTGGGTGCCAAGGACCCCAGCCTTCACCTGCATGTGTTATGTGTGGTTTTGCTTTGGACCTTGTTATTCTTGCAACTGCTCAGTCTGTGCCATGCACTCTGGCATGACCCTACTTGAGCAGGGAGGTTGGAACAGATGACCCACAGGGATACCCTCCAACCTTACCTATGTCGGGTCCTGTGTTGCTGTGAAATCTTGTGCAATTGTATGGGTTAAACCATGGTCTTCCATGCTGGGAAGGCAGAGCGGGACTGAAGGGGCTTCCAACCCGCCTGTTCCCTGCACTGAGCTCCCCACTGCCTTCCAGGGAAGAGCTCCTGCATCTCATACCCACACTGACACTGCCCATCAGCCTCAATTCTTGCAGTTACACCTAATTGCAATATACCTACCTTTATTCTTGGTAGTTATACCTAAAATTGCAGTGGTCACTGACAGCTTTCAGGAGAAGCAAGCCTTAAGAGTCAGTTTTGGCAGCAGCGTAGCATTGAGCAGAACACTGAAAGATGGGGTGGAAATGTCTTGATAATAAACTTTCTCATGAGATTTTTAGCAACCTTTGTGTCTTGTCCCAGCTGGAAATGCTATGAGAACATTTTTTTCTTGGGGTATTTTGTCACTCTCAGTTTCAGATAGCAAGTGGGAAAACATTTATTCTAACATCAGAGAGGTTGAAAAAATGATCTGGTAAACTGAATCCTGGAAAAAAAGGGAAATTGAGGGGCTTTGGTTCTATTTACTATTTGGTTCTATTTACTACTTTGGTTCTATTTACTATTTAGTACTTTCCCTCAGTACTCCACAGAAAGAAATCTCACAGTTGCAGAAATAAGAGGTGAAGAAAGCTGCCGAATCTTTTGGGACATCTAACTATTCTTCTTGCTGGTTCAGTTATTGTACACTTGTAGTACACTTCCTTTTATTTTGTCAGTCTACTTTTAGGCAACCCAAGTAATAAGTCTTCCCCTTCTTCCTGAAGACACAACAATAAAGTCAGTAGATTAAGTCAGAGTTAAGAATTTTTTCCTGATATCCAGAATATTTATTTTTCTTTTTTCCTTAACACTTGGCCTCATGAACGAGGTATCCCAGCTGAGATCAGCTCTGGTGGTAGCTTTGTTCTCCCTTGTAGCACTCAAAAATTTCAGCCTGCTCTAACCTATTTCAGGGCAGTTTAGTGAAAATGAGCTTTAGGGCTAAAAGTGTGCAGATAAAGAGTTACCATGGCTCTGCTTACGCACAGTAACTTGTCAAGTTGATGTATGCCTTACATGTGTGCAAGTTTTTAAATCCATTCCTGATGTTCCCTGGTTTAACTGGTTGGCCCAGTTCTCTTCAACATCTTCATTAAGGACTTGATGTAGAACTCAAGGGAACATTTAAGTTTGCTGGCAATAATAAATTGGGAGGAACTGTTGACTCCCTTGAGGGCAGAGAGACCCTGCTGAGAGGACCTCAAAATATCAGGGGCCTGGGCAATCACTAACCATATTAAGTTTAACAAGGGCAAGTGCTGGAGTCTGCACCTGGGACAGGGCAATCCTAGTTGGGTGCACAGACTGGGGAATGAGATCCTGCAAACCAGTGCCATAGAAAGAGACTTGGGGGTCCAGGTCGATGGCAAATTGAACATGAGCCAGCAGTGCCCTGGCAGCCAGGAAGGCCAACGCTGTCCTGGGGGGCATCAGGCACAGCATGGCCAGCTGGGCAAGGAGGGGGATTGTCCTACTCTCCTCTGCTCTGGAGCAGCCTCACCTCCAGTGCTGGGGGCAGTTCTGGGTGCCACAATATGAGAGGGATATTAAACTACTGGAGAGTGTCCATAGGAGGGCAACAAGGATGGTGAAGGGCCTTGAGGGGAAGCCTTATGAGGAGTTGCTGAGGTCACTTGCTCTTTTCAACCTGGAAGAGACTGAGGGGAGACCTCACTGTAGTTACAGCTTCCTTGTGAAGGGAAGAGGAGGGGCAGGTACTGATCTCTGCTCTGTGGTGAGCAGTGACAGATCTCGAGGAAACAGGACGAAGCTGAGTCAGGGCGGGTTTAGGTTGGATAGCAGGAAGAGTTTTTTCACTCAGAGGATGGTCAGGCACTGGAACAGGCTCCCCAGGGAAGTGGCCACAGCATCAGCCTGACAGAGTTCAAGGAGCATTTGGACAATACTCTCAGGCACATGGTGTGATTCTTAGGGATGGTTTCCTGCAGGCCTCTTACAAGACTTGATGATCCTGTTTGGCCCCTTGTAACTCATCATTTTCTGTGATATTATGATTAAAACACCCCTGTAAATAATAACTCTGTTCCCAAGGCATTTATATTAGCTGGGCACTTTACTCCAGTGCTCAGGCAGGTTATGTGCAGTTAATTCTTAATCTTTTCTCATACCTTGGTCCTTTTGTCTTCCTTATCTCATTTGTGGCCATCTTCTGAATTCCCTGAAATTTCCCTGCTCCTCTGGCTCTGTGGGGCATAGCACTTTACTTCACATGCTCTCATCACAGCCCTTTCTGAGCACATCAAGAGCAGCAGTTTAATTTTAGGTATGAGCATACCTTTGTTCACAACATTACATATGTTCACAGCCTGAACAGTGCACTTTCCATACGCCTCATACCAGTTCTGCTATGGTCAGCTGTTAATTTCTAGACCAATATATTGTGTATTGTTCTCCTAAGGTTTCCTATTATCCTTTTAACAACTGTCCTTTTCAGAAAGATACACATCTAGAGCTCTGTTGTTGTGTCTCAGTTATCTACAGATCACATATGATCAATGAAAAGCTCTTCTCTTTGCCCTGCCTGCTCTGCAAGCCCAGCCTGGGATCTCACAATGAAACTAGGATCTTTCTTTGGTTATACATGATTCCCAGGAATCCTGTTTCAGCCTGAGCCTGAGCTCTATTATCAATACAATTAAGGTGAATTTGAGCTGCCGTGTAAAGTTTTCAAAAGGGCTTACATGACCTTAAAGGCTGGGGCTTATTTTCAAAAGTGACTTGGTGCACTCAGAAGCCTAAGTGAATTAGTTCTCTATTAAATTGGTCCTCTTTACAATTTAAATGCTTTTGAAAAGGGAATTTAGAGTTCCTTTGGCATTTCAGGCATTTCTGACGAGATTCCTAACGTTATTTAGGTGCAAGTGTATCAGACCTCAGCTAACACAGAGAAACTGGAAAGTACCAAATTTAATCTTCAAACTAAAATTTGAGTTTAGGGCTGTAATGGCCAGAAAACGTGTGCTGGAAACTAAGACAATTCAATCCTGAAAATAGTGAGAATCAACATAAAACCCTTCAGTCCTGGCTTAAATGTTGTCACAGACTAAGCAACTAGGCACACTGTGGTGGCTGCTGTAAATCCCCATTCAGAGACACTCAGTGCAGTTGAAGGAAGTGACAGGACACAGCAACAAATAAGACACTCCATTATATTAGACTGCATTTCATTTGAGGCTCTGGCATTTTTACTCTGTATTTGCTTTTGCTGTAATGGGCTACTTCTCTTTGTGTTTCTTAATGTTTTATAAATATTTCTGGTAAATATGAAACATGTAAAATAGGCACATATTTCAAAATATTCAAAATATGCAGAAAAATGCACCATAGACATGAAACAGCAATATTGCTTATGGGTTTTTATTGCAACAATTTACTCCTGTTTGTCTAAGTTTTCCTGGGAATATTATTAAATGTTCTGAAATTGAGATCAAGAGAATTTTCTGCTCAAAAATTTTATACTATGTCAACTAAATGGATTACGTTCCTCAATCCAAATGCAATTTTTAAATAATTTTCTGTTTCTCTGTCTTGCTCACTGTGATTCTTCATTGCTTATATTCTCTTGTCAGACAATGCTGCTCACAAATAGCTACTGAAATGCTGATGGATGAAAGGTGCATTAGAAACAACCTTTAGCCCAAGTGAGCAAATTAATCTCCCACAGAAGAGTACTAATTCCATTACAGAGTTCATCAGTGCTGATGCCTACTTATAGTTATCATGGAATGAGATTCACATCTGAACTTGAAGTGCATACTATCCTACATTCTTAGAGAAAAGTAACAAGTCTGTTAGAGTTCCAATCTTACATTGGAGAAAGATATAAACAGCTACTTCACTTTAAACAGATTTGTCTTTTCATTTAGTTTCAAAGTTTTTATTGCACCCTCAGCTCTGCATCAGTTCACACCAATGGAGAGAAAGTAGCAGAGATACTGAAGAAAAAGCAAGGTCATACTTTTGTAGGCAAACAATCAGTTCACTGAATTTGTGGTTCAAGATGAGAAATTTATTTTCCGATTTCTTCCTCTGTGTGCTTAAAGTTGCTTTCGATCTTCCAGGATGCTCATCTTGGCATGGTTAGATGGCTTCTAGGGGCCAGTGTGACTGCAGGAGCAGAAGCAGGCTGTCTTATGGCAGTGGATCTCTGCACTCTCAGGAGGGGCTTGATGGGGTCTTTTGGGTGTGGTGGGATGGCATAAGGAATAACCCAGGTAGGATCTTGGCTCTAGGTCTTTAGTGTTGATATATTTTTATTCCATGAGATTAAATGGCATTTGGGATGCCAGCCCCTCAGTTGTGATGTAGAGATCATTTGAATTTTTAGCAATGTGCATACTTCACGGTGGTTCTCGGTGTGTTTTTGTAATTAGGCATATTTAACTGTGCCTTGTTTTACTGCTGGAGGAAGAATCTCATTTGTCAGCAGTTTTAAGCTTTGCCAAATAAAGGCTTATTGGCAAACTGCGTTGAGCGCTCTGATAATAACCCAACTTTAGAAAACACACACCCTGCTGTGTTGTATTCAAGCCATGGTGCTGTTGAAATTAAAAGGGGAGACAATGCCTGCTTTCAAAAACTGGAGGTTCTTTGTATTCTAATAAAAGCCTAAATTAATGTTTTAAAAGGTTATTGCTATTTTTTACCAGCTAGCTGGCACTGTGTATAAATCTTATTTAGGCAAGGTCCTACATTATTTCACTGTTTTTAACACGTCAGCCAGTATCATACTGCCATGGATAATCAGTTCCTGAAATTCATTAGTCCAACCAGTTAAATCCCTTTTGTTTAGCTTTAATAGCAGGGTATTTCTGTGTATTTGGGAATCTAATATATGATGCACATTCTGACAACACCAGCAGGGACCACAAATATTTCTTACATAATCTAAAGGACATATGTTTGGCTTATGGCAAAAATAACCTCATCATTCCTGTGTTTTAGGTTGAGGTGTCCATGTGAGGTCCTTTTATAAGAGCAAAGTAATAGGAACTATGTATAATTTAATCTTGTTGGCTTTTAATACATTTCCTTCAGCTTTTAAAGAGTGCTCTAGGAAATGGAAAAACACACAGTCAGCTATGAAATTCTATGACACTGATGCAGTCAGGCTGTAAAATATTCTTTGCATCTTAATTGCATTTTATATAGCAGTATAACCTTGTGTAATTCTTAACTCTATAAATCCTAGGTCTGCATCCCGCTCTGGCAGCTCGGCGAGAGCAGCAGAGGAATGTTTCCCACAGCTCATTGTTCACTTCAGCTGTGTGGGCAGCACACAAACGTCAGGACTAAGCAGGAAACTTGCACTGAACTTTGCAAGCTGCTTTTTGCAGACAAAGGATTCTCCTCATCCCTGTGGATGAACCTGATCTTGCATGATGAGATCCATATCTGAGCTCTTTCCAAAACCAGCCATGATTTGACAGCCAGCTGAACGACAGAGCCTGCTTTCTGTAGCTGGTTTACTTAAAGGTTTGGAGAGCAGTTTAGAGGAGAAGAGAAGGTGTTTTATTGGTGTATAACAATAAACAGGGAGAACAAAGCAGGGCAGGACAGAAGCTAAATACCTATCAAGTGAGAGATCAAGCCAGAGCCAGAATAATCTTTCAGACACCACCAACCATGTGAACCACTGATATAATGCAAGTGTGCCCGCAGTGATGCTGGACACAGCAACACAGCAGATGCACATACCAGTATTTTCTGCCCTCTGATCATCCTCTTCCAGTATGAGCTGCATCCACAGCCTGTGCCATGTTCACAGCCTTGCACTTGCTTCCCCACTGTAAAACAGAGGCTGAAAAAAGAACACCCCTATGCAGAGACAGGAGACTGTGGTTTAAAAGTGAGGAAAACAGTGGGAGGATCACAAAGCAGTGATGGATGTGATCTGTTCAACTCTGTAGCTTATTTCTAATAATAGAAGGTTTTTAGAATGGATAGACAGAGGCATAACAGGATCCAGTGGCTGAAAATTGAAGCTGGATAAATTTAGATGAGAAATAGCGCTCTGTCTACACTGCAGATTACAGTGCAGTGTTGAGATACATAGCATTAAGTGAGCTAATTCAGAGAGCAAAAGCCATCCAACAGCAGTGGCAGGGAGATCCCAGATTGATATTGCTCAAGGGAATAAAAGAACCCGCTCAGAGGTCTGTGCTACTGCAGCCCAGCCATTCCCAGCTATCCAGTGAGCATTTAGGCTCACCAAGTACCCCAGATCTTGGCCTGTGATCTGTACTGGAGGTGCAGCCCATGTCAAAGAATCACAGAAAGATTTGGGTTGAAAAGGACCTCAAAGATCATCTAGTTCCAATCCCCCTGTCATGGGTGGGCACACTGTCCCCTAGTCCAGGTTGCTTAGACCCCTGTCCAACCTGGCCTTGTCAAGAGCAAGGGTAGCAAATATTGCAACATCTCATCAAGGAATGCTGAAATTAGTGAATTAGTGAGTGGCATGCTGTGTCTTGCTTTGAACATAAGATGTAGACAGATTTTACATGAAGAGCCCTTTCTGGTTTTGGGAATTCTGCATGGTTGCATAGAATGGATGTTGTTGAGCACCTGTTGAGAAAGTACTCAAAAGTTGGAGGTCATGCTGTTTGCATAGTTGAAAATTTCTGCCACACTAGCTGAAAATTGGAATTTCCATGTCATGGTAAATTTTCATATTTTGTCATTTGGTTTCATTTTACTTTGGAAGATTTTTTTGGTTTCCTATAGTGCTGAAATTCTGTAATTATTTTTTCTTTTACTTTCCACAAAATATATTGCTTTTAACAAACCATTTCTGCAATGGAAAATCCTTTCTGACTGAAAAATTTCAAACTCCCCACCACACTGGAGTTGAAACTCATGGGTTAATCTCCATGAAGTTTCACAGGACCACCGTCTGCAGGAGGGACTTTTACAGCCTCTTTTAGAGAACAAAAATAAAGGGGAACTGACTTTAGCCCAAAGGGATTAATTGGTACCCTTATTTCATTAGGTTATTTAAAGAAAAGATCTCATTAAACTTTCATTGGAATAACATTAGAAGAAGTCTATAAGCTGCAGCTGTTGGGAAGAATTGAGAGGTCAGCAAATTACCAGTTGATAACAAAAAATAGTATTGCAGTCGGAGAGAAGGAGAATAAAGGTGCAGAGTGGAGACTTGGGACCTTTTAATTCTCTCTTTTAATTTTATATTTGTTGGCTATGTAGGCACTGATGTGCTGCTTGCTCCATGTAAAGTCTGTTGTGCTAAGAAAGCTCAACAGAAGCTGAGGAGACCTCACAAGCCTGGAGTGTCATAATAAGACAAAGTTGTTTATGTGGTTCTTCACTGAGGTTGTTTGGCTCTCTCTAGCCTAATTAGCTGCCCTGTTAGGGGTGATTTATGTTGTCTTAGTTTGCCCTGTTGAAACCACTCCACATGCACCAGGCAGCACTAATGGAATAGTCTTGGCACCCCCAAAGTGACTGTGTGCACGCTGGGGTGAGACCAGGACAGTGTGGTAGAATGGGGCAGAGAGCAGCATTAAACCTCAGCTCCAGATGCCTTACATCACTTACTGCCTCTGTGTTTCTGAAGCTGGAGTTTTGTATTTATTTTGTATTAGACATATGGAAACTCAATTAGAAAGCCTTTCCATTGTGTTAGATTGAGGAAGGGGTGAATCATGGTTACTGTCTAGTTGGGTTTGGTTAATTTTGGCCCACTTTCTCTGCTGTTTGGACCTGTGTAAAGCAGTATTTGAACCAAGGGGGGCAGGCCCCATACAAACAGCTTTCTGAGGTCACTGTGGCCATGAGATGGCAGGTCCACAGCACAGATCCTCTGCAGTCAAGGAAATGCACAGTGTGTGCTGAAGCCATTGGACACCTTGGCCAGGCCATCTTGCCTGCAGTCAGGATGCCTGAGTTCCCATCTCAGCCCTGTGACTTCATGCTTCCCCTTCCCTGTGTCCTTCCTCTCTTCCTTGTCCTTCTCTGTAGTGGTTTGGGCTATGCTGATTATCTCAGAGGGTCAACAAAGCCTGGGCCCACCTGCCCAGGACCAAGGCACCCACATGGATTCACATGTGCATCCATGGCTGGTCTCTTCCCTAAAACACTGTTCCCAGTGAGGATTTGGGAAAAAGAAAGGTTTAAAACGCTGTCCTATTGCAGCATCATTTGCCAGCTCTACTTGCAGTAAGCAATGGGAAGTGGCTTACAATCAAGCAAACTGTTTGCTAGAAAAATCAGATTCGAAGCCCTAAGAAGTGCAGTTGAATTGATTGTTCTTCCTTTATGGGACAGGAATGCTAATGGTGTCATACTTAGATGCCAGTAAATTGACTTAGTGCTCAACTGCTGCAGCCAAGGAGGGCTCTGCTTCTCTCCCTTCCCCTGCCTGTCCCCCCACCACTCCCCTTCTGCTGGCACTGAGTGTTCTGCCCCCAGCAGCAGGCGTGTTCAGAAAGCTCAATCAGCAGAAAAGTAGCCCTACAGAAAGGAGCCGAGAGCCGTAGCTGGCTCAGATCTCCAACCCAGCTCATCTGAGGCCAGAAAAATGCCAGTGCACAAGGAAAAGTGGGAGGAGAGGAGCAGGGATCATTTTCAGTGGTGGTTATTGTTTAAATCAGAATCGTTTCCCTACAGAGCCACAACCCAAGATTTGAAAATGCCAGAATGGGTACCCTGCCTCTATTAAGTCTCCCAGGCTCTCTGTCTCTTCCTGCTCCAGGAGTTCAGTCATCCTATATGCTCTTCTGCAAGCCCCTTGCCTGCAAGCCTCTGCAGCTGCTGGCACATCAGCAGATCCAGTCTAGAAGAATTCTTGGCTGTGGGAATATTCTTATTTCTCCTTGATTTTTTGTATACTTACATTGCATTGCAAATGCTGATTGTGCTTTACTCTGGAGATTATAAATCCTAACAAAGTACACTGAAATCATTGAGCTATTTCAGTTAGCAGTTCCTGGCCAAAAGAATTCTGATGGTTTGTGGGTTTTTTTTCTGTAAGTGAGGATACAATCAGTGCTTGAAATTTGGCAACTGCTGAAGACCTGTGTAGTATCACAGAAAGAGGAATAAAGTAGTTATCAAGACAGGGAAATTTGACTTATATCATCAAACATTTTTTCTGTGGCCTGTACCTTTTGAGAATTTAGGCTCTCAAGCAGCACAACTTCAGTAATTGTGCTCTTCTGGTTGCCAATGGTAACAGTCCATGTGCACACACTCCCAGCTCCTGACAGATACATGGAAATGTGACTTAGCATAACCCACTGCCACTGAAGTATAAGTTAGTGTATGGTGACTTGAGTTATACCCCATTTGTGAGGGACTGTGAACACGTGCACACATGCAAACACACACGTGCAGAGTGGCCGTGACTGAGGCAACACCTGCCAACCCGTCACGCTGCAAGAGCTGTTATATGAACTCCTAGGGATATGTTCTACTGGAGGAGAACCAGTATATCCATGCTGGGTCTGAGAAAACTGAACTGCTCCTGAATTGAATTTTGGTGTCTCATTCTGTCTCTATTATGAAAGAGATGGGTGAGTGCTGGCTTCCTTAGTCCTGTGTGTTGCTGCATGAGGTACCACAGATGGGTAGAAAGCCCTGCAGCCACACAGGCAGAATTAGAATGGTCCGTAAAGGATGGAAGCTGTATTGAGACAGATCCATCTCCAGGCTCAGTGTGATGTATATGTACGTATATATTGATCTTTATGAATCTACTATTGAACTTGTATTGATAGAGGGTCAAATTCTTAGTTGATTTATAATGAAGTGTGATTCCAATAATTTCAACTACTTCCTGGCATATCTGCATTTCTCTCACAGTTGTTAATGTCTTGGTCCTACAGAAACAGACTTGCTTACTCTATTGGCATTAAAAAACAATCCTTGTCCTTGATGTTAGTTTTATTTCACCTAGTGTGAAGCAGTGGGTTTTCCTGGCTAGTATACAGTGTGTTCCCAGAAATGCATACACACAGTGAATATGTGTGTTTAAGGCTCACACACAGCTCTCTCAAAAAACTTCTACCACTGAATCCCACATGATCAATACATGCCTCTCCTCTAGGTTTTCACATTATGCAGTGGTAGTAAGAAATATTTTTAGCATGTTTGAATAACCAGACCCTGTTTCTGTTTTCATGGTTTCGGTTTTATCTCAGAAGACTTGTGCATGAGTCTTGAGATTGTCCAGCAGATAAGTGAGAATTCCTTTCTCCAGAGTTCTTCCTAGTTTGCTCCTCCAGTGGTTGCACAGCTGGAGTTGTCATCTGGTCGAGGCACGTGCACAAGCTTCAGTTTCCACCCAGGCAGTGAGTTGGCCGTTCTCTAAGGCCACTGTGTGCGCTACAGCACCGGTGACCTCCCAGGGCTGCTCACTCCTGCTCCCCTATACGCCACACAGCGGGGTGGCAGGGGGCTCTGCCTGCTGTGGGGAAGACAGCCAAAGGGCAGCTCTGACATTTCCCTCTGCCTCTTTTTTCCTTGATGGAGAAAGCAGAGCATTCATGAGTCAGTTCCGTAGTGTTGCCAACCTCCGTCACTCATAAATCGTTAATTGGGCATGCAAAATCTTGCCATTTGGGGCTTTTAGGGCTCTTGTGTTTTTTAACTCTGTAGCTTTTACTTCCTAGGTTGCAGGAGCTTAGGGTGTCTTCTTTTAAAACCTTCCTTTGTAGTCCCCAGTTTAAGCAGGTAGTAGTTCCATGTCCAGCAGCAGTCTCAGCCAAACTGCATCTTCAAATATAAGGCAACAAATCTGGGTAGGCTGGACTATGAGGTGTCCTCAGCCACTATTTGATCTCTTGACTATATTTCAGCTCCCAAGCCTGGCCTTTGAAATGTTTGGGTTTATAAGAAACCTATAAACATTATAGAAAGACATCCTGAGCAGAGTTTGTGTGGTCCCTTGTATATTACAGTAAGCCAGAATTTCAAATACACCAGAAAATCCTATTCACTGTGGTCTGAAATAGCATTAGAATTGCCATTTTGCCATTCTGCTACTATGAATCATTAGGCTCCAGCAATGTAATGCCCATTAGATCATCCAGTTCAGCTCCCAATCCCTGTCAGATTGTTCACTACAAATATTTTCCTCATAGATCTTGCATTCAGTTTACTACACTGTTGACTTTCCACTGCTTCACTTGGAAAAAAGTGGATCAAGAATACTAGGAAACATCAAATCACATTGAATATGTCATTCCAGATTGTAAACAAACAAAGCTAAAAATAATTTCAGGACCATGTACAGTGGAAAACTTCCACTTTCAAAAAAACTACCAAAAATTTACTCTGAGGAAGCCCTTTCAACTCTTTGTATAGTTGTAGGTTTTCCTTTGTCAGATATTTTTGTTTAAAATATAAGATAAGAAAGAATATGCTAGAAGCTCAGAACAGTGGTTTCTCTTGGAGAGATAGAAAATGAAGCAGACTTCTGGTTCTGGTGCTTGTTTATGTGTCACCTCCCTTAATGGTAAATAATTATAAGCAGAATCAAATGATACATATCTGCTGTGCTGAATTCCACTGTTTTGATTTAGTTACACTAAGCATGGAGGTTTTGAGTCTGATTTTTAGAACTCTCAGGCGCCAAATGGCATGCTTCACATTAGCCTGCAGTTCTGTACCTAATTTGCATTCAGTTATGCAAATTAAACATTTGACTTGAGTAATCACACACAAATCAGCATGTCTGATCATTTGCACACAAGCTTATTCACATCATTTGCTCAAATAAAATATGTACTCAAACTAAGTAGACAGCTTAGTCTGTAACTGTTTTAGTAACCAGCTTCAGAATTTCTGAGGTTGATAATGTTGTTTCTTAATAGAGCAGCTGCAAGCAGTTAATAGTATAGGCATCTTTTAATAAAACTTCCCTTGTGCAATTTTGCATGCCTTTAGAATCTGTTAGTGATGCACATAGGGTTGCCTGAATACAAGGAGAGTCAAATGCATGGAAGTCTGTTAAAGCTGACCTTCAGTTGTATTTTTGTCTGTTGGTATACTAAAAGCAAGTAGAAGAAAATAACCCTGCGGACTAGTTAGGACATAACCTGGTTTGGGCAGCTTAAGCAAGAAGTGCATATCTACACATATGCTAGTTAAAAATGTGCAAATTTAGCCTTTTCCTGCAGTGAAAGAAGCAAAAAATGAAATTACTTTTGTACCCAAATATTCATTCTGTCAGTAGCATTCCACTGTTCCAGGAAGTTGCAATAATATGGACCGCTATCTGATGAAAGAATATCAGCTTTTGGAAAAAATGTGAAATTATTTAGCAAATGAAGCAGAAAGTGGGGGTTCAAAATATTTCAAATACATTCAGTTCTTGAGGGAGAAGTGGCTGTTGGCACAGGCACAGAAAACTGTCTGATACACTAATGCTCAACAAATCTATGAAAAATGCATTTGATAAGCAAGGTCTTTTGAAATTAAGATGGTTTTATTATTTCTTTGTATACAAGATTGGAATACAACCAGTTCTTGTAAATTAGATAAATAAGCAGTTTAGGAATTAATCGTAAAAAAAGATTCAAAGAAAGCAATATTATTCCTCTGAGATTGCTGTAGGACTCCCTGCAGGGTGGTGCAGTACCAAAGCTGCCTGCCTCCATGGTGAACTCCAAAGGCTGTTTGCTATGTCTCCTATTGGATTCAGAACTGACCAGGTAGGTGAGGAAGGCCAGGACACATGAACTGAAGAGGATTGTGTAGTGAATTACAGAAAGCTGAAGTCTCTCTGAAATCATAATGGTGCTGAGATCTCTGCTTTTGTGTGTGCACTAGGATTCTTTGGGGCATATTCACTGAGCCTTTGGTACACGAGGAAATGCATTCTCAGAAGCTTCAGCTCTTCAGCATCATCACGAGTCAGATGTCACTTGAGTTAACCCATCTGCATCCCTCTTTGTCAGGTACATTAAGCCCATGGTGGTCAAGGTGACCTGATTCCTGTCAAAGTAACTTATGGTAATGAAAGAAGTTGCTGATGCCTATGTAAGGCATCTTTACTTAAAAATAGACTCTTACCCAAAAGGTCCAAGGTGGTCATGGTAGGGACAGACAGGCCAAGAAGCAGTGCTGTCTCCCCACCATCCACCCATGCCCTGCCACACATCTGCACAGACAGCTGCAGGGAGAATCTGGAAGACTTCAAGTGATAAAATAAAAAAATAATTGTAGTGTATAAAGTAAAGCTGTAAGGCAGTTCTGGTTGGCAGAGTCAGGCAGGGCCTGAGCATGGCTTGACTTTGGGGGAGGCTGGGAAGGTGCCTGGCCAGAGGCAGGCCCTGTGACCTCAGACTAAACAGCCCCTTTACAAACAATGGGGGGGTGAGAGATAAGTTTTGCTTTGTTTTGGTCTCCATATTAATTGTGATTAAAAATAGAGCCCTCAGCAGTGGCAGAGAGCAAAACAAGTGTTTGACATTGTTAGCTTTATCAGGAGAAACAGGGAGCATGAAGGATGAAAACATGAGGCAAGAGGAGAGACCAAGGACTGTGTCAGTCTGGACCACCCTCTCCCCCCAGCTCAATCTACCTGCTCATTTTTAGTGCAGAACAATAATACTTTTTTCTCCATGCTTTGTGCTTCAAGGAAAGTTTTAACCTGACAGTAGTTAGTGCCTGGAAATGACAATCCCGTTCTTAGTTCATCCATTCCCTGCCTCAGTTCAGAATTGCACAACTACAACTAAGTAACTTGGTGTTCTCAAGACTTTAGCACTGGAAGTAAAATCTCAGCCCCACTGGATTTCCATAAGAACATATCCATCAGTTTCAACAGATTTCACCCAAGGGAAATAACATTCCAGCTTATTCTGAAAATCTTGGTTGAGTTGATCTCTAGAAGGTGAAGACTGCAACACTGTAGACTCAGCCTCAGAACTGTGTAAGGGAATGCTTCTGACAGATGAGCGCTTACATTTTCTAGTGGTTTGTTTCCTGTGTGGATTAATTTGAGATAATGATGAGAGAGGAGTTTGGAAGCATCATTTGAAACAGTATGGGACAGAAATACCCAGAAACAGATCCCATCAGCATTCATTAGTGTTGGTTTTATTACACCAGCAGCCAATGATATCTACCACATGAAAGCTCCATTTCGTGTCTGTTATATGAACATAACTATAACAAATGACATTTGCAGACCAGAAGACATGAGATCTTAAAAAAACTTTTTGTATTCCTGCCCAATGTATTTCTTAAGTGCTCACCCCCAAACAAAGAGCAGCTTGAGATGAACAGAGAGAGTGAAAAAAAAGCACAATTTTTCATTTCATTACATAAACAACACAGATTTCAAGTCCGGACTGGCTGAGATCAAAAGTTTGTCTGATTCTGTATGTGATCACTCCTAGTGGTCACTAGTATGAACAAATAAGCAAACACTAGCCTTCTCCACAGTGCTGTCCCAGCCTCCAGCCATCTGGGGCTAAGCATCAATAAATGGAGTATTTGCATTCAATAACTTGAGTGAATTTTTTGTCAATTATTTCATCCAGTTGCCTTCTGAACCCATTTAAACTTACAGCATGAATGACATCCTGATGAAAATAGTTCTGTAGTTGTGTCTCACATCAGGACCTCCTTTGTCTGCTTTTACCTTGCTATGTGTCCATTTCACATGATGTCCTCCAACTCCTGAACTGGAAGATTCATCGATTTCTGTTCATATTTCTCTCTCAAATTTTCCTTTCCTGGTGAGCAAAAATCTTAGTCTATTTAACTTGTTCCTCTATGGATGCTGGTTTTTGGGGTTTTTTTCCTTTGAGAGTTCTTTTTTGCCCTTCTCTGTATATTTTTCTTTCTAGTATTTTTTTTTTCTGTGATGGGGGTCATTTTAGACACTGCCAGCATGATGTGTCTTTGCTTTGCTCTCTGTTCCTTTGCTGGCATTCAGCTTGCTGTCTGAGCACTTGCATTTCTGAGCACTGAGATGCTGTTATAGCACAGTCTATTCTGACCTTGGGATCTCATTCCCAAGGACTGAGTTTAGGTCTCATCACTGTAGGTAGTGTAAGAACTGTTTTGTATATGCTGGATTTTATATTTGTCTATATTGAGTTTCACCTGCTCTTCTATCACCTAGATGCTGGAGATCTTCTTGTGAATTTTCACTCATAATTTGATCTTACCCTTCTGTTCTGCCTTTTAAACAATGTAAAGAGCTTCCCTCTTACCCACAACAGCCTAATTTCTTTAAGCATCTCTAGCAAGTGATCTTGTTAAGTGCCTTTGGGCACAAGCTTTCCAGTTAAGCTATGTCAAATGGATACCTCTTGTTCACATGCTTGTTATCTACTTCAAAATTCTTACTAGAGTTGTGAAGTACAATTTTCCTTTGCAAAAGCTGAGCTGTACCTCTCCAGTATATCCTACTTATCCCAGTGTCACCTAAAGCTAGTATTTAAAAAAAAATTATATATACATTTTGCCTGGAATAAGCATTTTCCCTTGAACCTTTTTAAAAATGGTGCCATATTTGCCACTTTCCAGTGTTCTGATGCCAAGATCATTTTCAGCCAACAGCTGCACATTAAAGTTAGCAGTTCAGCTAAACAAAGATGGAAGCATAAAAAATAGTGATTTTTTAAAATTTATTTTTAGTTTCTTATAAAAGAGTTTAGTTTTGCAAGTTTCTGAATGCCCTGGCATTTTAGTTTGCTGCTAATGTCAACCCGTAACATTTAGTGATTATCTGCTAGTTTATCTTTTCCCTATTTGACAAATATTGTGATAAAGGACACTCAGCCAGTCACAGAGGAGAGTAGCTGACCTGTGCTGCAAGCACTGGGAAAGCAAAAATGAAATGACAAAGACAAAAATCTAACAGTAATCTGGAAACAAAGCAAAATAAAACTCACACACAATAGAAAACTTGAAAAGAGGCAAAATAAAGCAGTCAATTTTATTTTGAGTTGTTCTCAATATTTTTCCATTTCAAAGCAGTTGCTGTTCTCAGTGAAAAACCAACTTTGCTGTAAATGTTTCTACCACTGTTAGAACTGAGCTTGGAGGAAAGCAGCTTGTTCAGCAGTATCTGTTACTCATCAGGGATGTTGTATATTTAAACTGACGTAGGACTGTGCTACAGAGGCTAGAAACATTAAATAACGTGCAAGTTTGTGTTTCCTTGTGAACATAATTGCCTGACCTCTACAGCAGATGCAATTTGCCAAGATTTTCTTAACAAAGGCAGTGACCTTAGTTTACTACATAGTATGAATGTGTTCGAGCTTTGGCACTGGTGTATACCACATTCCCTTTCTTTCCTTTGCAGTTTTCCCTATTGTTCAGCTCACTCTATTTACTTGGGGCCCAAAAGAACCGGCACAAACTACCTGCTCCACCACACGTATTGATCAGGCTGATATTGAATTACAGTTCCTTATTTTAAGAAGTTTTGTCAATGTGCAGCCCTGCGGAGCATTGTTTATGAAATAAGGCTGTTACAAGGTCAGAGGACTAGCAACCCCGTGGGATGGTAAATGGCATTGCAAACTATATACTGTTAATTATTTAACATGTCTTCAGATGAGTGATTTGAACTGAACTGTCTCATCTTTCACAGCTAAATACTGAAGATGACTCAAAAGCTTTTATGGCCTAAATCGTCCAGGGTAATTTACCTCTGAAAATTGAGATGGCAAAGAAACAGAAAAAAAAGAAAAAAGGTTTTTTTACAGATTTGAATTATTGTCCCTCTGCATTCCTTCTTTTTACCAAACACAACACACCCAGATCCTTCTCCTGTGTTCTAAAACACCCCCACCAGGCAAAAGACATTAGGTGCCAGCTGGATCACTTTGTACCTGTGCCAGCCTCTGGTGAACAAAAATGTGTGGGTTCAACCAGCACCTCCCTTATCTACTGGATGTTCTTTTTCCAGCCACTAATTTTCATGAAAACTGTAAGAGTTTTGCTTTGCTGAGACTCCTGCCAGTCTGTCAAATCTGGCTGGAATGCACTCAGTGTTGGCAGGGAGAGGAGGAAAATGCAAAGACCCTCAGTGACCAAAATTCCAATGGCATGGTGCTCTTTTATGTTTATTGTCTCTGGAAATCAAATGTCCCCTGTGTCAATCACCTGAGCGAGAACATGGTATTTGAATATAACATTCTATTTAAAAGTAGATTGTCATATGGGTGCATCCTGCAAGAGTTCACTAATGACAAGCTACTTCACATATAGGCTGCCCCTTAAAGCTCCACAATAGAGAGAAAAAACATCCTTACTCCTTTGTTTCATTTTCTCTTTATTCTTTAGTTCACCAGCATCTTGCTGATGAATTAAGCTTGAGTTAAGTCCTCCATTATTCTTCAGACTAAATCATACACTGTTGATCTTCCCTCCTCATTTTCTGAGATGGGTCATTCCCTCTTTTCCTTCCATGTGCAACTTGGCCATCATCTCCTCTTTTCTCTCTGCTCTTCTACCGCTGTCACATTTCCTTCTCATCCTTATCTCCCTGCCTCATAATTTACTCTTTTATTCTCTGTCCCCTGATCCTCTTTGCTATCTTCTACTTGAATTGCACTATGCCTGCATGAACTCCTCATGCCTTCTAAGATGCATTTCATCCATTTTGGTCAGAAAGGGGAGTTGAGGCCAGTAGGACTGCCTGAGTGGGCACCATATTAGCTCAGGCTCAAGTTTTCCAGTGGAGTTTAAACAGCTGCTCAGCTTTGACACTTAATCCCCATTAATTTTGAGTAGGATTAAGGGGTCTAAATCCCTCTGAGCCTCTGGTCCCAGGTCAGCAACATTATCCATCCCCACATTGCAGCACCTTAGCAAGACCCTCACAAAACTTTTGCTGTAAGTGACAGAAGTGACCAATATATGTGGCCACTTTTTGCTGTGCTTACACCATCTTGCCTGCTTCCTAATTAAATTGCAGTTGTGCTGATTGGTGGGGAGTTACTTGTGCCTGAAACCATGATAAAAAGCTGCTGGGGGGAGAAGCTGAGACGGGAAAAGGTCAGAGAAATATGGAAACCTGGGCACTGTGGGGATGTAAGACTGCCAGTTTGTGGATCGCCTGATTTTCATCAGGTTCTCAGGAGAATCTGTCTCTATGCACATTCTTCTCTCTTTTGCTCTCTCCAGCACTACAACAAGGAGAACTGAAGGAAACTGTGAGTAGGCAGGCAGATTTTCCAGTTCCCTTTGTAGGAATGACCCACTTAACAGATACAATCAGGGTATTTGCTCTTTTTTGCTGCTTCCAGTAAGGGATGTTCAAAAGCAAAATGCCCATTCATTGGGATGCCCAGTGTCCAAATTGGCTTGCACAAAGGAGCTAATCTTGTCCTCAGCAATCCTATTTGTTCAGGTGCAAAACAAGTATCTGCAGTAGCTACCAATCTAAATACAGATACTGGGGCCTTAAAAAAAAGGAAATAAAAGAAAAAAAAATTAAAAAGAAAGAGAAAGAAAGAAGACCATTTCAGACAAGCCATAGTGAACTCATGCAAATTTCAAGTAAATTAATTGTGGAACAACACAATGTATGATTTTGGCATCCTAAAATGGAACATATTCCCTGTAAAATGGGCACACTGTGCAGCTCTCTGACATTTCCTAATTTCCAAATGAAACAATAGGACCACTAGAATGGAAAGTCTGCAGGAACAGCAGACAAGGAAAGGAAGTTTAGGTTGAACAAAGGTTTTGTTCATTTTTACAGCCCCTAGAGGAGAGTAGTGCTGTACAGAAGCTGTAAATGATGGGCTGGATTGGATGGCTGAAACCAGTGCCAAGATCTAAATGTGTTTTTACTCCAAACTCCTCCCCAGCTGTCCAGATACCCTGCAGAATTTCCAGCTGGTGTGAACCCCATGGGCTTCTGGATCAGCACAGAAAGAAAGGGTGGGGGGGCAATCCTATCCGTGGTTTGCACGTTACCTTCTTGCTTGATAAATGCAATTCACTTGCATGAAATAGCAAACCATTAAGCTTTGTCTGACAAACTTGCAAGTTGACCTAAAGTCTTGGGTTGTAGGAAGGAACTGTGCTGTGCTGAGGGCTTGCTCAGGTAACTATGGCAACTCTGCTTCTCTGTTAGGCTTTGAAAGAATTGTCCTTAACTGAAAACAGCTCCAGCCTACCATTGCTGTTTAATAAATAATCTGCCCGTGGAGGAGGATTCAGGTTCAGAGAAGCTGTGCTTCCTTTCAACTAGGCTGGAAAATAGAAAAATAAAATTCAGCAAAGTTTTTTTCAGAATTTTCATGACATGACTTTGTTCCCTGGGCATGTAAACAAATTCCTCATGCACTCCCAGGGCTCATTGGAGAGGTACAGGCTTTGGGACCTGCTTCTCACAGCAGGTAAATGCAGAATTAGAGCTTGTGAACTGCTTTTGCTCGTAATCTCCCTGCTCTACTTGAAGTAGTTTCTAAGCTATATGTCATCATTTCAGATCTACATGAGCAAAATGAGATGTTTTTTTGTATTAGGCAGCGAGGGAAAGAAAAGGAGAGGAACCTTTTGAAATTTTTCATTCAAGACCATCAGGGGGAGATTCAACCTGTGTAGCTCTCCGATATATCAAGGGTCAGGAAATAACACTGCACAGTTCCTGAGTGGGAATGATGTTTACAGGCTTTTCTTTTACAACTTTGGATTCTGCCAGGCACATTACATGAGAACTTACAATTTGTTCTTTATGACTAAGAGCGGTTTTGAATAGTAGCCAGGAAGTCCAGGCCGGGTTCTTCTTTTAGGCTCTGATGCAGCAAGGACAGGCCTTAGGGCCTGTTACAAGTTTTCTGTTGGCTTCAGTCAGGGCTGGGTCACTTGGGCATCTCAGAGGCGTAAAGGTGGGACACCTTGGTCAGCAGCAGGCTCGCTTTTCCTGCCTCTCCCTGCAGCAGAGTGAAGGAGGAATGGCCAAAGCAGCCCAGCTTTGCCCTGCTGCTCAGTCATGTCCATGTATTTTGAAGCCTGAGGTATCTGTGTTCCAGCACACATTTTGTACTTGGCTGTATGACCTCTTCATCACGAGATGGAGTGGGCAGCACAATGCATTCAGAAGTGTTGTCAGATAAATAGATGAAAGCTTCTGGGGCCAGCTGAGCGACTTCCACAGAGAGGGTTTTACAGGCCTTACAGATACCTGACAGGATCTAAGGTACCTTTCAGATCTAAGCATTTTAAAACCTGTCCAGTCTCCTGAGCAGCTAGGAGAGCTCTCATCCCACATCGTGACCTCCCTTCCCTCTGTCCATGGGCATGCTCTCTGCAAGGAAGGCAAAGGCACTGACGGCCACAGTGTGCCCTTTCCTCTCTCCCTGCCCTCTCACTGTGTGAATCCCATCCAAGTTTGCCTGCCAGTATCTACTGGTCTCTGCCAGCATAAACAGTGGCAGAGGGCCACAGGGGCTGCAATTCCACTTATGAGGAGAGGAACAATAAGAGATCAGTTTGGTCCAGAAAACAAATGGAAGTGGACAAAATGGAGGCATGACAAAAGCAAAGAGAGGATCTACAGAAATGGTACTTGTATCACCTCTCCAAAATACTGCAGAACCATGGTAGGGTCACCTCTGTCTTCCCCAGCTTCATAGCCTGGTGGGAGGACAGCAGTTCAGACACTTTGAATGTGGTCCCACAAGGATGTAGGGGCCAGTGTCATCAAGGAGAGGCGCGTGCCTCAGCTTTGTCCATTGGGTGTCAAGATAGTGAAGCCATTAGCAGCACCAGGCAGGAAGAGGACCTGGTCACCACTTCAGGACAAGGCAGGGGAAATGTCACGGGCAATGCCAGGATGAGTGGGATGACTGAGGAAATGAAAGGAAACGTGTTCCCTACTGAAACCTCCAAATTTGGAAGATGCCTTCCTCCCTGTCATATTGCTGTTTTCCTGGGATTTGCTGGTTCTTGAGCTGAAGATTAAGACTTGCAGGCTCATAGACACTCTCTGGTTATTGTCTATGGGACCAAGACATGAAGTAATTAAAAATAACTCCTCTTGCCACTACCCAAATAACTCAGTAGGGTTGAGTGACTGTAACCCAGTTTGACCTTCTGTCATTCCAAGTACTGCTATTGTGAGGCTGCAGTTTCATGATTTGTGGGGAGCAAATTCCCCTCCAAACAAAGGCAAAACCAGAGCCAGGGTGTTGTGCACATCTCTGGGAGAGCAGAGTGGAGTGGCCATGCCCAAGTTTTCTCTGAGCTGAGGCAGCCCCAAAATCACCACATTTCTGGGGAGGGCCTGTCACAGGGTATGGCTGAGAACCTTCTATACTCCTCTGGAGTGAAGGTTTATCACTGCATTCTATCAAAATTTGCACAAAGTGTGCCTTTGTAGGTGAGATAAAGTTTCCACTCCTGACTGAAAAAGGAGGGGGAGGAAAGGGAGAGAGGCTCAGAGCCTAAGAATCCTAACACTTAGATGTCTTAATTAAAAGTAAACTTTTCCTTTAGGGCAGCTGTGGTTAGAGCAGCAGGCAGAGAGACCTGACAGCACAGGCTAAATAGAGAGAAAAAAAGACTCTTTCTTTTTTTCTTAATTTTTCCTTTTTTCCCAAACATTCACTTTGGCCTCAGTCTGAAATGGCTTTGAAACTGCAGACACCTTCATGTAAATGTTCTTAATAAAGAAAAAACGTCTGCTGCAGGACATTTGTAATCCTTCTGATTTAGATGTTTTAATAATGTGCGAGTTTATCTTGGAGGATGGTGGCTGACCTGGAATTAATGTCTCTGCCAATGTAAAAGCTCAGACAGAAGACTTAAATATAATAATATAATATGTGTCTGTATGTGTGTAGTATATATATATGCACACACACATATATGTATAGACATATATATGCATGTGCTATATAAACACATCTTTAAGTAATCATAAACGCCCTTTAAAAATTATTTCAGCACAAATTAAGGTATAGACAGCATCTGATTGGCTCAGTCACTACAGAGTGGTGCCTCATGATATATTCATTTCCTATTCTGGTGTGGTTAATTAGGTATTTCAATTTAATTACTGCAGTCAATAGCACTTTCAGTTGAGTGTCTTAAGTGTTCATTTAATTTACTGTCGATTTAATAAGGCAGTGGTTGTATGTAAAGCTGTTAACCATCTGGATGGGCTGCAAAGCCCATCTTTTCTCTTGGGTAGCTGGAGCCTGATCCAAGACACACTGATGTCTACAGCAGTCTTTCTGTTAAATTCAGAAGCTCAAAACCTAGGCTCCTTGGGGAGTGAGGAGCTGGGCAAATGCCTCTGGCTGTGGGCTTCCTGGCTGGCCTGTGTGAGGGAGGGTTTTTAAGGTGCCATTTCTCTTCTGTAGGCTATTTCATATAGCAGTAAAGGCAGGAAGAGCAACCCATTACTCAGGGTTTGATAATTGTGAGCTATGAGACTGTGCCTTAGAGTTTTAAGCAAAATTTCAAGTGGTTTCTCACAAGCTTGGGTAAGGAGGTGATGAGTTGGGTCACACCTAGGAAAATTTAAAATAAACACACCAATCTGACAAACATCGTGCAACTGAATGATCTATTTTACCCCTGTCACAAGGTCTGGCAGAGCTGTTCATCCTCTCTCCACCTCCTATGAGTGAGTCACTAAGCTCATATTGTGGGTCAGAAAATATGCAGGTCGGCAGATTTTCAGATCACTAACCTTCTGGGAGAAAAAAGAGGCAACCACTAGATAGAAACATTGCCTCTCATGATTTCAGGGCCTCTCTTTAATAAGAACATTATTTGTTTAGGCAAAAGATGATATAGCATAGGGCTGTGATTGTAGTGTCTGGCCATCCTGTCTTCCTGCACAGCTCTACTTAAAAATCAGGTCCTGATGAAATTGTAAAATACCACAGTAGCAAAGATAGACTGGTGCCTAATGATGCTGGCAGGTACCTGAGGGAATTTCCAGGAACACCTGGGTCAGGAGCAGCCAGACATCACATGTGCAATATTCCCTCCACACAGACCTCATAATTTAGATAGATGAGAAGAGGAAAGAAGAAGGGGCTCTAGGCAGAGGATAAGTAGCCAGATTCCACATCTCTGCCATGGGACAAGGAGAAGGAGGGTGTTTTGGTGTAACCTAGAGGAGGCCACGGTGACCCCATTGGTTGCTTCTCCCTTGAGCCAATGAGAGAGGCAAATGACTGGGATTAGCCAGCAACCCCCACTCACGCAGGGCCAGTTTTATGATGTTGCCCTGGCCCAGAGCCATAGCTGGCTGGCTGGCAAGCTGCACGTGACACAGGAGCCCCAGGTTCTTCAGGGCTGCGGGCTCCCATGCTCCCCAGGCTTGTAGCCAGCCTGGGTTTAAAAACAAGCAGCAGGAACGTCGGCAGGAACAGGACTCCAGCACATGAAATCCAGTGAAGAGAAATTCTTCTGCTGCAGAAAGTAGGCAAAAGGCAACTGGAGATGAATAGGCTGCCTGACAGCTGGCAGACATGCAGCCTGTCTGCCATAGATGGTAATATAGGCACAGCAACTATTACAGCATCTCAAGGCAAAAAAAGCAATAAAAACTTTAACCTCTGCTAACCAGGAAAACTAGCAGTGGTTTCAGATGCTATTGGTGGAGAGGAGCCTTTGTGATGCTTGTGACAGGCAAATGGTCTAGAAATCTCTACTGAGCTGTGTTTGGGACTGAGGGCCGGGAGCTCCTGGGTTCGTGCTCTATTTGTACTAGTTACGCAGCCAGTTTTAAAAATTGTGTTACTGCTGTTATTATAATGATATTGCTATCACTACTGTTATTTTCTTTACACATCAATGGAGCCTGGACAGCCAGTCTTAATTTCTTACGTGAATGCAAACGGCATTTAGATTTTTGTGGAGATCAGACACCAGACACATTCCTGCATTCCTGTCCAATGTTCAATATTTTTCCATGAGTCAAAGAGAACAAGAATGGGCATATTGTGTAAATGCAAAACTCTGCCTTTTTAAACTGACACGATGAATTTCAGCCCAGCCTCTTTGTCTCTCTCCTTGGAGCAGGGGCTTTTCAGCCTGCCAGATTTTGTTACTTACTATCCTTGAAAACAGAGGGAGGGAAAAGTCAGTCCTTGTTAATTCATTGTCCCAGTTACCTAGCAGTGCTGTATCCTTAAGGACTGCTGCACTTTTTTTTTTCCCCTTTTTTTTTTCCCTTTTTTTTTTTCCCTTTTCTGAGATGCTGAAGAGCTATGGCTTTCCTGCCAGCTCCATTGTATTCCCTCAGTAAAAGCCTGCAACACTAGAGGCACTTTAAAAAGGAGTGAGGAATCTGTTGCAATAGACATCCAACAAAAGTTCCTGCTGCAATCCGTGCTTCCAGTAAGTGCTGGTTCGTAATCCAGATTTCAGGCTTCAGGGCTGGCTTTTAATAGAACACTGGTACAGGTCAGTGTAGCTGCGTCTGTTTGCAGCAACAGAAGATTTGGCTCACTGTTGTATTGGGCTTCAGCACCAATTCACAAACAAGGCCATATATGCAGACAAGTATCAGCATTGAGGGGGTCCCTCGAATTTGAATTTTGCTTGGGGAATGTACCTCTCTATTTTACAGTGTGTGTGAAATGTACCTGATGGATGACTTAAAGACTGAATTCATCTGGGCCTGCCAGAGCAAGAGCTGCCCTGAAGGCTGATCTGATTTGGTCCATATCCCAAGAAAGCCTTCCCAAAGGCTTCTCCCAAGTACAGACCACCATAGACAGAAGAGTCTATGAGAACAAAGACTTTTTTCCCTAGACAGAAATAACTTTGATTTTTTTTTTAAATATTTTAATAGGCTATAAAATGCTTATTTCCACACCATAAATGAGAATAAATATGCATCTACCAAAGCCAGCCTAAGCTAAGTAATATGCAAGAAAAGTTTCACTGAAGTGCTTTGACAGCCCTGAGCATTTCATTGCTCTTTCTGACAGTGGAAAGTTAGTGAGTGCCCTCTGAGCAGATTTAACCCAGAGCTTCCTAGCTAAGGATTGTGCAGGAAAGAAAAGCATACAAAGAGCAAAAGAAATTAATTAGCTACAAGATTGATATGGCCATTTGTCCACTAGGAACCAGTCTGCTACCTCCAGAGTTTCAAATATAGTAGCTTGCTGTACAGCCTTTCATCTGTAATGATTTCTAGTCCCCATTAAATGGTACCATAAAGGTGAAAGGTTTCACATTAGTTATAAAATAGAAAATTATACTTATCCTGGCTAGTATTTTCAAAAGTATGCTGGGATCCATACTTTGACACCTAAAGAGATGTCTGCTTTTCAGAGGTGCTGAATGTGCATCAGTGTCTTTTGAAATTTAGCTGGAAAATAGGGCTTGTTATTAATGTGTTTGACGGTGTCTAAATGCATGAAGAGTATTTTTCAAAAAAATATATAAAGTCCTTGTCATGGAATCTTATAATCAAGAACAGAGAAACAAAGTCCAGCAAAGTCAATTTAAAGACCTGTATATCTCAATGAACTTTGGATCAGGCTTAAGCAAAAGCATTATTTAGCAACTCAGATTTATCTGATGGAGCATCACTTTGCTCAGTCAACCCTTTGATTGTTTATGTCATTTAAAAACTACTGATCTGATGCCTTCCCTGAAGGAATCTCTGCAGAAACAGATACTGACATTTCTCATGTACATTGTCATTTATTGCTTTCATCTCCTCCTCCTCTTCCCTCATCATATATGTCATTAACTTGGAGACAAGTCAAATTTATACATTCCCTCCATTTGCTCTACATTCAAAATTTTCCAGTTACATACCAGATCTATCCTAGAAGTGAAAAACAAAAGGATGAGAAGGAAGGAACACAAATTGCTGACTAGAGGTGAAGAAAAACAGGGGAGCTGGAAGGGGGCCCAGGTAGGTTGTGCAGTCTTCATCCTTGGAAGCAGTCAACACTTGCCTGGACAATGTCCCGAGCAACCTGATGTAACTTTGTTGGTAGCTCTGCTGAAAGCAGAGCATGCAGTGACAGGACAAGGGGGAATGGCTTCAAGTTGAAGAAGAGTGGATTCACATTAGAAATTAGGAAAAAATTCCTTACTGCGAGGGTGGTGAGGCACTGGAACAGGTTGCTGAGAGTTGTGGGCGCCCCATTCCTGAAAGTTTTTAAGGCCAGGTTGAGTAGAGCTCTGAACAACATGAGCTAGTGAAAGGTGTCCCTGCCCATGGCAGGGGGGTTGAAATTAGATGATCTCTAAGGTCCCTTCCAACCCAAGCCATTCTATGATTCTCTGGTTCTATGTCCAGAGGTCCTTTCGCAGCTCCATCATTTTATGGTGGATCCCAAAGGTCCACCATAAGGATCCCAAAGGTCTTCTAGGAAACTCTCCACTAAGGCCTCTGCCACAATACTTCTGTTTTCTTTCTGTGAGTAACATGGTAAATGAAACAGTAGCTAGTGAACTCTTTCCTGTGTTAGTGGCCTGCAGAAATGAAGTTTAGGCGACACAACATTGGAACTGTACAACTGCAGAGAGTTTCTACTGCCTGACTCTCAGTGGGGACTTATTCCAGGTGCCAGGAGTCCCTTATCTAAGCCAGCAGAGCAGTGCACACCTGATGTGTAGGCTACAAAAGTGATGCAACTCTGATGCAACAAATCTTGATTGTACTATAGAGACCCTTAAGAGTCCTTGGCTGAGAGATTTTCACTGCATAACCAAAGGAATGCTGTTTCTTGGGATGATTGTGGTACCTGTGTCCATTCTCGTAGGCATGTGTGCCTTTGTCACAGTGTGTTGTGTCAGGAAGCAGATGCTATTCCACTCAGTCATTTCCAAACAAGGAATTATTCTCATTTTGAATTTTCAAAGTCAACAATTACAATTGACGCTAGAAAAAGATTCAAGGCTGCTGTAGAGGAAAATATGACTTTGAGATAGGCTGTTGTATTTGAGAGGCCTTGAACTACTAACTTTTCAATGCTGTTTCTGTTTGCATGAGTTCACTCAATGAGTGATCAGTGCACGTAGGAAAATAAGCCATATAGAATGCATCAGTTATAATGAATCCACTCATGCCTCTTTCACAAAAAACTATCATAGCAGCCAAAAATACCCGAATGTGTGGTGACCCTTTGTCACTTACTGCCACAGCTGGTGGGGATGCGCTGCTGACTGCAGCTATCCCGAGCACCGACGGTCACTGGCATTGCTGCTCCAAGCACAAACCATAGTGGGTGCTCAGCAGCTGGGCTCTGCCTCAGGGGGCAGGACAGAGGACCTGAGGGCTTCAGTGTGCAAACAGCATTACCCCATCCCTGAGAAGGTTTGAAAGTTCCTGCCTAGATGTAATCTCCTTGAATCCCTTTTGCCAAGGAAAATCTTTTTGCAAAAGCCAGACTTTTGCTAGATGGTCTGTACTATAAAATATTCTTGCTGTTAATCAGAGAGAAAACTAGAAAATTTATTTTCACTTTCTTCAGAGATGTCTCCATGCATTTGACTTGTCTACTTATGCAACCATCCTCTCATCCTCCTGTGCAACCATCCTCTCATCCTCCTGTGCAAATTCACCCTCTCCGCTCTGCTTGTCATTTCTCATGCTCCTTTAAAGCATGATCTTGTGAGCTTTTCAGTACCTGAATTGCTGGGCTTTCCTTTTACCTTATAGGTGCCTTTTTCTTACCCTGGACTGCTCTGGTCCCCCCTATTCACACTGACCTTTTCCAACTCCTGAAGCCTTTCTGCCTGAGTGACTCCTTGGTTCCAAACCTTTCCATTCAGTCTCTCTGGCCATTTTCATGAGTTTGGACTCTTTTGACCTTCTCATCAAAATGATACTTAAAGAAAGACCAAATAACAAAAACTCAGCTGAACACATGCCAGTCCAAGACAACAAATTATTTGGGCTTCCTGTAACCTGGTAATGACCTTCCACAATGATCACAATTCTATATTGATCTTCATATTCCAGAATGACGTAGATACTGGTGAAATTAATCTCATTTTTACAGTTTTCCTCCAGACTCCTAAAGTGTTAGAAATAAAAGAGCTGTGAATTGTATTCTTACTAAACCTGGAGGCATCTCATCAATATCAATGACAAATATATTGGGGGAAGATACACAATCACCTTGATATGCCTACAAAAATCACCACTCCACCCCATTACTTCTTTTTCCCCTGCACCACCAATCCTCAGTGACCACAGACTAGTTTTAGTCTTGATGTTTAATATTTTTCATCCCCTTCTAAATATGTCATCATCACCTTTTATAATTTAGCATCTTCCCATTTCCTAAAAAATTATCAGTCCCTCTTTAGACCTTGATGAGCTCTGACTTTCTCATGAAGTTCCTCAGACTCTATCGACTTTGGATGAGAAAATGTATCATTTCACTAGGATTGAATTTATTGCTTCTCAAATTTGCTAAATAATCTCTTGATCTGCAGTTAGTCAGTTAGAATCTTAATATATAAACTTTTAATTTTTCTTTTATTTGTCCTTTCCACTATCCATTCTCTTCATAGGAGTATCTTAAAAGCTCTTTAATTGGTGTTTCAAAACCCTCCAAAGCCCTCGAAATTTTTGCCTGTTTTGCTCAAATAGGTCCAAATCTCAGTGGAGTGCACTTGGTCTGTCCTGACACTGCATGTTTAAGCTGAAGATTTTGAAAAAGGCTCTTAAGTACTGATCTTACTTCATGTCCTTGCTGGGGTGACTGTGCATGACGGGTGAGAGCCAGGGGGAAGAGGCTAATACAGGTCAAACCCAGCCATCAACTTAGTGCAGCAATCTTGTAGGAGACCTCTTACTGCAGGCCTGGATTTGATCCTAAACATCACTTCTTCGATAAAGTTTTGGCAAAGGGTCAGGACTCCTTCCTTCTAACAAGAAGCCATTTTGCCAGTTGCTCATTAAGTGTATTAGTTGATGCATGATGGAAGGCAGCTCTCATTGACATGGGCCCTCCTTGTCATGGCTGATGGAGTCTGATGCCGGAAGCGTGACTGGGTAATAAGCTGAAGGGATCTTTCTTTTCCAATTGACAAGTGGTGACTGTATCTCCTGTGAACTGTAACATACCCTGAAGAAGACCTCAAGGCCAAACAGTTGACTTGAGTGTCCTGTGTGACGCATTGATTTGCGGGAAGAGAGAAACAGTCTAGATATTTCCTTATCTTCCAAGTCTGGATGGAGGGCTACTGTCTTCCTCCAACAGCTGAACTTTTGATAACAGTGTTGCAGAGGAGATGGGTGCTTAGACAGGTAATAAAAGCCCACATGTGGGCATGGATATGTGCTCTAATGAGCCTACAGAGTGACAATTTGGAAGCAGCGCTGAGCAGAATACCAGGACCAAATAGCTCTCAGCATCTTTCTTTAGGTGAAATCTGCTGTGCTATTGATCTCTAAGAGGCAAATCAAATAACAGCAGCCACATTTTTAAGGATTAGGAGCTTCCTGTGCAAGACAGTATGTGTTTTTAATACCTTAAGCTTACTTATGAAACTGGTAAACAGTGTGGAGGGTGGTATTGGATGACCTCTTTTACATGCCTGATCATCCTGTCAGCATTTATAATGCATTTGATATTTCCTTCTCATCAGGATAGGATCAGTTAAGCAGTCCTATTTCCCAAAGCTCAGGTTGCATTATGCTTTGTTCCACATTTCATGGTAATAAATGTTGACATAAATTTCTGTAGATTTCACACAAAGTGATTGTTAATTTATTCATGGTTGAAAAGGAAAAGAAAGAAGGAAAGAAAGAAAGAGCAAGCAGAAAAGACTCCTCCAGAAGACAGATACACAGCTTGCAAGATAAAAAAATACAGATCTTTTATGCCTATTTGTTTTGCACACAGTAATGACTGCTACACTCTGATTAGCAATCTTGACCTAGTTAAAATGCTATTGTTTTTCTGTGTTCCTATTTTTCTAAAAGACTGTGACTAGACATGATATTTTATAATCCATCAGATGTAAAATCTGCATAAAAAATATAATTATTGTGCTTCAGCAACCTGGACCAAAGCCCTGACATTATGTTTCTAGGCAGTACACTGTGAATAATATAGATGCATTTTTAGGTTGGTATGTTCAGTTGGCAAGAGACATAATTTTTCCATAAGCAAAGGTAAATTATGGGATTTCTAACATACTGATTGCTATTCCAGCCTTGTCTCAGCTAATGAAAATTAAGTGGACACTTGTCAGCCAAGAAACATCCTTATTTGTGACTATAAATTTGGTTTTAGTGGCACTAAACATTACAGTAAACAGGGAGCAAAATTGTGTTGCCTCTCAGTCAGCTTTATTATTGCCCGTGGTGCTTACATCGAAGGACCAGCCAGAGTCAGGAGACCACTGCAAGAGGTGTGTATGGACACCTGGATCAGGAGGACAGGCATGGGCAGTGGGGAGCTCTGGGATGGGTAGAGCAAAATTCTCACGACAGTAAACCCTGCTCATCCAAGTGGTCCCTGGAGCTGGTTAGCTAAATAGGAGGGGAGTGAGGCAGAGTGCAGGAGTGCTGTCTCACACTGCCGTGCTCACCAACAGTGTGAGGCTGAAGGCACCTGTGCCTCCTCCTCCTCAGGCTCAGAGAGAGCAGTTGATCCCCTCCTTATGAACACAGGGTGGGTGGCAGGGGACACCTGGAGCTGAGCATCTGCAACCTGACTGGAGCAAGAAACAGCTTCTGCTACCCCTGCACAGCTCTTTGCACCCATGGAGGAGCCACCTTGTCCTAGCCAGGGTGCTGTGAGGACACTTCAGCTCCCAGGGCTGCTCTCCATTGTGCACAGTGCCCATGCCTCCACTCTGTCACTCAGTGCTGCATGAAAAATTAATGGTGCTTACCAGATCAGCATCATCCAGCAGATTGGACTTTGTCAACTCAGAGTGCTAAAATCTCTCTGAAGACTACTGTCATGCTTGCATCCTCAGCCATGTCAGGTAGACACTGCAGTGAAGACAAAAGATTAAAAATAAATGTACTTGAGCAGTGCAGAGAAAGTGAGGAGCAGAAAGGCTGGGGGGAGGTCCTCAGAAGAGGATCACACTACTGAGATTTTCAGGAGAGACATCAGGGTGAACCTGATTCTCCTGGGTGTGGGAAGGAAGAGGAACAATCAGAGCCAAAGGATTTCAGATGTGTAGAAATAGTGGCAATGGGAACCTTCAAAACTGAGTCTGTAGTCAGAAATGGGCCTTGAGGGTGTCTGTGTGATTTTGGCATTAGTTGCTGTGGTGGCCCCAGAGATGGCATCTCAGAGATGGCCCCTCGTCATCCCTGTGTCGGCCCCAGGGCGCCTCTGTGCCTTCGGAGCTGGCCATAGTGTGAGTCCCCACCACCACCCTGTCTGGCTGAAGGGGTAAGAAGAAAAGGAGAGAGGTATCTGGTCCTCCTGCATGCTGTGAGATTCCTGCAACAGGGAGGCTCTGCACTGGTGTGCCCTGGTCCCTGCCTGGAAAGGTGCTCCCCAGCTTGGCACAGCTCTGAACGCCACAGGAGGTGATACTGCTGGCAGCAAACACTGCCAACCACTATTTTAAAATTGAGAGTTGCTGTCATTCAGAATCAGTCTCTAAGCCTCCAGGGTGGCTTGCTAGGTCCAGCCTTGCAACGCAAAGGTGCTTTCTCAGCATAAATAAGTATCATTCAGCATCTTTTCCTCCTTTGAAAGGATTTCTTTTTCCAATTTTCACTGTTTGAATATTTTTCATATTTTCCCTGTAATTCTTTACCCTTTTGCTTCCCCGGCTACATGGAGTATTTTGTTTACAGTGTAGCCATTGTTTCCAGTGGACACATATTGTGAGAAAGTCTAGGTAATCCAAAATGGACCTTTTAAAGTGGATTTGTTTGTGCTTTTTCTATCATCAGAGATCCCATTCCACAGGAACTGCTGACACTGCCACACTGCCTGCTTCACAGTGTGGGGTTTCATCAGTAGCACCTTGGGAGTTCCATCCCTGTTGTTCCACCACACAATGTAAGAACACTGCAAACCTTTGTAGGAAATTGTGAGAGTTGGGAGAACAAAGGTGGGAGGATTCTTCCTTTTATGTCTTCCACTAAAGGCTTAGTGGGGACTCAAGACTATCAAACTGCGGTATTTTCTCTGTAGTTTCCTTGGGGTATTTTTGGTGTTTTGGTCCAGTCTTAAGTGTCCAGCTATAAACATTTCAAAATGAGTCTGATACAGTACTAAAATCTCTGTACAAAGGCTTGATCTGCAGGCACTGTGGAGTTACTCAGGCAAGTCAGAGGGACAGCTTGTGTTTTACTTGTCCTGAGAGCTGTGAAACTCAAGGTGCTGGATGGTTAGTCTAGGAGCTCTGTCGAGCACTGTGCTCCTTCCTACACAGTGTTAAATGACATAAAGAGCAATTTCTAAAGGAAGTCCAACTGCTGAAGCTGTATAAAATGCACAAAAAAAAGATTTTTATTGAAAGAGAAACCTGATAGACTATTATTTCCTGCTGACACAGACAATTCTTTTCTTGACTATATCGGATAGACCCTGTAGAAAGAAATGCAAGGTGAATACACATGAGTAATATCAGAAATGCATCAATGATGTGATAAAAATATTGTTTGATATGGATATTTTGGAGAAAACAATCTCTAAAATTTCTCATTGACAAGCTGTGCTTTTGCACCAAAACATTTTCTTGTTTCTGTTTTCTGGAAAAATAAAATGAGCCAGAAAAAAAATCAACAAAATCTTCTAGTTTTGTATTGAGTAAAAAAATTGAACCAAAAGAAAGGTGAAGCAAAAACCTTTCTGTTTTTGCAAAAGAGAAGTTATTTGGTACCAGGATTTGATGAGCCCTAATTATTAGTTCAGTGGATTCCCTGCTGATTTGGCCTGGTGTCAGAGAGCATTAGAGAAAAAGCTGCCTCTCTTAAATTCCTTTAAGACTCTGAATAAGTTTTAAATATAAAACTTATAAATATAATATATGTCCCTCTGCACAGGACATGGTATCACACCGGGTCGTTTAGATCAAGTCATCTCTAGAGTTTGCCCTCTGCTGTCCCCAAGCATTTTGTCCAGGAACAGCACTGGGCTGTCTCATAGAAATGATCTCCAGAGGCTCAGTTCTAACTTCAGAAGACCAATCATCCAGCACTGCCTTGCTGTAAGTGCATGACCTCACGCTGACTCACCAGAGCCTGCTCAGCAAAAGGTCTCACAGTAACACATGCTGCCAGGAAATGCCTGTGCTCTGTGATGGTTCATCCAATGCTGCCCACCTACCTGTGGGATGGAACTGGGCATGGAGGGCTTCCTCCTCTCCCACTTACTGTCATGTCACTCATTTCCCATCACAGGGCCTTTCAGTATTACACAGTTCAAGCGGTTTGAGATGTGTAGCCACAAGCCTCTTTGATCTGAGGAATGTGCCTGTGTATGTTATAGGAAATTTTGCTTTATGTTTACTGACCCAAATCAATCCTAGCTTGCAAATTGAAAGAGGTGAAGCCTGAAATCTGGCAAGTTGGTTGTTTTTTATATCTTTCTGAAGATTTTGTGCTTTGCTTGGGTAAAAAGGGATTGAGTACTGACTTTTAGTCAGTAATCGAAATGTGTGATTGCTATAAAAATGCAAAGATTTCAGTGATAGAACCCTGGTCCTTTCCCTTCTAAACAAAACAGGCATAATGCTGGGGCAGCAGTGCCCTACAAAAGGCAACGTTCAGAGAGGCTTGTGATGGACGCTGCTTATCTTCCTGAACAAACACAGACCAGTCCCCTGAAGCCCCCCCTGACGTATAATTGGTAACAGCTCAGTGCAAGGAGGTAGAGGGGGCTTCATCCCTGTGGGCTGCTCACATCCTTCCCATGTCCTCTCCCGCCATATCCTGAACTCATGGGGGATGTGAAGCAGCCTCAGTGAAGTCCCCTGAGTTCCTTGCACCTTTGCAGCCTTACTTGCTCTCATTTCTGCTTTAAGGTGTGGACATCTATTGACTGATGGTGTTGTCAGTTTTCCAAGGGTTATGTGTGCAAGGTTTTGGGGAGATGTAATAAGTTACCACTTGTTATTCTTTAGAAATGTACAGTCCCCTTTTTGGTGGGCAGATGTCATGAAACCAGGAATGCTCCAGGCCATGCTAAGGGAGGGGGTGCTTGGTTAAGGGATGTGTCTGGAGATCATGGTGCTCCGCCTGGCTCTGCTGCTGACTTGTGTGTGACAAACCACTTCCCAGCTAACCCATCTCACCCTGGTATCTGCTAGAAGCTACTTCAAATGCAGGTGAAAAGCAGATATTACACACAGCACAATGTAACACCTGCATTTTTACATGTCAGAAAGCTTGGTGAAGGTGCCCTGAAAATGTTGAGTTTTTTAAACAGCTCCCTCTACTTCAAAATGTCAAGCAAACCCAAATTAACTCAGAAAGTCATATTAACCACATAAAACATATACATATGCAGGGGATGTACTCTGTTCAGCCTTTCTGTCAGCAACACATCTGAAAGCAAAATGTGCTGCCAAGTCATGTATTCTAATGACCTGAGGACTTCCCCATTTCCCAGGAAGATGAATTTGAGTGTACGAGCATGGTTTCTAATAAACACACTGACAGCAAAGATGATGGTAAAAGGAAGTGCAACTTACCTTTTTTTTGTTCCAAAGGAAAGTACAGTGACTCATGTGTCAGAAGGAACATACTAATCCAAGACAGTCTGTGCTCTTTGCAGTGACCACCAAAACCTCTCCCCAGTGAGGGACACCTAGTGACAATTAATTACTCTTGCATGCACACAGTCTGTAGACTTATACAAGTAGGCATCAACATGTTTGTCCTTATGAAATCATGAATCTGTGATTTAAAAGCTATGCTGGAAAGTTAACTTGAAATATGAAATTAGTCAGAGAGAGAAATTACAAACTTTATTTTTAAGGGCTAAACTCAGTGACCTGATGATGCAATGGAAGAATATGTGGGTTTGGAGGAAATATGTATTTCTCAGTTAAACTCTTTTCAAGCAATTAAATTATATTCAGAATAAAATTTTTCACATCTGGAGTTAACTGGGAAGAGCTTTTACCTATAGGTAAGCCTGAAACTGAAGGGCATAGAGGCCACAATAGAGTATTACATACCCATGGACTTCTGTACATGAAACAGCATGATGCAAATAACGTGACTGGAAGGTCTCATAAATCATTCTTCCTCACTTAACTGGAGAATTAGAGTTCTCATTCCTCTCTGCCCTTCACGGCTTCCCAACGTATCACAGTGTGTACAGGCATTATTTATTATTTTCTCACTGGCGCACACAGGTATTTCTCAGATGGCATTGTCTTGATGCCTTCAGGGCCATTGCACCTCTGCCCAAGTGCAGAAAGGCAGAAGATGAGCTGTGTTTCACTGCTTATTTTCCTGGCTGAAACAGGGACAATGTGTGCTGGCTCTGGAAGGGCTGCATGTGCATGCTCCTCACTGTGTGCCCCTTTGGTCATGGAATCATAGAATCATTAAGGTTGGAAAAGACCTCTAAGATGAAATGTACAGGGCTAAATATAGGACAGCTGCCCTTGTTTTAAAGTGATCTGTTATTTTATGATCTGTGTTCAAAGCTACTCTTCTTGAGGGCATCTGCATCTTACTTGAGGGCATATGTACCATGTCCAGGCTTTTCAGCTCATGGGACTGACATCTCTGTTTTCTGTGTATGGGCTGGGAATTTGTGTGCACAGCCACAGCAGATGAGTAGATCAGGCAGACAGAGCCATGAACCTCTTTTCCTTCAATAGGCCTACAGGGCTGGCAAGCAAATGGAAGTATCACTGTAAATAGTCAAGGAAAAGAAAACAGAGTTAAAATGCTTAGAGCAGTGTTGAGTGGACTATATGTTTTATAAGAGATGTTTCAGGACATAAACAACAAGGGCTTAATGTATTAATATACATCTTTGGGAAATAATCTGGCATTAAGTACATCATGGGCCAGACCCTTGGCTGACATAACTGGACATGACTCCAGTGAACTCATTCTCAGTTTTCAACAGGTTAATATCTAACATTTTTAATCATACACATCTCTGGCCAGTATAAACCTACATAAGCTAAGGATACCTTGATCTTGTGTGTGCCATTATAATGTGTTCAAGGACTTTTGGACTCTACAGGTGTCAAAAATGGTTTTTTGGATCATATACCAAAATTGGGAAAATGAAAACTGCACCACCGGGTAGGCACAAGGGCAGATTTCATGACTGCATTTGTCTCTGCTGTCTAAAGTACTTTAGATCTGTCTGGCACAGCTAGATTGGAGTAGATCTGGAGCAAAGGGGCTTTACCAACTACAGCTCTGGCTACCTCCCTCCCTCATCACACCTGTGAGGGGGAAAGGGGTCTGTGATGAACAGGCAGCAGTGCTCGAAAAATGCTGATGGCAAGGGTGATGGTGGCAGGGAGAGTCACCACTTAAAGCCTATTTGCCTACAGTTCTGCACAGCTTCATTGACCAGAAAAAGCCCAGAGGATCTTTCTGAACTAAGCAATGCTTACTTGCCTGTTGCCTTTCAAGCAATTAAATTATTTCTTTGGTATCATCTAATTATTGGGTTTTTTGTCTCTGTTTCTTTCAGCTTCAAGGCTCCTTGAAGAGAAAGTTGGTGGTAAATCTGTCACCTGTCAACAAAAGGCCCAATGGTGTTTCAGAGAACTCTTTCCTTGACATTAAGAGGATAAGAGTGGGTGACAATATCCCAGTGGGACAAGGTGGACAACATGTTAGCAATTGCCAAAGCCAGTCAATGTCAGGAACTATGACTGTGGGGCAAGGATCACAAAGAAAGGCCAGCAGCCTAGCAAACAATACCCATGCTAGTGGGAATGACATGTTTAATATGACTTTGAAAGAGGTAAAGAAAGAACCAGGAGAAACAATGTCCTGCAGCAAACACTTAGATGGCCAGACATCCCATGAGAACGTGTTCCCTAACAGACATGGGGAAGACTCATGGGACCAAATGATGGATCTTGAGCTTCAGGAACTGTTTAATGAACTGACTAACATATCAGTGCCACCAATGAGTGATGTTGAGCTAGAGAATATGATAAATGCCACGATAAAACAAGATGAGCCATTCAACATTGACCTTGGGCAGCAGAGCCAGAGGGGCCCTGTGAGATCTCTGCAGATGGATAAGATGGTGATAAAAAGTGAGTATGCAGCAGGCATGAATCAGGCTCCTGTGGGCTCCCCACAGATGAGGCCTTCTTCTACAGGTCCAGCCTTCACAATGGCTTCCACTGCCATGTCTGCCTCTTCACCCATCCCCTCGGTGCCTCAAACACAGGTGTCACAGGTTTCTTCTGTGTCCACTCGGCCATTGCCTAACTGGCAGGAGGTGTCTCATGCACAGCAGCTCAAACAGATCGCAGCCAACCGGCAGCAGCATGCCTTGATTCAGCAGCAACAGCAGCAGCAGAACCAGACAGCCAACTGGTCCACTCTGTCTCCATCAGGACCTTCCCCTGGACCCTTTGTGCAAGAGAAAATCCCCAGTCCCTCTTTTCGCCAGCAGCAGTTCAGCCCACAAAGCTCAGCAATGCTTGGGGTGCCAGTGAATGGAAACCAGACAAAAGGGATGAACAACTATGTTTATAAACCAACCACTCCCCAGAGCAATCCCATGGACATAATCATGCAACAGAAGCCTCAGGACCTCAACAGAAACTTTATCAACAGTGCTCAGCCACCTCTAGAGCAGCATCATGGCAACACAAAGCCTTTGTTTCACTTTAACTCAGAGCAAACAAACCAGCAGATGCCTTCGGTTTTGGGTTCCCAAAACAAGCCTGCCCTTCTGCACTACACCCAGCAGGCACAGGGTTCAGCTCCCGTGCAGCAGCCACAGCAACAGCAGCAACAACAGCCACAGCCACAAACTGCTCAGCCTCTCCCAAACCAGTCTCTCCAGAGGCCACCTAATGTAACCCTAGCAATGCAACAAAAAATGATGCTTCAGAAAATGCAGCAAAGCCAGCAAATCTCAGGTTTGCAGTATCCAGTCTCTCAGCAGCACAGACAGGTAAGACAAATTCCTCCTTCTTTGTTACAGAATTGTTCTGGTCCAAGTAATAAAAAGGCTTTTCCAAGCCTGGCCTCATTCCTGCAGGAGATGTGTCCTAGTGGCACTTAATGATCCTCTCAGCATGCACTTCTGTAGAGCTGGTGATGGCACGTTTAGAACCTATTCAGGTATATTATGGATGCACATTTAGATGAATTTCAAGAAGCATATGCTCATAACACTTTTCTCTTCATGCAACGGAATGAATATGTCACTGCTATATATTATGTAGATACTTGTCAGAAAGGTGAGATAGTAGGGCAGATGCAAGTGTATTTTGGACTTCCATCTAAGTTTTCTAGCTTACAAAAATTTAGGCTCTTTTGAAAGTCAGAATTTTAATGAATTTCTATGTTATCTTAGATAATGTGTTTTACAATGTTAATTTTTATGCCATCATTTTTCTCAGGGAGGCAGGGTTAGGAAATTCTGTTTTTAGATATCTTTTGACTGATATGACAAAAAATACTGTTTGCACATTTGCTATCGCTTTGGCAAAGAAAAACTAAGATTTATCTGTGAGCTTTCTAAACACCCATCACACTTCTGGGAATATTCTGTGGATAAAATACATGCTGAGAGATGAAGGAGAAGGTTGCCACAGATATGTCTGCAACTATATTTCATGTAGCCAGCTCCCACTGTGTTATCATGAGACAGTACCCTGACAATATCTGCTGTTTTAGCTTAGTTGTGCTATGCCAAGTCCCTGTGCACCCAGGTCTCAGATCCCAAGTTTCAGACCTGCCAATCAAAATGAGAATGTGCAAACTTGCTGTACCCCAGAGTCTGGAAACCAGGTGCAAAACAAGTAAAACATATTTGACCTTGGAATGTTTTGGCAACTCTGAGTAGTTTAGGTGGGATTTCATCTCAGCGTATTTGAAGATATGGATATATTTGCAGCATAGGTGTGGAGATGGGAAAAAAGCTATAAGAAGCTGCTTAAAAATGAAAGCCTGTTTTCCATGGACTCACAGAAAGTAGCACTGTGGACAAATCCTTCTAGGCTGGAGTTTCTTCACCAAACTGGATGAATAGACTGATGCTTTAAAAAGAGTAAATACAGTTGTATGCCTGCACACCTTTCTCCTTTTAACTCTTTTAAATTTCCTGAGCAACTAACCATGACTTACTCCAACAAGTCCCTTAGCAAGAGGTACCAGGTGAAACCTATGGGCAGGTGTGAGAAATTGCTTTGTGGAAAGATGCTGTAGAATGAGCATTTGAAGGATGCAAGCACAGTTTTGCTGTTTTATGGGAGGTGTCTGCAAGCTGTTCTTCTTCTTGAGCCACTGTGTGCTCTCTTCTTAGGTGCATTTCCCCATTCTCTTAATAGACTGGCAGACAGATGAATTTTAACTGTTCCTTCATTCAGCCATCATGAACCTTCCAGCAATCTGTCATCACAGGGGAGACAGGCAAGACTTCTGCAAAGACTACTGTTTTTCTGAAAAAATTTGCAAGGTCACATTCTGGTGAGGCATAAAAACATGAGAGCAGCTCTGCTTGAAGTAATGTTAACTACTTGCTCTGTGCCCTCTTGGGCTGCTGCCTAGGGAGGTCAGCCAACAAGATGGGACTGGACACCTCTGCCCCAGTAGTACTTGCAAGATTTACCATGAGTATAGCAGGATTTCTCACCTGTGTGGCCACAAGACCTTTGCTTTAGGAAACTTGTCCTAAGTGATAGTGTAACTTTAGATATTACACCAAGGAAGGGGTTTTGCCTATCATCACAGATTTCTTTCTGCCAACTAATTTTCCAATATGTCTTGTCATCTGACCACTTCCCACAGCTGTTTCTGCAAGATGTGGCTACCTGACCCACAGCACAGCTGAGAAGCTTGGAAGCTTTTTAGACACAGATTACAGGGCTTTTGCAGTAAAGATGCTGTTTTTTCTATGCTCTAGAGAGATAACTGGCTTTTTTTTAGAGATCCCTAGCAGTTGCTCCAAAGTGCTGATGAAGTTCAGAATATCAATTATGTCTCTCTCAATTAGAGTATTTTGTAGTTGCTGGAACAATACTTAGAAATATAATTGGTCCATGAATTACAGAGTTTTTAAAAGGTTTGAATGTAACCATTTACCTGGCAGTATTTATGAGTCATGTGGACCCTTTAGCACCTGCCTGCACTGCTGCAAGAGCCCACCAACCCCTTGGACAGGGCCTGCTTGCCACATAAATTTAGATAATATTAAATCGAGGGGGGGAAACGCTGCTAGTATTATCTTCCAGTAAAGACAACAAAGGTCAAAACGACCTTGTGGGTCGACTGCTGCTGATTTTAGCAATGGGGACATTACCTCATTTAGGCTGCACAGCCTGCTTTCTTGAAGGATCATCTCCCACCTCTGAGTATTTCTACACATCATTAAAAGTAATGCATGATTAATTACCAGCATTTACTAATTAACTTCATGATTAATATTTATTTTACTCATGCTCTATTTCTGCTTGAGGAATCAGATTTGGTTCTGCTTGGTATCATTCAACTCCTCCTCCAGATCATTATAGGACCATGTCACAACTCACTGCAATGCTTTGTAGCTGGTAATGTGAGGGCACATTCACAAAGCTCTGCTGTGAGACTGCCATCAGAAATCACTGACTGCAACACCATAAGTTCACATTTTAGCAGAACTAACTCACTCTCTGGTTTATTTGCTCCCCAAGCTTTAAGATCCCCAAAACCCATCTGAGCTTGGTTTTATCAGTTCAAACTGGTTAACTGGAAATGTAAGGCTCATAATTCCTCTGCTTGTCACATTCCCTTTGTGTCAATTGAAACAAACTTCCAGAGGGATTTGCTAATTAGATGTCTTTTGCCTCTAGGGAAAAGTCATAAAAATGATGGAAGTCATCTTGTTTTCCTGGAAGGTTGATCTGAATGAAGGGTTTGTTTGCCTCTCTCTTTTATTCTCCATTGTTCTGGGAAAGATTCCTTTCTATTGTCTATCTGAAAGCAACATACACATAGTAATGAAAAAAACTCATAGAAATTCAACACTTTTTTTGCTTAGGAACTACTTAGAAGCTCCAAATTCTATACAAGTTTAATCAGGTTTGTGATAATTCTACAGAGCCTCAGCTGAAAATCTGTAACTGGGCCTGGGTAAAAGTCTAACTTCACGCTTTTGAAGGAATGTAGTCCACTCAATGAGAGATGCTTCTGAAGTAAGACTTAAGATTTTTGAACTGAAGACTTGATGTTTTTAACTAGTCCAAGAAATTCCTCACACATTTTCCAAGTTTTTGATCAGCCATTTTATTTGTTGAATAAGATCTATTACTTTTCCGTGAAGAAGTAAAAAAATAAAAACAAAGCAAAAAACCCAACCAAAAAAACCCCACAACAAAACCAAAAAAAGCTTATATCTACTAAATAAAATATTATTCATCCCCTTCTGGTTTTGACCTTAAGCCAAATTAATCTCAAGAATTTCAAGTTGAATTTTTCTCCAATTGTTTTCATTCAACTTCATTTGCTCAAGGGAGGGGAGAATAGAAGGCTGAGCTCATGAGAACAGGAGCCCTAAGAGAGCAAGGCCACTTCATCTGCTACATGTGGGCATGTGTCCTATTTAGTCTTGGCTTTGGAGGCAAGGATAACACAAGGGATCGTGAGAGCTTCACCCTCCACTTTACATGAACAACCAGTAGTCCATATTTTTAAGGCTCTGGATACATCAGTGTAGATACAAGCCACAGCAGTGTTTGCTTGTGGAAAACTCAGGGCCTTGATAGTCCTTGTTCTTTAAAAATTGCTTTGAGGATGGGATCACCTTCTCCTTTTTCACGTCTCTACACTCTTTTTCAATAACCCAAGAATTGTGATTAGTCACAGTTTAAGGGGTGGTGACGGTATTTGCCCTTACTTGTCCTAATTGGAGCACACCTTAGATCATTCTCTTTACTGGAACTTAACAGGCTCTTTTTACGTCCAACCAGTCTTCCTTCCTACTGAATACTGAGCAGTCCCTTCTCCAGTACCAGCTCCTAGCATGTTTTCCCTGTAGGATTACTGATCAGTGCTGCACTAAGGGATGTGCCACCACAGAGGAGCTCCAGGCGCTGATGTGACTGCCCCCTTGCAAACCATTCCATTACACCAGCCCTTCCAATGCCCAGAGCTTAATATGCATTCATCACCTGAAATATCTCCAAGGGACAGAGGTGGTGTTTCAACTAACCTGGCAGCTCTGTACACAGAGATCCTGAAACAGATTCTCCTCTCATTTTCTGCAGTGTAAGCCCAGAGAAATTTCATTTGTTTTCAGGAGGGTATAACTGAACTCACAGCAGCATAATTAGAAGCAGGATATGACCTTCTACCTTTTTTTTTTTTTTTTAAAGCATGGACACCATGTGGATTCAATAAAAAGTATGTGTTAAATTTTCAGATAGAGTGCTATGTGAGGAAGAAGCACCAGGACCAAAAAGACATTTTATAACTAATGTCTTTTTTGACATTAGTTATAAAAAACTCTTATTACCATTCACTGCTGAGTAGTAACTCACATATCTAATTTAGTCCCTGAAATTTCTCAAAGAAAATGTGTCTTCTTTATTAAAAGAGTATTTTCCTAAACCTCTGTGTTTACCACTATGAAAGAAAAGAAGAACACATTTGGGTGAGGCAACTTTTCTCTTTTCAAGTGTGAAGGAAGTATTTTACAAATGTTTGTGAAATGAAGAGAGAAAACCTAGAGTAGCTTTTGGTAATGGGTACAAACCAGGACTTGAATTTTACTTAGATCGTAAATGACAACGATTCCAGGCTTTTGGAATCTGTAATAATAGAAACTGTTCCATAGTGTAAGAAAATAACAATGTGACCTTTCTCTCAAAGCTCTCTATAAAAATAATATTTGGATGACAGTTTTTCTTGATATCTCCATTTTGGTCACATTCCCTCATACAAGGACTTCTGAATTAAATATTCTGGATAAAAACTTGACTATGTCCCAATAACCACCATCAATTGCAGGGCCATAGCTGATTTATGAGCATGAAACCAGAGAGAAAATGTTGTAAGTTCCTGTATTGTCATTATGGACAGTTTTCTTGGTGGTGCCTTATATCATTCATGCTCAGTTTGCTGAACAAAATACATACACAGTCCCACTGTGGACAGTCAGTCCCTGAGGATATGGTAATTCAAAGTCTCAGAGACACCCCAATTTCCATAATGTTTCTTGAACTCTTTGCATAAAGCATTTACACTAGAAGAATAATAGGTTATTATCCATGGTCAAAGGCTTCTTGGTTGGGGGATTTGGGAGATAGATGAGACAGTTCCTGACGTCTCTGTTGAGCTGTTTTTTGAAGGTACTTCCATGAAGGTACCAATGCAAAACATCATTGAGCTTCCCTGGATGAGTTCTTTGCTAATGTCAGCACACTTAAAGTCCCATTCATTATCTATTAACATTGTGAAAGTGCCTGAGAGGTCCACTGAGAGGGCAAAATGTAATTCTGTGAAGAACTGTATAAACTCAGACTAAAAATGTCACCTGTTTCAAAGGGATAGCATTGATCTGACTTCTATAAGATTCAAGATAAGATGGGTATTATGGAAAGAACTTGATAGGTATGAACTTTTCCCCACCTGCAGGTCTTAAGATGTTGGTTTGAGAACTGCAGTGATCCAAGAAACCCTTCATAACTCAGTCAGTTGTCTTGGATGTAGGGGGGTAAAACCTGCTGTTAGAGACAGAGGGTACAATAAGGTTGTTAGTGCTTCAGCCCTCTGATTATACTCCACCACCACCTGGAAGGCATGGGCCAGGGAAGGAAAACAGAGGCACAGCCTCAAGGTACTGAGTGCGTACTCAGAAGATGAGGATGGCTGCAAGGAACAAATGGCAACTAAGAAGATTGACAGTGCTGGTGGCTGAGATTATAGTTTACAGGCCTGGGGTGGTAGCATAAAGTGAGGAATCATCATCAAAAACAGGACATGAGTTTGTGCTTATTAGATTAACTGGAAAGGAAGTGTAACAGGACAAGTCTGAGATAAGGAACTGTGAAGATGGCATGCTGACCAGAAGAAAAGGGGCCAAGGATCCTTCAGGTCTGATTCTCTGCTAGGGAGCTAGTTAGCCTATCTTGATCTGTGAACTTGTCCATAAAGTTATGGTGTCCACCAGGGCTTCTTACCTGGTTGAAGTGAGGATTCCTGCTATTGCTGTGTGTGCATCTGAGGCCAGAGTCAAGCCCTGAGTCAACTTCCTGCAGGGATTTTGGAAAGGCAGCCTGGAAAAACAATATAATTCCACAACCATTTGGAGCTGGCATGGTGAAAAACCCTTTCCTGTAAGTTTTTACTTGTGTGCAGGCAATTTAGGAATACCTCAAGAAGTCAAGGAACAAAAAAAAATTAACAAGCCCCAGTTCTCCCTAGAGTCTTCCTATTATTTTAATTCCCTGAAGTGCTCAAGAGTGCTTAGTCCCAGTAATTTGTCTCTCTAGGGGTTCAAAATGAAAGAATATTTTAATAGCAAATATTTATTCCTCCACTCAGCCACTTTTACTGCTGGTGTTTTTATGGTGGAGACCTGCCCCAGGCCACAGATGACTGTTGTTAAGACAGCAACAGACCTAGTAATGTTCCTTTAATGTGAGTTTTCACGGGTGAGTTTACCATTTGAATGTGATGCTGTTCCAGAAAATCAGCCAGATGCTCCAACAGAACTATTCCAGAACCATCTGCCTGCTTCATTTGCTGCATGCCTGTTTCTGGTAATGTACACACACAGTGTAAGAGACAGGTTTTGCCCTGAAGAATTTATAATGTAAATAAGCAAGACAGCCAAACCTTGAGATGAAGGAAATCTTACTGTATATTTTATATATTCTTGTGTATTTGGGGAAAGCAATAAAGAAGGAAGATGTTATTCAAAGCCGTTACAATCAATCCACTGGAGTTGTTGAATACGCTTACCATTGCAGAAAAATCCTCTGACAGAGTCTAGAGTTGAACCAGACCAAGTGAATCAGTAGAAAGCACAGGAATTGAGTAAAAGGAGGGATATTTATCCCTCTCTTTCATAGCAGATATCTGTATTTCATGTGAATCCCCTAAGCCTCCTATGTAACCAGTGAGGAGGGCACTCTCAGAGCACCCAGGCGAGGCACGTGGTGGGGAATAACCTCTCTGCAGAAGACTCTCAGCACCCGTGAGCCCAGCTCTGCTGCTCTGCCTGAAAGACATGTGCAGACTGAAACTTGCTTTCTCACATTGAGTTATGTGGCAATATGTCAAAAGAAGGGGAGCAACTGGACTCTCTTATGTGGGGTTTCACAGGGTGGAAGAGCTGATCTAAAGACTAGAAGCTTCAGAAAGGGGCAAGAAGTCCTTCCCCACCCTAGCCTTGTGTCTACTTCTTCCTCTGGCACCAGCTCTGGCACTTGTCCAAGCTCTCACAAGGCCAGCAGAGAGCTATCCTTTTTCTCTCTGTGTAGGTTTTCTTCAGCTTGTGGGGTCAGGCAAAGCCAACACCTGCACAAGGGAAGAGGCAGGAGCACCCAGGTGGAGGCCAGAAGCAGAGATGGGATTGCTTCTGCCAGCAGCAGTGAGCTGCTAAACTCACCTCAGGTGGCTGGTGATGGGGAACCTCACCTAAGGAGGTGTCTGCAGAAGAAGTGGAAGGTGAACAGCTGGCTGCAAGAGGGAGACTGGGTGTGGAGGGACAGGACAGAGAGAGTCACAGAGCAGAAAGTTCAATGCAAGGGAAAGAAACAGCCAGATGCGACTGAATCCAGAGTAGGGCAATTGGATGGGATGGACAGAGCTGTAAGAGCAGGTGGTAGAGGAGTGAAGCACAGAAAGAGTGAGGGTCTGAGGGTAGGAAGAAGCCTGGAAGACAGTAATACAGAATGCAAATTGGGCTTGGGTGAGAGGGAATGAGTGAGAAGAATTGGGAGCTCAGGAGGAGAAAGCTGAGAGTGAGTCTGGGTGCAGGTGGAGGAAGACAGGATATCCAAGGGAAATAGTGTGGGAGAAAATGGAGCAGATTAGGAGCTACTGATGCACATGGGACAAGAAGCTACAGTCTTTGCAATGGGGAAGTGGAAGATTGGTCACACTTGAGAACTGTTTGTGTATCCTATGCAAGGAATAAGTGAAGGAGCATAAGGCCTTCGTGTCCAGTAGTTCCCAAAGTGTTTGTAGGGAGTCTTCAGAACAGGGCAGGAAATGCAGCCCTGAGCCTTTCAAATTGCCAAATTGAAAGGACACAGTACACGTTTCAGGACATACTATTCGTCCTGTCAGTCAGGGAGACAGAATAAGCAGTGTATTTGCCCCACTGGGAAGCAACTAATACAACCCTTTCTCTGAGTTTCTTCCTTCAGGAGACCCTACAGTTCCTCCACCATGTTCAGCTGCAAGTGTAGCCATTGCATAACCAACTTATAGAACAGAATAGAATAGAATATATAGAACAGTTCAGTTGGAAGGGAGCGACAATGATCATGTAGCCCGATTGCCTCACTAAATCAGGGCTGACCAACATTTTTATAAGGTTTAAATATCTCTTAAACACTGACAGGCTTGGGCCATCAACCACCTCTGTGAGAAGGCTGTTTCGGAGTTTGAAGTTTCTTCCTACCTTGCCAAAGATATACACGAGGAGGAATGAGGGAGATTGGCCTTCTCAGGCCTTCATAAGAAGCAGTGTAATCCACCTTGGTTGAAAAGTTCCCTGTGATTGACTGATGCCAAAATATTTGCAATAACTAAGGTGTGAAAATGAGGAAAGATGGTATTTTTGTGGATCCAATTTGTTATGTAACTTGTATGAGGGAGAGGGACTGTGAGGGCTTTCTGTAATTCTGTGAAGATGGTTTAGATGTACTCTCACAGACTTTTCTTTTTCCAGTCTTTTCTATAATTTGCAGTGGTTGCAAGCCGGGCCACAGCCCAGCTCCAACTGAGTGGTGAATTACTGAAGGATTTAGTGCTTTGGTTCTAGTTAGAAAAGCATCCAACTTTATCCATTGCAGATCTAGATTTCTCCGAAGGACTGTTAACTGCAATCCCAGCTACAGCAGGTTTTGCTGGGGTGACTCCAGTCTTGTCTGGTTTCAGCTAGAATGGGGGGGGGGGGGGGGAAAGGAATTACTTTTTTCTTTCCTACTGGAACTGGTAAAAGACATGGGAAGACAGAGGGATTAGCAGAAGTATTGGGAGCTTCACAGCCTAAGTGCAAAACAGAGTGGGAGGAGGGAGGGTGGGAGCAAATTCTGGCTATCCATCCTTAATCCAAAGCCGCCTGCTCCTTCCCAGGCTGTACTTCACTGTCATACACTTGCAAATTCACTCCAGGAATGAAAACAGACTAACTTACTAACTTTAAGCTTGTTCCCAAAGCTGCAAATTTGTCCCTGCTGGGTGTTAATTTAACTGCTTCCAGGGCACCAGGATGTCTACTGGTGCTCACTGGGCTTGCTTTCTTCTTTTTTTTTTCACACATCTGGTGTTGTGAAAACTTCCAAGGCACCACACAGGAGAGTGATGAACTGACCACTTTTAACCCTTTCTGCAGCATGCTAAGCATGCTACCTGTCTCTCTTCATTGTTTTCTCCCTACAACAGACTCCATGGGCCTCATTATGCATGGGATCCATGAACACTAAAGTGGGTCTTATGAGTATTTCACAGGCTGAGAATTGAGACTTTCATCAGCTCCATCATTCTCTGTTTTTCCTGTGAACAAACTCAGCTTAACAGTAATAACTGAACTTCAAAAATTTCCAGCAGGAAGAAATTTATTTGGGGCAGGGAGAGGTTTTTTCCAAAATATTTCTTTTTCCGTTTGCTTTTATCTAGTGTTGCCACCTCCCAGCAGAGAGGGCATTCAGCGCAATAGTTTCGCTTGCGTTATGGCAAGTGGTGGCCTTTTCCTGTTGGTTTTTGATCACTGCCATTTGTTCACTAATGGCATTAACTGTTTATCTGCTGCATCAACTGAACCACAGCAAATCCAGAATAATCTGGGTGTCTCATTTCCCAGGCTTAGCTGTTGAACTCTGCCTGGCTTTTGACACTTGGTTTGCTTTCTGTCAAACAAGTTGTTTGCATGACCAGCTCACTTGTTTCACTAACATATTCCTAGCAAAGGCATGCAAACTGGCTTTTTTTTATCTTTGGTAAGGGCTTTCTAAAAAAAAGCCAAAGGTACTCTTCCGTTTTGGCCTGTTGTGCCACGCCAGCCTCATGGCACAAGAGGCATGCAAAGTCTGTTTTGCTGTCTTCCTCTCAGCCCTATCATTACTGTGAATCCTGCAGCTCTCATCCTGCTTTTCCAGCCCACTGACGGTCCCGTTTCAGCCCTTCTTCCTCTTCAGCACCCAGCTCTTGGGAGCTGAAACATCATCGAGAAATATCTCACAGCCATGTGGGCTGCTGAACACTGAGAAAGCAGAAACACTATCCTACGGGTCTGTGCAGGAGACCCAAGTGTGCCACAGTCCTTGATTTTGGCATCTTCTCTTCTTCATGCAGGGCTTGCACTGCTGAGTTTATTTTTAAGAGAAGTAAATAACTCTTGGTCCACAAATTACAGGCTTCCTTAGTAAATGTAAGAGCTAGTTCATAGGCTAAGTACAGCTGTGTTGTCAAAATCTTATTTTGTATTTGAAATTCTATCAAGGCCACCCGTCCTTTTCAGAAGCACTTCTTGGTGGGCCAAACTCCAGGGCCTCAGGCTTTTAATCCTCCAGAAATGCTACCTGGAGTGCTGGACTCACCATCTGAAAATACTAAGGAAATTGGGTTTTTGGAAGTACAAACATTCATCTCTCTATTAGAGCCTGATACTTTTAAAGTTGCAAAGTAGGACTTACATGTCCATAGCCAAATTATATATGCAGATCTAGAGAATGTTCATCCAAAAACCATATAGCTTTAACATATCCACCTCTGTTTTCCTTCTGACAAGTTTTCCAACCAGTGCACCTAGTAACCACTTTTGATATTGGCCATAAGTAAACTCAGGCTGGAAATTAACAGCACATTCCCAATTGTTTGGCTTTCCTGAGGAGAGTGCTGGTGGCCAAAAATCTTACTGCTTTTAAGATAAAATTTAAAATAAATGTTAGATATGTCATAGCCAGGCACTCAGTTTAATAATGGGATTCTTTTCTACTCCTCCGCTTTCACAGCAAAATACAGACTGGTCCTCTGACTATGGCACCTCATATGTCCCTTTCTTTGTTGGAACCAAGTGGGGATCTGTGGAGACCACCTCCAAGTGAAGAGGAGTAGATGTCCCTTGGGACACCATATAGACTTACAAGCATTTATTTATTCATTTAAATATACAGTCTGTTGTGAGGATATCTTCCCTTTCCTCCAAAAGAATCCAAATAAAATCAAAAACTGGCCAGTTGATACAGTAACTGTGTATAAATTTGCACATGAAAAATTAATTAAAGTCAAGCTGTGGAAAAATTAAAAAAGCTAGAAGAGCTTTGGACATTTGTGTGAAGATCACTGTGCTTGATACCAGGGAATATAGAAATGTTTGGACTGTTTGCTCAAATGGGCACAATGTTAATAAATCATTTTAATCACCTTCATTATGTTCTTTCAAACAGAGGAGACCACTCTACAAAACCAACCCTGACAAAAGCAACATGAAACCCAGAGGCAGTTGTGAGGCTGCTAATTAGATAACTTTGTCTTGATATTTGCATTTAAGCCTATGGATCTGGACAACATAGTGTATTACTCTCAGGGCAACAAGCAAACAAAGGGCTGCTGCCCCATATCCTTTCGAATGACATTTCCAAGGTGCCTTTTGCTCTCTCTGTCCCCCAGGGTAAATATTTGGAATAGTCATTATTGTGCTTTTCCCAAATTTTTCTTACATCTCTGGTATTTTTGTGGCAACAAAACAATGCAGAAGCTGGAATTATGCTATAAGTGTTACTTAACCAAAAAAAAAAAAAAAAAGAAAAAAAGAAAGAAAAAAAGACAGAATGCCCAGATTTTTGTGTTATTTTAGCCATGCAAATGCTACAAGCAAAAACTAAACCAAATTGAGTTCATGCACAAATATCAGTAGGAACAGAGATAGTAGTGATAGCAGAAGTAATGAAATTATGTAATATATGCTAATTGTTTTCTGCACACTAATTCATCCATAAAGCTTCTGTGAAGTGAATAACTATTAACTGTTCTTTAAAGGTTAAAAATTGAGATGGTGAGATCAACACTTTTTCTAACACAGCTGGTGAAGTGAAAGCATTTACTAGACGTGGTGTTTCTAAAAAGGTGTCTTCATAGAAGGTGGCTGAGTTGAGGAGAGATGAAGTAGATGAGTATTTGTGAATACAGGCCATCAATTTAAATGCATAAGTATGGCTTTAATTTTAGTCTTCCAAATAGGGTTGGATTCAGAATTAGCATAAACTTTCCAGGTTTTTTAACAATTTTTCAAATTAAAATGTTTTGACCAAGTGCTCCCCTGTTAAAACTTCAGACAGGCAAAGATTTCTACAAATGTCAAAATATTTTGAGTAAACTTCCTTTTAAAGATTTAGAGGTTTCAGCAGCCAAAGTGGTCAGAATTTAATTTCATTAATATTTAAATATGTATGGCTTAAACCATTTAAAAAATTCATAGGTTTGCATTCTATGCTGAGGGAGGCTGTATCTGTTGATATTCGTCTATGATGGAAATGAGCTCACACACACTACAGTAGAACCTTAGCGCTTCACAAATGACAAATAGATGGAAGGTAAGAGCTACACTTCAAAGGTAGAGCACAGCAAAAATTGATTTCACACCAAGGCTTCTGAATTTACATCTCAACTACTTCATATATGCCTATTTACACAAAAGTAAATATATTTTCATATGTGATGGTGAAGAGGGCAACTCTGTCTTTATTGAAATATTAATCAAAATATTGTTCATAATTGCTATATTCCATAAACAACAGTTTAAAATAAAAGATACATTTAAATATTTTGATTTCCTAGCCAATGCTCTCAAATATTGGGAGGAAATCTGGTTTTTATTCCTTGTTTAGACTCAGGTCTACCTTTTTTTTGCCATCAGTTCAGGGTGTTACTGAGTTCCTGTGAGAAATGTCCTGCAGTGAATGAGAAAGAAACAACACCTGTACTCACCTCAAATTCCCTCCCCAGTTTTGTTCCAAACAGTGCTGTAAAGGGCAGGAGGCAGTGTGGTAGAAGTGGGAAGTGTGCACACAAACACACATGTACACATGTAGACATCCTGCACCTCTAGGTGTTTGCATCCCAAACAACCTGTGGGTCCATCTCAGGCAACACTGGCAGGGAAGAAACATCTTCCTGCAATTAATCTGAGACTTTTCAGACAATGAGTATGAAAGAGGACATGTAGACAAAGATCATGAGTGATTGGGGAAGACAAACTGGGAAGAAATAATCACTGTCTCCCAGCAGGAAAGTTGTAGGCACCTATTGATATCATCAGGCAGCAAAACAAGCAGTAGAAGGCATCTTATCCCCAATATCAGGGAACACTTCCTGTAGGGATCTTTGCTACACAACATTGTGGATACCAAAAGTCAGCATGGATTGAAACTTGGAGTTTGGCAAATTCAGAAGAAATATTTGTAGAGGGCAGTCAGACAGTATGATGCAGAGGCAAAGCCACACTCAAAATGCCTACATGGCAGAATCTGGAAGATATATCGGATACAGTCCCAGCACATAGTGGCTCTGTTCCTATAGTCCATCTTTGAACATCTCTTGATGACTCTGAGAGTGATCACTATAACACAGAGTTCTGTTTGCAGCCACAGAAGTAAGGCTGCTTGATCACAGCAGAAAAGATTACTGATAAAAAGTGTGCCAGAAATGGTGCCTGGTTTGGGGGAAATCCCTCTTAGCCATGTCCCCCCCAAAGAAGTTAACAATCACCCGACCTACAGACCCTCACCGTGGCAGTATTTTTTTTTTTTCACTTGATTGGTCTCAAATTGACCTGGCCCATTTTGGCCCTGCAGCCCCAGACCCTGTGAAAGTGGAGGTACTGTTTGCTTCACATAACTGTGGACCAGGCACAGCGATGTGATCGGGAGCTGCACGTCTTGGAAAATTTTTCCAAAGATGGCAGCTCTAGGAGAGCTCAGCAGCCCCAGAGGTATGTGCTCACTGCCATATGTGCTCTTTCTGCTGCTGTCTTCAGGGCAGGTTTAATGACTGCTTTCACAGGGTGACACAAATATCCTAAGGAGCACAAGGAACAGAAGGGAAATGGTGATTTTTCAGACATTTATACCTTATCCAAACTGGAATGGCATTTCATGGAGAAGCCAAAAGCAATAGTGTCAAGGCCTTGCTTGCTTCCATATGTTTCTTGCAAGAAATGAAGGAAATAAGATTTATAAATGAATTATTTCAGGATCCTCTTCAAGGAGAGTATGTAAAGCCACCATAATACTAATGTCTGCTTTTTGCATTATGTTCGAAAGATTTCTGTTGGTCACTAGGGTGGTCTGTAGAAATAGTGACAACAAAACTATTTACTCCTCCCTGCCATCTGAAGTTTTTAAGCAAAACTTTTGTCACTGATTCTGATTCAGGTGGACATCCCCTTTATACCATTATGACCATAGGAAAGAATTTTTAATAGAAGAAAGCTTTAATTACATCTTCAGACCACTTCGGTGTAACAAGGACTTAGTGTTAATAAGAATCAGGCTTTAGGTGTTCCGAATGCTCTTTAAAAATAACATAACAATGTGCAAAGTAAACTCTAAGTTATTAATTCAAGAGTAGTATGAGCAGCAGCAGCAGTAAAGAAACCCAATATATCCATCAATCAACACTGTGGAAGCCTGTTTGTTTGCACTAGTTAGAGAGTGATGAATAGATCCTCTGTGTAAAACATTCAGCTACAGTGTGAGAGGGCAATAAATTATGTTTGTTAATTTTATACTCCATACATATAAAAATCACTAAAAATTGTCACTTCACTGTGATGGTGACTGAAAGGTTTGGTGCTGTAGAACCTTTATGCAGTGCTTTTTCATCTGCACAAATGAAGGTCTCTGGTATTTCCTGCATTTCAGGAATATGATATAAAAGGCCTGGAGGAAGAATTTTACCTACTAATCACTCAGGTTCCCAGCTGCCTCACTGAACTATACTTACCTAAATATGATGCTTCTCACTTACGCTTATAATCCCCGTTGCCTCAGCAGTCGTAGGAGAGACAGGGACCTCCAGGGAACGAGCGACTCTGTCCCCCAGGAGGTGCCAAGAGGCTTACCCTGTTCTGGAGAGCTGAGGAAGGTGAGGTGGCCCTCAGGGAGGTGAACAGAGAGGCATGAGCTCAGCCATGGGGGCAGCCTGTGAGCACAGTCCTGGCCTCTGAGCAACAAGAAAGGAACATTGCGAATTTGGTCCCTAGCTAAGGTGGAGAAGAAATTTAGACCTGGGCAGCCAGCATAGGCTACGCAACCACATCTACCTGGTATTTCACAGGCTGCTTTTCAAGCTGCTTTCAAACCTGGGGTCAATGGGCACAGTCTTTTAAGCCCAAGTTAAACTCCTGCAGTTTGTCTTTGTCTGTGTGAGTTCTTTCCACTTCTGGCTGTATGCTTTGGCCAGGACAAAACTTTGCATGCACACACACTTCTGTTTCTCAGAAATTTTTCCCCTCTAGCTAAGCTAGTTGACATTGTGTAGTGTATATTGAAGAAAGGTACAAATTCTGCAATAGCACTAAATAGTGCAGGCAGAAGTATGTTTGAGTATTTTTTAAACCATTGCCACAGAGGAGAAGGCAAGTTTGACGGACCACTTTTTGGAAGCTTGCTTTGCAGCAATGTGTATTTCCCAAGTCATGGCAGCAAGAAAATGAGTCTAATGCATGAGATTGTTGCCATGTTATTAAACGGCAGTGTAAAAACTGTGCTTACTTTCATGGGAATGAAGTTCTTTGCCAAAAACAAGATGCCTCAGCTCCCCGTGGGACTTCATCCTAGTATGGAAGGAATGGAGGGAGCTGCTGTGAGCGGTCAGGGCAGATAGCAGGAATGATGGTGTGCATATGTGCAGCCTGTTTGTAAGGATGGAGGAGAGGCTCCACCCTTGGCAGCAGATGCAGCAAGCCTGGCACAAGGTGAGGCTGACAGATCTGCCTGGTGTCCCTTCCCTCACATACCAGCAAATATTCCCCAAACCACTGCTTGCTCTTTCCACAGCTTGGGGTTTACTCCCACTTATACCTGGGTGCAGATCCAAAGTAATACCACTGAAACTCACTCTCACTTGCACTTTGTAGGCTGCTGTGACAGGGTAGAGTTCAACCTGCACACAAAGGCAGCCCAGCACAGCCTGGCACACTGGACAGGCCCTACAGGGGAAAACCAGGAAGGCTTCACTGTTGGCAGCACTGAGCTTCATCCCCCAAGCTAAACAGTAAAAATGAATGTAAAAGCAAAACTAGTTTTGTTTGATTTGTTAAACACAATTCATTTCAACCCCCCTGTCAGCAAAAAGTAATTTTTTCCCTAGCTATTTTTATTTTATCAGAAATGGGGAAAACTCATTAACACTAGTATTTTGAACTGTAGTTTAATAGAAGGCAGACTAACACAGTTCATTAAAATATGCATGCTTGATGTTTGAGGCAATGTTTGCAGAAGTCCTTGGGGAAAGGATACTGTGGAGCTAAAATGATGTTTTTCACAGCCAAATGGCATAATCTCATTACCAAAGTTTTGTGATGAAGATGAAAGCTACACTTAGTAATTGCAAGGGATGAACAGTTATCTTTCCATAACTGCCCTTATTACTCATGGATAACAGATCCAGTGTGGACTGTTACATTCTCTTCTCTTCTTGTCCCTTCTCTTCTCTCTGTCTTCTTTCTTTTACCACCCACTTTGCTTATGATTCACCAACAGTTTCTACGGACTGGATGTAAGGAATGAGGGAAATTTCTATTCTCCTATTTCATGGCAGAGGAACATCCTGAAGAGATATATTTGCAAACATTTAGCCTGGTGATGCAGATGTTGCCCAGGGGGGATAAAATTTTAAAAACTGAAATACTTTTCTCTTATAGCTTTCTGTCAGGCTGTTTAGCACACTGCTCTGCAACCTCTTCCAGCTGCTGAGCCCAAATTATTTCAAGGAAATTCACTGACCTAGTACAGCAAATAGAAACCTTGTTTTCCTTAGTTACCTTTTGACCCTCAGAAGTAATCTGTGGGCTCCTGGGCATCTGATCTTATGCTGAAAACAAGATTTAGGAAATCCGAAGGAGAAAGGGTACATCTGCCAGAAAAGTACAGCTCTTATAACAATTTCTCTGACCACTTTGTCTTTGGAGAGGAAAAAAAGGGTCCTTACCTTGCTTGCAGGATATGGGAAAATTCCTTTTTTGCCTTTAGTTTAGTGCTGCTGTAGCAGCCGTTGGAGTGGCCTTTGGGCTGTGTTCTTACACAGAAATGAAATTAAACTGCGCAGTCAAAGCACTGGACCCGAGTGTGATCTGGCTGACATGAATTTTACATGTCCTGGTGGACATTTTGTTGGGTACCTACTGGCAGCTTTGGTTCAGAAAGAAAGATTGATTGCACTGTGGGCTTTTTTTCCTGCTACTTTACAGCTAGCTTGTCATATCTGTAACTGAGGCCCTTAAATCAGGAACTGACACCGTTCCCATGTCCTAAATGATTATATGACCCTGTAGGATTGAGTGATGTGTTAATCTTTCCTAATTATACTATAGTGTATCTCTTGTGTTCAGACATGGTCACAAACAGGGCTGGTTCTGCTCCCAGGGATGTGGATGGCAGGAGGCCAGCTGGAGCTGCACCAGGTCCCATTGCAGCCCAGTGACCATGTGTTTGGGGGGAATCAAAGAGCTTAGGTTCGTGGAAGATGCAAGAAAAAAGATGCTAGAGCAGGATAAGATCTAAAATGATGTTTTGAATGTTCTGTCTCTTTTGCAACATGATTCCTCATTCATCATGCAAATTTATAATTTTCATGCAATTAAAAAATAATTTCTGTTATGAAAGTGTTTTTGATTAGCTTGTACTGTTGACAGCTAATAAAGCTGTGTGGAATACTCACACACAAAACTTCTCCTCCTAGTGGGGAATTTCACTTTCTACTGAAGAAAAGGCATATTTCCCTTATTATAACCAGAGAGGGAAGATGAGAATTTGTTCCTGTTCATCTTGTTAGTGGCTGTAACCCAAGAACTTTACATAGGTGATCCAAATGTGTTGTGTCATGACATAAAGCCATGACTCAGAAATGTACCCAGCTGTATCCTCACTGATGCTGCTACAGTGACCATGTACAAGAGCATTAAATTAGTTGTAGAAATCACAGACACTCCTCCTTTTGAAGCTCATGATGCTCCCAAAATGATATGAGAGTGCCACAGGGTCAATAAAGAGCCCAGACCCATGGAATCCAAATACACAGTGGCCTGCTCCACAGTTCCACATGGGCCAGCACAGCAGTCCCAGCTGCAGGAGTGGGTGTTTGCTGCCATTCCCTCTCCTTCTTGCTGGTCATAGACCTGGCTAAAGCCCTGGGGTGGACACATCTCTGCTGTCAGACTAGCACTATTATCAACTTAGTTTCTGTCACTCAGCAGCAGCAATGCTGCCATCAGAGTGACTCCTGTCAGCATACAGTGGGTCTCCACTGGACACAATGCTGGGGTGTCTGCTGCAAGAGAAACATCCTGCTGTGGGCAAACCTGGGAGTCCTTCTGCCATCCCGAAGGAGCTTTGGGGAATTCCCTGGTTGTATCACCCTCTCCTTTACACAACAGAAGGATTTGAAGGCATCTTAATATGTGTCCAAGTCAGCAAAAGTGCAAGTAGTCTTCCCACACCCTCAGCATTCATGGTGGTAGCCAGACCTCCAGAAGTAATTAGCAGCTTCTGAGGCTGTGCAGTGGAACTGACAAATGCTGGTCTAGGACCCAATCCTGCTCAGATCCGCAGGACTCCTCAATGGAACAATGCAGGCCACTGAGTCCCAGCACCTAGAGCATCTCATCAGTATCACAGAGATGCCCAGATTTAGCTCTCACCAGTCTCATGAGCTTCTGTGTCATGCCTTCCTGGAGGCAGACCTCCATTTCAGGGACTGTGGTGCCTCTGCCATATTTCAGAAGAGCCCATGCTTGGCAGAGTTTCTTGGATGGATTTGTAATCCCTCAGGGCCTGTCTGCACAGTGGGGCAGAGGGTCTGGGACAGAAAACAAGCCCCAGGGAAGCTGTGCTAATAGATCCCTACCACCCTGTGTGCTTGCCTTCTCCAGCAGCCTGGGCAGAGGCCATGTCATGGCCTGAGCTGGTGCTGTGAGCCATCTCTGTGACCTGGGTCACTGCTTTGAGCCTCCTCCCTCCATGTGACTCAGGCACATGACCAATACACTGGATGAGTCCTGCATGATTCAGCTCAGCAGAGCTGCTAATGATGGAAGGGGCACCACATGAGAGCTGTTGTGTGTTAAGAGGTTGCAAAAATGAGAACTCAGACAGTACATTTTTTTAATGAAATTGCTTAGGCAAGCTGGAGGTCAGGTATTCTACAGCTCTTCACTTGACAGCTGTCTGTCAGATGCATGTAAATTGATTTTAGCAGTCAGCATGCACCTGCCATCTCCACCTTTTCCAAAGACTTCAGTGCCAAATGTCAAAAATGGGGGATTTTGAGAATCTGCTCCAGAGCTGCTGGTGGTTGCTATCCTAGGTTTGATGTTGAGTAGCTACAGTTTGAAGGGGTGGATGAATGATTGGTTCATGTAACTGAGAACTGCCACAGAGGCGTTAGCTACAGAGTGCTTACTGCTGCCTAAGCACCCAGTTTGGGCTGCACTGAAGTCCCTTCAGAGAAAGGCTTGGCCTATTGACTGGTTCCTTCAGCTAGAAAAGTCCTGTGATCTGAGCTGACAGGAATCTTGAAGTTGAAACATAAATCAATTCCACCCCTTGGCAGCATGTCTCTATCAAAACATGATACGGTCACCTCTGGAAAGAGTGACTCTATCCCTTCTAGTTAGACTGAGATCTGTCTGAAGCATAGGAGGAGAAAAGTAGGTAAAATAATAGAGCAGGAGAATAAAATGAATGTCTGTTTTGTCTGAATTTCCATTTCTTTTCCAGCTTCTAAAGTTTTTGGGGAAAACCATCAAAGATAAGCCTTTGGCTCTATGTAACATTATTGTGATACTCATTTTGAGGCCAAGTGTCACTGGTTATGGAGAGAAAAGAAGGGAATGAAAAAGATACCTTCTTACTCAACTGATCAGTCCCTGGTGTGCATTGAGTCATAGCTGCTTATTTCACTGACAGAAACAAGTTTTTACTCTTTTTTTCCCCCTTCCTATTAGCAACACATAGCACTGACAGCTAAGGGAGGACTGCATGGCTCACACTCTGGCTCTCAGGTCACTAACAACAGAGTTAACTACATTTTTATTGCTGCAATGATGCACAGCCTAGAAGAACACTTTCAGACCACAGGTAGTTTTCACATTCCTGGCAGCTGGAAGAAACAAATGAGGGATCTTGCAATGGAAAGAAAATGTGAGGCCAGCCCTCTGAGTGTCCATGTTCACAGCAAATGCTATACAAAAGCATGGTTCTTAAAAACCCCATGGACAGATCAACAGACTATTTGGAAAAAGAAAACTGTGGAACAAGTCTGACCCTTCGTAAACCCTAAACCAGCCCAAGCCCTTTTTGAGAACAGAGATGTGATCTTGGAGGACAGAAATAAAGCTGAAAGGGAAGGCAGTGGGACACACCACAAGGCCATATAGAAAGCAGGAAGTTTTACTGCCCCAAAGCCAGGTGTTCATTCACCACACCAGGCATCACTAGCTGACACATGCTGTGGGAGGGTACCCTATGCTCCCTTCCCAAGAAAATCTCCCTGGCTGAATTTGGGCTGTGTAAATGATTTTGTTAATGATAAAATAACTGGTTGGTTGATTTGTCAGTTGAGGAAGTTCATGCCAAGGAAATCCTGTTCAGTCTCATACATGTGCCATGACTCTGCATTAAAAGCCTAAGGGCCAAATACTCCAGTCTGTTTCCAGTGTCAGAAAACAAGATTTAACCCAACAGGTTTGCTAAGCTGGGATTATGGCAATGCATTTCACACTGTTGTATCTGTCTCTAGTATTGTTGCTAACCAAAACAGATTTCATTTAATCAGGGAATTAAGCTGGACTAGTAGGTGCCAATTTTGCATGAACATTTTATACTCCTATACTCATTTTCCTACTTCTATCATTTCAGCTTTCTGTAAGTTTATTACATGTAGATGGATACTGGTGCCAGCAGTCTTTTTTCCCTCCAGTTTCTGCAGAGCTTTTCACGTGCATGCTATGTACACTTACTCACACACACAAGGAAGCACTCCCAGTGGAGCTGCTCTGAGCGTGCTGCCAGCACATAGCAGAGGTGAAACCACCAGGCTGCAATAAAAAGTTTTGCCCTTGAGGCAAAAACAAGGATGGAGACAAAAAGCATTTATCATTTCCTGTCACTGTTATTGTCTCATGGTTCCTCCTCAGCTAATGCCAGACCTCTGGCAGTGGAGCAGGGAGGGATGGGAGAGCTCATGCTGTGCATCCATTGAATTCACAATTTGAAGGAAGAGGCTTCCAGTAGCTCCTTAAAGAATCAGTTAGAAGTGAAGCTCAGGCAAATCTACTCTTTAGGTAGGTCCCTTTGCAGGATAGGATTTGACCTGTCAGTTATTTAATTTAGTTTAATAAAAAGGTTTTATTCATTCAATTAAATGTGCTTAAATCTGCATTATAATCCTGCAGACCCATTGGAGTCAACTGGAACCCTTACAGTGACTTCAATTATTTTGGTTCTATAAAACACCTTTTCTAATTATATTTATTTAATTTATTTAGTTGTAGTAAAGATTTCTGGCACAGGAAAAAAAAATCTCATGATTTCTGAATTTAAATCTAATGCTCACTCTACTCCTAAAAGCCATATTTCAATGAAAGACTTCATTCTATCAACAAACCAAATGAAGCATCCATGATGTCTGAGCTCTTCTAATGCTTATCAAATATAGGTGCAATTTGAATAAACAATAGAAGTGGAATAAAAATTCCTTTCTATCAGGACTAGAATTTTAAGTCTCTCTCTGTATTTTTTCTGCATTTAAATAACAAGCATTTAATCTAGTCCTGCCAAACCACTAAAGAAAAACCCCCAACAAAAAAAACATTTTGAAATATTAGTGTCACCACAAAACATTGATAATTTGAAAACAATATGTTTGACCCTCTCTAAATGTGCAGCCTCACTCCTACGCTTTTATTTTTGTAGCATCCCGAAATCTGGCAAGACACTTATCTCCCATTGACATCACTGAATCATGGATCAGTGCACATAGGCTGGAAGCTTGTGATTAATATCTTCATGCTAGTATTTTTACACTTAACTAACTTTCCCCTAAGAATAATCTAACTACTATCAGAATCTTTTGGTTCATAGTATAACTTGAAGTAATTATTGCATGTTATTTCACACTTCCATTGTAAAAGCAGATAAAGGCAAGCCAGATCGCAGATGTGCTGTCCTCAGTGCGCTCAGTGACAAAGTGAATGGCAGTCTGTGCCTAAAAATGGTACATGTTCTTTTCTCATTTGTAAACTGTGACATGCTATTGTGATATTTCATATGTATGTAATAACTAGAACTATTCATGTATATATTTCTTTAGTAGAAAGTGCCTCAAAAACACTTGTTTGGGGCAAAAAATATTGATGTTACTTTTTATCTACAGAAATCTGCAAGACAAGTCAGAACAGTTCCAAAGATTGCTCTTCATCAACTTTAACTTATTTGTTCTTCAACCAGATTTCAAGGCTTTTCCATTTTGAAATAGCACTTTTACATCTTCAGCCGGACCCCTTGGCTTGTATTTAGTAACCACAGGAGCCCAGGATCTCTGCTTGGAATGGCAAATAGAATCTCTTCATTAAAACTAACATTTAACATCAAGTTGAGGGGACAATAATTTCTTAAATAGCAGCAAGTTGATCTCTTGCTATCTGTTGTCTGCCCGTGGCCTGACCAGATACTCTTTTTGGGCACTGCTCTGCTATTGCCATGCCCTCTCTGGCATCTGTGTGTTTCCCAAGCTATGGGAAATAGCTTAAACTACTTGGGTTTTCTTACCCTCGTTTTGCACTCCTGCTTTTAGTAGCAGAAGTGGTCCCTGGCACTCTGCAGTTCTCAGTGTTTTGCATTTTTTTACTTCTGTTCTTTCATATTCTTACTGTGATGAGGGAGCAGGGTCTACCTGCCAGCCATGTATGCCTAAGCAAAACTATTTTGGGCTTTGAAGGTTGAGCCAAAGACAAAGCATTCTCAGTAAGATCTGTTTCATATATATCATGTCTTAAGTATCCTTTAAATGCTTCATTAATTCTGAGGCATTAGTACAGCAAGGAATAACTTTTCACTTAATCATTCATGACCAAGAGGTTTCTTATAAACTGGATTCACCTTCTCATCTCCAGACTTTTTTATTCTTCTATCTCACTCCTCATTTGAAGTAGCAATCAGCTACTTATCCTGAAAGCGGTTCTTTCCAGGCCAAAAGAAATGGTATGAAGCTGCCTTTTCCTTCTCCCCAGCCTGCAGCCAGGACAAGCAAGTCCAGAAACTCACTGCTGAGTGTCAGACACAGAGTCCCAACAGGGACAGATGTGTTCAAGCCCATGACAAGAATTGAGGAGATGAGGTCTTTCCCAGGCTGCAAATGTCTTGTTGCTTAAGAAGAAGAACTGATCTCCCCTTTTACTGTCAAAACAGAAGAGAAATCTGGTGAATTATTTTCCATAAAGTTTGTTTTATTACTTAGTTTGCTGGCTGGGTAAGAAAATTCTTATAAAGCTCACAACTTTTTTTTTTTTCCAGTTGCTTTTTGGGGTGATGGGACCCCATTGAGTCAGTAGATCTCCTTCATCACCCTTGAGCTAGAAATGCAAGGAAGAAAAGAAAGAATTAAAATTCTGTACAAAGGTCAGAGAAAGCTTAAAGCCTGCAACTTGAAACCACTGGCACGAAGCTGCGGCACTTCATATTTCTGCTGGGAAGGAATCCTGCTTGTGGGATCAGAATAAAAGAAGTTCTTGTGAATCTCACCAGTGAATGTAGTGATATATACAGGCAAAAGTATATGTGTATGTGTATGCATTATTTGTGCATATTTGTTACATATATGTACATGAATATAAAGAGAGAAATCCTTAGGAGCAGTTTTCATTTGAAATCCTTGCTTACTCCTGGATGATTAGAAAGGATAATAATAACAATAAAAAAACCCTCAAATGGGGATTAAATCCACAAGAGAAGAAGTGTTCCATTTATTGGAGCCTTGCTTATCTCACACAGAGTAAGGGGATTATGCGATTGCTTTTGTGTTCTGAACGATTGTGGCTAGACAGTTTCTGACATAATAGACTTGCCTACTGAAATAGAAACATTACTGTGAGATGGATTTGCAGCTGGCTGCAGAAACGCATTTGTCTGAACAGAAATGTCCCTTGTAACTCACTGAAACCCTTGCTCTGAGCATGGAAGTTGGGCCTTTTGGGGAGGATATACAGTGACATACTTGTGTTAGGATCACAAGATGCCAGAGCCTCTGGAGACACTGGGGTGGTGTGCTTGGAGAAGGGACCTGTGTTCATGAGCCCTTTTCAATTGACAATGCAATGCCACTCTCCCAGACCGGAGGCAGGGTGTTTGAAGAAAGCTGGCTCTTGGGATGTTGCTAACTGAGGTAACGGGCACTGAGCAAGGAGCTGGATTTGCAGGAGCACAGTGGAGTTATGTGGTCAGCTGTCCCCAAGAGCAGGCTTTGAAAATACTTCTATGCCAGGGTTCCATCTCTGTGGACACACAGAGTACAGATTCCTTTCTGATTTCCATCATTAGCTTCAAATACTGCTTGGAACGCTTAGGGCTACAGAGCTCCCTGAAGACCCTACAGCTTTGCTCTGCATATTCAGACTGACTGGTGTGCTGTCCTCCAGGGTTGCTGTCAGCATTTTTGGGATGGTAGCGTGTTCCTTGGAAGTCTTCAGTCCTGCTTTGCGCTGGTGTTATGATCACAAAGGGCCTTTGAGTGTTAGACACAATTTTTAGCACAGCAGAAGAGAGCCTTTGAATTCTTTTTCAACCAAGGACACAACTTCCCTAGGTGATACTGCAGAAAGCAGAGCAGGGGCCAGTACCTCTTCCTCTATGGCCCTGCTTTTCCTAGGGTCACCTCTTTCCCCACATTAGTAGCTCAGCAAATCCCATGTGACAGAGGAGGTGCTACCATCCAGCATGGCTGGGCAACAAGAGAACCAAAAGCCCAAGTTGGGGCCTTTGAAGCTCTCAGTGTGGGGTGGGGGCAGTTGGCTCCAGAGGAGCAGTGCAAAGCCAGTACAGAGCACATGGGAAAAATCCTCCCCTCTAAATCTGAAACACTGCACCCAGGCACAGTGCCAAGTCAGATCTTTGGGCTGTGCTTTGCTATCCCTCCCACCAAATCTCACTATGTCCTTTCTAAATGTTTCATCAAAATAAAGCACGATCCCAGGGCCTCCCCTGTGTTCATGACTGGCAGTCCCCAAGAAAGGGACAGCCTTGGAGGGATCTGCTCCAGGATGTAGCTCCTGGGGGGGGTGATTGAACCTGTCTATCCTTCTCATGGATGGGGTGCACTCATGGGTCAGACCATTTTGTTAGGCAAGGCAGCCCAAGCCACAGAAGTGTCAGAAAGGGACAACAAAGGGTTAAGGTGTTCAGGCCATCATAGCCACATCAGAGTTTACTCTCCTTTCCTGTTTTCATTAATCTCTGGCCACTTCCACCAACCCATCCACTCCCACCCCTTCCCATAACCTGGCCACTTTGGGGAAGACATTAACTTTCTGCAGTGTTGATCTTAGTGTGGTGTGGGTCTTTTTTCCCCTTTAAGATTATGTCATTTTAAAATCATTTCACTTCTAAAAATGACAATAAACTTTACACTTTCCTGCTGTAAAACAGGCCAGTGCTGTCACTAGTTTGCCCATTCTGGGGGATTTATGGCCCCAAGTCTGCTGTGATGCAATCCTCTCAAATGAAAAATCATCACTACTGAGCCTGTAGCACAAAGACACGATTTAAGAGGAACGGGAATAATTAAGGCTGCCCCTTAAAAGCCCAGCACAAAGGCATTTCTCAGTGCAGCCTGTACTCTCAGTGAATAGGCAGAAGGGGATCTTAGTTGTCCAAGACTGAAATCCCCCATGGTCTCCACCACATCTGCAAATGAAGGCAAACCTGTGTCTTTGGATTTTAGCCAATGCCTGGGGGAAAAAGAGACTGAGATTCTCGTGGTTTTCTTCCTTCCTGAGCCCTCCAGACCTTGCCAACACTGTCTTGGTGAGGGCAGGGTGCTGAACCTGTGCCGGTAGCAGCACACACGCACCCACACACGCACAGCCCACATGGCTCTGGAGTACCCTGCTCTCAGTTGTTTCCTCAGTAAGGAACTGAGAGCCCCACATATTTGCATAAATAGCAGATAGAACTTCAGTGCGCCCAGGGCTGTCATCTCTTGCTCAGCAACTGCTCTCATGTGAGCCCCTGGCTTGAGCTTGGCATCCCTTGGATTTAGGGTCTCCTACTACCCCATCTCCTGCATGAACTGCTCACCTTGTGCCAGTCTAGGGCAGGAGTCTTCTCGATGTCACAGAAAAGCCCAAACCAAGAGCTGTTGAAAACCTGTGGTTTCCCAGTGTCCAGGGAACTGAAGCCTTCTGTGTTAAACCTCCCAGACATGCCTCTTCCCAAAGGTCCCTGCTGCAGCCTGCCGTTCTCTCAGAGACCCAGGCACCAGGTCACCACCTCCTGCTGTTCTGCTGGGGGATGAAAAAGAGTCCTGTGGTGCTCTAATCTTCCCCTCTGTCTTTTGCCTAAGGCACAAAACTGCCTATGGAGGGGAAAATTGCCCAGCAAATGAATGTCCTGCCCACTTACTGTTGGCTTGAAATCTGAAATTTGAGACCAATTAGAATTCAAACTGGGCATTTAAGAAGAGAAAAAGCCACCTTTTAGCTAAAATTATAATTTAAGTTATGTTTTGAAAGTCCCCACTGAGACCATTTCCCCAGAAATGCAGGGGATTTTAGAGTACTTTAAATGAGGGTGCTTTGAAACAGGCACGTGTTGCATTAGCAGCCCTTGCTGCTGGGCTGCTCTCTCTTTGAGAATGAAATTCATGTCCAAAATGTTAAAGGAAATTGCCACTCCAGCTAAATGACAAAGTGGTAGTGTCAAAAATACCAAACTTCAGTTTTTCTGCCCCCCTTCGACTAAAAAAATGATCAGTGATTGCAACAGGAACAGGTTCTGGTTGTTTCAAACTTTTACTAAATCTCACTTTTTACCTATGTGACTGAACAGAAAACCAACAAGCATGCTGTAGAGACCCAGCTTTTATTTTTGCAGGATTTTGAACTAAGTGATACTTACAGTTTTCATCTTCAATTTCTGTCTTGGCTCTCTCTGTCTTTCCATGAAGGAGACTTCTGATTATAAAAGCCTTAGGTCAACTTGCAGCTGAAAGTACTCTAAGATCACCATCTCTGCAGCATTGTGAACACAAGTGGTGTAGTTTACTAACAATAACAAATATAAAAATACGATAACATTTCATATAAGCAGGCTTCTTAAGCCTTAATGCAGGGGGGAAAATTGTCTTTGATTCAGCTCCTCATTTACTATAATTTCTGTATTTGTTGTTTTGTCTGTTTCTTAAATCCATTTCTGAATGTGACTCACTGGTATTCTCAGCAGACTGCATTCAGGGGGACCATCTTGTCAAAAGTTAGATCTGAGAAAGTGGCTCATTTGCTCTACATGCTTATCTCATTTTCTGTTTGCAGGGCATCAATGCAAATCCCAATAACAGATAATTGCCTTGCTTTATTTTACCTGGAGGCATGTGTTTGAACTTTGGACTATTAATGTAAAATTCTTAGCAGTTCACAGCTAAGTTGGGAGAGTTAATTCATGTGTGGTCACATGAGCCCAGTAGCATAATTTTTGTTTGTCCATTTGGTAGCCATTTCAGGTTTTCACTGGTCAGCAAAGCAATGCCAAGAGATAGAATAGAGCTGGACTTAGGCAGCATGGTGTCCCAAGAAGAGGTATTGTCCTACATTCTTCTTGCAGTGCATTCCATCAGTACATCCTTCACATTTTTCCTGAAACCTTTCCCACCATCCTCATCCAAACCTCTCCTCCTCAGCTTTCTGTCACCTGTCCCTCCCTGTTTATTTCACAGCCTACAAAGGAATTGGGCTCTGAGGAGCATTTGGAGCTGGACCTGCAGATGTGCAGAGGTGACCGTGCTGCTATGGCTGTACCAGTCAAAGCTTTATCCAAATCCTGCCTATCTAAACTTACCAAACCATTAGGACAAAGGTCTTGGTGTCACTCAGTCATGCTCACGTTGTCCTCGGAGGTGAAATGGAAATGCACTATGCTGCTGTATAGGGAAGGACAAGTGTTCTTCTACTGCGTGTGTTCATGCAGTGTCTGGCTGAGGGTTGAGGGTTGCAACCATTCCAGTTTTCCAGCATCTGCTTAAAAAGGGAAGGTCTTGTAAATCAGCCTCATTGGCCTTGTAATTGTAGCTTCCATTTGGCTTTGCCAAGTAAAAGATCATACTCCATTTTAGAGTTCCTGTTGTAATAGATGCAAATTATTTGCACTCTTTGGTTGCTTTTCAGAGCTGGCCTACAAATAAACATTGGGTCTTCTCCAGTGGTGGAAAATCCATAATCGTCTGAACATTGAGAGAAACATAAGTAGCTTGAGCTGCAAAACAAATGTGCAATGATGCAGATTAATTTCTGTTTGCACTTCCCTTGGTCATGTTTCCTGCACAGATAGAATGTAAAACTGATCGTTCCAAAAGAAAGCGGGTGCAGGCTGTGTCTTTGGGCACATGGTGAGCTCAGGTAGAAGTTGGGAGGAGATGCCATCTGCTGGGAAGTGCAGACATTGTCAGAAGAAAAAGCCTCATTGGAAGCAGCTGTGAGCAAATGATACGGAAGATTAAATTAATGCTCTATGTCTAGCCACTAGCTAGGGGTGAATCCCACCTCCCACTTTCCCCACAGCTTGGAGCGCTGAGGCGGCTGCTTTCCTCCCAGTGGGATGGTTCTCCAGCCCTTGTAGGCCAAGCAGCTGCTGAATCACAGCCTCCACTGCTGTGCGTGGCTCTATGAGGCTGGGAAGGAGCATGTGGGGGGGAAGAGAGAAAGAGGTCAAACAGGAAGATTTAAGACAATCAGCAGGAGTTGGTATAAAGGAAAAGAGGTTAAAAATCTAGAAATTTAAGTAAGTGGAAAGATAAATGAGCCTAAAGAAGCTCTGGAAGGGAAAGCTTTTAATAGCAGGAACCACAATAACAATAATTGTCATCATTGGGGACTGAAAAATGCATGTCTCTAATCCAGCAAAATGTTGAACTTCCTTGAGTGATGCTACTAACACCTTAGTTAAGCAGTTATGCAAATGCTTGAATGATAAAGATAAATTTAAACCAAAAGCAGGAAACAGCATGTCAAGAATAAAACTGTTAATTGTTTTTTGATTTAATCCTCTGATTCTCATTACTGCTTCACTCTACAACCCACTGGGTTTTCACTGTGACTTTCAAACTTTCAAGGTGGTTGTAGAGAGGAAGGTAGAGTTTAGCATGTTTTTCATTTCTCCCCAGTGCATGATTGCACTAAATGTGTTTTTAATATTGCTTTTTACCACTTTGATTTTTTATTTTGTTGTTGTTGTTGTTCACATCAGAAAACCACAAGACAGACATTAGATATGATTTATCAGGAAGTATCTGGGGCTATGCCAGATGATTAAAAAAGAAAAAGAAAACAAGCAGAACACACATGGGGGCCCATCTAAATAAGAGTCATTGAGCTGCAGTCATTAAAAAGAAGTTCTCTGTAAACTGGTGTTGGATGAGCTGACAGTAAAAAAGATATCTGTATCATTTTGTCTTAGGAAAGGAGGAACACACATATTGATGGGCATTCCTTCCAGTATTTGAAGGGGACCTACAAGGAAGTCAGTCAGGGACGTAGTAATCACTTGCAAGACCATGAATCATTAGAGATTTGCATGGTTCAAGTTCTTCAAAGATCATTTTTCAAAGATCTAGGGGAGATAAGGTGATGAAAAATAATAGGCAGTCACAGAGTGGCTGGGTAGAGGGGTGCATAGGTGGCTAACCAGGCAGCAGGTTGGCCAGGGATTTAAGAATATGACCTCTGGATGACCTATGTTTAATTTGCTTGAAAGTTCAAATCTATTCTCCCTTACCTGGGTTCTGAAAATGGCCACTGAAGGATTTGCATCTTGCTGGGGCTTTTATGCTGCTCTCCATCAGGGGTCACTCCATGAAGCACCTCACCTTTGGGCAAGGGCACACCTACTCCTCTGCTTGAGGTGAGGGTGTGCACCTGCTCCTGCAGAGGGAATCTGTGCTATCAGAAGCATCATTGCCAGCTCCTCTCAAAAACAAAGAAACATTGTTTGGATGATTTTTTCCAAAAATATGAAGATGGGAAAGTAAGATCATTTTCACCATCCTTGCCACCGTGAATTTCACATGAGCTCCAGAGAGCAGAACTCTGGGAACCTAAGGGATTGTTCCACTTCAGAGAAAGGAAGTGGATTTCTGGGAAGAAAAGGGAGGACAAATTGAGATTTAACTAGTGTCTCTTGAGATTTAACTAGTACTGAAATTCAAAGCTCTCCAAGCTTCCTGCATTTAGTTTTCATATTTGTAGAGTTTTCTTTGTGCTTGTCCCCACACTTAAACACCATAGAAGACAAAAACACCCAAGGACTTCTTTGTCAGAATGTAATAATACAGCTAATGTAATTAAATTAAACTATAACAATACTAATTACAGCTCAAATAATAATAGCAGCCAGAAGAAGAAGTAAGGCTGTAAATGCTACTGTTTGAAGAATTCTGCGGGTACTCAGAGTCCATGATCAATATTGCTGTTTTCAGTGCGGCAACACTTCATCACCCTCCTATTGAAAATTAAGGTACCCTCTACAAAATGTGCTAAGGGACATGTGAGTCAGTCCAAGAGCCCTGAAATCCTGTCTGGAATGCTAGGGGAGTAGTTAAGCAGCTGCCTTCTTGTTGTCATAAAACTTGATAGCTTTTTGCAAATACGTACAAATAATGTTTTGTTTACTTTCACTGTGAGCACACATACTGCCAAAATGCTCCAACAAAGTTTGGTGCTAATTCTTTCCCATCTTCATTTCATTGCTTGTCAATTTTGCAGGAGATGGAATAGACAGTATTTAGGACAAAACAAAGTAGTTACAATCACATTGTCAAACTTGATAGTTTTTAAAAATAACAAAGAGTCAACATCTGAAAGTAAAATAAAAGGGATTTTGTGGGACTGGAATAAAAAAGGGGGAAGGGTACTGAAATACCTTCATTCACTATTTAAAACAATTGCTCCAAGCAGGAAACTTGGCACTAGAACCTTTTATTAAATCAGTTCAGAGGGATCTGTTTTCAACAAATGAGATAAATGTCAAGTCAAAGTCTTTAGGCACTCAAAGTGCATCACATTTTCCTTCCCCAAGAAAGCAGAACAAAAATGTGCACAAATGAAATTACTTACATATGTAAAAATCACATTCAGTTTAAATAATCTTTTCTTCCTGCCTGAATGTATTAACAGTGTATCAGAGCTTAATGTAATCTTTTAAGAGTGTGATTATTTGAGAATGTTTTGATCCCCTCTACTTGTTATTGTCAACCTACATCACAACAAACATGTACACATGTGTTTATCTGTATAGCATCTTTATTTTGGTCACTGTAGTTCTGGGTGCTTCCCATGTGTATATGGAGAGGGATATTAGGGAAATCAATAGCAATTCTTTACAACGTTTTTGTGTTGGTCCATTTACCAACCTCTCTTTTTGCTCAGTCTCTCATCTCCCATTATGTGCTTTTCCACCTCCTGGATATCTGCTTTTCTGCTGCCTACTCTCTGTTAGAGCAGCCTAATGCTGCCATGTGTATTCATTGGGGTGGGCAGGAGGGAGGACCTGGCGTGGAGACAAGGGCGTGCTGCTCTCGTCTGCAGCTTTCAAACTTCCATTGCTGGTTAGTCCAGGGCTTTTCTGGCACTTCAGTTCTTTGCATTTTAGTAGAAGTATGGCAACAATTTTAGGAGCATATATTCTCTTTTTTTGGAGAGAACAGACTGAGGAGGTGCAGTTTTAGAAAATGCTAAAACACTTCTAAGTTTTGTGAGGTCAGAAACTGTGGGATAACATCAATCTCTTCATGTTAATTTAGTTCCCTGAAGATCCCAAAGTGATACCTAAGCAGCCACAGGAAATGAGAAAGTTTTTATTTCCACTGTTTTTATTGGTGTACTACCTGATTATGGCTTTGTAAGACAAGGAGGGAAGGTACAAACAACTTAAAGAGGCGTAAGGGTGCTGAGGGAATCTTTCAATCCCAAAGCACTGAGATTTGTAATCCTTACTCAAGCTAGGGGAGGCTATTGTCAATAGTGCCTTGATATTTAAGCTCTCCAAGCTACTGAGTCACTGGGCCTACTCATCTGAGTCATTACAGAAAGGGGGAGTGCTGCTGTTGCACAGAGGACTTTAGCAAAGGCCAGTTTTCAGGGAATATCCCACTGAACAAATCCTCTCCCATCTAAATGTGGAGAATGTTCAAAACTTAACAGGGTCGAGCAAGAGAGAATTGGGGAGGGGATAGCAGGGAGGTGATGGAAAGCAAGGGTGAGCACAGTGGATCAGATGACTTCTGTCTTCTCCAGGGGATGCTCAGCCAGTTTTCCATTCTTGCTTCATATGATTCACACTTTGCTCTCCCAGCATTACTGATGGGAATCTCAAAATATCAAAGAAATGATGAAAAGAAAGCTTTTTCCTTGCCAGGTCAAAACATCAGCTACGGACAGCACAACTCCAGGAAAAGCCACAGAAAAGTATGGTTCTGGTGCCTTGCATTCCTGATTACAGAATTTGATAGGGCCATTTAGCAAATCTTCCTAAATGAGCTGTCTGGCAACCAGTAAAAGGTCCTACACTCTTCCATGCTGGAAATGTCTGGTACAGGTGTTTGTTAGGTTGACCTTGCCCTCTGGTACAACAATGTTGGGTCTTGTGATGGCCTTGAAATATGGAACTCTGTCTTTTGAGGAAAAGCTCATGGAGGTTTTAGCAAATCAAGTTTTCCTTTCTATTACTATCACTGAATGCCTTCTTTGAAAGATTTTTTCTCCAAGAGGCAGAAGCTTGCTTTCCAAATCTTTCAATTTCTTCTTTAAATCTGTAATTTCTTTTTTCACCTCTTCCTCTGAATGTAATGGTGCTCCAGCTGATATATCCACAGAGGGAAAAAAGCCTATGTCAGTCTTTACCTTTTCAGAGATTATGAAAGTAACCCTGCTTCAGTCTCCAGTCCATGTCTTCCCTGCACAGATACCAGCTGTATGCTTGGTTTGGTCCCCAGAAGATTACAGGAAAGATCATGATGACCGGAATTTCTCTATTATCCTTTTCTTTTCCTCTCTTTCTAAAGCATGCTTGTGATAATAAGGAACCTTAAGGTAATAAGTCAAGGGTGATAGCTTTGTTTTTCCCCAGGATATGAACATTAGGATTGTGGTGTCCATTGTGTCAGTGCCTCACATGTTGGCTTCCAAGTAGAAGATGAGGAGAGAGAGTATTAAATGTCTTGCTCCAATCATACAAAAACTATGGGCATTTGTCCTCAAAGGGCAACTGAGAATTTTCAAGCACAGGCATCCCCAAGTAGGCAGAAAGCCAGCATCACCAGGTTTATGGTGATGTGTACACACAGGGCTGGTTCAGGGAAAGGGTCACTCGAGGAGGGGCTTGGACAGAGCCAGTAGGTCCCTGCAGGACCATCCCTGCTGGTGTAGGATTGTTTTGGCATTTCTAAGTACCAGAACATAGGATGTTGGCATCCTTGGGCCTTTTCCCTGTGTTTTGGATGTCGTCTGCTGGTTGCTTAGACAATGTACAGCCAGGAATGTTAGTTGGAAGAGTTGGTGTGGGTGGATTTTGGGTCTGTTTTAGCATACACCTGTTTTCTGCTCCCCGTCTTGCTTAAAAAGAACTTCCATTTCCTTTTGCCTGCTATATAAATATGGAAATGTGGAGACTCTTATCTAAAAAAGTTCAGACTATCAATGGGCTAAGAGACAGCCAAATCAAATTAGGAAAAAACTGTGTGAATAAATGGTCAGGTTCTTAATAAAGGTGTTTTATCATTTGGATTAAAGCCAAGATCTTTGATGTGTAACAGACAAATACATCTATTAAAAGTAGTAACTAAGTGAAAAATTTGCTCATAGGAGAAATTACTCAGTGTAAAACTAAAAGCCAGCTGTAAAAAAAAAAAAAAGAAGGTTCCTGTCATATAAATGACTATAAAATGCCTAATGTCTAGAAATACAGAGTAACAGATATGGTTAAAAGAAACTATCCTGTGTCAATGTGCACAATTCTGAGCTGTGACTTTACTGCCACTGCTCAGAGATATATTGGGTTGTTATGAGTAGCTCTCTGAAAATATCAGGTCAACAGTTAGTGGAAAGGCAAATAGCAGGTACAAAATATTGGCAAGGGACTAGAAATCAGACTACAAAACATTATTACCCCAATGCTTCAACTCATGATTCACAATTCACTCCCATTTTAACTGCTGCAGTGCAGTTCCATTCTCTCTAGAAGAGGATCAGAGAAAGGCAGCAAAGGTAATCAAGAGAAATCTGGGAGGGCCTGATGAAGGCATGCAGGTATGATTGACATGAAGAAGTTATATGAGGCGGAGAAGCACTCTATTTGCCCTCTGTTTCCAGCTATTTATTACCAGCTGCTGTTGGAAACAGGATGCTCAGATCACTGGAGCTGTTTGCTAGCCCTTATCCTCATTTATATAGAATAGAATAGAATAGAATAGAATAGAATAGAATAGAATAGAATAGAATAGAAGCTGGGATAGGAGAAAGCTGTTGCAAACCCACTATTACTTATATGGGGAAACTTGTACTAGATCTTGCTGTGTTGTGGATGGATCACTGATTTTTGCACAGAATTAAGGGCAGCAGAGTAGGTCAGACCACAGTTTCTGCTGAGGCACCAGTTACAATGAAGAGGAACAAGATGAAGTTTAGCTTGTGGGCAGAAATTTTCCAGAACACATTGGCAGCTGGGCAGAATCAGTGCTTTGGCTTGGCTCTCAAACATACTGGCTCTCCATTTCAGCAGAGGAACAAACCTAGACTGTGTTTCATAAGATGGGTCAAATTCCTCAAAATGGACCTGGTTCAAAAGTATCTGGTAGTCCATGACTGTGCCACATCTAAGGATTGTAGCACCTCTCCTAGACAGGAGTAAAGGGAATCACATTCTGATGCTTAGTGAAGGCAATTTAGTTTTGTAAAATTGCCAACTACCTATAAGTAATTCGGAGAAATGCAGAATGTACAGTGTTTTGGTACACCTTATTTGTCACTGTCAGTGATTACACTCAAACAGAGTGAAGGATCATGAATAACTGCTTTGTCACACTGATATTACTAAAATAAAAACTAACAAATTTTGGATGATCACAAGCACTGTCAAACCATGTCCTCAGCTGAGTATTTCAGGTGTCTGATTTTCAGCTGCTGTTATCACCAATGATAGGTGATCCAGAGGGATGTCAGTGGAGATGAGGCTCCCACTGTTTTATCCCAGTACCATGACACTGAGAGGCCTCACTGTACTGGAGCATCATGGTTGCCATGTAAGGGCAAGTGGTAGGATGAGACACAGTATGCACAGCAAGGCTTTCATTGGTGTTGGTCTTGGATTTGGGGTAGATGTGCTCACTCACAGCACAGTAACACTGCAAGAGTGGCATTGATGCTGGTGGGTGTGGTTTGCTAAGATGGGAGGTTCACCTCCAGGCACCTTAGGGTTAACTTGTGGCACCACTTGAGGCTGGCAGCAAAGAAACTCAGGCAGAAGCTGAGAAGCTAATCTACATGCTGGAAATGGTGTTCTGGGAACATTATCTCTACCCAAACTAATTTTCCTTGTTTCTGAGCCTGCTCAGAGGTACCACAGCATCTCTCCAAGGCATAACAGTGTGTAGCTCTCTGATAGTACCTCGAGAAATCACATGGATGTTCTCTGTAAAAAATGGGAAGGAACTAGGGGTCCTTGCCAACACGCTTTAGAACTGACTATGTCTTAATTTATCCATGACAGAGTGTCTTACTCAGTAGGTGAGAATTTAGCTATGAGTATATTGAGTGGCAGCCAGCTTGGAGCATGAGTCTAATTTACTGTAACTCTTGCTACATTCTGTCTGATCATTATCATGCTGAACAAAATGTTTTTAAAGTGCTTTTATAGGGTTGAGTGACTTGTTCAATAATTTATACCATTTTGGAGGGATTAGAGGATGAATTTAAGTCATCAAATAATGCCATTATGGCTCAATGACTACATTCTTTATCAGGGAAAAAAAAAATCAGTTGTAATTATGCTCAAAAAGACAGAGACCCTTTATTCAGCAGTTCCCCCAAGAACAATGATATCAAAGATGCTGATAGGTCTCTCAGCTGTAAAGAGGGCTGTCCTTCTTTGTTAGGAAGGAATAGATCAGCTGCTGTCTGCTTATCTGTGTATCCATTGTGCCATTTATGCCACAGATTTTCAGCGTGCCGTGCCTTTAAACGTCTGCTCCTTGCAGAAGCCAGATATCCTTCTGCATGCAGAGCTGTGCAAACTCTTGGGGAGCCCGTGGCCCACTTAAGCTGCTGGGAGTTTTGCCCCTAATTTCAGCAGAGAATTTCTGTCCGAGTTCATGGAGCAAAGAAAAGGCAAAGACCTTTCAGTGGCTATCTGGCACCTTTACTTACACTAGATTGCAAGGCATTTGCCTGACCCTTATGATTAATTTAATGTTTCTTTTCCATTTTGTTTGTTTTTATTTATTTAAACTGATAGCTGTCATGGCTAGGGAACCACTGGTATTTCAAGAAGTTGTATTTTCCACCAGTGGAGTGAGCACTGCAAGATTTCTTTGGACCCAGATTATGTCTAATGCTGTCAGACTAGCAGTGTAACACAAAGTTTTCATTTTTTTCCTTTAAGATATCCAGTGAAATGATGAAATCCTGCTCACTTGACCTCTGAGCTGGCTTTTCAGACAAGCTTTTAGCAGCTTAGGAAGACTTATCTCAGAGAGGAAAATCAGGTCATGCAGTGTGTGTGGACAAAGACTAGATAACTGATTTGAGCAAGGGAGAATACATTAAATCATCCCTTATCTTTGCAAAAGGACTATGTGTACAAGGTGAGCACTGGCTGCAGTAAATCCCCCAGAGGATTTGAGAGGTGTAGGCCAGAAGTAAATACATCTAACCATGAGGGTGTTTGGATTTGTAGTTCTCTGCACGTTACTCTCCATGTCCCACACTTATTAACTTGTCTGTGTGACAGAGCCTGGTCCAAAGCCCAGTGGGATCTTTCCAATGCATTTGCATTTGGCTCCTAACTCTCTTACTACAGACTTGGTGCCCATGTGCCTTCTTAGTCCGATTTCTTACCATCAGATGAGAACTGTCTCATTTCAGTGTATGCCCAAAATTAACCCCCATACTCCTCCAGTCAGCAGGAGAAGAGAGGCACCTCCAGACTCATCCCACTCATTTCAGGGGCCAGACGTGGCCAGTAACCCTCTGGAGACAGCAATTTGGCTTCACTCCATGAACAGCCAGGAGAGCCCTGGTGACTGGATTCGGTACCAAACTTTCTGATGGAAACAAGCCTTTTTCTGGCTCCTAGATGGGATAACAGAGCAAGTCCTGTCCACTGCATGTCTGGGAAAGCAAGGACTGGTGGGCCCACTGTAAAGATGGCTGTCGGAATCACTCAGCACTCTCCTGAATTCAGATGCCATAGTAGTTGCGACACCTAATTATCCATGTATAGTAGGTGGTCCAAATAGGAACACACAGCAGAGCAGCAGATGGGGGTTGCTGCTGTCAGATTAGATTGAGATTAGATAAAGCTTAATTAACACTTTATTTTTCTAAGATTCAACTCTGATTAGTCACACAAAAAATATTACAGAGAAGCGGGGCAGAAATCAAGAGGCATAACTAACATTATTAAAAATCAAGGAAGCATTTTTATAGAGCAAGAGCTTGCTAGCAAGGGGTTATTCCCTGAATTTGACGCCTCTTTTGTCTGGAGAGCAAGATGTACATGGAAAGAGTTCTTTAACCCACCAACCGACTACTGTGCAACCCTTCCCTTTCTAGCTCAAGCAATCTAATTTACATAATCATACATATTTCAACACTCATTTGAGGTACTTTGTCATTGGTTAAAATTCTCATTATTTTCCATCACTTCTAGATTTGTAATAACAAGAGGGACACAGTATTTTAGAAGTGTTTTATCAAGACCCCTACTAACCTCCATACAATTTATCAAGTGTTTGGTGTCAAGCCCCACAAATGTCATCTCTCAACTCCTTGCTATCCAGTATGAAACTTCTGTCATGACATTTTGAATATTCTCAAACCATGTCTTGACCCATCAAAAGATTTTTGACCTTCCCCTAATTAACAAAGGTGTGTGAAGTCTTCTGTGTTAGAGTCTCCTTCTATTGTTGGAATCCACATAGTGTCCTGGTAGGCTTCTCCTGCCTGTGAGTTCTAAAAACTTACCAGAAACTTTTGTGTGGCCCACAGGGAAGGTTGCTTGCAGGAATAGCCTGCAAAGCAGTCATTGGACAAAATGTTTTTCTGTGCCAGATAGTACAAACCAGTGAGCCAAGTAAATCCCATTTAAACCTTATTTTTAAGTTAAAGGAGACATGTGCTGTCTATGGTCCAAGAATGCATCCAACTTTTGCTTTTTAGGATGGGAAAAGGATGTCACAGATTAAGATAGTTTTACTGTAGAGCAAATATGCAGGTTTATAATATCTAAAATCCAAAATAGTCCAAGCTTACAATAAATGAGTGCTTCTCCCTTGCCCTCTATTGTTGTCCAACTGCCAGGACTGCAAAGGGATGACCTCCACAGGGAATTCAAATCAAACCAAGCCAATTCCTTTTTTCTTTTTTTTTTTTTTTTTTTTTACCTCTGTGGTGTCTAACCAACTATTTGCAGAATGTAGTACAACTTATGTAGCTTATTTAGTTCAGCTGGTTTCTCCTTTTGCTTTCTCTCCTTGTAAGCACAATTAAGTGGTCAGCTGGGTGCTTCTATTGCACTGTTTTGTCTGAGCTGTCTGGTCCAACACAGCTCAATGGTCATTACAGATGGCAGTGAAAGCTCCTTACTGTATTTTTTATCACCTCAGCTCTGCCATCAGACAGTGAGAAGGATACACCTGGCCCCTAAAATGTCTGATACTAATAAACAGAGTCTTTTCTTAGTTTATGTGTTTATTTAACTGTGTAGCTGTGACCAACCATGTGAAGATGAGGGCAGAACTCACACATCCCCAATGTCTCTTCAAAGCATTGCCAGAGGACAGCACAGTGTCCCCCCTCAGCAAAGCCCAGGGCTTCTCTGGCAGAGCAGACTGTGTGAGTATGAAAGGCTATCCAGAGCCCCCTAACCCTTGCTCTCTGGGGTATTTACCTTTGCCATATCCCAAATGTGGGAAATACCACAGCAAAATATGAGAGTGATTTGGCAAAGGCAATTGCATCTGTGCTTTCCCTTGCTCAGAGAAAGAAAACAGGACAGTGATACCCTGTCCACCTGTTCTTTTTCATAAGAGAGTAAGTCTATTTAAAAACAGGGATGCAAAACAGGTTTTTACTTCTCTTGCACAAGAATAATACAAAATGAGCAGAAGTCGTCCAAGAAAGTTTTTGTTGGCACCAACCTTCCCATTCTCCGGAGTCGCGCGTTATCTGATAGCTGGCATACGGCAGGCTCTGGATAGTCTGTTATTCTTTCCCACGCTGCAAGATTTGGGCAGTAAATAGCTTAAATAAATGCCAGAAGTATAATTCACTTTTTACTTCATCTGATTTAAGGAAGACTTTCCTCAGATAATTCCTCCCAGGCATGCTGTCTAAGGCAGGACTGGTCCCTGGTGGATCGAGCTATCTTGACCTCTCTAGTTGGCTCCATTTCAGCTTTTTAAAGGTTGGAGATAAAGAACAGAAGAAACAACTTGCTACATCCAAGACTGTTGCACTTTTCTGTGAGCTCAGGGAGATGCCAGGTGCTCCTTGAAGGGCCTGTGCCATTATACAGCATTAGTGGCCCTATGTCACCTTTGAAATAACCTTTTACTCCTGCTGCAGGTAACCACCATGCTTGGTCATTCTACCAGAGGGGCAAAGAGGCAGCAGATCAATTCCCATGGTGGGGATCCTGGCCAGGCAAAGAGCTAAACTCTGTAGGACTGAAAGGAGAAGTGGAGGAGCTGTGTCTAGCTCTGTTACCCCTCCAAGAAAAAGAGTCTTAGTACCATAAAATTGTTTGAGTTGGAAGGTACCTTTAAAGATCATCTAGTGCTACTCCCCTGCAATGGGCAGGGACACTTTCCACTAGATCTCCTTGCTCAGAGCCCCACCCAACCTGACAGTTAACATTTCCAGGCCTGGGGCATTCACAGCTTCCCTGGAGAACCTGTTCCAGTGATTCACCACTTTCATAAAAAAATCTCTTCATTATATCTAGACTGAATCTGTACTCTTTTAGTTTAAAACTAGAAGTGGGAATGGAGATTGCCAGTGAAGACAGGCAAAAGGTTGTTGAGTATCTCATAATCCATTCTTAGCAGTTTGCTGGTCATGTTCATTGAGGGGGTCAAGATTTCCTTATATTTTCTTTTCTGGCTGACATAGCTGCACAAGCCCTTCTTGTTACTCTTCACATCCCTTGCCAAGTTCAGCTCCAGCCACACTGGCCTTCCTCATCCCATCCCTGCACAGCTGGGAACCATTCCTGTACTTTTCCTGGGATCTCTGTTCTTGCTTCCACTACCTGTGCAATTCCATCCTGCCCTTTAATTTGACCAGCAGATCCTGATTCATCCATGTTGGTCTCCTGCCTCCCTTTCCTGATTTCTTACATCTGGGGATTGAGAGCTCTTGTACTCTATGGAAAGCCTTCTTAAAGGTCTGCCAGCTCTGTTGTGCTCCCTTGTCCCTCAGGGTAGATTATCTGGGGTCCTATTAACCAACCCTTTGAATGACTGGAATTTTGCTTTCCTAAAATTCAGGGTCCTAACTTTACTCTTTGCCTGACCCAGAGAAGTATTTGGAACCGCTGAGATTCCTGGGAAAATTACACTGCTTCCTACATCTTAAGATCATAATGAAAAATTAGTCAAATCCCAGGAGCGCTTTTTAGGAAACCTAGTATTTTCACATTTTAATGAAACTGCTGTTGGCACAGAGAGATGAGGGATAGGTAGATTTGTCAAACCCTCAGGGTGCTGCAGCTACTAGCACTATTTTATCACACTCATCAAGACAGTGTGAGGGGATGGCAGGAGCTTAGGTTTATGTCAATTCCTGCAAATTAACTCCCATCAAATTAAGTTGTTTTATAACAAAGACAGTGGTTGTTATAAAGGAAGGTGAGGGAAGACCGCAGTTGGGGTTGTGTGATAAGGACTCATTTAAAACTGCCTAGATGGGCAGGCAAAGCTGCTCTATTGAACTGTGTGTTGTGCACTTGCACTAGTGCCATGGGCTGTCCCAGTTGGAAACCATTTGGTTTTGTCCCACTCCCTGCTTCTGTGCCCAGTGACACTTGGCTACCAGCCCCAGATGCAGATTTTGGTTAGCACCAGTCATTGTCCTGGGACAAGTAACGGGGTACAAAGAGATCCAGTCCCACCTGAGGCACCTCCCTTCTGCAGCTGCACTCAGTGCGGGGAGATGCAGGTCAGAGCCATTTTTCACACATTGCTTTTCAGTGCTGGCCATTGTTTGCCGCCCGAGTTCGGAGCTGTTGGTGTTAGAAGGCTGATCCCAGGAGGCTCCAGTTTAAGGATGCTCATGTTCTTGCTGTGTATTCTCAGCAGGAGAGCTTTGATCTTAGTATGTGTCTGACAGTCATGTCACCCATGTTGTGCTCATTTGAATTAAGTGTTTAGCTCCAATGATGTGGTTTTTCTGTTGTTGTTATTGTTCTGCGTGTTTAATTATTTTTTCTTTCTTCATTAAATATTTTGTTCAGGTTGCCTGCTCCCTTCTCCTGCAGAAAAATTGGCATTTATGGTATTTGTTTTGCTTTTCCTATTGCTTGAGGAAAATTTCCATATTATACCATCATTTTTTTCTCTTTTTTTTTTTTTTTTTGTGCTTGTTAATTAGAAGTGACACAAATTTGTTTAAACTACAGACGATTAATAGGGAGGGTGAATCATATATGATATACCTTATTCACTTGGCTCCATGGAATCCCAGCAGTCCAGGTCTCCACAGCAACCTCTGGAGCACGCCTCCCTGTACGACGCCCACATACCCTTTGGTTTACTGTGGCTGTCACAGTCACTGCCAGGAGGAAACATGAGGATAAGGCAAGATGCCAGAAGAGATACATTATACCTAAGCCTGGAACCAGTGTCCTTCTTAGTGCTGCTTTATTAACTGAACGTTGAAATATAAACATGTACTTATGAGAGGGTCACCTATTACTGAATTACCCGGCACTTCCCCTTGCAAGACTCTCATTCCCATTGATTATGGCTTTTTTAAGAGGGCTGAAATTTTCTGTATCTACCTCAGGGTAGATGATTTTTGTGAAAGATAATAAACATATGGTAGTGAGACAAGAACATTTATTAGGTGAATTAAGTATACATATACACAGATAACATATAGTAAAGATTCAGACAGATAATCACAAGTGTCTAATTCAACCAGTTCAGGAAGTTTTCACTGCCTCAGCTGGAAATTACCACTCTTTAGTGGAAGCACAGAGCCTGCAAGTATGCACGTACTGTGTCCTGTAGTACTAGGCAGAACAGGTCCCTTCACACACCAGCTCTTGTTCCAGCTGGAGTAGGGCAGTTTCTTAAACCTCCCTCATTTGGTTTCCTGCAATTGTGTCATGATAAACTAAAGGGCTTGGCTTGTTGTAGTGTAGATATTGCATATTGCAGCCATTGCAAATTGTAATGCTGAAGTAGAACAAATCGTTATGTGTTTGGTTTTGTCCAAAACCAGATAGGAGTCTTCATCATTCATGCTCATTGGCAAACTTATTTCAGAATAAGAACTCATGAAGCATTCGAAAACAGAGCTCCATACAGAGCGTAGGATAGTCTTTGCACAAGTCCATCAATGGAGGCTCTCTAGTGGTCTCTCTGAACCAGGTATTTTGTCCAAAAAGTGTAAGATGAAGTCATTGCAAGCCAAGAGTGCCACTGTGCCCCTGTGGCTGGATGGAGATCTGGGAGGAAATTCTAGCCCCGTTGAAGTCAGCTGGAGTTTTGCCATTGGCTTTGATGGAGCCAACATTCCTCTTCTGATGCAGACATTTCACAATAACCTCCTCTGTTGAACTTTCAACACATGCATGTTATTTTCATTACAAATAAACAAAATATTTCTAAAATGGACACCTTCATATATACAGTATGCCAGAAGATTACATTAAAAGTTCATCATGGTGCACATGGTAAAACACTAATAATCCATCCTTGATGTCTCTGGGAAAAATTCTGATGTGAACAAATCTCCTTTAGGTCATTTTGCCTGAATATACAGCAATCAAATTTACAGCTGAGGGTTTATTATTTTTGCAGAATGCACATGCATTCCGAATTTGCCGTGCTCAGAAATGGAGACAAGACATTCATCTGTGTGCTTGGCTTTGGGAAAAGACATCCCTGTGTGTCCGGCCATGGGCCCTGGTATAGAGCAGACAGGAAATCTGCCAGACTGCCCCGGCAGGAGGCTGCCTTCAACACGTGCAGCAAGGAACAAGAAATGTCTTAATGATTAATCGCTGTCAACCTTTGTTCTCATTAAAGACTTGATTGTCAGACAAGGCTGGTAATGAGGCGCTGTTCCTGGGCCTGTTGCTATGTGATTGTGCAAGGGCTGAATCTGAGCCTTACACCCTGCAAGATGCAGCTCCCACTTTGCCCAAGTTTAAGGAGTTGGGGTTGGGAACATTGTTCTAAGAGTGCCTACTAGTGGCTGTGGGACTGTGCAGCTCTCTGGCAAGGGATTATGGCAGGGCTGCAAATAAATCTGAAAATATGTTTGCAAGGATCTTGGGTATAAGCAGCTTCCCTGTTGGTGTTGAACAGGCAAAGTGTTGTAACAGGTTTCTATTGAGAATTGTACAAATAATTAACTATGTGTGAGGATTGGCTCCTTTCAGGGATTTGTTCACTCATTTTTATGTTTGAGATTGTGCACAATTCTACCTATTTCTGAAAATGGTTCTGAGGTGTACTGAAATTTCAGTGTGCAAAAAAAATGTATTTTTGAAAAGCCTGAACTCCCTGGATCTTCCAGTGAGAGCTGCAGCAGTTGGGTTTGCTGAAATACTTATCCCTCAGCATGCTGAATACCTGCTGCATCACTTGATGTCCAAACATGCCACTCCAATGGGTGACTTACCATGAGGATGCAGAAATCAGGTGTGTGCTCCCTACTGTCAGGAGCAGTTCCAGTTTGTGTCTGAAGGTATTAGTCCACATTTCCTGTTTGGGCTCCACAATTCAGTCTGTTGAAGGAGTGACACAGCATTTGCTTCTTTTCCCTGGCTGGATGAAGACACAAGTATTTCTGGCAGAGAGCCTGGGCTTGTGAAATTGCAATGCTAGTGTCCATGTTTCCTTGTGTATGTGCCTTGGAAACATGGTTGGCCCTGAAATTTTTGTCCTGAGAGCTCAGATGTTCTCAGGAGAAAAACATAGGAGATAGTCCCATGAGGCTGAGCCAACTTCTTATAAACACTCCACAAAATTACTGAAAGGAGCTATTTTGCAGCCTTCACACAGCTGTATCTTTGGATATTAGACACAGAAAAAAACTGCTCTTAGGATCTTGCAATGTTCAGGTTTTTCAAATGCTGTTTGTACATATAAAAGCAATCTTCCTGAAATGCATAAAAATATTCTCTGACAGGTCTTAAGGGAAATTCAGTCTATGATAGTATCTTCCACCTGGTTAATTTGGGAGGCTTTTAGATCACTCTATGCAACACCCCTAGTAAGTCATCCACATTTGCTTGACAAATCATAGGGTGTTCACACTCACTCTTCCAGGCATCTTACTCCAGTGTGACTAGAAGCATCCAAGGTGAGGAGTGTAAGGGAATGTTCTTATCATCTAATCTGGGTTCCTAATTCAGTTGTCTAAATTAAACATCTGAAGCCTAATTATACAGCCCCATCTCCCTGTGTAGTGAAGGGAGAGCTGCAGCAGGCAGTTTAGAGAGAATCTGCTCTAAGGTTTTTGTTAGAGACCTATACTTCAAGGAGACTCACTTTTATGCTGTGTATTCCAGATATGAAAAAAAGGTTGAATGAGTTTGAGTTGCTCAGGAAGATAGTGTTTTCCACTCCCATCAAGCTGAACAAGCACTAAGGCAAGGGAGAATCTTCTTGGCTGTGTTTCTCCCCAGTCTGTCTTATTTCCTTATACACAGATCATATCCTCAGCTGTTGCAGATGAGTTTAACCTCAGGAAGTTCTTGGTGCTCTCACAGTATACAGTGGCATAGAAAGCAGCCCTCTGCACTCCAGTCAAGAGTGGGAGTTATTCCCAAAAAGTATGAAAACTCTAGCTTTTTCACTAGAGCTGAAAGAATTCTTATTTGACAGGCACTCTGCTGTGGTCCTGCTGGAGTTTTGTTTTCTTGTCTGAAGCAAGGACATAAGCAGGCAGTGCTTGGAGTTCAGACAACCATGAAAAGGCCAGTATTTAGCAGAAAGGGGTGTATCTACTTCAGCAAAAAAGAGAGGGCTCAGAAGAGGGCTGGCAGGTACTATGATTGGCTGTTCAGCAAAGCACCCTGTGCTCGGCTTCCTAAAGTTGCATGAGTCAGGCCAGCTCTTCTCAATAAGCCAAAGTGCTTGGCCCAGCAGCTGCAGGAGAGCCTCAGTTTGTGCCTGTGGAAAGGAGCATGCCAGCTGGGGCTGTGGAGGCTCACATCAGGGCTCACAGGGCTTTGCTACCAGCCTTGCACTACTCTGAAACACTGCAAAACTTGGTTGAACCATTCCCCTTCTCCTCCTCCTCCTCCTCCTCATTCTTCTCTTGTCCCTCTTCCTCCTTCTCCTTTTTCAAGTGCTCAGTTGCTCAGGATGGTTTGCAGTCAAACCAGAAAGCCCTGAGAAGCTCACACTGTGGGGACAGCCACTGGTCCCATGAAGAAATCCACAGAGGAGCCTTTTCCTTCACCATCCTCACTCTAAGCCTGCAGTGAAGAGCTGCACAAGCCCATGATGCCAATTAACATAAACTGCATATGAGTGAGGACATCATGCATAGGTTCAGTCACCAGATGAACATGACTTTGCACATCCTTTCCCCTGGAAGCAGCTTTCTGTAAGGCAGGCATCTGACACTGAACAGACTTCCATAAATGGATCTGAAGACTTCCTTTCTTCTTTTAATATTTTGTTTCTTTAAGCCATAACTGATGCAACAGAAGAGCAAAAGTCGGAGCTGTCACTCCCAGTCTGATGCAGGGCACAGAATGAGTTGCCCCACAGAGGAATAGAAAGGTGGGAAAAATCCCCATCTCCTTTTGAGGGAAAAATCTGCAAGAATCAGAAGCTCATCTTGTGGCACAGATGTCAGGGCTCCTGGCTGGGAAGCAAACAGCCTCTGCGGGCATTGTGGTTTCGTGCAAAATTGACCATTGTTTCCCTTCTGTCCCATCAAAATTATTCATCGATTCAAAGCATTTCCAGGAGAAAGAAGGGAAAGGTTTGCACAGCCTTTTTCAGCCAACTGTCCTTAGACCACTTCTGAACTAAGAATGTAGAGACATAAGCTTGCAAAAGGATTTCCGAGCTCCTGAGAAGCTCTATAGGGAAAGGGAGAGGAGAGGAGAGGAGAGGAGAGGAGAGGAGAGGAGAGGAGAGGAGAGGAGAGGAGAGGAGAGGAGAGGAGAGGAGAGGAGAGGAGAGGAGAGGAGAGGAGAGGAGAGGAGAGGAGAGGAGAGGAGAGGAGAGGAGAGGAGAGGAGAGGAGAGAAAAAAGGGTGAAAAAGAAAAGTCTATTTTTAAAACTTCATATATATATGTTAGAAGGCAAGACATCTCTTCATTTATAAGAACACAAATCAGCTGCAGCAGGGATAGTGAAAGGCAAACTTGGTGTTAAATGCTTTGTTGTACTGCTAATTTAAACATTTGAACGTAATGTTCTTTGTGATGCTTAAGAACAAAACCGCAGTTGTACTCCCAGCTCTGATGAACTCTCACTGTCTGCCTTTCTGCATCTCAGAGGTTTTATATGGCACTGTAACATCAGATAATGTGGTGCAACACATCTGCTTTGTATGTCAAGCATCACCATGCTGAAGCTTCAGCTCTGACAGGGCAGATGGAGTTTTGTGGTGGTTGGTGAACACTAACCCAGCCCCAGCTGGCACCAGGGATGGCCCTAAAAGGGCTGTAGGTCATTTGCAGGGCTGGAGGAACATGGAATATGCACGAGGGGCCCCAACAAGTAGGGCAGAAACTGGGGGTAAACCCGGGTGGACATTTGTACCTGTTGGGGGTATGATGCTTCCAGCCTGTCTCTAACACCTGGCTGGCTGGCTGCAAGGATGTGGTCCCCATCATGTCACCTCCCTGGGGGCAAAGGGGACAGGTTACTTTCCTCATGCAGGTGGTGACACCATGCAGACAAGCACTCGGGGCTCCCCACCTGGAGGGATGCTGGGTTGCCTCTGCAGCATGCTGGGTAGAGGTGCCCCTGGGCAAGGGGACAGATATGACCCACTCCAGATTTTCTCTGGTCAGGGTTTTCTAAAGTTAAACCACATGAACTGCAGCATGGGAACCCAGAAATGACAGTAAAAACCAGCTGTTCTAGATGTGTGGAGGTGTAGTAGAGCTGCTCCACTGAAGCTGGGCTTAGAGCAGGACGAAACAGTTTTACAGAAGCAGGGTAACTCCAGCCAAACCTGGCCTTCCTCTCAGGGATGTCAGGAGGCACACTTTGTCCTGTGCAGGGGCAGAGCCCCATGTCCCTGACAGCAGTGTAGCCCTTCTGCTGTCTGATTTGCAGGATGGAAGCACAGGGTGAGAGCAGGGCTCGATAGCGCTGGTTCATGAAGGGTCAAACTGCTGTGCAGCTAGTCTCCTGATTTATTAGGAAACTGTTCTTCCCTCTCCCATTGCAAGGGGAAGATCAGCAGGCAGGAGAAGTAACACATCATAGATTCATAGGCTCGCACTGACATTTCATGAACAGCAGAGAAAGGACCAAGTGCAAAAAACCCCCAACCTGGCTCCAAGTTGATGATTTACACTGTTTTCTCAGGGTCTGTTTGCCAAGCAGCTGGTGCTTTGTGCCAATGGCTATTACAGAAGAGCTTTCTTTGATAGATACTGTGAATGAACACTACACAATTTATCTTAAGACAAAATCCCCCCCACTGCTTATATGGGTTGGTAGGGAATGAGGGAAAGAAAAACTTAGGCTTTGTTGGTTTTTTTACGTAGGACTGAAAGCACATTTGGGGGAGCCTGCACTATCTGTGCAAAAACACAACAGATGAATTCTATTAATGGATGGAACATGTGGCTGGGTTCAAGCTAGAGTTGTCATTTGAATATAGAAGTCAAAGCCAATTTATTGTAACATATTTTTCTTTTCAAAATATTTTAGGAAAGACAAAAAAGTTTGCGCAACAACTTGGCAAGCGGGTCTGTTGAGAGGAGGTATTTTCTTCTTGCAGCTAACATAAGGGCTGAAAAATGTGGCAGTGCCGAGCAATCCTAGATTCCTTCTGGAACTGAAAGAAAGTGTGCAGGATATAATTGTGTAAGAGCCCAATAAATTTGAAGGGTGGGTTTGTAACACTGCCTTGGGGGCTGCAGGTGGCTCCAGAAGAAAGTCAAGGTTTTTATTTCAGTAACAGTCTTCAAATACTTTATCTAACTAGCTACACACTGATGTGGCCCCATCTAGAAGCCAGGGAGTTATTTTAAAATAGAAATATCCGTACAATCATTGTGCTTCTTCCATGCCAGATGGTAGAAAGATAAGTGGGATCAGTCTGTATGGAGTGTGTTACTGGGGAGGGGAGGGATGCAAAAGCTAAGGCACAGGAATGAGCTTTCCTGGAGGTTGCAAAGTGCTAAACATCAGTGCTCCGTGGTCGTCAGGGCATGGGTAGGCTACATATGACCAATCCTTGTTTCAATGTCAGCCCATGTTTGCCCAAATGCCCCAGGGGACAATGGCCATGGAGCAGAGCTTTACTAGGATAGCAGCCCAGATCCTGGCCACTCGAGAGAGTGTGCACCTCCCTGCACAAGAGGGAGCATCAGACTCCCGCTGTGGGGTCTTGTGCTGCAAGGCAAAGATGCTGCTGCCGCTTAGATTGTACAGGGTTATGTGGTTGGATCTTATGGTGAATCGCAGCAAAGTGGGGTCAGAGAATGGACGTGTCTCCTGACTATTGTGACCTCTTCAGTGTATCCCATTTTCTTTGTAGCTGTGCAGCTAAGAAATACGTGGGTATTGAGTGATCCAACATAGGCTGAGTATTTTTGTGTGTGTACTGAGAAAGCTACATTTGGTAAAGGCGCAAGTACCAAACACTGCTGGAGCAAGTAGGCAAAAAACACATTGCTGTCAAGGGAAATAATGGCCAAGAGAAAAGGAGCAGCATACTGTCATCCCATGTACAATCTCATCTTGTATGAGCGTGGTTTGAGTCCTCATGTTCCTTCCCCACTGCCCTCTAAGATGACTTTTTGCCATCCCTTCATTATGGACCTGCACACTGGGAACAGGAAGCAGATCTAGGTCCCTCACAAAGACCAGAGAGACTCTTCAAGGTCCTTGCCAGTTACACATTTATTTTACTGAGGAAGTTGATACACTCTAAGCCTATTTAATCGTGGTGCTAATGGGATTCAATTAGCAGTCTCTCAGAGACTGCTCTTGTCAGGGAGATGACGGGAGGAATGAAAGCAGCACCATTCACCCCACTGTGAAGTATTAACTTCCCACCTCTGTATTTTCTAAGAATAGATGCCACTTCTACCAATAAGTCTGCAGCTTCTCACTGCTGTTCACCAGATGGTAGGAACCAGCAGACACTGAGTTAGTTCCCTTGTGGTCAAACAAACTGCTGTACAGCCCGATGCACGTTTCCTGAAAGATCCCCAGGACAGCTCTGTAACTTCTGTTAATATTTCCCAAGCTCCTGGTACAATATTGAGGCTTTCCACTGGAACCACCTGGCACATTTTCAGAGTCTTTCCTGAGGGATGAAGTTACTCAATCCTCTTCTTACTTTGTCATAGCCTTTGTATTGGTCACTTGTCCTGAGAGTCTGTGGGCTGTGTCCTGAGCTTCAGCTAATTACATAAAAAGGATTATTTCCTCTTCTTGACGCTTGTTATTATTTTCATCCTTCATGAACCTTCTCTTCTGTTTCAGGAACAACACTCTGTGGTAGGCCAGGGAGCTGGCCCCACTCCAAGCTCCAGTTCTTGCTCAAATCCAAACACTGGAAGTGGTTACATGAACTCATCCCAGCAATCATTGTTGAATCAGCAGCTGATGGAAAAGAAACAGGCTCTGCAACGGCAAATGATGGAGCAAAAACAACTCCTTCTACAGCAGCAGATGTTGGCAGAAGCTGTAAGTTTACTAATTTCTTATTTTACATGGAAAATAATGTCATAAAAACAATAGAAAAAAAAGCTAAGACGGGGAGAAGAAAGCCCCCTAAAACTTCAAGGTTGTTTTGGCAATGCCTAGAACTTCAAGAGTGTGCCTTGTTTTTTTTCAGCACTTTTCTAAGCCTTTTTGAAACCTTCTTCAATCTGTACTAAACAAGTTTCCAAGCTACTGCAGTTTCTTTACAAGGAAAATCCAAGCACACACTTTGTTTTGAGACATGTGAATATTGTCAATGGTTTTCTTTGCAAGATGAACCAAGGTGCACTGCTATGCTACTTCCACCTCAGAGGAAAGTTTACTTCCAGGATCTGTCACCCAGGCAGCATAGTGTAAAATGCCTGTGTGTGAACAAGGATCAGGTACCTTGACAAGTTTGTGGGCTTGTCTCGGATTGTGTATGAGTCCTATTTTCTTTGGTTTTATTTTTGAATTTCTAGGTATCTGTAGCCAGTTCTCTGCCATTTGGTATCTGAGAGACTACTTGGGAGTTTCTGGTCATCTTAGGAGACATGGGGGATTCTATAAAGGAAACATTTATTGACTTTTTGATTCATGCAGAAGAAAAAAGAAGTTCAAAGTCAGCTCTCTGTGCTGAAGTTTTCTGTCAGAATTTTTAGCAGAGCAAAAACTTAACTGCTCTAATAGCTTATCTTTAATAAAATGGAAATTTAATCAGCTTGGCTTTGCTTTTGTATTGTGTACATAGAAATGCACATAAAGCTTGCCCACAGTTTTTACATGAATTGCAGGGATTTCATGGGAGTCTGTCTTCTTCACAAGGATTCAGGATATAAAAACAAACTTTACAAATCTTAATCAGACCCCTCCCATAATGAATTGTGGAAATGCCCTAAATAACACAAGATGAGCTCTTCTCCCAGTGGTTTTAAGTGTTCCTGGGAGAAGAAAATACAATTTTTTCACTAGAAGGTCCATATACATGCTGTTTTCAGGCAGATTATCCCCAAATTACTCTGATGGACTTGCATCATCAGCCAGGGCCTGACTCTTTTACACTGACAAGCTGATTTGCCATTCTGGCAGCTGAGCACAAAACATGTGCACATTGCACAAGAGGTGTGATGCTGTCCCAGCAGCTGTCCAGTAAAGGCACATGTGCACCAAACTCACAATTTCCTGCCATGGGGGCACATATCCCAAGGAACCATGTCTCATGTGTGAGCAGGAGCACTCTGGAGGCATCAAATCACACTGATGCTGATGAGACATTTAGCATTGACTCTGGTGCCTGCTCTTTCAAGATCTTTATGAGCACAGGGCAGTTAGTCAGATTTCAGTTCAAGGACTTGGCTCTCTCACCAGAGACATGTCCCTGCAAACTCAAAAATTAAAATCTCCCCAGCTAATATTTTTTTCCTGTAATCTTTCCTTGCTGTCCTTGCCCCAGTTCTTGTACTCCCAATGTAAGAGGAAAGACCAGCAACTCATACAGGGAAGCACAGGGCAATGCTGCGTGGCATGAAAACAGCCAGCCCAGCACCATCCTTGTCCTTGTCCTAAACCAGGTGTATATCCCTACTGCTGGTATCCCTAGTAAGGAGAGCTGGGGGGAGCAAAAAGCAAGGATTTTACTGGGTTTTGTGGTCACCCCTACAGTGTAGGATGACAGAGTGAGGGAGGGCATGGCTGTGGATGGGTTTAACAAGCTGAAATAGAAATACACTTTGTACTGCAGTGCATACATGGACATTGTTCTCAGAGGCTGAGAGGAAAGTTGAACCAGACTCAAACACAACGCAAAGATATTTCCATATAGACTTCAGCAGGTGATGGCACAGTTTCACATGTGACTATCCTGTGGACCAGACAGGGTGAAAGGAAGGAATACTTCAGAAAGGCTGATACCTTTTACATAACTGAGAAAAGAAAGAGATCAGGAAAACACAGAGCCAGGAAAGAATAAAGAAATGCAAATTAATGTACTTCTACTCTAATTCTCTAGGAGAAAATAACTCCACAAGACCAGCTGAACAGACACTTGACAAGACCACCACCAGATTATAAAGACCAAAGAAGGAATGTGGTCAACATGCAACAAGCAAACCAATATCCTGGTAAGTACCCATGGGTTCAAAGCAACTTCTTCCTTTCTTCCTTCCTTCCAGCTAGAAGACCACCCATAAGAGGCATGCATGCATGGGATGACTGGGGCATGATTTTCTGGATATCTGCTTCCATCACTGCAGAGGCAGTGGGTGGTGGCTGTGCCCTCCTGTGCTATTTACCTCACTGTCCTGCACCGCTGAGAAGTGCTGGTGTATGATCTGGTGCTTCATCCAGGCTGATACTGTCTCTCTCAGACATGGGGAAGGAGGAGTTGGTACCCTTCCCATTAGCACTATCTGGGGCAGATGTGCACCCACATACCTGATGCAGACATGTCCTCTTGACTATACAACCTCACTGTGCTCAGATGCTTCTCTCACATATGTGGTGCACCTTGGTTCAGAGAGTGAGATGAGAACCACCCCTTCCTTCAAATGGCAGTTCATGTACAGTGTGAGGACCCTCACACAGGTTTTTAAGTACCCCACACAGCACCATCATGGGGGGTACTTTTGGTGTGTTTAATAGGCCGTGGTCATGGCCTTAGAGCTGCTCTACACGCAGCATTTCAACAGATCAGTCAAACAGTGGAGTAAAAGCTCTTGCTTTCTGCCAGAACTGCCCAGGGCAGGAAATGCCCAACACTTCAGGACTAGTCCTTTGTTTCAACTCTTGTGCCCTTACTTCCTGGGAGTCTAGTTGTTGGAGCACAGGATTGTTTGTTTGGCTTTTCATTCTGTTCACCCTGCTGATTGGCTGAGGGCCACTCAGAGAGCAAAGGCAGAGTAAGGAAAAAATGCTGAGGGGAGAGGAGGTGGGGGAAATGCAGCAGATGGGACCAAAGGATGTTTTCTATACTGCAAAAGTGTCTGTGCATATAAGTATAAAAAGAATTCTTTGCCTTCTAGTATATTTTTGTATGCAACATGCTAAAGAAAAAGAAGAGGGTTTTTTTTTTTGTTGTTTTTCCATAATTGTTGGCTCTGCAGATTCAGCCAGTGATCTGAGTCTTTCCTTCTTACCTGTCCTTCATAGCACAACATTTTCAGCTTCTATTACAATTTTAACGAGCTCTGAAGTGCAGCTTACTCATATGCCACCCCTCTGCCCAACCTGCTGGCTACGTAGGGATGGGCCAGGTTGGGCTGCTCAAGCAGCATTCATGCACTCCTTTGCTCTGCTTACAAGTTCTAGCAGTGATAACCTTGCTGCAGCCTGGAAACTGCTGCTGGGAACTGGTCTAATGGACCTGGGCATTAATCTTCTCCAGTAAAGTGGCTAAAGCATCCAAGTGTAATATCCCATGGTAAAGGCCCTGCTCGCTGGCTTGGTATCTCCTGTACTCCCAAAATAAATGCTTTGGCAAGCCCAGCATTTTACTGAGGAATCTTGTGATTTGGTGTGTTGTTTAAAGGTTTGTTCCTGGAACCAAATGATTAACTGAGACTCTTGGCTTTTACTTAAAAACAATCCATTTCTAGCCTGAGACAGAAAATGGAAGCGAGTGCAGCCACATGTGTGAAAGGCTCCAAAGTGAGTAGATCACCATTGTTATGTGGCAGCTCTTGTTGTTAATCTGATGGACTCTCTGCCAGTCTTGTGGTATTTGGAGTCGCATCTGCTTGGTTTGAAACATGTGGGAATGGCAGCACTTGTCCATTCAAATCTCAAGTCCCTGCTGAGTGAGCCCCGGGAGGACAGCAGCCTTTCAGGCGAGCCTGGAAGAAAGGGCTTCCAGCAAAGCTACCAGAGGGAGCGATTAGGAAACTCTTGCATAAGGGAGTAACAGTAGGGAAACTGTTTCCTTTTTCTGGGAATAGCTTTGCTCAGATCGGGGAAGAAGAAACAAAAAGCTAAATAAAATTGCACATGCTGAAGAAACTTGGTTGAGTATTTTATTTCCCTATACTTTTCCCCACAGTGCCATGCCATGGCAAGAGACTCCCAGGAAAGGAGCAGGTGAATTGGGTAGGGAAGCTATTTCTCCAGATTGCCATAGCCTGAGGTGCCCAGCTGCTGTACAGAGTGCTTCTGGGAAAGGCATTTCTTCCCATCTGGAAGAAATAAGAATGGAAAATACTTGTGTTAAAAATAAAAGCATAAAAATAGCAAAACAAAGAAAGAGGAAGCTTCGTCTTTTGGCAACAAGTACAACCCCTTCCCAAACACTTGTGTTCTTCAAAAAGTGTAGCATTTGCAGGAGCAGTGTGATGATAGCCCTGAGGTCTGCTCAACAGCTGGCAGGGTCACCCCATGAGGGGCTTCATCCCAGTGGCAATGAAGTGACTCTACAAACTTGTAGTTCAGCTGGAGGGAGAGAACCATCTCTTGAAATGCCACTGAATTCTCTCTTTATTGTGGGCTCACAGAAGCAAAAATCAGGGACCTATCCCTATCATCCCTGAAAAAAAAAACAAAAAAACAAAGCAAAAAAGACAAAAAACAAAAAAAAAACCACCACAGAATCACAGAAAGGTTTGGGTTGGAAGAGACTTTAAAGATCATCTAGTTCCAAACTTTCACTAGACCAGGTTAGTCAGAGCCCCATCCAGCCTGGCCTTGCATACTTTAGGGATGGGACATTCACAACCCTTTCACTAGTCCAGTGTTTCACCACCCCTGAGTAAATTTCTTCCCTATATCTAATCTAAACCTCAATTTAAAGTCATTCCCCCTTGTCCTGTCACTGCATATCCTTGTAAAAAGTCCCTCTCTCTCTCTCTCTCTCTCATAGCCCCCCTTAGGTACTAGAAATTACTAGATCATCTCAGAACCTTCTCTTCTCCCACCTTAACAACCCCACCTCTCTCAGCCTGTCTTCATAGGAGATGTTACAGTAGTTCCAAAAATGCACAGCTCACCAGCAAAGCCAAAGATGGGGCTAATCAAGTGGTTGCCAGCTGAGCACTGATTGTGGGAATGTGATCGTCCCTGTTGGGCTAAAAACAGGTGGACTCCCCATAGCATACCCTGTCCCAGGGGCTGCCCAGCTCAGGGACTGAATTTAGGTGCTTAAGTTAAGACAACACAATTCTTAGGATAATTAGATCCTCTACAGTCCTACTTGGAGCCTGTTTGTGGAACAGGCTGCCTTCCAAGCTAGGGGGAGCTTCCTAATTTAGGTATCTATGTCTATAATGATTTGAAACAAGCACTCTTGTTGTGGAGTCACACTCAGTGTTAATAATTATTTGGGAAGAGTTATGTTTTAAGTCCTTAAGGAAAGAAATGCATCCTTTACATCCATTACTAAATGGAAATAGCATATGTATAAAAATAATGCAGAAAAAGCAGAAATATACAATTTTTTCTTTGGTTCCAGACTGTGGGAGCTGAACATCATTATGGTGAAATTTCAACAGGAACAGTATATTAAATAGCTGTTCCTAAACATAGACTTTTTAAATATGTACGCCCATGATTTGTCTAAAAGAGTTTAAAAGAGCTGGCTGAGAGGTTCTCCAAATTCTTAGTGCCACCTTTTATTTAGTCTTGAAACACCAAGGGAGACTGCTAATGCCACGATAAAAACTAAAAGACTAAGTAGGTAATTGCAGCCCTAGTAGCCTAATGCAGAGTTCAGCAAAACTACTGGGGAGCAGATACAGTCCAAATAATAAAGAATTAAGGAAGGGGAAGATTTAATTACTTTCAAGCAACATAGGCTGATGTTAAAAGACTGTTTTCAAACTTGCATGGTATCTCTTTCAATGAAACCACAAGTTAAAGGCAATAGTTGTTCAGGTTATGTCCCTTAAAGCATATGACTTCTTACTGCCTATTTTGGTTAAGAAACCTGAGTGGCACAGAATTAACATAGCTCAAAAGGAAATGGCTGACAGGTCTCCAGATATCACCGTGGGCAGGTTGTGTGATTGAACCTGGACAGGCAAACATTGTCCCAGATGATGCTGAACCGGAAAAATAGAGTACTTTACATTCACATTGGAGATGTGCAAAAGTTATTGCTGTGACCAGCTGTGATGTGCAGCTCTGAAATCAACATCAAAAACTGCCACATTCTGAAGGGACTTCCAAAGGACCAAGGGACTGGAAAACATGCCACACTCTGAGACTGAAGTGTCTGGAGAATGCTGCAGGCATGACACAGTCTCGAAGCACTGTGTAGTAGGAAGGAATTTATGATGGACCAACTAATAAAATTAGTCACACAGACCAATATATAATAAGATTTGGTGATGAAGCTGAAGTTAATCAAATTCCATCTGGTTTTGCCATATGTACGAAGGATCAAACCAAAGCAATATCTCATGCCCAAAAATTGCTATTATTTGCACCCTATGAAATAGCAAATCTCCTCATTCCTCCTCTGGGAAAGGCTCAGAGAATTCCTGAAATGCAGCGGTACCTTGGTAGCAAGCTCATTTGACAGCTTTTCTCACACTTTGAGGGCCACCCAAAGAGGTGCGAGAATTTAGCTTGTACTGTGCCATGTGGCACAGATTTCCTCAGTTGACCCACACATTGTGTGAAGAAACATCTCCTTTCATTTGCCTTGAACCTGACTTCTTTGAGCTGTTCTTCTTGTAGGGTTTGTACTGGAAGCAACAGTAGCAAAGGGAATCACAATGTGGAGCAGCTGATTGTGTGCAGAAAGGGTTCTCCACAGTGCCATCTACACTGGTTAAGTGGTTTAAAAACTGGTTGGTCTTTTTCAGCCAGTTTCTCAGGGATTAATTCAGTCCTGCACTGCATAAGCACTCATCTTTCATGGTATAAATGACCTACTGTGGCCTCAAACTATGGCAATGTAGCCAAAGAAGTGAGCTTGTGTTGAGGTTTGGCGGCTGAAGGCAAGAAAATCCTCTCTTCTTGTCATCCATTGGCAGTTGTTAAGTACAGGAAAATCCTCCATTGGGCGGAATCAGCCAGGAGTGATAAATTCCTGCCATCTCATAACTTGTAGTTTCCTGATGCACAAAAGGTGATGTTCAGGTGCAGCAAGCGCTGGCACATCATGTGTGGCTCCCTCACTGGCAAGTCTGTTTCTGCAGGGGCAAATAGCCATAGCCCAGTTGGGAAGGGAGTTTAGAAAGGGCACGTGTGGGGCTCACCAGGCACAGCACTGGGTCATGTCCCCATACCTGCTCAGCCACCACATGAGAGGACAGGCACGTCACAGACTGGACTGAGCTCCTGCCCCAGCATACGGCTGCAAATGTGTGAGATGCACTCTTGGCTCCTGCTGTCATCTGGGACAGACATTCCCAAACAAAGGATGGATACTGCTGCTGTAAGTGTTTAAGAAAGGTGGAAAAGAAGCCTGATTAAAGTGCCTCTCACTCCCCATTGTCTCTAGAGGGAGCCAGGATGAGCCATGCCCTGTAAGGAAAAGTTCTTGATCTCTGATCAATTAGAGAGGCTTTGTCCTTACGTGTCTAGTGCTTCTGTAAAGGAAGGCAGGAAAGTATTCTCTCCTGCCCACTGGTTCTGTCTGTCCTTTCCTGCTCCAATATTTCTCTTACAATGAGCATCAGTTTTGGCTCATGTGCTCTCCTCTGAAGGGATGGAAAAACCACAGGTGGCTTAGTATAGACCAAACCACCCTTTGGATTATAGGCATTTTCAAGGCCTTGAGCAAGTTCATGTAAGTCCTCTTAAGAGCAAGTGTCTTCTTCAAGAAACTCTGCTCATAGAAAACTGGATTTTTGAGCTGTTGATATTTGAATGACACTACATATTGATGCACCCACGCTTGTTGTAACACTTCTGTTTTCTTCTTTCCAGGTGGTTCACCAGCTGTGAGCATGAGCTCCAACAACATGTCCTTATCCAACCCAATTTCAACTCACAGCATCATGCCCCAGAGCTCCAGCCTCATGTCCACCCCTGCTGGAACCCGAATGCCTTCTGTTCCTGCTGCTCGGAGTTTGGGCTGCTACGGGAACCTTCCTTGCAACCAACCAAGCACATACAATGTGACTTCAGGAATGAACCAAATGCAGCCACACAGAAACCAAACTCAAGTTCTGCCCAGTCAGAATAACCCCATGGTGTCCCGACAGCAAGCCATGACCCAGGGGAACAACGGGGCAGCTTTTGGGACGGGGTCAGTGGTCAACACTCAGCAAATAAGGCCAGGCTTGACCCATGGAGCGACAGCTATCCCTGCTCAACGGCCGGCCAATGTGATGATCACGGCCACTGCCAATGCCCAGAACTGGGCCCCACAAGAGGCTGCAGTGAAGCAGCAGGATGCACTGAAACCTGCAGGGGTGCGTTTCCCCACGGGCACTCCATATCCTAACCAGTCTTTGCAGCGCAGCGTAGGCAACCAGCATTTTCCTCAGCGTGCACTGGCACCTCCTAACCAGTTACCGGCGGGAGTCCAAATGAGGCCCCCTCTAAACCAAATGCACCAGACTCTAAATGGACAATCTGCTGGCTCACTACGAGGGCTCAGCATAAGACCCAATCAGCTGAGAGGACAGACTGTGCCTGCCTTGAATCAGCCAGGAACAAGTATGACACCACCGTCATCTCTGCCATCAACCGGTTTCACAACCACCACCCAAACCTCCCGGGCTTACCAAGGAAGTGAGCATGGCGGTGACCTAGCGTTTGACTTTCTGAACCAGCAAGGGGACAGTATAGGACCTGCGCTCAACAGTGACTCAGATTTTATAGATTCTTTACTGAAAACAGAACCGGGTAATGATGACTGGATGAAAGACATCAACCTCGATGAAATTTTAGGGAACCACTCGTAAGTGACAGTACCAAGAGGGAGCCAGATGAAGAGGCAGCAAGGACATTAGCTTTCTCTTTAGATGCCAACAACCTGCTTCCTTAATTTACACTCCAGTAACTGGGCTGTCCTTTAAAATACAACATAGAGCAACTGCCCTGTTTGAAGAGTAGCTCTAGGAACAAAACTGAAGTGACAGTCTAAGTGATATTCCTGCCTGCCACAAAGGAGTGAAAACATGTGAAGGGTCTGTTCCCCAGACCTGTGCCCAGCCCATTGCAAAATCATTGGTTCTTCTCAGAGGAGCTCCAGGAAAAAAATGCATTCAGCTTCCCACACATGGAAGCACCAGACAGTGGTATGAGCTGTGGAACATCATTTCTCTGAGTGCAAGTAAGGCCCCAAGTGCTCCACAGCTCTTCAGCCATCTTGTTCACAGCCCTTTACTTCCTTGGGACTTCTCAGCCCTGACAGCATCAAGCCCTGTGTAAATCCCATGGCATTACAAAAACTGTTTACTTCTGCACAGTACAAACTTACATTTGCTTTCCCAATGATTTTGTTATAAACCTTTTGTAGCACACAGCAGAGTAAGTGGTCTCATCCAAAGGAGGAAGGAAGCAGATAATCCAGCATGTTATTTGGTGAGCTCTAGCATTTGTGTTCTCCCTTTCATCAATGTTTGCAGTGAGTGTTAGAGGATGCTGCTATTCTGCCAGCAGCACAGTCATTCTGGGCATTGAGGAAAACATGAGGGAACTACTTCCAAAGCTCAGGATCCTCACTTTGCCACCTTGCCCTTCCCCAGGGGCTCCAGTGACTTAACAGAAGCTTGAGTGAGAAGAGTGCTCATGATTTGTCCCTGACTACTCTCCCAGTCCAACTTAGAGAAGGGCAGCTACCTAAAGTGGCTCAGCTAAGCCACTGTCCTTGTTTTCATCTCAAATCATGGCGAGTATCAATCAGGTATCAATCAGCCTGATCTTCTTCTCTCAAACAGTTTTAGCTCAGATGAAATGCCATTATCTATGTGCCTGGGGGGAAGCCACCATTTTGATTGCATAGCATTTTGGTTCCATCCTGTTCTCTCCTTTGCCATATGGGGAGAGTTGAAAGAGTCCTGCTGATGGCCCAGGTCCCCACAGCCTCTCTCTGGAGTACAAGAGGCTCTGCCCCTGAAACTAGCATGCACATCAATTATAACTCACAGCAGGAGGCTCCATCAGCCACATCTGTGCTTGTACATGAAACAGTTCTGGGGATTAATTCTGGGCACTGGACTCAATCATCTGTTCTGGGTTTGGGGATAGACCAGCTAATTTTGTCCTGAGCAGTTTCTGTGCATAGAAAGAAGATATACTGGGGCAAGGACCATTCCCATGAGCAGTTTGCAGCCACCTTGCCTTGAAGGCTAACAGAGCAGAGCAGTAAGGATACAGGCTGTCCCACACCTGCCAGGGAATAGTCTTGGGTATATTAAATTCTTTGCTGTAGGCTTGGTCAATAATGGCATCAGAAGGATATGCTATGTCACTATAAAGCAGCTGCACAGCGATTCAGACAGGATTCATGGACGGGAACAGATCTCACAATTCAAATGAAAGTGCTGTTCTTTCAAATGATGGGGTGCAATGTGTTTCACAGCCTCCTCTGAATTAGCTAAAACTAGATGTGGCAAAGGAATACAATGCCTACGTTCCCATGCCTTGGTGCCAAGAGGCATTGCTCAGCCCGTGCAAGTGCTTTATTCATCCTTGTTAGTGGCAGTGGGATGAGTAGACTATTTGACAATAGCCTCTGCACTTATCTGACCTACTTCTTGTGAGAGGTTTTAATAAGGCTTTTCCAGTTATCTCATCCTGTCATTTCAAATGGGCACAATTTTTCAGGATGTTTCAAGAAGCATCGTCACACAAATGAGCACCAGCACCTCCACAAAAGGTGTAACATGGGCATTTAGTTAGGTATGCCAGTAGAGGCTGTTCATTCCCAGAGAAATAGGAGGGACAAGAAAGCCTGCTGAAGAGTCCCTTCTGCCAGCCCAGCCAGTGATCACTGCTCCAATGATCACCTCTGCATTGTGGTGACTCAGCTGCCCAGAAAGCTCCCTCTTCTCCCCAGGTTTGGTCAGGGTGCATGTAATCCCTCTCATATATCAGTACAAGTTTTTCAAGCCTTTGAAGAGCTTTTCAGCTCAGGCCACTGGGATCTCACCTAAGCTTGGAGAGATACAGATGCGATACAACAAACATGTCCCATATAAATCGTGCAAAACTAGACTGAAGCAGCAGCTGCATGAGTTTGAAGTGAAAGGAAGATTGGCTCTCTGCCTCACACACTGCCTGCCCACGAGCAGGTCAGCAGTGACTGCCAGCACACTGGTAGGGACAGACAGCTGCCATGGAGGCCAAGGCTGAGTTAGCATCACCATGAGCAATGGGCACTGTAGTCTGGTAACTTCAACCACCCTCACATGCCATTGAAAAAACCACCACTGGTTTCTGTACTGGGGCCAGACTGATTTCAAGGTCCTCAAATAATGCAAAAAAAAAAAATTGTTCAGCTGAGGAGCTGGTCCCAAGGAGTCAGGAGTTGGACTCAATGATTCTCGTAGGTCCCTTCCAACTCAGGATATTCTATGATTCCATGGTTCTATGATATCATGCAGTGGTGGACTCAATGCTGAGTGTTGTCCTGTTGGCCTCAGCCTGGAGTGCAAAAGACACTGGGCTGTGAGTGCCATCCCTGGGAGCAAAATTCCATCCTGTCTTAAGTAAATTCAAAAAAGGTAGAGGCCATTTCCAGTCCTGTATATAAATGCCTCATGCATTTGAAATGAGAGCTTGTGAAAGACTCTTGCAACCAAAACTTGAATCCAGTATCATTTCTTCAAAACACTTGCATCTGAATGGAGCTAGTGTCTTTTTTTTTTTCTTTCTTTGCAATGGCTAAGTGCACTACCCTTAAAATCTATTTTTCATCATTGACTGGGCACTCTTCACAGTATTGGGTTGTAAATATAAAGAATTATTTGTTTTGTAAACTTTTGTAAAAACAACAACAAAAAGTAATAATATTTTGGTAGGAATAATAAAAATCATATTATTTGGGTTATATTTATACATATGTGAAATAAATATACTATCAAAAAGTTGTATTTTATACAAAAAGTCAACTGTTACCTTTTGTATTCTATATACAAAGTTTTGTATGATATGATTGTTTATTTTTATCTGCAGATTTCAACTTTGGGTTTTGGGGGAGGGCAGAATGGGATCATGATTAAATAGCTGGGTCTGACCCCAAGCTCACTGAAATCAATGGAGTTTTTCCATTGCCTTCACAGGGCTTTGAATCAAGCCTTTAAATCACCTTCAGATATGTTTCACATCTGAAGCTCTCTGGAAACCTCAACATGAAAACATTCCAGGTTTCAAATTTTTTCCCCAAAAAAGGCTTTTATTATTATAATTATTGTTATTGTTATTTCAGCTGTTGGGAGGCAGGTGGGACCTATGTAACTGTCATGTCCTTGTTGCATGTATGTCTGCTTTATATTTTCCCCATATTATAAACCAGTGTTTCCCTATACAGACTGAAAAGAAAAGTTGCTGTACAGAAATGTTTGTGTTTATGCATTTTTACATGTGGCTGTATATACCTCCTAGTACTATGCAGTGACACTTATTTGACTCCATTTATTTTTCACCTAAACATGAATAGTATGTTTTTCAGTAGCTATCAAAACTCTGCCAAGTAAATCAATCAAAATTATCCCAAGTGTCTCTTTTCTTACTATGAATTTTATATTGAATGTCTGTTTAGTCAACTGCTCATTCATCTGAGTAAATTAAAATTTTGATATTTTAGGAGGGAGGGAGAAAAATGAACATCTGGCAGCTTCCAGGAGCTCAGCTTGCTGCTTTGCCAGAGAGCTGTGATATTTTCCTACTGGCTAAAGATGTGGTTTCACTACCAGAAAAGGTTAACAAATTATGGTTAATAAAAATGCTATCTGTTGAATGGGTTGATAGAATCTTGCAACAGAGCAATTTGCCCTGGAATTCTGCAAAAATTGAAGCTGAGAACTGTGTACCCCCAAGAGTCAGTTCCCCCAAGAGGGCCAGCTAGGTTCCCAAGCCCATGCCCTGCCCTGGATCATACCCTGGAGATATTTGCCCCACTCCCCTCACTATCAGAGACCCCTAATGAGAAGCAGAAATCAGAGAACTGGCTTCTCCTTTCCTCCTTGCCTCCTTCCCATTACACCTCGTTCTAGCCTATAGAGATTCCAGCCTATAGAGATTCCAGCATGTACAACATCACATTGGGTTGCAGGCTGTTTCACACAAGCATTCATCCCTACCAGGCTATTTTTAGAAGGTCAGCCCTGAGGAAGTGTCCTGTTCCTCGAGAGGCTTTCCGGGCTCCATCTCCAAGTGGGCGGCTCTTCCTGCCCCGTGAACTGAGCAGAAGGGGTGGTGGAGGGGATGTTTCCAAGGGACAAATGTCAGCACATCACTGCCCGTGCTCAAAGGCTGCCTTGTGCTATTTTGAGATGTAGGGAAAAAAAAAAAGGGCTCCCCACATCTTAACTGCTTCACTGCTGGTGGTGATGATGAGGGACTGCCATGCAGCACATCCACCCTTTTACTCCCTGTCTGCTCACCTTCCCCTAAGGATAAGTGGGAAGGTACCTCCCTTGGCTGCCCCTCACAACACCAGCTCTACTGGCTGCTGCCCTCGGGTTTTTTGCTTATGTTGCTCAGTCCCTCCATTGTGTCTGACTCCTACCCACAAATGGCTCCTCTGTCCTGCCCTGGAAGCTGGTGCTTCCACAGGAGGGATGGGGGAGGATGCTGGCAGATGCTCGGTGTCCCACTGTAGAGGCTGTGCCCATAGTCCTGGTCCTGGGTGGACATGCTGAAGTGAGGAGGTGCCCAGGAGGTGTGTGGCCCTCTCCTCACTTCAGCATTTCTAGCACGGGTGATAGAAAGTGCTTCCCTTGCACACAAGGGGGAAAATAAGGCACAGTCCCACTCATCCAAAGGTAAATCAAGAAACACACGTCCTAAAAGTGTGTCTTTTCTATCGCAGCTGTAAAGGTAAAAGGCAAGGCAGGCAGGATGTGGGAGCCTCAGGCAGGGCTGTCGTCCACCAGCAGAAGGTTGATCTTTGCCAGTGAGCTGAAAAACAGCTTGGGACCCCTGCGTGTCCCTGGAGCATGGCTGTCTGTGCCACCAGGCTCTGAGTCCCTGGCAGTGCTTGGGGGCCACGACCACCCTCCTGCAGGTCTCACAACCAAAAGCCACTCCCACAGTGGGTTCAGGACAAGAGGGGTGAGACAGTATAAAATACAAGTCACCCCATGCCACATGGTTTCCATGCCAGAAAATGTCCCCAGGGCTGTCTCCTGTGCCCAGGGAGATGTAGCCAGTGAGGCCCCATGGAGGAGGTGTGAGACATGAGTGGCAGTGAATATTTTCCCTGCCTGGCCAGATGCAGCACAGCAGGAATTGCACCAGGCCCAGGCAAGGGCTGACCTTTCCCACTGCATCCAAATCACTTGGTGGGAACCACTACCAGCTCGGGCAGCACAGCCAAGAGCGCTGCTCCCTCCCACGGCAGCAGGGAGGTCTGGCAGCTGCAGGGACAGGGATGACATGGACAGGATTCCTCCTGCCACAATAAAAGTTTCAACCATGGTAAAAGCTTACTTCATTCTAATTTTTAAATTAGGCATTCTGGGTGCAGAAAAGGTCAGGCAAGCTGAAAAAAGCAGGTTGATTAAGACTTAGAAATCTTGTCTTTAAAAAACAAAAAAAACAAAGCCAAAAAAAAAAAATAGAACAAAGAAGAAATAAACAAGCACAACAAACACAACAAACACAAAAACCTACCAAAACAAAAGAAAGCAAAACAAAACAAAACCAAAGCCAAAACAAACAAAAGAAACTCAACATGAAACAGCATTTGGCAAACTGGCATTTTCATTACAAGAAGCTCCTATAAAAGAGCCAAAGCTTAGTTGATTGTTTCTCCTGTAGTGACCCAGTCTCCTGTGTGCTGTGAGTGATCCCCCAGCAAGCAAGGGCCCTTGTGGGTGGACACACGTGTGTTGCTGGTGGGCTGTGTGCCCGGGTACCAAGGCTGCATGAGCTGCTCCAGCAGCCTCAGGACAAGCAGGGGTAGAGGCAGCCTGAGGCTCCCAGGGCAGAGGGGATAAAGCCCCACTCGGCTGCGCTGCCACATGCCTGGGGAGCAGCTCGCTCTCCCCAGACTTCTCCTGCATTCCTTTACGTGGCTTCAGACAACAAAGATGCTCTCTCTACATTTATTTTGGAGGGCTGTCTGACGTGTTTTCACTCTGGTTGACTGGTCTGCCTTGTTTGACAGGACACAGTTGCTTTGCTTTATCCTTCTTGTCCAGGAACATGGGGAAAACCCTGTGGTGCTGTTCAGTGTTTGGGTGAAATGCTGAGTATAGGTGCATCCATGCACTCCTGTTGAAGTTAACAGTTCTGATGGCAAAACCTATCCCTCAATATCAATTTGAGATGAAAGGTAAGGTTCCTGGTTGTTGTGAAGTTCTATGAACATCATGTAAGGGCAGGGTTTATCCTTGATACCATTATATTGGAGTATCATGCTGAAAATAAAAGCAGGCAATGTATTCAAATCGCCTTTTGTGCTTACCTGGCCTCTAAGTACAACAGGTAAGTTCCAATCTAGAGGCCTAAATTTTTTTTTAATTAGTTTCTGAAGAGGTCCTAGCATACCAGCTGCTGAGAAATATTTATTAGAAATTATTGTAGTATTGTTTAAGGATCTGATATGGAAAGCTCCCTCTTGTAGATGTGTCCTATGGGGTTAGTTCCATAAGCTGATTTCATGAACAAGTGGGCACATATAACAGTCAGGTTAATATATGAATATAATTCGTATACCAATGAAATTTCCTTCAGTGAAAGACATCAAACTTTTTCAAGGAAAAATGTATGGGGGACTCTGAAATTTGTCTGCATCTCTTCAAATTTATTTGAGAAAGAAGCTGATGAGTTTTCCCAAATTGCAGTTTTTAAAAAGAGACATGTGTCAGAACTCACATGACATATTATTTGATTCCTGAAATTTAGCATTGTCTTTACTATTCAGTAAGCATACTGAATGTCTAAAAATGCATGTGCTGGGCAATATAATCCTTTGTGGATCTACACAACAGCTTCGTCAATTAATGTTTATTCTGTTTTTGAGTTTCTTCTTCTCTTAAGAATTGTGGTTTTTTTCCATGTTACTTGTCCTTCAGCAAGACTTCTAGCTAGCATAATGTTATTCATGTATCTCTATGAATAACTTCAGAGCAAATTAAAATTGGTGTAAAGAAACCTGTTGTACTCTCACTGATTTCCTTAGTGTGAAGATGTTAGCCTTGGCCTGTTGGATAACCAGGCTCACAGGATGTGTACAGCAGAGGCAGGAAACTCATGTGTGTTTCCAAATGGCTGATTAAAGCTGCAGGGCTATGTGGTGTCCCCACTCACATGTGAGCCACAGGTTAACTGCATTAGTACAGCTCAAATCAGGATTTCATGCATAACACGCCCTGAAAGGCAACTTTTCCCTTCATTTAAGTAGCAAATCCACTAACCAAAGATTTTGTCCATAGTTACATGGCATCTTTATGTTATTATAGCCACAATGGTCTTGATTAATTGTGTGGATCTTACTAGAGTAAAGCCATCACATGATAATCTTATTCATTAACTTTTCCTCCAATGCCGAAGACTTAATCTAGTGTGTTTTACCATAGAAACTGCTAGCTTCTGACATACAAATACCAATAGACCATCTGTTTATACTGGGGGGGTTTAAAATCTTCTCACAGAAAATATATGGAGTGCTTTAGAAGGTTGCAAAGAGAAGCTTTCAACAGATTACAAGATGGTGCTGTTTAAAGAAGTAAACTATCAAAAATGTAATTAAAAAAACCCTTCATGAAGAACATTTCATTAGTTTCTCAACATTGAATATAGTCTTTTATAAGTGACTCAAGAGCACAAATCAGCACAAAATCTCAGAAATATTCTTTTGTTACACCTGTCTTTTTTACCCTCAGTAGTGGCCTATTTTGGCTTCCCCTTTTGGTTTTCTTTTATAAAAAAATTTAGAATTGAGTCTTTTTTATACACTTTACTGTGCCTCCAAAGCCTCCTGCTATTAGATTGGTTTTAGCTTTCAGCAAGTGAGAGTGTGCAATAAAGAAAAATTTCCCAATGGCCACCAACACCGCAGCACAGTGTAGCTGTGCGCTTGGATGACAGATTAGCTCCAGAAATGCTACTTTTTATTAAATTATCTAAGCTTTCATCAGAGAATGCTTTCACCAGGCTTTTACAGCCTTTTATCAAAGGCAAGATTTTCGATAAGAAGCCCAAAGCCCAGCTCCCATGCCTACATTGATCTAAATGATGATGTCTGGCCCTCAGGTTTTAGCTTGTAGTATAGTGCCACCCTGGGAATATGATGTAGTCCAGGCAGAAATAAGCAATGCAAATGAACAGAAGTCTAGAAAATATATAGAGAAGAATGAAGGTTCTTTAGCCTTAAGAAGAGGAGATTTGAGTGGGAATAGAAAAGAGATTCTTTGAATGGATAGATCATTGCTGCCAGGGTAAAAGATTGGTTATTTTCCATAATGATCTCTACAGGCCAAGAAACCATGGCTTCAGGTTAGATGCCAGGTGGAATTTTGTAACAGGAAGGATAACATGAGGATAGACTGTCTGAGGAGGGTGTGGGGTCTGAAGCTCCTTAGGACCTGCTTTAGGCAACTGTCAGAAATGATATTGGTGTGGTTATCTGTCTTCAGCCAGCGGAACAGACTAAATGTCTTTGTGGGTCCTCAGAGAAAGGCAGCAAAAATATTGAAAACAAGTGAAAAGTTTTCATGTTGAGGAAGAAAAGGGAAAAAATTGTTTAATGGGGTTTAGGTCAATGAATACTTACCAATTCATATGAACAGCAATGCATACCAGCCCACTTCCCATCCTGTAAGGCAACTATTCAAATCCCACTCTGCTTCTACACCATAAAAAACCAGCAGGAGGCTTGAGAGAGATGGGTTTGTCCCAGCTGTCATGTCTGCTCCTTCAGATGTTTTCCTGGGGAGTGAAGATAAAGAAATTTTCTATTTCAGCTCCCTTTCCTGAAGAAAAAGATTTTTATCCTGTGTTTGCACTTTTGTATAAAAGTTACCAGATCAGGCTGGCTAATCACAGGAATGATCAGAAGCTCTCAGAGGTACCCGAACCCAGCCCGGAGCATGTCTAAGTTGATGTCTTTGTTCACTTCACAAAACTAAACAGGAGTACCTTGTGAGAGGATTAGGTATCTGCAATTCAATCCAGATGATTGCTTTATTATGGAAAACCATCCCTCTGCATACCACCCAGAAGGACAGCCACCACAGGATGAGGGGTACTACGGGCTCCTGTTCCACCCCAGCTGAAGCTGCAGGCCTTAGAGGCAGAGTTAAAAGAAGATGTACTGCTGCTGCAGGAGAGGGGCTTAGCGGCGTGTGAACGCCATGTGCTTGTAGAGGTATTTAAAGGATTGGGGAGAATTAAATGTTTGCCTGTCTTTGTTGTTCAGCACAGCTTCAAAGCTGGAAGATGATAGATATTAAAGAAGATATTTCCCTGTGTTTGAATACCGGAAGGAGACTCCTAAAACAATAGCAGGGAAACGCAGGCATGACCTTACAGATTTATACACAAAGATGCTGCACAATTCTTATTGGATGGGTGAAAAGCATGCTATTTTGCAGTATAAAACAGTGATATGAAGTTCACAATTCTGAACAATGGAGAGTCTTTCTCAGAGAGGTCATGACATTAAATCATATTTTTACTGAACTGAGAAACTTGCAGCTCCACAAATAGGGCTAAAGGGGTCTTAAGATACGTTGGCATGCCCCTGCTACCGAGCTATTCTGCACAGCTTAGCCAGCTTTGGGGACACGGGCTGAGCTGTGGCTCACAGCCTGCAGTCACTGCCCTCAGGCACCAGAGCTCTGCCCAGGGCAGCCACTCTGCCCCGCACTGTGGCTGTGGCTGCGCTCTGGCTCCAGGCCCTTCTGTCTCCAGCATCATCCTCTCAAAATACCAGGTCCAGTGCTTCTGAAAGCATCTTTAGAAGGCAGACCCATGGCTGTTTTCTGCATGAGGGAACATCTCTTCCAACTACATTTGGGAGTTTTATGGATTATTCTTCTTCACTACTCATTTGATTCATTATAGAAAGGGCAGAGCAAAGGCGAAAACCTCACTCATTATATATTTCTCCTCTCCCGTTCCAGCCTATTTCTCTGAAAGATGTCATCACTGAAACAGTTAATTGGGACTAGTAGCAATTTATAGCATCCTTAGAGAATAAAGGAAAATTCTTTGTAACAGCAAACCTCATTCTGAGCAAACACAGCCCTGACTTCCTAGGCTGCCCATCACCTAAAACAGCTGCATTATTTGTGAATTCAGAGGCCCCACAGTGAAGAAAATAACTTTATTCATGTTCACTGTCATCATAGTATAAATTTGAAATGTATTTGGGTTTGTGTTATGTTTAATGAGAGTGGGAATGTGCTCCCTAGAACACTGTACACGTAGTTTTACAATCTGTTAGCCCTGAGCTAACAGATATTCAGGTTATTGAGCAACATGTTCCTACAGTCAAAGGCTTATATCTTGTCCATGAAGAATGCTGGAGCACAATAAGGACATTTCTCTCCTTTCCTTCTTTTCCTTTTTAAAAGTGACTTAATAGCTCTTACTGGGGACACTGGTCCATACTACATTAGGGTTACTTAACACTTGGCTTTGCAATGGACCCTTGTGATCCTTTCCTGTGAAGGGATCAGACCTCCATTTTTTTGGAAGCAGGTATTCCTACTCTGCACTCTGGGGTAAAAAAGTATCTTTGACTTGGAAATTCCTCTCTGCTTTGGTTGAGACATTGAATGTTAAATCCCTGTGATTTCACTTCCCAGTTTCTCTAGGTTGGAAAGCATGTTGGCAACACCCCAGAAAGACTGAAGCATTGAGGGAGCTATGAGGCACGTGCTGATGGTTCAAGTCAGGGCTCATTCTGAATTCCTGCTGACATCAGGCACTGCCAACACCTCTGCTCTCTGCAGTTGCTTTTGTAGCAGAGTTGGCCAAAGCAAACATGTTCCAGCCAAAGCATCAGCCTCCAAACTGTCTCTGCTCCTGAACCACCTGAGCTTGTCTGTCAGCATGCTGAGGATGGGCTGAAGCTGTTGGCAGAGCAGCAGCAGATATTACACAGAGACACAGCTGAGCTGCCAGAGCGGCTGCACCTGGGAGATGGACTGTGCATCATGTCACCATCCTGTCACACCACTCTGGAGCCCCCATGACAGGCTGAGGGATGCCATCCCTGAGCAGGATGGCATCCCTCAAAAGGAAAAAAAGATAACAGTTGCCTTAGGCTTCTTTGTTCTCCCTCCATAGCAGTGCCAACATATCCAGCACTTCTCATCCTTCTCTTTCCTTGGTAGGGTCAAAAATTCCCCAGGTAAGAAATGAGGGCTAGCATCTTCCTTCATACACTCACCACTAGCAGTGGATGTCCCTCCTAATCTCCAAAACTGCAGGAACCTGAGTCCCTTGTACTTCAAAGACAGGGAAGAGGACACTGGATTGTGTTCCTTCTCCTTCTCTTTTGAGCCAAACACATGAGACAGCAATCCTTTTAAAACATCCCAGACCCCAATTATAGACATGTGCACAAGCAAGATGAGGGTATCAAGATCATCAAAGTTTCTGAGTTACTGTACTGAAAGTTCAGAGGTGACTCACTGTAGATAACAGCAAGGTAACTTATTACATTTGTGTAAGATAATTAATGCTTAATTTTGCCCTTCAAAAATTGCAGAAGCTTGTAATTCAGCACAGGGTAAATGCAGCTGATATCCAAATGCTGAACTATGAGCAGAAGCGGCGTATTTGGAGTTGCTTGTGATGCCTGCCCTTATGTGCAGGCATAAAACTGGTTTCTAATTGCACAGCTCCTTTATGCTTTTTGCTCTGAACCTTCCCTGCAACCAGCATTGAGATGGATGTCTGAGTGGGATCCCTTTAGGTTATACTGGAAATTTGAGAACCAGGCATTTCCTAACTTTTGGTACATGCAGCATTGCATCCTAAATATTTCTTTCATGCATTACTTTGGTGAATACAACAGAGATTGATATATTCATCAATCAAACAAGTGGCAGAATAGATAAAAGCTGTCTGCTCCTTTTATGAGCTAAAGCCAGCTTCAAGAGGAGGGTAGTGCTGTTCATGCCTAGGAGAACAGTAACAGCAACCAGTGCTCCCAGCTCATGTCAAAATTAGCCTGAGACCACTCGTAGGACACTGCAGACTCCTGCAGTTGTGCACTTCCCTGACTAGTCACTCACTACCACCTTCTTGGGAGAAGCACACACTCTCCTTTTCAGCTGTCTGGTGCTCCGAGAAACATTGCTCAGCTTGCTCATACTGGGTGTGTGATGGTCCTGGAGCCAATGAGAAACTATTCCATGGGAGGTCCACATTGCTAAAATAAAAAGTGGTCAGGGGGATGCTGGCCATGGAGCCAGGTGGAGCAAATTGGCTTCTGCTCACACCAGAACCAGTTCCTTCTGGAGCAGTCTTGCCTCATCCCTGCAATACTCAGCCTGGTTCTCCTACAGCTGCATTAAAGCCCTGTGATCTGCCTTTTCCAAACTTTAGTTCCATTGGAAATGGCAATAAGCTTCTTCCCTCATTGTATCCATGGGCTAAATGTGTCTTCAATAGCTTCCTGAACATTTACTACAGCTCACACACTGCAGACAGGTAACTTACACAGAGCAAACAATTAAACACTCTCAAATACTTCATTTTTATTGCACTCACTGTTAAGCTTGCAACTCCCCAGCCCTTTCATCACTAGAGCATAACACCCTGTTGCTTTTAAAAGAAAGTATGAGTCTTCCACATGGAAATTTGAGCCATCAAGGTAAATAAAAGGGAAAACAAAAGGAATTAATTTCTATTGTTTTATATTCTAGAAGTGTCCTTCTCATTTTAATATCATCTCCAGATCTTACCATCAACATTCTATTGTGTTTCATTAAAACACTACCACAAATGTGCATCTTCCTTAACAGAAAAAGAAGTATAAATGCAATAAAATCAAGTATTCTTAACCATTTCCCTAATTGTAGCTATTAAACATAGCAGCTGCAGATTAAAATCTCACTTTAAGTAGTCTGTGTGCACATAGGCAATATAGACAGTACTATTTCAGACAATGTAGACATAAAATTACTAAATTTTAAATGAATGTTTGCTTGAAAATTGGTGTATAAATCAGGGCTGTAAAACACAAATTTGAGATCTAAGAGGTGCAGAGACTTTTCTCCTCCATATGAACACCTTTTCCCATCTCAGAGACTGCAAGTGTTGAGACTTCAGACACCTTCCTAATGTCTGACAGTACCAAACCAATTCTTACCCCCACATAACTCCTTCCTGCCTGATCACCCTACAGTTTCTGGAAATGCATTTATTGCCAGTAGTAGTGGTTTAACAAGCGTCAGAATTTTCAAATTTAACTCATGTGAGTAATTCTTGCTTTCTTCATGTTTGCCAGATTGAAGACCATTGCACAGATGCCAAGGAGCTGCTGGAGCACAACAGCCCAAACAGCCAGACAGCTGCTGTGATGTATTTAGTCCTTCAGGAGAAAAGATGGTTTATTTGAATTGACACACAAAATGGATCTGTGTGTTCTGCAGCATGCAGTGGAAGTCCTGCCCCTAGAGCCCGAGGCCTGCAGCTCTCCGGGTGCCCACAGCCCTCAGGCTCCCTGTCTGCTCAGCACTACAGTCCCGTGCCTTGGACTGTGCCGGTGCCATCACGCAGCTGTGAGCAAACACAGGCTATGGAGCACTGCAGTAATGCACAGGCCATGGAGAATTAAAAGCATCAGGCAATTAAAAGCCAGGTGAATTGCCTGGTGACTCCAGAGGACTGTGCACACTGAGCACACAGGGATGGAACCTGATGTACTCATTAGCCTGTGACATATTTCATGCCTGACTGTTCTGTGGGCAGCCATGAGCTGGTGTTGGGAGTGAGGACAAAAAAGAAGTACACAGAGAGAGCAGCAGGAAGAACAAAACAGTGTGCCCATCAAAAGTGCTTCAAAAACAGGAAACAAGCTGTAGTGTACAGGATTAGGTCCAGGTTGAGTCCAGAGCCCCACGTCTGTAGCGCCTTGCAAAAATACATGCATGACTGCATAAAAAAAAAAAAAAAGTGACCAAAAAAAGGTGTTAAAGGGTTATTGATCATTAGCTTCTGTTTCTATCAAATACAGAGGGAGTGCAAGGCAGAAGCATTGTCAGGGTGCCATCATAGCCAGTCCAGAACCACACTGTGGGTGAGTTGAGGTGATCACTTTGATCAGGTTAACCATAATTATATTAACTTTGGAGGCACAGTGACAATTTCAGTGTAGATGTAAGTCCTAAGTCCCTCTCTTTGTTTTGACTAGTTTCCAACTTCAACAGCACAGGCATTATGATCAGCAGGACCAAATCTGTGCATGTACCCTGTGACCATCTTGTAACAGATGTTCTTGCAACCACAAGCAGCTCTAGCTCCAAATCACAGCCACAGTGAGTTGTTCTTCATCAACCTCTCTGCCTGTGCCAAAGCTCTTGCTGTTTCTGACCTCATACTTTATCAGCTGATGGGGCTTGACAAAAGGAACACATGCCACCTCCAGTGTGATTTGATGATCGTACATCACAGTGGGATCTCACCAGTGACAATCCTCCCTTCCCAAGGCACTGAGAATCTTTTATCGCCTGCCCACTGCCCTGAAGCTGTAGATCAAGAAGACAAGAAAATGTAATAAATCCCAGAACCATTTTAGTGAATCAAAGGAGAGACAAGGGTGTCTCTGGCTGTGTGGTTTTCAGAACAATTATGGGACTGAGTCATGCTGCAAATTTTCTGGACTCATTGATGGGGACTGGACTAGAGAAGGCACAGTGTGTGAAGCAGACTTTGCCATGAACCATTTAATGTGCTAAGAGGGCACAGGAATATATGAGTATAGTGGCAAAAATATGGGAGATCCATAGTCCTGCAGCAAGGAGTTTTAGGATGGATGAGATTTTAACGTTGGGATTGGAGCAAAAGGGAAAGGTGATCATTTTCAGAAGGAGTTAGGGCTCTGACTCGCTTATTGTTCATAGGTCTTTCAACCATGTGATGAGTTGTGTGATGGGAAGAGGGGGAGGGAGGGGAATGTCTGATGAGCTGTGCCATGTAAGGACAGGTTATGACAAAGACTGCAGCAGGGGAGCAAGTTTTCCCAGAGTGGACCATTTGAGTACACAATCCTGCTTCATGGTCTACCCTTTTCACCACTGTAGAAACATGATTCCTCCTCTGCTCCGGGGACATTTAGTCGAGCAGTCACAGACCATGGCCAAACATCCTCACGAGACCCCTGCAAAAGGTTGTGCCAGGATGTCCAGGCTGTGTGACTTCCCTAGCTTTGGTGAGCCCCATGCTCAAAGTGTGAGACACAACAGACCTGTGTTTGGCTGTGCAGCAGCAAAGCTGAGGAGCTAATCCAGGAATGAGAGCATCTGGATTCATAACATCTGGCACATTGATATAGCAGATGTATGGACCACACATACATACAGAGCTAGAAAGCCCTTAATTCAACAGACACATATTTTAAATACAATGGATACAAAATAGAATCTCACTTTTCACCCACAAGGACTGAAGTAAAAGCATTACTTCCCCTCACTTAATCATGTTTTACATGTACATAATATTATCCTCTTTGTGCTGTGTTCACCACAGCTTTGACAGCCTCTAAACACCTAAGAAAGCCTGGGGCTATGTATTTTTCACTTTGTATATGCTACAACCACATACCATTCGAGGAAGTATTGGAGGATGTCTGCTTGTCTTTTACTTGGAATTAATCTTATACACTTTTGATTCAAGGAAGGTCCTTGTCATTCTCTCTTTCAGATATCACTTAGCTGTGTCAGCCACATGGCATTAAAGATGAACACAGATAATTCTATTACTTACCCATGATGTTAATTTTATTTTACTGTTTCCTGTGTTGAAATCACAAAATGACAGAACATTCCCTCATTAAAAAAAAAGAAAAAACACCCAAATCCAAATGATGATACTTGTAAGATAATGGTAGGGGATGTGGCAAGCAAAAGTAGGTTAACAGACTGAACGACACTTATTTTGCATCAGTTATACAACAGTCTTGTGAATTGTCCTTAATTGGTTTTGGTTATGTCAGGCCTTTATTTAATTCTCCATCACTTTTAAGAGCCCTGAGGAAACACACTTCACAGAGAGAATATTCTGACTGACTTTGAAAATGTGGCATTGTTGAGCAGAAAGACTCACTGAGCAGACTGCTAGTTTCTTTCAGCAGCAGGAGAGATGCAGGAGGTGATTAGCTTTGTTCTCATTTACAAAGCACCAGTGGGAATTTCTAAAGGGTTTCACAGGCCCTGGGGATAAGGCCAAGAACAAAACAGGGCAGTGAAAAGCAAATAGAGCACTTCATCAATAAACTACTTAGAGATGCCACATCAATAGCAAATTAGGAAGAAAGGAAGGCATTCTAATACTTTCACATAGCAATGGAGGTTTATATATTGTTTTTATTCCTACTTGACTTTTTTAAACAACTGCACCTCTATCAAACCAAGCTTAGCAGAGGGAACAGAGGTAGTACCAACTCACCACAAGGCAATTTGATAAGATTTGAAAGGGAGACATGCACTGCTTTGTGCTAGTTCTACGGCGCTGACCTCTCCCAAGGGTTACTACCGCCAGGAACTCCATCCCCGGAAGGGCTGGGAAGAGAGCACACCAGTGGGAATAGGCTACCAGGAACTGCCTGACTGCTCAGCAGTGATGCTGAAGGACTGCTGCCACAGCACCCCCTGCCAGCATGTCCCCACAGAGGACACCATCTGCTCGCCGGACACAGGTGTGGATGGAAAGCTAAACAGAAGAGGCAGAGAGACAGTTTGCCATTCATATATCAGTTTTTATTAATAAATGGTGCTTCTAAAATGTGCATTGCCCCTAACCAGAGGGGAGGAAAAAATATGAACATATCTTAAATAATTTTATAGCTTGTACAAAATCAGCACAGGCCTATGGATTTTTCAATTGTAATGATTTTCAATTGTAATGTCGAGGCATTTTGTTTGGATTTTAACGCTGGAATAAACCACTAGCAATTAGCTTATTTTTCAAACAAGGATCTCACTTTCAACCATAAAACAGAGTTTTCATTTTAGAAAAGCCTCCAGGAACTCAATTTCCTAGGCTGAAACCTTCCCTCCCCCAAATTTGCCAATTTGGTAACTTTTTGCTCAGAAGATCAAATGAAAAATACAAAAATAAATCCTGCTTCAACTAAACTGCATTTTCAAGTTTAAACCTACTTCAAAACCATCCCACATCAACTTTGCTCAACAGCAGCTGATAGAGACTAAAGGAAACAGCAATAGAGGCAGTTTCACAGCTGGATCATGCAGTCTCAGGTGGAAATGCTTCAGCATGACTTCTGACAACAGGAACAAAATGGGAAACAACATCAACTAATTTACTCCTTGGAGCATGAAGTGGGATGATGTTTGGTAACCATTCTACAGCCACACAGTACACAAATGTTTAGAAGACACAAGGTTTATCCTATTTCGAGGTAGTATTTTAACAGGAAGGTCCATCTGGACAGATGCTCCTGACATCAGATACTCTTTGCCAACACACAAGTCTTTCTGGAAGCCCACCAGCCTCCTAACACATCCCCAGTGGTTCATTCTTTTTGCCTCATGAGATTCTTGTCAAAACAGCTAAACATTTCAAAGACATCTGCGTCCTTGATATGGAAGGCTTAAGATTCAGTCCTTCAGTCTTTGTAAGAAAAGCCAAGAGCTTTTCTCCCGGTCTTCGATTGCTTCGAGGAACTGGGCGTTCCATGGCTCTTGATACCGAACTGTGCCTGCAAAGCCTTCGGGACGCAGATCGCCGTGGATGCATTGGAGCTTTCCTGTCGGGGGACACCGCAGAGGATCCGTGCCAGCGCCCTGCAGCCGTGACTCCCGTGACTGTGACCGGCCACCTTCCACAGCCCCTGCTCCACCCACTCGAGGGACAGACCCAGGGAGGATCCTCGAGCAGATAGGGGCAATTACAAATGTGAGCAGCACAACTGTTTTAACTGTGGGTACACAACCCAGCTGGAAAGCCTAACGCAGGTGAACTGACTTCAAGAGCGATGCTTGAGAGAGACGCTTCTTTGCCTTTAGGAACGACCACCGCGCTCCGAGGATGGAACCCAGGAGCTGCCACCTTCCCTCGGCTCTCGAGAGGACACACAGGGGGATCGCAGCCCACTCCCCATCCTCACGATCCAAGCCCCGCTCCCGCAGCCCGCGGCGGCTCGGCCCCCTCAGCGCCCCGCCTCGGCCCGCCCCCCGCGCGGCACGCCGGGCCAGCATGGCCGCTTCCCGCCCCGCCGGGCGCCGGCCGCGGCGCTGAGGGACGTGGGGACAGCGCCCGCCGCGGGGCCGCCCGCCATGGAGGGCAGCTCCAGCTGCGAGAGCCTGGGCGCCGGGCGGGCGGCGGCGGCGCGGCCGCCCAGCGGCGACTCCCTGTCCAGGTACCGCCCGCCGCAGAGCCATCGCCCCCGCCCGCGGGGCTCGGCGGCCGGGGAGCGCCGCGGGGCGTGGGGGCAGAGGGAGGGAGCGGGGAGGGGCCGCCAGGGGAAAGGAAACCGGGAGGATGGAGCTGGTGCTGTTTGCTCCCTCCGTGGGCAGGAGGCTCCTACGCTTCCCCGCGGTCGGGTCTCTCCTGCCAGGGTGTACCTGCGCTGGGGGTGGCCGTGGGGTGATGGAGCAGGAAGGCAGGCGTGGGCTCTGCCCGGCTGCGGCACAGGCGCTCTCTCTTCCAGGCCTTTAAGCAGTGCAGGAGATGCTACCTCCACCAGGCTCTCGGTAAATCCCTGCATAGACAGAGCGGTGCCCCTCCCCTTGGTACCTGCAGTGGAGGGGTTTGGGAGATGGGCAGCACAGGTGAGCGGTGCTGGCAGGGCAGGCGCGGCACCCGCTTGGGAGCTGCCTTTCAGCCTGCTGCCATGCCCATGCCAGGCCTTGTCCTCTTCTGTGGTGTGTTGACCCTCTGTGGTTTTGCCATCATGGTTTTTTCTGAGTGCTTGACTTTGCGGTCTGAATGGCTTGTAATGCCATGTGGGTAATATTCAAGGTCCTTAAGCCACGGAAGCTGAAAGGAGACTTGTGTTCTTCTCACCGTCCATGAGCTACCAGTGAAATTTGAATTAAGTGACTGAAGGCACATCCTGCTTGGGCCTTGTGTTTGATGGAGAAGGTTGCCGTAGGGTAGCAAGGGCAGGCACTGGGAGACTGATGGGGCCGGTGGTGTGGGAAGCCCTGGTGTTATGCTAGAACCCAGGAACAGGATATCCTGATGGCTGCTGAAGGTTGTTCTGTCCCGTTCTGGCTGCCCTCACCACGCCCAACTTGTAGGATCACTGGATAACTCCAGGTGAAGAGATCGCAGCATCCCTTGAGTCCAGCTTCCCACTCATACCAGAGACAGCTTTAAGATCAGATCTTTTACCCAGTTTGATCTTGAAAAACTACAAAGATGAAGTACACACAGACTCTCTGGACAGCCCATTGGCATCTCCTGTGTATCTTCCGGTGGCACTGGGCCCCTTTTTGGTCCGCCTAAAGCAGTCTCTCCCCAGTTTTTCCACGCAGGCAGGGTGCTCCAGCCCTGCTATCCCAGTGGTCCTTCCCTGCACTCCCTCTAGCTCCCTAGTGACTTTCCTGCACTGTGGGCCTAATACCTGGATGAAGTCCAGAAATGCTCTACTAAAAGCTGAGCAGAGGGGGATCCTTCCCTGGATCTCCTGGTTCTGCCTCTGTTCTTAGAGCCCAAGGTGCTGGTGGCCACTGTTGCCAGCTTCTCAAAACTCCCTTGCTTGGCTATTACCCAGCTGCTCCTCAGACAGGCAACGCCCAGTTTGCACTCGGGTTTCTTCATTCTTGAGTCCTTCATGACTCCTGACCCTCATTTCACCCTTCTTCATCAAATTCTTCTGTTCACTGCTCTCTGTACTGGTTTTCTTGTGCAGCTCTACCAGTACCCTGCCAGAACCTGCAGGCTTCTTTCCCCCTTACCTAACTGACCCAATATATTCTTCTTTTTATCTCTGCATCAGCTCAGGCAACTTGGACCCATCTGGAGGTCATTCACTGTAAGAGGCCTGTGGACACTAAAGAGGGCTTAACTCAGAAGAGCCAGTGGCTACAAGGAAGCTCCTGTTGAGCCTCTCGGCAGCGTGCCCTGCACAAATGGAACCATGGGGAAATTGAGATGATAAATCTGTTGCTGTTGAGCATGCACAAGGCTGTGTCCTCCAAGCCCAGACTCTCAGATTCCTTGGGATGTAAAAAAGCTGTATTCAAAAGCTTTCAGGATCTCAAGTCTCTGCTTGAACATCTAAAACATGTAGAAGAAAGCTAGTCAGTTGGGAGGGTTTAATGTACTCCAAACAAAATATAGGTGTTTGAAATAGATTGATGCTTTTTATCTGTAATTATTAAAAAAAATACCCTCATCTTGAGTTGGTGTACGCTGTGAAACTTTTTAGTTGAAATGGTTCAAGGTTAGGGCAAAATTACAAGAAAATAAACCCAGGGTCTTGTAATGAGAGATGGCTGGTGACCTTCAGAATGTTTATTATCAGCTTCCCTTGCAGTGATGCATATGCACAAATAAATATTTGTGTATGAATTGGACAGTAGATTGATTATCAGCAGGGTTTTTTTTTCATTAAAGCTGTATTGCTATTTGATTTTATACATCAGAATAATTCTGAATCTAATTGGACTATTTGTATGCATTGAAATATTTTAATCTCGATGACTGTGATCTAACAGCTAGACCAGCTTCAAATTGTAACCTACGACACATTTCACCAAATGATTTTGTTTAAAAAGAAGAAGTTAGCTTTGGAGATGATGTGAGGAACACAATGAATCATGAGGATGCTGTCATCAGTTTTGATAATTCATTTTATTTAAAAGGAACAAAAATCAAAAAATGACTCAAAGGTCACTCATCCCAGAACCACCATTATCTAGCCATGTGAAGCTGTACTGAGTTGTAGTTTCTGAATTGTTTTATGCAAGATTTAGAAGACTTGGAAAGGTGCTAATATGAAATACATACAGCAGTGCATTCTTTAGATTCTCTGAGCTCCTGGTTGGAAGTGTTATTATTTCTGGAGGTATTTATATATATATCTAGGAGACATGCTTGATAGAGTTTACTTATACATAGGGCTGCTCACATTTCAATAAGTGTCCTGAAGAACATTGTAGGTTTGTCTTTTAATAAAGCATGTGAGATATGGCAATAAGGGCATTTGACAGTGAAAGCTGCTGTGACATTTTAGTAGACCCTAGAAATGTGCAGTACTTGTGGTCCTTGAGAAAGATGTGGGAATAATTAAACAAATGTTACCTACTTTCTGTCCCAACTAGAAAAACATTTGAAAAACTCTTAATGAGACATACAGTGTAGTTGTTTGTACAGGGTAAAAAATTGCCAGCTCTCTGTGAAAATACCGAGTTAGTTTCAGATGAGCAGGTCACAGCTAATTGACTCAGCTGCCCTCATGGTTGTGCTGAAGCAGCTGTTCTGCTTTTCAAGTCTCAGCCGTCTCACCCAGAGCTGGCTTTGTGTGGCACAGCACCGCGTTCTGCAGCTCTGTGTGGTTTCCAGAGGTCAGTGGAAGGGGTGGACATTCCCCTTCCATCCTGTTCTCATGGAAGACACATGACTATGAGCCAGCTACTCTTAAAGAGCTGTGGTGGTATTTGACCAGCAGCTTGCAAGGAGTGCTTGTGTGTCTGCAGTGTCTGTCCAGGAACAACGTGTGAGACAGAAGAAGGAGTGAGGTAAAACACTGATTCAAACATTTGATGAGCTGCAGTATGGGTATGTCCAGAAGAGCGAGCGTTTCTCAATGTTATGGATATCTCTAGAATGGCCTGAGGATCCTAGGTGAGTGAGTCATAAACACAGTTCAGCTGTGCCGGTTATTCAGATTTCTTCCAAGACCATTCTTAAAATTTGTGGGTGGGTTTGTTGTATTGTTGTTTTTGCAGATTTGAGGTTGCATATGGACCGTCTGACCTCTGGAATTCAAAGGGACAGCCAACAAAATTCTGCCATGATCTTTTCCTTTTGTGGAAGTAAAGCCAGATAGAGTTGTGTATGACTTCAGCAGAACACATGACTTTAGGGGAAAGAGTGGTAGCAAACTTCTTTTATTTACTTTCCATGAGAAGTGACTAGGCATTTTGTTCGTGCAGCCCATGTGGTTATGTTCTGTAGTTTCTGAATGAGCATACATCTCTCTGTATTCCTCAGAAAAAGCATATATCACAGTTCAGTCTGAACAATGGTCCAGTAAGATACTAAGAGGCTTTCTCTTAGGTCTGCTGAAGATAAATTTGTATTGCCTGTGCAAAAGTGTGGAGGTGATTGTACTGCAAAAAAACTGCAATAGGAGATGTCAGTGATATTTCAACATCAGTATAAAATTAGAGAAGGTTAAGGCAGTGGGTAGATATTTCCCAGCAGCATGACTGTAGCAATGCTTGATGTCACGGCTTTCTTGGTTGCTTGTTATCACCTTTGTTCTGGTGTTTATCATCCACAGAGGTCTGCAGACACGGTGGATCCAATGCACCGCACGTTTATGAAGCATATGAGAGCAATCATGCTCCTTGTCTTTATGTTTGCAGGGATAAGTCTGAAAACATAAACTCGGTGTAAATCAGTGCAGCGAGGTCTGTTGAACCAGTAACTCCATGAGGTATGAACTCCCCCCTTGTCTCAAATAAGGCTCTGTCAATACCTGGTCTGATTTAAGGCTATGTTGAAGGAATTCTTTCCCCATGGGTGAGAGTGATGCTGGAAGGAGTTGGGTCTGTGAGCTGTTGGCTGAAGGGGGCTTTAGCTGTAACACCACATTGCTACCAGATGTGTGAGCTTTGCTGATTGAGTTGTTTTGTGATGAGTCATTGAAGTTCGAGTTTGAAAGGGAAGATTTTTGCCAGTTCTGGTGTTTGGTGAAATGAGAGTAGCTGTCTTTTTCCTCATGGGCTTTGACAGCATTTCTTGCATTTGATTCCTTGTAAGTGCAAAGCAAGGTTGTTATATTAAAGACAAGTACATTGCTGGCCAAGTGTTGATAATGAACTGGTTTTGCATCTCAGGAACTTGACACTAAGCCTACAACCAATTAGCGACTCCAGATGGGCTCATTATTATTGATTTTAATAAGTGAGTGATAATTTCTAACACTTACTTGCAACTGAAGTCCATTCTGAGACAGGGGTGTTCTTTCTGGTGTACTGTGTATTGTGAAGATAAATAGCAGTTCTGCCTGCATATAGATCTGTAAAATGAGGAGAATCTTTTTAATAGTCTCAGGGTTTGGGGCAGAAAATAATGAAAATAACATTTAGTGAAAAGGATTTTAGAGCTTTTAATTTATAGCAGTGAAGAGAACCATTGCCTCTAAAGAATTCACAAATTATTTTTACTAGCAGTCTTTGCCATGCACATTTCTGCTTCTGCATTCAGCAGAAACCATTACTACTGGTCCCGGAGTGCGAGACCTTCAGCTTAAAAGTTTTCCTCTGTCTGGCACATGCACATCTCTTGGTCCCAGTTCTGACTGTTCAGTAAAATGCTTTTTATTGATGACAAAAATATTTGGGTTTAAGTATATTTGCCGTTTGAGAATATAAAATACAAATGACACTCACCTGTTAATTGTGTTGTAATTAAGGTTACACTGGTATTTAAAAGCCTCACAGGAACTTGCAGTATTGTAGTTCTAGCTGCTGTACAGATGGTGATGCTTTCTGTGTTGAGGAGATGTGGACCAGCTATTTAATTGTGCCTCAGCCAGGACTGCTCTAATAATGCTTGGTGGGTAATTTTACAAAGCTCTTGGAAGTGCAGTTGAGTACTGGGACTCCTTGCTAAGAGATTGGGCACAGTGTGAGAATGTCTAAGGATGAGATGGGAAGCTGCAGTGGAGACATGAGGCAGGATCTGACAACTGGCAAGGAGTGAAGCTGGCTCAGAACACGACTCTCCTGGGTCCCATCAGGCACTGCCTTCTCTGAAGAGAGACGGTAATGTTGTGTTGACTAGCAGTCTCTTTGCTAGACAGCGCTGAGTTGTACACGTAGTTCCTTAACTACAGGCTATTTACAGCACGGCTGCAATCACAGAACCTGAATTTGAAGATTGTGTATGACCTGACAGTGTCAAATTACACAATTCCTGTGTGTTGCATGATTGTGCTCCTGATAGGTTAACACCTGTCTCGAACATATTTTGTTACCTATTTCTGATGTTTTATCATCTCCCTTCCTTTGCTAATTCTTTTACACCTCGTGTGTACAGGCAAGAGCTGCATTTCAAAAGGTCATAATACCTCTTTAATGGCTCAGCAGATCAATTGTCCACATCTTATTTTTCATTAATCTTTTCCTGATGACCTGCTTTACTGTTATTGGTGTTTCAGTTATGAGAGTATCAGCAGTGTAAAACGAGACCTGATCCATACACCAAAGGGCTTTTGTTGACTGAGGAGCTGGACTTGGTCCTTGTGGGTCCCTTCCAGTTGAGGATATTCCGTATTACCAGAAAGCTTAATCAAGGGAAACAAACAACAGGGCTTCATAAAAAATGAAGGAAACAGTCCAAAGGTCACCTTGATATATGAGTGTTATGTATAAGTGTAGTTGTAATACAGCACATGAAAAAGTCTTTTTAATTGTCCATGGGAACCCCATTCCATCATGAGGGAAGAGTGTGACAGGAAGGGAATTAAGTGTTTGGTTTCTGGAGATGTCTGGGATAACCCAGGGAAGTAAGAATATAGGAGAGACACTGTCACAGTAATTACCCCATCTTCATTTTTAACTGAAAGAACATCTTGCTTTTTTATTGCCCACTACTGGGAGCTAATTGAAGAAAAAAATCAGTGAAAGACAACAACAAAAAAAAATCAGTGGAACTTTTCAAGTATTTGCTTTTCCCTTTCCTACCATCTGTAGTTACTTTTGCCAGAGAATGTTCTCACTCAGTAATTTTCCATTGATTTCAAGGTAGCTCTTTTTTTTGTTTTTCTCTTGCTTCTCTGCTACGTGAATTCTTTGCCATTGCTTTGAAACCCTGATAGATTTGATGAAGAGAAAGTATTAGCAGTTTTTGAGTCCATAACCCCTTCAAAGTGATTTTCTAGTATTTTGTTAGCTCCTTACAAATGCTCCCACTTTACAGATCTGGCTTCTGTAGTCTTCTGGCCATGGCTCCAGAGCCATTAATGCTAGGTCACCCAATGATTCAAATCTGGTCTGGGTCAGGTATGCGTGCGTGATCATATTTCTGCTGAACTATTTGGAAAAACAGCAGTTTATGGGTTTTTTTTCTTTGTTCTGGGAAGGCTGGAAACACCTGTTTAGAATAAAACAACATTTTTGTCTGGAGTTATTTACTGTGATGTGAAGACTGCATGTCCAGACAAACTGTTACACTCAAAACCTTATTCACAGCCAAAAAGGCAGTGTGTTTTTATATAGCAAAGAATTTATTCTTAGCATAACTGAATTTTTGGAAGTCTAATCGCGATTAATCCAGATGCTACTATTACAGAAAAATAAAGAATAATAATGCAGTTAAAACTGTTGTACCTTTAGTTCTTGGTTTCTATCCCTCTTCTACTCATCTGGGTTCCAAAGTTGCTGAGTTTATTTGGTAGTAGTGGGTGTTAGAGCAAATTGTCAGCATCTGGAGTACTTTCCTGGGAGAAGAATGAGGTTCATCATGTTGATTTCCTCCTTTCCTCCTTTCCTGTAGGATCCACCTGGGGTCATTTTAGTATGTTTGGTAAAACAACTTTACACCTGACTTTTTTCTTCATTGGTCTGCAGTTCCACATTGCATGTGAGTTTTTGCTATGCATAGTTGCTTTTATGTTGTTAGATACAATTTCTTTGTTCTCTTTGTTGTCTCTGAGACCAGTTTTGTTGCGCTCCAGGTCTGCATTTCTTTGGTTGACCATTGGTGATTTGTTTATGGCCATGGTCGCAGGTGCCAAGCCTGTGCCCTGTTTCTCATCCTGTGCCTCTACTCTTCCATGCCACATCTTGTGTCTCCACTTCTCCAGTCCTCTGCTGCGATACCAGATTGTTGTATTTCCCTCTACAAAGTTACATTAGTGGTAAATATTCTGTACAGAATAGCTGCTTTTTACTGTTGTCTGTGCAAAACTGTGGTTGTACCACACAGACAAAAATAAAACAGAGGGGATACACATGCCTGACCAGTTACAGGAATTGTAGTCACACCTAAACCAGTTTAACCAAAGCTACAAGCAGGCCAAGAAAAGGCAAAGCAAAAGTGACACATCCGAAGGCCTTGAAAATTCACTACAAAGCTTATGGCCTATGAAGAACAATGGCAGTACTGAATGGCAGGGCTAAAGGATAACTCAGCTATTTTTTTCTGTACAAAATCTAACTGCAGGAGTGAGTATACCTGTGATCATTGCTTTGTGTTTTGTGATCAAAGTGTTTGTTGTGTTTCTACCCCAGTACAAAATGAACTGATATATGAATTACTGAGCTGAACCACACCCTCATTTGTACCTTCTGCCTTTAGTGAAAATAAAGCAGTTGTGCTGCTTTTATTGCTTTTTAAATAAATCCTGTTGTTGACTTCAGTTGATATCACTGCTCAGTGGTCTACTCAAAGAGAAAGATTGCACACATTGGTAGTAGGATTGCCTTCATGAACAGATTGAGCTAAATCTGCCCAGGAAAGGGCTGGAGGCTGGGAATGAGTTTGGTGCAATTGTGAGATTGAAGAGCCTGTGCCTGCTGTGGAGAGCAGATGCTGAAGGTAAGGGCAGGTCACTGGGACCTGTACCAGAGATGAACTGATGAAGGGTGACTGTCAAAATCAGTTGATTTAACCTGCAGATAGATACCTTTAACAAATCAAAATTGATCAGCATCTCACTTGTAAATAGAATTTCTATGAAAAGAAATTAAAAATGTGGGATCTTCTGTTCATGTTTTACCCAAGTTGACTTTTGGAGTAGACTGTTCTTGAAAATTCAGGCTATGTCTTCCAGTCTTAGAATTGGTATCTCACTCCCACACAGCAAATGAGTCCCCACACCTTATGAGGGAGTACTTCCCAAGTCTTTTTTCTCAAAGACGAGGCAACATACTAGCAGAGTAGTCATTAAACACTGGGGTGTGAGGAGGAGAATGTGGGGGGACTGTTGTGGATGTGTTCAGGGTTTGTGCCAGCAGAGCAGTCTTGGGTTTTTTCAGTATTCCCACCTGTTTGGGTTCAGCACGTGCTGATGACTGTCTCCAGCACCACAGAAAGACAGAGTTCACCTTTTTTTGTTAAGACATACTCTGATTCTAGATTACACATTTGGATCCCACTTTCTGCTTCCACCTTTTGTACAGAAAAATACAGACATCCTGTGTGAGATTTTTCTCATCTGATTGGATCGATACAGAGTTCTGGTAGTCTCTGGGTTGGTGGTTTTTCTTTTTTTTATTTTTGAAGACAATGAGAAAGAATCAATTTTATAGACAATGAGTCATCTCAGTTTCTCCACAGTGACTCTAAGTAGAGCCTACAGTGAGTAATTCAGATGTGACCACCTACACAGAACTCCCTCCCCATCATTGTGGTAAGGGCAACGAGAGCATTGAATTTGGGTTGTTCTCAACTCCAAAAAAGGAAGGAGCTATTTCTTAACTCACAGCATCCTTCTTTTTTACATGTTAACTAAATATATTTGTAACTGAGAAGAGAGCAGAGATTTGTAGTCTGGTTTCCTAAGCCCCATTTCTCCATGTATGTGTATATATTTGTCTAGTTTGTCCACTGATAATTTTTCTAACATTTAGACAGTTTTAGCCATGTGTTACAGAGGAGTGAAAATAGTAACTTGTGACAAGTGTTGCATTTAAGCAAAAATGGATATAGGAAGGGAGGGCACAGCAGTTTTTCCTTTACAGAAAAAGTTTGTTTGATTTGGAGCACAAGGGAATACCTACATGGGAAGGATATCATGAATATGTGCAGATTGTCTTGGACAAGGCTTCTCTCAAGTTGGAGAAATACATTATATTCTGTTAATTTTGCATTTCCTTCTTCCCCTTTGCTTTCTCTGGTGTCTGCAAAAGGCTGTGTTCAGTTAAACACACAGCTACTCTGCCACAAGACACTGATCTTCAGGAAACCAGGGTAGGTTCTGGTTCAGATTGCTATATCTCCATGGGAAGTAGGTATCTAAAACCTCTCTACCCTCAGCAGAATCAATAAACTCCACAAGTAATTCAGTAGAGCAAAGGTAAGGATCCACTCCAGGAAGGCTGAATAGCTGTCTAAACTCCACTACCCGAGTTCCCCTTGGCTAAGTGGAAGCAAACACACCCATGTTATCAACAAGCCAGAGGCAAACTATTCTGACCTCATTGATCCTGCTCCTTTTTGAGTTACTTGGTTGTTAACATACACTGATTTCTGCTTGGGGAAGCAGAAGTGGCAGGAGGAAGTGACTATGGGTGATCTTAGTTTAGCCCTCATTTCAGATGAATGAGAACTGATGAACAGAAAATCCTCAGATGAGTTTGCATAGTTTGTTTTCCTCATTTCACTGCAAGGCAGAAGAATTAAAAGACTTTTGTTTTCAACATGTACCCTAGAAGTTCTTCCTCATGTTGAGATGGAACTTATTGCATTTTAGTTTATGGCCCTTGCTCCTCGTCTTGTTGCTTGGCTCTACCAAAGTGAGTCTGGCGCCATCCCCTTGGCAGCCACCTTGGAGATACTGCTGAGATCCCTTCTCAGTCTTCACTCCTCACACAAGTGCTCTGTGTTTCTAGAAACATCTTGTGTTGGCCTAGGTGGAATTTCAGGAAACAAAGCTGCTAAATTACTGAATACTTGTTTGACTTGAGCTTTGAGATTTTGCTAGGGACTAATTTCATGCAGGGGCTGAACTGTCAACAGAATAAAGTGTTCCCACTCTTTTTTTCTGAGCTGAATGTGGCAGAGCGCATGGCTGTGTAGTGTCTGTGAAAGCTTAGCAAGGTGTTACAGTTTTGCTAGGTGATACAAGATTCTTCACATTGGCTATATTTATACATTCTTTCCTCCTTCTTTTGATTTTTCCCAGGATGGAACAAGTAATGTCATTGATTAGTAAATCACTGGTATTTTTAATTCCTGTGGGTGTTCGGTTTATTGGGGTGAGGGGTTGTGTGGTATGTGTTTTAAAGAAAATAAAAAATTTAACAATATGTGTTATGTTCTAAGGTGTTTCTTAAATAGGGACATACGAAGGAAGCTAAAGAAAAAACTGAGACAGCACATGAACTGTGAGAAGTACGCATATATTTGGTTAATCTAAACACAACTGGTTCTTAGTACATAGCTAGAAATTGAGGTGCTGCCAGAATACAAATTGTAAGAGAGAAGTTACATCTGTCTTTTTATTGAGTTCTTGTTTCTGTCTTAAGGTAAGTACTCATTAATATAATTATTGTTTATCTTTAACAAGTTAATAGACTTTTCCTAAAAAATAAAAATTAACAAGAAAATTAAAGATTTGTTGTTCTGTGTTTCCATTTTTTTTTCTTTCTCCTTGCTCTCCGGTTCTGGACTAATTTTGGCATGGGAATGTCTGAATTTGCATCAAATTCCTGATAGTTTTTTACTTGTATGTCTTTCTCTGGCTTGATAAGTTTTTAAAGCAGAGATGTCAATGTTTATAAGGTAGATATAAATATTGATTAACTTCAAGGGTGATTTTGAATTGTGTGTAGGATTTCCATCATGGTTTTTATCTTTATTCAAAGTACTTGTGGAGACAATTAGATGTTGCCAGCTCTCTTTCTTCTGTGGGATGCAGTGGGAAATCCAAATTTGCTCTGATATAGGAGATAGTAGCACCACCCAGGTGTCTTAGTTCTCTGCTACAGGATGTCCTGAGCTCTGGAATCACATTTTCCACAGGCAGGGCTAGCAGACAATGCGTGTTCTTGTAGCACCAGGCGACACCTGAAGTTGGATTAGTGAGTTCCCGTTTTGCCAGAGCAGTCATGCAGTGTGGAGATTCCCTTGGCTCAGGCAGCTGCCTGGGCTGTCTGAGGGAGAGAGCTGCAGGTCAGGACATGTGCTGGTTCATCACAGCCCAGGAGATCTCTTGCCAGACGTCTTGTCAATCAGCCATCTCCCTGATGGCATTCTGTCTGTCCCCGTGCAGCACTGCTTCAGCCATCTGAAGCCTGAGGTGCTGGAATGTCTCCACCTCAGCCATATTTTTTTGACCTAGAAATAGTTTTTTCAGGGCAGGCAAGATCTTCATTTCTCATTTAGTCCTGCCCTCTGTAGCATCTGATATTTGAAAACAAAGGCTCTAGCTTCTTCTGAACAATACCAGAGATGCCAAAAAGAAGCATAGCAATAACCCAGTGTGCAGGAAGCCACAGAGAAGAGCAGGTGAGAGTGCTGTTCTCATAGACAACCTTGTTTATACTGGCAGTAAACAGGTTGTGTTTTGAACCTCTCTTCATCTTATAGGCTTGATTTATCTTCAGTGCTCAGGGCCTGTGCTGGTGGTTGGAAACCCATAAGCTTTGGAGCACAGACCCAGATGTGTGCAGCTTCTCTAGGAGGTCTGTCAGACCTTCCTCCCTAGGAAGGCCAGATGGACAGGGCTGCCTTTCCGTTGTGTGTCACCTGGGGAACATGGGATGCCTGCCTTCCCTGCCACTCCCTGCCCAAACTCCTAATGCTGCAAGCAAAAGGGCTTGTGCGGTGCTGGATTTTGCAATCCAAACATTTCCATTAGGAACTGGAATCAGTCCAAAATACTGGATTATCATCCTGCTTTCAGAAGGTAGGAACTAACTTTGCATTCCCTGGATATGGGCTGAAATTAAATTGGTAGAGCAGAGTCAAAATGTCAGTTCCCTGCGGAAGTCTAACAATTTCTTGATTTTTTTTTCTTTTCTCTTGTAGCTCAGGATCATCCCATACCAGCTGGGAGCTTGTTAGAAACTGAACTTCCTTTTGTTCCTCTTGTGAATACAGATCATTTTGTAGTTATCTTTCTTGTGCTGATCAGAGAATATTGATCCAGGGGTCTCACAGCTCTTGTCCTTCCTGGTTTTTACCTTCTGGATTATTGACTCACAAGAGCATGATACTGTGGGCTCCTTGCTGTTATTAATTACATGATGCATATTGGTTTGTCTTTGGGCGTTGGTCTTTATTCTTGGAATCTTGCAAATATTTTAAACAATCAGCCTATTGTTTAGCAAGTGCTCTACACACACTGTGGGCCTTTTGTGAATTTCAGTTTAAAAAAAAAAATAAAAGAATGACTAATGGAGCACGAATGGTGCTTGTGACACTGTAGTCCATTGTGTAACTATTGAGAGCAAAATTTGCATTCCTAGAAAAGCTTGTTCACAGTCAAAATATAGGACATTTTCTTTATGGCTCATGGGAAAAGAAGTACTGTATATTCAGCTCAGGATGCTAGTTGGAAGGATCAACTTTTAAAAAATGTCATTTTCCTCCCTTGGAACATTGAAGTGAGACTGCGACCCGGCTTTGCTTGGCAACAGAAGTGACTTTTTCATTCAGGCAAGTGACATGGGGGGCTATTTTTGGTCTGTCACATACGTGCACCATGATTTGTTTGCTAAAATGGCTTCTCTTTTGGATGATGGTCAACTTTGACATTGATGGCCCTTTTAAATAGTGAGAGTACAATATTATATAATATAAATGTATGCCTTCTCTGAATGCCAGAGGCAGCCTGGCAGTCTGTGCTTTTCTTTCCTTCAAAAGCAAATTTGTTTATGGCTTTTAGTTCTTCCCCTCTGAGGTTGTTACAGGTCAAGCAGAGGTTGAACTTGGATCTTTAAATGTTTAGAAAAATTGTGAGTTCCAGTCAACTCACCTGAAACTAATAGCTGTCTATCCTTCATGTGCCCAAAAAGATGGTACTGGGTGCTCAGAGGGGTAAGGCTGTATCTTACATATGCTATAGATAGTTTCCTGTGGCATTTGTTGTCTAGCTAGAATTAGTGTGCTTTGACTTATTATTTCACTGTGAAGAATTAAGATCCAGTCACTGCTCGCTGGAGACACCACTCCTTTGTCAGTGAAATCTCTTTGGGAAAGGCATTGCCTTTTATAATGGGCACATGTGGTGCCAGTCACTGTGGGATTCCTCTTCTGGGAGGGATGGTGTTAAAATGCTAAAACTTAATTTACAGCAGCAGAACCTGTTCATGGCAGAGTGGAAGTCAGCAGAGAGTGCCCAGCTCCTGCTGCAAGGCCCTGTTTCCGGAAAGATACCAACAGAGCTTTCAAGTGCTTGCCTGGAGAGGGGTGTATGAGGGACTTCTGAGGACCCTTAGGAGTATGTGTGCATACACAGGTAAGGACTATGGGGGGCACTTAGCCTTAGCACAGATCCACAGAGAGCTGCTGCAAATGGGAGAGTCTGATGTGAGCAACAGCTGGGTGTCCCAGCCAGTTCAGCCAGTGCTGGCTGGGACAGAGTCATATTCATGGGGAACAAGCGCTGGTTTGTCTCCCTCTGCTCTGATGTGACCCAGGAGGTTTTTCAGTCTTAGCTTTTTCTTCTCTTGAAGGAACAGGAGTGTTGGAAGTATTGGGGGGGGAGTGTTGTCGGTCTGAGTTTGGGAAGTGAGCGAGGAGTGCTCGATACCTCTGGAGCATTACACTTGTAAGAGAACTGCCTAAGTGCTACAAGTGCTTCTATTCATGGTGCTGCTGTAAATTCAAATCAATTGGACCCAGCTCTCTTGGCATCTAAAGCTTAGAATTAAATTGTATTTGCCACTCGTCATCATTAATTTACAGTTTTCACCTTGATTAATTTTTAGGAATGTACATAATGAGAAACTTTAAAAAAACAGGAAGAGAGGAAATGGAAATTTGCCCTCCACAGTGTTTTTCTCATTTATGACCTCTGTGTCTAAAACTATTGCTCAGTGGTGCATTTTGTCACCTGTTTTCTATGTCAGTTCAGTGACTATTGAAACAAAATATTCTGTTTGATACAGACGAAATGGTGTGAGCAGCTCATGCCAATTAGTGTTTGAGTAATTGGCACATCTTTGCAAGCAATGAAGCAGCTGCTTGTTGTACTGACAGAGATAGAATATTCATAAAGAAGGTGCTGGAAATGTGGCTTTTTCATCACTGACTACTGATTTTGGTTGTGTTATTTACAGGAGTGAGCCAGGTTAGTTTTTAAGACATTGGTACAAAAAATAGGTGTCCTCAAGCCCTGTGCATGTACTGCAACTCAAATTTGGCATATTTTCCAGAGATGTGTTTCTCTTCTGTTCCATGATTTTTTTTTTTGTAGAGTTCTGGGTGTTAAATTCATATGCATATTCCTGCTCCTGGATTTAGGAAGGGAACTTTAGGGATCAGAATGTAATCTTATCTTTTTCGTTTTTATGTTCTCTAGTTTTGGTGGGGTTTTTTTTTTTGGTGTTTTTTTTGTCTGTTTGTTTGTTTGTTTGTTTGGGGTTTATTGCTTATTTTGTTTTGGGGTTTTGTTTGGTTTGTTTTTTGTTTTTTTTTTTAAGACAGTGTCTTACTTTGAAGCAAGACAAAAGTCTGCTTTTAACTTTCCAGTCTGAACAAGTGTCACAGAACCATAGAATGGTTTGGGTTGAAAGGGACCTTAAAGATCCTCCCTGCCATGGGCAGAGACATCTTCCCCTAGACCAGGTTGCTCAAAGCCCCATCCAACCTGTCCTTGCACACTTCCAGGAATGGGACATCCACAATTTCTCTGGGCAACCTGTGCCAGTGTCTCACCACCCTCATCATATCCAGTCCCTTTCTACACAGGATTTACTTGTCTTTGGGAAGGTGTGTAGAATTTATGTTCTTGCTGATCAGAAGTATAGTATACTGTACTATATGTATACTTCATGTTTTTGCTGAACAGAATGAGGCACACTTCTAAGAGCTTGCTCAGAAATGACCATTTTCAGTAATTACAGGCTGAGATGGTTTAGCCAGATCACACGTCATATTCATTTTGTGACTTCTGTCTAAGATTTTGCCAGAAGTTGTTGTTTGGTTTTAAGTGACACATGAAATTGGTTGCTGGGACTTTTCTTCTTGAGTCACATGATATAAGAGAAGAGGTTGTATGGAGTGGTCATCCTTAGACTGATGTTCACAGAAAGCTTTTCACAGAGATCACAGAGTAGGAGTTTTTCTTTCCTCTGGAGTGTGAAGACAGCAAAGTAAAATATCCTGGCTTTGTAGTATGATGAATGTTGTATTAAGTTCCCAACAACAGGGGTAAAGGTATAGATAGAAGAGCTCAGTCCTTCAGAAATGTTGCATTGGTCTGCATCAAGTTAAAGCTTCAGGGCTTCATGGTTTGATTCTGGCAGTTTCTTTGCATCTTTGTGCTTATCTTCTACCTGACTTGGGTTCGCTGTCGTGCTCAGATCCTCACAAAGTCAAAGCACCCTCTTCAGAAGCTTGTACTTGTGCTTTCTACTTGCAGGGAAAACTATTGCTTCTCTATGCTAGGAAAGAAAGAACTTCATATTCAAACTCCTAGTGTAACAGTTGCCAGAGCAATGGCAACTATGAATTTTGTTTCTCTTCCGGGGTTTTCTTATACATCACTTTTTTTACATTACAGGGAGATTACCTTGTATCATTAATGGCAAATTCCATTTAATGACACTTTTTGAAGCGGCTGAAGACTTTGTCACGGGTTTCCCCCAAAATATTTCCCCTGCATGTTCATAGTTTAACGGGTCGAGTTTGTGCATCACAGACACTTCTGTTTGCAGCTCCTTTCCATCTTTGTTGATACTTTAGGCTCAGCACGCTGGCATGCCTTCAATTCTGCTTCGGGTGCAGTAATGCCTTTCAATTGCTTGAACAGGAACCACCGGAGGGCATCTGTCTGAGTCTGAATTATGTTTGAAAACCACCTGGCATGTGGTGAGATAGTCCTAATAATAACAATGAACACTTTATCAGGAGTTGAGTCACTGTGCTCAGTTTCCAGTGTAATACTCTTACTGGTTGCACGTATGTATTCCTTATAGCCAAAGGGTTACTACTGCGTGCAGATGTTGTATAAGACCATTGTGCTGACAGCTCACATTTGGACTATTTATCATTCAAAATCTGGCTATAAAGAAAAACATTTAAAGAATAAAAATAATTACCAACATGAAAGACAGATCAGTGTTAGTTGCGCCCTAGACCTGTTTCCTGCTTCTGCGTGCGGGAGGAATGAGGAGAGGAGTAAATAGGGATGGAAGTCACAGGAGTAAGATCCTTTCCCTGAAGGTGCTTTTGACCTGTTGAAGGGATCTCTTTTCATGCTTAACACAGACATCCATCAACAAGGACAAGGAAGAGCTGTCTGGGTCTGAAGCATGGGAAAGAGAAAAGCTCCAGGAAGTCCTTGGTCATCCCTGATTCCTCACAGGACCTCACTTATTTTTCTATAGGCAGACTCAAAGTATTTTGTGAATCTGAGTTTATGCTGTTTTCCAGAATCCTAATGAAGTTCAGAGCCAATACCATAATTTTGCATGTTTAAGTAGTATTGCAGATAGCAGTGACTGGCACAGCCCTAGTGATTTCTAACCCTGACTCAGATCTGTCCAAACCTACCAGTGTTCTCAGATGTTTGTCAGGTGCCCCCAGCCCAGCACTTACATATGCCCATCTTACCCTGGCCATCCCTCAGGTCAGCTCTGTGTTGCCTTACTGGTGAGACACAGCTGTTGGGGGTTTGTCCCTGTGAGAACAGAATGTCCTCAGTGGGGTCTTCAGCACATTAAACTGATGCCAGACATCAGGCTGCCAAAAGTACTGCACGAGACAGCTTTAACTTCACATCGGCAAAAGCTGGGATAACGTGCAGAAACCATGGCAGAAGCATGAGTAAATGATTTGCTTGAGATGATGCAGAGGGGCTGGCAGCAAAGCATGGAGGGAGCTCTGCCGTCCTCACTCTGAGTTTGTGTGCTGCTCCAGGATGCTCTCCTCTTCTCCCTTATCCAAAGGCATATGAAACTCTGTGGTTTGAGGATCTTTGCTGTTGTATTGGCAGCAAAGGGGAGCTAAGATTGACTAAACCACTGAAACTAATAAACTTCTCATGTGCATGCAGGGACATCAGATTAATTAGTTTGCTAAGCAGTGGAGCTGGAGCTGTGCAGCTGCCTGACAACGATAAGAGGAGGGAGCCACAAACCAGCAGCCTTTCTGCTGTCTGCTCCTTCCTTCCATCTCAGCTCCCTGGAAATGGCAGATGAGGAGAACAGAGGTAGCAAGCCAAACATATGCAACCTATGCATGCTGTGCTGAGCTGCATAACCCAGGGGTATTGTTCACTGTGTCTGCAGGCATTGCTTCCCAAAAGCTCCCACTGCTGTCACTGGAGGGAGGCTTCACTGGTGGTTTCTGCAGGAACACAGGGACATTGGTGTGGGGAGCTTTTGAAAATCTACTTCTAAAATGCAAATGCTTTCGTTCTTTAACAGCCTCTTGAAGCCAAATGTGATCAATAAACACAAAACACTTTCACAGCTCAGACATGCTGTGGATTATGGTTCTCCCCCTTTTTCTTTTTTCTTTTTCCCCTGCATAATGCTGTTTGCCCCTTAGTTTGAAAGTGAAATTAATTAACAATTTCATAAAAATCTTTGGTTTACAATGATTAGATAATCACTGCTTGTGTATTAAGCAGTCACTGGGAATGTATCTGGGCAGACAAGTTGTGTCAGCAGGAAAACTGGTGAAATGTTGATCCTTTTGTTAGCACTCTCCTTCCCTGGGAGCTGTTCAGAGCAAGTTGGACAGACAGCTCTTGGGAACTGTTTGGGTCTAGCTTGTCCTCACTTTGGGGCAGAGACTAGCACACTCCACTAAACCTGTCAGGTCTTTCCAGCTCCCTTTTCCGTCTCTAAAGGACATTAAATTTTTGATGCAAATGCTTCTGCCAATAGGTTACTGTGATTTTGCTGTGGTTGCTTGGTTGAGTAAGCTGTCCTCCATGGGGTACAGGGCCAGGTCAGCTGCTGGTGTGCCCTGGCTTAGGTACTTACACCTGTGCTGAAGGATTTGTTAACTCAGCAGAGCTGCTGACCTTTAAAATGCATTTAAATACACAAAAGAGTGGGCCCTGAAAGGGGAGGGAGCTAGAAGGCTTCTGGAGGCTTACCCTCAGCCTCTGGCTCCCCTGGCTGGAGCCTCTGTGGGAGAAGGCACGGTGGGGACCCAGGGACAGGAGTCAGGCTTGTCACCCAACAGTAACAGCATCTACAGTGTCTGCTTGGTCTTCATTGATGACTTTTGAGTACCTTAAAGTACACTCTAAGTACCATCTTCTTATAGGTTGCTGTACAGTAAATGGGTACTGCTCTGTGGAATAATTAAATTAAGTGCTTCTTTTTTTTTTTTTTTTTTTTTTAACATGCTTTTAAAAATCAAGATAATTAAATGGGTGCAAAGACGAAGGTGAAGACTGACCCTGCAGAAACCAGGCTGAAAGAAGTTTTGAGGGAGCACATAAGGGGTCTGAGCTCATTTAAGGAGAGTAATATAAAAATGTGGTTTAGAGCTAAGCCTAATTTAGCATGCCTGCAGGCTGCTGTGCGCAAAGTGTTCTCAGCCTTCCTCATCATCTCCAGATACAGATTCCTTCCCTCTCTGTGTGCTGCATCTGATGATTTATATAGCCATGTAATGAATCCAATCAGCCTTGTTACCCAACAGAAGACTCTCTTCATGTTTATTAATAGTTTACTGCCCTGTCAGATCGGCAGATTGAACTGTGCATCCCATGATGCCTGTCCAGCACAATGGAGATGGCAGCAATGTGCACTCTGGGTCCAGAGGAGAGAGGAATGTGAGCAGCCCATCAGCAGCAGCAGCAGCAACTTTATATCAGATTTGTTGTAATGTGAAACTATACCCAGATACAGTGCTTATATGAGGCCTTTTCCTTCATAAGAATGGGAGGTTTTACAGATTTGTTTCTTGCTGTTTTAGTGTAAGATGATTTTCTTCCTGAACAGAGACTGTAGGGTGGCTGAGGCATGAGTTGTATGCACAAGTCACTCTGGCCATCCAGAATTATGTGAGTTTACCTGGCAACACCACAGGAGTTGAGCACATTGGAAAGCTGAGTGACTGGCTGTTGAACCTTGTACAACAAGTGCATTCAGTGGAATTGTGCTAATCGATTGGCACACCAGTGTAATTTATTTTAAATAACTTTTTACTGTTCCTAAAGGTTCCATTTTGAAGTTTCTACTTCATAGGATGAAAGAGGTGCCAGTGGTCTTTAATTCTTGAACAGACAGGACTAACTCCCAGCAAGAGCCCCATTTTTCTGTGGTCCTTTTTGTTTTTAACACTCCCTGTGCAATACTTTGCCAGACTCCAAAGAATAGAAATAAAAATGGAACATTTTGGCCTTTTGGTGGCTGTTTATCAGGAGCAAAACAATTTTCAGACAATAACCAAATCTCCAGGCCCTTTGGAAGCTCAGATTGAGCTATTTCTGGGTTGTCACATGTCTAATTAATATAAGTATTAACAGTAATACTCCTGCTGGTATTCTGCTTCAGCCAAGGCTAGGCTTCCAAGTCTGGTAGCTGATCCTTAAGAATATCTTTACACCCAGCTAATACCTTTGTGAGGTTGGTAAGAATTAATTGGCACAGTATTTATCACTGTACAGTGACTTCAGGAAGTAACATTGTACCTCATAGGATCTTTCTTTGAAGTCATCTGGGGTTTTAAAATCCTTGGGATCAAATACTCATTTTAAATAATTAGGGTTCTAGGAGAGGTTGCAGCATAAAAATGCTGTAAAATATAAGCTTATTTTAATTGTTTACAGCTATATTAGGAAAACTGTATAGAAAAGGAAAATTTTTGTTTTGCTTTGTTATTTAGAGAATTGCATTTTATATCACCAGAGACATATGCTGGGAGAGTCTTTTTATTCTCCTCAGCTTTGTATGCATCCTTGAAGAAGAAAAGTTGTGTGCAATGAAAAGAGGTTTAATTCTGAGTTTCTTCCCCCGCTGTACAGCTGCGGTCGGGGCTGTGCTGGCGTGTGTTCAGGAGTCTGTCTGTTTTCATCCCCTTGCCGCGCACTAATATCTCCCATCTGAAGGGCTGAAATGGAGGCTCTTAGTTCTGTAATTTAGGATTTGATCCAGTGCTAAAGAAACTTCCCCATCCAACCATCCAGGAGCCAGTCTGGCAGTTGCTCTCTCAGCACCTGAGCTGGGAGCAAAGCCCCTTAGCAGCTACACACCCCGCACTCACAGACAGACCAAGTTTTGTTACCATCTTCACCCCGGATTTCCTACAGCAGGGTCTCAGATGACTCGATCCTTAAAACAACTTAATCTTGGTGCAGTAACTAAACAACAAAATAGCAGCTCAAGCTGGTGCCTCTGAGGAGGGACCCCAAACAAAGGAAGCCCTGGGCTCTTATACCCTGCCAGTGTAAATGCAGGAAGGTCTGGGGTCATTGGCTCCTGCCGTGTCTCTGAGTGTCCGGTCATCTGGCTGGGCCACAAGTCCCCAGGCCTTTGGCTGTGCAATGGGTTGGCAGTTCTGGCCTCTTGGCTCAGGCTCTCACCACACACAGCCCAACCCACAGCTCCACTGCAGCTGCTCACCCAGCTTTGGGCACTGACTGTGTTCCTCTGCTCAAGGTGGTGGTTGTGGTAATGTTGTCTCAGTCAGAGACAAGTTTTAGTAATGAGTTGTGTACACTTTGGTAATCCCTAGTAATGGCAAGTAGAACAGGTTCTCTCAAAGCAGTGCTGAGGGCTGAATAACTGAGAGTGGAAAGGGTAGGAACAGTGGGAAATGCCTGATACGACTGTAAGAGAGTGGCTGGACTTGTCAGCTTTTGAACTTTCTCGAGCATGGTTTTGATACACTCTGGTGTTTCTCCTTATAGCGCTTCCACGTCGCAGTCGGACCATTCCACTCACACCAAATCTGCTTCTGCTTTGTCGTCTGACTCCATCTCCACCTCAGCAGACAACTTCTCTCCAGATTTAAGGGTATGTTTTTTCTTAAAAAATAAAAAAATACAAAAATGTGACCTCCTTTAGACAACATCTTGCTTCTGTGAGTTTGCTATGGTAAAATAATGTCAGCTTTCAGTAATGCCAAAATATGTTTAGCCAAATTACTGAAAGGACCTGAAGTCAAACAGGTGAAATTGAAGTTTAATCTCTACCATATGATATCCTTCTTTATAAAGTTGTTTAATCTTGAAAAAGCTGACTTTTCAATCCTCACTTGGAGATGAATTTTCAAAGTTGCTTCATTTTCTTTTAGGTGCATTAAGTAAGTGAAATCCTCAACCTGTCAGTTGTATATACTTTTTCTTCCTTATGTATGTATGTGTATGTGTATATACATGAGGTGTTCAGTCTTGAGAGCTTCTGCCTGTATGTAAACACTGAGTCCTTGGAAGTACCTTCTTTCAGAGAAAGATTGCAGTCTCTGAGCTGATAAAAATGATCTTCTGTCACAATGAATTGCTCTGACATAAAAAGGTCCAAACAGGACTCTTTTAAGTCTGCTGTTAGATTAGTTAATTATGAATTCAGAGTTCTAGTTCGGTGTCACAGGAGTTTTAAAAGCTATCTGTATGTTCCTCTTATGAAACCAAGGGGTTTGTTGATATATCTTAGCTCTTAAAAAAAAAAGTCCCTGGGTATAAAGCTGTTGGTAGTGGTACATTGTATTAACAACTCCTGCATTTCTCAGCTGTGGTTGAGAATCTTTGTAAAATGTAAACACAGTAAAATTGCATAAAAATCTCTGAATGCAAAGCTAATTCCTTTGACAAGTGTGATAATTTTTCATCCCGTGAGTGCTGTCTCAGTCATCCATAATTAATAACAGAGAGTCCACCTGTTCATGACAAGTATATGAATATTTCTTTCTAAAGGCAGATTATTAGCCAATTTTAAGCTAAGATTTGGAAATTAATCAGCAGTTTATGTGCATTCTATGATAGTTTGCACCTTTTGCCTATGGATACGAATAGTGATTTTCTGAACATGCCTGGGTGTGGAAATTTGTAATATGTCTGAAGTTTTCCCCCTGTGAAGTCAGGGTATTCAGTCACTCTAACATACAGAAAATATCATTTTTAGGCTGAGGCTAAGTGGCTTGTTGATATGAATAAGATTGCAAATTCTGCTACAGCTATAACTGTATAATATTATGTTATGTATATGATATTTTAAAAAAATTAAACGCAATTAACTTACTTTCTTTTTTATTTTTTTTTCTGAAGTTTGCATATATGGAATTCTTTTTTCAGTTTTGTTGTCCAACTAGTCTTCTTTCAGTTTCTGTGACACTTGAGGACTACCTTTAGAAGTAGAGGCCAAGGCAGTATTTCCTTTTTAGAACTGAAGTTGTCTTTCCCTTCTGGTGGTTAAGATGGCTCAACATGTTTTCTTTGCAATCCCGATTGTGTCTTGTGACTCTTTCCTCCCTTTTGTCACCTTATCTGTGTGAACTGTAAGTTGTCTGAGCAGGGATTCCAGCTCTCCTCAGCTTGTCTGGTTTCCCGTTCAACAGAGCCTCTGTACTCACTAGCAATCAAAAACAGTGTCCGCAGAGGAATGTTCACTTAGCTGCATGAGAGACTTTTTTTGAGCAGAAGATGCCTATGTGTTCCTGGAGGCCATTAGGAGCCCATAATTTCATGCTGTGCCACAGTTCCTATAATATGCAGGAGTGATTTCTTCACAGCCTGCCTGCTTTTTTATTTCTAAGCCGTCTAAAGTTCTGCCTTGGTTGAAACAAATCCAGCTCCTCTTTCATTTTAGAGTAGTGTTTCAGGAGAGATGGTAAAGCAGAGGATTGCTTATTTACAATAGTGTCACTGCAGGCTAAGTGTGAGCACCTGCGTCTGCTGGCACAAGGCTTCTTGCTCTTCACCTGCATCAACACTGTGTGAACACAATTTGGCACATGTCTTCTGTGCTTCACCTAGAGCTTACTCTTGCAGAGATGGTGTGAGTGGCTGCAGTGCACCTGTGTGTAGGTGTAAACCTGGGTCATTCCTTTACACTCCAGTGGGTGCTTGTCAGTGGTAGGCAGACCTGGAGAAAATACATTCCCATGCTTCTACTTGTATTAGAGTATAGGAAGAAAGAGACAGTTTCCAGTGCTACAGATTGATTTAATTCTCCTCGAGGAACTCATGCATTCATCATTTCACTCTTCATTCCTGAGAGTGTCTTATGCTGGAGAGCAGTTCTTGGGGGTCAGATGATCTGTTCTCTGCCTGTGTACAGCCTGTTGTGCTGGTATTGCCAGTGCAGCTGTGGACCCACCAGCTGCCCTCTAATCATCGCTGTCGGTGCTGCTGTGTTGGTGTTTGCTCCCTGGGCTTCCTCTTGCAGCCTGGTGCCAGCTCCCAAAGGAAACAGTTGTTGTGAGTGATGGCCAGCTAATGCTATTTTCTTTCAGGTCTTAAGTCGAGGACAATGGACATTCTTTCCCTTGTCATTCTTTGTTTGGGTTTCTTTGAGTTGATATCTCTGTCATGTGACTGTTCCTCAAACTTTGAAAGTCAGTTCTGTGAGAGATCTTTTTAAGGTCTTGATTATTTTTGCTGTTTTCTTTGAACTTTCTGAGATGTGGCCTTGCCTTGGATATTGCAAATGAGGCAGCACCATTAACTGATACAGTGGCACGAGCATGTTCTCTACTCCAGGTCTTTCCTTACACACCTGAGCATCTTGTGCAGCTTTCATTGGCACAAGACAGCATGAACTCCCAAGTGTTACTTAGATTTGAGTACTCAGGTACTGAGATTTGAGCTAAGCATCTCACTACTGTGGGACAAAAAGAGGTCCCATTTTGTTCCTGAAAGAGTGTAAGAGAACAAGCCCTAAAGAGGGAACTGATGCATTTTGTGGTAACTCTGTGGTATGGGTGGCAAGTGCCTGGGCTATGCAATGTTCTCACAGGAAGGTGTTGCATCAGTTAGCTTTAAGAGGCTGAAAATAAGCTTTTCAAGATTTTAATGTGAATATGCCAGTTATGGGATTATTATCTTGTGTGTTTAAATTTTCCCTGCTGGAGTGAATTGCTATGTGGATTCATCATCACTCCTACCTCTATTTGGTCTCTGCCTCTGCGTGTGCATTGGCTCAAATTTAGGAATTAAATTTCTGTGACGATAGAAAAACACTTTGTGATAGCTACAATTAGCACTCTCTTTTTCTGTGGGGAATTTTTAGAAGAACAGTAGGCGTCCATTGGGAGGAGGGAACCAGAGGAAGGACCCACCTAATTTCTTGCAGTCTGTGCTGCAGTTTTCTTTTGGAGTGCAATTAACACTCTGTTTGTGCACGCGCATGTGTGTAATGAGGTAAATGAGACAACCACTAGGGATTCCTACTGAATGCATGTGCAGTATTTTTCCTAAATCTTTCTGCAAAGTATTTAATAATAACTTTTATGAAGGTTTGTTGTTGTTTTGGGTTTTTTTTTAATGTATATTGCGTGTGTCGGTATCTGGAACTAAGATTAAATTGCCTTTCCAGTAGAAAGTTTACAGAATTTTCACTTCATAAACTAGCTCTAAGTAACTTTTGGCTGCTTCAGTTAGTTTCATAGAGAAAAACAAAACAAAACAAAAAAAATAGCAAACCAAAACCCCAACAGAAAAGCAACAAAGCACTCTTAGGTTTTCCTTCCACCCCCTTCCTGATCTTAAATCCAAAACTGTTTAGAATTGATTTAGGGTATATATATCTTGGAGGGATTTTTTAGCAAATACCCTGCCATATGTTTTAACATAAGTTGTAGGTCAGGCAAGAACAGAATTGAGGTAGTTGGAAGTGAAAATGGATTTGGAAATCCATAGATATTTTGTAATTTGGGTTGAGATGTTAAAAACACCTTAAAGCCAACTTTGCCAAAGGGATTGGAGTGTATAAATAGCTGTTACAGATCTGGGAAGTTGGTGGTTAATAAAATACAGTGAGTTTCTTGCTCCTAAGTCCTGTAGGCAGTATTTTCTCCTGTGCATATGAGGAGACGTGTCTGTGCATTTTATAGTACTTCAGTCTTCTTGCTGATGCTCTATCTTTTATCAGTAGGGATTTTCATTTTTCGGTAGTTGTTGCTTTATAGGATAATGCCTGAAGCTTACCATGTTCAAAGCTTTGGAGTGGCCCTTATAAAAGGGTTGGATCCTGTTCATCTGCAGTTGAGAAGCAGTGGATATAGCCCTAGAGCCTGCTACCACTTCCCTTAAGAGCAGTACGTTTGCCTGATAATTTGTTAAGGCCTATTGTGTTTGCTTTTGGATTGCATGCAGCAAAAGCTTAAGCCAAAGGATGGAAACTCATGTGTTGTTTCTGTTATGAACGGAGTTTTGTTTAGTGAAAAAAACTGAATTTTGTTAAAACCAGAGTTGCTGAGGCAGAGCTGCTAGCCAGGGTTACTTGTTATGTTAACTATAAGTCGTTAGAGTTGATAGTTCTCTTTGTATCACTTAACGACCTAGCCAGGGCAGGTAAAAGCCCTATTTTGTGTTACTGGGGAGGAGAAAAGAATTACCATATGTAGATTCTGAGAAACCCAAAGTACCATGGGACTTATTGAACTTATAAAAACCCCAAAACCAACGAGCCAAATATAAAATTGAAGAATTGGAATGATTCGTGGATGTGAGGAGTGGAGTGCTGAACCTGCAGAGATGTTAGGAGACCTCAGTGCCCCCTCGCCCTGACTAAAAAGAAGCTGCCTAGGACTGGGACCTGGAGCTTGGACGCAGGGAAAAGCGAAGAAATACCGGGGTCCCGCCCTAGACGTCCCTGTGAGGAGTGGACCCCCAGCTCTGCCCCTTAGTGGACAAAGCTGCACCTCCTCCTCCTCTGAGCCACGCTGGGAAGACGACGGAGACGGCCGCCTCGTCGAACTTCCTAATCCTGAGCTGATCACTTTAATAAAGGCATTAAAAGGAGAAATAAAACTCCTGCCCTGTTGAGTTTTATTTCAGTTGGGGGCTCGTCCGGGATCCGCCACGCCTGCAGAGGACACCAGGACCGGCCATCTTGGAACCTCGAGGATAGCTGGCAATCAGGACCAGAGAAGAAGATCGGCTCAGGACCAGTGACGCAGAGGAGCACCGGATTGGTGAGATCTGGTGACGGGCGAGGGAGACGAGTGAGTGAGTGTGTGAATGAGACGGAGGCCGGCAGCCGGACTTCCGAAGCGATTGTGGACCCCTCAGTACCGCGTTTCTGGACTCCTGCGAAGGGGCCAGCCGGGAACAGGGGGAAGCGTGTGGAATTGGCGTGAGTGAGTCGTCTCCTAAGGGGGAAATAGGGCACCCCCCCCCTCCGGGCGTGCGGAGGAAATAGTGGTATGAGTGGCACGGCACCCCAAAGGTTCTGACGAAGGATGTCAGGCAGATTGTAAGTCCCGAAAGTCCCACGAAGGATTCGGGCAACCTCACAAGCCCTGCAGGCATATTAAGTCCTGGCGCAGGGGGCCAGGCACAAATAAGTCCCGAAAGTCCCACGAAGGATTCGGGCAACCTCACAAGCCCTGCAGGCATATTAAGTCCTGGCGCAGGAGGCCAGGCACAAATAAGTCCCGAAAGTCCCACGAAGGATTCGGGCAACCTCACAAGCCCTGCAGGCATATTAAGTCCTGGCGCAGGAGGCCAGGCACAAATAAGTCCCGAAAGTCCCACGAAGGATTCGGGCAACCTCACAAGCCCTGCAGGCATATTAAGTCCTGGTGCAGGAGGCCAGGCACAAATCCCAGCGGAAGCTCGGTAGGCTGGGAATTTGTTTTTAAGTCCTGATACGGTGTTGGAAGGTTAGGCACACTACATCAGGCAGTGTTTACAGTATAAAGTCCTGAGCTTCAGGCAGCTAAATTTTTTGAGATTACCTGTCCGTAGAGACACTTTTGAGATCTGAAGAGATGGGAGGGTGTAATAGTAAAAAAACAGGCAAGAGACTAAGGAATATACCTCTCGGTAGCCCCTTAGGGGAACTGTTAGAAAAATGGGATTTGACAGAGGACACAAAGGGATTAGATAAGATAAAGATGATCCACTACTGTGTAGAAGTCTGGCCAGAATTAGAAATGCAAGGAGGATGGCCTTGGTGTGGGACAAGAGACAAGTGGATATGTCAGCAACTGAGTAATTATCTGACAGCTCGAGGAGATACTGATCCTGAGCAATTACTGTATGTAGATTGCTGGTTAAAGAATGCTATTGAAGACAAAGAAGTACAAATTTGTAAAGTGCAGAAGAAAAAAGATGAGAATGAAGGAGGGGAGGCTGGAATTGGTAAAAGATGGGACCCCCTAGATTATTTGCCTCCTGCTGCGCCTCCACCTTACAGTCCTCTTGCTCAGGCACCTCCGATGGCAGGCCCGGTTCTTCCCCCGGCTGCCATCCCATTACCGCCCCCTCAAATTCCTCCTTCTACTCCTTCTGCAACACCACAAGTGACTACTCCACCTGCTGCATTCTCCACCCCTTCTCTAACTCCGCCTAATAACTCTTTTCCCCCTGCTATCGCTGTCCCTTTACCTCCTCCTAGTTGGGATACAAATGCCTCCTTGTCCGGTACACCTGCTGATCTGCAGAAAGTTCAGGGTAACTCGGATATCCCTCAAACTAGTTTGGCATCTGAAGATGGGCCTTACTGTGGTACTAGATCCAAGACCTCTAAGGCAGAGAGACTTTTTCCCCTCAGAGAAGTTCCTATGGGAGGAGCAGTGGGAGGTGTTGGCTTTGTGAATACTCCTCTAACAGCTTCTGAAGTGAAGGGATTTAAGAAAGAGTTGGGGCATTTAGTTGAGGACCCGGTGGGCATAGCCAACCAAGTGGATCAATTCTTAGGGCCAAATATCTACACTTGGGAGGAGATGAATTCTATTTTAAATATATTATTCTCCTCAGAAGAGGTACAGATGATTAGGGCGGCTGGCATAAGACTTTGGGAGAGAGATAACCGTCCAGGACCCCAGGTGCAATCCGGTGAACAAAAATTGCCCCTAACAGATCCCAACTGGAACCCTAATCAGGAGGAGGGGAGGAAGGCCATGATGGAATATAGATCTTTAATGATTCGGGGGATCAAAGAGTCAGTTCCCAAAGGAACTAATACCAAATTGGCATTTGAAGGTACACAAGAAAAGGATGAAACTCCTGCTGCTTGGCTTAATCGCCTAAAGCGGAACTTCCAGTTATACTCTAGAATAGACCCAGACACCACAGAAGGTCAAATGCTACTGAAAGTCCAATATGTTACCAAATCTTGGCCAGATATACGGAGGAAACTGGAAAAGATTGAAGAATGGCAAAACAAGGACATTAATGAGTTATTAAGGGAGGCATTGAAGGTGTATTTAAAGAGGGACGAAGAAAAGGCAAAGGCCAAAGCTAGAATCATGGTTGCTGTGGCTAGAGAAAGCGGGGGAGCAAGCAATTCTATACCACGATCCAAGGTGGTAAAAGATAGTGTAGGGTGGGTGGGTCCACCGCCAGGAGGAGGCAAAGATAGGCCTCTTAGGCAGTCAGGTACAAGAGAAATGGAGAGACCTCAAACCTCTGAGAGTGAAAGGCGCTGCTATTATTGTGAAGAAGCAGGACACATCAGGAGGTTTTGTAAGAAGCTCAGTCTCGATGTGGCAATAGCCAGGGAACAAGATAACTTAGAAAGAGTTCTTAGAGGTGATGATTAGGGGTGTCAGGGGCTTTCAACATCTAGAAGAGCCCTTGGTAAACTTTGAAGTGGGACCCCTAAATGAAGAATTTGAATTTTTAGTTGATACAGGAGCAGATAAGTCCTGTCTCAACAAAATACCGAAAGGTATGGAAATTGGGAAAAAAAATTCTGTGAAGTTTTAGGTGCTGAAGGAAAACCATATAGAGCATCAGTGATTGAAGATGTAAAAATAATTGCAAACGCAAGAGAGTGAGAAGCTGATTTCATTTATCTGCCTAAACTAGAAAAAGTTTGTTAAGAAGAGATCTGCAAGTTCATTTGGGGGTTGGGATTGTTCCAAGAGAGGGGAGGATAGTAGTATCCCCAGATATGGAATGGTGAACACTATAGACTCAGACCGAGGCCCACATTTTATATCCTGAACATTGCAAAATATAATTGAAGCATTAGGAATAAAATAGAAACTACATACTCCGTGGCACCCCCAGAGTTCTGGGAGAGTAGAGCGGATGAACAAAACTATTAACCAAATTGGCTAAAATGCTCACCCCTAGCGCTTTTGCGCATCAGAACAAGACCTCGGTCTGACATAAGAATTTCACCTTATGAAATGATGTTTGGGCTGCCATTTCTGTTAACACCATATAGCACGGGAGACTATCTAGAAGGGGAAGAAGCTACAAGAAAGTATTTGGAGGTAATTGGAAGAACTCTGGAAGGACTTAGAAAAAAGGGATACCTCCCCCAAACTTCCCCTCTGGACACAAAGGTTCATAACATTAGCCCAAGAGATTGGGTTTTGATAAAATCATGGAATGCAGGATCATTAATGCAGAAATTTGAAGGCCCCTTTCAGGTACTCCTCATCACTAATTCGGCTGTGCGGACCAGGGAAAAAGGTTGGACTCACATTACGAGAATAAAAGGGCCAGTTTCACCCCCAGGTACGGGACCAGATACGACATCAGCTTCTCCCTCTGGCATTGGGCCAGACACCACACCACTCTCACCTCCGGGCACTGGACAAGAGTCAACCACGTCACAAGTGAATTTGCCTCAGTATACTGTAATAAAAGGACCAAAAGACTTATAGTTGACTCTCAGGAGGAAGAGTCAAAAAGACTGAACGGTATGAGAAAATAATTGGTATTGAAGTTATAACATAGCTTAAGATGTTAAAAATGTTTCAAGACAGTTCTGTATGTAAAATAAGTTTGTGGAAGGTTTGAAATGGTAAATAAGCAATTCTAGTTTACCCGATTTAAAAACTCCTAGTTAATCCTCTGCAGAGCACTCCCCCAGGAGAAATCAAAATTAGCAGGGAACAGACCAAGAGGGACTTTGCCAGAGAAGCAGGTAAAAGGGACTCTAAAGAGCTCGGAAGCTTCTTCTCAGTGAGATTCCCCAAGAGGCAAGGCCGGGTGGGCAGGCTGTGCAAGATGACCCATACCGGACTCTTGGGAAGGGTAGTAATAATGGCTCTGATTGCTGGTGGTGCTCTGGGGAGCCCAGGAGAGCCGTGCAGTGAGTGCTACCAACCCCTTCATGAAGAGAAAGAAGTGAGCTGCTTGCATAGAGTCCACATCAGTCCTAGCCAGGTGGTGACCTCTCTCAATTGGTCTTTTATCAGAAAAATAGAATAAATTGGATAACACAGAATACTGCCACTTTTAGGCAGTCACTCCTGGGAAAGGGCCCTGTAAGAGAAGCTTGGTTGTGCTTTGAATATGATGCTGCTGAAGCAAGCTCAGTAGATCTGGTAAGAAAAATAGTTTGTAACAGGTATTTAGCAGTAAAAAATTTGGGTACTCGGTGGATTCCAGGAAGTCTAAATAAATTAGACTCTGTGGAGAAAAGAGACAAGTGTACCTACCATGAAGCACATGAAGCTCATAAGTGTACTGAAAAAAAAGGTAAACCCCGTAAAGAAAATGAAAGAACTGTGTAAATACACATTTCAGGACAACTCTAAATACCTGGTTTTGACCTCTGACCTTACAGCATACACTGAATTGTCAATAGACTGGTCTAGCAGCTATGCCGCTAAAGAAACTGGATCAAGTCTAGGAGTTCCTATATACAACAATGTTAAAGAGCAAAGTTCAATAGAAATTGAAAAGATCCAGAATTGTAGAGGCCGGGTTCAAACCCCAGTACCTATGTTAAACAGAATTATCAGGCTCCAAGCAGTATTGGAGATTAAGAATGCAATTATTAGAAACATTTCAAAAGAGGTGAGAAGATTAACATGTGAAAACACTCAAAAACAAACTCCTACACCTGATTCCAGTTGGTGGGATAACCTAGGGATTTTCAAAAAGGAGGTATGGGAAAAAGTACACCTTTTCACTGTGGGTATACTTGTAAAATTGCTCTGTTTACTATGTTTATTTTTGTGTTTTATTAAAATAGTAGTATTAGCTGTACAAACCAACCAGAAAAGGCCAAGGAAAGTAACAAAGTTAAATAACCATGATTACCAGACTGCTCGGGAGATTTTTGATCAGTACAAATTGCAAGTTGATGCGAGCTTTAACTCGATCAAAGTAAAAGAGGGGGGTCTGTTATGAACGGAGTTTTGTTTAGTGAAAAAAACTGAATTTTGTTAAAACCAGAGTTGCTGAGGCAGAGCTGCTAGCCAGGGTTACTTGTTATGTTAACTATAAGTCGTTAGAGTTGATAGTTCTCTTTGTATCACTTAACGACCTAGCCAGGGCAGGTAAAAGCCCTATTTTGTGTTACTGGGGAGGAGAAAAGAATTACCATATGTAGATTCTGAGAAACCCAAAGTACCATGGGACTTATTGAACTTATAAAAACCCCAAAACCAACGAGCCAAATATAAAATTGAAGAATTGGAATGATTCGTGGATGTGAGGAGTGGAGTGCTGAACCTGCAGAGATGTTAGGAGACCTCAGTGCCCCCTCGCCCTGACTAAAAAGAAGCTGCCTAGGACTGGGACCTGGAGCTTGGACGCAGGGAAAAGCGAAGAAATACCGGGGTCCCGCCCTAGACGTCCCTGTGAGGAGTGGACCCCCAGCTCTGCCCCTTAGTGGACAAAGCTGCACCTCCTCCTCCTCTGAGCCACGCTGGGAAGACGACGGAGACGGCCGCCTCGTCGAACTTCCTAATCCTGAGCTGATCACTTTAATAAAGGCATTAAAAGGAGAAATAAAACTCCTGCCCTGTTGAGTTTTATTTCAGTTTCCTTTATATTGCTTCTTGCACCTAGAAAGAAGGAAACTACAGCAGATCCATGTCACCTACATAGTTGTGCAGCCTTCAGAAAAAGTTGTTTAAATCTTTGCTGTTAGCATTGCTGTTGCGACCACTAAACTGTTCTCCCCTCTGTGGGCAACGAGATCCACAATTCCTGATACTCCTCTGAATCCAGACAAAACAAGCATATGACCATTCATGACTGTTTGTTCCCTACATAATGATTTTCTTTAATATACAAGGAATTGGTGGATTTACAGTAAGTAAGTTTATGCATGAGGTGCAAGAATATTGTTGTAGCATTCCCAGGACATGAAGGTTAGAAATGGGAAGAAACAGAGTGGCTTGTAACTTTAATTTGTTCTCTATTATGTGTATGGTTAAAGACTGTAGACAAGCCCATGTGGTTTATTTTGTAAGATACATAACTGGTGCATGACAAAGGTATATGAAGGAGTATTTCCTTCCAAGACAGTAAATGGATACTGTTGCTGTCTCCTTAGGTTTCCTGGATTAAATCTGTTTGGGCAAGTCTGCATTGAAGCTAGCCAACCACAATTCCTTTGTGCTCAGTAGAAGGACATAGATCATTTATGATCTGATCTATTTCAGATTTAAGGATATGCCCATGTTAGGTGAGAATGTAGTGGAGTTGAGCTAGACAAGTCCTTGGTGCAGATGTTGGGAACATACTTTGAGGGGCAGCAAGTGATTTCTGTGGATCCCAGCTTTAACTGGGCTCAAGTAAATGTGCAGTTTTATCTGTTTTGAGGACCTAATGTATTTCTCTTCTGACTGCAGAGAGAGTGCAGAGTAATATCTCCAGATATAGACTTGTAAAATTGAGGTAAATCCTGTCCCTCAGATGATATTGGGCAGGATTGATTGAAATGCCAATCGCTGACTTTGCCACCTTTGCTTTACTCTAGCTTTAGTGCAAAGTAGCTTAAACTAGCTTTTTTGTAGGACATGTATATTGTTAGTAGAAAAACATATTGAAGAAAGATGTGATTCCCTTTCCTCCCCTCCATCCTTTGCTGTAAATCACTAAAACTAGCCTCAGTGAGCTTTTCCATTACTATCTCCCTGCCAATGCAGGAAGTGTGTCAGGCTTTGGTTATGTGTAACACATGTTCAACAAGAGCTGGGTTTAGAGAGTGACATAACGTTTTAAACTCTAAGCACTCATTTAAGCAATGCTTTTCAGTTTTGATTTTAAGGGACTTTTCAATCAGTGAGTGATGCTAGCTTGGAAGCACTAAATCATGACAAAATCTCTGCCTAAGCTCCTCCATGGTATTTGAAGACCTTCGGCCCTGCCAGTCAGCTTCGTGATAATATATGGAGATAAATATTCCTGCTTCAGACTAGCCCTTGACTCCTTGTATGAGGCTGCCTGCAAGCAGCAGTTGTTCATAGCAAATGCAAAGATGTCTTCCATGCTGGGAGCTTTCCTTCCTGGTGCACTGGACTGTGACTGCTATTAAGTTACAGACTGTATTGCACAAGCCACCAGATGGTGACGATAATTGACCTGTGGTCACAAAACACTTGGCTAGATGTGAGCTGGTGATGCAGCAGTGAAATTGAATAAACTGTTCATTTTTCTACTGTCACTGTATGAAGACTTGACTGTGTATTTCTCTGCATCATTGCTTGGTTCTGTTCTCACATGGAGGTGCACTTCACGTTTTCATGTGTCTGTACAGGAGTAGAAGCTATGCAGGCAGATGTGGCCTTCACCTGACCTGCCAGTTGTATTTCCATAGGTCCCTTTGTACACAGGGACAAAGTCCAAAGGCCAAATCCAAGAACAGGCAGTGCTTTATGTTATCAAAGGTGTCAAACAGAGGGACTTAAAGAGCAGCTGAAGAGAAGTAAAGAAGTCTTACAGGGAAACATATTTTAATAATCTCGAAATTCTGATTTTGACCATACGAATTGCATTTGTGTGCCTGGGGAAAATGGCCTTCCTTTCTTTGGAGCATGAAGCTGTTGATGAACAAAGGCACAAAGGACTGGCTCTGGAGAATGAATGATGCTCTTGTCCATAAGTATGGTCATATCAGGACAGCCCTGTGAGTGACTGGAATTTAGCCACTGCCACATTTTTCGGGGACTCCAGTTTATAGTAAGTGCTGGATATGTCATAAGAATTATAGTAATTTTCATTTTAAAATATCCCAAGAGATGGAAAATCTTGTTTTCCTCCTTGCACCTCTCCCCTAAGTCCTTTTCTGCACTTCTCCCTTTCAAGGAAACAAACCCACAGAGTAGCCAACCTCTGGGTTGCAAAATATTGATTTCATGCAAATTAGATAGGGAAAAAAGCCAGATGCAGTCAGTTTTTTGTCTCCTTTACATGGAAATAATACTCCCTAAGTGCTCATCTAGTTAGAAAAGAGCAAAGACAGCAAACATTGCTAATTTTTCCTATGTAGAGGTACCTAAAGGCTTGAATGTGGAGTAACGCACAGTGAAGGAAATCTCTGGAAGCATTTATGAGTGCCATCTATTAGGAATGGAAAGCTAAGGAGAAGGAGCAAATGGCCTTCATATGTTCTCAAAAATGTTTTCATCTCTTTCTAATTGACTGCCATATTTCTCCTAGCTCAAAGTGCAAGAATTTTCTTTTTGTTGAGTAAAAGCAGGTAAGAGGTGGCTTCTCCCCCACCCCCTGTTATAGTTTTGTAAACTGAAGGACAGATCAGGCAGGAATGAACAAGCATGGTATTTAAAGGGAGTACATGGATTTGTGATTGCATGCAGTGCCTGCCAAGATTTGATTTTCTGTAGATGTTTTTGCACGGAATGAAATATCTTTGTTCCCTTCTGTATGATTGTTTGCTCATTATAAATATATAATTATCTGTATCAAACTCAAAAGTGAAATTCTTAGTAATGGAGGTAGTATTCTGTGACTTATTTTAGCTGGTAGAATTTATAACTCTGGTTTTGGTCAGAGTGTTTTTCTGTCACTTAAGACTGTTGATATGAAATTCACTGAACTAGTTTAATGGTTTCCTTGAAACTTTTAATCTTCTTTTTGCATGTAAGTTGTTTGTTAAACAAAATTCAGTAAAAATAAAAGATAGAGTCAAGCTAATTTGCTGTCCAAAGTTTTTGGGCAGCCCATGGAGAACAGAGGCGTTGTGGTTTGAGACGTATGTGGAACCCTTGGCAGTGAAGAAGGTTCTGTATTAAAAAATGTTGGACTTGTCTGAATAGATAATATCTGCAACCTTCTGTGCCAGGGAGTGTTGCTGAGTTGAGTCAATGACGACTTTCTGTCAGAGCCTAATGAGAGAATTGTCTTGAGGCACCAAGCCATACAAACTTGAAGAGACAAGCCAGCCGTGGTTGAACGAGTGGCCCTCAACAATGTGTTCCTTTGAGCTTCTAAGCTTTGCCTTGTAGTTGTGCAGCAAGGGCCCAGGAGATTCACCAGCCCAGGGACCCAGAGAGGCTGTTCTTTGTCACTGGACATTCGGGTCTGAGTGGAGAAGAACATCGTGGAAAAAACAAAGCAGAAAACCCCAGGGAAACACTGCATGGTGGCTGCTTCCTCCTTCAGAAGAGTTCCTTTATATTACTTTAGGGACTGTATTTCTTTTTTTTAAATACAATAACCTTCAGCTTTTTAAAGATTTTCAAGACAGTGGTAAGTAAGCAAGTGATTTCTCAAGGACTTTTATGCTTTTTCGAAACATATATGGTAGGCAGAGATCACAGTTTGTGATTTGTTTTTTTTAGTTGTGTCGGGAAGGAGTAGTTAAAAGTAGTTGCAGTGTACTTTGTATGTTATTACTGTCTTTAGAGTAGTGTAATACATGATCTGTTGTCAGAACATTTTTGATAACCCAAGAACTTCTTGTGTTTTGTTTTTTTTTAACAAGCTAGGAGGCTGCCTTTGGCCAAGTGCTCTCTTAGGAGCTGAATGGGCTTGATGTGGTCTTTTGACGGTATATTTGATTCTTTGTGTACTCTCCTGAAATGATCCATGTGTCCATGGTGTTTTGTCTTTTACCCTATGAACTTTTAATATCCCAAAGGAATAAAACATAAGGCATTTCCCTGCAATTAATATCTTGCAGCTCTGAATGTCTCTAACATAGTTTTTCAAGCCATCTGGTCATAATCCTCAGAAAAGTCCCTGTGCCTCAGTCAGACAGATATTTCTGTTCTTTCCCATAGTCTTTCTTGCGTGGTATTCTTAATGATTCAAAAATAATCAACTAAGTCCATTTACTTGCTTGATTTATGTTTTATTGCATTTCCAGTAGGATTCTTAGCACACAAATCTTCTCCAAGAACACTTGAAATAGCCATAAATGGCAGCTGAAATTCTCCTCAGTGTAGTGCAGTGTTTGCAGTCAAGTAAGCATGGCTTCTGTTCTGTGGTCCTGATGGTTGAGCACTGAGAGGACAGAAGCACCTTAGCAGTGAAATGCTAGGAAAAATGTGCCCTTTTTCCTCTTGTAAGAAATGTTTCATTTAGAGTAGAAACCTATCCACCTGTAAAAAACTGTCCTACAGAAGCATGCTCATCTTGTTTCTGCACAGATCTGTGTCAGTTTGCATCCTCTGTCAATGTCAGCTGGACAGAATTAGACCACTGTGGGGATTTTTTTCTGGCATGAATGGAAAGAGCTTCTCTCTGTGTTTTGTTTCAGACGTTTTTACACCATCATTGGCATAATGATGAATCTTGATGCACCTGCCATAGTGTCACTGTCCTTCATTGATTGACTGGTGGGAACAGCCATGAAAGAGGAAAGGGATGGAGTGGTAGGGCAATTCAGGGGAAGGAATAGGTGAACATGGTTTGAGAGCCCCCAAAAGGCATTTAAAGCAGAGAAGCATTAGTTATGTAAGTGTATATGTTTTGCTATTAATTTACAAATAAAGTTAATAAGTTAATCAAATATGTAAAAGTAATCCTATGGCTAAGTCTTTGCAGGAAAGCTGACTTCCCTTATGTGGTTCTTTGTGGCAACAGACAAGAGCCTGCTCTGACACAAAAGCTGTCTTTTATACCTCAACTAAGACAACCTGTCTTACAAGCTTTGGAGTCATGCCTGTTTAAATTAAATCCATGCAGTGTTTGTGCCTGACTTGGGTTCATTCCCTGCTGCCTCTCAGCACACAGCACATTTGTACTTCTCTGAAAACATAGGATATGACTGCTCAGTTGTTTGGGGATGTCCAGGAGATTGGGTTTTGCTATGCTGACCACAAGGAAGGACCAGAATTGGGATTTGCCCTTCCAGATCTGCATTGACATTCCTTCACCCTAGTTCTTAGCCTTCAGTGGGAGGAAGGGTATTTATCCTAAAGGTGCATCTCCTAGGTATCCTGCTTTCCACTGACTGCTACACAGTGCCTCGTGGGACCAGCACAGATATCCAGTTCCAGGTGAAATCGTATTTCTGCAGCTTACTGACTACCCTGCCTGTAAAATTTCAAAAATGGTGATTAAGAAGGGCATTTAATAATTTTCCATTTCTTGACAAAGACATTAAAAAAAAGGGAGCAAATGAAAGTTTAAATATGTTAAGTACAACCAGAATATTCCTAGGTAGTCCTTTAAGTGTAAAGTATCAGAGAGATATTTTTGCTATAGGAGATTAAACCTCTTATTTGGCTTTTGAGTTTCAATTTCATATTTGAAAAGATAGATTTTTTTTAAACACTTCTCATTTTCTCTGTATGTTTTTGTACACGTACAACATGTGCATTCTTGTCCCTGCAGCATGTCTTACAGCTGTTGCTACTGGCCAGTGCATGCTCACAAGGTAGACAGAGACATGCCAAATCTGAGTTCAGGGGCTGCAGAAGCAAGGGGGACTTGGTGTGTGTATAGTATTTGTCTGTACAGGCAGGTTATATATGTTTATGTCAAGGGACCAGTTTAGTGACCACCTTCCTGCTGTAGGAAACAGGACTGTGTAGCTGGAACAAAAGCAGTTCCCAGCTTGGAGAGCTTCTTCTCAGTAGATGGAGCAGGCATGGGGAGAGGTTTTGGGGAAAGGAGCAAGGTGTTCATGCTGTCGGATTGAACGTGTCGAACCAGTGCTGTGGCTTTATGCACAACTCTCTTCAAAATGTGCAAAGTGACTTGGAGTGTGTAGGAGGTTACCAAGGAGAGATTAACTCAAAGGAAAGGAAAAAAATTACAAAAAAAGGATACATTTTAATGTTGTCTAAGCCAAAAAAGATTCCTTTTGCTCATTTTTATTGTGATTCAGGATAGAAGAATCTTTGCGGACTTGTAACAGTGAAAACTGTTACACAATAATTTGGTAAAACAAATCTCTCTCCCCTTTAAGTTGTGTGAAGCCAAACAATCTGACCTTTGTGGGTTTCAGGACTCAAACATACAGGAGAAAGTTACAAAAGAATAACTGGTAGATGGCTAGAAGAGACCTCAGGTGCTCTCCTCAGGCATCTTCATTATCAGGAGGCTCGTGCAGTGTCCAGGGATAAAATGACTCTCTCTCTGGTTGGTTCAAGCTGCTCCCTCTCTCCTGCCTGGGTTTTGCTTGCCTTCACTCCTGCAGTCACACTCTAAGCTAGTCCTGGCAAAATGATCCAGGTTATGGAAACACTTCCATTGTAAAAGTCATAAAGTGGACCCCGGGCATCTTGACTGAGCTAGACACTGAAGCAGTGACAGCACTGGCAGGCAGGGCCAGAGGAGGCAGTCCTGGCTTGGCCTCAGCCAGCACAGGACAGGGATTGGCAGCCAGGCTGTGCAGCATCACTGGTAGGCAAGCGCCTCCCCAGGCAGTACAACAGGAAAGCACATCGGCTGTTTCCTTCATGGTCAAAAAGCAAACTCTGAATTTAGAGTGTCATGTACCCTCTCAGGTCTTTCTAGAACAGTGTTCAGAGTGCACGGAGCTCTAACACCTGTGCATAGAGTGTGCTTGCAATTCCACTCTGTACCACCCCTGTTGGCGGCAGCTGCTCAGGATGAGCTGTGTGCACAAATTGTGCAGGAATATCATCCAGGAGAGGGATTTCTGTAGCAGCATGCTGCCTGCTGTGTTAGGAGGCAGTGTGAACATGTGGTTGGAGAGACTTGCCAGAACTGCAGTACCCTAAATTGCAGCAGTCTTACCTTTTTAGCAGATCCTAAATATCTTTCCTTGACCCCCATACATGCAAGCAAAGGAGATCATGATTTTGTTGCTTAGATCTTGAGGCTGCCTCAACAAAACCACAGTTTCCCTGCGTTGGGGGCAGTAGTTGGGAGGGCATGAGAGAGCTCTGCACCTTCAGCTGGGGGTGACTGTGCTGGAGCTTACGCAAGGTGGGATCCTGGAGCAGAGAAGTGGTTGTTGAATGTAGCAGTGTGGGTTTGTTCTGCCAAGTTGCTGCTTGAGCAGAGGACAAAGGTAGGTGGTGGCACAAAGTCCTCACACCCTCTGAGCTGAGCCAGGACATGTGTTTAGGTTCTAAGGTACTCCCATTCTCAGTCTCTTAGCTGCTTCATCTAGAGGGAGAGCTGCTGACAGGTGGGATGGGTACATGATGTTACTTGGTAAAAGAAGACAGAAATAAAGGCTGTTCTGGTGTGTAACAGGACTTCATTCCTCCAGAGATTCAGTTACCAAGCATAACATTTTTGTGGGGAAAAGATAATGAAGACCTGGTTTGACTGAGAGGCAAGGCAGAGTATTCCACTGGTTTTTGGTCATTGTATCTGTTCCTTACAGAAACCATCTTAGTGATGATTGTAATGGAAAGAGCCTTGTGTTACTCCTAAGTCATTGTGGTCCTATTCCTAAGTAGTAATGATTTGCCCAGCTCTGGATGTGTTCTTCACTGCAGATCTCTAAGAATTCTTTAGTTTTATTCCCACTGAACAATTTCAAAGGCTGAGGCACACGGAGGTGGCACATTTCAGCTGCAGGCATATGTGGTACCTGCCTCAGTAGCATTTATGTATCAGCAGCTGCTGTCCCCCCCTGCAGCCAGGCTGCCGCAGTCGTGTCCCTGGCTCCATTCCCTGCTTCCTTGCCTTACTGGTGCTCTTAATTTAATTTTGTAAGGTTTGCAGAGGGCTAAATTTGGGCCCAAGAATGTTATTTTTAGAGTCTTGAAAATAGGCTAATGTACAAAAAAAGATTTTTCTCACAGTTTAATGAACCGTTTTTGGATTTTGAGGGGGAGAGGAGGATTGGCAGTAAGATGGAAGGGCTTTTCATGTCACCTCCTTAGTCATATAAGGCGCAAAGGGCCCATTTATGACACTGACGTCATCTCAGAGCTTCATGTGCTTTGTCCCATACCATTCTTTCTCCTTGATCTGTTTCCAAAACTCCTCTTCTCTTATCCACCCACTTTTCTTACCTGCTGGTGGCCCCTGTCCTTGACTGATGCTGCACATGTCTTCTCCTGCCTGCTGCCTGCATTTTCAGCCCCACACAGATTGTATTTCTCTGAATCAATTTTAAGGAGCCATTGATGGAAGTGTGTTTCAGGAAAATGCCTACCATTCATTTCTTGGTTTCTGTCAGGTTGGGTTTCAAGTGCCCAACTAGACGCTCATTCAAAATCTACTGCTGAGCAGACAGTGCATAGACTGGCACAACAGAGAGAAGTGTTTGTCCTGGGCTTTCTGACCATGTCTGTCTCAGCCTTGTGGAAAGGATCACAGTTTTCCAGGGGTTATGTGCTTGCACCTTTGAAATCACCATGAAGTCAATGCTTTGTTACCTGAGATAGGTACTGTGCTGAAGTCACTTGAGGAGTGGTGAAAATGAGATTAGTTCTCAAGACTGTAGCAAAAAAACCCCAAAATAATAAGAGGGGAGGCAAGGAGGCCGACCTTGAGGTGCTGTGCTTCCAGGAAGCCAGCCATCTGCTGCCCTGGGTTGAAGTGAGCACAGGTTGGATTGCTAACATTTTCCTCTGATCCTGGGGACATTTCAGAGAAATGTGAGTGAGCAGATGGATTTTATTAGACCTAGAAGAGATACTTTTTAAATTGAAAAGACTTTCAACCTTGTCTTCAGAGAATGATGTTGACATGGAGATCCTTGTCTTTCATACTGCTAGCCTATTCCCTCCTTCTCTCCCCCACTTGCAGGACAGGATTTAAAACCCACCTGAGCACCACCCACCTCTGCCACCTCAGCAGATGTTTGTCATACCGAGTGCTTTCTATGTGTCTTACTTCATATTTGTTTTGGCTTGAGATAGAACCCAGTTTCCCAAATGTTTACTGCTGGACGTGCTCCCGCTGACATCTGCAGGAGAGCAGTGAGTCCAGCTGTTGACCAAAGTGATCCTGGCAGCAGCTGCTGCCCGTGTGGGGTACGGACCTTCTCAAAGAAGCTGTGATCATGTTCTGAATGCAGAGTGTATTTTCACTCATGTCCTTCCAACATAAAAGGCCAAAAAGATGACCACCACTTATGGCTAATTAGCCAGAAGCTTCCATCTCATTTATCATAATCCAGATGTTACCCTGCTAATTTCAGGGCTGTTACTCAAGCGCAAAATTGGACACACAGGAGTTGAGAGTGGGTCTACATCACAGGCTTTTGTCAGGGAGGCCCTCAGTCAGGGCTTTGATGGGGTGTGTGATCTTTGGCCAACACAGCTGTGCTGACAAGAAGTCCTCAACATCGATTTCTGTTCATTATACCAGCAAAACCTTATTTTTACTGATGTTGCTGATGTGGGGGAAGAGAAGCTTCCTGGCAAGTTGCTGCCAGTGTGAGTTCTGTCAAGGTGACCTCTCCTTACTCATCCTGTGGACCCCAGCCCAGCTGCTCTGACAGCCTCCCTGGTAAGACCTGATCTAAGTGGGTGCAGTTGGGAGGTTTCTGTTAGGAAGCCAGGACTGTACTTGCTTTTATTATTAATTTTTTAAGAGTCTTTTGAATGCATTTTTTAAAATGTACATCTTGTTCTCTAGAAGGCTTTGATCTTGTTAATCTTTTCATCTATGCATCAATCTGTTGTGTGAAAATGCTGGAATGTGCTCTTATTGTGGCAAGGACTTTCTTTGGGTTTGTTTCCAATTTTTTTGCATAGTTTAGGGAATTTTTCTTCCCTGAGGCTCTCCCTCTGGCTTGATCCTGCATGAAAGTTGACCACAGACGTGTCAGGTTCTAGAATGCCACTTTAGGCTATGTCTTTGAATTTTCTTTGCAGGGATTTCCTGATACCAATTTTAAGCAATTTTTTTCCCTTTCCTTGCATTATGATAAAAAAACATTTTGGGTGAGCCTGCACATTCAGCTGTGAGCAGCAGCGAGCTCCCTCTGCCTGTCTTCAGCAGATGGGACACACCAACCTTGAATTCAAAGTTTTTTTGTTGCTATAGCATGAAGCAGAGTCTGGACTAACTTACCTGCTCTCTGTCTTTTTAAGAGGTTGAACAAACTGTACTGCTGAGGTTGTGGTCATTTGTCCAATTTGAGGCAGGGACAACATGATTAAATCCATCTACATGTGGCCATACAGCCTTAATCTTGATCACTTATATTTGCATTTCTCTCCTAGTTCTTTTAGATTTAGACCTCAGGTTATGCTTTCCTAGTTACAGCCATGCTTTCCTAAAATGTCCATCTGCCCATGATAGCAGCTGTTGTTGTGAAATCCTTTGTGTAACTGCAATCATAGGTCTGAGAAGTCATGCTCTGTGGTATAACATGAACCCAAAGGAAGGTGAAGGAGGGGTCATTTGGCAGCCAAAAAAAAAATCAAAACTGTACCTCCTATATATACCTGTCAAAATAGTACCTTTGTAGCTGAGTCAAGTCAGGACTTTTGGAGTTGTGGGACCCTCAATGTGTACAGTGGAGTGACCAAGGTGTTCTTTTCAGTTTTCCTCAGTGTAAATTAGAAATTGCTCTGCTGAATATTGATGTCATTGTGGTAATCAGTGAGCACTTCAACTGGGAAAGGAACTGATTCCTTTGGCTCTGTCCACAGCTGTGCGGGAATTTGACTTGTGAAGGTGGCCTGGGCAGGAGAAGGTTGGAGCATGAAAGGACACCTTGGAAGTTGTCTACCAAAGTACAGAGCCTGGTGTTGGCCTCTGAAGAGACCCTAGGCAGTACTTCAAGATCTTTGAATATTTGTTGTCCTTGATACTGTTGACCTGTATGTGTAAACTTCTTGGTTTATGAAAACATAATGAATTTCTGTTTATACTTGTATCTTTTGCCTAGGTCCTGAGGGAGGCAAATAAATTGGCTGAAATGGAAGAGCCACCTTTGCTGCCAGGGGAAACCATTAAAGACATGGGTACGTGAAGAGGAAATTCCTTATTGTTTGCTGACAAACAGTAGAATATCCACAGAGCAAAATGTCTTGGTGATCACTGACCAACAACAGCACATTGCAGATGTTTTGGGAACCATGATCAGATTGTTTCATTAACTGAGCAATTCCACAGCACACGGGCCAAGGTAACTGTGTCTTCTTTTAGCAGTAGCAAGTACAAAGCAATTCAACGCTCTTGCCGTGAGTGATGGGGTGTGAGTTGTACAGCTCTGCATTTGCTGCCTCCTGAGAGGACATGGATCAACTGTTTCAGTTTGTCCTTGCCACAGGGTAGCTTCCTAGGCTGACACAGCACAATTATGTGTCAAATCTCTGTCAAGGGTTTTAGGAAAGGATACGCTGCTTTTGCAGAGAATTTACTGTGATGGGGGATGGGTTTTTTCTTTTTTCTTCCGGACATTCTGACATGCATCAGATTTGCTGATGCTCTCCATTCTGAAGGCTTGAGTAAGCCTCTTGATTAATTTTCTGTGAAAGATTTTGCATTTGCTTTTTTAACATGTTGCCTTCCTCTTAAAATGGTAAGGAAGAGTGCAACTTCAGTCCTAAACATAAAAAATCAAAAAATGAAAACTGAAAATACTTCACAAAAAAAATGCACCCATCAACAGCAATATAAAAACAAGCAAGAAAACCTCCAAGCAACCCGCCTCCATAATTAATCTTTTTCTCAACCTCTTTCCTCAGAGTCCTAAGGACTTTGAACTCATGCTGTAACCATACACTGCGGACTGATATCTAACTCACTCCTCAGATGCTATTAGCTCTAGCAGTGAGGCAGTATTTTGAAGGGTTCCTAGGGAATGGTTTAAGAGGTCAGAGTTACCCATGTTTTATCTGTTGGCAAATAGTGTGATGAGCCACGTAAATCTATAAGACTGGATGGCTTTTGGAGCAGCCCAGACAGCAGCTGCCTGTTCCAGCAAGAAGCTAAAGGCAGCAAAAAGGAAATCTTTGTTATTCATCAGCAATAATTGTTTCCTGTTAAAAGTGTGAAGAAAGGCAAATGTAATTCTCCTTGTATTTTACAGGGAAGGGAAGAAAAAATATTTTCAACCAACCCAATAATCTAGGGTAAAATTGGCCTGTAAAAGACAGGAATTCCACAAGCAGGGGAATTAGTAAATCTGGTTTCCAGTTTCTTTCTCCCATATGTATTCTCTTATACATACCAAAGGCTGAGCTCATTAGGCTTTCCCGTGGTGATAGCGCCACTACAACCTCTCTATTATACCTGGCATTCGTTCTCACAAACAGTGAAGCACTTTAATGCCTTGGAGATCCCTGTTTATCAAGTAGAGACTGCTGAAATCATGCAGCTGTGGCAGGGTGAAGGTCAGACAAGCCATGTGTGTAGGTACATTTGTACATGCGCAGTGTAATTAAGTAAAATTGTTTCCTTAGGAAACCAGGCTAATAAAATGCAAATGTGAAAGGTGGTGTGGCTTACACGCTGGCAAGGCCAGTGTTTGAGATCGTGCCTGGGGTTCCTTACCTGGAAAACATTTTTCTAGCACCTTTCCTCTTTACCCAGAAATCCTATTCCTTTTCAGATGTAAATGCATGCTTTTCTTATTAGTGGATTTTGCTGGGGTTTTTTTAAGCATTTCAAAATTACATTTTGAATAATGGGAACTCCAGTGGAAAAACTAGGCAGGCTGCCTTCACCCTTGTTATGCTTCCTGAGTCTGCTTTCAAACCTCTGTCAAACTAGCCTTTGAAAAGAAGTGATTAATAATCGGACACTAATGAAACACTTGGTTTAATTAGAAATGGCTATAAGCATTTTGTGTTTAATTGTCCTTCGAACAAATACATGTAAATTTATATAAATAAGTAATGGAATTACTAGCATGTTTATTATAGTTATGTATATTTTATTTCTTTTTAACCAGATATTGTGTGCTACATATTTTGCTGCAAATTAGTCACTTCTGATGTTTTAAGGATCTTTCTCCACATCCAGATCTTGAGAGTTAATGAAGACAATTGCAGAAGCAGAGCTGACTTGAGGATGATTTAGTTATATGAATTGTCAGTGCCCTGGAATAAGGCAGACTTCTTCTCTCTCCCCCTCTGGGCTAAATCTCATGGGATAAAGGTAGAAGAAATTTAGGTTCCCATTCTGACCCCTGGTAGCCTCACACCTCATGTTCATGGTGGCTGTCTCCTGGGTGGGAGGCGAGCTGTCCTCCTGACACAGCCCTTGCAAAATGAGTCCCCTAGGGCTTGGAGGCTTGAGGTTATTCAGATAATCCAGGAGTTTTTTCATGGATCTGGCTGCTCAGTGGGTGTCCTCTGTGTTTTTGAGGGGTGTTATTACTTCTTGGTGATAGTGCAAACCATTGCCACAACACAGCCAGACAACTGCTTCAGTGGCAGAAGAAGTGATAGGCAGCAGAGGTGGGGAGACAACAACCTAAATCTTGGCATTTTTAAGTGATATAAAACAGACGGGCAGTTAGAGGTGTTTGCTGTGGAAAGCCAGCAGCACCTCCTTCCCTTTGCTGGAACAAGTGAGAAATGTTTGAGGCCATTTAAGAAGGGGACTGTTTTGAGTCACCATCACTCAGGCTCAAAAATAATTGAATTGTGCGGAGTAACTCGATCGCTGACTTCAGACCTAAGATCACCAGCAGCTGGCTGCTACACAGATTCATGGCTCCTGCAAATCACTGTAGCTCTGCTGGCTTTTAGCATGAGGGCCTTCATCCCAGGGCTGACTCCACATGCAAAGGTGTACAGAAGGACCCAAGCATCAGAAAAAACCACATATATGAGAACTGCCTTCTGCCCCTGGTGACACAAACCATCTTGGGCACAATCCTTAGCTTCTATGCAGATTGTTGTCGGCTTCAAATGTGTGCATCCAGGCACGAGTGGTCTCCTCTTTTCATGCATGACGTTCTCAGCTACTGGCAGTAAGAACAAACAGTTTGCACTGAACACTGGCCTGTTGACAGGGGTAGCAGATTTGTGCAAATGTAGGATTCTGGGTGATGGTACTGCCTCTGACCCAAAAGTTAGCTTCTCCACAGAACTGAATTTTGCAAATTGGCTCTAGGCTAGAACCACAGATTAAGCTTGTTTTAATTTTATCATCTGCAAGGTACAGCCCACAAATATTGTTGCTGGCATAATTTTTCTCCCATAAATTAACTGTGAAATTTACATTTTCTTTTCTTTTTTTTTCTTAAGCTAAGGATGTTACTTACATCTGCCCCTTCACTGGAGCAATCAGAGGAACCCTTACTGTTACCAATTATAGACTGTATTTTAAAAGCATGGAACGGGTAAGCTTTTGAAATAATCTGCTTTTGCTACCTTTTCAATCTTTAGATCTGGGTGTTGTTTGAGAGTATTTCTGTGTGAAATGTGACTCTTTGTTTGGGAATATAGACATAAGGGAGCAGGAGCTGGGGATTTTTCCCCCTCCCCTTTTTAAACTCACAAATTTCAACTGTCTACAGGACCCTCCTTTTGTCCTAGATGCATCTTTAGGTGTAATTAACAGAGTGGAGAAAATTGGAGGTGCTTCCAGTCGTGGTGAAAATTCCTATGGGCTGGAGATTGTGTGCAAGGTAAACTTTTATCTGTGTTTTACAGTAGGGGAAGGGGAACATATATTTTTAAAGGTTGTCTCTGTGGTACTGTAGGAAGTTCTGCAAAATGTTTCAGTCAGTATGACTTCACAGGTGTCAAAAACCATTATTTTAAAAATAGTTTTCAGTATTCTCCAGCTCCACTCATTTGAGAAGAGATCTAAACCTTTTTCCAGGCTTTGTGCTGGGCAATAGCTTTCCTTGATCATGGAAGTGTAGGCCTGCATCCTCAGTTCTCAGGGTTGCCCACCAGACTTATTCTAGGTAGACTCTAGTTACTGTGGATTTCCATAGGCCTTTCACTTACTTGCATTTCAAGAGCAAGAAAGGGGCACATTTCCCCCCTAAATCATTAGCTCATGTCCACCTGGTACAGTGCTTTGCCATGAGGGACTGGGGAGTAGCCTTCAGTCCTCATCATGGCTATTCTTTCATTTCTTTCAAGGCAGTACATATTTCACATGTGCCTCTCAAGAACCCTTGGAATAACTGGAAATACAAACTGCAGTAAAAATTAACAATTTTATTCCTCATGTCTGCTTACTGTAGACCCACAAAGTAGATAAAATCACCATCTCTCCTCCTAAATCCATATCTCTGGATGGCATGGCCCTTCTGCTTCCCTCAGTGAGCACATAGGAAGAGTTGAATTCAGAGCCTTGTAAGTCTTGGGCTGTTTAGAGCTTGTCAGAGCCCCTCGATGCTAAAAGGATGCTGGATAAGAGCAGATGGAGGAATGAATAGGAATCCCAAAGTGCTCTGGTCACTGCTGTGATTTTGAGGTACCAGGAATCTAAGCAGACTGTCAAGCTGTGGGTGTGCTGATTCAAGACCAGTTGCTACAATCTGTACCAAATAATCCAGCTGCTCCCATGTCCTGTGAGAGTCATAATCCACCCTGGCTAACGTAGGGTGGGGTGCTTGTGCTGGCAAGCTAATTTATTCCCTGTTTTGATCTGGATTCCTTGCCCTCAGCCATTTTATCTATAAGCACACTTGGTCAGGTTTGGAGTGAACTTTATAATTTCCCTTTATGGGAAACTCAGGCACAAACTATAGGTTGGGTGGTTTGGCCCTTTATAGCCTATTTATATATTTCAGCCTGCTTCACCAGGATATGCACAGCAGCTTAGTGTAATAACAGAGTGGTACACGTACATTTTATCCATCCTGAAAAGTTCTCTGTCTGAGACCAGCCATGTGAGGAAGCAAAGTCTTCAGCTGTTTATCTCATTCTCTGACTTGCTGTACCATCTTCATGTACTTGAACTTGATAGCTCATTTCCTGTTGATGAGTTTTAGACTCTTTACTGCAAGCATTTTAGTTGCAGGCTTGGCTGGAAAAACTTAGACAGGTTTTATTTACTTTCCAAATTTGGTTTTGTAGATGACTATGGAAAGGAGGTACTGAATGAACCCTTTTTGTCTAAACTGTGCTGCTGTGCAAAGTGGAGGAGTTCTTGGTTTCAAGACATCCCCTTGAGTGCTCTGAGAGGTGGAAGCTTTAAAGGGAGATGGCGTTGGATGCTTTGCACCCAGCTGGCTGTTCTTGGGGCCTCTATGTGCAGTAGCTCTGTGGAGGTACTTTGTTAGGCCATCCCCTCCAAGTGGTCTTATGGCACTGCCTGGCATGAGAGCTCAGTGAGAGCCAAGGATGTCTGTCTCACAAAGTCCTGCCAGTCAAGCATAGCTTTTTCCTGAGCAGGGCTCTCCCAAAGACTTTCAGCAGGTGGAGGGCTTCATGTGAAGGCAAGATGCTGTGGTCAGGCACAGCTGTGCCCTCCCTCAGCTGCTCTGCTGTTGTTGGAGGCTGTAGACAACCCCCTCAAGCAAACCCAACGTTGCAACACAACATTGTTAAAAGTACTAAATAAGTGCTAGAAGGAGCATTGTCATGTGACCCCATTTTGAATTCTGGCTTTTGGATTTTCCTTGGATTTTGAAGCGGTTCAGAAATTTGCAACTTGATTTCCCTCTTTTTTCACCTAGGATATTCGAAACTTGCGGTTTGCTCATAAGCCTGAAGGGAGAACTAGACGATCCATATTTGAAAACCTAATGAAATATGCTTTTCCAGTTTCAAATAATCTGGTAAGTGTTTTCTGTTCAGCTTTTGCCAAAAGACACAGAGTAGCAGTAAACTGTTTTGTTCAGTCCCATCTACTTAATACAGCATTCACGTGGGGTGCATTTTCTTGAGGGATGAGAAGTGCTGGTTTTCAAATCTGTTTTAAACTTAATTCTGTAGAGTTTAGATCATATAGGAAACAGGAAAAATCTATTACAATGCCTTCTTTCATGCATGGGGGATACCTTACTGATAAAGCATTGTAACAGAAGGAAAGTACTCAAAAGAGGGAAAATAGAGGGAAAGTACTCAAATCACAGTGGCATCCATCAGGGGTTCACAGCTAATGGTGACTGCAGTGCCTCAAATCTGGAATGCAGCCCCTATGTTCTCTTGTGTTATGACACTGCAATTGTTTCAAATGCTGGTTGAAAGGCTCTGGTTGTTAATCTGTAAGGGCATTCTTGCCTAACTAGTTTTATCTTCTCTCCTTAATAACAAACTTCTTTTGTCTGTGAAGTACTAGCTAATAGCCAAGCAAGATCAGGGACATATTGGAAGGTATATTATTGTACTAATTACCTGCTACAATGGGACTGTTAATCTTTTTTATAAAACCCTCAAAGAAAAGTGATGGTGGGGAAAAAGAAGGGTCAGTCATGAATTACTATTTGAGATATCAAACATTGTATAAATGGGCTCTGAGTGGCTCTTAAAGGTAAATTTTCTTTCTTACAGCCACTTTTTGCCTTTGAGTACAAAGAGGTTTTCCCAGAAAATGGATGGAAAGTGTATGACCCAACTTGGGAGTACAGAAGACAGGTGGGTATTGTGCCACATCCTTCTTCATCCTCTACTCTTCAGAAACAAGGGTCTGTGCAGTGAAAAAATTACAGATTACATGGAGCAGAGAATGATTCTGCTGAAAAATGCTGTGCAGGCTTGGTTGGGATGTTGTTTTTCACACTGCCTTGCTTGTTGAGGGTAGTACAGCTTTAGAGATAGAGGCATCCACTGCTGGCCATCAGCTCAGGAGGCAGAGAGCTGACTTTAGGCTCAGCTAGAAAGAACTAATGCTCTGGCTTGGTGATCAGGTACTGCTGGCAGTGGGGAATGGAGGGTGCATGTTCCAGGTACACGCACCCCCATTGTTGAGTTTCACACCTCAGTGCTTGCTTGCATTGGTTTTAATTCTTTCCAGGTTTTTCTATCTGAAACAGCAACTTGGGAGGAAAAAAATTAAGTATGGAATGCCTTCACTGTCTTAGGCATGGCTTCTCAGCATAGGGATCAGCCTAGAGTGTACTGTTACTTACAGTTTAGTGTGTCCAGAGTAGACGGATCAAAGGTATTAATGATTATTAATGGCACAGGCTGTTGGTTAGGAATACTGTGGTAAAAACTTGAGTAGTCCTCTTGGGAGTAAAAGATGGGAGAATTTTGATTTTTACAATGAAATCACTCCTGTCAAAATTCTCAAGTAGAAAAAGGAGCATGATTTGGTGGCACGTTTGCCCTGGACACAATAAGCTTCTGTCTCCTCCAGATCCCTCAGAATAAAACCAGTTTTCTATTGTAAAATTAAGAAATGTTAAACCATTTCTTAAAAATCAAATCAAACAAAACCAGACCTCTGTCCCAGCCTAGTTATTCATCTGATTCCTGTAATCCAAACCCTAAGGATTCATTTTTCTAGTTCTAGCCTTCTAAAAGCTGGGCATGCCTTCTAAATTGGTTATCGAGGCCTGTCATTAACAGATGGGAGAGAGTGCTTCACTGTTGGGGGTGATTTGTTCTCTCCTAAAATAGCTGCCTAAGATAGATTGCTGGCTTCTAGACTGCTAATGGGAAGCGAGATGTATCTTCCTGTGTCCTACTGTATGCTGCCTTCAGTGCAAAGAAGTGTATGTTGCAATGAGATGCCACAATCTAAAATCCTGGTCAAGACAAACTGCAATCATTTGTAATCACTTTGTGTCTAAAGTCAACTTGAGCATAAGATCAGATAATGCAGCAATTATTGCTTTGTTTGGACTTTACCTCCTTCTTGGTAGTTATTTTATGGGAAGATCTGCTTGTAGAGAAGGATTTGCAGCCCAAGCTATTTGAGCAAGACACTTCTTTGTAGGGCTGAAAATTTTGGAGTAACAACTAAAAGAATACCTGTGCTATCAAAATAATCTCCCCTGGAAAGCACAGCATTCACTCAGCCAAGCATCAGTCAAAACAGGTGAAGTACAAAAGACATTTTTACAACATCTGGAAAGAGGAAATTAGATAATTTCAATGTAGATTATTCCACTTTCTAATTCCTGGCATGTCAGTTTTTATGATAGAAGCTTTTCTGTCCGTATTAGTTTTTTTTTAAGGTGGACCAAATCACCATACTGTGATTTGGTGCACCTTAAATTTGTCAGGAATTTGGTGACATGGTGAAAAAATCCATGTGTTTGCATGCCTGTGATTTGCAGCTCTTCATGGCCTTTCTGGAAAGAAAATGGGTGTAAGATGTGACACAGCTGAGGCGTTGCTGCAGTGTGTACTTGTGCTGTGGCCTGCTTCTTTGTTGTTTAATTTTTTGTGAGTGGGAAGGACAAACTTGCCTGAGTGCTTCTATGTCAAGAAACCAGTGTCCATGTGCCAAAGCCCATGGTCATTTCCTTACACTGGTAACTGCAAAAGCAAATCCAAACCAGGAATTTTTGCAGCCACAGCCTTTCTGAGTTTTACCCATGATGGGCCACAGTCACTACCATTCCAGATCACACAATCCATCTGCTCCAGTTCCTTATCTCCAGAAGTGACCAACACCAGCTGCTGAAGAAGAAACAAGCCGTACTGCAGTAGATGTTTATGTTGTGATCTGGCCAGGGGCAGAATTTCATCCCTTTTGTCGGATTGATTTAGGTCCTGCAGCACGATGCTTTATGTCCCCTCCAAAACTTTTAGGTATTTCAGTCTGTTTATTTAATTCCAGTGTTTGTAACTATGGATGTTCAATTTATCTGTGTGAGTGTCACAGCCTTTTTTCTTGATCCAACCAGGTTCTGCTAAAGCAATAACAAATACTACAGTAAATCAGGATTATGTCTTGAAATGGCAGCAGGGATTCGTTAACAGTGAAACAAAACTGGCATCATCAAATCAGATAATGGGATTACCTGTCTCTGACTCTATGAGTTGTGATCAGAAATAGAAAGGCAGGACATATGCACTGTCAGCAGGACCTTCTGGAATTGGTTTAGAAACTGTTAGAGAAGGGCTGGCCTAGGGCATCACCAGCCCAGCAGGATGGCCAGGCATTAACTTGCTATATCTTAGGCCAGGTCAGTCTTTTCCCTGTGGGAGCAGGAACACATGGGGAGGGGAGTGGAGCAAAAGTAAGCTCCAACTACCAGGCATCCAGAAAAGACTTTTAGACCAGAATCCATGGTAATTTCTATGTCCACACTGATAGACATGTCAAGTTTGAGGGTGCTATTGTTTATTTATTACAATTTTTATCAAAATTAATAGAAATATGTTGAGATGATAGCAATTCTAGCAATTAGGAAAGATAGTCAGTAAACCCCTAACTTCCCCGTTAGCGTTCTTGGGAAGGATGGAAATATGTAACTTATTAAAAATCTGTGATTGTGTAAAACTATGGGGAGTAATAAACAACCTGTAGAGAACAAAAGGAACTCAGAGAGGTTTGAGATTTAGTTGGTAAATGGAATCACATGTGGCAAATGAAATTGAAAACTGAAATTGCTCCCTGATTTTTATTACACATGGGCTGGCAGAATATAAAACAGAATTGCAAAGTGAATAAGACTCACTTGAAACCAAAAGTCCTTAAGATGCCTTTGGAGTAACTTAAAGCTTTATTTTCCTTAATAAGGTGGGGAGCATTTGGAAAATATTACTAGAGGTTGTGAAGTTGTGTGATGTTTCCCTACAAAAGTCATTCTTGTCTAATGTCCTTTGCTCTGGTCATATCTGCTGGGGAGCCACAGAGTAGGGCTGTGGTTGCTGCTTTCGGAGAAAACATGTAAAAACTAATAACTCAGAAGAACTAACCTGTTTTGAGGATTAAAGAAGTTCCCAGCATTAGTATACAAGCAGAGTGGGAAAGGTAGAGCTTGGTAACATCATCCTCCAGAGGATTGTTGGGTGTAACTTAGGGGAGCAAAGTGAGGATTGAATGTTAAATGTCCCGTGGTTTAACTGAGTTCCTGCTTATGCTGTGTAGGTCTGTGCTGCAGAACAGATCACAGCTCTCTGGGGCTGAGTGGGCACAGCCTGGGCTCAGTAAATGGCAGAGGGACCAGCTTGGCTCTGCAGCTGTATCCTGAGCTGCCTGCTGCAGATCAAGGTGCACTTACATGTGTAAGCTCAGAGTGGACCTCTGAGATCCACAGAGAGGTGGACTCTCTCTCCATAGAGGTGTGACTGCGTGTAACTACAGCAAGGAAATTTTTTTTTTCCTGTCAGTGAAGGATCCTCTTGTGCTTAACCTTAAACATGTGCTTTGCAAGGTGGTGATGTCGGTGCTGTGCTGGTGTGGCTTCAACAGTTTTTCCCTGCAAACAAATCTTCTGCAACATCAAGTGTAGATCAGGTGATAACCAAACCCAAGTCATTACAGTAAGGCATGAAGATCTTACCTAGAGGGAAACCAAGTCTAGTTTGTGTGTGGGGAGGACACAAAGGCTGTGTCTCTATGGTTAGATGATACAGTTGTAAGGAGTGTTCCCAAGCACAGGGGCAAGTTTCAGGCATAGCTACCAACCAGGCTGTTACCATCCATCTTTTGAGTGAGTGTGTTTGGGCATCTTCAGCCATGCACAAAGGTCCTGTGGTGCAAGTTAAGGATCACTAGTGGCATTTTGGACAAAATATCCTGTTTGGAGGATAAATGAGTTTATTAGTACAGATGTGAGGTGTGTTGGTTCACCTGGGCTCAGTGAAAATGATCATGGGTATATTTAATTTATGACTATACGTGTGGCTTTGCTGCCTTCCTTAGTTTGCCCTCTGGCAGCCACCAGACATATGAATTCCCCCAGAATCAGGGGCTGCTAGCACCATTAATTTACCTGAAGAAGACAGACTCATGCAGAAGTCTCTGGTCACTAATGTGGATATGCCATGTGCCCTGGCAGCTTCAGGATGATCACAGCCTGCTTCTAGGGAGGCATGCCCGAGTTCCTCCTGCAGGTGCACAGGCAGGCAGCACCCCCAGCCACTCCTTGCCCTGCAGAGGCCAATTGAGTTACATCTGTAACAGTTTTGTTTCATAGTGGGCTTTTGGGTGCTTACAACTTACCGGGAAGCAGTGAAATGCATCTTAGATGAGGAAATACCAGTGTGCTTTATATCACGTTTAGCTTCTTCTATTGATTCCAGCTGGAGAAAGGGCAATTCTGAAGGAGCACGAATAAATGCAGGAGCTACACTGCATTATGGCAGACGTCCAAGGAAGATGCAAATTCAGCTTCTCTTGTAGCCCACTTGGCTTATTTCTGTTTGCTTCCAGTCCTTAGAGAAAGTCACGATCCGAATCCAAAGCGTTCTGGGTGGTGCTGTGATTCAAGGCTCCTGGACCAGGGAAAAGCAGACATTCCCCACGAGGCAAAAGAAATTTGAATGCTGACATACAGCATCTTTTCTTTCTTTGGGAGCTCGTCATGGACTTTTCTGGTCTGGGCTATTGCAGAGGAAAGATTTCCTTCAAATTTGTCAGTGTGGCAGCTGAAAGACTTAGAGCTTTGGGGAGCTTTAGAGCTCAGTTCTGGCCCAAGCAGTGTGTTCTGAAGCCCTACTGCCCAGCACAGTGAAGGGGGTGCTTTCCAGTGCCCACTCCTTGGTCTTCTCCATAAGCATTGGTAGAGCTGCTGGGTAAAATGAAAATGAGGCTTTCTTTTGTGTAGTTGCTTGTTAGCTCCCATTTTTCTTGCCAAGACTGTGTTGACAGCATAATTTTCATTCAGATTTGTGGGAGGTGAAATTTTCAGGAATTCCTTATGGATCATGTGCTTCTTAGGACAGGACTGAGAACTAATTAGCCATTAGTCCACTTCCAGGTAGTAAACAGATTGGTGACTGGCAAGAGTCTAGCTATTCCCTGGCTGGCAGCAGAGCTGGTGGGCCCAGCAGACTCCATCCTTGCTGTGTACAGCAGGTAGACCTCTGAGCATGTTTTACCCATCAGTAAGCTTGAACTGTGCATACACACTGCTTGATGTCTGGTTCTGCCAATAATTCTTTAGCTTCAGACTGGGCCAAAAATAGCTTTCCTTCAGGCTTTTGGGGTGATCCTTGTAGTAACATTGCCTTCTCAGGGAGGGCCAAAGGACAGCAGTGGTTCACAAAGCAGAGTGTGTGACTGATACTAGACAGAAGGTCTGGCCTCCCCTCAGATTTCTAACCATGACCTCTTTTGACAGCGTGACTCACCACTGGGATGGGAGACCGACCACAGTCTGTGAGGGTCAGCCATAATTATCACAGCTGGTCTGATGTGTTAGATGTGCTGTTGATTTCCTGTGGGAGCTGTGACAGTGGTGATCAGTGTCCCACCACCCTGCTTTAAAATGGAGTAGTGTTTATTAGAACAGAGGCATGTATTGTGTAAGGAGTTGGTGTTCCCCTAAAACACACTCAGTGTTTCAGAGCCTGGCCATGTTTGCTGCAGCAGATGTGTCTTCCCCACAGAGATGCTTTGTGTCACTGCTCACCCCTGCTGCAGCAGGGGTCTGTTTAAATATCTCCTTGCAGGCAGCTGCACCAGCCACTCCTCATTGGTCTGTTCTCTCCCAGCTTCAGCCACACCACGTCTGCAGGTTGTCAGGGTTATCCCCATTGTGCTTCAGGTGTTACTTGGAGATTGTCATCTGGGAAGCTGTTGAGTGGCTTCCCCATCATGGCATGCTGAGCTCTGTTATGTGTGTGTGGAGATTCTCTGCTCTCCCAGAGTCCCCAGTTCAACCAGAGAGCTTAGTGTGATGGAAACATGGGAGTTGCATATCACATACAATCATGCAGACAGAGACACACAATTGTTAAGTTTTTGGTTTTAGAGGTTTGCACAATTGTGCCACAAACACTGAACTAAACCCAAATCAGGCTCATTTTTTGGGGTGCTTTACTGCCTGTTCTCCCTTCTCTCCCTTCTCTCCCTTCTCTCCATCCTGTCTGGTAACTCCACTTTGTATCCCCAGTTTTCACTCAACACATTTGAACTAAGTGCCATGCAGGGATTGAGTTGGTCACCCATTCTGTTCTGCTCCTGTCTCTCCTGTAAGCCCATAATAAGACTGGGAGGTATCTTAAAGTTGGGCTCAGGGTGACCATTTGTGTTGCTACATTTGTAGCCTCCACAATTCCTTTGCCATAGGTGACCCTGCCTGAAGCTCAGCTTCCCTGCTCTTCGGTGACTTGAGCAAAACATCCACCTCTCTGGGGAGAGACATGAAATGCAAGTTACCAAGATAATGCATTCCCAGGTGCCCGCCCTAAATGACCTTCATTAACAAAAGTTGCCTTGAATTTCAGGTCAGGGGATTTGTCTGTGCTGAGGTCTCAGAGCAACTCATTTGCTAACCTGCATTTTCCTCTTTAGGGAATTCCCAATGAAAGCTGGAGGCTGACCAAGATTAACGAGCGCTATGAGCTGTGTGATACGTACCCTGCCATTCTAGCCGTGCCTGTAAACATTCCCGACGAGGAGTTAAAGAGAGTGGCATCCTTCAGGTCCAGAGGACGCATACCAGTGAGTGGGACAGAAGAAGCCACTTTGATGTGGTTTTGTTACACACAGCTTTGGGCAATAAATAATACCAAGATCAGGCTGAGTAGATTCCAGGGAGAAAATAAATAGTCGGAAGATAATAAAAGTGACACCAACGTGTTTGAGGACATAGAAAACAACAGTATCTGCTGAAACTACTGTTGAGAAAGAGATGTAGACTAAACCAAAACTAGAAGATAAGATAATTTAGCACAACTCAGACCAAATCTCAGTTCAGTTCCTGAGAAACACAAGGCAGCCCTGTTTGGCTGTTTACAATTGTCTGGCCTACTCTGACTTTCAGGACAGAGAAATACATAGTGATAGTCTTGATGAGAACATTTATTTAATGAAATTAAGACAGAACACATTGTTATGATGATTATTTCAGAGGTAACTGAAAAGGTACTGGTTTACTCCTCAAGTCTATAGGAAATTCAGTCTGTTCCTAAAGTGCTAAAGTGCTTAACTTTTACATGGTATAACATAAAGACATAGCCCACATACTGACTCACACAACAACCAGAAAAAACAGTCTGCATCATATGTAAAAGTTAGACTCAAATAATTTGATCACCTTTTGTTTGTTCAAACTTTGGGAATGCCACCAGAATGAATAAAGACAGAAGGGTTCTTTCTTTCATTCAGTTGTGATGTAATAGAATCCAGCCTTCTGGAACCCCCTGATAGAGAATCCCAGAGCAAGCCATTACAGATAATTCACTCCATTGGTTTAATGAATCCCATTTTTCCTTTATTTATTTCCCATTTGTTTCTGAAGGTCTTGTCATGGATTCACCCAGAAAGTCAAGCAACGATCACGCGCTGTAGCCAGCCCATGGTGGGAGTGAGTGGCAAGCGGAGCAAGGAAGATGAAAAGTACCTTCAAGCCATCATGGATTCCAATGCCCAGTCCCATAAAATCTTCATATTTGATGCAAGGCCTAGTGTGAATGCCGTAGCCAATAAGGTTGGGTACTTTTTCCTCTGTCTAAAACCGGGAATGTAATAATTTAGAGCACATTTCCCACCACCATTCCGTATTATTCTTAAGGATCACAAGGGTTTACCAGTGCAGAAGAAGACTGAATGCAGTGATCTGATTCTCTAGACAGACTTTTATACGTTCACTGGTATCTGTAAGATATCAAGTGTGACTGCTGGTGATCCATTATATAAATTTACAATGGGAAATGACATTGGAAAGGAAAAAAAAATTGAAGCAGTACTGAGGTCAGACTCTAGCACCCTAGACCTTGTGTATCACCATTTTTCAATTCACGTGGTTGAAAAACTGCTTCCTCCAACAGGGCTCAGAGCCCTGTCCAATCTGACCTTGAATGTTTCCAGGAATGAGGCATCTACCACTGTTCTGGAAAACCTGCTCCAGTGTTTTATCACCCTTATTGTGAAAAAATTCTTCTTTATGTCTAGTCTGAATCTACCCTCTATTACTTTCAAATCATTACCCCTTGTCCTGTCACAACAGGCCCAGCTAAAACATCTGTCCCCATCTTTCTTATAAGCTTCTTTTAAGTACTGGAAGGCTGCTATAAGGTCTCTCCAGGGTCTTCCCTTCTCAGCCTTTCCTCATGGGAGCGGTGCTCCAGACCTCTGATCATCTTTGTGGATTTGATCCAACAGGATCTTGTCTTTCCTGTGCTGGTTCCCCAGAGCTGGACACAGCCCTGCAGGTGGGGTCTCAGCAGAGCAGAGGAGCAGAATCCCCTCCCTGGCCCTGCTGCCCACACTGCTTTGGATGCAGCCCAGGACAGGATTGGCTGCCTGGGCTGGGAGTGCCCACGGCTGGGTCATGTCCAGCCTCTCAGCCACCAGCATTCCCAAGTCCTTCTCAGCAGGGCTGCTCTGATCTGTTCATCCCCCAGCCTGAGCTGATGCAAGGGGTTGCCCCAGGTGCAGCACCTTGCACTTGGTCTTGTTAAACTTCATGGAGTTCCCATGGACCCACTTCCTGAGCTTGTCCAGGTCCCTCTGGATGGCACCCCATCGTTCAGGAGTGTCAGCTGTACCACTCAACTTGGTGTCATCTGCACACCTGATGGGGATGCACTTGATCATTTTGTTTGTGTCACTGATGAAGATATTAAATAGCACTAGACTCCTCAGGGATGCCACTTGTCACTGCCTGGGCATTGAGCAATTGACCACTACCCTCTGGATGTGATTATCCAGTTTCCCATCCATCAAACTGTCTGTCCATCATCTCCAGTCTAGAAAGAAGGATGTTGTGGGGAACTGAGGCTTTACAGCCTCAGTTCAAGGGCTTTACAGAAGTCCAGGTAGATGACACCTGTAGCCCTTCCCTTGTCCACTGCTGTAGTCTCTCCATCATGAAGGCCACTGGGCTGCTCAGGCAGGATTTGCCCTTGGTGAAGCTGTGCTGGCTATCCTGAATCACCTCCCTGTCCTCCACATGCCATAGCATATTTTCTAGAAGGATCTGTTCCATGATCCTGCTAGGCACAAAGGTGAGGCTGACATTTCAGTAGTTCCCAGGCTCCATCATTCTACCCTTCTAAAATTGTGTTCCATGCCATCACTTTAAGCTTTGCTTTAATGGTGGAGCTGCTTTGTTGCAGTAAAGATCTTTTTTTTTCTTTTTTTTTTTTTTTTTAATCTGCCTTTCCCACTACTTAGGGAAGGCAATTAGTGTGTGGGTTATCCTCCTCTGTAATAGTATGGTAAATTTTTAAATGATAGATTAGCGAATGTAATGAGTTAACAGCTTGAATGGGGATAAATTATAATTACAGAGGAAAAGAAGGCTTGTAATGTGATATTCTTTGGTAAAAATTACAGCATTCATTAGGTATTGCAGAAGAGAGACACAAAGTGTGTGCCTGTATACGTTTGCTCCCAGCTGTAAGATAAAGCCAATGGGTTTTGCCTGCTTTAGATGGCCCAGCCACTGTGGTATTTTGTCAGCTGCTATTTGCTCAGGACCAATGACTGGGATAAAGTACAAAATACGGTTTTCCTTAATGATTTGTATGTGAATTTTGTTCTTCAGGCTAAAGGAGGGGGCTATGAGAGTGAGGATGCCTATCAGAATGCAGAATTAGTGTTCCTGGACATTCACAACATTCATGTTATGAGAGAGTCGCTGAGAAAACTGAAAGAAATTGTGTATCCCAATATCGAGGAGACTCACTGGCTGTCTAATTTAGAGTCAACTCACTGGCTGGAGCATATCAAGGTATGCATGCCTGCATCCCCTGCACGTGGCTGAGCAACCACAAGTCCTTACCAGTCTGGGAAAGATATCCAGAGTCAGCTCCAGGATTTTCAGTTCCTTGTAAATGTAAAGACTTAAAATTTGTTTTCTAATTATAAGCATTTAAAACCACAGTTTTTGGAGTGAGGAATCTTAAGGAGTTGAAAAGAGGGACAAGGGAGGGGGCTGAAATACTGAAAGATGCTGTTTTGGAAGTGAAGGATGTTCCTGGATGATGTGTAGCTGTGAAAGCTCTGCTTAGAACTCAGGAGTCACAGAGTTTCCAAGTTCTTGGCTCGGCTCCTTGACATCCTGGCATTATTGTGTGGGCCAGACAAGCAAATGCAGAGAGTTTGGGGCCTCTCAGCCTTTCAGGAATCCAAGCAGAGTCAGAATGAGGAGGCTTTGGCTTCTCCAGATGCTGGTTTTCAAATAATGTTCTTTTCTAAAAATGTCCAGCTTACATTGTTGCTCTGCTGATGCAGGCAGGGGCAGATCTGCACCTGGGGCAGCTGCAAGGTGATGGCCTTTCCTATCAGACACAACACGCTCCTGCATTTAAATATTGACTTGTACAAGGACTGAGTTTTATGCAAAGTCTTTTCTAGAGTTGTGCCTACACTACAGTTTAGATGTGTCGTCATCTTGCTGGAGCAGAAAATGTGTTCACCAGTTTTGCCGTCCTAGTTATAAAGTACTTGGAACTGATTTACCATTCTCCTTGAGGCAAGCAGAGCCCTTGGTTTGTCCTGTGCTGTCACTAACCATTTTTCATTTCTAGTTTCTTTTCCAAAGAGATTTTGTAATTTTTTTCTTCCCTTGTCCTAGCTCATTCTTGCTGGAGCCCTTCGGATTGCTGACAAAGTGGAGTCGGGGAAGACATCGGTGGTGGTGCACTGCAGCGACGGCTGGGACCGCACAGCGCAGCTCACCTCGCTGGCCCTGCTCATGCTGGACGGCTACTACCGCACCATCCGGGGCTTCGAGGTGCTCGTGGAGAAGGAGTGGCTGAGCTTCGGCCACAGATTCCAGCTGGTGAGTCCCTAGCCCACGGAGGGCACTGAACAGAAAGTTCTAGTCCCTCTTGAAGGATTTTAGAGGAGTTTAACATTTCTTGTGAGAAGTTTCCTGGCTGAATTCACAGAAGAGAAGTGAACACTGATGTTATTGTTTACTACCTATAATTCCATTCACCTCTTAACCTCCTTGGGACTGTATTGGTTAGATAGAGGGAACAGGTGGTATTTGAATGTCTCAGGTGTCTGACTGATAATGTCATGTTCCCATGCTTAGGCTTAAACTGGGTATTTTTTGTCTTTATTTAAACTGGGTATTTTTTGTCTTTATTTCCAGTTCAGTCCATTTTCTCAGACTGCTTGGGCACCATCGTCTAAGAAATGCTTTAGTATTGAAGAGGTTTGGGAACTTGTTTATAGCCTTGACCTCACATTTTCTTCAAGCACATTTTATTTTTGGAGAGGCTTCTAATTATTTAGGTAAAAGAGCAGCAGCTTGAGCCTGGACCAAGAACAGTTTGTGGTTGTGCCCTAGCAGTTGGCAGAGAGGCAGCTTTGTGGGCTTGTGACACAGCAGTTTGTTATGGTTTGCGCTGATGGGAATTGAGAGGGCCTTTCAATAGTATCCTTTCAGTCTTTGTTCCCATTGTGTTTTGCTCTTAGCTGTTCTCTAGTGTTTGTTAATTTTGGAAGGGCTAGAACAAAGTCTGTGTGCAGCACTTGCAGTGGTGGGTTGCACTGTCAAATGCTCTGAGGAAGGTGGAGAAACTGAGGCACTAAAGCGACTGAGGTTCTGCTGCAGCAAAACTTGTTATCTAGTATTTGAGCAATGAGTGTTTTAGCTTCTTCACTGTCTAGGCAAGGAAGATACCAACAGCGATTTCCTTTGGTAAGGGGAGAACAGTTTTAGGGATCTCTGTTACTTACACATTCTTGTTCTATCTTTGTGCAGTACTTGGGGCTCCCAGGTAATATATAATCATTAACGATGTACTGTGCTAGTTCTGAGGAGTCGTGCCTCACATGTGTTGGCCACACAGCACGGTCAGGGTTGGAGGCTGCCTCTGGGAGTACTGTCATTGCTGCTCTCTGGAGGTGGCAGGAGATGGGCTGGGCTGGTGTTTGTACAGCTCTTGGAAGCCGCGAGGTGTTGCGTGACGGGTATCGCCGCATGCCGTGCCTGTAGGTAGTGTTTGCATCCAGCACCCTCTACTACTGAAGTAGCCAGGACAACAGCTGCAACTGAAGCAAAAAGCATTTTCATTTTTCTTCCTTCTGAACTTTAGCTATTAACTGAAATCAGTGCCAGCATAGCATCTGGAGCCTCTACTCAAACAACTCTTGTTTTAACTTAGCATGAAAATATCCCCATAAAGAATTTTCACTTCAAAGACAAAGAGAGTAGCTGTCCTTTACTCCTTTACCCACTGATATGGACAAAGCAGTATCAGGACTCATTTTAAGTTTTTTAAAGCTGTTGGTGAAGGTTTAGGTGACTGAGAGCAGGCCCCACGAAGCCCTGTGTGACTCGTGTTCTTTGTCCTGCTGTTTCAGAGAGTCGGCCACGGGGACAAGAACCACGCGGACGCCGATCGCTCTCCCGTCTTCCTGCAGTTCATCGACTGCGTCTGGCAAATGACGAGACAGGTACACTGCTGGGTGGCACTCGTGTCCCCAGAGCCATGCACAGTGCACCGAGACATTGCTGGTGTCTGGACACTGGAATGCTTTCCTAGCTGACCTCTGCAGGCTCTCCTTCCTGGGCTTGTACTCTTGCTTTGATTCTGCAGCAGGCTTTTTGGGAGTCTGTTTAGCACAGAGCCTGAAAGCACTTGCTAATGCAAGTCCCTAGCAGAGTGGGTGTAACAGATCCCTGTTGCCCCTGCTCAGGCTGATCCTGTAACATGTTCCATTTTAACTTCTTCTGAAGGCAAATGTACTGCTCCCAATTCATAATGTGAGGAAGAGAGCTGAGTGCCTCACTTCAGACCTGGCATGGCAAAGGTAGAGTCCAGGAGAGATCCCCTGTGTCTGGGAGATTTTTCCCCAGGCAACCTGGGGAAAACCTGGAAGGAACCTGGAAGTTTTTTTTGGATCTTCTGTGACACAAAAGTCAGCTATGATCAGGCAGTTCACTGAAAAAAAGCTAGGCTCACCCTGGGTTAAACCAGGAGGAGTGGAAGAGAAGGATGGCACTATATATGGAAGAAAAGGATGCCACTACATATGGCACTGTACCACAACCATGCAGAGAGAAGAGGAGGCTTTACCATCATCAAAAGTCACTTTCATTGTGGTCTCCTTGGATTGCTCCTACAGTTGGGCATCCTGACCTGCAGCTGATGAGGTCAGGCTGTTGCAACTGGGGCAGCCTGGGAAGAGGGTGGTTGTGAGGGAGGAAGGCCTCCTGCTCTCTTCTCCATCACCCCTGCATGTCTTTGCAGTTCACTGCATTTATTCTTATTGGTCCTCTGAGGAGCTTCAGTTGTCCCTGTCTCAGGTCAGATTGATTCTGCACAGAACTCAGCAAAAAACATGGACTGTGCCCATAGACCTTCTGCTCCTGCTGACCTCTGTCACAAGATGCCTCCCTGCTGTTCCTCTGGGAAGTGCTCTGTTAGGCACCCAGGTCATTTCCATTTGGCCCTGGGAAATTTCCACTTCTTGAATGTATTTATTTCATATGTGCCTTTTGTTCACAGTCTGGCTGCATGGCTTGTCATGAGGGACAGGCATGGAAGAGCAAGCTTCAGTTTTAAGCAGTACGGAGTGTACATAAACACAGTGCTCTGACCCCTCAGATCTCTGGCTTTTGCTCAAAATTCCTCTCTGAACATGCAAAGCAGCTTTCCAAGAGGGAAACTCTTGCTTCTGGAAGGAGCAAATATGACCCTGAATATCCAGCCAGGCAGGGAACAGGGACAGATCCTGTTCTAGAAATCAAGAAGCCAACTCCTTACCAAGACCACAGCATGGAAGAAAGTTTATTTTCATGTTTTAAATCCTAAACTAATTTTCTATTTCTGCCTGAAGTTTCCTACAGCATTTGAGTTCAACGAGTACTTCCTGATCACCATCCTGGATCACCTGTACAGCTGTTTGTTTGGGACCTTCCTGTGCAGCAGTGAGCAGCAGAGAGTGAAGGAGGTAAGACAGCTTCTCTCTGAGGTAAAAGCCTGTTCCTGATTGCTTTAGCTGGCCAGATATTGCTACAGAAGCTGGTTCCTCACTCAGAGATAGTTGTAGATGTGACGCTGGGACTTGGGGGATTTTCCTCTTTGCATAAACTGCTGTCTCTTGGAGGCTTCATGTTTCAGAGCAGCGCCATCTCCTTTCTGAACACACTGTCTACTTCCAGTTAGTCACTAGTGGTTGAAGAGCTCCTGGTACTCCCAGGTAGTGGAAATGCAGCTTTGCATTGAACTTCAGTTTACTGTAACCTTCTCTGTGGGAACTGGTGCTTTTTTGTCATGCCTTGTCTTTGAGGTAATCCCTTTAGGGTACTTTTAACTACCTAGCGTGTGCTGTGATTCTGCACACAGAGGTTACACCAAGTAACTGGTCTTTATGTGTGTTCTTGCTGTGCTTGCATCTTCCCAGGAGAGGACAGCTCTCCTACTATTATTAAGGACATGCTTCTCTGTCCTGCCACAAGCCAGCTCTGCCCTGCAGTCTGGCCAAGGTTTGTTTGCCCAGGGAGGAGTGTAGAGAAGTGTTCATCCAGACCCAGTCTGGAATTAGAAGGAAAACAATGGCATTCACTCTGTCTCACCTACCTAAAGATGAAGCATTCTGTCACCAAAGGCTGCAGCCTAACAGCACAGAGGTACATGAGGGCAGTGCTGTGTGGACCTGATGTGATTACATGTGGTAGAACATCAGTTAAAAATAATCATAAAAACTAGATGGAAAATAAAATTGATAGCATTTTTACTACAGTGAAATCAGTGTCCCTGTTTCTCTGGAGTCCACAGTGACTGAATAATTACCAGTTCCAGGGAAGAAAATCTGCATGCTGTTTGCACATGGGTTTGGGTTTTTTAAAGGCCTCAGCCTAGTGGAGTACTTAATCTAGAAAGTACTTCAGCTTTGGTTTCAGTGGGAGTATTCACAGGCATAATTATTCCACTAGATCAGGGCCTAAGTCAAATGTTTTCTTTTTTTCCTTTGCAATTAAATACTCCAGCAAGTCCTCCAGGAGCACTTCAGAGAAGTGAAGTTTAACTAAAGCACCAGGAGTTCACATGCCAGTGTCCCCTCGCTGTAGCAGTGGTGATTCCTGATCTGTGTTGACAGCTGGGTGGGTCAGAAGGGTTGTTCCGTGCCAGGGCGTGTGTGCCTGCCTGCATCCATGTGCTTTGAGTACAAGAACCACATCAAAAGAACAGTTTTGGGGGTTTTTTTAAGCTACAAAAAACAACCAGCTCCATATTAATGACAGGCATATGTCTATGCTGCTACAGTTTGTAGATAGCTGGGATTCGTATGGCAAATAAAGCCTCCTCCACCCCCTTCCCTTACAGAGCCTTCCAAAAAAGACTGTATCACTTTGGTCTTACATCAACAGCCAGCTGGAAGACTTTACTAACCCCCTGTACGTGAGCTACTCCAACCACGTCCTGTATCCCGTGGCCAGCATGCGCCACCTCGAGCTGTGGGTCGGCTACTACATCCGCTGGAACCCCAGGATGAAGCCTCAGGTACCCCTCTTCCCACTCCTGCTTCCCTCTCTGCTAGTACCAGTACTGGTTCTTTGGAGGTCAAGAGCCTTAGGTAATGTACAAACTTATGCTTAAATCTGAAAACAAACACCTATATTCAAATGTCAGCAAGAGCAAGCACCACCTAGAGCTGCCTAATGCAGGTGCCCAGCTGGACATCACCACCTTGTGAAATCTGCAGGAGCTGAAGATTCTCAGCGATCTGGGAGATTTCTTACTGAGAATGTGGGAAAAAATATCTGAGTTCTCTTTACAAAAGATCTTAAAACCCCTAAGACTTCTCTAAATGTGGGGTTCTATATAGGAATTTCAGGGCTGTATTTAAATTACTGTGATGGGAACCTGCTGCTTGCTCTGGCTGCCTAAGGCACAGGGGTCTGACCCCAGCCAGCAGGGAAGCTGGCTTGCCCAGGGCAGGCACCTCAGACTAGCAGTCTGAGCATGCCCCTGAATGCTGACATCACTTTTTAGTAGAAAGGGACAAAAATTCCCAATTGCTTCAGTGCCTGTCAGCAGCTGGCAGTTTTGCAGATCTACAGTGTTAGACAGGAACCCAGCAAACACTTTGCAGTACTGACTGTTCAACAGTCAGAACTATGTGAAAATATTTAGAAGAATCTGACTGGGTTTTTTCCTCTCAAGCCCCTGAGATGCCATGGCCAGTGTCCCCCAGAAATGTCAGAGATCAGAGTCTGGCAACTGTCATCTTTCAAAATACATACAGACTGTTTTGTTTAGCCACCATTGCACTGCGCATGTTGGATCCAAATGAGCAGCCAAGAGCCAGAGCAAGCACTCAGGTACCTGCAGGCTGGAGACTGATGACACTCATCTACCTCCTTCCCCCATAGCTGTCTGTAAGGTCAGCAGCAGCTTTGTGCTTGAGCCTCCCTCTTCCACACTGACCTGCCAGTGCTCAGCCACACATTTCCTTGCAGGAACCTGTTCACAATCGCTACAAGGAGCTTCTGGCCAAGCGGGCTGAGCTGCAGAAGAAAGTGGAGGAGCTGCAGAGAGAGATCACCAACCGTTCCACCTCATCCTCGGAGCGCGCCGGCTCTCCCGCACAGTGCGTCGCTCCCGTACAGACAGTTGTATAATAGGGACTTCTTCTTGCTGACTACCTTCCCAGGACCATGGGGGGCAGCCTTTCTGAAACCTCCTGGATTTCCAACATGGTGCCTGGGAGATGCCAACTTATTTATTTATTTCTCTCCAGGGTAATTTATTAGTACTGTAGCACTAGAGAAAGCTTAAAGTAAAAACCAACACAGACAAGACCCCCTATGCAATTACCCTTCTCAGTGGCTAGCTTATATTGCACTTGCCACCTGCAAGAAGCCTGGAGCTTGCTCTTTGTTCACTGATGTGCTGGAATTCACTTGGCTTGAAAGAGTCTGTGCACGAGCATGAAGTACTGTGGAGGAAAAACATCTGATCAGAAGTCTGAAAGGCCAGAAAGGCCAAACCTGACTTTGTATTGGAGCCTCAGATGCAGCTGTGCCATCACACACCCTCCTGCACAGCAGAGTCAATGAGAGTGTTTGCCAGCACGCCTGGAAACAAGCAACAGCAGTGTCTGAAACAAGTCATTCCCTTCACCTCAATCTAGATCATAGGAAGCCATGTAAATGATGCCTTACTTAAAGAAAGGGCAGCTTCTCCCAATAAAACACCGTGGTAGAGGAGTAACAATACAGGACATGATTTTGTAGGACAACGTTTACTTCCATCTCTGCAACTTTAGAATCTCATGGTTTACAGTGGGTGTGCCAGGATGCAACTTAAGCACCTTTATTTCAGAGTGGGGAGCAGAGTGGGCTCCCCTGGCTTTCCACAGCTCCTCTGGCCTCCAGTGCCTCATAGTCATCAGGGGGAAAGGTAATGGAATACCAAGGGGCACATGTGAACTGCTGGGATCAGCCATTACATTTTGCTTGGGTAAGCATAATTAGCAATTTTAATGCTTCTGTGCAGGGTGATTGTGGTGTACTTATGGTATTTCAGCTTTCTGCTAACTAATGGAAGCAACTGCATCAACCAAAGACGCCTTTCCACCTGCATTGCAACTGCTGCTTTAGGTTTTTCTGGCAGACTGAACAGCTTAGCCATTTTCTAAACCCTACCTTTTTCCTCATAGTCTGCTTCAAGAATTGGTGTCACCCAACTAAACTCAAGCTGAAATTGAATTGTAATACAAAAATTGACTGTAGGGGATACAACACATACTTGGTGAAACCATGACTGCCCCCTTGCTCTTCCAAACAGGTAAGCACAGGGTTGCAGAGGAGGGCTCTTGGAGCAACAGCAGTTAAGTATGTGCAAGGCTGCTTCTCCCCCTCTCGGCTGAGGAGAAGGGGTACTGCTTGGTGTGGGACTCTCAGGACTGGATCCCAGACTGTGGTCACCTGTTTAATATGCCTGTCAGCTGCTTCACTCAGCTGCTGTTCCACTAGAGAGGGATTTTTGGAGGGACCGTAAGAGCAGACCTATTCCACCTAAGAAATGGCCTTTCAAAAGCCACATTCCTTCCAAGGTAGTTAGCAGCAACTTCCTCCTGCAGTCTCCAGTTCTGCCTGTTCTACTGCTGCAATTACCACTCTGTGCTTACAGAGAAATCCAGAGCCACCTTCTGACAGGATGAGTAACAGGCTGCACAGCATCACCACGGCTGTTATGGGGCAGCCTGTCACAGTATGGTTCCAAAGTGCAAAGAATCCACACAAAATACTTCCTAAGAACTCAGATTTGCTTTGAGGTTAAAGGGGAGGTCTGCTCTTACCTACAATCACTATACAAGATGGTTTAAAGCATTATTCTGTATTAGCAAATTGACTATGTGTGTATATTTTGTTTCTTGATGAAGGCTGTTCGGTTTCCTTAATGCTAATAAAAACAGATAAATAGATAAACTTCCTGTCCTCTTACTTTCAACTATGTGGTTTTCCAAAGGACTTGCAGGACATGCAGACATTAAATAAATAGCACTGCAAGTTCAGTGTGTGAAATCCAGATCTCTCTCATTCTGCTGCAGAGGGTCTTTCAAGTTGCTAATGTTAAAACTCGAAAGTCTAGAATGACAGAAAACCAAGATTCATCTTCGGACAAGTTTCATTTATCCTGTACAGACCAGCACTTAGCTGTCAGTATTATAAAACAGAATCACAGAATGGTTTGAGTTGGAAGGGACCTTCAAAGATCATCCAGGTCCAACCCCCCTGATTGGCAGACACCTTCCCCTAGACCAGTGCTCAAAGCCCCACCAAACCTGGCCTTGAATACTTTCAGGGACTATCAAATACTTTCAAGGGCTATCTCCAGAGGTCCTTCCCAAGCACACAAGTGTAAGTTTCAGCTACTGATTTTTCAGGACTCCTGGCATGAGCTGCTCTTTAAGTGGTTTCTCCCACTATACCTGTTTAGCAGCATCTAACAGCAGCTAACCCCTTACGTGCAAGGAGACAAGCTGGGTGGATCCCCTACAGGCAACAAACTCAACTCCCTTCTGCCAGTGTTGACCCTGCAGAGTTCCCTGCCTGCTCAGCTACAGGCAGGGGTGGACTATTCTGACTCTAACCTTACCTGCAGGTCTCATTCATCACCCTGACCAGGGAGAAGTCACCTTGCCATAAAAAGCCCACTGGCTGTGGCACAGTGCTGCAGCAAACACCCAGCTAATATAGAGGAAGTGCAGCTTTCCCACAAGTCATTCAACAGGCGAGCTGGCTTTATTATTTTTCAACTGTATATACAGGTAATGTGGGTCTTCTATACATTCTATTAACAGGAAATTCTTTACATTATTAACATAATAAATAACATTTAATCAGCTGTGCAAGTCAGAGCACAAACTTAATTGCACTACCACCAAAGCTGATAGCTCATGAAAGCACATAAGTTAAAAGCAAGATGCCAGGACCAAATGGCACAATTGAGGCACTTGCAGTTTAAAACACCTGTGTGGTTTCTCTCCCTCCTTTACCACCCAAAGCTGTCAGCTAGAGACAGGGTATTACCCCCTACCCTACAGCATTTTCCTAAGGCAGGATTTCTGTAGAAAATTTTCACTTGATCATTAAGCAATGTAATTCATAAGCTACTTTACTTTGCTCCTTTTCTAAGCACTCAAACATCCATTCCCACTGATGCTGACTAATGCAATGTAGCAGACCAAGAACCAGGGATGCCCTTTGAAGAGAGCCCCACAGAACATCTCTGAAGGGGTTTACCTGTTCTCCCTCAGACACTCCCAGAGGTGGAGCCATTGCAGCTGCACACAGAACAGAACTGACAAAAGTCCTCAACACCCAGGACTGCAGCACTGGTTTCACACGAGATGCATCCCGAGAGGCCTCCCAGATCAACAGCAGGAAATGGCATTGGCACATCACACACACACCAACCCACGTACATGTGGGGTGCTTGGTGTGCTGGAACAAAACAGAAGGAGTGCTGGAACCATAACATAGGGAACTGGGGGAACCCTACTGTTAAGATTCACTGGCCATGTACCTTGAAAATAGAATGTGATTTTAGCTAGACTATAATATATACAATCAAATGCAGGAATGGAGAGCCAAGAGCCTGTAAGCCTGTATTTCAAAAGTGTGCTTAGCATACAGGAGTCTCTTCCACACAGCAAGAAAGGCAGAATGTAAGTTTGGCCAGGATGCTGCAAGAACATCTCCTGCAGAAGAGTCAGTAGTCCCAGCTGACATCATCTTTCTGTAGAGAAGTCTGTATGGTCTGCATGTCTCTCAGCAACTGAAGATTTTTCCGACTCCTTTCTCCAGGTTTCACTTTGATGGGACCTGCATTCTTTCCTTTTGTGGTTACTGTAGTTGTTACTTTAACCTCGCTAACTGGGGACCTGCTGTCTTTTATTTGTTTAGCAGAAGTCTTTCTGGATTTGCATTCTCTCTTAAGTCTCTCTAGCTGAAAGAGAAACCCAAAGAAAAACATTAAGAAGTGATCTTGTTTCAGTTTTATGTTCAGCAATTCTTCCAATCAGCTGAAATATCCCACCACTTATCTCACCCAGGTAAGCAAATGGCTGTTTCCAAGTCACACTAAACAATAAATACTTTATTTTCCTTACAAAGCATTGTTATATTTGCATCTTTAGAGCTGTGTTTAGCTTACAGTGATGTACCTCCTCTCTAAAAACTGAGACGTTCGTTATGGGGGAACACTGCCATCAGGAAGGTAACATAAAAAGATGCAGATGAAGAAAGTTGATTTATCACTGTTACCATCCAGTGATTAGAAAAGAAAGCAAGGGGTTTTTTACATACATACTAGTAATTTTAATAGCTAGTCACTGTCAGAGATGTAGCTTTGAAAGAATACCAGAGCTCTGCTGGGGTGAAAAGGTGGTACCCACACACAGCTCTCTAACATCACAGCACGTGAGTCAGTCTCAGTACTCCCCAGCAAAGACTGAATGGGGAACTGGACAGTCTGAGGTTCAGACACATTCATACACCCAAACCACAATACACGTGGCTTCTGTAGCTCCCTCTCTGCAGGTGGTGGTGCACCCTCCTTCTAGCTGACAGCATGCAACAATTTTCTTAAACCCCAGCTCCTAAAACTTTTGCCAACAGCACATGTAGCATCATTACTGCTGAGAACTACATACAGCACATCTGCTTCTCTGCAGCAGTTCCTCTGAAGATCATAAGATATCAAAAGTGAGTAATGTGTCTAACAGCAAGCATTTCACAGGTCCATTCTGGATGTCAGGTCTCAGCATGTGTTTTGTGTATAAATTACATCAGGAGAGGGTGAATAGTGGTTTGTATGAACTGAACCAAATTAAATACATGGGGTTAAGCTCTTTGGAAGAAATTCACTAAAATTAATAAAGACAAAAAACCCAGGGAATCAGTATGTTTTATAGCTTTTAATGAAAAGGCTACACTATCCAAAACATTCTGAAAGTTATAAAATAGGCAAAACAGGTATTTTGAGTCTTAAAAGATGCAAATCAAAATATAAATTACTCCATTACTCCAAGTAAAGGAAAACTGTTCAGCAATGTTCAAGAGACAAGAGCAGTGTAAAATGCAATGTGAGAACAGATGCGAAAGCGCTGTCCAGGACAGGGTGAAGAATGTGCACAAGGGTGACAGAAAGGATGCTTTTGCAAAAATACTGGGATGGATGGAGGTATGCAGACTAACTTTGGGACATCAAAGGTAGAATTAACTCTAGTTATTTCTGCTTTATGCAATTGCTGCTAGATTAGGATATAACATAAAAAACCCCTGCTTAAGTCAGCAACTCTACATAAGCATGATCACAGGCAAAAGAAACTCACCTGCAAACGATGCTTCCGAACTTTGCTGATTTGGTCTGCTTTTGCTTCCATCCTTTCCACTAGTGCATCAAGCTCCTTCTCCAGCTCTTCCCTCACTGCAGCACTTGGGGCCTCCAGGATGAGCTTTGACAGCTGTTGGTGATCACTGGCACACAATTCAGACAGAACAAGGCTTGCATCAGTTTCCATTGGCTTCTATATCTTGTACCCAGTTCAGAAATAACACTTCTAGGAGACCATGGCATCAGCAGCCAGACATGTTCAGCACACCCTAACAAACCAGTAAGAACAGTTTTGCTGGTTTGCAGCATTATTATAGTAGCACATTGTAGTGACAGGCTGCTGCAACAGAGTCTCAATAAATTAAGTAGCTTCCAACTACAAGATGCATATTCAAAATGACCAAATAACCATTTGAGAGCTTGATCTCAGTACTCACTCAGTTAATATTTTGTGTATTTGTAGCTACTGCAGCTGTGCAGTACAGTAACAATTCACATTCTGTTAACCAGGACAAGCAAAACACCCAGCAAAGCTATCCTCTAATGGACTATTTGTCCAGATCCTGCTTTTGGCTAGGACAGTTTTCATTTTTAGTAGCTGTTACATTGCTGCATTTTGGATTCAGTACAAAAATAACGTTGATAACACTGATGTTTTCATTTTTGCTCAGCACTACTTACACTAAGTCAAGGGCTTTTCAGTGTCTCCTGCTATGCCAGGGAGCAGGAGCACAAGAAGCTGAGACAGGGAGATATCTGGGATAGCTGATTCAAACTGGCCAAAAGGATATTCCATACCACAGAATATCATGCCCAGTATTATAAACCAGGGGGAGTTAGCCACGAGGGGACAATTGCTGCTGGGGATGGGCATCAGTCAGCAGGTGTGAACAACTGTACTGTGCATCACATGACTTTTTACCTTGGATTTTATGTCTCTCCCTTTTTCATTACATTTTACTTTATTTCAGTTACTAACCTGTCCTTGTTTCAGCCCATGGGTTTTTCCTTTTCCTAACTTCCCTCCCCATCCCACCAGAGCAGAGGGGCCCAACAGCAGCTGCATGATGCTTAGCCACCAGCCAGGGTTAAACCAAGACAGTATTCTCGGGCACCCAACATGGCCCATGAGGGGTGAATGACAGATCTGACCTGAGTGTGTGAAGACAAATCTCTTCTAGGCACCGTTGTATTGGTTTAGTAGTGGCAGGTCGCAGTGCTGGTTTTACGGTGCCACGGAATCCCTGGCCATGACATTCCCGGGGGAGCGCGTGCCCTCCGCGCGCCGAGGGAGCCATCTCCTGGGGAACCCGTGTAACTACACCGTGCTCCTTCCCGCTCGGCAGCCAAGCCTGGGGGACACGCGCTCCCACACCTTCCCTGCTGCTCCGCGCTAATTACAGCAGCCTTGGAGAACCCGCAATATCCCGCGGGAGCTCAAACCAGCGTGGTCACAGTGCTGGGATCAGCATGGTGCTGAAGGGCGTTCAGATCAGGGCAGCATTTGTGTCTGGGGACAGCGAGCGAGCAGCTGTGTGGGACTGAGTTGCTGGTCAAACCACAACAAAGTACCCTCTACACTAAAGACAGGATAGTGAGGGTACGCACCACAGGGAATCCCGAGTTTCTCCTCTGGGACCACAGGGAGAACATCAAGTGGGATGGAAAATCTATGCCTCAACCTTAGAGGCACAGGTATGTGAATTGCAGGAAAAAAACAAGCACAAATAGGAATTCTTCCAGGGAAGTTGCTGCTTAAGTCTTCAGCGGGCAGCTCCCCAGACAGAGTGGCAGGGCTGATGTTATTCCTGATCCTATGGAAGAGAATTCTAATTCTTTTTTACAGAAATGGAGAATCCTAGGACCAGTATTAGAGGAGCCCTGTCTCCAGCCAGGTGCAGGAGAGGGACAACCAGGTGTACTTGACTGTGTGGCTCAGATGGCCTGGGCACATCAGACCCTAATGCCATCAAGCTGTACAGAGGCAGAACCCACTTGTATTTCTGGAGTGACAGGGGCATCCCAACAGCTGATGTCTTGGAGGCTGAAACCAGCCTGACAAAATGACTGGCAGAAGCACCGCACTGTGACTGGCCCAGAGGCTCTGTGCACCCTTGGCAGAGACTGTCTTGGGCTGGGGCATTTTAAGGACTCAAAAGGGTGGGCTCTCCACATAGCTGCCTCGGAGACAAAGGAAATGAAGCATCTGTGTACCCTGCCTTGTCTCTCAGAGGACCCTTCTGATGTGGTGCTGCTGAAGAAGAGGTGATAGAATGAAAGAACAAGAGGTAATAGAATGATTTGGGTTGGAAGGGACCTTAAAAAATCATTGAGTTCCAAACTCCTTAGCATAGGCAGGGCCATTTTCAACTGGCTGCGCAGAGCCTCATCCAACCTGACCTTTATGTTTTCAAGAATGGGCATCCACATCTTCCCTGGACAGCCTGTTCCAGTGCCTCACCATCCTCACAGTAAAGAATTTCTTCCTAATATCTAATCTAGGTCTGCCCTCTTTCAATTTAAAGCCATTACCCCTCAGGCAAACACTATACACCCTAGTAAAATGTCCCTCTCCCCAGCTCTCTTGTAGCCTCCTCTGAGTCCTGAAAGGCCCCCAGTGAGGTCTCTCCAGAGCCTTCTCTTCTCCAGGCTGAACAAGCCCAGCTCTCAGCCTGTCTTCAAAGGAGAGGTGCTCTCTGATTGTCAGCCCTCTGATTGTCTTTGTTGGCCTCCTCTGGACTCAATCAAGCAGGCCCACATCCTTCTTGTGTTGGGGGTTCCAGAGCTGGACACAGCCCTGCAGGTGGGGTCTCAGCAGAGCAGAGCAGAGGGGCAGAATCCCCTCCCTGGCCCTGCTGCCCACGCTGCTTTGGATGCAGCCCAGGACACGTGTGGCTTTCTGGGCTGGGAGTGCCCATGGCTGGGTCATGTCCAGTTTCTCACCCCCCAGCATTCCCAAGTCACTTCGGCCATTAGCTACCCACCCACCACCTTTTCCTGCCCTGAAAGACTGTTATGACAGCTGACTCCAAAGTCATGGACCACGTTAACTCAAAGGACTAGTAATGGGATAGTCCACAGACTACAGAATAATATCTGTGTGTACCTACACCAAAAGGCTGGAAAGGTGATGGTGGTTAACTGGGGCATACTGGAAAGTGTGGGGCTTGGGCAGGATGTAACTGGTACAGTGTAAGGGGTGAATACTGCCCATCCCAACACAGGGGAGGGCTGGGTGTGGGGGGTGTGAGTGGCAGCAGGATCCTGTGCTGGCTGGCTCCACACCACAACAGTCCACTGCACTGGGGCCGTGACCACACTTCTCCCTTACCTCTTCTGAAATCAATACTGCTGCACATAAGCACAGGGCTGGTGTTCAAACTGTTTAGCAGAGACTCTAACTGCAAGGACAATTGACAGCCTCTGCAGCCAGCAAGACAAAGATTACATTCTAGAGATTTCCTAAACTAAGAACTTTCTCAGGCAAAACCTTCCAAGTTCAAAGCAACAAGGCAAAAATATGAAACATCTGCATTCATAATCTGCAGAAGAAAATATGCCAGACTCACAAACTCATCTGTCCAAATTCATCTTGTAAAGTCAGCAACACTTCTGAGAGCTCTTCCTGAGATGAAGATGAGTCCATTGTCGGGGATGGCCTTCTGTTTTTGCAGGCAGGATGACCAGAGCTGGTGGGTTTGGCTGCAGTATCATTCACCACACGTCTGTTACACAAAGCTTTGCTGTGATGTTTCATCAGGTGCAGCACGTGCTGCACGTTGGCAGTAACCGAATGACTGGGACTGGTAGACTGAAAGAAAAAGAGATTTCTTTTAAATGGGATTATCAAGAACTTGATAATACTGGAGAGCATTCAAAAGCAGTGCCACTTTTGTTTTGTTGACAAGAATGTAATTTTTGTTTGAATTAATATGCACTAACTAGAACATGTTGTCAAGAAGCATAGTGTAGGCCTATTTTTGGAAATACCAGCTCAGCTAGTTGTCAATATCCAACAAGTATTTCAAAGACAATCTGTATGAAAAGTGCCAAAGAAAATTAAGTGATCTGACCACTGGGTGTCAGAAGTGCACCAACCCAAAGTCCCTTAAGGAGCTGCAGCTACTGGGCTTTAAGCTTTGGAATTAATTAGCTCACCTTCCCAGCCACAAAGGGTACATCACCCAGACACAACCTGTAATGGGGCTGCACAGTGGAATGTCTGACAGAGCATTTCTGGAAAGGTAGAAGAGACAAGTATTTAGCAAAAATTATAATACAGCCAACAGCCTTTCCCTTTACTTTGTAGTAAAAGAGGCAACCTGCTCCCTGATCACATGCACACAACCTTATTTAACTCCTCAGTAACTGCCCTTCTCTTCCCCACATCTTACCTTCTCGGGCTGCTTAGCTTTTTTCCTGGGTTGTCTTACTTTTGGAGAAAGCAGTGGTGATGCTGCTTGAATCAGTAGTCTGTTGGTTTCCAGGCCTGTCTGAAGCTACAATTGAGGAAATAAGGGGAGTTACTGAAAATATATTAATAAATAATCAGAGACAGTGCAAGCAGAGAACCACAAGAATTTTTAAAACATAGGTTCTCCAGAAGTAAGGGCTGCACATTTTTAGGATATTTTTGCAGTCAAAGGCCAACTTAAACATTAAATACTTCCTCTGTTAGCACTACTCATCAGTAATCCTAGTAAATTAGAGAATTAGCCTTAGTCCATTAGTCCCATGCAGGCAAGTGCCAAAACATCAGCTGTGCTTTACACTTGGCAAGGAATTGGGGAGCTCAAGCCACCCAACCGTGATCAATTGATCCCATGACATATAGTTACTAAGCAACTACTCCTTCTGTTCTATTAAAATTGATAGTAAAAAACCTCCACACAAACAAACAAAAAACACCACAATAAACCAACTAACCACCAAACCAGCTGTTGAAAGAGTTAAGGTTGGAACTTCGTGTTGACAGTGAGAATCCTAACTTCCAAGAGGCAGATACTGCATGGCTTTAGAAATTGTGCCCTGAAGAAGCATTCACAGCACAGTTTTTCATTATTAATTTCAGGCACCCCTTTCCCCATCACACCAAACTTATGGCAACAAAGGTTAATGTTAGAGCCTGACACATCACCTCCATAGTTCTCCAGCATACAATGAATGCTTAATGAACAGCACACTTTCAGGTTAGAAGACCACCCAGCATCCTTAAGGTCGTATAATCAAGAGTATGTTGCCTCCTTTTTACTTCCCTGTACAGCATTTTAATTACAATTATGAACAAGGGGGCCCATTTGTTGACTTTAATATTTTGAAAGGTTGCCATGCATACTCAGTTATGGATTAGTCTGAATTTCTACTTCTCCAACTTTTAGTAAGAAGTCAAAGTTGCAGTGCACATGTGCTGATAGGTTTCCAAAAAGCTTGGAAAACTTCAGAACATATAGTACCTCAGGCAGAAGGAAAAACAAAAAAAGAAGAAAAAAAAAACTAAAACAAGGATTTCACAATTCTGTGAGGCATATGGGGGGCACTTTCAGTAAGCTTAGCTGAAAAGTTGATAAAAAGGAAAAGAGCTAATTACAGTGCATACCAGTACAAAAGAAATTTCCTGTTGGTTACCTCAGCTGCTTTTTCCTGAACAAGCTTCCTTGCATGTTCTTCCTCATAAAGCTTCTGTTCCAGCTCTTTCATTTTTTTCTAGTCAAAGTTAAATCAAAATAACAGTGTTACTAATGAAACAATTATTTTTTCTTCCTGAAGCCCACAATACTAAGAGCTTGCACAAAACCGTGAGTTCATCTTACAACTTAAGGATAAATGGGGACTTGAGCATTAGAATGATTGCTGATGCTTTGCCTGTATAGGCATAAATACAGCAGTCAAAAGCTTATGCTTATCATTTAAATTGATTTTTCTATTCTTACTTTCACAATGGGTATCTGAACTTAGGTCACAGCCAAACACACAGCAATACACAAGGCCCTTTCTCTTCAGTTGTAAAAACACCCTAGACAGTAGGTTGCTTTGTGTACATGACCCTCCAAGATTCTGTACTACAAAAGAGCTAACAAAGACATGTCATTATAAGGCAAGAGAAGACTTGTTTTATTTAGACCACTAATGGTATTTTTGCTAAAATCTGTAACTTACACTCTTACAAGAAAAGAACTTTTGAACATCTAGCCACCTTCCTAATAAAGAAGAAGGAGGAAAGGTTGTATGATGCCCCTGAGATACCTTTAAATACAACTGAAGTAATTTCATCTTTTTATTACAAAACTTTAAGGCCTCTTTTGAAACTCTTTTTCAAAGGAAAAGGTTAACAGGGAAAGCACACATCTCTTTGTAAACCTCCAACAAGAGGAAAACATTGTTTAAACAAGATACACTGTAATTCCCAATGTGAAAGTTATCAAGTAACTTTCTGGCTTTATACAGCAGTGAAAAAACAACCCAGAGCTCCAGTCCCCAAAACAATTTCCCTTCTCTTTCTCCAAAGATTGGTATTCACAGAGCCACTAATCAAACTTGAGGCAGAAAAGCATGTTATACAGAGTGACAGCTGTGTTTGCACACTTGTTTGTTTATAAACCCACTACATAGAGGTACTAAATATTTCAGTTCTGCTTTACTTAAGCATTAACTGCAAGAATAATGTAATGAGTTGTTATACAAAGGTGTTAAAAAAAGCCTGGATAAACATTGAGGACAAAGGCACTATATATAGGAACCAACCTTTTCTTTTGAATGAAAGAATCGTTCTGATGAGTTTTTTTCATTCAAAACAAAGGTATTCCAGGTAACTTAGAATCATCTTCTGCGCTTTACAATTATTGGCACAACTCTTTGTATCTATGTGGTCAGTCTCAAAGACCTTTTATTAACCTCTTAAGTCTGACAGAATTTTTAGTACGAAAATACTAAGGAAAATATTCTGTTTAAACTAAAGATTGACATGAGGCTGGGCCAAGGCTTTTATTCCGAAATGAAAATTCCCTCAGCTACCTGTTCAGCTGGAGCAAGAATGCATCTTAGTGTATCATCCATGACAGACACGGTCAGAAATTATATACCCAACTTAGATTCCCTAAATAATTTTTTTTCTTGTTTATAGCAGAAGGTATTATGCAGATTTCTGGACTGTCACTAAGAGAGGCCACAGAGCCAAGAAAACAGCTCTTGCCCAGCAGTGCTGCCCATCATGTAAGACAGCACTGCGAGGGGCAGCAAGCAGGCTGCAGGTCAGCACTGGGCTGCCTGAACATCCACTCAATCGCCATGAGCCACTGTAAAAAGCTTTATTGACAAAATAGAAATAAAATATTTCACTGTCTATTTTTGACCTGCTTTCTAACAGAAAATTAATTTCATGCAACCACCTACCCAGAGAATCCCAGAATCACAGGGTGGTTTAGGTTGAAAGGGACCTTTAAAGGTTACTCAAGTCCAAGGGACACTTTCCACCAAACCAGGTGGTTGCTCAGAGCCTTCTCCAAACTCATCTTGAATGTTTCCAGGAACAAGGCATCTGCCACCTCTGCAGACAATCTGTTCCAGTGTTTTGCCCAATCCACCGAATTAGGGGAGTGTGGTTTTAATCTCACTGTCAGCATTAAGATCAATTACTATAAACTACAGTTGTTGAAAATGTCATCCCCACACACATTCCAATTATGGCCATAAACAAGACCACAGCCTAAATAGTACTTTTAGGGAACACTTCTTACTCTATCTCCAGACACAGATCTTCTCAGTCAACTGTCCACAGAGTACACTGCAGGACCACAGTTGAACTAAAGATGCCTCAAAAGCATTTCCAGGGTAAGTACTCCACATAAAAAGCAATCTCAGCATTTCTTTTTCACAGCCACTACTGACATTAGCAAATTACTTGAAGGCAATACTTATAGGGCCAGGTGGGCCAGGTAGTGTCTCTGGGGAGATTAAATGTTCTCAGTAAGACCTCCCACACAACCTGTGCTCTGGCAGTGTCTGAACAGAGGCAGGACACATCTCTGCTCACTCATGAGCAATCACCTCACCACTTTCCATCCATTTCTGCACACCATGTATGAAACAGTCTCTTATTTCTTGCTTCAAATTCAACTTGAAAATGTTCCTATGATCTTGCCACAACTACAGCAAAGATCAAGGAGGAACAGATGCAACACTTCTGACTAGAGAGTGCAGTCTCTCCTTGAAGATATTCAGCTAATACCTATCACATAGATGCTCACATACAAACATAGCCTATAACCAGAAGCAGGCAGACCTGACAACCAGAAAATGGCTCATAACTACATAATGATGACAAGAAAAATGAATTCACATTACAGTTTAATCCATATTTATTTTAGGTCCTGGAATTGCTTCAAAATTGTGTGAATTTAACACTCAAATCCTCTAAAACATATTTAATTGTGGCAGCTACTAATTCCTAAAGATAAAGAATCAAAGACCTCTGGTTTGATTCAGAAAAGAGCACAAAAAGAACCATAAGGCCAAAATTATTTTCACTAGCCAAGCATGAAGAGACAAACAACCCAGTCTCACCAAATTTCAGCTACTACCAGTCAAAAACTTGGTAAAAGCCTTTCAGAAGGATTGCCACCTGCTGAACATGTTATTTCAACTCTAACCCTGGAGGAAATCACTGCTACTTTCAGAGTACAAGACCCAGGAGACTCCTATTTCTCTTTGCAACTGTTTGGCCAAGTAAACAATGCAACCACTTGTACTCTACAACTGCAGCTCACCACAACAGGGTGTCAAGACCTTAAAAAGCTTGTTGCAGCTGCTTTGGCTCAGGGTCTTCCAAGAAGAGTTGCAGCATATAAATGTCCTGCAGCAAGCCAAGCAGCTAAAGATTTACTACCAAACGTCTTCTTATGTACTTCTGGAAAAACACCATCTATTTCACCACCTGAGGTACTGGCTGGTGTACAAGGTGGGAAGCCCATGATTTTGACAGAATCCAGAACCGCCATTCTCAATATTACAATCTGACCATGAGGTATCTGGTCCTTTTTGGGGGAACAGGGGAGAAATTTGCAGTAGGAAGCCTCTCCCTGGTTAAGCTCTCTGTAGCTTCCAGGCTTGGGAGATTTGTGGTCTCTCTTACAGTAGCAGAAAGTGGTATGTGGATGAGCATCAGAGGCCAACACCACAGAAGATGCAGAGACATGTATGGGGTTAGTGTGGTGGCTATGGGGCTACAGGGGTGACTTCTCTCAGGAGCTGCCAGAAACCCCCCATGTCAACAGAACCAATGCCAACAGAGCCAATGTCAGCTGGCTCCAAGACAGACCCAACACTGGCCAAGGCTGAGCCCAACAGCAATGGCAGTAGCACCTCTGGGATTACAGACAGGGAGGAGGAAAACTGTGGGGAACTGCTGCCAGAAGCAAGGAGTGAGAATGTTTGAAAGCAGAAGCCTTGCAGACCCTAAGGTCAACAAGGGAGGGGGAGAAGGTACTCCAGGTGCCAGAGCAGAGATTCCCCTGCAGCCCATGGTGAGACTGAGTTTTATTTCTCACCATAAAATTAGAAAAATGATAAAAATTCAAGGGTGGACCCATCACAACACTATGACCAAACACAGTCACACTGAGTTTGTAGAAGCTACTGATTCAAACAGAGTCCTGAAAAGGCAGACTGACTCAAACCCACAGGGAGTCACCCAGTGCTAGAGGCCTTGCAACATGAGACCACAGAAGTCTGCACACAAAATAACTAGTAATAATTGTGTTTCTTAAGAAGGAGGGCCAAGAGGGAAAAATCCCATGAAATTCATACAAGTCAGGGTGAATCTCAATAATAACAGGAAATAACTACTATTCAGTAGCATGGAAAGCAAGTCAAGATCATAGGAATGGCTGCAATCTTACAATGCCCAGGCATCAACTAAGCACAAAAGAAGAACACCAAAAGACTGTTAAGGCATAATTAAACTCCAACTCTTGCAATGCAGTGCCCCAAAGCCTACCTGTACATGTACACTTGCAGCAATAACTTCAAGTCTCCACAACCCCTGAGTTGAAAATAAAGTTTAGTTGCTGTCATACTCTAAAGCACTAAGTTTTGCTCAGCTATTGTCATAAGCTATGAAGTACAGATTACAATAAACAAGATAAATATGATACAGTATTCAAGACAAATGTCAGACCTCTGCTGTGGACTGCATTGCAGTTAGTCTGTTGTACTCTTTTTCCAGTATATCCAGCTTTTCCAATTTAGACTGAACATGTGATTGGTCAAGAAGCCGATCTCTCTCCAAGGAGCCCTTGATTGGAGAAGTGAAAAGAAAAACAATTAGAAGCACAAGAAAACAAGACCATCTACAGCAAGCATCTTTGTAACAACTTTGTGTCAGGAGCATGAAGGAGATCCATAAACAGTCCAAAGGAACTTCTAATTCCTCCATGCAATTTTAGATGGTGCCACAATCAGGGAACAAACTGCACCACTGGTCCACCAGTGTTGGGGAGCCAGACATTTAACCACATCTGAGAGAGGATTCTTCAGTTTCTCCTTCCTCCCAGCTCAAAATACTAAAAGATTTCTGTAGAAATTAGAAATAGTTTTCTTGATTTTTTTTTCCTTCTATTTAACAGACTGAAATAGAATAGCCACAGAGACCAGTGAGCAGATAGCTCTAGGTGACCCATATGCCTATAAAGCAAAATTCAAGTTCATTTTAGATACAGGCAAAATCATAATCACTGATGATTGGGAATGATGGGAAATAGAAATTTTAGTAATATTTCTACAGAATCAGTACTTCAGGGCCAGTTTAACAAGAGCAGTGCTAGCAAAGAAAATCCCCAAAGGCCTGAAGACTGTAAACACAAAAGGGAGGTTGTTTCCCAATGGCACACAGCTATAACACTGGAGGATAAGGATGAGCTACTGCAGTAAGCCAATCATGCAGAAGCAAACAATTCATATTAATGCCAGAGCCTGCAATTGCCTTAGAAACAGGTGCACAAAGAAAATACCAGGGTCATGAGAAGACTGGGAAATTTAAGTAGGGAAGCTATCCATACCTAAGAATATGAAGTAGACACCCACACTTAAAGGTATAAAAATTCCAGTAACTATGAAAAATCATGACATAATTAATTGACTTTTATGATTTAACCCTGAGATAGTTTTGGGAACACACCTGTTTCTCCAAGAGATGCGACTTCTCATTTTCTGCATGCTGGATCATTTGTCTCATGTAGTCCAGCTGTTTCTCTAGAAGTCTGCATCGAGACTCAGCAGCTGCCAGCTGAGAAGTCAGTTCTGAAGATAACAGAAGGCAGAAAGAAGAAATCATGCATTGCTTCTTTCTGGGACTTTTTTTTTTGTTGTTGTTTTCAGGACAGTTTCAAAACAAACAAGAAAAGGACCATCTAAGAAACTTACATATTATACTGAATTAACTTTTGTATAAAAACCCCTAAAATTAAGAATGCCTTAAAATTCTTTCTTTGTAACTCCCCAAGTCACCCCTTTAAAAGATGCTGAACAAAGTAAATTAAAATTGGTTTATACATTTATAGGAATAAAGCTTCATCCACATCAATGTTCTGCAGTATCTATATACACTTTGCAAACAACCTTGATTTTTCCTTGACACTTCAGTCTTGTCCCGTTCTTTGTGTTGCATTTGTTCACTCAGCATTTTTTTAAAGTTTGCTGTTTCCCTGCTGAGGTGTTTTACATTCTCCTCTGCTTCAAACCGTTCCAACTCCAGTTGATGAATTTTTTCCTGGAGATTCTTCAGAGCAGAAAATATTGCTGCAATTGAACAAGTACCTTTTGTTAGATACCATTAAATCATCACTTCAATACAACATTAAACTTGAAATGTTATTATAAAAACATGTTATGTAAGAAGGTCAGAGTGTTCCTTAGCAGCATCCAAGAGTCCTTCCAGGAACTAGGACCTCTTTCCATTTAAACCATAACTGATTCAAAAGCTAGTCTCAAACAAATAGATGCCATTAGTGCACCTGACACATTTGGGAAAGATACAACTATTTCCCAGAACAAGGCATATAAATATTGTGTCAACTGAGAAGAAACAGAGTATCCTCTGACCCTTTATCAAAAGAAAGTGAAAAGTCCCAAGTAGATAGTGAAAAAAGCTGCAATTCTCCATATTAATATTATTCCTACCACAACAAAAACACCAACAGTGTTCCCATGAATGGCCACACAGCATTATAAAGGTTAACAATGAGAAGAGCTATAAAAAGGCTTATAAATAATCAGACTTCTTTTTTAATTCTTCTGGTTTTTGTGTTCCCCTCCTCCATCTACAAACCTACATCTCCTTAGTGCTGAACCATTTTGCCTTTCTGCTGCACTCCCAGCTTTAGCAGTCAGTAAACAAAGCCTTTCTACATTCTTCACCACAAAAGGAAAAGCAGCTGTAATAGAACACACATCACCTTGCAATTAGACCATCTGGTGGCAATCTGATGTATTTATTACCTGTCTCTTAGCTGGGCTGTTTAATTCTGTGAAGGGAACCATAACCATAAGCCTTTTCCCCTATACAGTGCTGCTGAAGTTAAACATAAGAACATCTGTACACACTGCTCAAATAGCAGACTAATCTGAAAGGTCACATTAGCCCATTCCTTTGTGCTTAAATCCACTCCAGAGACAGAATGGACCTGTGATATAGCATGCTTGAGCACTTAAAGAGTTGGGACTGAATATTGGTTTGTCCATCAGATAACACAAAAAAAATTTAAAATATTATCAAATCTTGAAGTGAGTAACAGCACATGAGAGTATCACATCAATGCACGCCTTTTAAGTACATAAGAAGTAGCAGGAGTAGTCACAGTTAAGGGGAAGCTGCTGATAATTTGGCACTATTTGCAATATCAGAATCACCAACTGCACCCTCTTCTGTATTTACTGTTCCTAGGATTCACTTGAAATGAGCATAGCTGAAACAGTGAACAGGTGTGTTACTATTATTGTTAAAAGCTACAATTGAAATCTCAGTATATACACAATAATGACTAACAAAACACAGCAATGAAGCAACTCAAGCAATGAATAGATAAAGGTGAAACCCAACAGGGCAATTATTATTCAGTCACATTGGAGTATTAAAGCCAACTGTGCATGCTGACACACATATACAACACAAAGACATTAAACCCAAAATAAACAGAATTTACTATACTCAATTTCAGGATTTTTCAATAAGATTTATTTAATACGGGGAATGGGAAGACCAATGAGGACCCCCAAGAACAATCAAATCAATTCTGCCATTTGAAATTAATTCCCACATCCTAAAATTTACTAAAATATATGCCACAGAACATTTCTGCATTTTTAAAAGCTATGTAAAAAGAGAAACATACTGGATCATCCATGTGTTGGATTAAATTTTCAGTACATATATTCACTTGCACTTCATTTTAATTTTTTTTGAAAATGAAATTGCTAGATTCTAAAACAGGATATAATTTATCTGATTGCCTTCCACCACCCATCCTTATTTCAGGGTAGGCAGAGTCACCATTAGAAAAAAAATTGCCAAGTGAAAACTTGGAAGTCAAAACTTTATTGCTAATGCAACATGCAGCACACTCTACAAAAATACACCTGCATCAGTAATTCATAAGGTAGCTCTTTCCTGCACATCCAATTTTTCATCTGTAAAGATTGTTTTAGTTTTGTGTCAACAGCACTCTCAAAAGTGATGGCCTTGAGAGTACACTCTGCATTTCAAATAGTGCTGCAAGAACTGAGATTTCATCTTTAAGGTCATTAACACACAAGTCTCCACTAACTCAGACATGAATTGTGTTATTGGAACAGACACTTGAGGCTATCATCCTGATTTTTTACTTAGTTTGGGTAATATTAGGATTCATCCTAAGTATTTCTCATTTTTCTCCATAAGAAAAAAATATCAAGCAGTGCATACCTTTAAGCCTCCATAACACTCCAGTCTGACAGGGTGCATTTCTGCAATGACCCTGAGCCAAACAGCTCTTCAAAGGATCGGTCCTGCTCTGGTCTCCCAACTCCTCATGATGCAACCTGCATGTACCCCAAGGCAGCTCTGCAGCAAGTCTCACTGCATGACAAGCTCATTCACTAAAACAACAGAAAACTAACCAAGAACAGTTTTTTTTGTTCTTGTCCAGCATAGGAAGGGAGGGAGAAGGAATAGCCTAAAAACAAGAAGAATAAATGGAAGCAAAATTGCCTCCCTTTTGGTGTTGTAAGCACCAGTTCAGCACTCTGTTGAAGCCTTCTCTGTATCCTTTAAGTCTTCACTGATATGATAAATACAGCACATCCTTCGTCCATTACAAACCTTCCACTTTTAACAGGACCAAACTTCTTCCTTTTCTCCAAGCTATTCTGGGGACTAAAATCTCCTTATTTCTAACTCAGCTAGGAACTCAAGAAATGAAAAGCTGAAGGAGAGGAAAACTGAAGAAGGGACAAAAGACTTGAGTAGCTCATGAATTTGTACTGACAGACAATTTTACAAATCTCTACTACCAAAGAGGAGCATGTTTCTCCATTTGTAAGATGACCTTTATCATCAGGTGCTCTTTGGAAAGAGGAGTGCCAAGGACCTACAAAACATCACTGGACATCACTGGGAATTGATAAAAGGATAAAAAGACTGCAACCTTCATAGGTGTGGAAGACATACAGTATTCTACCATGAGATGTGGAAACATGTAGGAAAACAACTCTGCTGAACTATTACCTCTGCTGTGGCTTTCAGGATACGGAACTACTGGTTTCCATGAGGAACGCTGCAAATCTGAATTAATAAATGGCTTGTGCTTTGGATATTCTATAAATGAAGCTGAAGAGAGTCCATCTGTGGCTGATGTAGAGTTCTGAGTGTTACGCAGATCATCCTGAAAACAAAATAAAGCTGTTATTCAGCACATTTGTTTCTTTGTCATGACAACAAAAATAAAGAAAAATAAGTGTCACTATAGGACACGAAACAACACAACGCAAACTCACAGCTCTTTCCAAGGTGAAAAAGGACCTTTATTTTTCTGACTCCAACATTTAAAGATTTCCAAAAGTGACGGTGGATCGGAGGGTGAAAGTGGCACCTCTCCAATGACACTGGACAAACCAACAGTCCCTCAAATTTCTGCTCCTCCATAAAAGGATGCAAAACAGTAAGTTATTCACATAAAGTGCATCAGAAAGTTCATTACAAGAATGTAAACATCAGAAGGCTTAGAAAATTTAAAAAATCAGGGTGACAAGATTCTATCAGATGTGTAGAAGGACTGCTACAGGAGACTCACATCTCAAAAGTTGCACTTCCTTCTTTATAGCCTTAGGATATGTTACTTTACATCCAACTCACCCTCCAATAAAAACAGTATCAAACAGAAGAATGTCTTTCCCACACTAGTTTGTGATTTACCCTTTCTTTTTTCCATTTACTTGTACTGTCTACCACTTATTAGGAGAAGGCAATCCACAATCAGTTGGAAAACAACCACCTTCTTAATTACTGGTTCAATTTACTGCACGAGATACTGCACTAAGGTGGCCAAACCTGATAAGGCACACCCAGGACTGTGGTCCTGCACCCCTGATGTAACACAAGGGCTCACTGACTGCACATGGGGCACAGGACACTCTGCAGCTGGGAAGGTGAGCTCAGAGTCCCAACGCCTCCAACTCCACTCACTTCTATTCATTCTCCTTATCTTTCCATTAGCAGGTGGAACTTCACAAGACACATCCAGATGACTTTATGCTACAGTTGATCAGTGGTATCAGCACAGGAAAACCAGCAGATCACAGCCAGGAAAGTACTCCTGCCTCTAAGCAGTGATGGACTCTTAATCAGCTTCAGAGTGTTCTGAAAAATGTGGTTATAGAGATCAGGGATTTCCCAGCAGTCTGCACCAATTCTGCAAACACCTGCTGTGCTTTGGATGTTGCAATGACCTGAAAGGACCACCTAGCTGGGAAGATGCCCTTCTAAATAGAAGAGACATGGCAGAATTGTGTGTTTATGGTTTTAACTCAAAAACTGTCTACCTGGCCTAAGCCTTATAATCTGTATGTACAAATTAAACAAAATGCTTATTTTTAACTTCTCTCAATGGCATCCATCACTAAACATTTCAGTGACAGAACTGGAAAGCACCCTAAGAGAGGTGGGCTGCAGCCAGATGTAAAGCTCCTACAGCTTCCCTGTTCATGAGTAAGCAAAAGGAGAATTGCAGATCTTGGCAGGGTGTTTTTTATGTTTTTGCATGCCAACCATTGGGAGCATATCATGACCGAAATTAAAATACAGAAAGTATTAAGTATCTCATAGCAAATTACACAACAGCCCAAAATTCATTACAAGGAGCCAAATATGGGGAAAAAATAAGAAAAAATTTAAGTTATTTAAAGCCCATACACAGCTGATTTCCTCTTATAAACACAGTGATTCATTGTGAGCAAGAAAATTAGGATCCTAACTACTCTGAGTGTATCAATTGATGTTTCTAAGCACAGTTTTATGATTGCTTTGCAGTTTGTGTTTATAAAATTTTCCCACACAACATAATGGCTTTTTTCGAAATAACTGCATTTGCACATGCATTTTCTACCACAAAAAGCGAATTGAAACATTAACCCCTAATTAAGAATATTTTAATAAAACCATTTTTACAGGTGTTTTATGCATAAACACACTGTTTCACACTCGGCAGCCTCACAAGTCTAACCAGAGCACATGAATCCATCTGATCAAAAGCCTGTTAGGTGCTAACACCAAAAATGCCATCAGCATTACAGGATATGGCATTGATGAGCACAGAATACCAAGACCAAATGATGGAGTAGAAATGAACCAAACAAAACACAGCACTTCTGCAGCAGGCAGTACAGGAACAGCAGCAACAAAAGCCTCACAACCCAAACAGCAACTATCGATTCAAATATCAATATCCTGTCTGCTGTTGATTCAAACCAAAGGTGCCCCATCAAACAGTCAAAACAGAAAGGGGAATCAGCTTGAAGCCAAAGTAGGGCTGACAGCACCACCATCTTTCTAGATGTCACTATCATCTTTTTGGTCTTTACAGGCAAAGTCTTGTCTGAAAATTAAATGTAACTGCATAAAAACACCAAAGTAAAGGAATTCTTCTGCTTGTTTTTGCTGCCATTAGTAACATCTTTCTAGCCATCTGCAGACTAGCTGAAAGAAAAAGCTGGTGTACTCAAAGCCCTGGAGCACTAACAAAGCAAAGCAAATTGAGGCTTTTGATTAGTTACGTGTCTTCTAAATTCCACCTGGACGCAGGCAATAGGCACTAATTTGAATAGTTAGTAATAATAATTTGAACAGCGTAGTAGTCAGTACAGGCATCTGCTTCAAATAGTTGCTCAAAAAATTTGCGCTGGAATATCATCTGTTGCATAGGCAATCATTCTTTTTTCAGTCTAAATAATAATTTGCTGCCACATATGTTTTTCTTACCTATTTTTAAGCAAAAGAGTGGCTTATATTCAGTTTCATAAACTGTGACTTTAAAGAATTTGACTGAATACTTTGGGAAAGTTTACGAAACAGCATCAAGGAATTTCCCTTCACAAAGCTCAAACATCACAGCAATTCTCTGCTCTTCTCCCCTCTCTCTCAAGTCATTAAAAATCACTGAAATTTGTTCCTGCTCTTGGAAAGTCTCACAGGGAGTATCATGCTCTGAGGCCTCGGAAAATTGTGAAAAATAAATCAGGAAACTCTATATATTTGTTCTGAATCTCAGCTAGGTCATGTCTGCTAACTACATCTCCTCTCTTTCAGGGCACTCCTCATAGTCTTCTTTAATCCACATTAAAGCCTCAGAGCAGTAACTGAAGAAGCTTAACAGTCGCACCAGGAGCCAAGTGCCCCCTGTTACATAACAGTGAGCTGAGTGTGTTTGATCTGCACAGGTCAGAGAACACTGCCTTCCAAAACTCATGGCTTTCACCACTGCATATCAGCTGCCTACTCACGCAGAAAGAAGGGAATATGGAAAACACAGACCAGAGATAACTTAACACATCACCAGCACAGGGACCTCCCGAAGCCCTCAAAGGCTAAACACAGTGGGGGGGAAAAAAAGACACAATCTCGTACAGAAAGTTTTTAAAACAGGGATTAAATTAGAATGGGTGCTATTGCAAGTTCTCATCTGGATGCTCACAACCAAAAAACAAAAAGAGGAAAAAAAAGTTTAACACCTGGCAATGCTTTAAGTGACACACAGTAGTCTTTGCACATGGTTTAAAAAAAAAGCCAGGAAAATCACGTAGGGAATGAGAAAAAATACCCCAAAATAATGAGATACTGAATGTAGTGATTATAAAACGTTCGAGTACCCAGTTATTCAAACTTTCATAGTCGTTTTGGAGGGACAGTCTCCATTGGCAGCATACCCTCCCTCCTTACTGCAGTACTAGGAAAGCGGGGAAGGAAGGACAGCCCCTATCACCCACAGGCCAAATTAAGGGCTGGCTGTGCCTCCCTGATATAGACCGAGTCAGCAGCATTCTACATTTCAATAACATCTCTAGTTAAAAGCAGACATAAAAAAAAGTTAACTTAGTTAAGCAATTACATCAAATGGGGAGGAAAACATGTCTGACATAGAGTGTCAGACATATTAAAAGCAACTACTTTCAAAGTTTAGAAAAATATAGAGTTTGTTTCTTTTTGTGAACACATAGAGAAAGTCTACAGTGGGCAACTTTTATCCCCAGAATTTTTTTTTTTTCTAACTAAATTGATTAAACAGCCTACATTTACCTACTGAAGACTAAAATGAGTCTTCTGACATAGTTTTCCAGGCATGCTAGAAACAATTTTGATCAGGAAAGGAGATCAAAGTCCTCAAATTCCTCTTGCTGGCCCAGGTAAGTATGGGAGCACACTGCAGGAGGGCAGGAGTCACACAGAAGAGAACGCCACGATGAGTGCTCACCACCCAGCCAGTGAGACCCCAAACCATGAATCCCCACAAAAGTGACCTCGCACTCTGTACAGCCCATCCCAGTGCAGCCTTTTCCCCATCTCTGCTCCTCCAAAGCACGTGTAAGACACCGTTTCTCACGCGAAAAAAAAAAAGCCCGAACAAGGAAAAGCAACTAAAACCGCAACTTATTCCAGAAAGCTGCAAACATCACGCCAAAACTTCAAACAAGAACCCCAGCTGGGAATGTGTTTGAAGCGCCAACCTGGTGGGCATAGCGAGCATTCCATGAGCCCAGCACAGGCTCCCTCTCCGTGTCACCTGCCACCAGCCGAGCCACGTGTCCCGCTGCTTCTGCACGGCAGCGCCCTGGGAGCAGCGCGGGCACGGCAATTCTGCTCCGCGGCGCGCATGTGGGTGGTTACCTGTCCCAGCCCGCCAGGTGCTCCCGCACACGCCTAAGGGCACGGCCACCGAGCTCAAGCTTGGCTTAAGGCAGCGCTTCCAGGCAGCAAAGAGGAACACCCAGAGGCGGAGGCACCGCCAGCTCTGCCCCGGGAGCTCCGGGCTGGCCCGGCACGGCCGGCACGACACGGACAGGGCCGGGCTGGGCCCGCCCACAGCTGTGTCCAAAGCCACTTCCAAAGCCAGGGCATGCCTGGGGACAAACCAAAGCCAGCATTTTATTCCCATTCCCTTACAAACAGGATCTCCAGACACCGGTACGGGGACAGCAAGATACTTAATAGCAGAGCATCTTTTTTTCTGTCGCTTTAGAAAACACGTGTGAATGCAATCATAGGTTTACACGCACATATATGTAGACACTCATATACACATGTGTATATACACACACATGCATACGTAAACACACACATAAATATATACATACATACACACACATATACGTACATACGCACATATAAACACCTATATACACGTGTAGAAACACACACACATACACGTATATATATATATGCACATCATTTAACAGACAAGTCAGCTTCCACAGCCTGTACGGCTTCCGGCACGCAAGCCGCCGGCCCCGCACTGCCCGGACGCTACCCCTCGGATCACACAAGCCGCCCGCCCCTCCTGCTCCTCACCGCGAGGACGCCCTGCGAGCCTCACCGTGAGCGGATAGCCGTCTCTAGCTGCCGCCATGTCGGCCATAAGGGAGCCCGCTCAGCCCATGTCACTTTAAGGCTCGGCACCCGCGCGGCGGCTCGCTGGCTCGCTTGACTGCTATCCCAGCCTGCCAATGAGAAAGGAGGACCGGGTGTAAGGCCCGTCCCGTCTTCTTCTCAGAATTGATTGACATGACAATTATCCAATAAAAGAAGAGCAAGAGCGCCGCTCAGCCAATCGAGAGGGATGGGCGGCGGGCGGGCCCCTGAAGCCAGCGGCGCGGGCGGGAGGCGGCGCGTGGGCACGCGCGGAGGGAGGAGGGCGGAAGAGGCCGGCCTTTGTCAGAGGGAGCCCCCGCGCCTCGGCCAATCGCAGCGCAGGGACGCCGCCGCCGCCCGGCGCAGGGCAGGGCGCCCGCGGCGGGATTGGCGGCGGCGGGGCCGGCGGGGGCGGCGATTGGGCGGTGGCGTTCGAAGGCAGGTTTGGCGCGGGGCGGCGATTGGCTGCGCGGGCGCAGCGCGAGCCCGGGCCCGGGGTGGAGGGAGGGAGGGAAGGGCGGGGGGCGCGCGCGGGGTGACGCCGCTGCCGCCGACACAAGGGGGACGCGGGCGGGCGGCGCGCGGGGCCCAGGGCGGCACCGGCGGCAGCGGCACCGGGACGGCGGCGGCGGCGACGGCTCCTCCTCCTCGGCGGCCCCGGCGGCCGCTCCGTCCCTCGCCCCTGCGGCACCTCCCCAATCTCCTCCCTCGGCCCGCCCGTGTCCGCCCCGCCGGATGGCGGCGGCGGGCGCGGCGGCCGCCCCGGCGCTTTATGCCTGCACCAAGTGCAACCAGCGGTACCCGTTCGAGGAGCTCTCGCAGGGCCAGCAGCTGTGCAAGGTGCGGCGGCGGCGGCGGTGGCGGGGCGGCCCCGGCCGGGGCTGTTGGCGGGGCGGCGGGCGGGGGCGGAGCGCGGGCCGGGGCCCGGCCGGACAGTAACGCGGCGCTTCCCCCGCAGGAGTGCCGCATCGCCCACCCCATCGTGAAGTGCACCTATTGCCGCTCCGAGTTCCAGCAGGAGAGGTACGGAGAGCGCCTGCTCGGGGCCAGCGCGGCTGCGGGAGCTGGGCCTGCCTGCTCCGGGAAGAACGGGCTGAGGGGGATCTCGTCAATGCATATAAATATCTCCGAGGCCGGTGCCAAGGGGATGGCGCCAGGCTCTTTTCGGTGGTGCCCAGTGACGGGACGAGAAGCCGTGGCCATAAACTAAAACAGCAGAAGTTTCACCTCCACATGAGGAAGAATTTATTTACAGTGAGAGTACATAGCACTGGAACAGGCTGCCCAGAGGGTGATGGGGTCTCCCTCTCTGGAGACACTCAGGATTCGCCTGTACACGTTCCTGTGTTACCTGCTCTAGGTGACTCTGTCTTGGCAGGGGGATTGGACCGGAGGTCTCTTCGAACCCAACTCTTCTCTGATTCTGTTTGCATGGGGAGGAATATCAAAGTGCGTGTTATCACCTAATTCAATGTTGTGCCATTTTATCTCACCTCTTTAGCAAAACCAACACAATATGCAAGAAATGTGCCCAAAACGTGAAGCAGTTTGGAACGGTGAGTAGTTACTTGGTTCTTTATGCTGAAGTTGAGCTTGTTTGTGCTTCAAACTGAAAACAAAGTTCTCTTGCAACTAATCAATCCTCTTATTTTCTTTTGAGAAAAAAAAAAAAAAACAAAAATAAGCCCATGCTATAGATTGCCATCCAGAAAGGTGATGGAAAACCCTGACATCTCTTGATTTCCTCTGTGGGTTACCGTTTCTTTTCCCAAATTGAAATCCCTTTGGGTTGTATATAGCTTAACAGTTAAGAACAATTTCAATATAGCTATTTGTAACAATAGCATGTTATTTCATGCCACGCACAGTAAGTTATTCCCTGCATATGCTCATAAGCACATACTTCATGACAAGAAGACCATTAGCTCTCGTTGTTCTTAATGAGTGGTAAAAATGAAAATCTAGTAATACCACATACTTCATATTATGTAAGTCTTAAAAAATGCATGTTAATCATGTTGGGCTAATAAGTAGGAAAGATTTTGAGTATTATCTGCATCCATTTTACTTTGCATTTTCTCACATTGAATTTTAACTTCAGTTCTTTTGGAAAAATGAATTTTTCTATTGTGTGAATGCACACATAGTATCTGAGCTGCCCTGCAGATGGGAGTTTTAGAAGGTATCAAGATAATCTTGTTGTGAAACAAAGAAGCCATAACTTTCCTATACTTGACATAAACCATATTAGTTGAAATTCAACTTATTTGAGAAACATAATAGCTGTTGGTATGTAGTCAGGCACTTTGTGAATGTGTCTGTTAACTGAACAAAGAAATACTTTGTAAAGCTTAAAATGTAGCAAAATGAATTGCAGGACAGAGCCATCAATGATTTTATCAGTAGTTCATCAAAGAACTGCACTGAAGATAACCAGCCACTTTTAACCTATGAAAACTGACATCAGTTTTCTTTTTCAGCACTCTGTAAGTCTAGTTGAGTGTATGATATAAAAGTTGATGACCTGACCTGATAGTTCAGACCAAATATACCTGAACTTGGCTTTTGTTTGGTGGTGGGGTTTTTTTGGTTTGTTTTAAGTTTCCTGCAGAATTACAGGGATTAGGATACTAATCTTGGAACTGTAGGATTATTGAATCCCTGAACTGTGCAAAGGAGAGGGATGCCATCAGAAACTTCCAATCTAAAAAAAAAATCACTTGGTTACTCTTTTTTCAAAGTTCTGTAAGTAATTTCTTATGTAGTCTAGTAAAACTGACAGAAATTGTCAACATACTTAAAAAAATAAAAAGCAGTAAGTGTAGAGGTTAGTAACCAGATAGATGTGTGTCTTTCTTTTATTGTGTTTGTGTTTTCATGGAAAGTCCAGGCTGGTGTTAACCCTTGAAGAAGCATCATTTTAGAGGAAAGGTTTGGCAATGAAGATAAAAATGATAGGAAAAAGGTTCTTTAAGGCAGGTTATTTGAAGCCCTACTGGTTTTGAAGCATCATTGTGCAGATTGAAATACCTGTGTTCATTCCTGCAAATACAAATGTATTGACTTCGGTTCAACTTTTTTTTCAGCCCAAGCCTTGTCAGTATTGTAACATTATTGCAGCATTTATTGGCACAAAATGCCAGCGTTGCACCAACTCAGAGAAGAAGTATGGCCCGCCCCAGACCTGTGAGCAGTGCAAACAGCAATGTGCTTTTGATCGAAAAGAGGAGGGAAGAAGGAAGGTGGGCTTTGTTCCACATCTCTCATGGCTTTGTTTGACAATAGTGTTCCTCTTTCAGAAGAGAAAGATTAACAGGAATGTATCTTAAGTTCTCTAATACTGGATTAAGTAGCTGATCTGTGCTCTACAATATTTGAATTAAATTTTGTTACTTGCAATTGTTATTTTAGCTACTGAGCTAACTTAATTAAATCACTCTTTCTAAAAATAGACATAAATGTTAAGAGACAGTCGTAGCTGGGGAACAGCAGTTAAGCAGCTCAACAGTTTCTCGAGTTTTGATATTTATTTTACTTTTATTTTCATATCTGTTTTATCTCATGTATGTTCATAACTTGAATCTGTCACTTTACATCCTATTTGCCTGCCTTGCCTTTAAGTAGAGCACCAGAGAGGTAGACTGCTCTGAGGAGCCCTTTGTGTTCTGTTTTGTTAAATAGCTTTGGTGAGTGCCACTTTCTCATTCCAGAAGGTGCTGAGAAAATGACCTCAAAAGCCTCTTGACTGAATCCAAGAATAATGCTGTTTTTACAGAAGAATTTACTTGGTACAAGTAACACATTGTAAAAAAGACTCATCCTTTTTTAAAGTTATTGTTATTTCTGCAATGTAGAGCAGGTCCAAAAATTGCTAGGACTCTTTGTAGCATAACTTTAAATGACAAGTGGAATAAGATTCACTTTGCTAAAAGAAACTTGCATATTTTGGAGATACAATAGTGATGTTTCCACCAAAGATGTCTGTTTTTCCAAAGATAATGGATGAAGTGAAACAAAATCTCCTTGCAAATATTGAGTACATCTCTCTAGTGCAATGTACTTGGAAATAAAACCTGAATTATTTCTCAAAAGGTTGATGGAAAGTTGTTGTGTTGGCTCTGCACGCTGTCCTACAAGAGAGTGCTACAGAAGACAAAAGAACAGAGAAAGAGCCTAGGATCTTCACATTCTAACTCCTCATCCTCATCTCTTACTGAGAAAGACCAGCATCATTCAAAACACCACCACCATCACCACCATCATCATCGTCACAGCAGCAGTCATCATAAGTAAGTATTTCAAAAATTAAAATAGGTGTTGGTAGATCTTCATCTTCTGTGTTCTGTTTGTACTGAGATAGTAAGAAAAACTATTTAAAACATGGTGTCAAAAGCAGTAGCAGAACATTGTTCTTCATGGTCTTTCAAAATCCTTGGATTCTTAGAGTTTGAATGAAGGTGGTTCATTTAAAAAAAGGAATTCTTGGTGATTGTCAACCTACCTGATGTTAGAATCAGTAACAGGTCTTGGAAAAAGGCTCATGGAATGGCTACAGAAATGAGTTACTTGAGGGCAAACTTGTATTTGATTTCTATGCAGCAACTGCTGAGTGATACCTGCATTTGCCAAATTTGTGTATTAGCAGTGAGAATCCTCATCCTGACTTGCTTCACCCTGGCTGATTTGTGTACAAATAGTCAAAATTAAGAGGAGAAGCAGAAACAACAGTGTGGGATTGCCTTCAGTCTAGGACCAGTTTGTACCTCTTTGCTAGCTTTTATAACCAAGTCTTGCTGGAGAAGGCAGTTTGGGAGTGGCTGTGATACAGACATAGGGACATAAGACTCTTGGTTCAGTTACTGTCACTCTAATAACATTTCACATAGTTTTATCCCATTTTCTGCAGCTTTTCTCAACACATCACCTCTGGCCATGGCATAAGCAGCATACCAACGTTAATGTACATATGAAATTTATTTAGTAATAAACTCCAGAATTCATTTGGGATTTTGTGCTGCTATAATAGTAGTAATGATTCTTATTTTCATTGATAGATTTGTGGCAGCATAACTTCAGAACTACTTATATTTTGTGTTTGATAGTAAATATTATGTCTGCAATGGTAATGACCCTGATCCCAGACACACAGACACTTTCCTTCTAAACTTCACATTTCTAGTGCTTGTAATTTTTCATCTTGTCTGAAACTTGCCTATCCAAGTGTGACTTTAAGATAGAAGCCAAATAAGATAAAATTATATTGGTAATTAGTAAAAGAGAAAGGCCAATACTTTCACGTTAGAAAGGAGAAAATATTTGGCATTTTAGGAATTTGAAGAAAAAGGTTTTCTTGTCTATGCATTGAGTTATTGTACTGTTCCTGTTCTTTCAAATCTCTGCTGAAAATTGAATTACAGAAAGTTAAATCTAATTTAATGCATTTGACACAGGTACAGTAGGGATTAAATAAAAAAATAAACTCTTTACTACTGGACAGAGCTTCTGATATACTCAAGAGTTATAGCAGTACTCATATCGATACAGATGACAGTGCCCCTGGTTTCCCACCTTTTTTTCTGTAGACTGCCACAGGTCCATTGCTTCTGGTTCAATTAATATGACTCCTTTCCCTGTCCATTTCAGTTTTTGTTAAAATCAGACAATAGGGACAATGAGGTAGAAATACAGATGAGCTATTTCACTCAGTGCAATCTTCTTCATTCTACCATTGCTATTTTAGTGTTCATTATTAGTTCCTTTTGAAATGATTGAAAGCAATTGGTTACACCTAAGAAGCAGTTATTTTCAGGGATCCAAAACTTAACTTTACTCTTATGGCACCAAGTGAGCACCATTTCAGGCAGTGTTCATACAGCAGTATGGGAATCCCAGGAGAGCTGCTTTAGATCAGCTGGCTGAGTACAAGTTTAGCAAGACAAAGTTCACAAAAACTGGGAGGTATCAGCAAAAACATTTGGCCATCTGTCTTGAGGTCTACCTCTTGTGACTTGTAATAATGTAGATATTTAGCCAAAAAGTAACTTTATAGCATCCTGACATGCTAAAGCATGGTCAGGAACTCCAGTGGCTAACTAAAAATTCATAAATGCTCACCATATTAGGAAAAAAGAAGGGGAGAAGGATTTTTCTCAAGTAGAGATACCATTCACATAAACTTACAAGTGATGACGTGTTTGCTCAGTTACCAAGTACATTTCACATATTTCAGAATCAGCAATCTGAGTCCAGAACAAGATCAGGGACTATGGAAACAGAGGTAAATATGATATTATTTATTAATTTTCTTTTAGTTTGTGTTGCTGTTTTCATTTAAAGAATTTCTTTTTTCTTGCATTTCTGGCTAGTCTCTAGCATTCCACTTAGGAGCATGAGTTAGTTTTCCTACATGTACCAAATGGTGATACTAGAGAGTTGCATAGTATGAGGCTTTAGGTTTACATTTTGTTTGATTTCAGCCATAAATCCTCTGCAGCTATTCAGAATGAAACTCCAAAGAAAAAACCCAAACTGGAATCCAAGCCATCAAATGGAGATAGGTAAAGTTACATTTTTGTACAGCTGAGCCATTTCAACCAAAGAGAGCACTGGTTTGTGGCCAGTTGCCTTTCTTTGTTTGTCTGAAGAATGAGGGATGTGAAACTTGTGTCCTCCCTGATGGATTATTGGGTGGCATCTGAGTGCTGTCAGTCAATTAAGTTTCTTTATTAGCAGAAAAGTAGCACTCTTTTCCTGCTTTTGTTGGGGGCAAAATTAAACAAAGCTTATGTACAAGGTAACAGTTATCAACCCAATGGTGTTCCCTCACATCGGGAAATTGTTCTGTCAGTTAGTTGCAGGGTAGAACCTGCTGCTTTAAGCTGACCCAGTATCTAGAAAATTCTTTTGAACTTTAATGTGGGAGACTGAATCTTTATTCTGTCTCTGGCCAAATGGTCAGAATAAAAGTTAAAAGTGGCTGCTTCAGTCAAAAGGTATTTGTCCCCCTCAAAGCTAATACTGAATTATATTTCTGCAGGTGTATGTAATGTGTGCCATTAGTAAGGTAATTTGCCAGTTGCATCCATTTCTGTCAGGTACATACTTTTTTTGCATTAGTCCTTAAGGATGTTTATGGAATTATGAATTATCAAATTTGAAAGTTTTTTAAAAGTGTTTTTCTTTTTTCTTTTACTGCTGTAAGTAACTATTGGTTTTCACTTTTAGTAGCTCTATAAATCAGTCTGCAGACAGTGGAGGAACTGACAACTTTGTCCTCATAAGTCAGCTGAAAGAAGAAGTAATGTCACTTAAACGTCTTCTGCAGCAAAGAGATCAGACTATTTTAGAGAAAGATAAAAAGGTAAAAATTACATCTGCTTAATAAGAACTTTATAATTTTGTTTTCTGATTTGTCATCTCCTAAAAATGTCAAAACAATAAGATAAAACAACAGTCAGATACAACTGTTTTATATAGCAGCTAATCGGATCTTAACATCTAAAGGAAAATTTTTGCACTCTTGTATCATGAATATATTTTGTCTCCTAAGTCAAAGAGTAATGAAGAAGTTAGCCTGTTACTCAGGCTGCGTGCCACAGGTCATGGATAAAGTGCCAGACAGTTTGAGCATGTTTTACATGCTCTTAACTGTGTCATGGCAATCTGTAGTAACCATTCTGAGTTCAGCATAGTTTTTATTTAGTTTTAAACTAAAGCAACGCTAGCCATAATAAGTTGATGTCCAAATTTCCATTAATGAAAATTAAGTGGTTTGTTTTTATAGGATTGGTAAGTATGTGTACTATGAGTTGTCAAGTATTTGTGGGTAGTCAGAGACTAGAAGAAAAGCTTGGATTAAGTGGCTGTCAGTCAACAAAATTAAGTGAAATCGTCAGGCCCAAGTGGCTTCAGCAGAACTCTTACAGAAGATTCACCCTTCCAACAAACTAATGACTAGCAAGAAAAGAGGAATAACAACAAATACACACTTTGATTTGCATTTGCTTTGGTTTTCTGCCCTCTGAATAACTAGATGCTTTTAGGACACTGTAACAGTGGCTCTAGAATGTCTGTTTAGGATTGAGTAGATTATGGAATTGTATTCCAAACAAATTTATTATATTTTCAAGTAAAATTTTGATTATCAATGCATGGTGGCCTACCAAACATTGATGGTTAAGAAAGACTCGTTCATACTGAAAGGAAAATGTTTACACTTTTAAACCATAGTTCAGTATATTCATTTCTACACGTATTTGTGTTTTGTAAAAGATATTGATCCTATTTTTGTTTATGTTACTGTTAAAATATAGTGTTGGAAGTACTTGCTGTTCCAAGCCTTTAAGTGTTTAATGTGAAAGAGCTGAACAGTCTGTCATGGATTCTCTTTAGGTATTTTCTTCAAAGGGCAGACATTAGGCCCTGATCTTTCTCTTACAAAGCTAGGAGAAGACCATGAGTTAGTAGGAAGTTCACTTACCAGTTTTTATTTTCAATCTACTGGGCAAAGCTAACAAAAGTGGTAGATAAGGAAATGTCACCTACTTCTGCATAGCTGTTTCCATAGGGAGAGAATCTATTGAGTTTAATGTCCCCGCTGCTAAAACTATTTGACTTCAGGGTCTTCGAACTTAGTCTCCTTCAGGCACGAAGTCCTCACTTTCAGAATGTCACTTACTTTTTCAGCTGCTGCAGGGGGGACAAAAGCTGAACACATTATGCAGTGTTTGCATTGCTGAAAAATTACAACAAATGAACATACTTCAGGTTTTTTTCACTGTGAGATAGGAGACATGTACTGGGTGAAAAGCCTGAGCCATACCTGTGGGAGATTGCTGTTAAGGTTGTGTCTCAAGATTTGTGAAGGGACAGCATTTGAACAGTTTTGAATGCTCCAAAAGTAAAACCTCTGAATTGTATTGCATGGCAACAAAAGCAGCTCAGTACACCATCTTTACAGATAGTACTTATTCATCACTTTTTGTTATGAGTCAAGGTATCAGCCATGTCATTATGAATGCTTATAGTGTGCAGTACTAGCCTTGTTTGTCTTTCTGCACAAAACGGTAATGAGAAGCCACAACATTACTGTGAGGCCCTGAGACTGCATTATTAGGACAGGACCCCCACAGTTTGCTGAATGTTCACAGGTAGTTTGGTTGCCTAGTTGCATACTTCACTGTGGTGCAGCACTACCACTAGTTTTTTATATTTAGTGTGAGATACGTGGGTTTGCATCGGATGCCCTGTAGGCTACAACAGCCATAAGTGCATGCCTTGAGCAGCAGTGTGTGTTCAGGGAGTTATGTACCACCACAGCAACATACCTGCACTTGGCCACTGATTGACTGTTCTTTGAAAAATATCTGTTTCACTACATGTGATTTACACATACTAAGGCTGGCAATTGCAGTCTTGGTAGTCACTTTAGGAGGGTATGCTCTGGTTTGTTGTGGCAGGCATCTTTGCTAGCAAAGAGGCTTCATTTCCTAATAAATCTGGAAATTATACATTGTACATATTTTTCCTTCTGCTTAGGACAAAATATAGCATAAAAGGACACAAAAACATCCTTTTTATTGTCTTTGTAGGAAAAATTTTTTGGGTTTTACCACACCTTATAACTGAGAGATGTAACTGAAGATTGTGGTAAGCATCTCACAGCTAAAAGAACAGCAAACTAGAAATCACCAGTCTTGTATTTGAGGAACCTCAACCTTTTTGTTGAGGTTTAGCCTATTTTATACAAAATTCTGAGCCAATAGTATGGTTCTATGACTACAGTTGCTTTCCGCACATAAAATAGGTATACACATTTTTCAAACTGCTTCTCAAGTGCTGAGCTGTCAATACTGCAATAGTAAATAAATACAGCATTTCCTGGGATTCCTGAGCCTTCGCTAAAGATTTCGTGTATTGACTAGAAGATGTATCCTGTTGCAGTTCAGGGAATTTTCATAGGATCTGTGTTTTTCAGTTGACAGAACTGAAGGCAGATTTCCAGTACCAAGAGTCTAACTTGAGGACAAAGATGAACAGTATGGAGAAAGCTCACAAGGAAACTGTGGAACAGTTGCAGGTGCGTAATGGCTTATCAATACTTGGGAAGTACTTCAGATGGGATCATGTATTTAGGCTGTTCAGCATGTTCACTCCAATACAGTAGTACCAAATTCATGAATGGTCATTGCTATGCTTAACTTTGGATGCATTATGCCGCAATTCTGGAGTCAACAGACAGTTTCCATATGAGTTAAACTCACTCTTTGAACTAAAAAGCTAAAGCCTTACCTCACATGCTTTCTCAAAGTTTATTTTTTGTGTCTGTTCTCTGACAATTTATCAGTTATCATTGGGCTATGGATCTGATTTAAGCATTCAGCATTAACACATTGGCAGCTAGATGTCTCTTGTTAAAGTATGCTTTATCAGGAGGAAAGCCTGAATTAGTTGCCTTACAAATCACAGACTAAGCAGACAATCAATACAATAGTGAATATACTAAATTTTGCAATATGGGGAGTGTGATTACTTTCTCTGTTGAAGACAGAATATGCATATCAAGAAACATATACAGTTCTTTGAAAAGTGATCATTACCTTCTCTGAATGTTCCTAGCGTGTACATTTTCAGAATTTGTTCATAAATGCAAAGCACATGACGCTACTATTTCAGTAACATGCTTTTGTTAATCTGTGTTGCAGGCCAAAAACAGAGAACTGCTCAAACAGGTCGCAGCATTGTCAAAGGGTAAAAAGTTTGATAAAAGTGGGAGTATCCTCACATCTCCTTGAGGAACTGGTTCTTTGTGGGGTTTGCTACTCAATGTACATTTGAGTAATTCTGTGAAGCCCTTAAAATCCTGTGTAGTGGAAAAAATATTTTTGCACACCAGATTAGTTGGCATGTTTCCTACATGTTTTTATAATTAATATGCAGCATTTTTTAGTTACTGTTCAGATGAAATACTTCAACTGGCTTGAAGAATGTTTTTATTTTTTTGATATTGGAAACCTTTTGCCAGCAATAGTATTAAAAAATTGTGTAGAGAACATAGCAATGCTCTCTCTGAAAGGACAACATGCAATAACAAACTAGGTGTACTTTTTACAAAGTAGCAACTGAGTCTTTTAAACTACAATGATGTCAGCCAAAAGTTCATGAATCCGCAGTGACACTGAACACTGGTTTCTGGCAACTGTTCTTTTACTTTATATGAAAATATAAATTTGGAATGGAAATCATGGTGCTCTCAAGTGGAACTAAAAAGAGGCATATATGTATGTGTAAATACGACTGTAACGGTTATAATCTTAGTTATAACAAGTAATTAGTGTTTAACATTCTTGTGATAGGGACTGACTGAAAGATTATCTATTGTACAGTAACAGAGGCAGTGTGGTTTTTGTAAGATTTACTGTAGACTTTTCTTGCAAGTGCCTTTCTCCAACTGTTTATTTATAGGAATGTTGGTATTTTGTACATAAGGTTTTTATGTTTTAAAAATCATGTTTAATAAATGTTTTATGTAAATATAAATGTGTGTACAGAGGAATCTGAAACAAAGATCAAAGTGGCTAGTGCAATGCTCGAGGCAGCATTAAGAGCTGGCTAGCTGATTGATGGACAGTGAGTATTGGCTTTAGATAACCTTTGTAGCTTGTGTCTGTGAGGTGTAGAATTTTATTAGTGCTGCTTATGCCAAACACTTCCTGAACAAAAAACAAAATTTTTTTTGCCACACTGGAGTTTTGTGGTTTGTTTATACATTTTTCCCATTTGGCACAGCACTGATTTTAATTCCATAACAGACATTGTACTCCAATGTTACATCCTTAGCTAGTGATACACAGTCAAAGTTTTAATTGCATTTATTTCCCATTGTCTGATTTAATGTACTTGGTTGTAACTTATGGTGATTCTTCTTAATGAATTACAAGATTCACATCCCCCACTGCAGATGCCCACTGAGAAAAGAGTAGCCAAAACTGAAATTAATTAAGGGACATCTTGAAATTAATTAAGGGAATGGATGTGGTGTCGTAGGGTGGGTTTTAATGTTTTGGGTGGATTTTCATTCTAAATTACATCAGTTTAAGGTTAGCTCTGCTCCTAATGGACATGAGTCATATTCAGAAATTTCTATTAAACAACAATTTAGTATACCCCAAGGTATCTGTTCAGGAAGGTAAGTTATGAATCAGCATAAAAGGAAGTAGACTTACATGGGTAAAGGTCTAAGTCAGCTCTGGATACCGACTGGTAACAGGGTAGCTGTTGATATTTCAGCAAGCTTAATTGTGTAGAAACAGCTACACATTTTTAATTGAAGAACAAAAGTCTATAGACCCTCGACTGTTCACCCAGGTACTGAACTATGAACACTTTTCTCAATAGTTCAAATGAGTTCCAGCAGCAACAGACTACTGAAAAATATGAAAAATTTAAGCTATCTTGTTTCGTATAGTATATGTGTATTTTTATACCCTAAAATCAACTTTGTAAGTTTATGAAAGCTCCTCTTTAAACATATTAAAATAGGGTAGAGAATGCTGCTATCTTTGGGGTTGTTACTAATTTTTTTAGTATACAAATTTATGACTTTTATTAATTCCGATTTAATATTAGGGTCATTTTTTTCCATTTTGATGATGATCCATACTCAGTGAAATGAGTTTTAAAATACAGAAATGCCTAGCAAAATTAAGTGTTTGAATTAAGATTACTTAATGATATCAGTTCAAGCTGCAGTCAGGACATTTTAAAGAAACAAGCAGAAGTTCTGTATTAGAAGTAATTCGTAAATCCCAGTCAGAAGAATTTTTAGGGGTTTCAGAGTGTTTAGTTCTAATTAAATACCTGTGGGTTTTCTTACATAATCTCATTTTTAACATTAATTTTTTAAAGTTCTTAATTAGCCAACTGAATCCCAGTCCTGAGAATCGTGTTCTGGAGCAGTAGATGATTGACATAATAAACTGATGTTCTTTAAACGTGGATCTGCGAGGAGATTGTTGTACTGTATTGTGCTTTTTAGCCTGTTTCCAGATGTTGATTAGCATTGACCAGTAATGGCCATTTTGGCTCAAGTTATTTATGTATTTTAAGCCTGTGAATATTGCAGCCCCCTTTTAGATAGTTTGTCCAAATCCACGTTCTGCAGTGAAGCTGTTCAGCTGTCCACATGTATAGATAATTGAAATCCTGTACTGGCACACATCTGACCGTTGACATTTTGTACCTTTTCTAAATCCAATGTTTCACAATAAAATCTTGTCAAAACATTCATCTGTCTTTTAAAAATTATTCAAAAATCCATATTTTGTGTTAATCTTTCTTGCTACATTACTCACTAAATCTGTGGTCAAAAAATGAGCAGAATTTAATATTTCAATTTCTGTTAAAATTAGACACCTTGGGCTGTCTACAGATTGTAACAAACTACAGCTACAGATTACTTTGTCTCATGAAAATATCTTTGTTTTCTACAACAGAATTATAATATATAGAAATATTTTCCTATCAAGAAGAAAAACACATGAAGTGACATTGATAATTTCTTTGTTCCCTTTCTTGTGTCTGCAGGACTTAGGTACCCACAGCAGCATCCTGGTGGCTGTCAGTCACAGTGGCTCTAAAACTCTAGTGTTTGGAGCACTGGTCCTGCAGATTGTAAATCTCATTTTATATTTTTCTCAGCAATCAATCTTCATCCTTCCCCTATCCAGAAGAATACTTCTCATTCAAGAATTAAAGTTCAAAACAAAAACAAACAAACAAACAAAAACCCCAACCCCCCCCCCCCCCTTAAAAAAACCAAAACAACCCAAAAAAAGTCCAACAAGAGAGTAAGATTATCTGGTCAAGGCAATTACTGAGAGAATCTTTGAGTTTCAGAGCATCTCAAAACTGTTGATCCTTTTGTGAGGTATATTAATGTTCTAATGCAGGATTGCTCTCATACTCATTTTAATGCAAACTGGCAACAGCAGCTTTGAAACCATTTATTTTTAAAGCTGAGAGCAAGTCAAAATTAGGTGTGGTGTACTTATTTTAGGTGTGGCTTTCATGTGACACATGGAAAATGTGTGTAACTGGCCATGTAACCAATTGTCTCCTGAAAATACATTTGCATCATTTGAAGCAAATTTCCTTAAAGAAGATTTAAACTGATACAACCTGTGTATAGGCATTCAGGCAGTTCTTTATGGTCTTTAGTACCTTCGAAAGTTCAGAATCCACACTGATTTTTATGAAAACACTGATGTTTATGATTATAAACTATAGCTTTTGAAATGGAGTAACAGCTTTTCATGTCATTTTTATTCATTCAAATGATTACTAAAATATTGGTACTACAATAGAATATACATTTTCTGATATATTATGTGCAATTGCTTTAGCTTTCCTAGTGGAAGAGGTACTGATACTACTGAGGTACAGAAATTACTTCTGTTGAATTTCACAGAAGAAGTAGGAGGTATTGGACAGGGGGATTATTGCGGTGTAAGGAGATGTTTGTGCTGCTCCTGGAGAAAGGAGGAGGGTAATGAAGATGTCAGGACTAATGGGGAAGAGAGACCTCTGAAAAAGCATGTTACTTGTTTATTGAATGTAGTGAATCACACAGCTGGGTTTTTTTAAGAGATACATATTTTCTATATCTGTAAAATGCAGGGTTGCTTATGGGAGATTTTTGGTTTCCTTGGGGTTTTTTTTAGCAATACTAGAGCCCAGATTTTAGAAATGAACAGAATAAACTGCTTGATTAAATTGAAATACAAAGATGTAACATCTACCTTCTAAGCAGTTAGTCATAACTGTGTAAGTCAAAAAAAAAACAGGTAAAACTGCAACAGACCACTGCATACCATAACCCCCGCTGGGTAATGGTGCAAGTTTCACTATACAACTCCAAGTGACTATCTCTTTATTCTCACACATTAGACAGAAATTGTCCTTGAAGGTATGTCACTCAGCAGCACATGAATCATTGACATTTTCCCTTGCTTTAACCTAAACAGAAAAAACAAGTCTGGAGTTGTCTGTTTGCCTTTGGAAATGTTCATTGTAGTACACTGGCACTGTTCTGACTGACCCTGTTGCTCCTGGCAATTTCTCTTCAGTATATCTCCTGGTAGGTAAAGGTAATTTTGCATTTTGACTGAAGGAGGTTGAAGTGCCATAGATGCTGATGTGCTAGACAAGCCAGCAGATTCTCGTTTGTGAATTTTCCTTCTGCTAACGGTTTCTGACTTTGGCGTACTTAGTAAGTACATTCATTTTTGTCAGTTGTAAAACAGGCCTTCCAGCTTCTGCAGAATACTGAAGGCTAAAGATAAACCCACACCACCCTTGCATACAAAAGGTCAGTATTGGAGGTGTAAGCAGAAGACTACTTTTATAGGGTCCTCTTTTGACTGCAGAAGGCTTGTGGGCAAACAAAAATAGATTGGACTAACAAATAGGTGAGAGTTTAGACCCAGGCAATCTTACTATGGGTTGGGTCAGAGGAATGTGATGTATTCCTCCTATAGCTTCTGTGGGTATTAGAATTTGCAAATTGATTTTTCCCAAATTGATTTTTACCTCCTGTTGTAACACCTCTCCCACTTTTTCAGTACCTTAGAGCAATGTGTTTTTAACTGAGTGTTGAAAACTCATGTTTTCCCTTATTTGAATCAACAGATAAATGTGTTTTGCTGTATTTCAGTAAAAGGTGTAAAGCATTCACAATTTGTCCTTTATCAGATGCATCAACCCATGTCTTTAGTTTTATTTATAGAGGTTCTTTGGGAAATTTTTTACAACCTTCCAAAAAGGGGAAGAGCTGTAAAGGTGTATTTGCTGGAATAACTTAAACCATTGCTGAAAGGCAAACAATTAATTCAATCTGATTCCCCTGAAGCAGTTTAGTAGTGCTCATACAACCTATTGCAGTGCTGTAGTTGCAGTGCATGGTACAAAACACAACCAGGAACAGTAATTTCAATCATTCCTTCAAGATCTGCAAGGATTTTCTTGCTGGTCACTTACCTGACAGAGTGCATCATTCAATGAAGTTACTATAGGCAAAAAGCCTATGTCATACAATCATGGAGTTTAAGTTGCAAAAGATTGTGGAGATACAACCATTAACCCAGCTAAGTCCACCCCCAATCCATGTCCCTAAGTACAAAATCTACACATTCTCTGAACACTTTCAGGGATGGTGATTTCACCATTTGCCTAGGTAGCCTGTTCCAATGCTTGACAACCATTTCCATGAGGAAATGTTTCTTAATAACCAATATAAACCTCCCCAGTGCAATAGAAGGTTATTTTCTTTTGTTATCTGGGAGAAGAGACTGACTCTCACCTCACTATAACCTCCTTTAAGGTGGTTCTAGAGAGCAGTATTTCCCTGCCGGTCCTCCTTTTCTCCAGGCTAAGCACCCCCAGCCTCCCTCAGCCAGCCCTCATCAGCTTTGTGCTCCAGACCCTTCCCCAGCTCCGTGTCCCTTCTGTGGACATACTCCAGCCCCTCAATGTCTCTCTTGCAGTGAGGGGCCCAGAGCTGCACACAGGATTTGAGGTGTGTCCTCACCAGTGCCAAGTACAGAGGGACAATCCCTGCCCTGGTCCTGCTGGCCACACCATTGCTGATCCAGGCCAGGATGCCACCGGCCTTCTGGGCCACCTGGGCACTCTGCTGGGTCATGTTCAGCTGCTGTTGTCCAGCACTCCCAGGCCTTTCCAGCTGTGACCCAAGTGCAGGACCCAGCACCTGGCCTTGCTGAACCTTTTATAATTGGCCTCAACCCATCAAACCAGTCTGTTCAGCTCTCTCTGCAAATTGTTCTTGCCCTCCAGCAGATCAACAATCACATTTGGTGTCACCTGCAAACTGGCTGAGGGCACTCAATTCCTTTCCCCAAATCACTGATAAAGACATTCAACAGGAGTGACCCCAATACTGATCCCTGGGGAGCCCCACTTGTGACCAGCTGCCAGCTGGATGTAACTGTGTTTGTCACAACTCTCAGAACTTGGCCATCCAGCTGGTTTTTATCCACTGAGCAGCACCTGTCCAAGCCATGAGGAACCAGCTTGTCCAGAAGAATGCCATGGGAAATGGTGTCAAAAGCTTTACTAAAGTCCAGATAGACAATACCCACAGCCTTTCCCTTATCTGCTAAGTGGGTCAGCATATAAGGAGATCAGGTTGGTCAAGCAGGGCCTGCCTTTCCTAAATCCATGCTTGTTGGGCCTGATCCCCTGGTTTTCCTGCATGTGCCATGGCATGCACACACGGTGATCTGCTCCATGACCTTTCCCATCCCTGAGGTAGGTTTCATGATCACTGTGCACAAGATCATGTGCACAACATGGCCTCCAACTATCTTATAACATCTGCAAAAGTGGAGTGAGCACTTGATACCTCCTCTTACTGGAATGGCATGGTGCTATTTTTCATAGAAAACATATTGCTTTGCAACATGCATTTGAAAATTATTTCTTCATTCTTTCATTAAAGATACTTCAGTCTTTTTCGAGTCATAAATATGCTCCAGTTTTTAAGGTGGGATTGGTACACTCTTTTTTTTTTCTTTTAGTTGGCTCTAAAGGTAGTGATATGTAAAGATTTTTTTAAAGCAAACACACTGTTGGATCATGTTTATCAAAACTGATGGAATGCATCTCTCCCCTATTTAACATCCCCTTACTTCCTGATGTTAAATACATTAAGGGAAAATAAAGCTAAATAGGATGGCTGCCTACCTAAGATTAGCCACTAGATGCTGCCTAAACCCCACAGTGTATGGTTCTACTTTCTGTGTAGCAGCCAGCGCCCACAGTGGGTAGTCTGTTCCTGTTCAACACTGAGGCTAAAATGAGAATATCCTGAATGTTGAAATATAGTACTTTCAAATGCTTTTTCTATGTGAGGATGACCGTGCAGTGGAACAAGTTCCCTAGCTGGTGGTAAAGTCTCCATCCATGGGGATTCTCAAAAGCTACCCAGTCATGATCCTGGGCAACTGGCTCCAGGTGGCCCTGCTTGAGCAACAGGGTTGGACCAGATGACCTCCAGAGGATACTCCCAACCTCAACTGTCCTGTAATTCTAAAACCTAAACAGATTTCCTTCATCTATTAAACTACAGTATTTTTTAGAGAAAAAAAAAATCGGTAAGCAACATTTTGATGTGTTCAGTTTTTCCCTCACAGTGTTCAGTTCATTTGAATAGAACAGAAAAAAAACCCAACATTTTTTTGTAGTAGCCATTCGCCTGCTAGGCAGAGTGCTGCACTAGGGAAACATATCAAATTATATGTATGATTGTTACATAACCGTCAAGATAGCTTGCTGAGCTTGGAAAAGAAATAGCTTTGCATGAAGAAGCATTTCTAAAAGTTATTTTTGGTAGCAAATTTCAAGTAAACAGAGGAAGGAGAAGTAACTCCCCGTCTATTTCTTTCTTGTTAATCTGTTGCCAACATGATATAATTCTCATACTATGCAAAGTCAGAAACAAGTCTGTTCGAAAATAGTGAAGTTCCCAAGAGTACTTATCTTGCTGTCCAGATCTCTAAAGCCCTTTTGCTTTGTTTTGTTTTATGTTTAGAGACAGCATTCTAAGTAAGTCCGCTATGGAGCATGTAGGACCTCAAGAGTATGTGTAGTGCTGCTTTCCCTTTATCCACAGATACCTCTTACCTTCTGTCAGGTGCCCATGGCTGAAGTGCAGTTGTAGATCACATTCAGTCCGAATCACCTCTTGTCAGCCAAATCCCAAGCGCTGTACTTCTCAAACAACTTCTGCTTTATTAAATCTGGGTTTGGCTATGTATCAAAATCCTAAGTCTAGAGTCAGAAAAGCAGTATTTTGGAACTGTTGGGGTTTCTATTTTATTTTTGCACAATATTTATATTGTTATGTATTTTTAGTTTATTAATTCAGTTGAAAAAGCAAACTGACAGTACAGAGTAGCTCTTCACATCTTTCCTTATGTCAGGAGAATAGTCCTCCACTTGAATAAGGAAAATAGCTTTCTTTTTGACTTGCTATCATGAGGACATTTGCATCTATTTTCCTGAAAAGTATCCTTGCAACAACTCACTCAATACTGTTCCTGAGGCATGCAGAAACCATAGCAAAAATCAGATACCATCTTAATCCGTTCATAATTCTGTCATAGTTAACATTTTAAGTTGAATAAACTAGGTGAAAGTGTGGGAAAAAGAGCATAAGCTATTGAGATAATTTTAAAAAGCAGTAAATATTAATTTTATAGTGATTCAGAATGCGCTCATGAGCTTGATTCTACTGTCAAGATTGCTATCTGGCCGATAAACATGCTTGATCTTATAAAGACAAAAAAATGAGTATGCTTTAGAAAACAGAACAAAAACATGCTTTTCATTCTTCGACTATAGTTAGGAACACAGATATTGATATATTATTTACTAAAATAGAATTGAGCTTATAAAAACAGTAATTTATGTAGTCTAAAAATATCTCTGCTTCTTCAGTAGAACATGAAAGAATTTTTTTGGTAGTTGACAGAAAATCATTTCTTGAGAGATAAGTTTTCTCTTTAAACCCATTGGAAATTTCCTCTAGCCTAATTTCTATTTCTTAAATCTCACTAGAGTTGTAACCGTAGTTGCATTTTCTGGCCAAAAAGTCCATAAATCAATCAGTTTTATCTCAATTTCTGTGATGCTTTTTCTTCATTAATACATTCATTGGCTTAGGATTTTAAAGACTGTGACTCTGCCCTCAAGGATCAGTGTATTCAAAGATTCTCCTAGTACTTTTGTTCAATTACACCCCTTTGTTGCTAATTAGCACCATTGACTTTTCCTCTTCACAGTAAGATTTGTTCTTCCAGGAGTCAATAAATTAGTTACTGTATATTTGAAGGGGGGGGGTGGCGGGGTGAGGGCCATCAGCTCCTTAATGTAAAATGCATTTCCAGCCGTTTTTCTAGTGCTATTTTTTACCAACAGTGAAGATGCCCAGTTTTTGGGTGTGGGCACTAGTGAAAGCGCTGTTCCGGCCCACCCTGGAGTGGCTCTATTCTCCACTTCATCCCACGCGCTGGGATGGCTGAGGCCCAGCCCATGTTCACCTTCAGCCATTCTCCAGGAGGCTGGCAGAGGTTGTTCCCATCAAACCACCACATGTAACCTCTCAGTGGAGCATAGGTCTTTGTGACTGGCAGCGCTGCACAGCCCTGGAAGCTTCAGCACACCTTGCTGCAGCAAGGGCTCTGTTTTCTTAGACAAGAGAGAGGCAGCCAGAGTTGCTGGGTGCTCATCCTGCCAGTGATTCCCTCTCTCAGTCCCTTTGAAGGGCTGTTAGAAGGTGTGCTGCCAGCCCCACTCAAACCATTACTGATGGCCACTCAGAAGATGGAAGCCTTGAGAGGGAAATCTATCAGGCAATGCAGATCGTGGGCCCCTGAGGAGTTGCACAGAGTACAACTTTTCTAGCTTAAGATCAAGCTGAGATGCTTTCAATGACCAGTTCCACCAGAATAAACATGTCTGGCACTTTGGGCCGTTCACACTGCCCACCAGGGGGACGGACAGTCAGTCTGTGCTTCCCAACAAGTCACCAGAGAGCAATTTAGAGGAAAAAAAATGTGTTTTCATTTTTGTCCTCTGGATGAGCCTATTTTACACCATTGTATATGGATCTTACTCCCTAACAGAGGAAGTGTGAATGCTCTTAGAGTAACTTTTCCTAAAAAGGCCTCTGTTTGACTTATTTCTTAGGGTTTTGCTGTACATGCAAATTCTGGACGGAGTATGCTAATGTATATTGCCTCCTATAAGTGGGAAATGCTTGCTTCTTTTCATTTTCCCACACTTTCAAGATGCAATTGCACTCATTGATGCAATTTTGAGGCTTATAGGCAGAATTCTATGCCCTGCTGACCCTACAATAATGTTGCCAAGTAGATCTTAGAGAGGAAAATCAAACAAGAAGTGAGTAGCTCTCATTTATATAAATTATATATATATTTTATATAAAACATAATTATGTAGAATACACCATAATATTATACAATACAATGTATTGTATAATATATAATGTATCGTATAATATTTTTTATTTAGAATATAAATATATTTTCATATCTCTATAAAATGCCTTGTTACATGCCTTTTCTCTTGCCTAGTGCAAAGCTGATGGGAGCAGTAGTGTGGATCCTAGTCATGCCTTGTATCCTTTTATATACTTATTTTCTCTTAAAAGCAGGGCGTCTCTTTGCATTCAGCCCACCTTGGATCAGTTGGTAGACATCAGTAGGATTGTTCTTTGGTTTGAAACATAAATGGGTGGAATAGGGAGTGGTTTGTGGTTTGGTTTTGAAGTTGTTGTTTTGGGTTTATTTTGTTAATACCTCTTTTCCAAATACAAACCTGTCATCCAATGCCAGGTCTCTGTTTCTTTGCATGGGTGGGAAGGGGCTGCAACTTGTTTATTTCCCTGACCTTTTCAACAAACCTCAAACAAACCTCACATTTATGACAGTCCCCACTCAGCACTTCCAAAGCAATTCCTTGATAAGCTTCTCCAGGACTCCTTCATCTCCAGTTGGGGTGAAAATTGGCAAATACTGTGAGGGCTGATGTCTCAATGCACCAGCAACTGCTTAGGTAAAGTGGCAAATGCACATGTGTAGTTTACCTAAGAGAATGAACACTGCTCAAATTAATATTTTACAGTCAGCAGCAGCCTAAACCAATCTCAAAACTGTGGTATGGTAAAAAATCCATAAGGCAACCCCAAAATGGAGGAGACAGTGCAGGCGAACCACTGGCACTTGTAGTAAAGATATTTAATTTCCTAAGTGTTCTGAGCATGACTGTGTCACAATTAATTGATACCTTTGTTTTTGATGGGGCTTTTAGTGGATGCATCACATTGTTTCCCACTTGGTCTATTCTCCTTACCCCTCCATACTTTCCTTGATTGCATTTACTTGTTTTCAATCTAAGAAAGAGAAGTGAGCAACTTTTTGTTGCTGGTCTGCAGCTGCTGAGTGTGATGCTGTGGCCCTAAATAACACAAATTCAGAATCAGGGTATTAGCTAGTAGCCAAGCTTGGTACTTTGGAGCATTTCTGGTTTCTGCTCTGCGATACAAAACATCATATGTGTTCTGCAGTAGTAGCATATTTCCAGCCATCTGTAATTGCCTCCTACTTGCATATGCTTAGTCACTGCATACAAACACACACCTTCTGCTGAAGTTCACTAAAACTCATTATGTTTTTAGCCATATGGTATTCTACAAAGGCTCTTCTTGACAATACTAGAACCCAGTGATCCTAAATTACCCCCAAGGAGACCAGAGGAGATAATTTAAGCAAATCATTGTTGTAAGTATTTACTTTCTCATGTGATCCAGTGACATTTTGACAGAACTTTTGTTGTCATCACTTTTGCCAAGTAAATGGAAACCTATTAGAATGAAAAACAAATAACAAATTTATTACCGTTAGAGCTGAAATAACATCACAGGAATACTCTAAACCAACACAATAACTCTTTTATTTAATAACTCTTTTTATTCCCCAATGTTTTTAATATGTCTTAAATGACCCTTCATGCTATTGGTAAGTTAATATTTATCAAAATCGAGGAGTACTCAAAGGTGTAATTAACCCTTCCCCCTTATCACCAGCTGGAACCCAAATTGGTTGTCTGTTGAAATCTTGTCTCTGAGTCTGGGATGGAGCTAAATGGCAGGTTGGTGTACTTTGGGAAGCCTATGTCTCCTGAACAGATGGCTTCCTGGGATTCCAATCAACCCTTAGAAGTGGGCAATCTTATCCTGAAACAGGCATGAAAAGGGGATGATGCTAGTCTTCTAATAAAAATTAGTTGTATTTGTGGAGGGAGAACATGTCTTCCTGCCAAGACAGGATTCCAGAAGAGGAACCAGATACCGATAGCCAAGGTATTTTTTTCCTTAATTACAACTTCTGGAAATCCAAGAGCACTGAAAAATATCAGACTGCATACCATCTTTTCTCTCTCACAGTTTGATTTCATGAAGCTTTTTAAAAGTACTTCCTTTCACCCTAAATTACTTTTTTTAATAATTATTATATTTTTCCAACCTATGGCATTTTATAACAGCTGAACTATTCCTGACATTTCAATCTGTGTTGTTGATAGGCTCTTCCAGTTCCGTTCCTATAGGGCTGAGATTGCAGAGGGCTGCAGTGCCAGCTACACAACCACAACTGCAGTCCTGGGGTATCCTCAGAGGACATAATGAGATCACTGTTATGTAATCTTGCTTCTCTTTCCTCCTTCTGGTAATAGAATAAATAGCCAAGTTCACAACTGGTTCTGTCCAAGAGTGCAAAGAGGCTTAATAACCTGATTAAGAATTTATAGTACCTGTTCATGACAAAGAGGAGATCTATTACTGCTTGCTGTTCCTGTTTGATCTGCATCCTGGCTTTCTGAGAAAGATCCAGCTTGTTGCCAATATCCAAAATGAATTGGCAGACTTCTCCAGGAGAGCACCACACATCCTTCTAGAGGAAGAATATTATTGCATGCCACATCTTTCAGCTTGAACTAAATTCTATAGGAAGAAAAATGAATCCCTGTCAAATTACAGCCACTTCACAAGACAGAATTTTAGAAGCTGAAAGATCATCAGGTTCCAGACCCCTGTCATGGGCAGGGAAGGACACCTTTGAGTAGACCAGACTGCTCCAAGCCCCATCCATGCTTTATGCAACAAAAGGGTTTAACAGGCAGAAGCATGTGGCCCTGACACCTGGGGAAAAGCAGCTGTAATTCAGTGACTGGTGAGCCTGGCTGGCTGCACTGGGCTGGAGCTGGTGCTAGCACAAGAAATATGGAGGCATCCTGGGCTGGCTGTGTGGGGAGACAAGCTCAACCCCCATCAGTAGTACAAATCTGGATCTGTTTGTTCTTTTGATGAACTGTCCAACTTTGCTTCAGTTCTCTATCCGGGAAAATAGCTCTGCCCTATGGTCAAACACAAAAGTATTGGGAAACACTGAAGCACTTAACTGTATCAATAGAGAGTGTTCTAGTTAAGATCTAAATTTTAGGTTGGTGTTTATATAAAACACTGCAATTATGTTGTGAATTGATTAAAATACAAGCCCTTCAGGAAGAACAAGAGCAAACATCTTGTCTCTACACTGAGGCTGTAAAAGTAATTCTTAAGATGAAAAATAATTAATGCCTTTTATAAAGCAACAATATAATCAACTGGATAAAATAATGAGCTGTTTTGAGAAATTATCAATGGACAAAGCAATCCTAAGGGAAAAGAGGCATTAATTAGAGAAATGAATGCCATGCATGACAGCAGAGGGAGTTTCTGCTTATCCCTCTCTAGGTTTGTATTCATAAATTCCACTTCAGTTTCGCTGTGGATATTAGTTTTGTTTTTGCTTTCACATAATGAGACTAGAAAAGCACAAGGATAAGACAAAGAGAACAAACAATATTGGAAAAAAGCCCCAGTAACTCCAGATGTTTTAGTAAAATACAGGTCCTTATACTTGATAGCTACATGGACTGAGAAGGAAAGTAAATAGATCTCAGTAAATATCTGACATTAGATGTAGGAAAAGAAGGAAATTAGAGAGGCTTTAAAAACATAGCTGAACTACCTGCTGAATGCTGGTTATTAGATACATACTTAATTTCTTTGTCTTAAATCTTAAATATTGCAAATAAGATTTGAGCGTGACACTGCATCACTTTTAGGAGAGATAGATTGCCATCCTGGTTCCTCCGCCAGCCCTCTTGGAACTTCACCTCTGCTTTTAGTTTCCCATTTACAGATGGAATTCAGATTACTTTTTCCCATGCTCTTTTTGTCTTTCTTGACTGTTTAGACTAGAGATGCTTACACTTTTTCCTTTTCTCCTTTTCCTTTTGGTTTTCTCCTGTTCATTGTGGAGAGTAAGAGGAGGACGCTTATCCTCTCCTCTCCCAGGGTGAGTTGTGGAGGAGTTGTTTCCAAACAACCTCTAGAAGCAGGATATTAGGTGCAGGCTTAAGGGTCCTATGGAGGCAGAGTTATGGCTGTGGGAAGGATCAATGTTTACAAAGGAGCTGGGGGAGAAGGAAGAGAAGCAGCAGAAGGAATCTTGTCTTTGCAGCATGTGTCTGGTCTCACTTCTGCCCTTCCCAGTGCCTCCCACTCTGACTTTGGTTGACCCAGGCCAAGAGACTGGGTTTGATTTTCTTAAAGGGTATATTTGGCCCACCTTTGCCTGCTTGCCTGAATGATTAGAGTTTACTGCAGGGATGACTAACATCATGCCCTGGAGTCTCTGACAGAGGTAAGATTTGCGTGTATAGAAAACTTTTCCTGTTCTTATTATCTGTGTATGTGTAAATGTTGGTCTTATACAAAACGGTGGTGGTGTAGTAAGAGCAGTTCTGGAATCTGCTTCATGTCCCACTGGGTAAGGGCATGCTAACTTCATTCCAAATGAAATGCACTTTCTTTGTGCTAGTCTTCTGTGGTCTTCTTGAATTAGCTGGTGTCTATCCTTCCCTTGCCTGTGAGCATTGCACAACAGATCTGCTATCATCCTTGATTTCTTGATTCCAAAGCACTGGCATCATTTAAGTTAACACACTGATATATTACAAGGGATGAGCTGTGCACATAAGCTGTATGCATCAGATGTGTGTATCTCTAGAAGTAGGTCAACAAGATCAGAAGAAAATGGAGGCACCAATACAACTTTTCTTTCCTTTAAAGTGTTTATCATCTGCGTTTCTCTATTTCATCATATTTTACCAGCAGTTATTTGGCATTTCTTTGTACTTACAAGTGTGCAGAGTTAATTTTGCTTGGGTATTAATGTTTTGAGTCTGTGCTGCCAGTTGACATTATGTGTATCTATGCCAATACCACTAATGGCTCATGGTTTCCAGCATTTCAGCGTCTGCTCTCAGGACACTCTTTTTCCCAGAGAGCCCAAGGATTTGCATGTTTCTATGCCTTCTGGGTACTTGAAGCTGTTATGTACAGTCTAGAAAACTGAAGATTATTTTCCTTTCAGAGACTGAGATAAAAGGGAAAATACTTCAGACTTACCAAAATGTTGATGAAACCTAGAATCAGAGAATACCCTGAGTTGGAAGGGGCCCACAAGGATCATCAAGTCCAATACCAACCGCTGGCCCAGAAACTTATTTGAAAAATGGCTCTAAATTAGCTCACCGTGCTTTTTCTTGCCCCAAATATTCAATTTCTGCTTCTAGTCATTAGGACAGGCACGGGAGGCTAAATTTAGTCAATCGAGAGAAGCCATTAGAAGGCTTTTCCATTATTTCTGTCCGACTTGAGTCTTCAAAACAAGCAGGCCTTTTCTTCAGAGACAGATTTTATCCAGCAAGAGTCACTGTCTTGTCCCACTGTGCAACCATGGGTTTCTCACACAGCCAGGTCTCCATAACAGTATTTATAAGCTCTTCCACCTCTAACATAAGACTTTGCTCTCCATGTTTTCCTGGGTTGTTGTCCCCCTACTCCTTTATCTGTGCAGTGCTAAGTTGCCTTAGACAGCCCAGTGCCTGAGACACTTTGCACACCTGGCAGTTTTGATGGATGGCTTTGGAAGATGCTGGCCCCCCCAAGCCTTGTCCAGATGTTGCTGTTCTGCCTGGTCATTGTTACTGCTGTGGTCCTCTAGGCACTTGCTGCTCAGTTTTGGCAAAGCAAGGTACATGCTTCTCTGTCCTTTTCATTTTCAATTGTTCTCTGAAATTTTTTAATTCCATTTGATACAGAACTCAACTTTCCCACATATCATGTAATTGTTTGTAATCATGTTAATGTGTATGGAAGTTACAGCTGTTTCTATTGCAGGACTTTGAGTCATGCACATGTTTACCAGAATTTAATTTATTGTTCTTTTTTGTTTCCTGCTTTTCTTAAACTTGAAATCTGATCTTAAATCTTCCAAAAATCTTTTCATCTCCAAGATAATAGATTTTGCAATTAGTCATTAAATTACCAGCATAATGCACTTTCTGGAACTGTATGGAAATTATGTTTTGTTATTTGAGTGTTTTCCTTGCAGGTGTCTGAAAGGTATGCTGATCTCATTTATACTTGCCTAAATTGCTTAAATACAGAAAGACTATGCTGAAGGCAGAGAAGACACTGTCCTGTTAAATTCATGTGTTTAGGATAAGAATCTGAGCCCACCATGTTTTAACTTTAGTCTTCTTTTTTTGGAGTGGAAGGAGTCACTTCCCTGAACAGTGATGATTAATAATTCATGCATCCCAAAACAGAAAATACATTTGAACAAAAGCAGTCCTTGCTCTTGCTATTATGTTTTTTAGAGATGATAATTTGTTTCAAAATTATTTCTTTCTCATAATACATGCCTGCCATGGGAACCATTATAGAAAGAACTTTGTTACTGCAAAATAGGGTGATTAGATGCTGATATTTACTGAGTACTTTGTTTGCATATTAAAAAAAGTTGATTCCCACTACAATCCTGCCCACCCTGAGCTTTGTGTGGAAAATGATGTTTGTTTTCTTGGAAAATTACATTGTCATTAAAGCCATTTTAGAGTAATTTCTGTCTTCCTGACACTCCTATCAGAAAGTGCATAAGAATCTTCCAATGAGTGCCTTATCTCTCTGTTATCTTGAGACTTCAGGTTTCATGGAACAACAGTCCTTTGAGTGTTTTTAAAAGTCTGTGCCTGCCTTTTATTTGGAAAAACACTTCAAACACTTTTGTGATAATAGCATTACAGGCCAGGCTCAAAGGCTAAAGAATCAGTTTTGAACAATAGATAGAAGCACAGAATTTAAAAGTATCCCTGCATATGGAAATACAGCAAAATGCCTCTTCATATATGTTCACAAATGGTGTGGAGATGATTATGTAGATCAGGTGAGCTGTGGAAAAGGATGCAGGCAGAGTGCCCTCAATCACTGCTAGTATAACAGCCCATTTATGTCAAACCATGCTTGTAGCAAGTCAAATCACAGAAGTTGCATGAAGTTAATTGTTCATGGGTCTTTACTCTTCCAATCTTTTGCTTAAAGCTTCCCCTTCTGCCAGAATTGTGCTTCTGTTTCATCCATGCCTCTCATCTTCTTACAGCAACCATCCTTTATGGCTTGTCGGTGACATCAGCCTTGACAGGTCATTTGTTCTCATCTCCCAGAAATCACCTTTGCTTGCCCCTACACTCTTTCTATCCATGTGGCCTCTACCTGTTTTTCATGGATGTCTTTCCATGCTTATGGGCTGAGTACAAGGCTGTGGATAGGTCTTGACTAGTAAGATAATTTTATTTTTTATTTAAATTTGTGCTTCATTACATCACTAAGACTGTATATTGTCTGAAGCAGAGGTAGTTATCATATAATTTCAAGTTTGCTTTTCCTTTTGTCAATCTTACACTCCTTGTCTGCGGGCCAGACCTCTGGAAGCAGTCACTGTGTAGTGTAGAGTTCTCAGTTCAGCAGAGTACTTGGCCATATGATTAACTTAAAGCATCTACTTAAGACATATGCTTATGTGCTTTGGTGATTGCTTTGCCAATTTCTGTGTCTTGCTGGGAAAAATAACCACAATAATGTGCCAAGAACTTGGTATTAGGCAGTCGTTAATGAATATACCAACCTGAAACATTTGCTTTTCCAAATAAACTTTTTGCTATACCTTCTCTTTTTTGCATGAAATTTCATAACAAGGAAATTTGGGTGATTATTAACTGCTTAACTTAGTTATGCCACCTAATAATCATGTGGCAGATCTCTATATAATTGCAAAGGAATAAACTGCAGAGAAAGACAATAAAGGATGGAGAAATAATAAAGTGAGATGTCTTTTCCACTTTGATTGACATCACTCCAGCACAGTCAGTGCCAAACCCGTGTAAACCAAGGAGAATCCAAACAACATTATTTAGAATTTTGGAGTCCAAGATGAACAAATGTGCAGATTTTGTTCCAGAAAAGACATATTGAATGCAAGTATTTCCATCAGAAGATACTGCAGAAAAAGAAAGAAATTAACTTCATCCACTTCCTTACAGAGAGGAAGAAAGTGAGATGGAAATTCCATTTTTTCCTTTGCATGGGTTACCTGTGGGGCTGAGTTGGTGGGAGTGTTGTGCTCTTGATGAAAGGCTGGATCCTCACTCAAGCCCTGTTCCTGCTAAATTCACATCCACTAGAGAATTCTGATGATGCTTCCTCCCTTTTTCCCATGACCCAGCCCACAGAACAAAGCAATGATAAAGAACAGGTCCCAAACATTTTTCAGTCCAGACTGGCTGCTACTTGTCACTGTTGTGGGACAAGGGAGCAGTCAGAGTCAGATGGGCCCTGTGAAGAGCCTCGTGCCACAGCTGTTTCTGGGATCATTCCTCTAGCTCAGAGGAAAATGGATATTTTTGTATTTCACTGATCTTTGCTCCAACAACCAATGCTCTAAATGAACAGCACAAGTAAAATGATGATCTTATGTTCTCCCCAGTGCATGGGAAAGAAATCAACAAAAGGAAAGTACTGCAGTGTCACTTAGAATATTATCCTCCCTAGAATATCTGATGGAAAACAGAATCCCCTGGTCATACAAACTAAGTCAAGCAAGGGCAAATGTCAAATGCAGGAGGAAAAAAGGAATTATGTCATCATGACAGACCTAAATACTGGCAGATACTCTTCCATGGTGGTGATTGCCTGGAGCAATATATGGTGGTGTGACAGGAGTGTTGGATGTTCTGCTAGCACATTTAAGGAAGGCAATGCAATGAGTCTTGGTGTTATAAGTGCCTGCAGACCCTAAAAAGAATCTGTGGACAAGGAATAAACCACTGGATGCCTAGATTTTATTACCTAGGAAGCATCAGTTTTCCCTAAGGTCTTTAAATTTTACTTTTGTAGAAAATGTGAGGAAATTAGGTGCAAAAGGTCTTGCAACAGAGGTGATTAAGCATCTTTCACTCACAGAAATGGTGAAAAAGGTGTGCAAGAGAAGATTAAATTGTAAAATTCAGCAAAGATACAGAATTTGGCATTAAATCTAGGAAAATGTATTTTTTTTAATTCTCTGTCACAAAAGTTCTAATTCTGAGAGGTCCTCTGAGGTGACATTCAACCTCCTCCACACTGTGTACAGATTTAGGAGTGCTGGGGAGGTCTGTATCAGAAATTGGCGTGGTGATTCACTCAAGTTGCAAAACTGCATTCTTTTCTTTAGGATGCACAGAGCACCCCACTGCTACAATCTCTCTCCAGAACATTGACCCAACACAGACTTTCCCAAAGATGTAGTTCAGTTTCCCACGGTGGATCAGAAAAAAAATCTGAAAGGTCTGAAAAACTGAGTATGATAATGAGTTGAGCCCAAGGTGAGATAACCAACCTGCATCCCCTGATTGACCTGGTTGGACACTGGGCATCTGAAGGTTCCTTTCCAGGTGCTGCCAGTTATGGAGAAGACTTGCCCTCACGTATAGCAAGCCCTCCAGAGAACATTTTAGTTTTCAATATGGCTCTGAGCTCTTTCTGGAAGGCCTGGTCAGGGCACCTGCTAATGCAAAGGGCAAGACCTAGGAAATACTACAAGCTGCTCCCCATTGAAGAGTGGAAAGCTTGAAAGCCCTCTTCTATTCAGGGTGTTTGAGACCTTTATGTTTCTGCCTTGCAAACATCTGGCATGTAGCAGGTGCTTAGGGATATCATGTTTCTTGCAGGTGGCCTGCAAGGCTTGAATCCAAGATGTGAACCATGAAACCTAACCTAGGTTTCTCAGATGTTTGCTCAATAAATGAGAGAGAAATCAGAATAGCAGGATGAATGCTGGCAGAAACATGGCTGGGCTGCCTGAAAAGCAGGCTGGCCAGCAGGTTGAGGGAGGGGATTCTCTTCCTCTGCTCTGGTGACACCGCACCAGGAGTGCTGCGTTCAGCTCTGGGGCCCCCAGGACAAGAGGGATGTGGACTTGTTGCAGTGAATCCAGAGGAGGTCTCAGAGTTGATCAGAGGGCTGGAAGACCTCTCCAGTGAGGACAGGCTGAGAGAATTTGGTTTGTTTGATCTGGACAATGGAAGGCTCCAGAGAAGGACAAATTGGGCCCTTTCAGTACTTAAGGGTGGCTTATAAGAAAGATGAAGGTCAAGGAGAATATTGTCACCCTCTAAATACAAAATTTGTCTGCAGGAAGAGTAGGGAGCAGGGCTTTCCTTCCCTGCAGATTGATGATGCTTTGGTGCCGTGTTTCAATGCAGGTATTTTGCTGTATCTCAGAACCCTGGTTTTGCTCATTCACCTTATTCTCCAATATTATGATTTGGGATAAGAAATTTGCTTTCACCTCAGATTGTCAATGGCTCGGGGGAGAAGAGTTGCTTTCCTCTGTAGTATGAGGTATTCTTTGTTTAGAAGAGCTGGCCTGATTTTTTATGTAACTTACCCCTGCCTTTGGAGGGACACACCATACGTTTCTCCTGCTACCTCACTCTGGCCAACAAGCCCCGACTTTTCACTAGGACTAAAATTTGGTGACATTGGTTTTCTCCACAGCTTGCAGTGTGGCTTGCAGCATGGGAGCACACAGCAGCTGTGATTGATGGGTCAGGGTGGTGTGGGTGTGATTACACCCATGCAAGAGCCATCACAGGGAGCTGAGCTCCGTAACAGGCTGCAAGACTGATCCATTCACAGGCTACACAAGAAATTTGTGCTGCTACCACTTCTCCCTGCACATCTCCATAGCTGCTTCTTGCCCAGGAAGACACTAGTCTGTCTCTCTATAGTACAAAGCTCACATTGGAAACCTGAGTGAAAAAAAAAAATTTCCTAAGGAAGAGATTTCTCTGGAAGGTTTCTGACAGAGAAATATGAAGGTAAAATCCTGGAGTTATGCCTTTACTGAAAAATCATCTTGTCTGCTTATAGTAGCTGCGTAAACCTACTTAAATTAGAGAACAGTGAAGCATCTTTATTTTTCTCTCTTTCATAACAGAACATTTAGGCCCCCCATAATTTCCAAGTGAGTCACTGAAACAGAGTAGCTTTCAAAGGAACCACCATGAAGTTTGCAGCAAGTGAAAGCAGCCAAAAAATGAGATAAGGGTGAGGCATTTCGTGCTCATAACACAGTCAAGCACCTCAGTCCAGTCAGCTTTTGTTCATGTTGTGTTCATATGGGAGACTATAAAACATAGTGTGGTTTTATGGATTGAATTAAACAGGAGGCTTTAGAACTATACACAGGCTCTAAACCTCTTAGCTCATAACTTTATTTACTTCAAAAATATTTCTTCTTAAAAGTACACAGCTATTAGCTGGCTTTGTCAAAACACACATTACCAGTCTACAGAAATTTAAGAAGAAGACATTGATAATTTAAATAACTGAATGTGAATAAGTGTGGTGAATACTTCATCCTTGTACTTTTTGTATCAAAATTGTACATCTCCTTAAAACAAATTATTTAATAACTCCAGTGAAGATTTATACCACAATGTATAATAAAAAAAATAGAACTGTTTGCCATGTTTTAGCCTGCAGTTTAGATTTTATAGTTTTACCTCGCCTTTTAAATCCTATAATCTTTACAGCAGGAAAAGATTCCTCAGCATGCTTTGAATGCCCACCTGTGTGAGACCAGATCCAAATCTCACCTGAAATTAGCGTGAGCGATTTCATAACTTTGGTGTTCTAGGGAAGAGACCCTCACACAGAATATGATGCTCAAGCTATTTCATCTTGCATGTCTTCATAGAGAGAAGGGCATGATCAGTAACAAGGAATCTTATTTTGGCTAGTGTTGGAACAGCTCTGTGAATGCCCTGAGAAAGCCAGAGACTCAGTGCCTACCTGCCAGAAAGAGCAGGGGCTGTGGGAAGTGTTGCAAAGGCTCTGATGAAAGGTGTTAACAGCATCATCCCCCTTTTGATTGCTATGGAAAGCTTAAGTTTATTCTTACCTTGGTTGGGCTGATTGCTCTTTTTTGAAGAACATCATGTGAGCAGAGTTAAAGAAGCCCTTTGAAATGTTCTAACCAGAGCCTCACCTCTCATGAAATAAGACAACTGCAACATTTATACATCTCATGGCCACCAAAAAGGGCGTCCTGTCTCTTTTTTGTCTTCTCCCTTGGTTCTGTACCTATGGCACTGAGAGTCACCCTGCAAACAGCCAAAGCAGATTGTTGACCCACCCCAAAAAACCCACTGCTTTTTTTTTTGATTAGTTCTTTACCAATTTCCTGAGCTGGTTCAGCTCACAGAGGATTTGCATGAATGCTCAATGGGACTGTGGGGTTGGAGGCATGAACCTGTGGAGCATATCAGTTTACCTCCAGAGATACAAGGAAAGACTCATCCTTGAAGACTTCTCTTTTTCCAGCTATGTTGATTAATCTGGATACAAAATGATACCTCTCCCTACAAACTTGTGTGCTTTATCCTTCAATCATTCACAACTGCAATATGACTGCTCAATAATGCACACAGTGATCCCTTTAGTCATTAAAGGAAATCCCCAGGAGCCATCCTGGACTGAATAACCTCTGTGAAGCCCTCTGGAAAGGCTCGTTATTACGTGGAGTGGACAATAAAGGGAAATGAGGTTTATGTTTGCTTATCCAAAAGGCCAGGAAGAGTTCATAGATTATTCTTTGCACAGATAAGCTAGATGTAATGTAAACATTCCTCACTGGAAAGTATCTGCTGTTTGTTTTCCTAACTTTAACCATGTGGCTAGCAAAAGCAGAATAAATGAAATAAAAGACAGGCATTTTCATAATAAAAAACCAGGTTCTTTGAAAACTCATGTTACTGTTCCTTGAAAAACATTTAAAAATTAGAGTTGTCTTTTCTACTCAGTGCATGAAACATATATTGATGTGACTGCAAACCTTTCTTGTAAGTGAAAAATGGTGAGTTTTCAAGCCTGTCCCACTTCATTACACTAGAGCAGAGCAACCTGTTCATTTTAGTTAAAACACAGCTCAATGTCCTTTATCTGGACAATACTGAAGTTATAATTTTCAATGAAAGTAATAGATATTTGTCCATAGGGGAGCTGGAGGATTGGAGGGAAATGTTCTAATGCTTTCCAATTCTGCTATAGAAAATGCAAAAATCCCTGATGAATATAAATTAGCATAGCATGTCTCTTAAAAATCTCACCCACTACCCATCTGTATCTCTAGGCTCATAAATATTTGAGGAAAAAAAATATCTCTGTCCTCTCCGTCAAAGCTGTTTACAGATTATTTCAAATCAACTTGCGATTAATTAGTTTTTTCTTCACTGTCTTCAAATGTGAGTAAACTTAACAATTTATATCAACAAAGTCTCAGCTCTCCATAGTCTGTTGTCCTACTCCACCTGAGTATTTGAGAGCTAATAAGTGTGGGTTTTCACAATTAATCCTCCTTGATAAAACTCTCCACTCCCAAGAATAAAACTTGAATTTCTCTTTTTTCATCAAAAGTTGCAGCACGTTGTAAAAGAGTTGGAAAGACAGGGCTGGATGAGGGATAAGAGGACTGGCCCCATAAGGAGGACCTGGCTGCTGGAGCTGCTCTGATGCCGTGATGTAGTGATATTTGTGATAGCTGCCGTTCCTATGGCAACGTGACAGCATGATTTACCACAGCAAGAGGGAGAGCAAAGGCAAAGCTTTTGTTTCACTTCAATGCCATCAGCTATTTGCTGATACTGGGGAGGAGGGAGGGAGAAGTCCTATGGCTTCCAGTTAAGCACATTAATAACGTCTTAAATTTAAAGAGAAGTCAGTAAAGGGGACCATGGTGTTCAGGTCTCCCTTCTGTGCCCCTGGAGCTTGCACACCCTGGCTGACACAGCACTCAGTTCCCTACGCTCAGGGCACAGCAGACTTCTCTGGGCAGAGCACAGCACCCATCCATCAGCCAGCTCAGGAGAGGGGCTCAGCCCAGGTCACCGAGCAGAGCCAGGGGCAGCTGCTGGCTCAGCCTCCCCACTGGGCCGGCTCTCTGGACAGTGGCTGCAGCTGAAGGTCAGATGAGTCACCAGCCCAGGGGCGCCTCTGGAGTGTGCCAGCAGAGGAGCCTCTAGAAGTGCCAGTGAGCAGGAGGAACAGCAAAATTCTTGGGAAGTCCAGTAATAAACGCTTAGTTACAAACTTTATAACATTAAGGTTCTTGGCAAGTTTTGAAATATAGCCATTTTGGTTAGAAATGCAACAATATAAAAGCACCACAAAAATCACTTAAGAAAACATATCAGGGAAAAGAAAGAAAATTATAAGAGTGGAAAAATACATAGTCACTACCCATGGATCACATTACCAGACTGCATTGGTTGAAATTATGGCCTTGATCCATCAGGGATCCATGGCCTTTCCCTAGGCAGAAAGACAAAACAAATTTCAGAGCTCTGAGCCCTGGGGGGTACAGGGCCCCTATGCTATCTTGGTTCTTCCAGGCTACCAAGGTTGAGAACAACTCTTTGAGACACATTTTCATGGAAAAAGTACAACTACTGCCAAGTCTTGATCCATCAGGGGTGGGGGAAGCCCACAAAACACGAAGTCTGGTGGCTTTTTATTTATATTCAGGCTCAGTGGGAATGTTCAATTACCTCCTCTAGGGATTCTTACACTGGATGATGTAATGTTGTGGATCACAGGACACTTCAGGGGTCTTTCACACCTTCTAAGACACACAGCTGCCTGTGACATGTAGTTGAGTCAATTTTGGCCCACCAGAAGGGATGAATGCCTTCAGACTGAACATCCTGGTACTTCTCTGGTGGGGAATTTTCACAGCTGAGCCACTGGTGTAAGGACTTTGGCATGATAAAAAACACTACCTCACTTTGAAGAATTTACATCTTCTCAGCCTCTTCCCATATATTTTTCAACACCCAGCTGTAGCCTCTGGTGGCGGGTGTGCACCCCTCAGCACCCTGCTTATTGTTTGAGCCATTAACCATTAACAATCTAGTCAGTCACTGATGCCTTCATATTTTTTTTTTTTCTGTGTAAGTAACATGTATATCATCAATAAATAGCTTTGCTGGAATGACAGAAAGCTTGGGGATAATTATAGGGAAGAACTTTCCTCTTTACCTTCTTTCTACCTTGCAATTATGGAAGAGTGTTTATCTATTCTTCTAATCTGCACCAGTTCTTATTCCACAAGAATAAGTGGTGTGTGCTGCTGGAGTGCATTTGTAAAACAAAATTAACAAAGAGGACACAGATGTTGCTTTCCATTCTCTTTTTAGCCATACAAATTATAAACAATGTCTCTTTATATTAAGATACACTTTTCTGTCTCATATTGGTTTTAGAGCTGATTCTTTCAGTGTGTTTTCTGCTTGGAGCAGCCTGTTCTTGCTTAAATATCCCCACAACTGTCCTCCATCTGAAAACAATGTTGCTTTCACATTCAGTGCACATATCTCAAATCCATATGTATATTGCTGAACCGCTGTGAGGACTGAAGAATTAATAACATTGTAAAGGGTCACAAAAAATGAACAGCACATCTCTCACTGAAGTCTACTCTGAGTCATCAAGTGTACTTTGGCTTGTACATAATAAGGTAACAGGTAGCAGCCCCCAGAGCAAAAGTGCCTTCACTGCTGTGACCTTACTTTGTTCACGTTAACAGAGAGTCCAAGAGCTGATGAAGTTGAGTTGTTTTTCACCAGACCTTTATTGCAAAGAATTCTCTTCTACTGGAATACATGGTATTCAAAAGCCTTAATGCAGATTTCAGAGCACAGAGATTTTAAACTTTTTTTTCTGTCCAAGATCAAAAGAAATTATCCATACTTCTGGTATCATCTTTTATAACATGGATATGGCATTCTGACTTCTGTCAAATTTTGATTTGCTTGACTGTGGCTGATCTACAGATAAAATGATGTATTTAAGGTGAGTATTTTTATCCGTAAAAAATTTTATAACTAGTTCACATTGGCTTTAATTTAAATTACAGGCTCCCACCAAACGGGTGTTTTAAGACGAATGTATTATTTTAAGGCAAACAGTGTTAAGATCATTCCTCTCAGCCTCTGAGTAGACAGCAACAGATAACAGCACAACAACAGTGTGTGAGCATGGGGGAGGGGGCGCTAAAATTGCCCCAAACTGGAAGAAGTTTATCATGAAACTGTGAACAGCTGTTGTTGAGGCTCATTCTGAGCAGAAGAATGCACCTCCTGATGTTTCTGTTCATTCAGAACATTTCTGTGCCACACGGGGTCCATCATGCTGACTGCTTTGCCTGTGGGCTCCGTGGCTAATAAGACAGAGCAAGCTTTATGTTGAACAGTGAGATGTCTTGAGTCAGCATGTCATATGCAATAAAAATTTATGGGCCCGAGTGGCAAAAATTAATTTAGGATACTACAGATTGCTGATAAAAATTTCCTTCAACAGTGACATCATACAAAAAATTATCCTCCTGCTTGATCATTTGCTTGTTGTTTTAATCTGGGGAGCAGGATTAATTATTTGGGACTTTGACATGATATATAGTGGGACTTGAACTGGATTTTTTAGAGTTTTGGGGGGAATCATATTGCAGTTTGGGGTTTTTGTGAGGGCATCAGCCTGTAACAGATCTTAGAGCTGGGAGTCCAGTCTCATGTTTGGGAAAGAGATTGACTGAGATTGAAGAGATTGACTGAGAATTGGCCGAAGGCAAACAAAAATCTTCTTGATGGACTGTGGTGGATTTTTCTGTATTATCAATGTTGAAGTTACTGCAGCAGAAAAACTTGCAATCATGAATAATTTTGGAGAAAAGTTTAATTGTACCTTTCCACTTGTAAGCAGCATACTTCAGTTGTAAAATTGCAGAAAACACTTTAAAGGAGATCATAACCCAAGAGTACTTTCAACTTCATTTTTTGAAGTGCAAGACTTTTTTCTCTGCACGCCCTATGATTTCTCTCCAAGTTTGGCAAGACAAAGACCCAAAGCAGCCATTTTATAACCAACAGCTGCCTCTTCCTAGTCCAGCTGGCAAGCACCTTCACCTCTGCCTTTCTATTTTTTTTATTGCTGATAGGTATTGTCTCATTATATCTCCTGAAAACAATTAGAGAGTCGTCAAATGGCAGCCCTTTCAGTTTGTGTTGGGGCTGGACTCTGGTGAAAGGTCAAACCATTTCCAATCATCCCCTCTCACATACAGCTTTCCTTTAAAACAGACCTCAAAAAATAATCCAATGCAGGCAAGACATTTACAGCTGGCTCATATGAAGGAGCATTCATTATGTCTTTGTGTGTGTGTGTGTGTATGTGAGAGAGAGAGAGTTTATATAGGTCTCTTCATGAGGAGAGAACAGGAGTTGGAAGAAGTCCAGCTGGTGCCTTGTGCATCTTGTCATGGATTAGTCAGTTCCTTCCCCTGGGTCTTCCTCCTGTCCCTCTTTTACTTCATTTCAATCTCTAAACCTTATGTTTTTCCAGCTTCTGTCATATGATAGAAGCTGGAAAAGCATAAGGCTTAGAGATTTTCACTTTCACTTTTCACTTTCACTGCCAACCTTTGGCTGATATGTGCTCTGAGATGTGTTGTGCCTCAGAATCACCTATCCTTCTACATCAACTCTCTAGGAAGCTGAAATGACTGACTCCCACACAAACATCTGTCTTGCAGCCATCTGGAGACAGGGGAGAGACGGCACCAGCCACAGCTCTCTGAAAGCGATGGATTCATAGACAAGGGTACTGAAAGCAGTGGAACAGCACAGCACAGGGCTTGCAAACGTTTCATCACAGCACAGCATGAGGTACTGCTCTCCTTTGTCAAGACCAGGCATTTGTCACTTGCTTAGAACAGTTTATCAAAGAACCAGCAACTGAGATTTTTCCATTGCATAGCTCAGCCCAATGTCTTGGCCAGTGTTTTATTGCCACTTATATTTTTTAGCATTAGGAGTTAGCAACTAAAAGGTAGGGTTTTAATATACAGGTGTGGGACCCAAGACACATGTTCAATGCCTGCCTCTGTGCAGATTTCCAAGATCAAACTTTTTAAGGAGATGTGTCCAGGTCCTTAACATTTTTCCATATTTTGTTTCAGCAGCTGGGATAAAACCTGCAGTCCTACTGAGGCTTCAGTGGTGACTTCAGCACAGAGAGAAAGTTCCATTTTCTGTGTGTCTAAACCACAGCTGAACACCTGGAAAATAGGGGACTTTTCATTCCTATTTTGTTTTCAGATCATCAGCTATTCAAGGCATTTTCTTACTAACTAATACAACAAAAGCCTGCCCCAGCTCAGTCCACAACGGAAGAGATTGTTATTAATGCTACTTCTGACAATCTGGCAAAGAGAATATTTAACATTTTAGGTAATGAAGAGGTGACAACAGGAGGTTATTTCAGCTTGCTCAACGCTGAAATTTTCAAAAACTGTAGAAGAATCATTCCCTAAATACTCATTTTGTTCAGCAAGTGTATTGGAAGGATAAGAGCAAAATCTGACCTGTGTGTGTGGGCACACAGGCATGCACACACATGGACATGCAGGCCTTGTAATCTGTTTGCAGTACCATAATGAGGCAACCTCCTGGAGCTGAGCTCTCCTGAGATCCTCAGGGGAAATACTGACTCTGCCCTTTCCAATCTGCTGAGAAGAAACATTTCATTTTTGAGTCCTGCTCAGTGAAAGGACTGATAGCAGCTGTACTGAAGACCCTGCCTTTTGAATAAACACTGACTTGCTTATCCAAAAGGCAGTAAAATCACCTTTGGTTTGATGGATTCAGCTGCAACATTGAGTAATGAGTTGAAAAATAACATTGCGCAGACCTGTCAAGGCACTTCTGCATGATCAGACTCAGCATTACACAAGTTGACAGCAGTCTGTGGTGGGAAGTTACCCACTGACAAACTTTTTCAAACCAAGTCAGCTCCTGGCTCATATAATACAAGTTACAATTGTCTCCCTTAATCCTCTCTGAGAGTGGTTTATCTGTAAACCATTGGAAGCGCTTCTTGAGCTTTTTCAGCTTTGATCTCCACATTATGACAGCTGTGACCTGGGCTGTGTGGAAACTGTGGCTTGCAGGGGTGTAGACAGGCTCAGCACAGCCCATCTGTCCTGGCTGGGAGATGCTGGTTGGGGTTCAGGGGCACTGCTGAGCTTGCTGCAGAAGTAGCACCCAGCGTGGGCTGAGGCCATTCTAACCACATCATGGGCACAATGGTGGCACTTCAAACAACACTTGACACTTATTTTTGACTTGCCCTTCTCTCCAGGACAGTGAATGTGGTAAATGGCTGCCTCTCTCTACAGCCAAAACCAGCAAGCCCAGAAACAGGACAGCATTTGCACATCTCTCATAAACCTACATGAAATGCTGCTATGGCTGTGCTGCAGTTCATACAGACAGCAGTGGGGAGGATAATTTTCACTTGCTGCTGCTGTGCTGCAGAATAACATTAACACAAGGCACTTCTGGGCTCTGGGCAGTGTTGGATCCTGCTGGCCTGTGCTGAGACTGCTGAGCTGGGGCAGCCCAGCGCAGTGAGGGGCCAAAGCTCTCGGAGCTGCTGGAGCACCAGGAAGTTGTGGTTGTGTTTCCACCTGCTGTGTGCAGCTGGGAACAGAGAGTGCTGGGCTGTGCCCCATCCTTGCTCTGCTCCTCTGGCTGGGTGCTGCAGGACAGTGCCATGCTGGGGAGGGCACTGCCCTGTCCCTCACCATTGCCAGTAGAACCCGGCTGACCTGTCCTCTGCTGTCAAGAGGCAGTTTTGGTGGAAATACTCTTTTCCTTTTTTAAAACACAGCACAGTTCCTTATGAGCCTGCCAAGCAGGTGTGGGTGAAAAGCAATGCTGTGCTGTAGACATGACTGCAGCATGCACCCAGGCTCCTGGCAACATGCCCTGGCATGTGTCCTGACCAGAGGAGCAAAGCAAACAGGGACTTGGAGAAGGCTTGTGTGCCTGCCTGTGAACTGATCTCCTTTTCCAACTGCAGAAAAATATGTAAAGACCAGAAAGTTGACTCAATAAAAAAGTATTGCTTCTGTCTATAAAACATGCCTTGTCTAGGTCCTTAAACTATCAAGGCTACAACAATATTATCAATAAATGTACCTGTATTTCACTGCATAGACATTTAATAAAAAAACCCATTTTATTTTGTGAGAGTTTCCTCCCTGCAGTGCAGGAAAAGTAATTCAAAACAGAGTCAGGAATAATGGGATACAGTCTGTGCAGAAAAGCCAAGGTGACCCTTCATATAATCTTTAAAACCTCTGAAAATTAGATATTTCTTTTGCCTTGTGAGGACTGAAGCCCTGATGGCCTGATCCCTAATACAGATAACACACGTGAGAAGTGTGAACATGACTTAAATTGATGATGGCACTCCATGTTAGGCTGTGCTGAAACATGCTAGGGCCCTGTGCAGTTGTAGTTTAGAGAAGCTTATGTGATGATTATTGTCTGTTCTAAACATGCATGGACATGTTAAATGTGTTACACCTGTTACAGAAAGTATCACAGATAGATAGATGCAAGCCATTGCTGCAGGTAACCGATTGATCCCATAGTCTTTGTAAAAAACCACCAGTAGCAGCTCTTTAGAAGTGAACTTACCATGAAGGGTGACCCAGCTTGCCCTAGGATGAAGATGTTCTCACTGCACTTGTTTCAGATTAATTCTCTATATCTGTCAGCATATTTCAATGCTTGCTCACCAGTTGTCCTATTAGCAGCCACCTAAACCTTTTGTGCTTACCTACTTGTTTTTGAGGGGGAGGATAATTTTAACTTGGTTTTACTGCAATGTCCCAAAAATACCCCCACTATCTATGTGCAGTCACACAGAGCTAGTCTGCAGGGCTGTGTGTGCAGAGCAGAAGGCAGCACGGGGCAGAAACCTCCAGGCACCTCTGGGCAAGGTGGAGCAGGAGCCAGGAGGAGCTGCTCACTGCTCACCTCCCAGCAGCAGGGCTCTCTGCAGGCAGTGTGACAGCAGGCAGAGGAGCACCAGCATGGCCAGCACTGTGACTGTCCTTCATCCAGCTCCCAGGCACTGCTTATGCACAGGCTCTCTTATACTGGCTGAGAAGCAGTTCCTGGACTCTCCTTTCCTGAGAAATCCCACCTCTCTTCAGCCCATTGCTGGTCTGCATTCTTGGGTTCCATCTCATTTAAGCCTGGTCTGGTCCCAGCATCCTGGGAACCAGCAGAGTGTACCATGTGATGGGGGAGCTGTGGGTTCAAAGCCCCCAGGCACTCTAGAGTTTACATCTCCTGCTTCCTGGGGATGTTTTGTAAAACATGCTGTGAAAAAACCCTGTCTCCATACTCTCAGATGGACTACAGGAAATGAAGATACTCAGCCTCATCAACAAATCCGTAGAAAGGTGAGATTTCAGAGACAACCCACTACTTAGCAGTGCTGCTTGCCTGAATGAGAGTGTGTCAACTCTCATTTGGAGTTGCTGAACTTTAGTATCTCCCTCTCATGTAGTGGTAAGAGACATGATTGTACATCCGAATACTGGGGTGCCTGTACCAGCTCTAGAAATCACTTGAGTGCTTAAAGCTTTAATGCTGCCATAAGTATTTACTTTGATTGACTTTTACATGAAGGGCAAACAGAGATCTATCCCCAGTCCCAGCTCCCTCCTCATCAGCCTGTCTCCTCATTGAACAGAGAACTGAGGACAATATTTTGTATTCCCTTGGGATCCTCTTAAACACTGGCGACCTCTTTCTTGGAGCCCAGCTAAAGCATCTCGGTGGTTGACACAGGAACACAGTCCAGGTTCTGAAGCTAGCCCTGCCCCAGGTGAGACCAGAATATCTCCCATGGTCCCTGCCAAGCTGTGTTTTTCCCTCTGATCGATGAAGAAATATCTATAGGCAGATTTCGTTGCGGAAATGATACTGAGGACACACTGCGACCTGCACTGTAATGTCAAAGCAAAGCCCAGATAAACGTTCATCTGTGCTTCTGAGATTAAGGTCCAAGTTCTTTCTTTATTGTTACAAAACCCAAGAGCACTGTCAGAGAAATCCTGCTAAGTAGGATATCAATGTTATCACTGACAATAATGTTACAAAGGCACGACTGATAAGGAAATGCCCAACTTCCACTCAAGTATTGATTGCCATTTATTTATTCTGGGCATGCCAGTTTATTTGGAATAACTTGGTTTTTCTGGTTACCTCATAAACAATAAAATCCCTATCACTTTATTTTCTTTGCTTTTAACGTATTTGTAATCAAAACCTGCAGAAAGAAAACAGCCCTCACAGCTATTAGATCTGTGCACATGCAAAAAAATGTTAAAAAAAAAAGTTTTGCAAAGTGCCCTACACATCCCGGATGTGGGCTGAGAGAAGGGGTAGGATCAGCACCAAATTTAACTTGTCCTGCCTCCTCCCTTGGAAATATCTGTAAGGGACCCACACATGTGTGTAGTAACACAGCACTCACTCACATACCCCTGTTTGTCAATGCTGCAGCAAGGTGGCAGGGGAGATGCCATCTCTCCAGCCTTTCCAAGGTTCAAAGATTAACAACCACACCTTGAAATACCATCTTCTCATGAGCCAGGCAGTCAGTCAGGATCCTGGAACATGCTTTCATGTGTGGTCAGCATGCAACTCTGATTTATGAGCGAGGGCTGCATTTTGATCACGGATGCCTGCCTGGTTTTGACAGCACGCTCTCACTGCGGTTTGAATGAAAGATGACTGCTATGTTATACTGCTGGTAACCAGGAACACTGTGGTAGAATGTGAAGTGATCAAGAGACAGAAGTTATTCTCTGCTGCACAATCCTGTCTGGCAGGCTCGTGGGATGCTATCATCCACCGGAGATGTAATTCCAACACCATGCTGGGGCAGAAGCCAGTACTGAGGTCCCTCTGGGAAGCAGAGGGCAAAGCAAACAGGCAGCCTGGCAGCCTTTCCTGAATGAGCACAAGGAGGCAGGTTGTAGAGATGTTTTTTAACAAAGAGAGAGATCTGGGACAGGAAAGCCAAGTTTTGCAAACCAGTACAGTGTGTCCTAAAAAGCAGTAAACATCATTAAGATGATTTAATGATTTTACATGTGTACATGCTACCTTTCTCTGGCCAGACTGTAACCATGTGTCTTCCATGTTCCTACAAGAAACTGGGCACTACTTTGTTTTTTGCATCCGTCCTTCTCATGGTTTTTTTCCCTTCAGTTTCCAGCCAGGGTGCACTTTCTTCCCTCTCCCTCTAAAGAAGTCTCCATAAGAGCTTTCTGGCTCTACAGCAGCAAGCATAGAAGTAAGAGGTGGTCTCAGAGTGGAGACAAGAGCTCCCACAGAATGCTCCAGCTCCAGCAAAGTTATAAACAGTTATTCTGCTAAAGATGTTCCCAAAGACTTGCTCAGCATGATAACACAAGGCTGAAAGCCAAGGGTGAGATAATACAGTAATTACTTTACCAACACAATAGCTGAGCCAAATGAAGAATGCAAAGCAAAACTCTTAAAATTAACGCTGTTCATAGAACTTCAGAGGGTTCTGATCAGGATGAAAAGACGTCTTTGCCCATTGTCTCACTATACTTCCATCACAATGACCCTCTTCTCATCAGGGAGGCACATTTACTAAATGTCCAGGAGAGCCACCTCAGCATCAGGGAGGGGAAGGAACAGCTCGTTCAACCCTCACCCCCATCTCGTCTATGGGTACTAAGCATTGATACCCTTGGGACAGCAGGAAAATGGTACCTGGATTTTGTCTTAGACCTTATGGTGCTGTGCCTTTGTGGGGCTTGTTTTGGTTTTTTTCTCTTCTTCATATTTCTACAGGTGTGTTGGAGAGAGTCACCACTTTGTAGTGGTTTTGGGTGGGCCCTGCAATGAGCAGGAGGATCATTCCATGCTCTTGTGTACAGAGTTCATGTCCTCATGAAGTGAAGATTGTCATCCTCTGGTCGTACAACCTAAAGTAAATAGAATTATGTCAATTGATAGCAACTGCAGGTCTGACCCAAGGTTTAGACCTAACCTTAGTGTTTGGAAAAGTAGGGGCTAGATGGGGTCCTCTGGATTTCTAATTCTTCTCCAGCAGATAATGGCCAACCTGCTATGTAGTCTGTATTCCTAAGTGTTCTAGTATGAAAGATCAGATAGGAAGATAAAACATAAATTAACTTATGGACCTGCTCAGGGTTTTATTTTCCAATGTAGGATTCACCTCAGGTGGGCATCAAGGAATTTGTTATTTCATTTAGATGCTCTAATAATATATTTCCTTGTCTGAGTCCTCTGCAAAACATGAACCTCTAGGTGTGTTTCAGCCATGCACACACTTTGTCCTTGGTCCTTGCAGCTCCTTTCCTGAGAACAGTCCTTTCCCCCAGTACAGTCAGGTTGAAGAGGCTGCATTGCCAGCCTCTGTTGTTGGCCTGGGGTGTGACCCCATCCATCCCTGTGCTTCTGGACTGGGATGTGAGACATTGATCCTGGAGGTGGGAAGCACAGGTCTGAGGCTGTAGGTTTCCACCCACAGCCCAGCATGCCCAAGCTGTCCAGTGACAGAGGGGGAAGCTGAGGGATGCACATGGATTCCAGTCTCCTTTGGAATCTGTGCACTGGGAAGTTTTGGGACTGACGAAACAGGTGAGGGGACATCAGTAATGGTGCTTTAGGGTCTCACCTGGGGCACAGGACAGTACTTTGTCCCAACATCAGGCCTGTGCCCATCTCCACAGGGTGTTACTTCATTCTCCATTCTCTCCTCTTCCATGGGCCATTCTGGGCAATATTTAATTCAAGTTCCTTAGCAAAGAAGAGTGAAATGAGAGCAGCCTCTGAAGGCAGCAGATGGTTGGAAGATGGACGTTCCCACTATTTTTGTATGTATTCCCTGTGTTTCCATATTTTTCTCTGTACCTTTTACTAGAGGAATGTTACGTTCTCCTGCTGCTCCCTCTGCTCCGGTGCTCCTCATCAAGGCTCTGCAGAACTGGACTGGCTTTGCTTAGGGCATCATCACTCAAAAGTCCCCAGTGGCTGGTGAGACATGTCCAGGTATAATGTTACTTGCTGTTCAAGTTTTAGCACTCAAATTCCCAGCAATGTGGGAAGGATTAAAAAAAAAAAAAGGAACAATTGAAAATGTTTCTCTGTTTGCTTTAACAATGTTTTCAAAAATGGGGTGTAGGAGTTACTTTGCTCACACTGAGTGGGTGCTGGGAAATGGTGCCAACAGCTGAATTTTGAAAGACATCTGAGAAAGACCAAAGGGGTCATTGGCCAAGTCAGCAAGGAAGAGGCAGCAGTCAGGGAAGAGTGAGTGGGAGAGAGTCTGGCCATGCTTTGGCAGTGCAGGCTGAAGGCAATGCAGATGTTTCATTGTGCTATGCAGGAAAGTAGGATCTCGATGTGACACAACTGCTGGGAGGGAAAAAAAATGAAGACTCAACCAGGCCAAGAATCATGTCTGAATGCAGGTTTTAGAATAACAAGAGGAAAGAAGGCATAGGGTGTGACTAAAGAGGGAAGGCGCTGCTTGCCTTTTCTCAGTGGGTAACAGCAGTACCAAATCTTCCTTATGCCTTACACTCATCCCACATTTCTGTTATGGATTGTTACATGAAAGTGTTCATGGCAGTCTGGTTCCCAATTCCCACCAAGCTTTGAAGCAACATGGATTCTCAGCTGTCACAAAGTGACCTTGGGAAATCTCATCCAATGTGTGGGGAAAAAAACCACCACCCTCTTCAGCTGCACCTTCAAAGGATGTGCAATGCTCACTGACACCAGTCTGGGACATAAGCTGAGAGCTGACTCAGGAAGGAGGTTACCTCCTCCTGTATGACTTCACAGCCTTCAGAAGTCACTGGGTGTTTCTTGAGAGACTCACATCCACCCAACCAAGTGTGCTGGGAAGACAGAATGGGGAAGATCACTGGGCAAATTATCTACTTGCAGAAATTGATCAATATGACACACTGTGGGTAGAAACATCTCTGAAACATGCTCTCTTCAGATGAATCAGAGGAAGATTCAAAACAAAACAACACAGCAGAGACAAGGCTGGGATTTATTTTTTTAACAGTGTTTATAATGCAGAAATATCCAGTAGTTCTAGGAGCCTCATCTCACACTGAATTGCATATAGAAATTCATACAGTTACCCTATAGTTTATAAAGTACAAAGCAGACAGTCAAGGAGAAGAGTGGGATTTGAAAATGGTCTTGAAAGTTATAAAGCAGAGCTTCCCCTGTTTTGGAGGGGCAGATGTCCTTGGGCGACACAAGTGTTTTGTGAGGATCCTGTTCTAAGTGATTTCTGCAGAGAGATTCATAAGTTACATGAGAGGATGGGTTTAGTCTTCCCCAGCCCTTCCATTCCCATTAAGGGCCTTATCCATTATAGTCTGAATAAGTCTTGCCCATGTAATGTCAGTCACAGCCTTCTTGAAGATCACCAAAACTCTGCACAGGCTGGCAGAACCTTAAAAAAAGCAAAATAAGTCAAGCTTGCAAAATTCTCACAAGTCCTCAGGCCATCCAGGGCCTTCAGCGGGACAGTTGTGCCAAGCCAGCGCCTTGTACTTTCAAAACACTGAAGACTGGGTAGAAATCCAATCCATATGAATGTTTTATGAGGAACATTGCACTGGTAAAATGCACAGATGTGATGTAAATTCAAAACTGGACCTTGCTTGGAGGCTGTGCAACATCACTGCTGGCATCTCATCAGGTCTGATGTGGGAGCAGGGCTTCTTCGCTCTGGCCTCCACCTTTCCCTTTACCTGATAAAATAAATAGCCTTTTCCCAAGCATTGCTCAGCCTGTGAAGTTGGGCTGCAGTGAATGCATGGCATGTTTGCAAGTTTTGCCTCTCAGTCAGAGGAAAGGCCCACGGGAAGGTGTTGTGTGCTCAGCAATCGGGAACCTTGCTGGAATGGACTGAGGCAAACAGCCTGCATCCATCAGCACCGAGGGCTGTGGGCAAGGATGAGACTCTTCCTGCAGAGTGGTCCTGACCTGCATCCTGAGCCCTGTGCTGATGTACAGCTTCTCCATGCACCGGCAATTTCAGCATTTCAGCTTTCTCACCACTCCTAATGAAAACTTTGTTTCACAGGCCGAGAGCCTACTTTGGTAGGCAACACAGTTACAGGCTGTACCTGTCAGCTCATCCAGACCCTGTCCTGGCCTGCTTAATGGGTGTAGTGGTAGATGATTATACACTCTGGCTCCAGAGAGGAGAACCTTGCTCCTTTGTATATCAGCCAATGTCTCCTGGAATGAAGGATCTATATGTAACAAGTGGGTAACAAAGACCAGCTCTGCACAGGAACAAGCCTTCCCCACAAAGTGGGGTAATTCATTGTTTAACACAGAAATCGTCTCCAATGAACTGCAGCGTGTATGACCAAAACCAAAATTAAGAGTTTTCTCTGGTTGGTGCCATAGAGTTTTAAAGGAAGTGCAGCCTTGCTCAGATGAGCTCTCTGTGCTTGAATTGTCTAGTAGAATTTCACCAGAGGGGCAATAACAAATGGGCTGGTTTCTGACTGACTCCTTTCAAGAAGAATGAGTTTGTGAGAGGGCATTTCAGAGGTTGCCCAGCTATTCAAGTACTGGCACAGGAGGAAGCTCACTATATCCTTTCCACAAAATTTCAGTGTTTCCTTCATCTGTGCTGGTGCCCCACTCCTCCAGGGAGGCTATGCAAAGGGCAGAGTCAGGTTTTTACTTCAGGCCCATCTAAAGGGTAAGAGCCAAAATCCAGTGCCTGCTGCAAATGCAGTTAGCACAATATGCCATGCATCCAGTATCCTGCAGAGGAGATTTTGCAGACACATGTGAGGAAATAAAAAGGAATGGATTAAAGCTTACAGTGTGAATGAACAGGATTCAGGGTCGAGCAATTTTAGTACTCAGAAGCTGCAAGAGGAAACATTCCTTATGTTCTTCTGGTCCTTCCTGCCTACTGATCATACTCATTTGGGGCTGGCTGAGTAAATAAAAGTTGTGAAGCATGAGTCCAATGTTGCCTGAGGTGTCTGCAACTCCCTGTCACACTGACACTTAACAGCCACCTCTGGTTGTAGTCTCACTTCTCTCAAAGAAGTATAAATTTCAGAAAGTCACCATTAATCTGCCTCTGCCCTCTCCCTGTCCCAGTCCCACACCCTCTTCTTCACCAGCTGTCAGGAGCAAGCAAACATAGGATGGGGGTTGGGAAGCAGCAGCTTAAACAGCTTATAAAATAAAGGTATGGAAACACTGTTGTGTAGTATTTAACATTTTTATTTCCTCTTTAACTGAAGCCTAAACTATGCTGGATCTTGCTTGGGGAGGTAGTTAAAACATCATAGCTTTTGACAAACAGCCAGAAGGCCTCAGCTCTTCTAAGCAAGGAAGGTTTGGCATCAGTATTTGTTGAATCATCATTAAGAACTAAAGGTGCCTTCTTTGCAATACATTAAGCAAGTCAGTGTTAGCACTACACTGATCTTTCAGCATCAAAAAGCAGAAATGGAAAAGTGTCAGTAAATCATATGGTCTGGCAGAGGAAAGTTGACAAACAGCAGCTTTGTGAGGGATGTGCAATGACTGGATCTGTAAGGAGAGCAAACACAAAATGAACCTGAAGAGGCGTGCCAGAGCATCCACACACACATCTGCACAAGTAGAGCTGCTTGGGACACCTCTGAAAGCTGTCAGATGTAGCACAGGATCTAAGTGACACCCATACCCTTTTGAAGCAGTAGCTACAGATGAGATGGGGATGCCCTAAAGCATCTCAAATGGCTTTAGGATCAAAGGAGTCCTTGACCTCCAGCAATCAGAATGGGATCCTCAATATCAAGATTGGAAATGAACAGCCATACAGTAGAGGCTTGAGGTTTCACCCTAAATGTTATAGAATCACAGAATATCTCGAGCTGGAAGGGATCCACAAGGATCATGAAGTCCAAGTCCTGGCTCTGCACAGGACAACTCCACTGCATGCCTGAGAATGTTGTTGAAACGCTTGTTGAATTCTGGCAGGCTCAGTGCCATGATTAGGGATCCTGTCCCAGTATCTGAAGACCCTCTGGGTAAAGAAACTTTTCTTAATATCCAACACAAACTTTCCCTGACATAATGTCACAAACGTGTTTAGGTCCTAATCCATAATCTCTCTCTGGTATTTGTACAGGCGCTCACTGCTGCATGCCGGAAATGCTTTTTGCCAAGAAAGACTGGAATATTCTCTGGTGTAAAAGACATTGTGTAATTGGTGTAAATGAAATTCAAAGTGTTTGAATTTTGCATACTTCTGGTATATTGATATAGCTACACATATTTGGCATGCAGCTGCTTCTTAAGGAAGTAAAGCAAACACGTGCTTGTCTACCACAGCCTCTGTGTTTACCCAGCCCTGAATCTGACAGCACAACCAGGCACTCACTCTGCTGGGGTATTTCCTTTCTGAATGGATGGCAGAGGAAGGCCATGCTTAATCTGCTCTGTGATGTGAGCTGTGGCACATGCTGGTCTGCAGGGTCTGAGCATGACTACTGCATATTCCTCCACTACAACTCAAAACCACAGATTCCTTGGTGAAAATAAATGGGGGGAAAAGGAGGATTCTTATCTTGATACAATTTCAGAATAAAATCAGAGCAGGGACCTAGATCCAGGAAAGCATTGCCATCTTCAAACTGTGCCTGTACAAACCTTTGAAGACTGCCACTTGTACTGCGCCTGTACTCATTGGATCATTCCTATTCCCATCTGCCAGCTATGGGCACTGCAAAACAGGCCTGGTCTCATACCCTTCTCACCCACAGGAGGAGCTGTGCTGTCTAATGATTTAGGAAATCTGACTTTTCCTTTTCTGGCATAACTTCTGACCCACTGTATGACATTACCTGAGCTATGGAGGTGGTCCAGAACTCATTCTCTCACTTCAAAATAAGATTACAATAGCTACCATGTACAGCATCAGAAGGGGGCTGTAAAGGTGCATCTTCTTCTGCGACACAGACTTGTGCTCAGAATATCACTTCAGAATATCATTCACAAGTATGATTTTAAGACACATTTCTGTGGGCTAGAAACTCAAATCAGCACATCCTGTTCTGTAGTCCCCAGTCCTGGCTGTGAAATCTACAAATCTTCATCTTGCAAAAAGAGTACAGCCAAAGGGAAGAGCTGTTTGATTAAACAGCTCCTGTCTCAAGCACCAAATATATCACACATGCAAACAGACCCTGAGCCCAGACCTTGGGAGCCAGTTGCCCAGATGCCTTTGAGGATCTGGGCCTAAGGGCTCATTCCAACCAGCTGAAGTCAATGGGACTGTCCCTATATTTAAGTTTTCACTGGATGACAGCCAAAGGCTCAGCATCTTGCAGAACTGGCTCTCATGATGTTGCATTCCTTAGTAGCTGGGAAAGAGAGCAAAGCAATGTATAGCAGAAAGTGTCCATCCATATTAGTGGGTATTAGTAACCACTTTTAAAGGCCTAATCTATGTAAAAATGTTTTTGCCCCACCATCAGCAACTTCCCAGCAAAGGCAGAAATTTCCCACGGCTGACGTGCCCTGAGCAAACAGAAGAGCTGGGACAAAGAGCTGGATAATGAGCTGGGAGGGCAGGCGCTGCTGTGCCACGCGGGGCAGTGGAGCCACCTGGAGAACAGACCTGCCTTTAAAAGTGCAGAGGGTGAGGGTTTCAGTAGTGCCTTTTTAATTTTAAACAGTGATGCCTGTGGCTTTACAGCTTCATGCAAAGGCAGGCAGACAAACTGAAGTATGAAAGGAGCCTTATTAAAACACGCCATACATTATGTATGAACTTGAACTCTTCCTGACCTCTGTAGTCCTGGATCCGCCCCAATCCATAAACAGCTTGGTCCAAATTTTATGCTGCTGCAGTAATTTGAATAAAATCACAAGCTGGTTTTTTTCAAGGCAGTATACCAAAGTAAGGAAACTCAGGGTGCCACTTTTTACAAAGATGCCTGTCTCAGAAAGGTATCTCACTGAGTACCGTATCTGGATGTTAGCAGACACCTGTAGCTACAGGTCCTCTGTAAACCAAAGCACAGTCCCCTTCCAAGCAAGCTATTAAAATTTTTTCATTGCCATTCTCTAGAAAAATTGTATTTAGAATGTCAAATGTATAATGGCAGTTAGAGCTGGCTGGCATACTCAGCCTGAATGCATGATCTGGTACATTAAGCTCTCCCTCGAACCACAGATTCTTTAATCTGATCTCGATTTTTTGTAAAATGCTCATATTCTCATATTTAGCATTGTGGGGTTGGTTTGGTTCTTTTGCTGAACAACACATGAGCAGACTGAGCCAGAAGGTTGTTTGCCTGCTCATCAGCTCGTTGTTTCTCCTGGCATAGGCCAGGTCACCCAGCCCAAAAACTGCTGCTTTTCTTCCCTGATTCTCAGCCTTATATGTTTCATGTCTGAAACGTTATTCTGGTTTCAGTGCAAAGTATCTTCATTAATATGCAAATAGACATTTGATGGAAGGGAGTCACCTGGCTTCTCCTTGGAGCTGCTCAGAGCCCACCAGAGCCCCTGGTGCCAAATTCCTGGACATCCCTTCTGCAGGCAAGTAAGTGACTGTGAGTACACTAAATGGAAGACTTGCCTTTGCCCCACCAGCACTGTGTTTTGGACTCTCTGATGACTCCCTTCAGCCATAAATACTTCTCTGAAGGGCAAGTGTTTGCTGGATATTGGCCCCAGAAAGTTAAAAGAGGAGTCTGGGTGAACTGGGATGGATTTCACGGGTGGTTTGCAAAACCTTCCCGGTGAGTCCCAAGCCAGTCAGCAAAGCCATGTCATCAGTGCAGAAACAGTTTCTGCCCCAGACCTTGTCCCCAGATGAAAGGCTGTGACTACAAAGTGAAAGAGAAATACTAACTTGTGTTACCCAGAGACAAAGAGAGGAAGCCTCCAAGAGAACTCTAAAAATTCAATTAAATTGGAGGCATCATTCACACAGAAACATTTTGAATGCAAATTAAGGCTCTTTGGCAAGTTCTAAACTTCTGAGATATTGATTGATTCTTTAATTTTTTTTAGGAAATTAATGACATTTCAGTGGTGAAGCGTAAAAGGTAATTTTCAAGTTTGTGTGTTATGAAGTGGAGCCTGCAAAAACAAAATATAAAGTGTCTCTGGAAATAACTATCAGAACTGTGATAATTGCTAGCAGTGGCTGTAATTCCCAGTAGCTGGCTGTACTCAGCTTTACATGAAATTGATTTGACTTCGCATTTACTTTTTGACCAGGGCTCAGGTGATTTAAATCCAGGTTCAAATTAAATATGGTTTCCCCTGTTAAGATAAAGCAATGTATCAAATGCCTACGGGAAAAGAACAGAAGGGAATTGGAAAGCACTTTGTTCAAACTTTTAATTATTTTACCTCATTCACAGTCTGAGCGGCACAAGGATATGTTTTTGTTTGATCACATCAAACTTTCAGAGCACTACTCTTTTTTCTGCTACAGCTAGCACACTGCATACACAGCATGGAGCTTTATTCCACTGACATTCACAGATGTGAGCTCTGATCCTCACGCTTCAGAGCTGGAGGCTGATACCAAAAAAAATAAAAAATCCCCAAGTACTCATTTCTTTGCCTGCAAACCCAGATCCTGAAGCACTATGGCAGCTCTCAGCCTCTACCTCAACATCATTGCAGGCTTGATTCAAAGTTCTTGCCTGGTAAAAAGCACTGTTCTTGACCTCCAACCGCTGAGTTTCCACCGAGAAAAACACCAAATTCTGCTTACACATTTCCTGTGAATAATTCAGCTCTGTGTAATGCCCATGAACATGTCAGGTTTGTCTTTTTGGGAGGTTTCCTCACAACCTTACCGGCCCTGCTGAGCAACCTGCACTGCTCCTTGGCCTCTCAGCCTCATGGAAATCCCTACCGGCTCAAGGCAAGGGCTGTCTCACCCTTCCTGCAGCTTCATGGGGGAGCTCTGATGCCCTAAGTTTTAGCTTTCATACTTTTTAGATTCTGTACTGCCTTAGTGCGTGACTCTGAACTTCAGTGTTAGCACTTAAAGTGTTAGCAAGTTGTCTTCACAGTTTAGTCAGACAAAACAATCCTTTTCCAGCCTGAGAACCAAGGACACCTTTGCAGTTTCGGGCCCAAAAAGTGTAAACAACAGCAAATTGAGGAGAGCAATCTGGGAGGATGGGACTTCATGACCTAAAGTATAATTGGACCATTAACCTTAACATGGAAATGGACCAAAACTTATAAAAGTGTGAAAACTCGTGACTGGTCATCCATCTGTGTCCATCTTAGGTGAAGCCACAGCTGGGCTCTTGTACCGCCCAAGGTGTATCCTTTGAAGACCTTCTAATAGATACCTACTTTATTCTTTTAACTCTGTCTAGCCTCTGTTGCAGGCCAGCCTCTCCAGGCATTAGCTCAATGGCAGGAGACGGCTCCTCCTCACCTCTCCATCAGGCTGAAGTTGTTCTGAGAGCTGCTCTCTTTGCACAGTTTGGGAAATTGCCTTTAGGAGGTACAACACAAGCAAGAACATGGAAGTGATCTCTAAGCAGGTGAGAGCTAGACAGCACCCCAGAGAGGGAGGTCTGCACCCACCCTGGCTCCCTTACCTAGTAAAAGAAGAGAGGCAAGCAGCTCCTCTGGTCTCTGCTCCCTGCAAGGAGAGCAGTGCTGAAGGAGACTGAGAAGGTCAAAGACAGCCACTGCACCACAGGCATCCTCTTCCCTCCTGCATGTGGCAACTGAGATGGGCAACAGACCACTTTCCAATGTTGTCTCTGTCAGAGGGACTGTCAATGTGGCTCTTTCTTGCTGCTGGTAAAATTGCACATTGAGTTCACAGCATCATCCCTTTCTGGCATGGGGAAGAGGAGTCTTTCACTTTGGCTAAGCTGGACCTCAGTGCCAACCTCCCTGAGCTTTGCCTTCTTGTGCATAAAGCAGGAGCGAAGCCAGAGCTAGGCAGAAAATAATACAGCCAAGGCCTCCATGGGTAGGAAGAGTCCTCATCGTCAGAACTATTTTTGGAGGGATCATTTCACTTTATCCCCCTTACCTCTCTGAAGGTGGAGAACAGAGCCAAACACCCAGAGGGAGAAAAGATGATAAAAGGATTTTCCTTTCTAAGGGGAGGAGGGACCATTATCAGAGTCACAGAAAGATCAAAAAGAGCTACACAAAGCAGAGGGGCAGGCTCTTTCAATCCAGAGGAATTAATTGTGAGCCAGCAAAACACCTTAATAACAAATTTCTAAGTCCCATATGTATGTTAATTATATCCCACCAAATTAATATTCATCAGCATGTCTTGTCAAAGAATTAGAAATCAAAGATACACCTTCAAATTTTGGGTATCTATGATAATAAACTGGGTGAAGAAAAACTGAGTAGCAGTGCCAGGGGGACTCAGTAGGTGTCCTAGATATAGTAACAAAATGATCTGAGCAAGGGACAGAGCCACTAGTGCCACTTTCCCTCGCCCAGGAGAGCGCTGGTGAGAAACTGTGTGCAAAATCTGCTCAGGCTGTAACTGCACGTCTCCTGTGTGCTCAGGCAGCCCATCCACGAGGACGTCAGCCCTGCAATCAGTATGGTTTTCATCAACAGGAACAAAGACATGTGAACAGCTACTGGCAAGCGGCCAGAATTTTCCCCCATCACATTTTTCACAGTCATTTTGAATATGACCTCAAGAAGACCTGTTTGTTTTGCCATAAAAGGCAAAGGGTCTAATCCTAGGCAGTTTTGTGCTGATGCTTCTAGTTTTTCAGGCATAAAAGCTTCTGCTTGAAGGCATTAGTAGAGAAAAGGGAGTCAAGACTAGTTATGTCCTGGCTCTTCATAGGATAAGGAGAAAATTACACATAGACCCAAGAAGGAGGTGTGGTACTTAACACATCAGCACTTGCTAATAAATGCAACCCAGACTTAGATATTAGAAATGTGTGTGTGAGAGAGCATGTCTGGTAACAAGAGAAACACAGTGTAATTTATTAGTGGTGATTGGCACAACTGCCACTGGAGAAAGTAAGAAATTACTCCACTTGCAGTTCTTGCCACTTGACACATGGAATAAGCTTGGAAACTCCCTCCCAGTCAAGAGGTATGCATTGTTTCTGAAACAATGGTGCTTCATAGCTAACACCCGGTTCAGGACCACTTAAATTCATTACACTTGAGTCTACAGGCCTTGTCCTATAGTCAAGAGGGACTGGTCCTCTAAGAACTTCAAAGCCTCTAAACTTCCAAGTGAGGATCTATAACATGCATTTTTCCAGCTCCATCCCTTAATTGCTGGGTGTTCTGAATAATTTTCCTTCACTTGATCATGTGGGGTTTTTTCCTGCCTTTTCCACTCTTATATTCTTGTTCAAAATGTAAGCTCCTTGGAGTTTACATCTAACACAAGATGTGAGATTCTAAGAGAGAAATAAGAAAAGCCTATGGTTCAGTGCCAAACAAGAAGTCCCTTCCCTAAAGGGAGGTTCACTGATATTACAAAACTCAATTTTGTAAAGACATCGGAGGCTACATCAGAAAAATGTTTGCCTGCCCGTGATGCTGGAATAAACATGAACTAACTACAGATTATCTACACAATGGGATTAAGTATATTTTACTCTGTATTCACATGGTTGTTTTGCACATGAGCTGGTCAAGTCAAAGATTTTCTGGGTTGGGCTCATTTGAAAAACTGTCCTTATGGTGTTGAGCAACATGTGAAGATGAGCGCCAAGAAAGCAAAACCAGCCATGCAGAGGGTCGTTAAAAAGCCTTCAAAGGGAGAAAGGGCAAGTGGGGGAGGCCAGCATCCAAGAGTTGGTGCTGGAAAGCAGTCCCACATACTGGATTCATTGTCTAGGATAAGTTCATTCTTGTGAATGTATTTCCTCCTTTCAGTGCCAAGACCAAGCAAAGCTAGAGTTACTGGTTGCAGAAGTTCCAGTAGACCTTGATGAAGGCTTGTTTCAACTGGCACATTCTCCTTTTTGAAAGATGTTCAACTTGTTTGCTTTCATTAGTTGCTATTTGGTTGGGCTGGTCCTGTTCACCTATCACAGGTGCTTGGTCCTTTCATGATCCCTGCAGTTCTTAAGTTTCTCAAGGGATACTTAGGTTTTACCTGGACTGAATGACTACACACATAAACTGTCATCAAAGGTATTTAAATTGGTGAAAAGATAATACAGTGACAAAATTGGAAACATTGTTGCTATGCTGTAACCTAATGTACATTATTTTAGTATCCTTTAAGAAATGCTTTTGTTTAGATAGTAACTTATGCAGAAAATTAATTTACACGGGATGCTGGATAAAAAGCACCAACTTCCTTTATTTTCTATTACAGCATATGCAATTTTAATTTTTGAGATCTTTGGAGTGATAAAGTTCCTGAAATACTCTATTTATATTTATTTAACTCTTGAAGGGGCAAATGGAATGGTCTGGTTAAAACTGAGTGAGTTGCCCTGCCCCTCACTGGAGGGAAACAGGGCATTACTGCTATAGGGCGTTACCATGAGGAATTAAAGCAGTTTCGTACAAATTATGTCCATCAATTAAGGAAAGCAGGTCAACAGTATCAGTGTGATATTTAGGAATTTCCAAAGGATGCTGATAAGGGTAACTCCATAAGCATAGTACATGCTTGCAATTCCATAAAATATTTGATTCACCATGCATTTCCTAACAAAGCAGCTACAGTGATAGAAAGCCCCAAAGATACACATTAGGAGGAGAAATCCCAGCAAAGTCTCAAAATATAATGGAAGATAACTGGAGGCTGATTGTTAAGTAGTGCTTTCTTTAAGAAGTCTTGCAGATGTCTGGAACACTTGGCCTTCAGTGGGATTTAAAGCTGTTGGTCTATTTATCTTGAGTACAAGGAGGAATTTGCCACTGTTTGAAAGAGTGTGCTTAAGGAAGAGTAATTCAGCAACAGAAATGTTGTAACCTTATAGACACAGGCATAACCAGATCCAATTCTGGAAGGTGCAGCTGGGGAAATCTGTATTTGAAATGAATCATGATATGTCTGTTTTGAGAGACACCAGTCACTGAAATCACTCACTGAGGCTGCTGATGGAAAATCCATTAGCTGCTTATTCCTTTGAGGCCTACTCCAGTACTTCAAAACAAGACATCCTCCAGGCTTAGCCTGGACCTGTGGCAGATGCTAACTGAGAAGCAAGTGCTAAGCAGGCCATCTAATCCATGGAACAATTCTCTTCTGATCTCAAAATGTAATGAGCATTACATTTGAAGCTCTGTGTTCCAGAGATGCCCTCACCACTGTACGAGTGTTTGTGGCTCATCTACATCTTGCTTCTCCACCTCCTTCTCCTAAACTAGTTTAGATTGGCTATTTCATTTGCATAAATTTACCTTGCCCTTGCTTTCACTCTTCTCCACCCTAAATTTTGATCAAACTCCAGAAATATTTGACATATATAATAAAAATATTTTAGTTCTTTGATCTTTGCAGTCATTGTCAGGTTAATGGTTAATTGGTGCAGGAATTGCTTAGAGGGGAAAAAAATCTGTTACTGATATTATTTTTTTTTTTAAAGACACCTGCCCTATGTCAGACACAAGGGTGAGATGACTTGCTCACCACAAGGGCCTCCTCACCAGCACTGAGTCTAAAAGGCTCCTGGAGGGATCCCTGACCAGTCCTCCTGATGTACCCACACTACGTCCACGGATTATCATCATGCTCTGCCACCTGATAATGGTTGGAGTGGCTGGGTCCTCACATGCAAGGCAGCATAAAGAGTTTGCCTCAAGGGTGGGTTTTGAGAAGGAGTTTTGAGACCTTTCCCTCGTGCTGTCACTGATATATTCAGGGCCCTGTGGGAGACTGTTATAATCACTATCTGCCTAATTTTACCAAATATCAACAGTTCCCCGGTATGTAAATTGCTCTGAGTGCAAAACACACTATTATGGAACCAAATCTGTCTGTGGATCTTGTTCATTAGGGATCTGCTTTGATGAAGTCAATTACAGTTCCTTGGCCCTCTTAATTGAATTTCTCTTTTTCCATCTCTCATTCTACTAATGTCTCAGCTGGTTTGCTTGCATGAGTCAGAGCTGGTGATAACGTAAGGGAAAATATCAAGGTTCCCACTGTGGGGTTTTTTTGTGTGGATGAGGTGTCCAGCTCCAGGCCATACACGTTCAGGCACAAAGTGCCATGCTGAAGGAACTTCACCCAGTGACATAACTGACCAAACACTCACCCTCCAAGAAACTTCCCCTGGAAAGAAAAAAAACCCTGTGATTTTTGTAGCTGTACTCAGGGCAAAAATCCATCAAATTAAAGGCTGTTTTTCTGTCTTTCTTCAAACTCACCGTTGCTTCATCTGACTCCTTGACCTTTGCATTAGAGTGAAACTGATCCTGCCTCTCCCAGGTCTGGAGTCTGGGGCTGGCCTGGCTGGTTACTGAGCTGTGGCAGTAGCTTGGACAATGTGAAGAAACCCCACAGGGATTTTGGCTGTGCTCCAGCACGTGTGCAAATGTCAGCTCCAAAGGCACAATTTGGACAACTCTGTGAGGGTGGAGCTCCACACATGAGGCAAATGGCATGTCCTGTACGAGTGATGTACAGGATGTCATTCTCACCACCAACCTGAACACCTTATTCCTAAACATAAATACATTTCTTTGAGTTTTTTTCTCAGAAAGCAGCCACCACAAATGTATTTTTCTACTTCCAGCCTTTCTGGCTGAAATGAACCCTCTACATGTAGAAATCAACAGAGAATTGAAAACACAGAACTGAAAATCCCAACAGTTAAATGTGGACCATTGAATAAGCAACTGCAAACAGGGATATGTAAAATAAACATCACAGTAGTGATCCCCAGACAGCCTGACAATAGACAGGAACCCAGTAACCTCTGAAATGCCAGAACAACTTTGCATCTTGCTACAGCTGCCCTGGTTTATAGACCACAGTTACTCTAACCAAAGAGGGCATTTTACTATATTACATTGCATTTTATTATATTATATTATATTATATTATATTATATTATATTAATTCTATTAGGGATTGTTTGGATGCTCAAAAGAAGAACAAAGTCTCGCAAAAGCCTCAGTCCCCTGCAGAAAGGAGCCATATGAGCCAAATCACCTGATAAATAACAGTTGCTGAGAGCAATTGCTCAGCCCACACGCTGCCTTGCACAGAAATGATCATCAACAGAAAGACTTTAAGAAATCAGGCGAGTCCCTCTGAAAAAGCTGCAGGAGGGATGGAGGAGTGGGGCAAATGGTGTATGGAGGCTGGAAACCTGTGCCAAGCATTGCTGTGCAACTGCTTGCCTGAGTCAAGTGGGTTTTCTTTAAGTGCTTGCAGCATCAGGGCCTGGGCTGGTAACTTGAATATTAGTGTAGTACATCAGCACCTTCTTAATAAGTGCCTCAAAGTTCCCAGGGCTCTTTCTGCATGTGATCTTTGTCCTTCCCAGCCATCCCCACTCCATACTGTTGTACCAGGTCATTTTAAGCAGGAGGGAGAGGCTCATCTGGAAAACTGCTGCATATTTATAATAAGACCATCTATTACACCAGTGGAGGATGGAATTGAAAACACATGGTTCCCCGGGAGCAGCTGTTTCTTTTTTTAGGCCTCTTATGCCCTTCAGAAATGTCAAGATAGGGAAAGGAAAATGTCAGGAAACTGCAATATGCTTACTCTAAAGGCCTCCCGTTGGTGACGTATTTATAAAGCTGTTGGAAATTTGATTCACACCGAGCACAAGGGACGAGGTTTTAAAGACCCCATTACCAGAGAGGTCTGCTAAAACCAATCCTCCTGATATGCATCTCGGGGGGAGCTCCTGCTGATTGGACACAGATGCCCAAGCATCTCTGGAGAATGCCCCCACTCCTGCAGAGGGGGTTCTATGCCTCTTGCCTGTAGGGGTTTAGAGGAATGTCTCTCTGCCTTCGCAGCTGTGTCCAGAGAGCCAGGTGTCCAAGGCTTTACCACAGTGGTGATTTTCTGCAGTGGATGATGATGGTGGACCTGGATGGGATAGTCCCGTGGCACCCACGTGCAGAGAGGGGTCTCTGTTCTGTTTAAAAGGCAATCAAAGAGATCAAGCCAGTCACCTGGCAGGCTGTGCCCGTGTTGCACCAGCGCTGGCACAGTGCTCTGGGACTGTTTCAGGTCACTAGTGAGCTGCAGCCACAGGGACCAGTTACAGGTGTCTCAAAAATCCTCCTTACATTTTGTTGAGGTTTAGCTGGAGTTCCCTTACAGCTGGTCACTTTTTAAAGGCCCAAATGCCAGCATCAATGTGGTACCATACAGGCATATCAGGCCCCCCAGATTATGTGGGGCAAGCAGGAGAGGGACAACTAAGCCCCATTCCCTCCCAGAGCTACAGAACCCTGTTACCTGCAGGGCTGGCTGAGAGACTGATCTCATGCCTGCGCAGAGCAGGGCTCTGAAAGCAGCTGACAGGAGCTGCCAGTGGAACAGAACTGTCTCAAGTACAAGGCAGACTAAATCTACAGAGCTGCTTTTGCAACTGACTGCAAATATGACCTGCTGCTGTTTCAGATGCAAAGCCTTGGCTCTGCTCTAGCAGCAGTGACTCATGCTGGGCTGAACTGCATCCAAGGTCCCCTCTGGGGATCTCTTCCCAGTTCCCTTCCAACTTCAGGGAGATCAGAATCCTCAAGTCATCAGTTGGCAGCTTTAAAATTCCCAGGCAAGCCCCAGAGGAAGAAACACAGGAGTTGGGATTATGGTGTCCTCCCAGTTTGAGGAGGACAGGAGCACACACCCACATGGCTCTGCTGGACTGCCCATGCCATGGGACAGCAGCAGCACCTCTGTTTCCTTACTCATGGCAAGCAACACAGTCCAAGAGAGAGAAGAGGAAGAGGCTTCCAGAAGTATGCTGGAAGAGATCGTGGAAATATTTCAGTCAAGCTTCTCAGGGTTTTGAATAAATTAGACTTATCAAATATTGTGGTTTGGTTGGGGTTTTTTGTCATTTTTGGCAAAAATTTCTGGCGAGGAGCACAGAGTTGTGACCATATTGCAATTCTTTCTATGGGCTGTATTAGAGGAAAAGGATGTGGGAGGTCTTGGAATAGAGAAAAGCTCAAGGAAACAGTTATGTCCTGTTTCTGAGTCCAGTGTCTGGGATGTGGGGTAGAAAAATGGTGAAGTGTGGACAGATTATAGAGGTCCAAAATGTTAGACCACTTCCAGAACAAGGCTGAGGGGGGAAAAAAAGAATCAGTCAAGGAGCTTGCCCTTTGAGCAAGGAGCTCAGCACCTCTGACATCCTGGCAGGGGGTCTCAGCAGATTACCTTCTATCTGCAGTTCACACACACACACAAAAGATAATTTATTTCTACTTCAGTTCATCATGTTGAGGAAAGCAGCCCTGAGAGAGGCACTTTTCCCAGAGCAAGTGGATTTGAGTAGCTCATTTGCAGGCAAGAGTTGAGGCTGTATCTCCAGTGGGAATGCAGCCATGCAGGCCCCATTAAAAGCCCTCTTCTAGAGAAAGAGGCAGAAAATACCATTGTGGAGAAAAGGGTATGAGGTACTGAACAGGACACAAGCAGCCCTGTGGGAGGGGACAACAGGTTTAGACAGTTTTGGTTCTGCCTCTAAACCCTGGTGTGCAGCTCTCACTGATCCTCAATGTTTTCATCCCTTCTGCATGCCCCTGCCAGCAGCAGGAAAGACCAGGCTGTAAGTCCTATGGTAGAAATGGGTAATAATAAATTGAACACCAGTTTATGCAGAGCAGGGAGCAGAGAACAACAACAACATTAATTTTCTTATTAATTAAAGATAAATTAGGGAGAACTTCAGAGCAAAAGGGGATATTGCAAACTTCTGGACAAGATTAGCATGTGAGCAATGGTACATAAAAATTCAAACAACCTACACTTCTGCTTGCAGGAACAGTCTCTGCTGGTCTTTCAAATATGTATTTGTGTCTCTTCCACCTCAGAACCACTCTGCACATTTCCAAATGCAGAAATATCTTCTGCTGTCTGTAGGAGGAAGGTAATAAGCTTTATTTCCAGCACTTGGGCTCCACTTGGTTGTCTGAGACGGGGGAAGAAAGGATGATAGGGAAAGATAGATGGTAGTGGCTGAGACTGAAGAGACTAATGTTGGAGATGAGGAACAATAAAGAAAGGACAGAAGGACATGGAGACGGGAATTGTCTGGAATCCAGTCAGCTCTTGGGCAAGCTCAGATTTGTATGGATCTGTGTGAGTGCTGGGTAACATATCAATTTGAATATGAGAAATACCAATGAGAAATGCAGTGTCCAATGTCCCTCTGTTCTATAGCCCAGGCAAGGGATGAGGCACCTCCTGTGCTATCAAGTGGTTTGATCAAATCCCTCTGTGTTTGTGCTTCTGCTTGTTTGCTTCAAACAAATAAAACAGTAATTCATCTCCCCATTGCAACTCCAGGCTCCACCAGCTATCCAAGTGACATGTTGTGAGGCTTCACTGCACAGATTTCTGAGCATGAGGATAAGAAATTTGGCCCATGACTTGTGGATAGCGTGGTTTGGAGTGGGGGTGGGCGAATGGCAGGTTTTACTCTTCACTCTGCTGTTGGTCTGTAGCCAATATTGCCCCTCCAAGAAACCCCCTCCTTTTCCACTGAAACCTTATCTGGGTGGTTTGCACTGGCAGAAAGCCCATGGCAAATCATTCCAGGGTGAAATTTATAAAATCACTACAGAGAAGTAGGATTTTGCATCCCATTTCACCAGAGATTTCTGTTGTTGCGGTGAGACACCCTCCAGCCTCCTTCTCAAAGTCTGGGGTAGGCTGTCTGCTGGTTTGGGGGGCAGACATCTTGCACAGGGCAATTATGGGGATGATGGAACCACTAGCTGTGAATCTGTATCCTGGGAGTGCTCTCCTGGAGCGAGGAGGTTGCTGTCAGTCAGTGTGGGGGCACTGCTGGGTGTCTCCACACCTAAGCATTTCCTTGGCATTGGGCAGCCAGGACAGGAAATGAGAGAAAACACTCTTCCCCATAAACCTGGAGAGAACCATGCCCAGGAGGTTCCCATCACTTTGGCAGTTATGGCAAGAGGAACTTGGTCAGGTCATCCTCAGGTGGGAGCAGAGGCGTTTCTCCTGAACCAAGCTCCTTCTGCGTGCAGGGGTGGCAGGTGCTGCATTAGGGGAGTTCACCTCAACAGAGGTAAAACTGCCTGGGCGACTGAAGCCCTTGGGAAAGCATGAACCTTGGCCTTTTTTCCTTAATTTCCCCCCCCTCAGTGTGCTGGAGATAACTGCGCTTATCTGCCTCTGTCGGACACGTTGAAATTTGCAGAAAAGGAGCACTTGGGTGCATGACTAACACCAGAATCATCCTCATCATCCCTTTGCTGAACCCCATCAGGCTGAGGTTGCTGAGAGTCAACTTTGCACCAGTTTAAGTGTCTATGCAAGGAAGAGTCATGGGCGTTTCAGTCTGCCTGATTTGGGAAGAGGGCACTAAAAACCTTATTTGGGGGATTCAAGCTCACCAGCAAGGTTTTCTAAGAGCAGTCAAAGATACCAGCAGAAATGGGTACAAACCATGCAGAGAAACAAAGAACATGGAGAAGTTAGTATTTCACAGTTAGCATACAGCCTATGTGAAATGGGATCATGGGTGAGAAATGAGGGTTTATATTTTTTCCTAAATTAAAATAAAAGCAAGGCCAGAGGTCCAGCAAAATATGGAACCGGGGAGTTCTGGTTTAGCATTGCTGCAAAGTTCTTCTTTAATACTAATTAAATCTTTTGCTGTTGTTCAAGGAAAAGTATCAGCCAAGAGACTGTCTCTGCCTCCAGAGCTTTTGATGTGGTTAATTTTTGGAACAAAGAATTTGGAACTCAGATTTTGCAGTGCTTCACTCCACTATCCTGGCCTGTAATAAATACAAAAGCCCATGCCAAGAAGTAACAACAAGAAAAATATTTTTGTGGGTTTCTGCCGCAAAGCTGGGATGGGGATAGATGGATTGATTTGAGGCAGGTGTTGAGTCTCCAGGGTGCAGGGCACAGCCACCATGGAGTGTAGGGCAGTAAGCATTGCCCATGTTAACTTAGAGCAGATGCCATCCTGAAGGAGGTAAAAGGATGCTGGTGCTGCTGCTGACATGGCTTCTGCAGTTGAGCTCTTAAATAAAATCATTTATTGGATACAGTTCTCAGTTTACTTGGACTAAGAAGGAGACTGCAGGGAGGATAAAATTCAGAATGAGAAGGAGTTAATACATTTCAAGGGCTAAAACCTGTACCACTGGGATAAAAGCAAACTTAGTGACTTCATTGCAACTCAGCAGTAAATCCAGAGTCACTATTTTCTGTGGAGTGCAGATGTCTGAATACCATCCCTGGATGGGAATAAAAGGAAATGCTGTTTACTGTGAACAAAACGCATTATGAACAAATTCTGACACACCCTAAACCAACTTTCTTTTGAAAGCAAGCGAGGGTTTCATTAAAAGCAAAATTTGTGAAAAGACATTTACAGGATATGTGGAAACTTGCTTGAATGATTAAAAATTAATTATATCAAGGGGGAGGATGTACAAACACATTATGTTAGGATGCCACTGCATGGCCCAGACAAATCTGTTCCTGAGATTGCAAATTCAGCCCCTTTACTCCCCTTCCTCCTCTTCCATCTTCTTTTCCTGGGCTGGATGGACTCTGGAGCAGATGAACCTATGTGAGGAAAGCACAAAGGATTCAGTGGTGCAGTGTTTCCTATTAAAAGTAGATCTTCCCTGTCACCCAAAGCACTTGTACCATCACGGTGCCAAATGCTGAGCTTGCTGTACTTAAGAGAAGGGAAAAAGCTCTCACCAAAAATAGGTTGCTGGTGTTAGAGCCACAAACCTGGGCATTGACTCTGCCCTCACCTATGTGCCCCACTCCTGCCTGCAAAACACCCTTCCCCCTTTCTTTTGGTATGTTTCAGTAGTCTTACACCATTCTACCCTGTTCAGAGAACCACTCAGACATAAACCAGTGATGAAATAGACTTTTTTCTGCTCCATCCTCTTATACTTTATCTGGTCTGTCTCATCTGCAGTAACATTATTGTCACCCAGCATTTGCCGCCATCTCTGCAGCACGTCTGAGGCTTAGCAGATGTACAGTAGAGCTGCAAGAGTTTTCTCCTGCAATTCCTTTCCCATTAATATCCAACTATTTCATTTTCTCCAGCCCCAGAGGTGTTTATCCTTGCTGTGAGCTCCTCAGCAGGCTGATTCACCCCTTGGGCAGTGCCAGCTTGTGTGATGGAGTGGGCGCTCGCCAGCTGGCAACCCTTCCAGATGCAGATGAGCTGGCCAGGAGAAGAACTGAGGTCAGCCTGCCTGGAAGAGCCACTCAGTTACAATTTCTCCAGGGTTTTCCTCAGTTGTGGGGCTGGACAAGGAATTGGAGAGAATTTGAAGCACTTCTGCAAGAAATCCAGGAAAGGAAGGATAGTTTGTTGGGGAAAGTACTAACTTTGGATTGAAGTACTTAACTTTGAGCTAAATTCAGTCCCTTACAGTGATGTTTAGCACTTCTGTGCTTCATTTCTTGCACTTATCCAGGGGTGATGCTACTCCTAGGAATTAAAGACAGGGCTTTACTTGGCATGGGTACTGTGTAAGTCCCCAGATACAGCCTAATGCTGGGAAGGGCTATGGTCTTCTGCACATCAGAAAGGTCTGTCAAGTGCAAGTTGCCAGTTGCAGGATCCCTGCTGACCTGGGGAAGGGCTAGTAATGGGTCCATTTCTTTTTACCTCTGCATTCCTCCCTGCCTTGTGTTTGCACTTCTCTCCAGGTCTGTGGTGGTAGGAATGAAGTCAGGATCAGAGACAACTTGTTATACAGATTTTCTTATTGTTATTTCCAGTCCAGACAGAATTGTGGACTGGAAGGAACTACAGGGCAGTGATAATCTCATTCCCTAGCATGTAGTATACCCAGCTGTTACACAATAAGAAAAAACATGAATCAATGAAGGTATTTTGCTTATTCCAAGTCATGGGAACTGGAATCCCTAAAGAAGTGGGTGAGGTCATGGAAATGTGCTTGCTCTGTCTGTGTAGAGAAGTCCCCCCTGCAGGGCTCTGTCAACTGCTGTGAGCTCTCTTTGAGCCTTTTCCCTACTTTCTTAATGTTTTCTCTCTAGAAGCTCCTTCTATCTGTATAATTCACCTTCCACACTGCTTGCTTTTTCCATTCACCCTGTTCCTCATCTCAGTAGCACTCACCCAACACCCCTTTGCAAAAACGTGTCTGTGTGCTGCAGACATACTTTACTTGGAGTAAAGCCATCCTGTGGAGGGGACAGCAGCAATCACCTTTAAGATCTTGGCTTCCATATGACAGTTCAACGACAAGAGAGCTGGAGTGTGTATGAGGACTTGGAGAGAGGCAGCTTGTTTTTTTCCCACAGCATATGTCTGTGTGGGAAGGAGGGCACTGATCCACAAACAGTCTGCTCGTGGTTTTGTCTGCTCCAGGCAGGGTTTGCAGGCTGTGCCGAGGACTTCTGGCCCAAAGTGCATCTCCAAGGAGGCTGGCGTGGGTGCCGTGGCAGACTCTGCCATTGTTCCACTCACAGTGCATGAAGGAGAACAGCCAACCCAGCCTGTGCCCTTGCTCAGGACTCACACCCTTCTCCAGACATGCAGACCTGCACGGCATCTCAACTCTGACATTCAAAAGACCAGTGAGTCTGGCAGATCAAGCTTGGAGCCTCTGAGCTGCCAGAGGAGCAGAGCTGGGAGGGACCCTCAGGGGCAGTGAATGGGGTTCTTCCCCTGCTGGGTGTCAGTGCTGAGTACAGAAACACGTGAGACACAAGATGCACTCAGGAGAGAGTTGGCAGGACCAGTTCCCAGGGGCTTAACAGTCTCTGCCATTGCCAACTGCCCTTAGTTCTGGAAAACCCACCAGAGTCAAGGGAAGTTCATGGACTCACTGAATAGAGCTGCTGCCAGGTTGATATTGCAGCTGAGACCCACATCTGTGCACCCATAGTCAAGTTATCTCAATTTTCCTCTTTATGTGATATTAATTCCATTTTTAGACAGAGGTCAGAGATGTTTCCATCCATCTCTTTCCAGGGAAGTCCCTCTTATTGAGAACCAGGATAACGTGCTTGTGTCCAGGAGCTGTATAACCCCTCATAACACAGGATAAAAAAAAATACCTGCTTTACTGTCTTTCCTTATTTTCTTCCTATCTGAGTTGCTCAATCCTACTTCAAAAGCATCCCACCAAGCAGTCCCTGTTGTAGAGACGTCCTCTTTTCCCTCAACATTTTGTTTACTGTTTTTCCTCTAGTCTTTGCTGCACCAAATGTATGCCCAAGATGCCCCTCAGGAGCCTTCATTCCTGATAGCAGTTAGTGTGTAATTTGTCAGTCAAGCCAGTATTGTCATTTCCTCATTCCTGGAAGTGCTCCAGGCCAGGTTGGATGAAGTTCTGAGCAACCCAGTACTGTGAAAGGTTCTCCTGCCCATGGCAGGGTCTTTGACCAGATAACCCTTAAAATTATCCCCCAAGCCAAACTATCCTATGATTCTGTGATTACATGATGCCCATATTGTTTTCAAGGGATTTTTCAGTCTCCTGGTATTATATTCCCATCAGATTTAACTCACTTAGCCCCACAGCTCCTCATGAAAGGTAACAAGGTAATAACCAACCACTTTTTTTCCCCTTCTTTTATCTTTTTGAAGCTCCCATTGTGTTTGTTCTTGTTCATGCAGAATATGCACAAGCAGTTGACATGAAGAGTTATTACAAGATCTTAGATGGAACATTTCTTCTGAGTGGCCAAAAATGGGGGTTTTTTCCTTCTCTACAGAAGATTTTTATTTTTTCTTTTAAATGAGCCTATATGAAATGGGCTTCCTTATCCCTTATGTCTCTACATGACAGTGTCCCTCAAGATCATCCCAAAAATGCTCCTGCTAAATTTATTTAATTTATGGAAGAGAAATCTGGAGGGATTACACTGCACTGTGGGATATAACAAAGCCTTTTTCACATCCTCAGAAGACAGGACACACAGTGATCAAATGAAGTACCTAGAACCCAGTAAAAGACTTTCCATCCTTAGAGGCTTTGCAAACAGGTTGGGCACCCTCTTTTCAGGGAAGACTTGGGAGATAATCCCACTCATTACTAAAGCAATGCAGTGCAGTAGCAAAACTCCCAAGGTTTGTTCCAGTCCTGCTTTTTATGATTTTATTATACAGCCTCACTGGAGAGCTCTCAGGCCATGCTGGAAGGTCTGTGAATGCTAAAAGGTTTTCCCTTTAGGGATAGGTCTCTCCAGCAGTGTACTGGTGTGATTTAGCCTTTAATATGCATTTTTAAATGAGTTGAGTATGGGGGTCGGACTCCCAGAGTATGGATTTTTAAAATCTGGAGTCCCTAATGAGATGCACAATTATTTCTAGATTTAGGTAATAGACTGGAAGCAAAATAGAAAGTTGCCTCATGCTGCAAAAACACTGGTGACTGGGATAAATAATTTATAACTGCTTTGTATTTGTTGAATTCACTCTCAGTGACTGGCCACAGTACAGAGTTTTCAAACACAGGTGACGCAGGAAAATTTTCTACTATTTTGTCACCTTTTTCCCCATGTAGCTGGGACAATGTTCTGCAGATTTCTCAGTGGTCACCACACATTCTGTCCAGCAGATGCAACCAACAGAGTGCTTAGTGCGTGCAGATCAGGGCTGTTCCTCATCACAGATGGCTTCCCCCAGAGGCACAGTCCTTGGGCAGCCCAGGGGCAGGGTGGGCAGTCCAGGTTCCTGTGCTCACTCTGAGCAGCCATTTCTGCCCCTCACACCCTTCTGCTTCAGTTCCTTTGCTGGGTGGCTGTGCAAGCTGTCCAACGTTGAGTGACACCAGATGGCATCTTATGCAGGGGGCTAGTTCAGGCCAGAGATAATATTCCTCAAGTATTCACACATGTTCTGCTGTACAGCTGGGATGTCTGGGGAAGGTAAAAAGAAAAGCTCACAAACACAACTGAGTCAACATTTGTTTTTTGAATGTTAATGAATGTCTGTGGGGCAAGGCTCCTTCTTTATGCTCTGCAGCTGCTGCTCTGCTGAAGGAGTGCTCCTTTCCCTGGTTGCTGCCATGAGCAGCACCTCCAGGACACCAGTTTGCTCTGAGAGACACCACAAAGGGTATTGAATTTCTCTGACACTGTGGAGAAATCACAGGGACAATCGTAGGAATTTGGTACCTAGAAAACTTTGGTAACCAGCTGGAGTGAAGTTGGTTATTTCAGTTTAGCAAAGCCAGCACTGGGCTGGTGCTGTTAATTGTGAAGCATTGCATCAACAGTCCCTGGAAAAACATCAGCATTCTTATTACAAGTGAGATATTTCAAAAATGCGTATGGTCAGCTGAAAGCTCTGGAGTAAAAATACATGAACTTAACATGGAAAATGTCTGTTCTGTATTTGTTCTTAGGTATTTGAGATTTTTCAGTGCAGTAAGGATATTTTGGAGCTTTCCATGACAATTCAGAAATCAGAGGGTTTGGTAAGCAAAACCTGGGATTCTTCTATGCCCACTAAAAGTCATGCCTGTAAGATCAGAATCTGCTGTGATGAATCTTGCCATGAGACCTGTATCTGTGACACGCAGACAACATGTCCATCAGTTCAGGAATCGCCAAGCTGGCAAGATGCAGGTTTCTACAGCCAGGCCTGCAGTGACCTGTGGGCAGCATCACCCTGGACCACAAGGATGTGCCAGCCTTCAAACCAGCTGACAACACAAATGCTGCAGATGCTGATGGCTGGAGGTGGAATGCAATCAAACCCTTCAATTACACCTTGGTGATTTAATCATCTCCCTGCCAAATGGTACTTGTGTGTCCTGTGGTTTCTACCCAAACACAGTAATTACTGCTGTATGCCATTTCAAAATAAAATATAATTTACCTGGGTTAGAAAACATCATTCTGCTGTCAGCAGTCTGCAGCCCCTTGATAGACGCTGCAGACCCATGCATGAAAGGTGTTTTTTTGAGGCTGCCACTGCTTCACTTCCACAAAACCGGTTTTGTTCTGTAGCATTAAGTAATTTCTTTCTTGTTTATGAGATTAGGTAGTGTTGGGGGCAACTTTCTCAATAAAGCTCTGGCTGAACTGAGCCCTTATACACTAGAGGATCTGATTTGAAGAGGCAAAAAAAAAGAACCATACAAATGGCCAAGACACAAAACTGAAAACAAGAGCTGACTAAGGCATTTTTTGCTGCACACAGCTCTGGAAACACAGATGTGTTACAATGAGTGTGATTTGAAAGGGGATGAACTCATCTAGAAGCCTTGTTTGTTCCTTTCTGCTCCTCCACCCACCCGTCACCCCCAGGAAAACAGCGGCTGCTGCACTCTGGCCCTGCAAGCACTCAAGCACTTGCCTTGCCCCGCCTTGCACTGTCCTGCCTTGCCTTGTCTAGCACTGTCCTGCCTTGCCTTACCTTGCTTTGCCTTCCCCCTGTGGGCTGTTGGGCTGTCTACAAGCACACAAATTGTTTGGTTTCTGACTGGCCAGTGGGATGGGGACGCTGAGGTGACACAACCCCAGCCCACGTGCCCCCAAGAAGCTGGGAAGCACCTAAGGTCCTTACCATAGATTTCATGATGCTGGCTGGAGAAAAGGGTTGATTCAGACCCAGGAACAAGGTTTTGTTGCTGCTTTCTCCTGCAGCAGCATCAGCAGCCAAGCAGCACTTTGACAGGGAAGCAGAGAGATACAGGGAAGGGTACCACACCCTCCTCTGGCAGCACCAGGACCCGGTCTGCTGCAATAGCTTGGAAATATTTTCTCCTCCATCAGATTCATTTATGGTAGATCAGCATTCTGGGGTGGTTTTTTTCAATGTTGGAGGATGAATAGGACATATAGGGAGCCACAAACAACACCATTGTTTCATTTGAATGGTGCATCATTTCCTCAGGAAACCAGGCTAAAATTACTAAGCAAGTAAACATGAAGTAAGAAATGTGACACACTGGGGAAGTAAGGACAGAATAGGAGAAGTACCTAAAATTAAAGCAATCTGGAAATACTGAGGGCAGAAGTGATAAGGTTCAGCACAGAAAGGAGTCCATTTTAAGGAGGAGGAAATCTGGTACTGTACTAGGAAGGTGCCTGCTGCTGCAGTTGGAGTGGGGTATGACGGACCCAGCACACCAGCACTGCAAGCTCAGGGCACTCTGGATTGCCTTGGCTCTGTGTGAGGATGAAGGGCCAACTACTTTTCTCCTCTCACACCTCAATTTTTCTCTGAAGTTAGGAACTGCTCCATAAAAATTGTCCCACAGCTAGTGTAAGGATGGCTAGGTCAGTCCATGGGAGGATGGCAGGCAGGGTTTGAGTTTACCACTGAAAGCATTTCCTGCACACAGGCACAAAAGACAATACATTTTTATTTTTATTTCTTCCCCTGCAAATAGGTAAGATTCATCCCATTCACTAAACCTGGAGAGGGATCTGTTCACTGCCCTTGTGTTACCTTCCTGCAGCATCAAGAGCACTCTTGGCACAGCCAGACACGTGAGGACCAAGTGGGTCAGAAAAAAGGGAAAAACATCTAAATCCTCCTACAGATTTATTTGTGACAATGGATTTCATTATACCATTATGTCCTCGACTTTCCACCACCCCCCCCTCCTCCACAAACTCGTAATCACATCTCAGATCTCGGCAATAATTGCTTTGCCACGCCGACAAATGCAACAAAGAAACGGCGTTTGTTGAGGGCTCAGAAAGCTTTGCAAACAGCACTGATTAGCCAGATCTCCCAGCTTGGGAATGAGGGGCAAGTTCAACTGGAGGTGATGGGGAAATATCCATGGGAAAAAAAGAATTTAAAGTAAGATCAGGCTTCCATAATATGCTTTTTGTTGCTGTGCTGATGTTTGAGACACACCAAGGTTGCTGCTTGCCTTGGTGGGATTCACCAAGTTTAATCCTCACATCTGCATGAAGGAGTTTGACTCTGCTTGTTTGAAGCAGCCAATGGTGCAGAGATGGCTGGGGACAATGGAGGCTCGGTGCTGGGCTTCGAGCAGGGGGCTCTGTGGCACAAGGCACGGCTTCTCCTGTAGGGCAGCACCTCCCACGCTACAGCTGCCTTCCCGTTCTCGTGGAGCACAACACAGGAACACCAGCAAAGCAGTGCTTCTGCAAAACAGGCTCTGAAGCTGCCTGTGTGGGCATGGGGGCCTGGTGCAGCCATGCTGCTGGCACCCTGTCCCACCGTGGTGCCGGGGGACACAGAACACCGTGGTGCCAGTCCTCGTTCCACCAAAGAGCTTACACCTAAGGAGCTTACATTGCTGTGCTAGGCGGCACCAGGAGCAAGGGGTTCAGCTAAAAGGCAGGCACTGTGTGGGCCCAGAGACTTCCTGAGCTTCACTGGGGTCATTTTGTTGTCACTTCGCACTCAATGGCTGTTATTTCCTCATCCTGCTCCTTGCATCCTAGTTTTTAACACCCTGCTGCGTCCCTCTGAATTCCACTCCCTTGTTCCCCATGCCCTCTCAACTCTAGTGCTTCAGACTTCTTGAGATACTGCTTTCCATGCTGCAAAAAGAACTAACAATAGAAATAATGAGCAAACAACCCATCTACAGATCACTGCAGCCCAAAAACTTTCAGGGGATTTATCTTCTTGCCTAAGCCACCCAACTGGCCCTGCCATCTCATGTCACCTTCTCCTGCCTGCTGCAGCCTCATGCAGCTGCTCCTCTTGAGTGCTTCTCTAAGCAATGGGATGAATATGGGGGGAACCAGCAAGTTTATGGTGCTTGGGCACTTTATGCTGCTGGATTGGTCAGAAACCCCTCAGCAGGGCTGTGGGGAAGAGTCTGTTTCTTTATGAATGGCCTGTCTGCTGTTACATGTACCTGCTCAAACCACATATCCATCCTTAAGTGTATCTGCATCAGAAAGGCAGTACAACTGGCTGGGAAAGGACTAATTTCCAAGTGACTGCATATGATCATTCTTTCCAATTTCAGGAAGAAAAAGCAGAGTTTTTCACTGATGGACCAAGTCAGTTTAACTGGCTTGGCCAGGAAGTACTCTGTAGACTAAGGGCTTATTATAAGATGCCACCTATTCTTTTAACCGAATATTTTTTTCCTTAAAAAATTCAGGTTTTCAGTGCAACAGAAGCTTTCACAGAAAGTGCCTACTTAAAAATTGGGGTTTTTTTTCTCTTAAATGGGGTCTATTTGTGAAAGGGTTGATCACTCCCTGCTGGAGCTGAGGCCCTTTGTGACACCCCTCTTTCCCAAAGCAGGGTGGACACCAGGCTGGGTGGTTATTGATCTTCAATGACAAATCAATGAATCCCAGGACCTGAGTGCACTGAGTTAAGTATGGTATAATTTTTATGCTATCACAAATCTCTTTTTCATGCCCAGGGTTGTCACAAGGTCACTGTGTCTCAAAACATTTAATGTTGAAGAGAATATCAAAGAGGAAGATGGTTTTCTCTGACCTTTATGTAGAAGGTTTTGAGGATGCCATGCCATGGCCACTGCTATTGACCTGAGCAGAACAGTCATTTTTTCTGTTCTTGCCTGCATGCCTCTGCCCTCCACTGGGTCTTGGCACATGCACTCTCCCCTGAGGATGAGCACACACTCATTTTCCATACAGCCCCCAACACAAAAGGATCCATGCCTGTGAGCAAACCACCAAGAAAAAAATCAAATCTGCTGCAGAGTGGAGCTAGCAATCATTTTATTCCAGGTATTTAAATAGAATGCTGCCTGAACATTAAGACTGCAGAAGACCATTTTATAAATTTATCCTCTACTCCTTCTAAAAATGTCCTTCTACACATCATATTCCCCTTTGAAACAAATGGTCAGCAGCAATAAAATTTTTACTGAAGCAGCAAACCTACACACAAGGTCAGAACAATATCTGTGCTATTTACTCCAGTGTGAGTTATGATCTGCCTACTCCATACACTTTTTTCTGTGTTTCCCATTGATGCAAATCAAAAGCCTGTATTGTCCTTTTGCTGATTTAGTGCTTCATACACTCATTATAGCAGGACTCATTTATTCTTTTTTATATATGTGTATATTTCACTGTCACAAAAGAACCCATTTCTGGGTGAAAGATCTGACACTGTTTGTGGCTGAAGGCTCTGCTTTGTCCTGTCCAGCTCCTGCACTGTGCAATAAGTGAGTTTCAGTGGAAATGAACAAATTCATCACACCCACGAAATGGGAGCAGCAGGTCCAGGAGGTAGAGCAGGCTTGAAAACTGATCAGCACGATGTTAGCAGGCCCTGGGGGGAACAGTAGCAATGAGAGAGGCTGAAGCAAGGCCCTGTGTAGGACAGGGGACATGGTATGCCCAAGCCCATGTGCAGGTGGTCACTGTGCTGATGCAGGTGTCGTCACACAGGAAACCTGTTCTCTTAGAACCATATCATGATTTGGGTTGGAAGGGGCCTTAGACATAATTTAATTCCAGCCTCCCTGCCACGGACTCACAAGACCAAGGTTCTTCTGTCCTAGTCAGCTTTCTTTGCTTCTTGTCTATTTCTCCACCTAGGAGCTCCTGGGCAGCCTCAGGGAGGAGCAGGGAGGCAGTGGGACCTTGGGGACAGATGACAGGAGGCACAGCACTGAATCCAGCAGCTTCTGCCAGGCACAGATATTGGGAAACAGCTCTTGGGAGTTCTCTGCTGGCAAGGTGATACAACACACAGATCACTGTTGCTTCAGTCAGCAAAGTCTTACGGGGGAAATTTCCCAAGGCATGATGTTGATGGAACTGCCAAACCCCCATCGGAAGTAGAGTTGGGAGTTGGAGTAAACTGATCCTTCAGGCACCAGGAGGTCTGTGGCAGTTGCTTGAAAGAGTTTTTCAGTTAGGGGGATTAATTCCCCAATTATGTAATTTTCTATTCCATGATTCCAGTGGGACTGTGTCCATGTACTGCAAGCAAAGGCAGGCTCACACCCAGCAGGGTGAGTGGATGTAAACCTGTGCCCTGCTTCCATGTGCCCCAGACTGCTTGAAACTCCTCATATCTTGAATGAGTTGAATGACTGAGAGTTTGATGTGCAGCATGACTCAGTACTGCAGGTCTGCTCAGAGCAGTGCAGCACACTTATAATGCTACAGAGCAGAAGAAGCAGTGGGTTTACCTCATCAAAGCACTAAGGAACATCATCTGTAGGTGCTTATGAGTCTAACCTACCCACAAGAGTCCTTTTAATTTGTCATCCACTCACCACCCAGCACGGATCTCTTGACTTTCTCTCCTCCAGCCTGTATCTTGACAATACAGACTGCAGTAGTCATACTGTTTTTTGCCCATTAATAATTTCAAGAGGCTGAGAAATCCATCAAAGGCCTAGGCATCTACCCACATTCTCACCAGAACACAAAAAAATATTTCCCACTGGTAATATGAATCAGTTTCCAGTTGTCTGGTAACAGTAACATTATGAACAAAGATTTTTTATTTTTTTTAGTAGAGAGATAAATACAACCAGGATTGTTTGTGTAATGTGAATTTTTCCCTTTTTGCACACACATAAAGATGGAAGAGCTAGTGCTACAAGTAATGGTGATGTCTGGGCATTCCAGGCAGTGAGAACCAGCAGGGGTTTTTTAATGACATAATCATTGAATCAAACAAAGGCACTGGTATTTTAGCTTTTTCCTTGCTAAATGGCCACGAAAATCTTAGTCCATAAATGAATTCTTGGATAGAATAAAACCAAAGAGGCCTTATCTAAACTTCATGCAAAAGAAAAAAATAAAAGGTAACATAAAATTTGCAATTTCATAAGGGCAAATTAATTTCAAAGGAAACAAATTAAATTATCTCAAGGACTTGAACATCAATGAAGCCTGAAATGTCTTTACATGAAAGGTACAAGACGATTCTCTGGAGTACCAAAAATATATGTTATTGTTAAAAAGGAAAAAGGGGAATTTACAAGAAAAGTAGTTGATTTAGACCTTGTTGTTTAGACCAGAGTTTGTTGAAAACATAGGCAAGTTCTTCAAATGAAAAGGCAATTGAAACGAATGGACCTGTGTGAAAGTAATATTAAAGCTAAGTAATGAAACTAATAATTTGCTGTCATTGAATATAGGAAGAAATAAAGGGTAACACAGGAGCGTGAGAACAGAAATGTTCATACCTGATCTAGAAAAAAGTTTTGAAACCTATTAGGTACTCAAAATCTATGGTGTGGTGTCTGTTTCTAAAGGATAGAAGAGCCAGCACGAAACTGCACGGGCAGAGCAAAGGAGACTCAAATTAGTCAAGCTGAGAGTAAGAGCAAATTAGTGCCTACTCTCAAGAGGGAAAAGCAAAGTAATAAAGGCAACTGCAATCTTCTTGCTTCACAGCAATAGTGTATCAGACAGAAAAATAAACTGCATGAAAATAATGATTTTTTTAAAGGACATAGAAGGAAAAGGAATTTTAAAGCATTCAGATTTGTTAAAGTCATGCCAGATGAACTTGATCTCTTTCTCTGATGCAACTGTTTTCTACACAGGGATCTGCAGTAAGTCTACTGTCTGGTGTGACGCCATAGGAGAATTCATTATTTGGACTGAGAAAAACAAGGATTAAGCAAAGAATGGTAAAGTGGGGAGAGAGCTGATCAAAGAATAGATGACAGAGAGCAGTCCTGTAAGACACAATATCTGCAGGGAGGAAGGTCATTACAAGGGTTCATCACAGAAGATCCTTTGAACTGCTTTTACTGAATATTTCATCAACAATCTCAACAAAAATGAAGGAAAGCATCGGTGAAATAACCTGATGTCACAATGTCAAAGAGCAGTGTTGATCAATAGGAGGAGATGAGTGTCATTTAGAAAGACTAAAACCACCATGAGAACAGGACCAGGAGAGGTAGAAATGTGATTATAGAGAATCAGAGCTCCTATGCTCAGAGCAAGGAAGGACCTTTGCAGACTTCTACAAATTTTCTCTGAATCAGCTGAAAATCCTGTACTGAGGGAAAAACATGGGTGTACTAATCAACTGGAATAGGTGATAAATGTAGTAAGGGCTTGAACAAGAGAAATAAGGCTCGGATGCTGCTGCTGGGGCACTTCCAGTAGGAGGGGAGAGGTATTATTACTATCTGGGAAACAGTGTAGACTTCTGGCAAGCCATGTTCAAGAAAATGAAGTAAAATATGTGGAGGTGTAGAAGACTGTTGCTGGGAAGAAGACCCAGCTTTATGAGATGAGATCAAAAATGCAGCCTTAGTCAGGCTGATTAGCAGTACAAAATCTCACTATAGATTCGTCTGAGGTAAATGTGGGACAGGGCCAGAAAGATCCACTGAATTTAAAAGAGAATACTGGCATAAGAACAAATGGGAAAAAACTAACTGCAGAGCTGGAAATGAGGTTTCTCCTCAGAGGCATGAAGTTTTGGAACAGCCATCCAGGAGAAGGACTGAGTTCAAAAACACAACTGCTTTCAGGGCAGGGTTAGTCCAGCCTCTGGAAGGGGTTATAGGCCGTGGCTGCTCCTGGTAGCAGAGGAAGGGATTAGCATTGGTGAGGCAGAAAACCTACACTGCTGCTGCAGAACTTGTTAGGAACCATTGCAGTGGTAGTACCTCAGTTTCAGCAAATCACAGTTGGACCCCATAGCAATGGGAAAAACTTTTGCTGAGTGTAGGTGTCAGCACCATAAAAGTGCCTCTTTGTGTGTGCCTGTCACCTCTAATCCCAAGCAGCAGGGTGATTTGTAAGGTTTCTCACACAAAGATTCTGGCAAAAAAAAACCCAAAAAAACCCAAAAAAAACAAACAAAAAAAAAAGGGTTCTAATAACTGCCAGAAAGTATTGCATAATCACTGAAAAGAGCTGGTTTTAGTGGTTCTTCCTTAAAATGAAGGTCACCCAAAATGCCACCATAAAGGTGTGACAAAGGGAGTATAATTAGACATAAGAAAGGATCCCAAGCAGTACTGGCGCAGGTTTAACCAGGCATGAAAATTAAAAAACAGTCATTTAGAAGAAGAGTTAACACTGCAGACTGGGGACCGTTGTTCACAGAAGTAGTGAAGAGACTTTATAAATAGGGGCTCTCAGCACAGCATTCCTGTTCTCATGACCATACTGAGAGCCACCACTGAGAGCAGTTCATCCACAAACATCTCCCTTAGTTCGTCACTCACCCTGGGAACACAGTTTACAGCACTGAGGATGTGTAACAGCAAGGTTTGGTGCAGACTGAAGACGTGTAAGCAAAATGCCTCCCTCTTGTCAGCTGAGCAGCTCTCCAGACTCTACTGAGCTCACCAGCTCAGTCACCTCTCGACCTGGAAATCTGTTTGCTGGTGGCAAGCCCCTGCTGAGGTACCCAAATACAGCATCAGAGCACATGGGCAAGTACAGACCTAATGGAAGAGTGTTGCTGTCTGGATAGACTGTAATGGTTGGGTGGAATACTCTTTACTGTGAGAGTAGTAAGGTGTTGGAACAGGTTGCCCAGAGAAGTTGTGGGTGTCCCATTCCAGGAAGTGTCCAAGGCCAAGTTGGATGGGGCTCTGAGCAAGTCGTCAAGCGGGAGGTGTCCCTGGCCATGGCAGGGGGACTGGAGCTGGATGATCTGTATGGACTAGATGATCTATTCCAGCTCAAACATCTACCCAAAACATTACTGTGCAGAGCCGAGGAAGACAGATACTCTTTGGGCTTTGGAGAGAGAAATAAAGCTTGCAAAAGTACAAGATGACTCTAAAGAAAAATAATTAGGTCTATTTAATAGGTTTGGTAATACTCAGAGATAGACTGAGTTCACAGATCAAAAAGGTTTAAAAGCAGATGAAAGCCAGAGTCGTGATATTCCTGGCAATCAGTTTTTACCATACTGTTAACTCAATGGTCCCAGCTCTTGCAATTTTATAGTGATTATCCATGAATTCCAGTTTCATAAATCCCAGCTCCCTGAGTCTTGGGAATCAGCTCCTGAGAGTGCCAGCTTCTGTTTTTAACAGTTACAGGAGAAAAGCTTGAAAGTGTGACTTGAGCATATGCCAAAGATTTAAAAACAAAAAGTAAATAAAATGAATGCCAAATTTTAATGCTTGTTTTTTATAAAAACCCAAACCACTCTCTATTTTAAAGCTAATCTCATGACTTTGGGGGCCTGGCTCCTTATTCCTGAAAGCTTGATATTGGCACGCTGTTAACTCAGACACTCTTTCAAGAGGATTTGCGGAAACAGGCTGAAAGAGCCACAGTGTTCTGGAATAATGGATCCCTGAGGAAAACCCATGGAATGCTTATGCTCTGTAGAAAAGCTGGTAAATGGATAAATCTTGATCTCCTTCTTTCCAGATTAAAATAGCAGAGGAGGGAAAACAAAACTATCAGGGAGATGTGCATGGACATGCAAAGCTCAACTAGACAGGGCTGTTGCGTTTGCAGCAGTGCAGAATATCGACACCATGCAAGCAGAAGCAGAATTTCTGGTTGTTGGTGTCCCAAGGGACATGGCATTTGAGAGGAACTGTGTGGAGCAGGGACGCAGGCAGAACGCCTTCAGCAGTCAAGCATCCTTCCTTGTTGTCCCTGCAAGTTTGAGTTTGACACATTCAGAGGTGAGGCAGAGACAACCGAAAAGTAGAAATTCATGCTCCCATCAGTCTCCACTTTCCTTTTTCTTTGCCAGGCAGCTCTATGAATTTCAAGGTGCTTATGAAGACCATATGTCTTCAGAAGGGATTTCTGTCTCAGGCATATTATGACAAGAGCTCCGCAGAGACTGTACAGAACTCTGAACAAATTCTTTTCCAATGCAGAAGATAGTCCTAGGACCTGTCATGAACTGAGGGAAATATTCCACCTGTTGGGTCATATGGAGCCACAGCACTTGGTCAAGGAGTGGTCCACTCTCAGGGCTTTTTTAAGCCTAATGACCCATGATGCAGCTTGTCTCTACCAACCACTTTCCTCTGCTCCAAAAGTCCACATGCCAGATGCCACTTGTCCTCTGCCAAACCAGCTGTGGAGCAGATGGAGCCACAGAGCAAGAGAGAGGTTCCAGCCCTGTGCTCCAAGTGCAAGAGTGAGCCCCTCTGAGAGAGAAAGTGGGGAAGGAGACAGCAGCACAAGTCTCACACCAAGTGAGATTGCATAGATATAGTCTTTGGAGGGTAGGAGGTGGATGTTCATGCCAGACCTGGAGCTGACTGCTGCCACTGCAAATGAGGAGGAGGATCAGGACCCCATCTTCAACCCACAAAAGCATCCCAGGTTGCTTAATAAGGATCAGATGGGGAAAAGGTCTTGGATTTGTTCCTTGGAGCAGTCAAGCCGTGGCACATAGCAGGAAGCCTTCTCAACATGCCTGTGCAGAGGACGAACTTGACACTTCTGAGTTTGTAGTTGAGCACTAAATGGAAAACAGAGGCTGGGGAAAGGCTTTTTTTCCACCTTTGGTTTTGTGGGGGAGAAAACTAAAATTTTTTTTCATAAGCAGTTTTGTGCCTGCAAACAGGATTTATTTTTAGAAGATTTTATAAGATTTATTTTTAATTTCATCCAGATGTTTATTTATAAAATAATTTAAGACTTATATCCAAACAGACATCAAGGAAACCTTTTGGGAGTAGCACTGTCAGTAGCAAAGAGTTTGAATGATCCACAAGGCGAGTGAATGGGTTTGAGGAGTGTCAGAGTGCCTCGGGGGAGCACAGGCATGGATCCAATTAGGAACCCATTCCAAGGTCACTCAGACATGACAGGAAAGGTGACTCCTTTGGGAGCAAGATGTCTACTGTTCCACACAGTTTGATGTGGAGAATTGTAGAGCATACACACTTTCCCAAAGACAGTACCAGGAGAACTTTTGTCTTAAAGAGTGCCACATAAGATACCCACCATGGCAATTGCCTTGGTTCATTTCCAAGCCCTGGAGGAGATGTCTGTCCTGGGCAGAGCACACAAGGCACAGATGCTGCCCCAAGAGGATGAGTACTTGCTGCTGCCAGAGCCCCCAAGCCAACATGAAGCCAGGGCTGTGTCCTGCTGGTGGGAGCTGGAAGGGGACAGACACTCCCAAGTCTTTCCATTATTTCTTTAATTCCTTTTCATGTAACATGAAAATTCCACCTGTCCTCACAGCAGGTGACATCTACTGCTGTGCCCCAACCTGAAGATACATGGGCAAATCCTATTATCCCTCTGCAAATCTAATGAGTCAAGTACTGATGTGTCACCTAAGCACTTGTTCATGTCACATCTATACGAAAATGTGTAATTATTTGTTTGTTTGTTGTTGTTTTATTTTTTTCCACTTTCTCTTTTGAAATATTTATTTACAATGTTTAAACTTTGCACCTTTCTGAAAATGGTTTCTATCCATTCCATCTATTTCTGTATCCTCAGTGGTTCAGGTAAGACAGTATAAATTAAATCATAGTTGCACAAGGTGTCTGCTTCAGCTTGACAACATACAATTAAATAGATCCTTCAACAAATCAGTGCAAATTTGCTCATATGTGTTTCTTTCATTGATATCAGATTGACTGAGCTAAAAGGTGCATGCTGGTGTTGGACTCAGAGGCTTCCATTCAGATTTGTGCCTCTGCAATTAAGACTTTGGCTTTTGATGGAAACTCACAGCTCAGGACTTTCTGTGTCCTCCAGCACTGTGCCCCACGGTGTGGAGTAGGCATGATACAGGAATGGACCAGATTCCTCACTGTTGGGATCATGTTTTCTGTGGATGGGAGGCAGGAAGAGGTGGCATTGCTTTAGAGGGAAACAAGGAATACCCCAAGCTGGAGCAGAGCTCCTCAGCAGCACTGGGTTTTTTCTGAACATCTGCATCCTCCAGGGCAGTTCCAAGCAGCACGGGATGGCATGGACAAAGTGACAGCTTCCAGGATAGACTTTCTGCTCCCAGGGGACCAGGACCTCCCCTGCACCACATCCTCAGGGGCATAGCCAAGGGCAGGCATCTGCTGGCTTGTCTCAGCTTCATGGTGCTGCAGGAGCATGGCCAAGCTGCCTGTGTCCTCACAAATAACCTTCTCCTGCCTGGCTTGCCCTGACCTTCTTGGGGAAAAAATACAGTTTGGAAGAATTGACCACTTTTGAAATGGGGCTGCTGGCAGGCCTGGGCACTGCAGTGCTGAGAGCAGCAGCAGGAAGTGCGGTTGCATGTGAAAACAAGCAGATTTGAAACAGTATTCACTCCAAGGGATTACACAAATAATATCCCAGTGACAATGGAGCTATTTACTCAGTTGACAGTATGAAGAAAGCATCTCCTTTTATCTACTTGTGGTGGTTAGTGGGCTCATCTCTCTTAGAGCCTCTGTTGCTACTTGCTGCTTCCCTTGATGCTTCTCTCTGGTAGTTTTGTTCCAGCTTTCTTTAAAAAGCTGTTTATTTGAGGAGGGTGTGGGCTTTGCATCACAGAAGGGCAGCTGCAGAGATGCACAAAGAGGAGCCCCAGAGATGCCTAAGCCTGTACACATTGGCTGCACAGTGAGCGAGGAAAGCTCACTCCATCAGCCCACACTGCACAAAGGTGAACATTCCATCTCAAACCTGTAATATGGGAAGAGCTGGGAGTACCTTCCCGTTAACAGTTGTCTGTCCCCTGCTCTGCTGTCTGGGATGACCATGCCAGTTATGATAATCACTCAGAAGGTTTCTGAAATAATTTCTTCTAGAGTGAAAGAAATGGCATTGTGTGAGGCCAAGCGTTCATGTCCTCAACATACGGGGCACAGGAAGGAGTGTCTGAGCACACGGTAGGGATGGGACTTAGGTGCAAGGCTGTGGCTGAGCAGTTTGCAGCAGCTTGGGTCCCTGCAAGTGATGCTTTCACCCAGGAGGGTTCCCTGGGCACAGGGTGCTCTCCCAGGGCTGAGGCATGACTGGCACAGGGAGGGGACAATGACCCCACAAGTTTCCTGTGAGACGTGGGAGCAAAACTGAAGGGGAATCTTCCTCAAAGGGCTGAAGTGTGCAGCACACAGTCTTCCCCACACCTTCAGCAGGTTTTTTTGCTTCTTTTGTTTGCACATGTCTATACTTGTCCATCCCCTGTAAGTGGGGATATTGCCCATGGTGCCTCACCAATGCAGGCCATGTAATGGTGCACAAACAATCACAGCACAGATTTGGCTTTGAAATCCACACTTGGGGGATCACTGCCCAGCACACAGTTCTGTCACAAGCACCCTACAGTGTGTTCATAGAGGGGCTATCAGATCATTCACAGTAAGGAGTTGCAAACAAACCTAGGAAAAGCCACCAGACTGGAGCACCTCCTTCTCTTCAGGGGAGGCACAAGGTAGACAGATCTGGAAGCTGTTACATTTGGTGGTAAAAGCTATCCCATCATCTTTACAAAACACAGACATTACTGAAGTGTGCAGACAGCGGCTGTATCTGTCCAGTTCAAGGTTCACCACAGGCAACTAATCCTGACCACTGACCAGCTAGTGTGCCTGGTTTGCATCTCTGCTCCCTGGACCACACTGTTCCATTCACAGACAAAGAGCTAGTTTAGTGTCCACACAGCTTGGATGGGACCAACAGCCAGCAAGGACTTTTATGATATAATGCACTGCAACACCCATTCAAAGCCACCAAATCAGTCATAAGGCAACAGAAACCTTGTCAGCTACAGGTCTGGGTGATATGAATAGGATTTATTACATTAAATTTAAGCAATCTAAAAACTAAAGATCAAGGCTAGACTAGTAATTTTGGATTCTTCTCTAGACAATTTGTAGTTACCTTCAGAGAGGACCTTAAGTAGGCTCTGTGACATCTAGGCTGAATTGTCCTTCCAGAGTCCCTTTCTCCATTGCCCAGAATCAGACCCTAAAAGTCTTAGAAATTTTATGCCAATCTTCTAATTTTCAAATAGTCAAAGGTAGATAAAATGAGTTCCAGTGACTTTCAGTAGAACCAATAAACCGTAAAACATTGAACCATTCATTCACTGACTGCATTGTCATGCAGTTGATTTTGTCTGAGGTTAAAGACAACCTCTTTGCAATTTTCTTGTTGAAATTATCTCCCAACATCTTAAAAGTCCACTTCTAGGAGCCTTTTTATACTTTATTGTTGATTTTTAATTAATGACAAAGGAAAAAAAGACATGGCTAGAAGCACAAAAATTAAAAAGGAATGGCATTATGGTTGTTCCACCAAACTTACATAAAGCCAAGACAGATTTTGCTGAAGTATCTTGTCTTTCTGCACTGCTGAAAGGATTCATTGAGTGTTCTCTGACAAGTAATGACCTTCTCTCACCCACTCTCTCTGAGTTAAGAGTCCTGGAGTCAGTTATGGGTTGTATTAAGGAGCTGTAAACACAAAGAAGTGCTGCTCTTTCAGCTACTAGAGACAAAAAATAATGGATCTTATGACTTCCTGCTAATAGAAAGGAACATGTGTTTTCTATCTGCTGATAAAGAACCCAGTGATACCAAGCCTTGCTGGAGGAACATCTGTGTTTTTTAATGGACACTTAAAACCTTCTCTTCATGACCCAAGATTCATTTCACATATAATATGTAATTCCACCAGTCTGCAGAGAATTCTTCTGTGGCTCAATAAATATTTGGTATGTATTTTTCAATTCCAAAGGACAGATCAAGAAATTAAAAATTTCTGCTCCCCATTCCACTCTTCAACTACCCATGAGTAGTTAGAGGAGCAGTGGGTATGGAGGAGGAAAGAGGTGAGCTGCTAAACATCATGGAGTCGTGGAGCAGCAAGAGGAGAATTGTCACAGAATTGTCACATGTCCTCACAGAATTGTCACAGAATTGTCACATGTCCTCAACATACGGGGCACAGGAAGGAGTGTCTGAGCACACGGTAGGGATGGGACTTAGGTGCGAGGCTGTGGCTGAGCAGTTTGCAGTAGCTTGGGTCCCTGCAAGTGATGCTTCCTCTGGCTGCAGTGGAAAAAACAGAGCTGAAAAAACATAAGTAAAAGGGAATGAAAGAGTGGGGCTCTGCCTGGATAGAGAGAGAAGAAATTCTTCATCCTTAATGATGAATAAGGATGAATAATGATAAACTTGTCAAGTAGAGAAAAGGAGTTGAGATCCCATCCTGTTCTTGCACACATCCATAACTACCCTGTTAAAGACAATTGGAGATGGTTTCTGGAGAAGAAGGTGGTATATTTTGAAGTTCAGTAAGTGTTTGGACAGCACTCTCAGGCAGATGGTGTAATTCTTGGGGATGCTCTCTACAGGGCCAGGATTTTAAATTCGTGATCCTTATGGGCCCCCTCCTATTCAGGATATTCTATGATTCCACAATATCTAGAAGAGTGCAGCTCAAAGGGACATGAATAGGTTTGTAAGCTTGGCAGTAAGTTAATTTGGAACGATGACTGGGGTAGAGTTTCTGGGCTAAGAAATGCGAGCTGATATGAGAAACCCTTTCTCCAAATGGGAGTGACTGACCAGAAGTAGTGATATGATGAGGAGATGACTAATAATATGAGATGTGCCCAAACCACAAGTATTAGACCTGAATTGTGATCTGGATCTAAGTGCAGTGGCAAGAAGAGCCAGCTCATACTGGGGCAGGACCGAATTGTGAAGGCTGGATACAAAAGAAGTCTTCTACAATTTCAGCCCAGAGATTTAGGATTGGCTTCTCCTCTCTTTACTGGAAGTGACATTTATTAAAATAATTGGTGTCTAAATCTCCAAAAGTTTGAGGCTGAAATCTGTTCCCACTGCTGGTATGTTTACCTTCAACAAAACTGAATACCTGAACTTGAAGCACAGCTCAAGAATCCCACAGGAAAAGAAAACCTTTAGTAAGAAGTAGAAATATGCAGGAAGCATAGCTTCTTTGACAGAAGCAGGATCTTTCATGATGAATCCTATCCAAAATTCCAATATATGAAGGAAAGTGGGTAAGGACAGAGGTTCTTTTGAAGTTCACCTCAGGGTCAGCACTTAAAATGGTGAAAGGGTGGAGGAAGAGACACCCCATTTTGGCTAAAAAATTTTATTCTTTAAAACCTACCTTACATTATATATTTTCAGCATCAGATACAGGAAAAACATCCCCTATGGCTGCTTCCATATATTGGGTTACAGCTCATTATGTGGAGGAGAGGAGCTGCTAGCCTACAGCAGTCTCCAGCTATCCATACTGTAGTGGTGAATGAATTAGGGGGTCTCTTTCTGTGACTCTTTAACCCTGAGAGGCATGTTGTCATGAAAGAACAGGAGACATTCTTCACTTAAATACTTGATACAGGTTTAATTAAAGAGAGGTCCATACGGAGGCAACTCAATCAAGATCTGAGCCTTCTGGAAGCTCAAAGAAATTGGATAATCTGGAATTTGTCTTTGAAAGCATCTGCCTATATTTCATTGAATGTCTATAGGAAACGGCTGCCTTGTGCATAAGCAGGCAGATATTCATTTCATCGTGCATTATTTTCATAGCCAACTTCATAGCTTTTGATTGCACAACGCAAAAGTGATAACAACACTGCTGGGCAGCAGGATGACTCATTAGGCATTACTGCTTGCTGTTAGCAAAGCCTTTTCTATTTACCTAGGTGCTTATGTGGCCTTCATCTCCATGGTGTTTGAGTGCTTCCCAAACAAATAAAACTGTCTCTGCCCCTGCTCCCTCTGCAGACCCAGCTGCAGTTCTAGGCTGCCTCACAGCAGTTTGGAGAGATGTGGGGTGACTTGGGACCCATTTCTGTGTCCCAGGGTGCTGAGACTTGTACACCATAATGCATGTCCTGTCCCTACTAGACATGTGCCAGCTGTGAGATGGACACCGAGAGAACATCCCCCAGCAGAGAAGTAAATAGAGAATTTGCATGGTGCTTGTTGGTGGCACTCACAAACATAAATAACCTGTCTCCTTACATTTTTTTTTAGACTAATAAAACTGCTGTGCTCAGAAAAATCTTCCCTTGGCACAGATTTTACAAAGGGGAAGAGCCAAACTTAGCACTGGACATTAGGTATGCCTTGCACCAGGACAACAGCAGAGAAAGCAGTGCACTTTCATCTTTGTTCTGCATGGGGATCTTCCTGGAACGTGGACCTGCAAGGAAAAATGAGGGTGATAGCAAATGGCATTACCTCCACCTTGTTCCTTGGGAACTGGCAGGAAACAGCTGCCTGCTGACTGCTGAAAATAGGGACAATTTCTCTGGGGACAATCTCTCACAAATGTGCATGTTTGCCACCATCTCCTTGGGATGCTGGAGGACATTAATGCCACCAATCTGCAGTCAAAAGAGAGGACAGTTCTTCTGGAACCCAGGCCCACCTGAACCCTGACTGCCCAAGCAAAACAGGTCTTGATGTTCATCACTTGGCCCTCAGCTAATAAAATCAACACTAAACCTAAGCTGTAGTTTTCAGGCAGCTTGGAGCAGTGAATTTAAATCCCCACTGCAGCCATGCCCAAGCACACACTCGTGTAGCTGGGCCTGAAGCAGGAAAGGCTGGCACAGAGGCTGATCTGTCACTGTGCAGTTAAGGCAGGTCAGAGCTGAGGACTGGTGCAGCCCTGAGCTATCCTACAACCCCGTGCATTGGATGCAGGGCTGAGTTCAGGCACTGCAAGGACCATCCTAAATCTGCAATATAATCTTCCCAAAAGGCCAGATCATAGAGATAACACCTGCCTCTTATGGAATGATGGGTCAAGACTCCTGATGAGACCTACTTGTACCACTAGGGCTGATTTGGCCAGCATAGGACCTGCTTTGTCTCCTCAGTCTCCTTCAGATCTGTGCACAGGGACTGTGACAGTGCCAGGTTGTGGCCCATAGTGGTCCTATGCCCTTTTCAGCTTAAAGCCTTTGCCCTTTGCCCTATCACTACATGCCCTTGTCAAAAGTTGACAATATCTTCATAGCTGTGTTGCACAGATTAATAGTTTGAAGTTTCTAACCAAATTTTATGCCTCCCAAGTATCTGTCCTTGAATTGCACAGGGCCAGGATTGTTTTGGCCATGTCATATCTGGCTGTGCAATGGACTGGAGCCATCTCATGAGGCTGGTCTTAGCATGGGGTTCCATTTGAGTCCTTGCAGAGGAGAGTGGGCAGCGAGAGTCAGTAATGTCAGCTCTGCAGGACCCCACAGGCCTGTACAAGGACTGGTGTCACCCAATCCTGCTGCTGAGCCGTGGATGAATTCCTTCCTATCACAGACATCAAAGGAAAATACAGCTTCTCAATTTGCAGAAGGAAGAAGATACCGAGATGTCCATGTCCTCTGCAGAGAGACAATAGTCTCCACTAACTTACAAAGTTCAGGAAAGAACTGTTTTGGTTTGTTTTTAAGAGAAAAAAAAGTTTGAGGTTATGGGAATTCCATAAGGGACAACGTCTCACAGTAGTAAAAGATTATAAAAGAGAATTACAGTTCAAACCAGTAAGTGTTACATTATGCACGGAGACACGTAGACTGTAAGGCTTAACAATACACCAAAGCTGCCAACACAGAGCAAGGCAAAGGGCCTCCTTTTAAAATTCAGCTTAACAGTGCCTGACACAGAATGAGTAATAATGTTAGGCAACGCAGAATGGACCATAAAACACTGCTATATGCAACAGCTATTATCCTGTGCTAATCTTCATATCACATTATTTCCTCAAATAATCATAATATTGTGCCAACAGCCCCCTTATTCTTGCTCATTATTTCTCAGGCTGGCTTCCTTCACAAGGAATAGAGCTTGCACTAACAACGCCCTCAGGGTTCACAAGCGAAGCCGCACTCAGCATACCCAGGACAGAGGAAGTCTTTTCTTGGTCCATTTCTTCAGCTGTCTGTGTTTTTTCCTTCGTGTGATTGCAGTGTAGTAGGAGTGATTTTAATGAAATAGAATAAAGAAATCCCTTATCATTACAAGTCTTTCAGGCACTGGCCATTCTTCTGCTTTGTGCCCATCACATGTTTATTCCCCTTGTTCTTGCTTCTCATCAGTCAGGTTCTTATGTTTGCATCTCTCTTGGTGCAGTGTCTGCTCTAACATTGTACAGTGTGTTCCCACTGAGAACTATCAGCTTTGACTTTCCACAAATAAAAAACCCTCTTGTCGTTATTTTGTCACACTTTCAGCTTCTTCTAAATAACTAATTCACAACAATAAAGCTCTGGGTTGCCATTACAGGCTGACTGCCAAGCAGTTTAGATGAAATCTTGTGTTATGTTGTTTTTATAAAGGTTTCCCAAAATCCAATGTGAATAGACTTGGGGTTTGTGACTTAAAGTAAAACATTTGCTTAATTTTATATTCAAAATGTTACTATCCAGAGCTGGAAATGTGAATGTAATGATTTGAGGCTCCTATGCCAGCACAAACAAACTTCTTGTGGAGCTCATACACAAACTCAAATGGCTTTTGTCTACATGAAGTAAGTTAAAACAAATAAGATCTTCTAGTTCTCAGCATCTCCCATCTACCCATGCAGGTTCCCTATTCTCTGGCCTTACATTACAATTCTTGGAAGAGGATCTGGGGGGTTTTGGAGTGATTTTAAAGCACCTAGGACAATAGGAGGGGAAAGCAAACAAGAGTGAAGTGGCCATTTGAGACCATGACGGGCATGTGTGTCTTCCCTATGGCCCGTGTCAGGGCAAATGCATCACTTCTGCCATACAGGAAGCAAAGGCCTGGATGTTGATCCAACGTGAGGGCCAGGCATAACACTGATAAGGCAGAGGGAGGAGGGCAGCCCAGGGTGGGAGCTGAGCAGCCTCTGGCTGGGTTGAAGGAACTAAAATGGTTTTGAGCAATGACAGCAACAGAATGCAAACTGTGCTTTAGAAAGCACTTGCTTGAAGTGGCCTCAGAAGGTAAAAAAAACCCCTTATGTTTTTCCTACACCCCTGTTTATGGCTTCCATCACAACACTGTCCCATCAATGAAGAAAGAATGTTTCTAGCAAGATCTTTCTTCCACTTGTGTACTAACCAATCTATTGACTCATGCCTGTTCCATCCATCTAATGACAACTCCATAGGTCTTTGCAGATTCCATGCAATAAATGTGTCAGCCATTAACTTTCCCTCCTGTTGGGCTCCTGAGAAGATAAAAATCCCCACTTTCTGCAGTAAATTTCTGCTATAAATCCACAGATGTAATTGCTCACAATCTAATTTCTGGCTCCTGGGCCTGCATTCATCCTTGTCCAACTATTCCTCTTGACTGAGTTGATTAGATTATAGACAAGGGCAGGCGCTCTAAATGCAAGGTCATGTAGCTTAAATTAAATCCAAAGGAGCCGCAGTAACAGATATATAATAGAACTTCGACATCTTTACTATAAAAGAGGTGGGGACAAGGAGCTCAGCTGGCTCCATTCTGGTATCATTTGGCCTTGAGAAGGGTAAGGTGTCTTGGTCCTCCTTTGGGAATCCTTAGGGACCTGGTTCATACTGTGGCTGCTCCCACAAGTCAGGTTTCTGGAGCCACTTGCTGTTACCACAGGTACCGTGTAACCCATGGCTGACATGCTGTCCCCACCACTGCCATTGAACAGCCAAGTGGAAGCAGAGGGAGTGACTGAGGAGCAGGCAGCAGTGCTGCCCTCTGTAAGCCACACTGCCACTTGTAGAACACCGTGTTGGGGCTGCCAGGTACATCATTGTGTGGGGTATCATCACACTGGGAGCAGAACATCTAAACCTGGACCAAATTCCAGAGGTTTCTCTCATACACTGAGGTCCTTGCCTACTGCAAAACAGGTTTAAACCTGTTATATTTTAAAAGGCTTGTCAGCCTGGTGTACCATGCAGTTATCTTAAGCTACAGACAATGCAGCTTACAATTTTCAGGCTATTGTATTTTTTTTTCCTTTAGAACAAATGGATGATGGAGTTACACAATGTGACACACGCTGCTTATTTACCAGGAACAAAAAAGGCCCCTATTTCCCAACACACAGAAGAAACTGAACAGGCTTCTGTTTCCAGCCTTGGTCTGGCCAGTCATCAGCCCAAAAGTGCTTTCTCATAAGTGCTTCTCCAGCTCCTCTTCACTGTGTTGTTGGCTCTCCTCACCAGTGTTTCTGCTTCTTCTCACCCCTCTGCACCTAGCTTTACCCAACCAATGATTTTCACTTGGATCCAAACAATATTGTCCCTGTCAACACGGGAAAATAAGTGAAAAACTGAGATTCATGGGAATTAGAATGAGAATGAAGTGATTTGGCAGAACTAGAACAGGGCTTCAGCTGAAAAGCCAACCTGATAAAGCCAGGAGAACAGGGCAAGAATGGTATGGAAAGGGTAGCTAAGCTGCATTTTTCTAATCTGATCTAGACAAAGCCAAGAGAAACAACTCCTCAAGCAGAACGAATGCTGAATGCTCAGGCATTTCTTAAATGTCCTGTCATCAGCTTACAGCTCAAAACCAGGATGGTTCTGAGTATTCATACCAGAAGCAACTAAAATTCTAGAGCTGGGTGTGAAATTCTGCTTCCAGGTAAGAACTCAGGCAGAATTAGAGCTGGCCTGGTGCATGAAGAGGAGAATAAGAGCTGTGACAGCTTTGTTGCTAAAATAAACCACATTAATGCTGAAGCCCCAAGCCTTGCCAGGCACCCTGGCTCAGCCCTCACCCCAAAACAGCCTGTTTTGGACAGCTATTGCCACTATTTAACTGCACAGAGCGACTTCACCACCACCCAGGGTGGTGTGATTCAGCAAATGAGCAAAAGCTGCCTGACACTTTAATCCTGGGAAGAAGCCAAGACCTTCTCTTTCTGAATCAAGCTCTTCCCCCAAGAGAACAAGTGCAGAGAAAGCCTTTTACAGATTGGGAAAGTGGTGAGCAGTAGCAGACAGGCTGGAGTTAAAAACGGAGGCTCCTCTCAAGAAATTGAGCTGAAGCAGAAAACATTGAGTTTTCTGTGTGTGTTACCACGGGATACAGGATGCTGCAGCAGGGCCCTGGGGAGTTAGGGGCACTGGTGTCCCTGGGCAGAAGTCCCAGGGTCTCACTGGAGCTGTTTGTGGGGAGGCAGAGCAATGGCAGGCATCAAGGCAGTGTCCTGGTGTTTCACCAGCCACCTGGGCCTGCTCAAGTCCAGCAGGTACAAATGCACTGGTGCTGGAGCGATGCCCTTCAAAGCAGAAATGAGGAGGGCACACAGGGAATATGAGGTAGGGAGGAAAACATCAAAGACAAGGGACAGAGAAATGAAAAAGGAAAAGAATTGAGGAAGAGTGGACAAGAGCTGACACACACAGAAACAAAGGAAACATGATATGAAAACTAACAGAAGAGACAAGGAAAACCTGCCTAACAGGTTGGAAGAGTGCCTTTTCTTCCCTTTCACCTGCATGTGTCTTTTGACTACCATTGTTGGTCAAGATCAAGAATATAAAGTCACAAAATTTACAGAGGAACATGTCTGCTTTTTTGTTCAAAGTCCACTCAGTCAGGCCAACAAAAATCCTGATCGATAGTCATAATTTTGTTTAATCCAGGTGTAATGGTCATCCTGAATCAGAGCCCAGGTCAATCAAAGGATACAGCACAACACACTGCCAAAAGGAACATATTCATCCCAGCTGAATCATGCACAAGGTGGCTTTTTATTATTGTTGTTGTTGTTGTTGATATTGTTATTGTTATTTTTATTAACATTTTTCATACCCTTTATGGGATAAGACACATATTTTGTCTTGGGAACATCTGGTGGCTGCTGATACATTGCTTAATGCCATATCCCCACTACATCATTGTGCCAGCTCCAACCCAGCCAGCTCAACTCCCACCCCACAGATGCAACTTCACCCAGCATCAGAGTTCTTTCCTTAGATGCAATTTTTATGCCTGTGGAGATAGGCTCTGAATGGTCCTATTCATTCTTCAGGAATGCTCAATGTTCATCCAAAATACGCAGTTTATCACGCACCAAACGCATCTGTGTGACTGCTGGGAGCATTTGTTTGTAAGAGTTTGACTGCTGGCATCCATGTGAACAGAGTATGGCAGAGATGCCTCTGCTCAGGACACCCTGGCAAATCTTTGTGTCCACAGAAGTCTCTAATGATGGACCTGTTCATGGAGCAAACTTTCATGGGGATTGCAGGGTGAGAAGGGTGGGTGTAAGGACCAGCAGAGCTCTGTAGAGCTGGACAAGGTCCTGCAGAACTTGTGTGGAAGACCAGCTGAGTCCCAGAAGTCAGGGGCCAAGAGGGGGTTTGTGGCCCCCAGGAGGGGCACAGGGACCAGTTTTGCCAGAGCAGACACTTCTGGGGTCGGGACTTGGTGGCCACAGGAGATAGCTGTCAGCCTCCAGGAAGGGGTGATGGTTTGGGTGTGCAGAACAAGAGCAGAGATTGTATTCTACAGCAAACAAGTAAGAAAACCAAGATGTGAAGAGAGTCAATACATCTGTAAATGCTCTGCCATGCAACAGATGCATGTGGAAAGTCTAAACAAGCTGGTGCTAGTGAAGTCTCAGTGCCACACAGGGGGTACAGTTAGGGACTGCACTCCCGAACCCTTGCTCACAGGATGCGGAAAGAAAACCTGGCCCACCAGAGGAGATGAAACCTGTAACAGCTGGAACAAAGCCTCTGTGTTTGCAGTACAGGGAGTAACTGGAAGTGCAACCACCTAAACTGAGGAAAGCAAGGCAGCCCCAATGGAGGCACAAAGGGGGTTTGTTGCCACTGGTTTTTTAACCCACAAAGAGCGTAGGCATGCTTCCTACCCACTGCACACCTGGACTGGGGGCCAAGCACCAAAGGACTGAGCCCCTCATGCTCTCTGCAAGCCACACAGGCTGTGTGTGCCCATGGGGCTCTGGGCCATCCCAGCTGCACCCCAACAGCCCCTGCCAGTGGTCTGGCACAGGCAGCCAAGGTATGCAGCACCTACAAGATGCTAAAACACAGTTCCTCTCCAGACCCTTCCCCGAGGGGATTGTCCTGATGAAAACAGCCTCAGAAACATTCCCGTTTGCAGCTTGAAATCCTTGATCATCTGCAAAACAAGATGATTTTGCTCTCTGTGCAAAAATGCACCCCTCATTTGGCAGGTCCTCCTCCTGTCGCCCCCCCCAGCACTCACCCATCTTAATTCAGGTTAAGGCTGGTGGGAAATGACAAATCCTTTCCACATAAATCTTAACACTGGCTTGAGTTTGTTGAGAAACGGTGGTGATTTATGGGGGATTAGCAGATCAGAGTTGAGGAATGTAAAGAGGTTTAGGCTAACTAAGTGGAACGCTTAGAGCTGGGTCATGGAGAATTTGATGCAGGCTTAGTCCTCTTAAATGGTGTGCAATAAAAAGTAGAAGAGGGAAGCATGCATTTCCAGTGCTCCTTGTAGCATGGGAAGTTGTTTTCCTGTGTTAAAATCTGGAGAAAAATTTGGCAGCCTTCCGTGTATTGCAATATAGCAGGTTCCTGGTTCCTAAAGGCTAGCATAAACAAAACACTAAAGATAAAGCTGCCTTTTTTTTCTTTTTTCTTTTTCTCTTTTTTTTTTTTTATTTTTTTTATTATTTTTTGGGGGGATGGGGGTATTTTTGTTGCTTGCAGTTATACTCTTCCAGCAAACGGAGAGCTAGTATGGTAGAAAAGGTAGTAAAATCAGAAGGCAGCCACTCTCTCTGAGATTTTAAAGGCAGTCTCTATGAGATTTTAAGGCAATGCAGTCAAAAAAGGGTTAATAGGTCTTTTCTGTGGGATAAGAAATTGGAAAAAAAAAATAGGAAAAATATCCTTTTTTTGAGTGAGGATGGGTAAAGCGAGCAACAACCACCTTGAATTTTTGTGCCTTGAATTTTTCTTCTTTCCTCTGTGGTTCTTGTAATTTTTACAGAGCACTGCACTGTAAGTAAGCACATGACACATCCTGAAGCTTAGAGCTTAATTTCAAATCCCCAGACTCATAAACCAGCAGCTCCTCACTGAGCTGTCAACAGCTGCCTTCTGCTTTTGGCTCTGCCCAAAACTTCCAGGCACATCACTGGCTCCATCCATCGCCTGCACCTCTCGTCCCGCACGGAAGCAAAGTCCTGGCCTGTCCTGCATGGGACAGGAGAGAACAAGTGGAGAATATCAGATAGGCAATCAAATGCTGAGGTTCAGCAGGCCAGGTGAATAATTACAAATAGGCCAGCTTGAGTGAAATTGTTTGGAATGACGCAAGTTGGTGGAAAATAATATTCTTGTTAGAAGCCCTGACAAAGCCAGTGGTCTCACTGCAATTACTCATGGGAATTACATTACGCAAAACAAGACCCTACTTATTGCAAAACATTTATATATTTTGCTTCCCTGTATGAAAATAATCTATTTATCCAACTAGAGATGAATATTTCTTATGCATTTTGCAATAAAACTTCAGAGCACTGCCAGACAGTTCTCTTCCTGAATTATCCTCTTTATTTTTTTGTAAAGCCAAAATTTGCTTTAATTTCACCAACTGCAAGACAAGAAGAAGAGCAATTGAGCTTAACCATATGAGCTTTTTCATGTGGTTTTAGGGGATTCTTTAATGTTCATATGTTAGCAGATAAGCCATGAATCCACCCATCCACTTAATTACAGGCCTCGTACCTCCAGTCACTGTGTTTTTTAATTTAATTTGCTGCCCAGTTAGAATCTGAAACAACCTTTGCCACAACATGCCTACCACCTGCAACTTCTGCCATCTTCAGTATAAAATTTCAACATGAGCAGTCATTTACCACTCTGAGACAGTTGGAGAAATTTTATTTTACAGTATGTCATCCTTCACCCTAACCAAGAGGGCAAGAAATATATATTTTTGTACTCTGAACCCAAAACAGAGATAGATATAGAGAGTTAAACAGTTATCTTCCCCCTCCACTAAGTGAAATCGGTACTTTCAAAAATGACCAGCTATTCTCATTTGACTTTGCTTCCAGGTGCACAACTCAAGACAATTTGAGAGGCCTGTATCTCGAGACTGGGGTGGGAACAAGGAGCTCTGAATTCTCAGCCTGGACACCTTGCTGATTCACACTCATCTGAAAAAAAAAGTAGACCCAAAATGGAAGAGCCAAGCAATGAAACCCATCTTCCTGAAGGAAGCCCTTCTTGCCTAACCAGGCAGGGCAGCATTTCACATTCCAGCCCTTTGGATCATTAATTGCAAACAATTCAGTCAAACTTTATTGGTTACAATATTTCAAACCATTCTTCAGTGACAGAGCAATGTGTGCTTGCATAATAATCTTTAAATTACCATGGACTTTCACAGAACAAGGCTTCCATAAGTGGACATTAGAAAAAACCTGAGCTCAGTGTAATGGGGTGAGATATTCACCAGCTAGGTGTGAAGGTTAGTGGCTGCAGCACAGACAGAATAATAAAAAAGAAACAGATCTAATTAACATGTGGCTCTTGTGCTCACTTATTGGGTCACTGCTGGAAACATTAGGGATCACTTATCTGACCCTAAAGAGGGCAAACACAACTCATTAAAGTGCATTTCACTTTGCAAAAAGGAAAATTATATTAACACAAGTCATTAAAAACCTCAAATAGTTTGGAGTCAACCCTCCTTTGAGCCAGACCTCAAAGGGCTCAAATGCAGTGCCCTTAAGAAGTATTTAATTGCTCAGCTGTGACACCTCATACAGAAAACTGCACGTCCACCACACAACGGGAATTTCTGCCATTTGACACCAGTGTCAGTAGAAGCATGGCGAAGATGGGAAACCAGCCTCTGGCTCCTTGGCTGCTGAAGACCAGTGCCATGCTGAAGCAGGTACTGAAAGCTTTTGTTTTCTCCACTCTGCATCATCAACTCCCAGGGCACAAATGCAAAACTGACTTTACACAAAATCCATCTGGGGAAATCCACATGGCTTAGTGCTTCAGCCCCAGAGTCTGCGCTGCCAGTGACACCTGTATAAAGCTCAAAGCAGGCGTCACTGAGGCTTATGCTTGGCCTGTTGGGACAAAGCACTGTGCAGGAAGGATTAAGCACAGAACTGGATCAGGCAAGCAGCAATGTAAACCTCAGTTTGGCTGTAGAGTGGATGAATGGGAAGTGCTGCAAGCAGTGTGATGTGTCTTTGTAACAAACCACAGGTGGTGTCACTGCTGGAACATGCAGAGGGGCTTGGAGGATGGACACTCCTACCCTTGGAGTGGCATGCTCCAACCAGAAACCACCTTGCTCCTGGGATCTGGGCTGGGAGAGAAGTAAGGCTTTCATAATGTTTGGGCATGGCCCTCAGGGCACAGCAGCCCAGACCCAGTAAGAGGTGCTTTGTATTAGGAAAGGCAAATGGTAATGGTACAGTGAACACAGAGAGAGCAGTCCCAGCCCTGGACCTGCTTCTAACACTGGCAAATTATATCACCTCACAGGATGTGTCCCCCCCAAAAAGCTCATTTGAACATGAACATGAACATGGAACCAGGACAGAGCTGGCAGGAGACAAAGCCTGGTACCCTGTCACATGGGTTAAGTTTCCATGTGCCAGAAGAATTTTCACCTTCAGGCTTTCCCTACCACTGTGCGTGTCAGGTTGTGGTCTTTTCTCATCCAGGCTGTGAAAGGCACAGTGTTGATACATTCCTACAGAGATAATTCTGAGGCACATCTAAGCCAAAAGTCATTCTTCATGGGAATTCAGAAGCCCAACACCTATGGACAAGTTATGCAAGGCCCCATAGGGAATACGTGGACGGACGCAGGTGGGGACCAGTACCAGCCAAGCCCCAGTTTTGTAGTGACCAGCCAAATTACTGCCCTACTGGCTGACTTGCGGCTAACAGATACAACTGTTGCAAGTTTTAATTAATCAATATCTGTTAACACTCCTAGGTGGAAGTTTCTCCAGATGTAGATAGCCCCAAATCAATCCCATACTTACTCATCAGGGCAGGGGCTATGGTAAGATGAATGTGTTTGCACTGCACTTAGTGACTACAGCCTCAGCTCCAGCTTGGGATCAGGGTCCTGTGGCAGTATGAGCACAGAAGAGTAATGATTACCAGGACAGGGGTTATTGAAAGGCTCTATCTCTCACAGCAGAGGTTTTTGACAGCCAGTGACTCAATGTTCTGTCTTTTATAACCATAATGACTCACAGCCCCAGGATGGAGAATGAGTGCAATACAGTGAGTACTATTGTTCCAGAGCCCATCAAAATAAGCAAGGTCATTTTCAGCGTTTGTAAGAAAATGACAAGCTGCTGGGTTAATTTGGGGGGGCGGGGCGGGGGAGAGAATGCACAGAAAAAAATAAGAAGGATGAGTAAATTTTCAGATAACTAAGCTCACAAGGATTTGCAAACTCAAATTTTATAAACACAAGCAAGACAGATCAGAAGCTTGACTTTGATACCATTTGCTCTGCTATATATCAAGATTACCCCATGTGGATTTATAATGGGATAAGTCTGGCATGCAACAAGAGAAGGATCAGGCATTGAGCACCAAGTGCATGGGGTACCTTCCACATTGCCTAACACTACAAGGATGCGAGAGACTGTGCCTCACCACTGTGCTGCTGTACAGCTTAGAGACACATCTTAGGATAAGTAAATTATCTCTGAACATGTCGGAAGGATAACTTGGACACAGGAGGTAGCTAGGAGCAGTAGCAATCCCTGGCTTATGGCCCAAATGATCTGCAGCTCCTCAAATCAGAGGTCAGGGTTAGGGGTTGAGATGGCTGATGCAATGCAGTCTTGAATTAGTAAGGTGGAGCTTACATAGCTGGAGAGCTATGCTGATTCCTGAGGTGGACTGTGGTTTTTTTACGTGCTCCAAAAACAGAAACCAGCTTGGTTAAGGGGTCTTGTTTCTCAGAGTCATTAAATGTCTGCCAGGAGGTCACTGGGTACTCAGTACACCTGGAAATCAGACCATTCAAATGATGCCATCAGGAAGAAAAGCCTCTTTAGTGAGACTGATTCTGTGGTCTTGTCTGATACACAAGATTTCTGAAGATACTTCCCACAAGAATGAGTTTTATACATGGATGTTACACACAAGTGAGTTTCATCCTTCTCTTTCACAGACTTCCTGCACACCATTTGGTTTCTGTCTTTCACATGGTAAGTCACAACAGAAGGGACAATCAATCCCTCTCATCTGATTGACAACTAAACAACATTTCTATCCTTCCTAAGAGGACACATGATACTCTTTCCCATCCCAGAGAAGCCTTTCAGCCAGTAGCGTGCCCAGATCATTTTCCTAGATCAGAGGAAATCTGCTCCCTCAAGTTGGTGTCATGTGGCCTGATCCTGGCTGCCCCTGCTCAGGCAAAATGCCACTGGTGGATGCTCCACAGTGCTGGGGCTCCTCAGGGGAAAGGGTCTGCTTTGGAGCATGCTGACAAGTGCTGAGGAGTGAATGCTGGGTATCGCTTTCCAGCCTGGCTGGAAGAGCAAGCATAGCCCAGCATGTCCCAGAGGAATCTGTTATTTGGTGAGAGGCAGCTCCCACCCAGACCCCAGCCACTGGAGAAGGCTTGCTTGACCTCTTGCTTGCAGAGGGGGTACTCTGATACCCCAGAGAGAAGACCACACAAAGTTATGAAGTGTAGCCTGCCCATTGATGTCATTGATGTGTGATGCCTTTTAGTGTCCCCTGGCGCTGCATGTAGAGCCACGAGCCCTTGGCATCACCCTTGGGAAGAGGAAATAGCACCTACAAACTTTAAGCCTGAAGAAGAATAAGGGGCAAGTTTGACATGTGACTCTTAGTGATAGGCACTACCTAGGCAAATATTTGTAAAAGACAGCTCTAGCTCTTTGAACAAGGAAGGGAAGTGGAGGGGCAGGGACTTGCCAAGGTCAGCCAGGCAATCTGCAGCAGATCCAGAGGCCTTTGGGTCCCAGCCCAACCCCCATACTCTAGACAGGGCTGCATTTCACCAAGAACCAACAGCTTCACACCTCACTTTGCCTGTCTTATGATTTCTTCCTCTTACGTGCTTGGAAGAAATGTGCTTTTAAATTCTGGATGTTATCACAATTTCTCAGATAACATTTCTATTGTGAGCAGTGTTTCTGAGCACAGTTGCTTGGATCACCGAGTCCAAAGAATCTGAGATCTGGGAATAATGTCATCCTTCAAAACATTTAATCAGCTAGTCATTCTTGTCACCTATAGAAAACACCATAAAGCTTACACAGTCCTTTGCTACTAATTCACAGACCACCAAGAACTGGCATACAAATAAGTATTACATGGAAACCAGAAGTTACTTCTCCATAACAAATGGAGTAGGTCACTGGGATTTCCAAGACATAGTGCTCTACCTGGAATAAAAGGAAGGGCACACATTGTTGACTGATGATGCCCTTACACCAGAAGAGGGAATTAAGCTAATTAACATTTGGATGAAGAAGAAAATAAGCCATATTTTTCCCATGGATAAGTTCTGGTCACAGATCTAATATGACTTAACACAGTGCTTGCCAACAGTCAATGACAATTGTCATTTTCTTCTCTGGTCTTTGGGCAGGCACATAGTCTGGAGAAACCAAAATGGCCCCAGCCTGATGCAGGCATTTCAAGACCCCACCAGGGAGATTTTACTTTTGGTTTTTAATGTTTTCTTAGTGGGAACCAGGTGCTACGGTAACAGTACAGAAACTTCATAAAATCCCACATCAAGCCTTGCTTATCTAAATATGAAAAACAGTTCTTGCTATGTGATACTTTCTGATCTACATTTTACCTGAAGCCTGCAGATAATTTGAAATTATGTGCTCAGTCTGCACACCAGCCACCCACACTCACCTGCCCACTCTCTTACACAAAGGAGCAATGATGAACAGAGGGAGAGAGAAAGAAGAACTCCATTCTCCTGGGAGAAGCTCCTAGAAAACAGTATTTTACTACTAAAATAATTGCTGCTTGGCACAAGCCTCCTTGTCCCAGCAAGAGTCCTCTCTTTTTTTTCCAGATCTGAGGTGAAGAATATCAGCCATGTTGAATCAGCTGATGCACCCACATTGCTTTTGTAGAGCTTCAGGTCATCCTTTGAGTTTTAGTGTATCCCTGGTGTGTTCACTTTGTCTCCTGCTTGTGCCTTGAGGCACAGAGCATAGCTGGCTGCTTGCTGGGCTCCTTCCCTTCCTGCCAGCAGGGAAGGGCTGTGATAAGTTCTCTGCATGCCATGTTTCTGTGGTCCAGAGCCTGGCCAAGAAGCCAGCCACAGTTCCTGCCCCTGTGCTGGTGCTGCCTGGGGCTGCCAGGGGCTTTCCCACAGGCTCTGGGCATGATCCACTGATAAACACAACAGTGGGTGAAACAGCAGAGACAAGTGCATTTCTTCTCAAAACTCAGGTCCGATTTTGCCTCTTCATATTTGGAGCTTTTATCTGCAGACATCTGTGCCTTTTCTGGCTGTATTTCACTTGAAATCAATAAAAACCATCAACACACAATGTTTCCAGGGTGAAAACACAACATGGGGAAGGGTTTTGGTTTTTTGAAGCAAGAAGGTTCAGTGTTGGGATGGAAAAGCCTTGGGGAGCTAGAAAGTTTTGCACACCCCTTCCCAAAGAGTGTAAGCCTCTGAGTTAATGGGGAGAGGTTCATTAGTGAAGTGGCTCTTCTGGTAACCTCAATGGCTTTATCCAGGTCTGCAAACAGCTAACAGATGCCACCAGGAAAGCAGGATGGATGTTCAGCCAGTGCCCCAGCAGGGCCATCGGCTGTCTGGAATGAACCATAAAGGCACTGCTGATATGACATGTGGGTGGTCCAATACAACCAGAATAGTAAATAATGAGACTGTTACACAAAGCAATTAGGATTCATTCAAACAAAAGATGCTTTAACAAGGCCTGATTCATATCTGCTGGTGTAGTGAGCAAAGCTCAGTATGATTCAGAGCATTTAGGACCAGAAAAGAGAAGCACCTCTCCAAAACATATAGCAAGACTGGTTAAATAACCTTTGGATATTTAAACAAGAGAATGGTGATTACAACAAGGAAGGTGATTTTACCTCTTCATTCAGATTCGATAGGTACCGTAAAACTGTATTTGAGTTAAATGTCAGCATTTTTAAAGGGCTTTTGAAAAAAAATTGTAGAGGTGGCAAAAAAATACAAACATAAACAATGTGAGAGTAAGGAGAAATTCCTGCAAGGAGAATTATGTGAGTCTTGTGCTGCACAATTTATCAAGAAGAAAATTGAGAGGTAGCTCTGATTGGAACAGGTAAGGACCCCTGCAAAGAAAAATGGATGGTCTCAGCTGGCTATTGTACTTAGGAGGACATGAAAAGATATAAAAACTGGAAACCTCTGCTCTGAAGAACTAAAAGGGAGTCAAAATGCACAAGGTGTGCTTTATAAAATTGTAAGTAACTGGCCTCAACACAGAGGTAGTGAGGTGATTGCTCAGTGGCCTGGGACACATGACACACCAGACTATTAAAAAAAATGCTAGACAATGTTTAAGCCCAATTAGCTGTCCTGCACCTCAAAACTCAACATCAGGGATTGCTCCATGCAGCAACAGGTGCTGCTGCAGTCCGCAGGAAGGGAGGAGAAAGGTGGGGAGCAGGGTCAGATGGGCCCTCAGAAGAATAGCTTCACATCTGAGACCCTCAGCATCAGTTGTCCCAGTCTTGCAAATGCAAATAGCAACACCTGGGAAGCAATTAGAAATGCTTTTTATTTTTGGTTTAGTCCTTAAAAAAATAATAAATGCATTTTATATCAAGTAGCTAAAGTTACTTACCTGGCAAGAGAATGCATTACTCATGCTCTGGGAACATCAGTAGCAAGGGCAGAAGAGGAATTTTTCTTCTGCCTGCAATGGGAAGGACAGGCATCTGTGGCTTCTCCAGTATGCCCTGTACTGCTCTTCTGGATCACTTCTAGCATAGTCTCACAGTAGCAAACCTCTGAAGCAATTGCTAGACAGAAATCAGATCATGAATGTAGATGGAGCTGTTGGTGTGACCTGAGTGGTATAACAGGATTTTGGGGATCCTTTGGTGGAGAAAAACTAAACACCCAAACTGATTCTGAGCTGGCACCCTGCATCTCAGAATACTGGGAGTTGTAAACCAAGGGCAAAAGCAGCATTGACAACAGATTGGGGAGTTTTCCCACCAATTAAGCAAAGATTTTACTGTGTACTTCTGTGAATAACCTCATACACCCAATCTAGGAGATGCCCAAGCTCTTGAATAAGAATTGTTTGCTATGTTTACTATGAAAAAAACCTCACTGGTGAAAAATCTGGTGTAGGCCAGTAAAATATCTGAAACACCTAAAATCAGGCATATTCTTCCTGCCCACAAGGAAACTCCATTTTGCCTGAAGCTGATGGCAACAGGCAGTGTATGTTCTGCTGTGGGAGTTTAGGAGGACAACAGTTCAAAAAGTATCTAAGGGTTGATAGAACTCAGAGTTCACAAACTTGAAGCAGCACAAATAACACCCTCTCTGCTTCTTCCAAGCAGTTGGTGAGGACAACTACTACCTCCTCCCACACACACAGCAGTTTTGGGGCTCCAGGTCCAAACTACTGGCATACAAGTTAGGAAAGAGGTCCTCCTGCTCCAGTTGAGTATGTCTATTTCCTTGTCCTGCTACACCTGAGCCCCCCAGGAGCTGGGCAGAGCTCAGAAATAATCCACCACCACAGTTAGTTGAATTTTTAAAGTGGGATTTTTAGAGTCCCTGCCTAGCCCTCACTGGTTACAGCAGGCCATCAAGTCTAAAACCATGCAGGAATGAGACAAATATTTGAAGGACAAGTTAGTCCTGTTTCTACAAGAAAACAAAGGTTTCCTTCAAAGTTCATCACCTATGCATGTAGATTTGATCAAGAAGCAGTAACACTCATCAAAACTAATGTAACTAGCTTGGATAGACATGGCCATCCTGCACCCTAACAAAATCCCTCAATGTTCTATGTAGTAGAACCTCTCTGTTTACACCTGTAGCACCCTGCCCAGGAGAGCTGGGTCTACTCTAGGCAAACTGCCTGGTAAAATCATACATTGCTTTCACGCTACTTAAAAAATCTGCCTCCAGCACATGCTGACCCCCAGTGTGGCTGCTACCTCTTTCCCAGGCACTAGTGATCTCATTTACTTTGGCTCCCCTTTCCTCAGCTGTTGGTCCTTGATTCCTTATGTCTGCTCCACAATAGCATCACTGCTGGATCTCCTTCTTCACTGTGAACCCAGGTGGTATTCAGCAGAAAGCCCAAATTTTCCAGTGGTATCTCACAGGAAACTGAGCTCAGAGCAGATGCCGGTCAACATCAGCCACAGGCAATAGTGCAGTCCAGGGCTGTTTGCATTATCCTCACAAGTGCCATACACAGATGGAGATCAGCTTCTTGCTCCCCAAGCCCTGAATGACTGCAGAATTGGACTGCAGATTGATTTTTTCACTTCAGTCTAGAGGTACCTTTATCCAAATTTAGCTGGGGTCATCTGCACTGGGACCTTGCCTAAGCCAGATGACATTGGCACTGCTGGTTTTTACCTGGTCTGTTCCTCGAGATCTTCTCACAGGTGCCATGGACATGAAGAAGTGACAGATTCAGTGAGTGGGCTTAGGATGCTTCACCTTTCTTAACAGATCACATCAGTGATGTGGTACTATCCCTATCTTCCCTGCTTGCCTCCAGTTTCTCTACACTCTCTGTAAGACTTAAGCCACTTCTGTAGCTGACTTTTTCCCTCTTCACTGCAAATCAATTAATGCAAAACCAGCACAAGATGGGAGCTGCTATGAGCAGGGAAACAGGAGATGGAAATCTATGGAGTGATTTTGTGCCTTTCCCCAGACAGAGTTCCACTCTGCAGACTCTCCCTTGCCAAGTGATTCAGTGTGAGTTTCCTGTTGCTCCAGGGGCATGGAAATTCACCTCTTTCCTTCTTACTAGGGCTGTTTCCACAGGTTCACCAGCACAGTTTACTCATGTTTAGGTCTCAGAGAAACAAGACCATTTCACCCTTCACCCTGTGTCTTCAAGAAACTCAAACTAGGGATGAAATGAACTAGAGGCAGGTGCTAGAAAATGGCAAGTGTAGCCACAGCATGGTTATCTACTGAAATGTAAGCACGTGGCTCTTTCATACTTCCCATTCACCCCTAAGCACCAGTTTCCCCCAGAGCAGAACTGGTAACATGAATGCTCTTCCAGCATTCATGTTACCATGTCCCTGACCCAGCTGCCTCTGTATTATCCACTATTCATGGCAAACAGATATGGGCCATTCTGTCTGAAGCGGAGATAAAGACCACTCTGTGAGGAAAGGAGTAAGAGTAAGAGCCCCACCTACATGATGCCTGCTTTACCAGAGGGATTTGGGGCTTTGGAGGAGCACAAGGTGAAGTGCCTCTTGTTCAGGACAGTGCATCAGCATAAGGCAATGAGCCAGTCTGTGTAATTCTTATGTTTTCATGTCTGAATGGCTCCTGTCCTTGACTCAGGGGTATAAACTCAGTCCTTCATCTTGGTATGTAGCTGTGCCACAGAGCCTGGACTTGACAGTCCAAAGAGAATGGACAAGATGGAAACACTCTTCAGGTGCCAACATGTCTCCACCACATTAACTAATTAACCTAGGCTTGAGATATCCCTTTGACCAATCAAACAGTTGGTATAAACAAATTACTGCCTCAGAAAATTTAGAGATAAACTTTTCTCACAGTCAATTTGTCCTAACAGAGTTTCTTACACCTTCTTCTGAAGCAGCTTAAGTTGGTCTTTCACTACTGTTCCCTCATCTATGCCAAAGCCCCAAAGTGAGAGAGACCAAGTATTCACACAAATGGCAAGCAGGACTACCCAAAAAGGGTGATGCTAATGACCTACAGCCCCAGCTCACCTTTAAACTCATGTCAGTGACTGCTGCCTCTTGGCTGCTGTCCTGAGGGTTTAGCATAGGACCTAATGGAGCACCACAATCACCTGAGTCTGTAGGATGAGGCACCCATCCAGACATCCTGAGAACAAAGAAGATCCAGGAAAGACCTCACATTTCTTGTGCTTCCCCCAGGGCTGCTGGACCCCTCTGTTCATCCTGCAGGGTGGAAGAATGCACCAACCTCAAATCTTATTCCAAATATTTCACTACTTAAATAGTCTTAAAAGCAAATAGTAACAGCTGAGCACCAAGCACCAGATCTCTGATGGTTTAGCTGAAAGAATACCAGACATGTAACAGGATCTCTAACAGCAGTCTGCAAAAACACTGGCACTCTATGCTCAGATCCTCAGTTCCTGTTCTCAGATTGCCACAATATAATACACTCCTTTTTCTTTCAGTAATGGAGAGATAAACCCTGTTTGTAAGAGTTGTTATTCCCACTTAGCTTTGTGCAATGGGGATGAAGCCAAGTGGGAGTGCATAGGGCTGCAAGCAGCCTTAATTTCTTGAGCCAAACCTGGACTCCATAAAATCAAACTTGGACTGGCAGTGTTTATACAGGACAGCATGTGGTCCTTCTGCTCTGGTGTGGGAGGTAAGCATCAATACTTCTCAGCTCTGCAAAGAGGAAATAGGAAGTACTTTAATTGTATGCATCTTTACTTTAATTTCCTTTATTTTTTGGATTATTATGTGGGTCAAACTCACTACAAGCCACAAAGTTTTACATTTGTTACAGCCTGATACTTCTAGCAGAGTTCTAGGCTTTCAATGTTGTCCAAAATTTCTTGAAATATTTTGGTTTTCTAATGGGTTTCTCTTCCTGCAGGTGAAATTTAAGTACATAATCTTCAATGGCTTCACAGGGGCTCAGAACTGCATCTTGCTCTCTATGCCTCATTCTGCCCCACAACTGTAAGGCTACAGCAAGTACCCCAAGGTCAACACAGCTAATTACCTTTGGTGGAATTAGGATCAATATCTGTCCTTCACATGCACTTTCCATGCACTTCTGTTGAAAAGTTCTTTATGGACTGCCAGGGTCTCTTTGCTGGTGGGCTGGCTTTAAAATGTTTCTCTGCTTGGTAGTAAACTGCCTTTTCTACTGTTTCCTCTGGTAATATCTAGATTTTGTAGGCGACCTTTGTAGGTGGTCTAATTTAGGCCAGATGCACACAGTTGTTAACAAATCCATGATGATGTATAAAAGCAATACATTTAGAAACACCTAATAGGGCATTTGAATAGTAAAAAGAAAAAAAGAAAGAAAAACTTTTCTTTAAAAATAACAAGAAAGAAAAGTAAAATGAAGCTCTGTTCTTTAAGTCTGTGCAATGCAGTAAAATAACTCAGGAAAAGGTGGCTTTTGCTGACTGCTGAAACCAACATCAGGATTTAGGTACAACAAAGAAGTGGGAAGTAATCCTGATAGTAAATCACCCCAAACACAGATGCCCAGCTGAATGCTATACAAGCTCAGAGGCACTTTGAGATCCAGGCTCAACAAATCACTCCAGGTTCAGTTGTCATATTCATTGGGATAACACCTTAGGAAGCCTAGGGAAACAGAGCAATGCAGTTTTTCAATCCCATTTGAAGCGTTCCAGCTGTAATCCTAAAACTCATTTTCAGACGAGCATTTGCTGACCTCAAGAAAATACTTACTGCAATTGCTGAAAATGCTCAGTAGTCTTCCTGAGTCTGCATCCCCTGGGATGATGGACTAAATCTGGCCTCATCCTGAATAAGGAAAGAGTTTGTGAATGCTGACTAGCAAGCTCACCTTGGTATGCTTGTTGAGGCTAGTTGTTTGAAGAGACTGTTCCTCATGGTAGCACAGGAGGTGAAGTGCACAGCTGTTCAAGAAATGCACAAAATTCATCAAGTACCAAATACTTGCCAAGCTGTAACCACCCAAGCCCCCAACACACACATTTGGAAGGTGAAGGCTGACATTCTGTGATACCAGAACTGAGACATTTCCCTAAACTGTCTTAAAATATTGGAAAATATGACTTGCTCTTCATAACATGAAGTTTATTGTGAAAGTACTTGAAAGAAGCCAGAAGAAGGGCAGAATATGGGGTCACAGACCACTTTAACATTTTAGTGTTTTTTCCTTAAAGGACATAGAGACTGAAACCCAAAATCTAGGTAAGGATATCCCAGGGTTTGCAATAGTTGAAATTCTTGTAAACTTTGCCAATTAATTCTTTCCTTCTAAAGTCAGGAAATAAATCACCAGCCTCAGAATCACCCTTTCTTACCTTACCCCACCTCAAATGGGATAGCCTAAACTTTTATCTGGAAAAAGCAAGTAGTTGGTTTACAAGTAGACTTCTTTTTCTTGCCACTGCACTATCAGCACATGTAGAGAGGAAGAAACAAAACCAGAATACAACCATGAACTTAATTCAGGTTTCTCAGCTAAACAAAACAAAAAGATTAAAATACCACCTGGCTGGCTACTCAGCAGGGACTCTCTGAGGTAACCTCCTTGAGCTCTCAGCATATGCTTTTTCCTTAAAGTGGTCTTGAGCTGCCATATATTGGAGTAGCACTATCTTAATTTACCTCAGATGGAGATCTTCATTTCCACTCCACCTCCTTTCTCTTTTCTCTGCACCACAAATTTTAACCAAGTCCAGACTCTGAGAGCCTCTGGCATCATTCTTTTAAGCCTGTAAAATTTACAATATTCAGAAGCTGCAGTAAACAGAAACTGAAGGTAGTGATATTCACTAATGATCCAGCGAGGATTCACAAAATAGCAGGAGCCTTATGACAAAACCATGTGAGCACAAGCAGATGACTGTAACAGCACTGCATTCTGATACTATCTGTGATTTGTTAAATACCCAGTTGCCCAGATGGCTCACAGAACCAAAACTACATTTTCAGGATTTTAAACCTGACTATTAATTTTATGCATGCCATAATCAATTTCACTAACAATAAATATATATACCTTTGATTTTTCCCTTCCTTCTTCCAGGTCCTGGTAATTTACTGCATATGGTACATTACTGTTATTTTAACTAATGCTCTCTGTCAAATTAAGCTTGATATGATTCCCTCAACTTCAGTGATTTTGCTGTCTGTGAACTGAAGCAGTGCAGGAAGGTAGTATAATAATGTGAATATTTTTTAACCTTTCAGTCCCACATCTTCCATAATCCTGCAATTATTCAAACGGCATGCCCAAAGTGCTACTAAAGTCTGAGCTTATTTCTGGAGTCCAGCTCCTCTTGTGATGGTCTTTTTCACACTTTGTGGCACAGAGCTGTAAATTTAAGCAGAACTGTGGACTAACACTGATTTAATGGTGACAACACCTCATGCCTTCACAATGCTCTGCATTTCCAAAGGACAGCTGAAGCAGTAATTAGCTGAGTGCAGCCCCAGAGTACAGCAGGTGGGTGGGTGTTTGCTGTGGTTGCCTGACAGAAGGGGACAGCGCAGCACTGGGGCTGAGTGAGCTGTAGCAGTGCCCACAGTCCAGCTCCCATGGGCAGGGTGGTTCCCCTGAGCTGCTGAGCTGAGCCGTGTTCCAGCAGCACTCCTTGGGAAGAGGGAGAGCAAGCAGCCCCAGCAAAGCCCTGTAAGGATGAAGCTCTCCACTGCCACCCAATTCGACTTGTGCAGGACAAGGTGTTGGGCCACTGCTGTCTTCTATGAGTTCTTCCTCCTGAAGTAAAGGAAGCAGACTGTCCTTTTTGAAAAGGAAAAGCCACTGGATAGAGAAGGGATTCCTTCTCTCAGGATACTGGTACATAAAATATTGTGACAAGATGTAACTTGCTGGCTTTTATTGATGGAATCACAGGTTGAGTTGATAAAGGTGTAATGCTCATCCAAGAGATTCCCAGAAAGCATCAGAATGGCCTTTCATGTGGCACTTTCACTCACAGGCTCAAAAAATGGGAAAAACAGAACAGCACATGGTTGGACAAGGGTTAACAGATAGCAATGACAAATTTCAGATCCATGGGTAACCAGGGAAACATCCTCAGACCAGATCCCCTGAGACTTTACTATTATTTAACTTTTTTGACAATGACATGGAAAAATAATTATTTAATAAAGTTGATAGCATAAATATATGCACAGTAGCAACTAATGAGAACAGTACATCACTGACAGAGTAAATATCTAACAACAAAGACTATTGGTTTCATATAAAAGCAGGGAATGCTAAGGAAAACAATTATTAAGGCCACGTGTGGGTAAATAAATACTTGCAGCTAAAAGCAAATTAAGCCAAAGTGATTGAACAGACATAAAAATGCTGAGTGCCTCATGCAGGTATTGAGACAACAAAGTGTTGGCCACTGTCATGGGCAAACCTACAATACGATACAATGTCTATAAGCTGGCATTTGGCACACCCAGAGTAGAAGGATTTAATGTGAAAGGGTTAATCAACAGATTAGGTCACCATGTCTTGTGGAGAATTCTTTATCAAAGGAAAGTTTAAACTCAGGGCTCATGTTTTTCCACAGAAGTCATGCCTTAGTTCTGGTTGATTCATGGAAGTCGCAGATTTAAATGTTCTGGCTTCAGTAGGTGACTAGAACTTATAATATGCCCTGTGTTATGCAAGAGATCAGGCGCTTGATGTAATTTCTAAACTTGCAGACTCTTGATTGATAAAAACCAACAGATAAGTGTTCTCCAGTTATGTGAGCACTGAGTTTGTAAGTGTATCCTAAATTGCAGCTAGCTCCTAAGACCTGGATGATAACATAGTAACTCTCTTCCTTCTCAAAGCCCTTAAAAGAATGAGAAGTTAGAAATTCAAGGGATCCTATGAACTAACATGGGGTCTTAAGGGTAAGGATCTATTTTAAAAGGAATAAATTTCTTATTTTTTTCCATCTGAAAGTTAGAAGTGAGAGGAGTTGCAGATTGAGACAGCTTTATGAGGATGTCTGCCACATAAGGTGCATGCGTGAGATGTGTGTCAAAATTCCTTCGTACCCATGGAGATCTGGAGACTTGATTCACATGGTGCAGGTATTTGGTATGTCCCAGGGTATCCTGCCTATCCTCCCTCTTAGTCTCCAGAAGGTCTCAGGTCAAGCTCCAACCTACCCACCCTATATGGGTATCTTGATCCTGCAAATCATCTCATGTAGCACAGCGTGTCACGAGTAGACAACCAAATCTTACCTGAGCCAATGGAGACTAGAGACTAATTCATGTTTCCTGTAAGTAACTATCTGTATGTACCCACCTGAATCTCTCTCTAGGTTCCATTGATTACATGGATTAGGTCTGCCCTGATTACATTGAGAGTTTGGACACCCAACTCATGTAGTCAATATCTAAAAGCAGGTGTCTGAATCGGTAGCTGCACCCCATCCTCGAGGCTGAATGTCATTGCCCATCACAAATATCTTGTGCCATGTGATGTACCCCTGACTGTCTTGCCTGCCTTCCAGCCATCACTCATTGGGGCCCTCATATCCACCAGCCTCATACAGGTGTCTCACGTGCCCTCAAGGGTCTCAAATGGCCCAAAATGCTGGTTTCAGGTAACCTAATGATGACTTAGTACTCAGTGTAAGGTAGTTGTCTAGGTCTTCTGGCCACTGATGAGGAACAAGAAGTAAAATCAGAAGGTGATCAATCCCATCTGCTTTAGGCATCTTTTTTGGCATTACTTGTCTTACAGTACACCACCCTCACAATATACATCTAATCTTGAACATTACACACAAAACCTTTTGTACAACTGAATTTTCCTCAATTCCTATCCATGTCTTCTTGTCTGAGAACTCGCCTCACATTGACAGAACAATTTCATATTGTCCAACAATCAGCAAAGTCAGTCAAATAGGAGTTGACATTTGAAACTTTCTTCCTTTTCAGCTGGTGGGAATTATTTGCTGACCACACAAAAATGGATCCAAGCATCTTATAAAGAAGTTATGAAAAAAGGAAACTACTAAACAAAAGACAAGCATTCGGGGAAATACACATTTCTGTGCTTCAGCCAAAGCCCTCTCTTAAGAGCACCAACATACAAGAAATAACCCTCCGTCAAAACAAAATGGAAAAGGAACCCTCTAGTAGATTCCTTCATTTCATGATGGGCCTTCATGCAGAGACTTGCCAGTGCTCCAGATGCCTCTGAGCCATGCCCAGCGTGATTTGAGGGAAGGGTGCAGGCATGGCAGTGCCATAGTGGCCCAGGAGCCATCCATTAGCACAGCCAGTCATCATCCAGATCACCCAGAACTCCATCCAGGGCTGGGCTGGGCGTGCTGAGCTGGCACACAGCTGAAGCCCTCACTGGTTCGTTCCGTAGCACAGACATGCCCTGTGCATTCAGTCCTGGCCCTAGCACACAGAAATAATGCTGACAGCAGTAAATGGCCCTCAGCCAAGAGTTATATCATTCCATTATTTTTAATAGGAAATGTATGTCTTTCTTCATTTACTTGCTGGCATCCAAGATTTTAGAGCTCACTTTGATTGCAAGCTTCATCTTCTGCTTTAAAAATCAGACTTTCTCTTAAAAGGCAGTGGTTGATATTAATGCAAGATCACTTGTCTCCTGATTTTAATGCTTTAAAACAGCAGATACTCAAGAATAACCAGCAGATTGAACTCTGTCTGCCAAACACCCGCTGGTGTCGATGTGGAGGAAGGATGAAGAGAACTTGGTCACCAGTCCTGAACCCAGGCATAGGCTCCATGTAAACAGCATGTCCATCTGTAAACAGTAATTCTCCTTTCCTGAGTTACCTCTCTAGCTAATAATAAGTTGAGCCTATTTTGGCTTTAAACATTTCTAAAGATCTTACATGATAGCAGCTTCATGCTGGAAATTACATTTGCACTAGTTATTTTCTAAGCTACTGTGTGTGTGTCTAAATCCTTGAACCACATACACAAATTTATGGAAGAGAAAGGGAGAAATAAAATTTCCCTCCTGCCCTGTTGCTTGAGACTATTTTTTCATGATTAGCAAAACAAGGTCTTGATGAACTACAAAACGTGGTGATTTGGACTCTGATAATCTGTATGCTGAAAGTTGCACACAAAGCTATAAATACAGAAAGGGAAAAAACAGTGATCTCAGCAAGGCAACTGCCAGTAGGTGAACTAATGAAGCAGACACAATATTAACATCATTTCTGCAGCCCTGTCTGAGTGCTGGTTGAAATAGGAAAGGCCATTACCACATTGACATCATCTCAGTCCTTGCAAGCACACTTCTAGAGAAACATAAGCCAGAAGGGTCTGCCAAGCTTAATGGATCTTTGTTCAGGAGGCTTTTTGGTGTTTAGATGAACTGCTTTCTAAATTATGGGGGTTAAAAGTGGGTAATGCTGAGAACACAACTCTGAGGAGCCTTTCAAACCTGTGCTCAGACCCTACTTGAAATCCACTCCACCTGCAGCATGAGGCACAGCGTAAAGATTATACTGCGCAAATGTTTGGTGCCATGTATCGTACATGGCGGAGCAATTCTTGGATCCAAAGTCTCTATAAATCTCTGTAAACTCTTGGTTAACACAACAACCAAGACCACTCCTACGAGGAGCAGCTGGGGGTGTTTAGCCTGGAGAAAAGGAGGCTCAGGGGAAACCTTATTGCTCTCTGCAACTGCCTGAAAGGAAAGATGGGTCAGTCTCTTCTCCCAGGTAATAATGTGAGAGGCCAACAGGAAATGGCCTCAAGTTGTGCCAGGGGGGGCTTAGATTAGATATTAGGAAAAACTTCTTCACTGAAAGGATGGTCAGACATGGAAATACTCTGCTTAGATAAGTGGTGGAATTGCCACACATGGAAGTATTCAAAAGTTGCGTGGATGTGGCACTTGGGGGCATGGTTTAGTGGTGAACACAGTGGTGCTGGGTTAATGGTTGGACTTGATGGACTTAGTAGTATTTTCCAACATTAATGATTTTATGATAAACTAATTGTGGAAGGAAACCTAAAAGAGAACAAACTGATTTGTGTCACTCAAGTCTTAACATGCATTTTGTGCATCTTCCTTCAAAAAGAAAATCCTTCATGCAATTGGAGAAGGTAATATTAACACAAAATATTCCTTACAGGCCCTTTTTTGTTAAGTCAAATCTTTCTTTGTGTAAGTTCAACTGCCCAGGAACTAAAACAGAGTAAAACATCCAATTAATGAATTTTCAACATCTCTAGTAATCATGTAAATTACATTTGCTGGAGCTGAAAACATCATGACTTTAAGGTCTGCTGTGTTTCAATTTGACAGTCAAAGATGATGTCAGTGGTCCTTGAAGAAGGCTGAGAATTTACATTTTCCTGTCATAAAAAATTCCCTTTTTTCTGTCCTACATGATCAAACAAAAATTGGACCTCAATCTCATTTTTGGTCTAGAACTCGTAATATTGTCTAGCCTGCTTTTCTATGTGAAATTATATGGGGTGGGTGGGAGAGGAATTTCCCAGTGGGGGTTAAGGAGTGAAGCATTTTTGTATCAAGTTGATTTGATTTACGTCAATGATGTCTCCTGCTGACAGCCTCATGGGAGGTTTAGGAGTGAGAGAAGAAGCACCCTTAGGAGATGAAATAGTGTGGCTGAGCAGAGCAGCGGTGATCAAAGGTACACAATCAGTTTAACAGGATCACTGCCACTGATTTTGTGTGTGTGTATTATTTATATCCATGCACAGTGCAATACACGCACATTGATGGTTAAAAGGATCTTTGCCATGTAGCCAAATATTTCATAATTTTTTATGGTCTGCTCAGCCTTGGATCGGCAGATACATCGAAACATAGCAGTAAGTGCTGTCTAATAGATTGCAGACCAGGATTGTGAGAAACCACTATCAGCGCTTCAGCAGCACATGGTACACATGTCAGAGAAGTGCACTGTCAGCAGGACAGCGTCTGGGCATCTATCCACATTTGCCTTAGTTTTAAAAGAGCCAGAAACCTTTTAGAGGCCTTGATCAAAATAGTATGAATAAAAACTAGGTTAGGCATTGTAGTTCTTGGTGCAGCTTCTTTCATTGTGCATAAAATGGTCTGTACGTCTATTTGTGGGCACGAAGACTGAGTCTGAGCACTTCTTGGGCACTTAGTGGGAATTCATCCCCACAGTCTCCTACCCTGCTGCCAAGAGCAAACCGTACCTCCTGTGACAAGCTTCAAGGAAAGGATCTGTAAAGCTACAAAACAAACAAGTAAAAAATAAAGTACACCTCCAAAGCACAATATATTCCCATGTAGATTCCTTCCAGATTGCTTCCCCCTTCCAGATTGCTTTTCAATTTTGTTTCCTGCTCTCTTCACTCTCCTTTGTTGTGCAAAGGTATGGGCAGAACCTGCTTGCTGCTACATTTTGGGTGTGTTTAGAGCCAACTTGCCTCCACGAGATGTAAAAAGCACTGGGTTCAGGAGGACAAGAGGCAGGAAGTCGAACAAGGAGGAGGCTGAGGAGATTTAAAGTAAGGTTAGATGCACCCTAGAGACCTGTCATTATTGGCTTCTTCCCAGAACTGGGAATATGGTCAGTCAACAGTTGCCAAAACCATGTTATCAGCATTACTAAGGGACAAGATATACTGCGAGCAGGGGGAGGGAGGACAGAAAATGGACCATGAAACAATCCTTTTAGGTCTGAAGTTCTTCAGAACCAATGAAAATTTCGTGACTGATTTCTCTGACCTTTGGATTGGGATTTCCATCCACTGAGGAGCACCAGCAGTGTCAAGGTTGAAACAAAGGCTGCAAGACTTCTCATTAAGCTCAGCTGGACAGATTGCTGTACCAGAGTGGATCTCCCAGCTCCATCAGGACTAGCTGAGCTTCTCAAATTGGCCCATGAATTTGCCCAGGTTTTGCCCAAGTGGTAATGACTCAGGGATCACCAAGGACCAGAAAGGCTGATCACTAAAAGTCCTGCCTCCTGTCTGGGCATGGAAACTGGTTCCAGCTACCCTTGGTGAGTGGGGAAGTATCAGAATGCAAATCTCTTGCTTCTTGGTCTCATATCTTGCATTTGGGATCTGTCTTGTGCTTGCTCTCACAGGGTCAGCAGCTCTGCCTGTATTCCAGCTTGGGAAGGAGGCTCATCCACCATATCCTGCTATGGTAGCTCAGTCTCTGACCTGTTGCTGAGCCTATCAAATGTCTTGATAGTGACTGACCCTCTAGTGAAAATCCAAACAATGGACCTAACTCCTTCCTGCATTGTGCTCCCTCGCTGCTTCTGTGGCTTCTGTCCTGCCCTGTGACACATGCCAGGCATGGACTGGATGTGGGACCCCTCTGGTGTCTCAGCATGGATGCCAGGGACAAGCAGGGTACATGTCATCTTCCAGGGCACCACATGCAGTGGTCCTTGCTCAAAGGCATCCTCCACATCCTAGCATTATGGCTTTCCCTCAATACCCGGTTTGGAGCAGCAATCCACCCAGGCACCGGTGACAGGGTCCATGCAACACCAGACAGAACACTTCATGTCCCTTCAGAGGCTTTCTGAGCTGTGCGGACTCCTTGGTGGCTGCAGGGAGGAACAGAAGCACGGGGAAAGATCTGCAAATGGCTCAAAGTGATGTATTGCAGTCAAAACTGAAGAGATTCCTGGACTTTGTAGGAGGCAGATCATGCTCAAATAACACATGGGATAAAGGGTTCTTTGCTTTGGAGAAGCTCGTCATATTGTTGAAATACAGATGATAAATGCAGTTTTCAGAGCTTTCTAATGAAGTTGGAAGCATGGGAACAGGCAGGGTCCTTAGCACACTGCAGGGCTTAAATTGCATTTTCACCAGTAAATCCCAATGTTCTTCAGGACAATAATCCCCACTCACAAATAGGGAATTTGAAGCAGGGACAGAGACAGCTCACAGCCACTCTGCAGGGTGGTGAGTACAAGGAGGGGACACAGGGAGGACTGCCACACTCAAGCCTTCTGCTAGGATTTATGATAGCAAAAATAGGCAATCCTAATCTGTCCCATCCTGAAAGGGAAAGCATCTCCTTTAAGATTACACAGATCCTTCCTGCTCACTGCATTCCAGAGCAGAAAAGTAATACAACTTTCATAAAGCCATTACCTCCAGAGGCTGCAGCAATAAAATGATAAAATGTAGCAGCAGAGTTGCTGGCAGGAGCAGCATGAGCTGCCCAGGCTCCCTGAGGCATCAGGATTACCTGCAGTCCCCAAGGAAAACTCAAGGTGCTACTGAAATGAAATCACCCAACACAGTGACATACATGGCTGCAAGGAAGGGAAATTTAGAAAGCGTGACTTGGGCTGCTGGTATTGCAGCACTCAGTTTGCTTGGTGCCCTTTAAAGCAGTCTCTGCAAGGATATGGCAAGAAGAAAATAAAGACAGAAAGGTCAGATGTTCTTTCAGAGCAGGACAGGACGAATCACAGGTCAGTAATGAGTGGTGCAGAGCACATGGTCCCAAATGCACCTTCCTGTGTATTGTCAGAGCCAACAATTCCTGTGCCCTGGCAGGCCAGGCATCACTCCAAAATGGGTTATGTACTCCCAGAGGTATCAGCACTCCCTGCTGGGCTCCGCTGGGCTGGATGGCTAATGGACCATTCCTGCAACTCCAGGAGCAATGGAAGTTGATTGGAATAAAGAAGATGGATGTTTTTCAAAGGAATTGATTTTTCACAATGGCTGAGCAGCCTGAAGAGCTTAGAGATTCCATTCTGTCAATAAGCTTAGCAGAATTAAAACTCACAAAGCCGTTGTATTGATAAGTGCTCCATCTGCAATTAGCAGAACAACTGCAATTACTAACAGGCACAAACAGCATTCGCCTCAGGATATTGCAGCCAAGTCAAGGTAGACTTGGAAAGAACAGTGTTTCTTTTGCTGCAGAAATTACTAAAACACTGTAAAACTGTTTTGTCTCGAACCAGTACCAAAGATCAAAATCTCAAATATATGTACATCTGAATAACTTGTGCAGACTACCTCAATGGAAAAAACTTGCATCAAGGCACCCTGCAAAGTTATTTCTTTAATATTGATCATGATTATATTTATTTGCTGAAGCATACCAGCATAAATACAGCTTCCCTCCAAATGCTAGGGAGCTTTTACAGGACTGTACTAAATAATGTGGAAGATATTTCAAGGACTGGACTCAGCCAAAGGAAAAAATTATTTCAGTATGCACCTTGGCAAATCAACTTGGAGGTCCAAACTCCCTGGAGAGACACTGCTGTCCATTGGGACTCTGAGGTCTTGACTACTGTCCTCTGGATGTGACCATCCACACAATTCTTCCACTGTACAGTCCACCAATCAGATCCTTCTTCTCCAGTTTAGAGAGAGGATGTTGTGGGGGACTGTGTCAAAGGCTGTGCAGAGGTCCAGGTAGATGACATCTCTGGCCCTTTCCTTGTCCACTACTGTAATCATTCTATCATAGAAGGCCACTATTTCCCACAGCTGGTCAGGCAGGTCCCAGCCTTGATGAAGCCATGAAGAAGAAGGTCTTGAAAGTCAAACAAAGTATTTCAAATTACACTTGAAATGGAAAACCCAACTTTCTACTTCCAAACATTTCTCAATAACCATTTGAAAATGTCTCTTCACATCCTCATCAGAGGCCACCACCACACAGTCTCTGCTGCTGTCTCACCTCTTCATTCTTCCATCCTTCTCTCGGTGTCTTCTCATTTCTCAATCTCTTGAGCCTTTATTTGGTCATACTCTCCCTGTTCTGCCCCTCGTGGGTGTTACCACCTCCTGCTACCCAGCCCACTGCTTGAATCCAGCCAACATTAGCTTGTCCCAGTGGTGGGTTCTGGGCACATTGGGAGGGTCCTCTGACTCACTGTGCCAGTGTGTACCTCTCCTGGGCACTGGGCCCTGCTACCCACCCCTTACAGGGGATACCAACAGGTACTCAAGGGCAAAACAGGACATTATAATATGAAAACCACAAAGAAGAAATCAAGAGGTATTTTTGCCAATACCTTCTGCAGGGTAGGGCTAGGCCTGTCACATTTGAGCTGTTTTAACTCTGTTTCCTTGGAATGCTGCTTTTCAGGCAATTCTATATTCTGGTTGTAAACCTATGGCAACAGATCTGGAAAGATGACCGAGGTACGTGCTCCTGCAGAGCTCAGCCATGCCAGGAATCTCTCTATCTTGCAGAGTTTATTTCAGTTTCTGTCTGACAGGCAGAGTGCCATTTGCTGTTTTTCAATGAAAGAGGCTTAGAGGTAAGCTATCTTTTCCTGACAGCATGCTCTCCTTCCTCCTCCACTCTCCCCCCTTACCCCTGCTGAACTGGATGAACTGGATCCCTCCCCAAGAAACCCCAACTTTTAAAGCACTGTGCTGCTGACATGGTCTAATACATGTCTCCCTTCAGCTTCCCCATGTGTAGTTGTTGCAGTGTTACGCCATGTAGTGACCCAAACTCCCATTGTGTTCCAGGAGGGTGGGCATCCTGGCTGGCCTGGGGTTTTGCACAGCCCAGAAGGCTGGGCAGAGCCAGGTAGATGTTTCTCTCTGGGGCTTGAGCCAGCAGCAGAGCTGGAGGCAGCACTGCCCTGTCTGCAGGCTTGTGCATTCTCCATGGGAAGCTCATTCAGGCTATCAATCATGTTCCTATTCGGAGTTTCCACCAGTACCATGAGAGGTTTAGGACACATTGTCAGAGGAAGCTGGGGGCTGGAAATTACTGTAGCAGCAAGAGTGGCCCATAACCTTTCAGGATGGACTTGGTGCCCTCAACTGGAAGAAGATGGTTGCTTTATACTGTTGTGGGAGAAAACTGATTCAAACTTAAATGGGGAGATCATGGGGACCAAAGACAAGCAGCATCTGCCCCTCCTCCCATTGGGATCTGGAGAGTGCTCTGCTTTGGCCTCATCCTTGTCCCCTGCACCCAAACGTCTCCAAGGGCAGGACTGCAGCGTCTGGGGTTTTGAGGCCCTGCACAGGCTTTGGTCTCTGGACACTCAAATAGACAAGAGCCATTTTTGTCTCACAACCTCAGTATTAACTTAGTCAACAGATGCAGAAAGAAATTGGGTCATATTTTAAGAATGTGAGTGCAAATAACAGCTCTGAAAATCTCATTTGTTCTTTTAGCTTTTACTCTATTTGATCTGTGATATGCCAGTACCCAGTCTGAACTTTAATACAAACAAGTAGGTGTACTTTTTCATCCAACACATAATTAAATTGTGGGACTTGGTGGCATGGATATTGGAGGCCAATAGTTCAGACACGTTCATAAAGGACAGATCTACCAAGGGCTGCTGAAAGTAATGTTCTCGGTACAACCTCCAGGCCAAGAAGATCTTGGCTTTGCTTTATCTCTTTGCTTTTATCTCTTTACTTGAACTCCTGTTATGGACCAGAATGAGTGTGCACTGAGCTGTGTGGACTTTTGCCCCGGCTGCAAAAGGTGGTTCTTCCCTCCACACGCAGCATCTCTGCCATGCACCTGAAGCTCATTTTTCTCCAGTGCCCCTTACTCTGTAGAGCCACACTTTAGGTCTGACATCAGCTTGCTCTGGAGGGGTATTTGTTTGCTTGGGTTTTGGTTGGTTTTGTTTTGAAAAGAGATGCAGTTAAATAAAATAAACCGCAGGCCGGACTCTTGCATTATTCATCAAAGTTAAGCAATACCAAGCAAAAGCCAGGTTGGCATTAGTGGGAGTTTCATGTGTTACTCGTTCCTCAAGGAGATCTGCTCCAACAGAGCTAATCTGTAGTCTCTACACCAGGAGACCATGTCTCTGTCTCTCACTTTCCCAGGGTATTATGACATAAAAGTCCCCCGTGGCTGGTCCAGCCACCATCCAGCATTCACCCACCTCTCCCTCCCATGGGCTCAGGGTGGGGGATGCAGCAATAGGGAGACAACTAAGCCAGGCACAGCATGACAGGGTCTGCTAGGCTGCAAGAAAATGGAGAGTAAGGTCAGCTGGAAGAGTGAAATCAGAATAGGAAATGGGAGATTCTACAGGGAGATTCTAAGACATTGGGTTGGATTTTCTCTTCACAAACAGTGGTACACAGCAAAATGGGCAGGGATGCAGGGGGGATGATAGCCCAGCAGAGAGCCCATGGAGATGTGCTCAGCTGTGCCAGTGACATGCTGATGTGTGCTGCACCCTGGGGCTGACTCATCCTCATGCTGCCTTCGTGCATCCCCTTTGTTGTCAGGGGAGCAGGATCAGCACGAAACAGGGAGTCACACAGTAGTGATATTGGGAGCTGGGGAGCAGTGCTTACACTAGAACTGGCCTGTTTGCTATGGTCTTTGCTGTGAAGAATAGATAAGACTGTGGCATGAATCATGAATTGAACTTTTAAACCCAGATTGTTCAAGTGGGTTTGAAATTAGGACTGTCTTAATTAAAAATGAAAGGCTATTTACAGCATTAAGCTACCCTTTGATACAGTTAAAGTTAGAAGAAGGGAGACAAACCAGACCTTGAGTTGCAGTTTGGAGATGTGGTTCTTTCACCTCAGTAGAATACAAGTTGTTTACAAAACTGATGTTTACAATAGGAACAAAACACTCCCAGATAAAGGCAGAAAACCCCATCTACCTGTGGAGAGAACTGGTAACAGGATGCTTGAGTTAAAATCCTCATTCAGCAGGGCATACCAAAATGAGTTATTTTGTGCTGCTTACTGTTGATTTAAAATGAGATGACACAGAGACAGATTAGCTCAAACGACAGACATTATAAATTGCAATTTGGTCTCAAAAGCCGAAATGCTTTGATCTGTGATTCAGTTGGGGCCAAACTGAAGAGCATTTAAAGAGGGGGAAACACATACAAGGGAAAAAGAGCTTGCACATAAACAACATTTTCTCACATTACAGTAGCTGACCTGAATAAGTCTTTGCCATTATTTTCATTGGATTTTAATCATGTCCACCAGGGTAAGTTATGTAGCAGCATCCCTACAGGGAGATTCTAAGACAAAGCATGGCAGTCTTTAGTATGTTCATTAACTACAAGTCTAGAAAGAATTTCATCTTTGCTGCCTGGTTGGAGGCTCATATTTGGTTTGGTGTTTATGTGAGAAATGGAGTAAGAGATTTTGTAGCTGATGAATAAGCAAATTTTTTTTGTTAATAGAGCAAGATGATCTAGGATTTGGCAGCTTGGAAAGACTTCAAGTGTTAGGAATATGTTTAAAGTTATGCAGGTGAGTTGATGTGTGCTGAAGCAAGACAGAAACTCTCCTGCTTCCTGGAGGAAAAGACTATCCGTTTCTCCTTCACTCTCTTTGGAAAGGTTTCTACCCCAGTCCACACAGCAGATTGTGGGGTAAAAAAATTGGCTCATTTTCCCAGTGATGTGAGCTCCTTTCGCTGCTCTTTATGCAATCTTCTGATCTTATTAAGTATTTTGCAACATCTATCTTTTAAAATAATGTTTTTGTTTGCACCTTGTGAGCAGACCACCTTTGTGCTCCCAATTGCCTTGACACATGTTTCACAATTCCTACTTTTGCCAATGTGACAGGGCAAGTCGCAGCAGGGAGTTTTCTAGCAGGGACTGAGCTGGACCACCCACATGAGCTGGGCTGGAGCAGGGAAGTGGCCCCTGAACAGCTGGAAGACTCTTCAGGCAGAGCCCAGGCACTGGGGCAGGAGCTATGCTGGAGGATGATCCTCATCTTTCCCAAACATTTGTGCAAGCCGCCTCAAGGCCTCATTTCATCTCAGCATCAGAGTACATCCAGTGGAACCTCTCTGGAGCAGAGCAGAGCAAAGATGTCAGATTTGTTTTGCTTGCCATGGGTGGTTTAAAGCCAGAGGGTTCTTCTACTTCCCCATGTGCAAAACAAAGTGCACCAAAGCCCTTGTCTTGCTGGCCTCACTTCTGCCTGGCAAGCATTAGCACAGCCATGTGAAGAACCTTTCCAGATCCATCAGAGCTACTTTTTCCTTTATTGGAGGTACAGTCATACCTGTCTTTGTTTGTACTACTTTTCAGAGGCTTACCAGCACAGTGTTGCAAACATTGCCTTTCATCACAATGTCCTTTCAGATGAGAAAGGAGCCGTGGACTGGCTGGGATTATCCTGGACTGGAGGCAGGAGGTTTTTGGCTGATGCTTCTGGTGGCGGCATTTTGTGATCCAACGGTCTAGTCCCGTGTCTGTCATGGAACAGAGTCGATGCACATCATAACTCACTTGGTTCCTTTGTTTCAGCTTCCCTTTGGCAAAAAACCAGCACTCATATATCCCAGATAATTGCACTGTTTAACAAGACATGGCCTTTGTCTTGCTCCTCTTTCTTTAATTGCTCCTACTGAGGACAGACTCGCCTTAGAGTAGGACAAGCAGGATTAAGTGCAGTATTTGTACAGACCTGTGGTATGAAATGCTGCTAACAAAGTGTTTGGGTGGGAGAGTAAAGATAAACTACTTTGAATAAGACTCAGTTTGGAGAGATTGATAATTTAAATTTAGATACCAATTCAACATATTGCTGAACTAAATACCACTCTTTTGTGTGCAGTTTCACTCTTACCACTCATGTGCTTAAAATTAAGCATATGCTCAAATGCTTTGCCAGAGGAGGTCTTCAGAGCTCCATTAGCACTGTATGTTTTTGCTCTAAATTCACTGTAATTGTTTCTCATTGAATAGATGCTCACTGAGTAAGATATAAAAAGAGCATGGGAACAAAGGGGCCCTCAATCTGAGACTTTGATCCACATATTATTCAAATACATAATGACTGCTTTGATTTATGGATTTATAATTCTATTGAGGCATTCCAGAGATTACCCAAAACATTCCAGCTCCAGTCTATGCTGGAGGGTGATACCAGTGCCCCTGCCTGGAATTAGATGGATAAAATTTAGTTGCTTATTTGCTGCTGAGATTACATCACAGATTGCAGGATAAGAGCAAGCTGCATGGCCATGCACTAACTTATATTTGGTGCTAATTCCAAAGGTTTTTTTCCCCCGTCACCTAAGAAAAGCATCTGAAAGAAGAGACTATTCTACCCACAGTATATAGAGTTTTGGCAGTATAACAAGACAGCAGACTACATAGTGGGTGTTTTGAAAGAAGGAGCAGATGGTGGATTGCTAACACAAGGGTTTAGCAGTGCATTTAGAAAACAGATTATTTTGGAAGATGAGAAATTATGAGTATGATTAGCCCCCTCCCTCCCCTTTACTCCCACTCCCCTCCCCAAACATATCCCCACAAGATGTTAGTTTGGCCATGCACTGTAGGAGTGACTCAGCTCCAACACTGAGTAAGACTTTTGCAAGAATTCAAATAGCTGACAGCTGTTTAAAAAAAAAATTCCCTGTTTTTCATTTACATCAATACCAGTTTGGATTTTTTAATTCATTTCACCTTACACAGCAGACCAACATTGCTAGCAACAGAGAGGATTACTAGTAAAGGGACCTGGCCTGCAAGAGGGGGTCTTCCCAGGCAGTGGGGAAGTACTATACAGCTCAGAACCTTGTCTTGCTGTTTGCTTCCCATCTACCACCACTCTGATGGGTAGAGGAGTTTCTCAGTCAGTGGGAACTCATATCTAGGATAAGGACTTACCTTCGTACCTCCCTGGCTATAAAATTTTCTTCCTTCCAGTTCTTACATATTGGTTATATTGAGAGACTCAGTGGGATAGGGTGTGATGGTTCTGCTGTGTGAGCAAGAAGAAAGAATAAGACTTCATTAAGTACTGAATCTATAATGCAATTCATATAGTTGGGCTTCTGTGAGAGAAAGAACAGCCAGAAATGGGCACAACTGGTACTGACAAGCTCCAGGGAGCCTTCTACTTACATAAGGAGTGATGTCTTTCTTTAAAGGTGGTCTTATCATGGGGAGAGGAGAGATGAAGGGCTTGTACTGCAGATGGGTGAAACCCCTGGTGGTGTGAGACAAACCAATTTTGACTTCTCCCGCCACTCCTGGGACTCTGGCAGCATGACTTAGAGGTTAGCCAGAGACCAGCCTAAGGAGTGACTGCATTCACATTCACCTCTGTTTGGCCACAGTGACAAAAGGGGATTTAAGAAGGGCATGAGAGGGGCAGAAGTATAATGCCTGGAAAGCCCTTCAGTGGGAGACAAGGAGCAGGACCTGGGCAGAAAATATGAGTTCTTTTTTGGTATGGTGATACAAGGTCACTCTTGTTATTGACTTGTTTGCTTGTCAGCTGCCTCCATCAGAGGCTGCTGTCACTGGTGCAACAACAGGGACCCAAGATGAACATCAGCAGCAGAGTCTTGTGTCCTCAGTCTCAGTGGCACCTTGAAACAAGGTAAGGGAAACCTCAGAGACCCGACATCCAGCACAAAGAGTTTAATTTTGGTTTTTTACAGTTCATCCTCTCAGGATCTTAAATCCTTGTGATACAAGGGTGGAATTCACCCGGAGACTTTGAGATCACTTTGGATTGTTTCAATCCCAAATAAGAATTTTAAAGTAAAACAGGTACATTGCATTACCTGTTTCTTCCAACAGCCATCAAAAGATTTCCAGAGAAATCAGCTCAGATATAGACTATTACTGTAGACTTTTAAATAGGATGAGATTTATGCCACCCAAACATCCTCATTAACTACAAGAAATGTTCTCTTGGTGGAAAAATCAGCAACCTGCAATCCAAAAATTAGAAGTAGTGTGTTACCTATGCACAAGAATGGTACTGAACATGCCCATCATGTAGCAGTAGACCAGGACTTAAGACCATTAGGGAGAAGAAGAGGCTGTACTGATCACTGAAGGGAGTATGTCCTCAGAGATGAAAATGTCTACTTCAGCATGAAATGACACTGGATTTAGTGTGTTGCTTCCTCAGGTGTACCATCAGCTGAGTTCATGTCACTTCACAACTTAAACGGATTCTTTGGTACAGTGACACTGGACATGGTCACTTGGGGCACTGTCCACCTGCCTGGAGATGGGAGATCTGGGAAGGCAGATGCGAATTTTCTGTTCATAAAGCAGCTACACATCAGTGATTACCAACACCTGAATGTTTGGATCTCATTTTCAACTGGGGAGTGTAGTAAATTAGATCTTACACTGCGCATCAACCACTACCTCAGCATTTCAGAGGGAAGGCACATCCCTCCCAGAAACAACCTCTTTTTCATGCATGGCATGGCTTTGTCCTTTATGCTATCCAGAATTGTGACAGGTTTCTTCTGGTCTGAGACAGACTGGTAAGTCTGGATGATCTTGCTTTCACAGCAAAGCCAGGTTCTTATAATGAGGAAGGGAATAGCCTTTTTGTGGATAGGACTGATTTGGTGGTGGAACTAACCCATAAGGTAACACAGTACTCATCTTCTGTAAAGCATGGACAACAGGTACTCCTTAGGTGGCGTAGATGTTGGAAAAAAAAGAAAATATCTGTATCATCTGTGGCAGATGAAAGCTGGTGGAGAACATCAGGTCCTTGACTTAGAAATGGTCAGCATTGCTTTTGATCAAGACAGACCAATTTTACTTTGAAGGAGTCAATAAGTGGTTTTTGCTCAAGAAGAATACTCATTGCTGAGTATTTGTGATTCTGGTCACACACAGCTACAGCATTTTCTTTTTGGGATCAGATTGTGGAGAAGCAGGTCCCAGAGTTGCCAAGTGCCTTTGCTCTCCCTCACCCTCCTCACTCTCTGTGTAAAATGCACAGCTGGCTTAGAAACCTCCTTTTGGAGACTTGTGAAGGCCAGCAACATACGGCCATTGGGCTGATTGCTGGTTGAAAACTTTCCAACTTTTTTTTCTTGTCTTCCTCGGGGGGTTTTTTTGTTTGGGTTTTTTTTACCCTGAAAATGCTGACCTGACACAAAAAAACTCATACTTTGAGAATGGGATGATTTTGACAACACTTTGACAGAAACCGGGCAATTTTCCAATACAGTCTCACTTGCCAGGTGGGTTTCCAAACCCTCTCTGTTTCTCATCAGCTCACACACAGCACCCCTGGCAGGCTGCCCTGCTAGATCCCAGGCACAAGGATCATGGGTATACCAAGCTTCTGGAGCTTCCCTTTGCTGCACAGAAAGGTGAGTGATCTCACGGCTGCCATGCTAAGAAAGCCATCCTCCCCAAGCCTTCTCTCTGAGAGCCTTGGGAATACTTGTAAATGCTTGACACACAAAATACTGTCTAAAAGTTTTCTCAAATGACTTCTGAAATTTCACCATTGCAAATGCTTACTTATTTTGGAGTAAACTGGTTGTTTTTGGTGTTATCTGTGGAGCTGAACATGGAATACAATGTAGATCCATCTGTTCAAATTACTGATTACCTCTGACTCTATCAACAGCAAGGTGTTGCTGCACTGCCTGCAAATGCTGCTGGGAGTAGACGTAACCTCTTGTCAACAGCTTCATTCTTTCTCCCTGGGAGATCTCCACAAATGGTCCCACTCCCCACACATCCTCCCAAAGGGCTCTTGAGTCTGGGACATCACAAGATGTTAACCCTGACAATTTCCCTGTGGCCAAAAGGAAAGGCTGTTCAGCAAGATGCAGCATTCTTTTCTTTTTATCAGGTCTACAGTGGCCAAAGCCAAGGCGCTGTATCCTCTGGTCTGGAGAACAGAGGTGAGGTTCTACATGGGAACAACTGGTGCACTGCCAAGGATAACCCAAAGGGAACCCAGTGGAGGCGAGGTGAAAGTGATTATGGCAACATGGAGACGTGGTGAAAACCATGCCAGCTCTTTTGACTACTCTATTACACATTCTCATAATTCAGAGAAAATATGCAATTCAGAACTGATTTTAGACTCCCTGCTTTTTCCTTGGTGGTTTGAATACAGCAGAGACACAGCCATATTTGCAGTTAGGGTCTGTCCAGCAGGCTGTAAAAAGGGGCAGCCCATCTTTTCCATTCTTTTCTCACCTGTGACCAGGTGACTGCAATGCCACACAGTGTTTGATGTATACTGCAGTCAGAGCTCTGCAAGAGCTTGACCCTGCTGCACAGCAGCTTCTCTCTAAGCAAGTGTGTAAAACACACTGGTTCCCAACAGGAATTTCAGGGGGAAAAAAGAAAAAAAGAAATAAGAAGAAATGAAAAAAAAAAAAAAAAAGAAAGAAAAAACCACAAAACCACCTCAACAAAGAAAAAAAATAAACAAACAAACCAACATTAAAAAATCTTAAGCCAGTCTGACATTTTTGTATTGAGGAAAGAGGATCTTAGGGATTTCATATGCTGTAATGCTAAGCCAGGAGCCCCTCACTGATACAGGGCTGGGCTGGCAGCTGATTGAAATCACTTGGTTTCCCCTCTAAAGAAAAACTTGAAAGGCTCCACCACGGAGGAAGAAAAACACAAAAGTAGTGGTATGAGGACCTGGCTGAAGCGGCAGAGACAGGCTGCAAGCTGGGATTTAGCAGGTGAAGCCTATTAAATGGGCAGATCAATCAATACCCTTTTTAATGGGAGGGAAGGATCAATCTTTTTCTCTGCAAGAGCAATGAAGCTGTTGAAGTTTATAGAGCACAGCTCTGATGAGGAGTGGCTAAGGGAAGTGGGGTTGTTTAACCTGGAGAAAACATGGCTGAGGAGAGATCTTCTTGATCTATGAAAGAAGGTTGTAGTGAGGCAGGGGTCAGTCTCTTTTCTCAAGCAGCAAGCAATAGGACAAGGGGAAATAACCTCAAGATGCACAAGGGGAGGTTTAGTTTGGATATCAGAAAGAATTTATTGACCAAAAAGAAAGCACCAGTTCAGGCTGTCCAGGGAGGTGGTGGAGTCACCACCCCTGGAGGGACTTAAATGATGTGTAGATGTCACACTGGGGACTTGTGTAGTAGTGGACTTGGAAATGCAAAGAATTCAGTGTTTCTGTTATCCCATGGCTTACTCCTACCCCAGCTCCCTTCTATTCACTTCCTGTAACCAGGTAAATCCAGAAGAGCCGGACTGTGGGAGGCTGGATTTGGTCCAGAAAACTTGTCCTGGAGCAGTATCCTGCAGGACTGTCCTGGCTGGGACAGGGTCCTCACTCCATCCCAGTCCAGTCCCAGCACAGAACTGGGGCTCTGCAATGCCCACATTACTTGGGGCAGGAAGGAAAAAAGTTAGGGCCAGCCATGCTGGTGTACCCTGTTAAAAAGCTGTCCTGTTAGACAACAGGCCTAGGTACAACAACTGGTTTTCATTGAAATCAAGTGAAAGTGAGACATCTTTGTGATTTATACCTGAATTTGAGGAGGCCACTCTCCTGTTTCCCACAAGAGCCAAGGACTTCCTTCAGTAAGCAGATGTGGCTTCACCTAATTGGGTACTAGCTCCAGTCCTGCCATGTTGCTTCAGAAATGTTCCTAATGATGTTTTGTAAGGATCCTTGTCCACAGGCAAGCAGAAAGCCCATAAGCCTTGAGAGACTGCCTTTCAACAGTGGCTCATTCTCTACCTACTTAACTTGGAAAGCTCCCGGGCACAGGCCAGAGTGCCTGCCTGCTTGCACAGCCCCCACAGAAACGTGCAGTGCTCTAGACATGATTTTTATTCAGAGTCATGAAAATAGCCCATCCAGTCAGACAGGCACAGCTTTGTATTGTTAGGAGCTGGTTCCACTGGGAAATTTTTGAATTCAGATTGCCCAACTCTAGCTCGGCAGGGCTGGGTGCCAAGGTATTTGGGCACAAAACGGTCAAGTGAGGTTTCATTCTTTTTTTGTAGACAGACAATATTTTTATGCCCCGTCATGGCTGGGCAATCAAAACAGCAATTAGGTTGCATCAGCAGATGTGCTCGCTTTTAGTGACTGTCGGTCTCAGCAGTGCACAAGCTATATTCTGTTTGGTACAAAGATCTTTTCATTTCCAAATAAAACTTGGACCTTTACAGTGCTTTGTCAACCATCTGAAAAGCTGAGCAGGGGTGGCATTTGCTTTTAGCACTCTCAGCCTAGAAAAGTGCAGATGTTTATCTATAGAACTCCTGTAAGGTGAGCAGGAAATGGAGACCTTGAACCTGCTCGGCAAAAGCAGAGCGCAGCGTGTGCCCTTGCTCACAGCCCTGGATAGGAACAATAGAGCAGATTCTGTTTCCACATCAGCAGAAAACCAGCCCAGCTTCCTAGCTCTGGCCAGCACAGCTCTGTTTTGTTACTCTTTCCCCTGGTGTGGTCTGGCACAAATTTAAGCAGCTGTTCTGAGAATCACCTCATGCCCCTCTGTGACTGGGGGCAGTGATGGTGCTGCAGAACAAGTAATTTGGAGAGCCATGAGCTCTCCAAATCCACAGAGAGACATGGTAACTCACATGGTCCTGAGCCTCTGAAACAGAAGGGATAAACCATCTGCTGAGCACTCCTGCTTCTGCAGGTGACCGGAGGAGATGGGCCACCAAAATGCATCACTTGGCTTACAGATTACCAAAACTGGATGCCATGGATCCTATCTTCTACTTATACAGAGCATCTACGCCCATAATTCCCCAATCATCTTGCATTCCCAAATCCACCAAGCAGCAATGAAACTCGCTGGTACCTGCCACTTTGGAAAGCCAAGTCTGAGCCATGTCTCAAGTTTCATAGGAATTTTTGCAGGTTGGAGCAACTAGGGGATTAAGTGCAATAATACACATTAATTTCACTCACATTAACTGAGATGCGGTAATAAGGAAGTCTAGGAGAGAGATTTGTCTCCTGCTGGCTCAGGTCATCATGGGTGCAGCCACTGCCCATCCTGGCACCAAGGGAGCACAGGAACATCCACCAAGCAACACAGGCACCTTGTTTTACAGTTTACCACCCTGGAAACATGGGGCAAAGAGACAATGCAGGAAAAACCTTGGCTTTGGAAAGCACATAGGAAAATGGGGCTCAATTTCCATTTGAGCTTCTTTGGCATTATTACAACATGAACAGATTTAACAGCATGGCCATCTTTGGGTTGTCTGTAGATTGCCTGTGAGAGAAACAGTTTCACATCTTCATGTTATGTCATTTCTAATAATGTTTGAAATTAAGATGGAACACTTATTTTTTTCATATTAATTTACTTCTGTTATATTCACTTTATTATTTTTCTACCTCTCCCTCCTCCCAGGTCTGTGTATGTGTTTGAGGTGAGGATGGTCAGCTTGTACAGAGCACATCCCTTCATTGGATGCTAATGGGACTGGCTCAAAAATTAATTTCAAATCTGAGGTCTGAACCAAGGCAAGATAAAGTCACCTGAAAGTTCTTACTGACTTTAGAAGAATGCTGGATACTTCTTACATGTAAGAAACAAAATTCTGAGACTTCCAGCTTTGGCCTTGGCCCATGAGTTAGTCGCTGCCAGTTGCAGTGGCCAAAGCACCAGCTTTGTGGTGGACATGGGACGAACTGGATAAAGGGTTCATGAATGCTGAGAGGGCAGGGACTTCTTCACTTGAAGATGAGGGCCCTAAGCTAGGGATAATGGAGTGGCTGTGATGTATGGGCCCAGTACTGAGAGCTAAAAGGCTTCAAGGGAGCCAAAAGGACTGTTTCACACATGTGGCCATTGCAAGCAGATTTCATCAGATGCAATTTAAAAGATATCAAGCTCTTTCCTAATATCATTTGTCTTTATAAATAACTACTGCAATTGACAAAGGGCTATTCTGGGATCTCAAAAAGGACAGGAACTAGAACTCAGAGCTGGAAATGGGAGGACAGACTTGAGACAGCAGTCAGGTTGGCTGTCTGGGGGCCTCCTTAAGGTCCTGCAGCACCCTGAATCCCTGAATGCTCACCACTTCCTGCAGGGCTGGGGCAGTCAGGCCAGGTGCAGGGGCTTGGCTGAAGATCTTCCATTTATTAAATGGACGGCAGATTTCAGCTGTTCAGCCCCCTTTAGGTAGAGCAGTGCTTGGGACCCACTGCTGTTCATCCCATGTTAGTGTGCTGCTGTATATCTGTTAAAACCCACACCACCCACCTCCCCTTTACCAGTCTGTGTGACCTCCTGCTGAAGTAAGGCCACCAAGGCTCAGGCCAGTAAGAGACAGCCAACACAGTCTGCACTGCACTGTGGCTCCTGATTTCTCCTGCCTATGCCAAGAAAAGACTCATCAACACCAAGACCTGGGTTGCCTTCCTGGCCTGGACCCATGGAGTACGGCTACCCAGGGTGACCTCAAGTGTCTACTGAGCTTAGGTGAGTTGAAAAATGCCCAAGTGTTGTCCACGAGCCTGTGCAAACACACGCTGAACTCCTGAGAGGAAAATGTTTGTTCATTCCTTGACCCCTCATCTGAGGCACTGTTAAAACAGGCCAAGGAATTTGGCTCAAGAATAGTGATGGGAAAAGGAAGGAGATGACCTTTGTGTGCCAAACAGGGGTTCTTGATGCAGTAGCATTTTGAAACAGGTGGCAAAAGGAGGGTATGAACCAAAAAGGAAGATGCAGTTTGGTTTGAAAGAATGCCTGAGGCATTATTTTTTAATATAAATTCAGTTTTGAAGTTGCCTAAGCACCATTTTTTTATCCTACTTCATTCTTGTGTTATGGACAAGTGCAGAGAGTAAGCAGGGGAACTGCAGGAATCTCTAAGTACTTTGTGAAGCATTTTGCCCCTCACCACCCTCTGTGTATCAACAGCTACAGCAGAAGTGACCAGACACCAACCAGAGCAGCAAAGAGCTACTGTTGCATACATTCAATAAAAGCAGACATTTGAACGTCTTATTCCATTGTGGAATTTACAAATAAGGTTTACATCTAGGGACTTGCTTTATTTGCAACAACTAAGCAGAAACATGAAGGGCTTCTCATAGCAGTGGTTGTTACAAAAGTACAGTTGTTCAAAATTTCCATCTCACTTGTGGATACCATCCCTGTACATGATGATTTTGCAGTATCACTGGTATATCCTGTGTGATCCCCTCAGCTAAAAAGAGTCTCTGCTGGCAATTGATTTGTCTGCTGGTGGGAGAGAGATCACAGTACAACCTAAGTAAGAGTACAGTCGAATCAAGTTGTTTCTAGAATGCACCACTTCAGAAAGACAGATTCAAAAGTTCAGTTCTCAGCTGTGCCCATGACCTGTGCCAGTCACTTCATCTTCTCATGCTTCCTTTTCCATTCCAACCTTTTTGCATTTATCTCTACAGCTTGTGAGCTGGGCAGATGAGTTTCATTGTGTTTGTACAATGCATAGTAAACCAGAGCTGTCAGCCTGATTTGTGCCTCTTGGCACTGCCAGTGTTACCAGTTCTTGGGGTTTTACTGAAGGTCTGCGTGTTTGGAGGCTGTCATGAAATATCCTTTCTTGGTATGTTGCACTAAATTAATTTTTCATTTAAAAGAAAAGTAGATTTTCAGTCAAGCTTGAAAATGCATACACTAGTTATTCATACTTGAGAATGTTTTTTTTTTTAACATTTGGTGTTAGCAGAATGGCAGTAACACAGAAAGGGCACAAATGACACAGCCACATCAGTAAAAGCAGTGGAGAGTCAAAATGTTGCTGTTGCAAAGGCACTAGACGAGCAAACATTTAATTACTGTGTTTTAAGAGTATGGAAAAACAGTTAATTTACCAGGAGTTACATAAAATATCTGCATATTCTGTTTACAAAGGAGGATGCTGCCATTCAAAGGCTGTGGGGTTGTCAGTGGGGGTTTTTCACCCTTTTCATCAGGCCAGCCCCACGTTTCTCTGCACTCCGCCGCACACAATGCTGGCGGCCCAGCACTTCTCCCCTCCTCCAAACAGCACTGCTGAGCCAAAATCTGCCTGCTCCCTATGTGCTGCTCAGGGCAGCCCTCCAGGGAGTAAGAAAAGGGGCTGGCAAGGAGGAAACATAGACTTTCTATTTTATTGTTGTTGATTCCATGGCTAGCTTCTTATGGAGTGTGGTGTCCTACTAGCCTGCTGCTAAAATGGGGATAATGGGTCATTATTCTGCCTATAACAAAGTGCATCTTTATTTAATTCTCCTCCTAGAACCCTGGTTGCCAGCAGGTGATGCAGATTGCCCAGGGTGGGTGACGAGGAGTGACCACCAAGCAGCTGGGGTCAGTGCTGGAGGCCCTTGGAGGTTGCACATACACCGTGCCAGCAAGGTGACAGCACCCAAAAGCCACCTCACACACAGACCTTTTGGAGAGGTTCTGGGGAGGGAATCCCCACCCCCAAGGGCTGAGCACAGTGCAATGCACTGGGGAGAGGTGGGAAGCCCAGGGGCTCCAGTCCACAGCCAGATGCCTCCCATTTGTTCATTTGCATGAATAAAATGCAAAAGCGGGTTTCTGGAATCACTCCTCCCAAAGTGAGAGGTGAAATTATTTGCTGTAGGGTCGTGGAACCTGTGGCAAAGTCCAGCCTGCAGGCAGATTTGTGAAGGAAAAGAGGATAGGAGACCTTCCTCAGGTCTTATCCATTTACATATTAGACCTTGAGACTGCAGAAAGAAAACAAAATTAACTTACAAATAATTTTATAAGCTTAATCTTGAGGTAAGTAAGCAGTTCAATAAATTCAGTCTTGAGGCAAGCAAGTCAAAGGCTCACTTTGGTAGCTTTGTGCTCAGACCCATCTTAGCTTGGTAGTTCCTGAGTTTCCCATTTTATCTGATGCTGAGGGGGTGCCCAGTGCAGCTCCACCGTGCCAGCCACAGCTGTGGTGTGCTCCACAAAGGGCACCTGCTCAGTCCCAGCGCTGCTGCAACCTGGCATCAGCCTCACTGGGCTGTGTGCTGCCTACAAACCATTACGTGTAACAACAAGTAAAGCACTGCTTGAACCTTAGCACAAAGAAGCAAAAAACCAAAACAATAAATGCATTTTCCACAAGGGCAGAGACAGCAGCCTTTGAATAGGAATTGCTGGATCGGCTTATGACTCAGCTGGCTGCTCCCAGAGCACTCCGGCACATGCTCAGCTTGGGATGGCGACTGAGGCTCTGTTGGCTTGGTTGGATTCTAAGTGAAATGCTCACAGAGATGCAATGTAAAGGTGTGGGACATGGCAGAGCTCTGCAGCACTGGTGGGCAGGGGGGATGTGCTGCCCACACAACCTCCCCTAAGCAATGTGGTCTCCCCAGTCCCTCCAGAGGAGGCCGAGGGTGAAGTGGCGGGTGGAGGGCTCGGCATGACGGGGTGACACGCACAGGGCTCATGGGATGCGTTTCACCACTTGGGTCAAGCCCTGCTCCTTGGAGTGGGAGGAGGGAACCAGCCCAGGCGCCAAAATGTCTGTGACTCTGCTTAGATCATAGTTATAATGTTTTTCTGCATACAGATCTACGTAAATAGAAAGAAACCATTCATCTCAGCTGGGAGGACTGGCAGTCTTTGGAGTCACCCTGTCCACTGATATCCAGCCACCTTATTTTTTGCCCACTCTTTGATTTCTGCCCTCCTCCCCCAACCAGCACTGTTCCCAGGGCATCGTCTTCATGAAACAGCCTTTTGTTCCTAGGTGCCTGAAGCCAACGCGCCTCTTTGACTGGCTGCCTCATTTCACACCGACACCCTTAACTGCTGGTTTCATCTTCCTGGTAGCGATTGTCTCAGATGAAGTTTCAGTATCACTGTTTCTCATCTGCGGCTCCAGAGTCCCATTTTCACCAGCCAAAAGCCAAAAGCCTTGCACTTGCCTGACCTCTGCAATTACCGTCAGGACTCTTGCTTCACAGCACTGCAGCCTCTGGCCATGAGGAACCTTTGGGGCTCGGGCCATTTGGATAAGCCACAGGAGACATAGAAACAGCAAAGTTTGCTTAAAATGTCCGGTTCTTCCTGCAGTTTCTTTCAAATTCACTGCTGCGACCTCACTTGCTGTGAAGTACAGTTTTGATTACAGAGTCATTTGAAAGCTGCCTGTGATGGCAGAGTGCCTGTCCTGACCTCTGGAGGGTCTTCCTGTTTTCTACTTTTTAGCTTCTTAATCAAAGAGGAAAGTTGCTAACCACCCCAGGCTGCAAGTCTGCCATGGGTCTTCATGTACAGAAATGCAAAAGAGAGCCTTAAACACAAATATTTGAGGATTTCTTCCTTCCAATGCATATTTGTGCAAGAACTTTATGCAAATCTTCTGGTGCTGCTCAGGATATTCTCCTAGATGCACATTACCTTTGGTTTTCATTATACCACAAGCAACTGACTTCAGCAGCAGTTTTTAGTAGCTCTTCAGCAAACCCCAAACCTTTGCCAATACCTTCAGTGGTGTGAGAAGCCCACAGCATGCACCTCTTCTTAGGAGATGGAGACTGAGGCATGGTAATACAACAGATTGTGTGGGAAAACAGCAAGCCCACCACATGCCCATAATGCTGCTGCACAGAGTAGGTCCATTTCTGATTTCAGCTGCAGTGCATGGGACTTGGGGCTGCAAACCCCCTGTCACACCATTGCTGTGCTGCAGGTGTGTTTAGGTCCAAATGTAAACTTTGCAGATCAGTAAAACATGCAAAAAAATGGTGGCCATTGCAGTTCTCATGGGAAGCGTGGCATTGGAATAGATCACCTTAACTCCAAGTCCCCGAGACATTTTGCAGCAGCTGGCAAGGCATACAGGAAAACCCAGAGGCCCAGGACCCACCTGCCTTCCTACAGGCTCTTCTCAGGTAGGTATTTGTTCTCTCAAGGAACAGGATGTGATGGGATTAAGGCTCATGGTGCTGCTCACTGGCTTTGCTCAAGGGCTGGGAGAGGAATAGGCATTCAACCCAGAGCTGCAAAAGCTAATGGGCTCTGGTCATGAATCACCCCCAGCGCACCACTGTCCTGTGTGTCACTACAAATCCTAGGAAACACAAGATTGTCAGTCTGGGCACCATGCTCCAGCACTGCCTATGACATACCTTGGCTTCCTCAAGATCAGAAGTATTCTGCTCTTCTGACAGCATCCCAGCTTTCAGGGATGGATGCAACCATGGTACTGAGAAGGAGAGAGAAGCTGCTGCTCAGCTTTTTCCCTCCACTAACCAGTGGCAGCTAATTATATGGCAAACGTTCCCCCGTGATTTGTGGCTCTCCTAAGAAACCCCAACCTGGCTAATCATTTTAGCATAAACTGCGAGAAAATTCTGGATAGCAGAAGAAAATTATCTCGCATTAAAACCATCACACTGCCTTTCTTGATGAGGAGAATAAAACTTCCGTCTATCACTCAGATAACTTCAGATACGCTGAAGTGCATGATCGGTTGGGTTCTTCCCCTTCATGCTATTATCAAGAGTTCAGCAGCCACATCAGCTTTGCCTTCAGTATGAGTATTTTCCTGTTTTACTTTCTCTGCATCTTATCAAGTACAGACACTGTTCCTTGACAATTCCACAAATAACTGCTCTTTCTGGACTTTTATTTTCACTGTTTATCAAGCATCTTACAGGAGTGGATGTCTATATACTTCAGGAAGGTATGGAAAGGAATATCTGGAGGCAGACATCTGATTCTCCAGTACCTCGTGCTGCCCTTCATAATAACATAAAGCTTAAAGACCTGCAAAGCAATTTGAGGTGTGAGAAAGCAGAATCCAGTTTCACAGAATTACAAATCCTGTCTGCTTTTCATGATGAAGTTGTATGCTGGTGGGCATTGTGTCTCTAGAAAATAATTCTCACACAGAAGACACAAGAAGCCTGTAGCAGTCCCAGAAGGCAGCAGTCAGCTGTCCCAGCCCCTTGTGCTCTGTTTTAACCATGAGTCTCATGCAAGGAGGTAGTGGAGACCCGGCCTCAGGTACCAGGTGGCTTGGGGATGATGACAGATTTTTTAGCATTTAGGATTTTCACTGCCGCCACAGTGCCCAGGTGCCCACCCCAGACAGATGCCTCCAAAGCAGCTGAGCAGCCTCCCTTTTTGTTTCTGGATAATCTCTCATGAACATCATCCCAGTGGGGAAAAGGAAAACATGCTACAGATAGGACATGCCTTGATTTTTTTTATTAATCAAACAATATTTTTCCAGCCTTTTTCATATTAAATGCCAGCTTCTCTGCTGTAGGACAGCTAACTACAGGTATGCAAACCCAAAGAAGTGATTTATTCACTTGTGACCCTCTCTCCCACCCACTGCGAAACAAATTGGCGATGCTTTAACAACAGCTGCACGTGGCAGCTCAGAACACAACCAAGAAAATAACCTGGCACAGTTGCAAGTTGTTCACCACACTGACAAACAGTTACCAACCACTTTCTTCTGCTCTCCAAGCTTAATCATGTTGCAGACAGTGCTTGGAAACCACATCCTTCTGTTGCAGAATGACTTGTTGCCGCTGCTTACAACACACTTTCTGATTAAATGCATGAATGCCATGTTTCATCACAGAGAGAAGTCGCTGCGGGTGCTCAGAGGATCCCTAGTCTGCACAGAAGATGCTTTGCCCACCAGCTGCAGAAACTTGCTTCAGGCACCAGGACCCCCTTTGCCATTAGCCAAGTGCTGCCCTCATCCAATAGTGGACTGCTTGGCACTCTTTCTCCAGAGCTTTTGGCTCACATGTTACTTGCTCAATAGCACACCACTGCTACTTTATTCAAAGGAAATCTAACAATCCTGCCAGAGATGTAAGGGAAGAAATTCACTTCTCATAAACTGACTAGAAAGAGGCAAATTCTCTGCCTACCATCAGGAATGTGCCTATGAATAGCCACTGTGTAAACACAGATTGCATATTGCAGAATGACATCGAGCGTAGTTACCGCCAGCCATCTCTTCCTGAAATTCAATAGACATTGATATTTATACCCAGCCTTTGAGGTTTAGCATGCTTCAGCACAAATATACATTTATTAATACCACATAACACCAGGCCTTTATTGGCTCTTATTGAGTCCAATGCCACTCACAGATATACATTTTTTCCAGGACTGTCATGCCTGAAATAAGTTAAGCCAAGAGTGAATGATCTTTCAACAGAGTAAGTAATACATTTAAGGCCACATTCAGCATTATTTTCCTTACTTCCCTTCACCAAAGTGATATTTATAGAGGGGGCTGCATTCTGCTCAGCAGTAGATTAGTGCTAATGATATATGACTCCAGTGGTTATAGCAGAGTTGATCCAAACGTACATTGACAAAACAAGGAGTGGGAATTTGGCCCAACATTCTCAGAACACGAGTACTATGACTGAGACTGGGGTTATGCCAGGGAGGAATTCGGTCCATACTCTTTCTGAAACAAGGGAGCCAAATAATGCAAAAAAGAAAGCTGCTCTGAAGTCTGTTTACAAAAAAATCCATGATCTCCAGTGATTTAGAGTCCAGCTAGAGGCAGGTTAAGTTCAAGAGTAATACAACTTGACTAAAATAAGTTATTTCTCCCTGTAAAATGACCTTTCAATAGAAATAAGGACAAATAAAATTCTTAAGACATGACCTTGCTGTGGAAATAGAATCCTTTTATGTTTTCCATCTCAGACCCTGTGCTGTAAAAAGACATCACTTCACCTATAAAGCAGTCTCTGCTTCTACTGTCCAGTATTCTCAGTAATCTTCATCAATATAAATGCTTCAGTGGCCTTAGCAAATAGTTTGGCCTGTGTGCCTGAGGTTCAGTTATACCAGACAGATCTGGAAGTTAAGCAGAGCAAGATGCAATGACCCATGTTATTATTAATTTGTTGGCCCAAACAGGAGTTGGGTTCTGCCATTTCCAGCTCAGGAGACCCAGCACTGCAGCAGTGACTGCCAGGTTTTCACCAGCAGAGCAAGGTGCATTGATTACCCCTTTTTTCTTTCCATACTGACCCTCCCTTTCCCCTCTCCTGACATTACAAATAGAGCTCACGTATACTGCAACACTGAGCTGAAATAGGTCAGGGAGCCTTCAAAGAAAAATCTACGTGCCAGAGTCATGAATTTCCATCCGGCAGCAGACAAGCAGCAGGCTCGGGGAGGCAGAAGCAGAAAGGAGTTGGCTGGTGCTGGTCCAGGGAAACTGCTGCTCCCTTGCTCTGCTCTGCAGGACCAGATGGCCGGTCCATCCCGCTCGCTGCATTTCGGTGTATCGCAGCAGGCACGCCTAGCTGTGCAGGAGGGAGGGAGGTGCGAGTGCCAAGGTTAGCAGGCTGTGAGGCTCTGCACAGGCAAATTGTGCTGCTGATTCAGTCAGCAAACTCCCCTGCAGGGGGCTTTCTTTAAGGCTGAATCTCAACGCCTCTCCTGTCCAAGAACATCCCCAGCATCCAGACAGAGATGAATGAAAGAAGAAAATACACCATGCAAACAAGCCATCAGCACTTTGCTGATTTTGCTGGGGAAGATCCCATGTGCTAACTGCCTCCACTCACACGCCTAATTGCTTCTAAGTATGGTACTTTCTCAGAAAATCCCACTTGCACTGACACTCTGGTTTTTCAGGGTGTAACCATTGGAAAAATAATGAAATAGGGTAAAAACATTTTTAAAATAAAAATAAGCCAAGTCCTAACAGATTCATATTTTTCAGCACTTTAGATCTTCTTTGTCCAAAAACAAGGAATAAAACTCTGCCATAATGTAGCCTGATCTTCCAACATATTTATGCTCATATCTCATGGGTTCCAATGAGAAATTGAACTAAACTATGCGCCATATCCCACAAGCTGCTAAGTTCTGTTTTTAGGTTTTTTGTATTTATGTTTTGTATTTGAAAATAATGAAAACCATATTCTTGCCAGTGAATACAGGAAGCTAATTTCACTTATCAGCTCCATCCTTAATGCGGCATCATGCTGTACCAAGTGTTTCATTTGCAAAATACAAACATACAAGTTCTGCTGCTTGAAAACATTACAGTTTTTCAGTCAGACAAAGACATTTGTGTGCTTTGCATTGGCCAGGCACAAAACTGAGCCAAAGCAGTGGGAGGAAACAGGCAGCAAACCCCCAGGTTCCAGTTCTCTTCCCCAGTCAGCTGCCTCCTGCTTGCCCTCTTCTGGCTCCTTGGCTTTTGAACTCTTGGCCTCGTGGCATCCTGGCGCAAAAGGAAAGCTGGAGGTGTTTTTCCCAGTCTGAGCTACACAAGTGTGGTTAGGCTGTGCTCTTCAGTGTACATTGTAGCTGGGAGCCAAGGCAGGAGCTCCCACTTCTCACCCAAAGGCCAGCAGCATTTTTGTCTTCTTGAGGAAATCTTGCCACTGGTCCACAGTGCCAGAGGACACTTACATCTGACAAAGATGTCACAACTGCAGCTTTGATGCAGGTACACATGTTTAGGAGAGAGACAAAACCTCAGGCACATTCATACCAGGGCTGGAGCTGGTGCCTTTCCTTGCGGTTGTGCAGCCAGTGCTGACACCCAGACTTGTCCCCACTCTGCATCCTGCCTGTCCCCAGGCATCTCTGTCTGCCCCATGAACTCCACCTCCAGTCCTCAAGGGAAGAGCATTTTCTGACCCCACAGGTAGCCTTGCTGCTGTCATTAAATCTGTTTTGTAGGACGACCATCAATATTAAGAGGAATACATTATAAGGGATTACTTGCAATTCTCCTTTTGTGGGGCGTTTGACCAGGCTGCCTTTGTCCTGATTTTGAGATATGATTTTTTTCCATTTAATACTTTTCTCCTCTGTATCGCTCCCAGAAATTGTACAGGCTGAAACATTTCCAACTTTAACTTGAAGCATAAAGTATTTTTTTTCCAGATGATCCCTATTTATGGGCTTGCAGCACTGGCCAGTGTGGTCTCAGAAGGCTGAATTGAAGTAAACAACATGTTGAAATACATTTAGTGAATTATTATTCAAACCACAGAAGAACATGAAGAGAGAGAGAAGAGTTTTCTTGGTTGGATAGTGATTTAATGTTTTCTGTCAAAGAAATCAGATATTAAAAAGGCCTATTAGGTCACTGAGCTCAGCTTTCCTGGGCCAGGCCACAATCGTTTATTATGATAAACATAATTTCAAGAGCTTTATCTAGGTAGAATTTAAACCCTGAAATGAAAAGGCATGTACCATCACCCTCAAGGAAGAATTCCACAAACTATCACATCTCTCTGTCTCACACAATTATTAGGATGTGTAATAGTAAGGATGGGAAGTCATTTTATAGTGTCAGAGTGTGCATAACATCACTCAGGGCACAGACTTTACCTGTTGCTCTTCCTTTCCCTAACAACATAATATAAATGCTGGGCAAATGATATCAGGACAGTGCAACAAAAATTATGATAATGAAGGCAGGGCTATCACTCATCTGACATCATGTCAATGGGCTGGGTTTTTGGCCTGAAGAAACTAGAACTATTTGCCTGTGTATACATGTTCAGTATGGCTTTACTGAATGACTCATGAAATGTAAGGCATGTGACATATGTCAATCAGCTCATTTAATCACAGCCCTTCACTGTGGCAGTCAGGGAGCGAGGTAAGGCTCCAGAGCTGGGGGCTCAGGTATGCTCTCTCTTCCTGCTTCTGCACAAAACTTGAGGATCTTCTAATTTCATATGGGATTTCTAGTCTTGCAGTAATCCAGTCAGAGCTATTGCATGGCAGATGCCCCCTCCTGTCCTCTCTCTCCAAGCTGCTGGGTGTCTATGAATAACAAACGTTCCCACTGCATAACGAGTGCAATTTTACAGCACTTGATCTTGTCAATCTAGCCTTTTCAGGAAGCATCAAGCTATTCAATAATGTATGAACAACAAAAGCACTGCACACTTGTGGAATAGGTGCATAATTTAGGGAAAGATCATGTAGATTTTTTGAGTATCCCATAGCACCTGCACAGCACATTGCCACCAGGCTGACTTTTCTGGGACAGACAAGATGATCAGGGCAATCAATCTACAGATCAGCTTGTTATTGCTCTTGAAAAAGGTTTATGTTTATAACTCCGTGCTCCCTTACAGAATGGTTGTGCAGCAGATGCTTGTTGGGTGTGATGCTCTCTGGAAGACAGTGGAGATGCATTTTGTCCAAATTCCAGGTGGAAATAGTGCAGCCTCAGCAGGGGGTCAAAGCTGGTATCACACTGCTGAAACACGAGTATGTGTTCTGGGGGATGAAGGCAGCTCGGTGTTTGGATGCACCTGTGTCTCTGAGCCAATCTGTTTGAACAACGTTAACTTGAAGGCTGCATAAGGCATTAGGAGAGATTTGACCTTCTAGCAAAGGTCATCACATCTCAGCCACTCCTATGGCAAGGGCAGCAGTCCACGCCTGGCTGCAATGTGGCTGCCAAAAATGCATCTGATGATTTCAGGAGGCAGAGTAATCCTTACTTCCTTTGGAAGTTTGTTCCTGCCTCGTTGTTTCATCACAGTGTTTGTTTTTTAAACTTTAGGAAAGTTATGATCATTGATGATAAAAATCTATTTAAACCAGTAACCACTTGTGCAAATCTATCCCAGCAAGTCAGAAATCTCTGTGAAAGGATGTGATGGTCTCAAGACAGTACACTCCATATCATCAAGATTAAAAAAAAAATCTCCACCTTACCCTTACACAGCAATAGTTCACAGCCTGTCTACGTGACCTCAGCAGAGACAACTGACCGGGTTTACAGAACTGATAATCTCTGTCAAATTCCCAGGCAGGTCAAGATGCTATGCTGCTTGTAACTCAAGTACCTCTTAATTTCAGCATTCCACTTTCCTTTATGACTCAGTAGGTGGGCAAAAACTGAAGGAAATCCACAGCAGTGGATGGCAAGTGAGGAACAGTTGAATCATAAGAACACCCAGACAATTGTGAAGGGAGCATTGGATATTTTTGCATACTTTGTTTGAGCACTAAGCTTACAAGGAGAACTTTCAAGAATGTGGATATGTTCACCAAGAAACCAGCCTATACAAAGACAGGCTTTTATTCTGGAGAATTTATGCACATGTTTAACTCAAAATGGAGTAATCCAAGAGCTCAAAATCAGGCCCACAGGTTCAAGCCTTTGCAGGCAGCAGGACTCCATGGATGTCGTAAACAGAGCACAAACCCAGAGTTGTACAGCATTGTCACACAGAGCCCAGCAGTTCATTTCCAAATACAATATCTAGAAGGAGTTCAGGTGTTTTGAAAATTGTCATATTGTCTCCAGTCTATACACTAGTTTTCTAAGACTGATACTGGGTAAGCATTGGCCCTGTTAAGTACATGTCTGATCTCTATTAGCATTAAAACTCTATATTAAAAAAATTGCAGACGGGAAAAATGAACTCCAGAAAAGATATCCAATAGATTTTTTGTTGAAGGCAAAAAAGGGTTTTAGGCAACTTCTATTTGCTGTATTGTTTCCAAAAACAATGAAACGCTTTCAAAGTTTATATTTCTCTTGACATTTCTCAGATACTAAAGTACTGAAAGGCAAGACTGGGAGCCACAAAGGTACTTAAGTGCTTCTTGTTTAATTAAGGGTTAGTCAACCAAATACTTAAGCATCTAGGCATGCATGTCCTGCTTTCTTTCACAAGATGTTTGTGGCAGAACAGAGACTAGATACCAAATTTCTTCAATTTTAAACTGCCTTACAAGTCAGCCTAACTTGCACACCTGGCTAATGGAAAATTTTCCTGGGTTTAATGGACTATGCTGAAGATCTGAAGTTGTCATTCAAGGCAGAAACAATTTCAGCAGGGGAATGGGACCCAACCAGGTTTCTAATAATGTTTAGACATGTATACTTGCCACTGTGGATATAAAATAAATGAATGGATGCTATTACCGATATCTGAGTATTTGCAAATGTTCTATCTTAAATATTAGGAGTAACTCAGCCAAAATCTTTCTCTTACCTGTTTTTCAAATGAATCTGCTACCATCATTGCCAATGGGTTTCGTTTTGAACCAGACACTTTAACAGCAAATGACTCTAAGTGATCTTAGTTGAGCTGAAGAGTAAACTCCCCTTTGCTTGTGGCTTAGTAACACTGACCCTGTACTGCTTCTTTTAAACATTCCTATTTCAGATAACATTATAATGAAGTTCAGCAAGAAATAAAAGGCTGTTTACATCATTCACATAGTTTACTTAGATTTTAGCATTACATTCAGACTACATGATGAAAACTAACCTGTTTGGCTGCCCTTCTCCCCTGATTTAAATAGCACCATGCTGCAGTGTGTGGGATCCAGACATGGTACAACAGCAAGTACCTGCACTCAGGCAAACAAACTGTTTTCTCATGTTGGGATGCCGTTTCTAGTACACTGTTTGGGGGAAAAAAAACCCAAAACAATAAAACAAAAGAACCCAACCCCCTTCCATGTATTTCTCTCCAAGCATTTTGTATGGCTGCCTGTGAGTGTAACATTTGGATGCATTCCCAACAGTGGAGTCCACAGAGTGTCCGTCTGTTGAAGGCTGCTCTGCCTGAGGAAAAGATCCCTTTTCAAACGGATAGAAGGGAAAGCATGGAGGAGAATGTTTCTGTGTATGTGGTTTTACTTAAGCTGGCAAAGTCTGATCTGAGAAACTTTTCGGTAGTTCTCAAAGACAGATCTAGGTTCAATCAGTCTCCTTTAAGATATGTAAATTACTAAAATTGCATTGTGCCCTTTTTAGCCAGCCAGTTGACTAAATTATACAATGCTTCATTTTGCAAAAATAGAAAGTATTTCCAGGCAAAGCAAAAGCAGCTGATTTAAAATTCATTCTCCGAGAGAAACCTTTAAAAAAATGTTACATCCCAAATCTGCTTAGAAATTTTGTAGAGTAAAAGCATTCTGATCCCATTAAAAAATAAAAAATAAAATCCTTCTATATCATCGTCTTTCAAAATATGAGTTAGGTAATGCTAGACATTTAATGAACTTTTATTGACGTCGGTGGGACTACTTAAGCCGAAGCTCCTCTGTGCACACTTAAAAGCTAAGGAGCACACAGGCAAGGGAAGCTGCAGTGATGCCGTGATGCAAAAAAAAAAAAAAAAAAAAAAGGTTCATACTCCAGCTCTCCGAGGCTGCAGATAATAGATTTGCCTCTGTCCTAATAATACACTCCATCTCCGTGCATTAGCATGGAGCCTAGAAAACCTGACTCATCATCCCTAACAATCCCGGCGACCTGAGGCAAACACACATACACACACACACACACACATACACACACAGAGACAAACATACACACACAGACACACAGACAGACAGACAGACAAGAGTCTCGCATGCTGCTTCCAGTTTCCCCCAGAGCTGGCAGCTCATTCTGCTCCAGCGCAGCCGTGTCCCGGCATGTGCAGCCCGCCGCCCCGGCAGCGAGAGCAGCTCGCCCCCCCCGCCCCCGGGAGCCAGGGTATCTTGAAACGAGGAGCACGGCGGTGACTGGGGACTGGCTCTGGCCCCAGTAGGCAGCCGGGCGGGCTGGGAGCGGGGCCGGTCCCTCATGCCCGCGGTGCCCGCACCGGGACCCCGGAGACGCCTCAGGGGAGGGGAGCGGCCCCGGGGGAGCCGCGTCCGCCGGGACCCCGGCCCTGCGGGCGTGGTCTCCGGGCCTGCTTTGCATGGCGCCCACCCTATTGGCCAGCGAGAAGCACGCGCCGAGGCGCGGGCTCCGCCCCTCTCTGCCCAAGGCTGCCCAGAGACGCCACCGGCCACGCCCCTCCGCTGCGCCGGCCCCGCCCTTCGCCCCGCCCCCTCTCGCAGGCTGCCCGGAGATGGGAGCTGGAGCGGGCGCTGCCCATTGGCCGGCGGCGGGCAGCCCGCCACGATTGGCCGGCGGCGGCGGCGGCGGGCGGGGCGGACGGCGCGGATTGGCGGGGCCCGCGGGGGTGTGCGCGGGGGGCGGCGGCGCGGAGCGGGCGCTGGGGCCGCGGCCGGGGATGGGGGCGGCCGGCGGCGCGGGCAGCTGAGCGGCGCGGAGCGTCCTGGGCCTCCCCGTCCCGCCCGGCCGTCGCCGCCGTCCCCGCCACCATGAACCGCCTCGGCTCCGGACCCGTGGGCAGCGCCGCCGCCGCTGCCGCCGCCGCCGGGCAGTACCGGGTGTGCGGCAATTGCCGGAAGGTGCCGAGACAGGTATCGGGGGGCGCCCGCACGGAGGCGGCGGGAGATGCGGGAGAGGTTTGTGGGGGGATTCGGGGAGCGAGGGGCAGTTGGACAGACTTGGCGGGTGGGACGCATACGGCGACAGTGGCCAGAGGGGAAGTGGGCAATAGGGCGGCAGTGGGGCGGGGGAATGGAGGAGGCAGTGGGATGGGGGCTTCCCTGGAGGAGAGAGCCGGGGAGTGTGAGGTGGGGGGAGCGGGGCGAGGGGAACCCGGGGGGCGCCGAGGGGTGCCAAGTGCCGCGCCCCCATCGCCCCCATTCCCCTTGGGACGGCTGTCACTTGCCCAGGCTTGTCCCAGGCTGCCCCCCCTGTATCCCGAGGGTTTGGGGGGCGCTCGGCATTGCGGGGCTTGACCTCGAGCCCCACCGCGCTCGTAAAGTTTATTATCCACGTATTCCAGGGGCGAAATTCACCCCCGCGATCTCTGTCAAGTCTTTGTGGGGGGGGGGGAAATTGGGATCAGAGCTTTAAAGATGTAAGAAAAGCAGCAGGAATGGGCAGCCCCCCGCCCCCAGAGCGCATCCCCGGAGCAGCCCCGGCCGCTTCCCGCGGATCCCGCGGGGGTGCGGCGGCTGCACCCCCCGGTGCCGACATCTGCCTCTCGGGGGGCATTAGTGGAGGTGCTTTTTGTTTGTCCAGCGCAAATGAATTAAAATTGCTGAGCTGTTCAAATGCGCCGAGTCTCCGAGCGCCCAAGACGAACGCGATGCCGGTTTTGGTTTTATTTTAATTCAATCTCTCCCAACACATTTTGCTCCAGGTTGATTCTTGCAAATGCTAAGAAAGCCTGTAAGTCAATGAGCTCAAATATTTGCGCTCTTTGTCCGAAAACTGTTTTTCTTCCTCTGTGGGTCAGGCCAAGTGCCAATCAAAGTTGTTTTTCAAGCCTCTCTTCCCTGCAGTAGGACTGCTTTTTTCTTTCTTCCCTTTTTTTTTTTTTTTTTTTTAAGGGTTTGGTTTTTGGAAAGGAGGTGTGTATTTAGGGGAGGGGGAGGAGAAACGTTAAAAATCGGTCAGAGAGAGAAGCAGATCTTAAAAATCGTGTTTCTTGAATATTTTAATGGAAACAAAATCTTATTAAATGTGCATGCTTGGTATGTGCAGTTATTTTTTCCATAAACTCTTGGATCATATTACAGTTGATACTTGGTGCTCAGCTCTTAGCTCAGCTTGCGAGAAATGTAATGGATCAGAGAAGCACACATCAGCAGAGTCTGATTTTTAACCATTTCATTGCAGGACCAAACCCCTTCTTGGCTTTAGCTTGCTGCTGTTCCCACTTAAAGAAAAACAAGTACTTAAAACAGAGAAGTTCTTCAGGGTTAAAGCCTGAAACAGCTTCAGACTTGACATATGTCTGAAGACATACAAATTAACCATTGCCAAATATGTCTGTAGACCAAGCAGGGAGGCAGCTTGCTTTGTTCTGCCAAATAATCAAAATGTTTTGTTGACAAATAAAGTGGTGCTTGGCAGCCCTTGTAGATCTAAAATTAAATTTAAGTTAGTGAATTTTTTTGAAGTCGTATTCCCATTCTGCTGGGTAGCACTTTTTTTGTATACCTCTTTAATATCAGTGGGAGGTAGGAGATGGGGGCAAGGTTAGATAGTACTTTTCTGGTAACAGGAAACTTGCTGGATTTGATTTATTGTTGGATTTTAATTTTATTTTAAAGTAGTTTAGGGATGATGGTGAAACACAGGAACCCAGCTCGGTTTGTTGAGGAAGGCAATTTAGTGCTGCTCTGCTTTGGCTGTGGTCATTTCAACCATACAAAATTGGGGAAGAATAAAGAAACTGAGTCATGAAAGCCTCTTGAAAGGTGTTCTGTGCTTTCAGTGGTGGCACTGGGACATGGTTCCATCCCTGTTGCAGGCTGGACAATAAAAACAGAAGTGCAAAGCTTCTGACTACATCTGTCATTATTTAAAAGTTGATGTAATAAAAATCAGTGTAAATTTTAACCTTTTGCACCTCCTTGGCAAGCATGCAAGTAGAAGACATGAGGAAAAAACCCAAAACAAAACACTTGACAGAAGTGAGATGTAAATTTGACCTGAATCTCGAGGAGTAATAATCTTCAGATAAGCGCTGCCTCATCTGTTCTTTTGATGGTGTTGGGGTTTTTTTCTTAATGTTCATGTGTTAATATACTGGAAAAAATGCTTGGCCTTGGAACATGTTGAATCTCTTCTGCCCTCCTCCGTTTTAAGTCTTTATTTGAAATCATTTGAATGCTCACAGTTTAGGTAGAGCTGTTGTCAGAATCATAAGGGGCAAAGCAAGCTTTCAACTCAGTGGCATATAATGAAATTTGAAATAGTCTAGCAGGTTTTCTCATGGTTTCTCATGGGTGAAGGTAAGTTTCTCTTTCAGCTGGGAAACAGGAAAAGCTAGATGCAGCACTTTATGCTTTGTCCAATTTCAGATTAATCAAAGTTACATTTATTATGGAAAGTTCTATGAGGGCAGTGCTGGGAATCTTGCTAAGGATTCATGGGTTGAATTTGCCTATGAAGAAGGTTTCTCATATTAAAAGGATATACATTCTGGTTGGGTTTATTGTTATGGCACTCTATAGATAATCAGATCTGCTTGCAGAAGAATTGTTGCTAATCAGAAGGGCTTAGACAGTCATAGGGACAACCACTGCATCATTATTTGGTTTAGGAGGAAAAAGAAAAGGACAGCCAATAATAGGTGATTATAGGTGATACTGTCTTGGGTTTGGTGAGTGAGCTTGTTGAACACACAACCAAGGCTAATGCTTTTAAAAATCAGTTTTAAATACATGGAAGAATGACAAAAACGAGTGGAGTAGCTCTGGTTCATGGGATGGATGGTCAGCCTTTGTAACAAAACTGTGGCATACCAGGAGGAGAAAGTGCTTAGCAGGGCATAGGGGTGCTGTTGCCAAGTCTTTCCTAGAGGTGGGTGAGAGTTGCTGCCACTTCAGGAACTAGGACAGCTCCAGCTCTCCCCTTGGAAAATGCAGCATGTAGGGGAGTCCCTGAGCAGGGTAGCTCCAGGGTGTTATCCTGGAGCCTGATGGAGACCCAAGGTTCTCCTGCCTAAACAAAATCAATATCCCAAGCAAGAAAAAAGAGGATATTATATAGGAAGAGCTCAGTATTTCTTTGGATAAATCACTGCTTCAGGAAGGCTTTTAGGAATGAGCAAGAAGTCTTGAGGGGATGGAAAAATTCTGATATGTCAGGAAATGTAGGAACAGGGAGGATTTGCCAACTGTTTAAGCTTGGTTGCAAATTGCAAAGCGTGTGAAGTAAAAGGTTTCTTTTACATGTACATACAAGTTGGTAGGACAGAAAAGTATAAACATGGCTCCAGGATTAAATATTTGGTTTGTGTTAGATTTCAGTGAGGGAGATTGAAGAGCAGTGGCCAGGTGGATGACAGGGGAGTGTGGTTTAAAAGCAACCTTCGTGTTGGCAAGGTGGAAGTGGAGCTGACTTAGCTGGCCCTCCTGGCTTGAGCCATTGTCTGTGCTGGAGTGCAGCATAAAGGCATATTAAATCCAGGGCTTTCCTGGTATTTATAGACCTACCTGATCAGGGCGATCCTGTGAGAGGGGAAATACCGATAAAAATGATGGACATCATTTGCTCCTCATCCTCCCATGCGTGTCTGCTCCTTTAGTACAACTCTCAATACTGTAGAAAGTTACTAAAGCAAATATGAAAAAAATATGTATGACATGTTATCACCAAAAGCAGGCCATTCTAGACTAATGAAGTGGTCTTCTACTGATAAGACAGCTGCTGGAGTGTCCTCTTCAAAAAGCTTTGAATGGACTAAAACTGCACTATAGTCATTAAACATCTGAAGTAACATCAAGAGTTTAATTTGACATTGCAAGTCAATGCTAATTAAATATTTGTATTTACTAACATCAAATGTTCCAAATATCAAAAAGTTTAACTGGATTTGAAAACTATTTGCACAAATTTATATCAGAAAAATTAAACAACACATGTAAAAATGAAATAGCAACACCTCTCAGTATAGTTTCTGTATGCTCTCCTGGCTGTGACATGTATCCTGTTGTCCCCTGGCTGTGACAGGTTACTGGGCAGGAGGGACCTTTGATCTGACACTGTTGGTCTGTTTTTCTGTTACTGTTAATTACAGGGATTGAGAAGTGATGAGAATGGGAATTATGGTGGGCCATGCTGGAAGGAGAAGGCACTGTGCTGAGAGGACAATACAAGTGATAAATGTTGTTGATCCAGGGAGACAGGGACATTTCATGGAGAGCTGGGAGATCTTGAGCACAGGCATAGTTGAAGTGGTGTGAAATCCTGTGGTATGAAATGTGAGAGTTACAGCCTTTGCTGTTTGCTGCTGATCACTTCAATAAGAGCAGCTTCTTGGAAGGAGCAGGGAGGAGGATGTCAGTGCAGGACCAGCACCTTCCTGTCCCCCTGCAGGGCTGTGGTGCTGAGGAGAGACGCTGGGAAGGATGGATCCTAATTAAACAGGCACAGAGGGGAGGTGGCTGGGTGCTGGCTGGGTGTACTGATTTTGCAGGAGGAAACTAAAAAAGTTCGATTTTTTAATCCAGCAGAAACAAAGGCTAAGAGGGATATGATCAATGTCTATAAATACATCTCATGGTAAGAGCAAGTGAGGAGAAATTAGCTCAAGAGTAGATGGATGTAATATGGTCATAAATCATTTAGGCTGGAAAATTGAAGTGTCCACAGGTATGAGGATCTGGAAGAGTTTGTTCTAGGTCTGATGCTGCCAAAAAAAGCACCTGCTTTTAAGATAGAAAAATGTGTGAACATCATTAAATGATGCCGTGCTTACAATAGCACTAACCTGGGCTCAGGGAGTTGAGGTCATATCCAAAAAAAAAAAGAGAGAAGACACACTTTCATTCACATTATTCTTCCATGTGGGTGAATAAGAAAGTAGCCCAAAAGTGAACCAAAAATAGTTTAATGTCAGGCCTCATAAGCCTGTGTAAGTTAAAATATGTGTCCCCACGAGTCATGAAGATGCATGGAGATGCTGTTACCTGCACTGTAAAAATCCAGAGGCCTTTCAAGGATATCTCAGCTATTTTGAGGGAAGTCAGCCTGGTTCAGTCTATTCTGAGTATAGGCCAATCAAAGTTGCTATGCCTTTGCTCGGAAAACAATTGCGTTTTCCACAATGCAGTGCTTTTTTTGTTTTGTTTTGGTTTTTGTTGTTGTTGTTGTTGTTGTTGTGCTGCATAGTCTGGCTGGCTTTGGAAATCTCACCAGCAAACGTCGTCTGTCACAGAGAATCTTAATTTGTAAAACCAAATTATGTCTTCTATAGTTTAATGCCTCTTAATAATAATCCCTCTTCACATTGTAGGGGGGTGTGAGGAGCTGCCTAGATGGCTTTAAATCTCCAATATGTTTCTTCTTAAAGGAGTTCTCAAAATGATTTGCAAAGTCTGTCATGAAAAATCAACTCTGTTTTCATTGATTCTAATTTTAGCAACATTCTGTTGTGTAAAACATTGTGTCTGACTTCAGTGTTTGTGTCTTCCAGTCCCCTGGAGCACTGGTGAAACATGGTAAAACCAGCTCAGGTCATTCCTCCAAGTAATCCTGCGTGCACAGCTGGGGGGACAAGATGGAATTTTTAGGATCCAGAAATGTAAAGGTGTAAACCAAGAGCAACAAACTAAACTTTTTAGGGCAGTTAAAGTTGTCAGCAACAGGCCCCTCACTCTCATAATTCACTCTCATTTTTTTATTGGAAGATTTGATTTTAAAAAACTCCTAACAAATGAACAACTAAGAACAAGGTTCTTTCCTGTGAAATAAATGCAGTGAAAATCCAGAGTTGACTGGCTTCTCTCCTTCCCCGTCCTCATGAGTGTTTCAATAATTTGTGTCTTTTCAGAATCTGATCCATTTAACTGGTTGTTCTCCCATCCCCTGTGTAGAGTCTTTGTGTCCTGAAATCAAAGGGCAGTTTTGCTCTTTGCACATGTATGCTGGTCCTAAGGCTGCCTGGGTTCTCCTACTTTTGCCTTAAAAATTACTGTAAAGAAACTTCCTTGTGTTTTCCTAGTTTTACTGGCGCTGAAAATGAGATGGCAGAAGTATTAAATTTTCATTAGACCTGTAATGAGAGTGGCATGAGTGAAATGAACCTCTGGTGAACGACGCTGTTTTGCAATGAAAAGCTGTAAAAGGTGGCCTTGTAGCAGCCATGTTCATTTGGAATAGTCATTCTATTAAAAAAAAAAAAAAAGAACAAAAGTGAAAACACAATCTTTCTGGAATTACAGGGAGGGAATGGAGGTGAGAAAGGAAAGAAAGTGGGCAGGAGGATTTTCTTCAAAAGAAACTTTGAGGTTTAGTGTTGCGAGTGGGTTAGCCAAGTGTGGAGGTTGTCTTCTGCTAGACTTACTTCTGGGAGTGGAGCACTGCATTAGCCAAATCACAGGCTGTGGTTTGGAGATGTGGACTCTGTGAACATTTGCTTTAAATTTATGCATATTACTTAATTAGGGCTTCAAATCTCACATCTCTTTAAATGGCAGTGTTTTGAAATCTGAAAAAAATACTATGGTTCATTAAGCATCCTTGGTTTTTCCTCTCTCCCACATTGGTGAGGGAACTGCTAATACTCATTTAGTTCTTGATTTGAACTGTTTTTTTTCTGGCTAGGGAGATTTGAGAGAGAGAAGATAGTGGTATAATTCTCCCCTGGCTGTGCATAGCTGGGGTCTGGAGATTTTATTATCAGATTTCCATTTACAGGGCTGGAGAAAAATGGGGGATCTCAAGCATAATTTGCGTGTCCAGGCTGAATATTGGCTTTTGTCAAAGTGGGTCAGGATGGACCAGGGGGAAATGGGGCATTTTCAGTAGAAAAGAAATTTGAATTCTCAGGAGGGAGACCTCAGTTAATGAGAAATTGCACCTCATCATCTTTGGAAAAACCTGTATGGAAATAATTTATGCTGTTTAATTTCTCTGTTCTTTGCAGGTGTTCCTGTTTGTTTGCAGAGGTGCTCCCCATTGTTGTCTCTACAGCCCAGCTTGGTAGTCTTTGTGCTTTGAGTAGGAGCTATAGGGAATGTAATGCAGATGAATCAAATTGTGAAATGCCATTAGAGGGAGGTAGAGATACTCTCCACAAACAATTTTTTTCTGATTGTTTGCCTATCAGTCAGTCCATGAAATACATTACAGATAGTTCAAGAAATTCTGTGCAGCTCTTGGTATGCCATCCTGGGCAGACCAGTGTTACTGATAACAGGGGAGGCATGATCAAGGGGTATTAATTTTAAATGTCTCTCTTAATTACTAGTTTCAAATTTTTATTATAGGATGCTTCTTGCATATCAGACATCAGATAACTATCACTTGGGCCAAAATACTGGTAGAGATGGTAGACAATATTATGTGTTTATGAAGCTGAATAACTATTTTGTTCCTGTTACAGACCATATCAACCACTTATTTATTCAACTATCTTTATTCTCACATCTTTCTTAAATTGAGAGGAAGATGTTTTGAAGCACGGGCTTTTTTCTTGTGGGCATAATCTTTGTGGCAGTCATGGATTTAAGTTAGGGAGAGGCTGATGTAAGTGATGGTACTCAGGGTAAGAGACAGAAGTCAGTGCTCTAATCAAGCAAGATATGTTAATTCTTTCCTGAATGTCCCTGGTTACCTGAATTAGGGTAAGATAAATAAACAGATACAACCTCCTGATTAAACACCTTTTGTTGTTGTTAATGACTTTCATGTTACTCCTAAGGTAAGCACCTTGTTTTGTTAGACTAGCAATGGATTTCTAATGGATTCTGAGCTCAGCCTCCAACCTTTTGAACTTGGTAATAGTGTGAGGCTACCTGTAGTCCCCTTCCTCAGGGGATCAGGTGGTAAAAAACAATAATGGAGTGGAATATGGAGTATTCTTGGCTCCATGTGTTGAGAGTAAGCTGGAATAGAAGTAATAAGTCTATCAGAAGGGAATAAGGTGTGGTCAGTGTGTGGACCACCCTTTGGCTTGTGATTTAAGTCTTCCAACATACACTAATTTAGGTTAACGTGTAGGAAAGCTAGGAGGAATCACATTAGTGAGAATTCTTTGGAGTCATAGATCTCTATTACCTCTGCAAGTGCAGAAGACATTTAAAAGAAAAGTAAAAGGTAACTTGAAAATCAGGTTTTTGTCTATTCAGAATGAGCAGGAAAGTCATAAATATAGTCAATATGTCTCAATTGCTGCAGTTTGGAATCAAAATGTGTAATTGTGTATCTGTTTTAAAGCATATTAAATTTCAAATTAGTTTTGTCATTAAACTGGAGAGAAATGTAAATTCCTTCAGATTCATTTGACACTTTATAGGATGGATTAAAATTGTTCCTTAGAAAGGAGAAATGGTTGCAAGAATGACTCCTCACTTAACATTTTCAAATGAAAATTCATGCTTCTGAGCAATTGCACATAACCTCAGTAAATAAAGTTATGCTCATGACAGTGAAGGAATACTGTCATGGTGTAAAGGAGCTGTCTTGGTGTAAACCCTTCTAGAGCAGTATACAGCTGCTTATTCAAAATCATCATTTATTTGTCTCTGGGCAGTTTGTTATTGCATTGGATTTGCTCTGGCTGATACTAATAGAACAATTGAAAGCTAGCATATGTTCTCTCCTCCATGAGAATTCTGCAGTTAAAAACTGTTTAATAAGACAGTGTCTTAACAGTGTTGAACCTAATTTAATAGCACGTGCTTGTAAATATGTGTAATATCTCCTGCTGTAGCATGTGGTAAAGGGAATATAGTTACATTATTGTCTAAATGTATCTGGAGGGGTTTTGGCCATATGGTTCTAAATCTGTTTTAAAGTAATTATGCCTATTAACTAAAAAAATAAAAAATATTCCCCTCTGTGTTGATTGACATTCCTCTCAGTAAAGCACCCTCATTGCTGATTAGAGGTGTGGAAATAGTAATTTGTTCTAGCATTTAGAAATTTGATTAGACCTCTAATGAAATGGAGCGCCTACATGCTGTCTAAATATTCTACCTGACACCAGCTGGATCTCATCCAGTGTGGAAGAACACTTGAAATGTTGCTTTACTACAATATGTTCTGTGTCTTGAAGTCAACGTGCTGCCTGCATGCAAATACCCACTGGCTATTCAGCAGGCAGAGCAAACTTGTGCCTCCCTAGAAATCAGCATCAGGATGTGATTATTCCAGTGAGCAATGATTGCCTGACTACAATATCTGGCTTAGAGTTAGAAAATTAAGGCAACTGTTAGTAGAGAAGTAACTCTGTAAGCTGGACTTCAGGTGCTTGTGTCCATACATTATACACAGCTTGAAGTGTATATGAGGTAGAAACATGCTGAAGTTCCCAGTTTGTCCCTGTTGTTGTCCAGTAATAAGGTGACAACAACGCACTATAAATAAGAATTTAAAGTTGAAGTACCACATTTCTCTCTCCGTTATTAGCTGGCTCCTTCAGTTCCCTCCAGAAGCTGATTGCAGCACCCATTATGTGCAGTAGCAGCTGTTTGAGCACCCGTGTTTTGTAAGTCCTCTTTAATACAGTTGCAGCCAATTTCACTCTAGACCACTATGGCTAGAAAACTCTAAATTGGAACTCTGTGAATATCCTGTGGTGGAAACTTCCAGTCCCCAGTGCTAGGAGACATATCAAAATACTTTAGGAACACTTGAGGTGCTTGATATTCATGAGTCAACAGTTCATTTTGATTGGTTGCCTTCTCCCTGTGAAATCCAGAAGACAGATTCTAATGCATCTCACTAGAATCAGACATGGCCTTTTGTGTTTCTTTTCTTTTGTTTTTTGGGGTTTTTTTTTCAGTTCTGTTTCTCCACCATATTTAATATTTTTACATTTTGCAGTTGTTGCATTTAAACAAATGCAATGGAAAGGTTGAACTAGAAAAACTCCTGACTAGTTTATGTCATACTAATGGTTCATAGAATATTTTCATCTTCTTTTCCCTCCAGAAAACACAAACAAACTGTTCAATTACATTATTACTTTAAGTTTTGTGTTACTGGGGAAAGACTGAATGAGGCAATAACATTGGGGGTCATTCAAGTAGAATCTACTTTGAAATAAGTGACTTTTATTCCAGCAATTCAAAAGTTGTCTCACTTCTGTGCTGGTGCTTGACAAGTAGTTAGGAGGAAAGGTGTGTTGGTTGAAAAGGTCAACTTAACGTAATTAAAGGCTGAAGGAGCCTGCAGCCAGCATTGTAGTTCTTCAGGAGAGATGGAGCCTGGTGCCTCTTCCAGCAGGGCAGAGTCCAAGGGGAAGGAAAGCAGGCTGCAGCCATGGAGGGTTTGCTGCAAACACCTTTCACACATGGCTTAGAAAAGCAGGAGGGGCACGGAGGGGGAAGGATGGTCTCCCTCCGTGCCCCTGCTCTTTAGGCCACTGATGCAAAAGGTATTAGATAAAGGTGTAGTTACTTGACCTATTTATCCAACAGAAACTCGCCATACAAGCAGAAGCAGTTTGACTATCCAGTGCTGTTGCTGTTTTGTATGGGACACTCCTTTGAGTTAAGCTGTGCCTCATGAATGCATAGAGGCAGCATCCAGCCATCCAAAATGATTAATTTGTCTTGTTTGAGAAGGTAGGTCTATGGCGTCAGTTCTTGTTTCCCAGAAAAGTTGGACGAAAAAAAAAATTGCATCGTCTCACCTCTGTCTGTATAGAAGTAGGGCTGGGGCAATAAAGGCTGTGAATATGTCTCCTTGGAGCTGGGCTTACTCTGTTGAAAAGGTCTCAGTTTGGGTTTGGTGACTTCATTAAGAAAAAGGGCAAGTCGACTGGAGGGCAGTGAAGAACCTTACTAGGCAGTGCATGTTAATCACTCTTCCAAAGCTATGGAAGTCATTATTCAAACTGTATAAAATAAGTGAGTTCATTATTTATTTATTATTTATTTATTGCTGGTGCTTTTTTTTTTTTTTTTTTTTTTTTTTTGTAGAGTTGTTAAGTCACCAAGCTGTAGCAAAAGCTCTCTTAGTAAAAGTATAGGCAGTACTCTGAGAAAGTGGTAGCACCTGCCAGCAGAGGCTGGAGGGAAATCTGAAGTTCTGTCAATCTTCTGGCCTGGGTGGCTGGAGAGAGCAAGAGTAGCTGATCTGCCTCTAGACAATTCTTGTATTTACATGCAATAAATCTTCTCTAACAGTTAGGAGTATTCATTTTTGAAAATCAGCATATCTTTTATGCTCCGTCATGAAAATACATTTGTATCTTAGGTCTTTGCTGCCACCAGCTCAGCTACATTAAGTCAGTGTGTTTTGAAGATTGTATCTCACTAATGACTCACTTTGGTAAGATGTAACTTAAGATGCGAAATGTTCTTTAAAAAAAAAAGGAAGAAACAGACTGACTGCAAGAATTCTTATGGTTGTTCCAGCAAGTCAGTGGCTTGCGAATGTGCTACTGGGATGAAGCCTTTCCCCTGTCTGTCTCTTAGCCAGACTTGCCCAGAACTAATCAAATGTAAAACAGTGTGTCAGCTCCCTGCTCATTGTAAAACAGTCTCCTACCTTTGCAAACAAGACTCCTTGGAGAAATAATTTGTTCTAATTGGTAACCATTTTAGGATTTCCTATCAGGTGAAAAATCAAAAGGGCTCACCCATGGTTTCCCATCTGTGGCCCTAGCACCTATAGGATTTTTCTGGGCTTCCTTCAGGAAGACTCTGTAAGAAGACTTACTTCAGTAAACTCAGAGGCATGGTGTGGATGCCACCTCCTTCTGAAAAATGCTTACAAGTCAACTAATCAAAAGAGGCTTAAACTCCTGGCTTAGACAGCAAGGCGCTCGCTCTTGGAAATTGTACCTTTAGGCTAGATGTAAAGCATGTTAGTCAGGGAGATTTTATTTTCGTCTGGCATATTCTCTCTGTTTGAGTCATCAGCCAAAGAAAGATGGAGGAAAAAAGGTGCTTCTCTTAAAGCAGGAGGATATTGCTCCTTTTGGATGTCCAGGAGGGCTATTCCTTCCCAGGCAGAGCAAGGAAAATAGCATCAATGTGCCTTACATTACTTGAACTGTTGCAAAGATGTCAGTGACCATCAGTTGTACATGAACATTTGTCCAAGAAACTTGTGCCAAGGGGGCTTCTCATTTTCTTTTAAAAGCTTTTCAATGGATTAACTTAAAATTTAAGGAACATCAGCTACAAATTTTGCTATAAATTAGAAACCTTATGTTTCTAGCTCATGTTTTCATGCTTGATGTTGTCTTGAATGTGAACACAAATGGCTTAAAGTTCTCCATGGTGAGGTAGCATAGCCAATATGTGCTTTTCTTCCAGAACCATTTATCTAAACAAACATCCTCTGCCCATTAGGTGAGTAGTGAAGATCATAAGTATATTGTCTTCATGTTTTAAGGCATTATAACATAAAGACAATAGGCATATTTTTCCTTCACCTTTTTCAAATCTAAATTGAGGACATTTCTGATGAGGTGCATTTAGAAAATGGGAATAATAACACCAGCTTCCTAAAACCTTATTAGTAAAGAATTTAAGTGTAATGTACTTCAGATTCTGAAGTAAATTATATGATACCACCTGTGTTGAACAGGCAGTGCAGGAATGTGCTCACCCAGGCACTAAGGAGCTCCATAACATGGCTTGCATCATCTACCCTGGATTAGCACAATGCTTATTTCTGAAATGGTTCCATTTAGCCAAAATGCTTCCTTGCTTGGGGGATGTCAATTCCTGTCTCTATTAGAAAATAAGTTCCATTTTTAATAGGACATAAAAAATAAGTATTATCTTTGTACCAATCTATTGCAGATATATGAGAGCATTAGGGCAGATACAGTAGGTCGGATTGCAGCTCAGATTCCAGTCCCTGACAGTGGCCAAGGAAGATACTGAAGAAAGGAGACACAAAATGGTACAGTTTGTAGTGCACTCTCACAGCACTACCTCCCAGGATCCAAGTATTTGCCATTTGAAATCTTCCTGAGCTGGAGGTGATTTTCCATATTTAATAACTGTTCTTCTATTTCTCTTCCATGAACTTGAACACTTCACTTTTAAACACACTCTGGCTTTTTGTCCTTAGCATCTTACAGCAAGGATTTCCACAGCTTAGTTGCACATTGTGGAAAAAGCTAAGTATCTCTGCTTGAGCTTGTTGCCTGCTGGTTGGTTGATAATTTCTTATTGAAGGTGGCACAAGCACACTATGCATGAACTGTGACAGCAAGGAGGCAATCAATTAAAATTATTTGACATGCTTGTGACAGCAACATCTTCAGTTCAGAGTTGCTGAGACTCAAGCTACTGTGTTTCACAATCCTGTATGGAAAAGATGGCAGAAAACTAGCTAAAGGAGCTCCAGTACTGAGCAGAGCACATTTCCCTCTTTAATCTGTGTGAGAGGATTTTGTTTTCTAAATCTTGGCAAGTTACTTCCATGTCACTTAAGATAGTTCATACACAGAGATTCAAAATAACTGCTATGATCATTTGGTAATTAAAGGTATGGGAAAAGCAGTTTGAAAGCCCATGCTTGTGCCATTTATTTGACTTTCTTATGTCTCTGAAGAGAATTTGGTTTTATGTAGTACTTGGTTAGTGAAAATGTATGTCTGCAGCAGCATTTACTACTCAGCAAAGAGATGGTGTCCTAGAAATTTTTATTGAGGTGAAAACACTACAAGGACACAGACTTAGCAGAAAGGAGTGTTGGCAGGGACACATGCTAAGTTTATTTCTGGAGTGTGGGGCTTCTGCTCATGTACCTATTCCCTGAAATGCAATGAAGAAGCACCTGTGATATGCTCCAGGTAGCAAGATGTGTCTCTGCAGCAGATTTGCTGCACTTCTGATAATCAAATTCAGACTTCCCACTTACATGTCCTGGTTCAATGGCCAGTCGGGGGAGCTGGCAGAGTGCACCTCTTACTGAATTTTAAAAGAACAACTACAAGAAGAGTAAGCTGTGCAGTGGCATTGCAGGGTGAAAAGTAGTGGAAATGCCTGGGAAGCTGGATTGTGTGATCTAAAATCTCATAGTTACAGGTCAGACAGGTTTTCACATGGAAAAGGTCCTCAACCTTTGCCTTCTCGAGTTAAATTTTGTGGTGCATTTCCACCATACTCATCTTGTGAAGATTTTTCAGTGTTTGGTAGTCTGTGAACATGAAGTGTTTGACATTAGTCATGAACATTGCTTGAATAACATCTCAGGCAGCAAAATACTTTCTGTGGCCAGGAGACCAGTGCAGGAGACCTTGTTGCTTTTGGTAGTCTGTCATGCAGGTAAGTTGAAGCTGGGAAGGAAAACCATTTTAGTGAGCTGGTGCAGAGGTCAGAGCCCAGCTTCCTCACCTGCAGGTGTGGGGGACAGAGGAGGATATTGTTATTATCTTTTCCATTAAAGTGCAAAGGTAGGACTCCATACTTGCTGTTAGCAGATCTCTTTATGTTCACCCTGAGCTGTCAAGCTTCATCATTTTAACTGGAAACTCAGCAGTGGCTGACTCAACATTTGTCTGGTTTCTCAAGCCTGTTGTGCAGTAGAGCTTCATGTGCCTGCCTGATTTAGGAACTGTTAACCAAGGACTTCTTCAAAACCAGTGAGTCTCAAGAACTTCTTTAAAGCTGACTTGTAGAAGAGCAGCAGTTGTGCTGCAATGTAGGCATAACCTCAAGAGTCTTACCTTGGTAAAAATCCAAATCCTAATGTTTTAGGGCACACTGTGCCTAAAATCTCACTCTGCTGTTTGTCATAATGAGTGGACCAGTAAAAAAGAGGAGAGATGAGAGAATGCAGCCTTGATGATGGTTCCTAGTTAAAAATTCAACCAGTTTGTTTTTAGGGTAACATGCTGTTAAATGCATCTTCTTTTCTGTAAACCCTTGGTGATGATGTCTTTGCTGAAATACTGTAGCATTTCAAGTTTTTCTTGCATGAATTGCAGTGTAGTCCTTTCAAGACTTTCCTTTAAAAATTTCCAGTATGTTGTGCAGTGTACTGCCCTTACATTAATATAGTGTTTCAATCATTTAGTATCTTTGAAATACTTGGAAAAACCAAAACCGAACAACAAAAAACCACCAAACCCTGGGCCACTTTCTTAACAGTGGGAGGATGCCATTATGCATTTACAGTATGGATGAATACCATTCTATTTTGCTTGCTTACAAGGCATGCCTTTTAGACAATACTTCTATTAAAAATTCGGTAGAGCATTCTTGGGAGACAGTTCTGCCAGAGATACATGATGGATTTGCATACCCCAGGGGTCTTGCTCTCTTTTTGTTTTTTAATCTCCAATTGGCAGTATGCCAAATAAATCAAATGTGTGTGTGTTTATGAATTGAAGTATTTAACCATTCAATTACTGCATTGTAAAGTGGCTGTGCTCTCAGTCATTAATTTAGGTGTTAATTCAGACCTGTCAAAGCAGCTGCTGTTCTGTCTGCACTTTGTAACAAATGTTTGCTGTACCTGTTGGCAGTGTTCTGCTGCATGGATCCAACGGGGAGGTCGTTCCAGTCTCTCCCAAAGAGGACAGAGGCCACACGTGTGACCACAGTCACTGCCCTTACCCACGCTGAGCCTGCAGCCTCCTGAGCTCATGGGACCCTTCTGGCAGAGCAAAAACAGGCTTGGTTAGATGGGCTGTGCTCAGGCAGGACAAGGCAGCCCTCTGCAAGGAGGCAGGGGATTAAAGGATATGCTGTGCTGCTTCAGAGAGCCTTTCTCAACACGCAGCGCTCCTGTCCTGGCTGATGAGCAGCCAGATTAACTCAGTGCAGTTCTGCAGTTTTGCCAACTTAATGGCTAAAGGCTATGTTCTCCAAACTAGATAATGCTAGTCTGTCTCAGTATGTCAGATGTGGACTAAACCTGAAGGTGGAAGGGAGCCAAGGTACAGATGAAACAAGTCCCAGCTAAAACCACTGCAGTTTTCTAACTTTTGCTCTTAATATCTGGTGCTGTTGAAACATAGAAAATGCTCTTCTGCTGTGCTTGTAATGTATTGAGTCATCTAGACATTCACTCACAAGATCTTCTGTCCTGAGGGCAGTTTTTGAGGAGCACACAAACTCCAGTCTTACTGCTGGGTGTGCAGGGAGGGAAGGAGGAAGTTCTCCATGGATGGATGAGAGAAGCATTGTTTCTCTTTTTTTCTATTCTCCCCATAATTTTGATTTTGATTTTTTTTTTGTTTGGTTTTTTGAGCAGTTTTTTGAATGCTGAAATAGACCAGAAGACCATTTGTTGTCTGCTGGTGATACATGTTTTGCTGCTCTTCAGACCAATACCTGGTTAGCCATGAAGTCCTGTTAGTCTATGGTGAAAATTCTGGCTTTTCCATGACACAGTTGTTCTCATCCTGAGTTAGACATCACGTTCCTTTTTTCATTTAAACCAGCAGGCAGCTGGCTAACTCTGATTTGGGTGCATGTGTTTGGTCAGTTGAGTTTCATCCTTGGTATCTGAGAACAACTGGGGCATGAGTAAAAAGTCAGACTTTGAGGTTTGGCTTATATTAAATAGAAGTGATTCTCAAGCAACAAGGAAGTAGAAAAGGTTGCTGTTTATCTCTCATCATTTTCAGGTGTTAATAATCAATGTTTAGGTTTGACTTGGCATCGTTAGTTGAGCGAATTTTGTTGTGAAGGTCTTTCCATTTTTCTATTGAGGAGCCTCAGACTTAGTTACACAACTAGAAGTACCCTGAACTTCAGTCGATATTAAGTTACAGGTGCATCTTTAACTTGATACATTTTAATCTATTCTGACCAAAAAAAAAAGTGAAATACAGTTGAGGTTTCTTAAACAAAGAAATGTATTTCAGCATACTTGTTACTCTGCCATGCCACTTGTGGTCCTTGGTGCACTTGGAGGCTGGTTTTGGTTCATAGGAAGGATCTCCAGCACAAGGAGAGAGACACAGCAGTAGGAGCAGTAAGGATGCAGATGTAGGTTTCCTTTGTGGAAAAGGTGATATGCTTTTCTGCCATAACTTCGTGTTCACTGCTGAGTTTTTGTCCCGTGTGTACCAGATATCTTTCAAAGAGCAAGGAGCCATTGTGGGACTTCTCCTGCCTGACCATCCATCTTGGGCTGGGTAGAAATTGCTGACCTTTGGTTTCTAATTAGTGTGGATTGTGTTCTTAATAGCTGGTAGAGGGACGGGAACTTGGGATAGGCTTCCTTTTATTGTGTGAAATCCAAAAGGGCTGTAACCTGTTACCAGAGCAAAAGCTCTCCATCAATTGTACTACACTGGCTCTCTTCCCAGCTCTTTGCACCACTTCATCAGCTGTGAGGCACAAAGATGCCAAATTCTTAATGTTAAAAGTTACTGGATTAAGTATTTTGAAATGCTGTTTCATTAAAAAAAAAGATTTCCTGCTGTTTGACTTCCTCTGCTAATTTTCATCTTTATGGCTTAGTTTGCATTTTTGGAGTTGGACAGTCTGTTAAAAGGAAGAAACTGTTGCAAAATCACTTGAAATACCCCTAACAAATGACCCTAGGCAAGGACTTTTGCTTTGTGAACTCTCAACATTTTGACATTGTTTGTTCTGAACATTTCTTTTATTGCTTCTGGAGTTATATCCTGGGTTTAGTTATAGGAATAGGTCAGCTGTAAGGAGGAGTTCTGCACTGCCAGCAAATAAAGTGTTATGCATCATTCAAATCATTGCTCTTCACATTTTTATCTTTTGGCTTTTCTTTCTCTACATAAATTGTTTTGAGTAACAGGACACCAAGGTTTACCCTTTAAATGTATATCTAAAATTTTGAAGTTGCAATGGAAACTTCATGTGAGATTAATTGTAGATATGTTCTGCAGCTATAAAGCTCCCAGTTTTACATTACATGCCATAAACAGGGTTTTTTTCTTTAAAGAATGATACATCAATAAATTGTTGTCAATAAATGTCAAAATTTCTCAGCTTTGCTGAATATACTTCTTTGTTCTTGTCGATCAGTCTCTCCCAGGAGAACTGACATGTGAAGACAGGTAAACTGTGACAATTGAGGTTTTCATTTTAGTCAGCAAGACTATGTGTAGTTTTAACTATTATATTAATCCTCTGCAAATTTACAACAAATAATAAAGTTACCACCTAAAATGAGTTAGATACTTCCTAAACTTCTGCCACATTTCTAAACTACTGTTCCTCTGCCAAGGCTGGGGAGCTAAATCAGAAGGCAACTTGGCATGTGCAGAAATAAACAAAATCCCTCCTGCATCCTAGGGAAGAGTTTGAATAAAGGTAGATGCTAAGACACAACTCGTATTCAGATAAGTTTTTTTAATGCTCTCTTCTGTTTTCAGTGAGGATGGAATAAGCAGATGGTCCAGTATGACTGTATGACTCAAATTGTGTTACAATTTACCAAAAATCAGAGCATTTGACTGTAATTAGAGCCAGTCAAGGTAGACCCTGTTCCAGGATCCAAGAACAAAAAATGAAAATATGTTCAGTAACAACAGTGGGAGTTGGAGAAAGCAGTTTATAGGTGGGGTTTTAACCACCGCCAGCAGCAGCAGCAGCAAATAATGCTGCTTGTAATGTGAACTAAAATTCAAGGCATTTGTGTGTGTCAGCTGAAAAGCAAATATGTGCTCCATTGCATTAAGTCTGTGAGACTGAGCTGGTGTATTTTGAGTTTGAAGAACTATAAGATAAAACTGAGACTGGGGAATAAAAGCTATTCCTTTGGTAAGATTCAGCCCCAGACAGGGAATCCTAAACCTGATTCTCCACTCCCATCCAGTGACACACTTGACTCAGATTATTGCTGCATATGATAATGAGTATTTTAAAGAGATGGACCACTGAATTTAAATAACAAAGATCCTTACAAATGCTAGATGGTAGCAAAATGGCTTGTAGATTATAATATAAGAAAATGTTTAATAAATAACATTACTCATTACCTTCCCCCAAAACATTTCTGCTTGTTTAAGAAAAATAATTTGTTCCTCAGGAAGAGTTAATTTTGGGATGCCCTTAGGATTTATATTTGATCTGGTGTTGTTTATTATCCTGATGTCTTGGCAGTGGTGGCAGTTGTTGTGAGAGTGGAGGTTCTGAGCCCCTTCGCGAGTGTTTCCCAGACACTTGCACTGCTCTGAGAGTTTGCAGGGACACAAGTGGCAGCGCTGTCATGGCTCACAAAATTCCCTCTTGAATGTTTCTTCCCTGTGATCCCCCTCCCCCCTCCTGTTGAAGCATGGCCACCTTGATGTCAAGCGCAGGATGAATTAGATTTTATATGCCATGTGTGTAAGAATCCTCCCTGCACCCACAGCAGTGCAAGCACTTGCTTCTTACCCATGTTTTCTGAATCCGTAGATGTTCAGAAGTGCTTGCTAAAGCAGCTGTTTGATCAGCCCCACCAGCTAGCACTTCCATTCTCAAGCAAAACAGCCTCCTTTTACAGCTTGCTAAAAATAGCCATTTCTTTAAAGCCTGAGGACACGGTGATTCATGTAGTGGTGAAGAGGAAGAAAGGTTATTTCTCTTGCTTTGGGCTTTGAGAGGAAAGCTGCTGTGCTATCCCAGTGCCAGCTGGGCTCTTGCTTGCTCCCCCTTGGCCTTCATGGCCACATCACCAACCCTAGTGATTCTGGCATTCCTTGCTCTGACACTTGGCAGCTATTTGGGATGCAGGTGCCTCATCCCAGTCTTGGCTCTGAAGGGAAGGGTGTGCAGTCACTGCCACAACTGAAAATAAACCCGTGAGATGGCAAGTTGCAGATTTGTGTCTGGGTTTTGCAGAGCTCGCCCAAGGACGAAGGTATTTCTTACAGTTTATCCTGGACAAAGGGGAAATGCTGCTGCTTTGTCACCACTCAGATTCCTGATGAAGGTCCTGACACCATTGCAAGTGCAGTTTAAGGACAGGAAGAAGTCACAGGTTGAGCTTATGTCAGATTTTTCATGAATTCTTGCATCAGCTCTCCCGTGCTCTGCAAGGGTCTTTTTCTGCTGTCTGACACCCCAGTGTGACAGTGGCACTGCTGCTAAACCTGCTCTGAGGCTCTGGCTTGCAGCAGCCCCTCTCTCAGGAGCATGCTCAGGCACACTTTTTTCTGCTTTGAAGCCCTTCATGTCTCATTCCTTCTGAGGAAACAGCCCTCAAAAAGGTATTAGTGTTGATGTAAATGGAAATTGTTCTTACTCAAGTAATTTTGTTTCTGGAGGATCATGAAGCACAGAGTGACTGGTAGATGTGCATGCAGCATTTTAGTTGCTGAGCAACCTGTTTCTTGCTTCAGCCTCTTAGCAAAAGAATCCAATTTCAAATAAGATATTTGGGACCCTGGCTGACTTAAGTGATAGTGTCATCTGCAAAGACTACTTGGACAGGAAAACAAAATGGCTTTCTTGGAAAACAAGAAGCTTTGCAAGAATTTTCACCATAAAGGACCATAAATCTGCACTGTTGCTTTCTAATTCCCATGAACTGTTTTTTATGTTTGGGTTCTCAGGTAGACCTTAAGTCATTGTTCTAGATAAAGCATGCCCAGAAGGAGTGGTTCTTATCTACAGCTCAACAAAGCCAACATTATCTTTCTCAATGCTTGTAAACTTCACGTGGTTTTATTTATAGCATCCCGAGAACTTGGGCAAAAGGAGCAAACAGATGATGTTTACTCCTTTTCTCCTCACAATCTTGTTTTAACCAGTTTTAATAAAATAAAAGCTTTGACAAGAAGGCAAAATAATCTTTCTTGTTGGTGGAAGAGAAGAATATAATTTCTAATATCAAAAAAGCCCAGCTCCCTGTAAGTGTCTAGTGATAAGACTCATCAGCTTGAATGATCATGTTCAGGCTTTTGGGGTTTTGTTCTTGTTTTGGTTGTTTGTCTTTTTTTTTTCCCCAGGCTTGTTTTTTTTAGAATTGCCACCACCCAGAAGGAGTTGGATTTTGTTCTTTTTGTAGTAGATTTGCACACATTTTTCATGTCTGACTATCTCCTGAACTTTCTGTCATCATTCACAGGAATTAACTGTTGATACTTGCCTATATTCATCCACCCAAGTACTGTTTCCTCCTTTCCTCAGCAATAGCTTATCTGCAAGCACAACGGAGTAATAGCAGTCACACTGAATGGGAGAACAGGGGAACAGAGCCCAGATCCTGCCAGAAGCAACAAAGGGATTTTTTTGCCATGGTCTGGCCTTAAGGACCAGCTTTGCAGAGGCTGAAGAAGGTACAGGTCAGAAAGCAGGATGGAGAAGGTTGAGCTCTGGTATGCTCCAGTAAAAGCTGACAGTGTACAGGTATCCAAGCTGTATCACTCACACAAGCTGCTTCCTCCAGATTATGTAGTGTGAAATAATGATTTTAAACTTTCATTTCCACATAACCTTCATGAACCAAGTAAAATCCAAGCTTGGATCCAATCTTGGAAAGCATTTCTTTTTTTTAATGTTGGTGGAAATGACTGGATGCTGGCAAGACGGTGCCTTTGAGGGCAGAAGATGTCTTCCTGTGCCTTGTGTAACTGTGTGAGGAAGGGGTTGCATGTGCAGATACCAAGACTCTCTTCACCGTTTCTTCATACTTTAGATTGAGTAGTTTCTGTACATGAGAAATGTCTTAGAGGATTTTTGGGGCTGTGACAGTAGGCAGCAGATGCAGGAAGTTGTCTCCTGGCTGCTGGGCTTCATGTGGTTGATCCAGCTTATTTCTGCATCTTTTAGCAGCTAATTGTTCCAAAGTCACAAATTCAATTGTCCTGTGAGAGTTTGCTTTGGATCATCTTTCCTGAATAATCATTGCTGATTTTTGCATGTTATTCTTTAATCTAATTTAGAAAGGACAGGATGTTTTTAAGGATCAGGACAATAGTTAAGCAGCTCCAGTGGCTTAATTTTCCTGGAAATCAGTGGCACATTCATTATGGGACTGGCACTGCTGTTTGTGCACACTGGCAGTTAAGCTTAAAGCCCCCCTGGTAGAGGTATTTAAGAGTCATTTGTTATGGAAAACTTCAGCCTTTTATGTTAGGGGCACGAAATACTTAGTATGCAAATCCAATACTGCTGTTTATGGATAACATATTAAGAGTCACCAGTACTGTGGTTGCAATTAGGCACTTGAGACAAGTGTGCAGCCAGCCAGATAGGTGGAAAATAACCATAAAGAGGAAAAGAAAAAAGACAAGACGCAACTGCTTTAAATTATTGCAAGGGAAATTCAGATTAGACATTAGGAAAACTTTAACAGTTTGAGGAGTTAGTCACTGAAATAAATGACCCGGGGGAGAGGAAGGAACCTCCAGGAGAATTGGACCAACACTGTTCAGGAATCATGTGGACAGTGTTGGTCCTGCCCTTGATGAGTTGGAGGAGCTTAGACAGCCTTCCCAGGTCCCCTTCACTCCTCTGGTTGGCAGCACAGTTTATCTTAATCCAGTTTCTTATCCCTAATAAATCAGAAAAGTCCTCTGGCTCTTGTTACACTATCAGCTTGTTCTGTACTAAATATATCCTCCTGCCTTGTAGCTGGGGTTTGCACACCAAGGCTCATGCTGCTTTCAGTGTGCTCCAGGCTCAGCAGTGAGCCAGGTGGCCTTTTCATCAGGTTTCTTGAAAATGCATTTAACTGGGTCTTGCTAGTTTGCTTTTCATGCCAATATTTGGCACAAAAAGTTCTTACACTCTTCACAACACTAAGGATCTCATCAGATGCTGATGTTGAAAAAAACGAGCATCTTGCTTATAATTTCCTGAGTGTGGTTTTTTTTCCCCCCTCTGTTTTCAAATTTCCATTCAATCCAGTAAATTGGCTAATTTTAGCATCATGCCACATGTTTTGTTGCTATTGTCTGTGTATCTTCAAGCTGGTCTGTCAACCAACTGGAATTAGATTTTTGGGGTTTGTTTCTGCCTTACCCCTGCCCAAAATTGGTGCTGTTCCTTGCCAAAATGAATGCCATTCCTTCATGCAAAGTACAGGGGATGCAAAGCTGATCTAATGTGGTGTGCTGCCATACATCCTCAGTGAACACCCAGGGGGCTTTGAGAAGAGAATAGAATCCAGACCTTGAAGGTCTCATCTTGTGAGGTGAATATGTAATTCCTGACAGTGACTGAACTATGTGACTGTTTTGCAGGAAAAGAGAGTACAGGTCTCCCCGCCGTTGACAAGAGGACCAAGTGCCTTTATACCAGAGAATGAAGTAAGTTTGCAGTTAGCTGGGCTTGGGTGATAGTTCTGAAAATAATGACACTGAAGGATGGTTCTTTGACCCTGCTTGTTCCATGGTACCTGAATGAGCTCCCTTGAAAGCAAAAGCAGTGGTGTCTCTGAAGCAGGTTCCAGTGGGTAAGACCCACCCCATCCTTTCACACAAGTGGTACTGTTTGACATCTTTTCTGTTGACAGCTTTCCCAGCAACAGCCATGTGTGACAGCCCTGCTCCTCTCGGGCAGGTGTTAACACATTTTTTGTAATGCCAGACCTGAAGGGAGGCCTGTCCAGTATTGCAGCAGCATGATTATGTAGCTCTCAGAGCAGTGCCTGACCTTCAGTTTGAGAGAACCTGCAAATATTCACTCCTTAGACTATAGCTGTGGCTCTTGAGAGAATTTATGGTTGAAAGGAAGGAGTGGATTTCAGACTGGAGATTTCTACCATGACAAATGCCGACTGTGGTTTGTTGAACAAACGACTGCCTTTCTCCCTCATTCCTTGTCATGAAGTAGTACAGTGAATAGAGAGGGTTTAGTGACAGAACAGTAACACACTGAAGTGATAATAACACTGCTGGTGTTAAAGGCTGCTTTATTGTTGCAATGGAAAAAATATGGACAGAGAATAATGACTTAATTGTAAAGGTTCCTATTAACATGCCACAAGGCTTTGAAAGCAGAATTTAAAAAAAAAATGTCTGTGGATGGAAATAAATCAGGAGGAAGTATATGCACAGTATGAAGAGGATAGTAATAGAGATGGAGATAAAGCTTAGAAATAATCATATGGCATATTGCTATGCCTAACATAGCAACAGCACAGTCCTACAGGATTATATTTTGATTCTGTCAGCAGAATTTCTTTCTATAACTTGCACTGTTACAAGAAAAATTCCTGACAAGCTGGAGAAGATTAGAAACCTTACTAGAGACACAAAAAATATTATTTCCCCAAGAAACCACTAAATGAGACAAGAATCTCTTAAATACATGGGAGATACACTTGCTGAAGAATAAGGGGGACTCCTAGGAGTGGAGTGAGGTATATACAGGAAGATAAATGATCTCTAATGTGTGAATAAAATTCTGATGGTAAAAACATTATTAAGGACCACTGAGAAGGCATCAGTTTGGGTATAAGACACAGAAAAGCTGCCACAGGGAAGATACACATGTAAAAAAGATGGAGCTGCCTAACTGTGTAGCTGCTTCTTCCCTTTCTTTCTGGGCCCACAAATTAAACCAGGAAAGTACAGTGGTGAGAAATGAAGATGTAATATGTTGTTTTGTTTCTTTGCATGTGACTTCTATATAAGATCTGCCCATCATAAAGAAGAAAACATATTTAGATAGAATATTTCAGCAAAAACATTGTGCTTCTTGGTTTTGGGCACTTTCCACCTTCATGTGCAGTAAAACAGCTGAAATATATTCTCATTTAATGGTGTTTGCAATAGTAAGCTAGCTGGTTTATTACTGCACAGTGTCGGAATAAATACTGGGTTTTCTAGTCTTGTGCTTGTAACTTCAGTGGTGAACATGTTGAGAATGGCTGTTCCTGGTGATAAACACTGAGTAATAGCACTCATACTGTGTCAGGGCTTGCAATGCAAGAGCTACTTACTCTTCTGCTGTTTCATTTCATCTTGTGCCCAAGGTTTGGATTGGTTGGAATAATTAAAGAACAGGTTTTGTTTAAAGAAAGCATTTAATTCCTATTCTAAATAATACCTGAATGTTATGGACAAATTAGCATTTGATCTCCTCTTCAATTATACAAGCACAGAAGGGGTAGATTGCCAGGCTTTTTCTGTAATTTTGTTACATAATCCAGTTCCTCTCCATTAATTTTGAAATTGATTTTAGGGCTGAGCACTCAGGTGGTGTGTGTCTAAACAGGTTGTCTTCCATAAAGAATTTACTTTCCATTTAGCTCTTACATTCAGCTCCCTGTACAGGTTTGATTTCAGCATCTGTGACTTCCTCTGTTTCAAGATGTATAGAAAAATGGCTTTGGGCTTTTAGAAATGTATGAAAAAATAACAGAGGTTCAGTGTAAAGTACTCTTCAGTTCCCAGTATACAAGCAGGATCTGTGTGTGTGTATTTGCATTCATGCAGGCATGTAGGTTTTGCAAATATACATCCAGAACTCCATCATTGTCTTTAAGTCTGGACACAGATAAACCTTTCTTACCGCAGTGTGTTTCTCCCAAAGGCTAAAACTAGAGAAAATCTCTCCCTCTGTTAACATTTCTCCATCTTATTTTCAAGGTTATGCAAGCAAATGGTTTGGATGAACGTACTAATCTTCTTGTGGAAGAATATTCTACGTCTGGTCGCCTGGATAACATCACCCAGGTCATGAGCATCCACACGCAGTACCTGGAGTCCTTCCTCCGCAGCCAGTTCTACATGCTGCGCATGGATGGGCCCCTTCCTTTGCCCTACAGGCACTACATTGCTATCATGGTATGTACCAGCAGGCTGTGCCTCCTCTCCTGCAACTCTGACTTCTGTATTTAAAAAAAGAACAAAAGTAGGAAGAATTTAGAAAGGAGAAATTAGGGTGGTATTTTAACAGAGGTTGAATTTTTGTTGTAGATTTTAATCACAGTAAAGCATGCCTAGCCAGAAGGTTTTCAGTGAGAGGGGAGAATTGCCAACCTACATCATGCCCTGTTTCCCACAGTGATGCTCCTCTCACATGCCCACATCACTGTGCAGCAGTAGGGTGAGATGCAGTGGACTCAAGTCACAAGAAAATCCGGAGGGACACTAGGAAAACAATTCTCTCTCTGAGGATGTTGAGACATTGCAGCAGGAACCAAGAAAGGTTCTGTGATCTCCAAGGGTGAAGATCTTGTCTGGACAAGGTTCCAAGCAACAAGTTCTAAGTCAGCTCTGTGAGGGTTCTCTTCTAGTGATCACTTCCAACCAAAATTATATTTTGCAATCCAGAGTAATCAAATATATTTTTGTTGGAGAATCCTCCATATTGTATAGAAGTGCATTGAAATGCATTTGCACAAGGCCTTTTGGAATGACACTGTACTTTTGTTTTGTGTTATTAACCTGTCTCTCACCCACAGCAAAACCAGATCACATGCTAATGTGCTGCACTGTTGCCTCTGTGTTTAATTATTCCAGGCTGCTGCCAGACATCAGTGTTCCTACCTAATAAATATGCACGTTGATGAGTTTCTGAAGACTGGTGGGATTGCAGAGTGGTTGAATGGTTTAGAATACATTCCCCAAAGACTGAAAAACCTGAACGAAATAAACAAACTTCTTGCACACCGGCCCTGGCTGATCACAAAAGAGCACATCCAGGTACCTTTTCAGTCATGCCCTGTAAATACCAGTAAATGTCTGTTGAAAAGAACTGCCTAGAACTGTGCAAGGTAGGCTTGGAACTACAGGCAGAACTCTGCCTAGTTAGGCTTCATTACCCTGAGTTAAAAAGTTCAGGGAAGTACTAGTGCACCAAACAAGCTGATTCTCCTGTGTGAGAAAGCCAGTAAGATTTTCTTTTGAGGAATAGCATTGGCTAAAATAGCCCAAAAGAAAAGAAGTAATATATTAGGTGTCTCTTTTTTTATCCCATAAGAGTTTGTGTGCAAGGGGAATATGGTATTATTGGAAGAAAGAATTGATCCCTTTTTGAAATGTTTAGTGTTTTATAGAAAATCTGGGGGCCTAAAGAAATTTTATATTTACACTTTTTTTATTCTCATTTCAGAAACTTGTCAAGACCGGGGAAAATAATTGGTCTCTTCCTGAACTGGTTCATGCTGTTGTCCTGTTGGCCCATTATCATGCCTTAGCAAGTTTTGTGTTTGGTAGTGGCATTAATCCAGAGAGAGATCCGGATACATCCAATGGAGTCAGACTTATTGCAGTCAACAACTTCTGTGTCTGTGATCTTGCCAATGACAACAACATAGAAAATGCTTCCATCACAAGTAGCAACTTCGGGGTTAGTGTTGCAAGAAAATTCTTTTGCTCGCCTCTGTTTTGCATTAGAAAACTTACTTCCATTCTGTCCTGTTTAAATTTTAGTTTGAAATTTCTTTTTGTCTACTTAACAGGAATGCTTAAGTCCAGCAATTCTTACATACACTCTGGCAATTTCCACTGTAATCTGTTGAAAACCACCCTGTAACAGTGGATGGCAGTCAGAGCAGTATGATTTTGATAGTTAATCTCACCACCCATCGGGCAAGACTCAAACTTTGCTTTCAGCAGAAAACTCAAAGTCCCAGTTTCTTTAGACAGTGTGGCATCAACTGGTGCATTGTTCCATCCATGTTCCTAAAATAAGGAGTGAAAAGAAAGATGGAAAAAAAATACAAGTAGTAGTAGTGGTAGTAGTAGTAATAATAATAATAATTATTATTTTTACTTCAAGGCCTACAGTCACGAAACAGTTTGAAACACTTCCATGTAGATGGGAGGAAATGTCTGAAATAAAATTACTTAATTCTTCATGCTGGCATTCCCGTCTTGAATCAACAGAGAACTTTGATTACTAAGTTAATTAACTTGATTAATTTGATTACCAGTTAATTAACTGGACATTTTTTCCTGGAAGGTGCTCTAGAATGCTTTTGAAGACATGCCCTTGAATTAATGCCGACAGATGAATTAGCCTCATTGCCTTTGATGGAAAATCAGGATTATGAGCAGGGTTGCTAGATACAATTTTTACAATTACTGGTAGAATGTAAGCATGTCATCACTCAGTTCAATCACTGTGTATTAAATTTCTGGGCTGTAAAACATGCCAGCTCATGCCATGGAGGTCCTTTATTCCCCATTTGTAGTGGGCAGAGTGTTGCTGCTGACTGCGCTTATTGCTAAGCAGTGAGGAGTCTGCTAGAATTGTAACTATGGGCAAAAGAACAGACTCAAAAAGATGGAAAAGAAAAACAAAATAATTTATCTTATAAAGAATCAGAATTATAGGACAGGGCACCCAAAATTTTGACGCATTTCTGTTAAAAAGAGGTCTCTTTTCCTCGCAAAAGTAAGGAAAAGTGGCTGTTTTGGTTACACATAATGAAAGAAAAATACTGATTTGCCATCTCAGGTTGTGTTTCTGTAAGGCAGTGCTGCACTGCATCTCTTCAGAAGCATATTTTCCATTGCCAATGGACTGAATATAGTTCCCTTAGTATGAAACGTTGTTTATGGGAGACGTAGGGCACGCAGATGGATTTTCCTGAGCTGTCTTTGTGGTGGAATATGAGTGACTGTGGTTTCCACACTCAAACACCACCTCTTCACTGTTAATCCCACTGCAGTAAATTACTGCAGCAGGCCACATTAACACTTCCCAGCTCCTGTCTCCCTGCTGTGTGAAAGCTGTTTGTCTATGATCTATGTGGCAAAATGTATTCTGGCTTGAGTTTTTGTGTTTGCTGCTGCTGGCTGGTTTTGAGAACGTTTACTGTCAAGCATGAAATCAAAGATGACACAGATTGTCTGTCTTCTAATTTTGCAGAATGTCATGGTGTTTTTTACAGATTGCAGATTCTTTAAGTGAGCTGGAGGCCCTGATGGAAAGGATGAAGAGACTACAGGAAGATAAAGAGGATGAAGAAGCCTCTCAGGAAGAAATGGCAACTCGCTTTGAGAAGGAGAAGAAGGAGAGTCTGCTAGTAATTAGTGGAGGTATTTGGGCTTTTCCAGTTCAATTTCATGTGTGCTTTTTCAGAAATAAATGCTTGAGGCTAGTTCAGTGGCTGAAACTTTTTCTGTCCATTTCTTTATTCTGGCTCTTCATGTAGGAGGTGTGTAGTAAGGGTGGTCTTACCTTTTGCTTCATCATCTTAGGATTTCTTGATTGGCAAATATCCTTTCTGCTACTTGAATTTAGCTTTTGTGTATTAAGGGGAAAAAAGGCCTGTAGGCTTCCTTAAAAAGTAGGGTGTACATTTTTCTTTATATGTTCCGTATAATAAAAACAATTACTTTATAAATTGTAATTAATAATTAATAATTAATTCTAATTAATAAATTAGTAATAAATATTCAGTGTTATTTCACAGGTGTAAGTTCTGTGGAGCTTAGAACTTCAATGACACTCATAAGAAACTTTCAGATACAGCATTTAGTTTAGGAATTAGACGATGAGACTCAACTACTTTTCCATTTACTGCCCACCTGGAAAGAACATTACCAATTTGCTGCTCCGAGTGATCATACTGCTGTGCTGTTCCACTGCCTATCTTGTGATAGAGATTGATAACATTTTTTTATTCTCAAATGATTTTCCAAATTTTGAGCTGAAACCTTCTTTTCCCATATTCTTCATATGCTCTGGAGGTCTTCATCTCTAACAAGCTACTGAATGAAGGCTGCTCCATACAGACAGAAAGGTGTTTTTTCCCCCAAGAAAGTGTTGGAAGAAAGATTATTAAGACAATCAGAATCTATAGCTATTTCCTCATAGTAGAAGCTACTTGAAGATGATTGCTTGTGTCTTTTTAAAAAGTGACCACTAAAATTCTTCATTTTGCTGCACTGTTCTTAGTGAATTTAGGTCTCCACAGCTTCAGACCAAATGTGTTTGAAAGAATCAATGGGTTTGTGCAAAGAGCAGAAAGGGAGGAAGAATGTACTGAGGATCAGCAGGGAGATTGTTCTGTGGCTCTCCAGGAACATGGAAAAATCTGTGAAAGAAGATACATCCAGCAACATCAAGCTGGATTTTTTGAAATGGACATTGTAAATTCCTGCTGTAGTTTCCTTTGGTCAGGCAGTATTAGCAGTGCAGTTAAATGGACACTTACTGCAGTTTCATTATCAAATCAGGACTTCCATGAGGCTGTGCAACTTCAGGTGTTTAAGGAAAAGGGGTCATTCAAAACAGAAGGGGGTTTTGAGTAGGATTGCTGATAGTTTTGTTGACTTTCTTTCCTCTTTACCATTTGCTGATTTCAGTTAAGGAGTCTGTGTGTGTTGGGCCTTTACCCTTTCAGGAAATGCAGTCCTTGTCAGGGCAGAGGAGTGTATGTGTACAGGTTTTTTTATTTTTTGCTGAGAATTTACTGTAGGAGCTGTTGTCCAAGCTTCTTCCTACACAGTTATGTTTTGATTGTTTAATGAGGCAAAGAGGAGATAAAGCACTTCTGCAATTCTTAGACTAACAGACTTTTCAAGGTGCTAACAGTGGACATATGGCAACTGTTCTACCAATGCATGTGGAAGCAAGCCATGATTTTAACATCAGGGTCAAATGCAGTCAGCTATGTAGTAGTCAACTTCTGCAGAGGTAGTTACACAATCAAGCCACCTGTTTATTCGGGAGGGAAAGACTGACTCCTGATAGAGAACCTGCATGTGCTTAGTGATATGTTTTGGAGCTCTTTGAATATGCTTAGTTACTACAGCTTCTGGCAGAATTTCACCCTGATGTGCTGTATAGCTCTTTGCTTTCATATAGTCTTCAGCTGATTATTTACCAGTGGAGTGTTGTGTTGCTGTCTGGTGCTCATACTCCAGCTTACAGACAGAGCCAGTGTGATTCCTGACACAAAGGCTAATCAGTACAACAATCCTGCTGTCAAGGATACATTATTTTGTTTCTTATGCTAACATAGTGACTTTGCTAATGATGTTCATCTTCCTGACTTAAGATAATTAGCCTCCCTCAGAAGTCAACAGAGAGGAAAGGAAACCTCCAGACAGAAGTATAGCCCTTCTCTTCTCTTTTTGTAGAAGTACATTAAATGTCTGATATAGGCTGACATTTAATGGGCTCAATGAAAGTAGTGTATCCAATATAAGCATATGAGGATTGAAATGTTTCTTTCCTTTGTATCACTCTTCTCCTTTGCATAACTTCTAAAGTTGTCCTCTAGTCCTGGAGTAGAGTGGTAGTTGGAAGTCGGCATTAACTCATGTTCTTGCCTAAAGCAAAACATTTTGCTGTTTTATTCCCAGCATTTGATGATGAAATAGTTTCTACAGATGTCTCCCGTTATGTTGAAGATCCTGGGTTTGGGTACAAAGACTTTGCAAGGCGAGGAGAAGACCATCTGCCAACATTCAGAGCTCAGGTACCATCTCTTAAAAGCACATTCAACTCAAAGAATGTTTGTATATCTCACTACAGAGCATAAAGTGATTATAGTGGGGTAGTTGGTTGCATGCTCCTTTTCTTGTCCTGGTTCATTAAATAACTCACAACCTTGCATAAATCTCCCTGAGATGGAGTCTTTCACTATTTGTCAATCTCTGGCAAGGCAGTACTTGGCTTTCCACCTTACTTCAGTTATTACCAGTATTATTGTTTGAAAACTGTAAAGCATATCTGAAATAAAAGGGAAAGGTAGAAAAGCAAGAATTTCTTTCCCATCCCTTCAGCTATTAAAAAAAAAAATCCACTGGAGCAACTTTTTATTCCTGTCACTTTACCAAGTACTGTCTGTCCAATGGCTTTCAATACCTGGATACATACAGGTCTGTGAGAGTGATTTGGGGCATATTGTTCTCGTATGTGCACCAAATCTCTGGACTTGGAATGCCATGGAAGAAAAGGAATTCTGAAATATGATTGCTGAAGTTTTTGCAGTATTTTAATACGTATTTCTCTGTGCTGTTGGAAGAACAGAATATACATTTTATGTGTAGATTGCCTTATATACTGACATCCTTTGCCATGACCAGAATCATGAGGTTCGTATTATGTGTAACAGGAGGGACATTCTGGGTAGTTCAGTTCTATCTTACAGAGCACATTCATAAGCAGTCTAGAAGTAAATGGAAAGCAATGGAAGGAATCTTCAACCAAATCAGAGAACTTCAATTAAAATGACAGTGGGTGCAGGAAAACTCCATGGTCAGAAGATGTATCTGAGATTTTAAAATAAAGAATCCACAATCGTTCTCAGGAAATGTATTTAACTTTATAGCAGTCTCTGCTGAACTGGATAATTTATTCTGTGGTCTTTATATGAGCCTGAAGTAGGTTATTACTGCCAAAAAGAATAAGGCATAGTCAGTGCCTGTATATCAAACAATCTGCCTAACTACTTTAGGAGCAGCAGGCTCCCTTGGAAAAAAGCTCCAAAGAAGCTGAAATTGGAACTGAAACATCTCTGCTCTTAAATAAACAGGACAGTTTCTGGCTTACATTCAAAGGAGTCACCTTGATAATTTAACTTTATTATGTCCTACTCTTAGCAGCTGGATGTATATACCCACAGCCTCCCATATTTTCTGCTATTAATGATATTTTAAATTTTAAGCATCCCAGACACCTGCAATAAGTCTAATCCTTACTCTGAAAAACCAAAATTGCCTTTGTCTCTATGGTTTTAAATTTATTAATAGACAAAAGGTATTCTATACACAGCAGAATGTCTTTAAGCTTGTTTTTGGGTGGGAGGTTTCACTGATAATAGGGATCAATTGTTATTAGTCAACGGCACTTTCTCCTCTCTGGGTCTTTTGGCTCTCAGAGGTTTTTGTGATGTCCTGGACACCTTTCCAGGGCTGTATGGGTATGGCATATTTCTCACAAGCCTTATAATCTTTTGTGCTGGCAGCCAGAGGCCAAACGTGATAGTGTGACATGTTTTAGATGTTTTATTGATGCCTCCATGAGGCAACAGAGCACTATTCTGCTCTTCCCTGCTGTCCTACTCGGGGGACAGGACAGTGCACACGCTTCAAGGTGCCCAGGTGAGGACCCTGGCCTGGCAGTACCTTTGGAAAACAGCCAGAAACAGGAAGGACATGGAGATGATGCCCTCAGTTATAAAGATGCCATCAGTGATGGGATGATAGAGCACTCGACAAGGATGTGGGCACACTCTTACTTTCCGTGTGACAGCTGTGCGTAGCGCCCTTGCTCCCTGCTCTGGAGCAGGATGGTTCTTCCTGCTGTGCCACCACTCTGCAAAGATTCCCCGTTGCTCATATAAGGAGGCAGTCTTGTATCTTGCAATCCAGGTGGTTGTCTAAGACCAAAGCAGCCTGGATTTTATCAGTTTTTTAGAGATGGTTCAGTATCTTGCAATCCAGGTGGTTGTCTAAGACCAAAGCAGCCTGGATTTTATCAGTTTTTTAGAGATGGTTCAGTACTTTACCAAATGATTGTGCATCCTCGCTGGAAGTAGACTCCTTCTCTGTTTGGAGCTAAGCACCAAAGCCTCCAAGAGGAGCAAGTTTTTAAACTTAAAAGCCAATCCCACATGGAATGATACTGGTCAGAGTGGAAAAGCAGAAGATTCCCTAAGCGCTTCAGGAGAAGCTTGGGATTTTTTCGCCTATAGGCTAATGATATCCAGGGTTGGGGTGTCACAGTGTGATACTCATTGCCAGGAATTCTGGGTAAATGGAGCAGGTGATGTGGATGAAGGATTCAAAATGCAAACTTTTGGAAGAGAATAAAGTCATAACTATCAGACAACAAAAACTGTTGAGTTGTAGAAAAGATGGCATAAGGAGTTCACTTCATTTGTGCCTTAATGTATTTTCTTCTCTTCCTGCAGGACTATACTTGGGAAAATCATGGCTTTTCCCTTGTAAACAGGCTTTATTCTGATATTGGGCATCTCCTGGATGAGAAGTTTCGGATGGTGTATAACCTCACATATAACACTATGGCAACACATGAAGATGTTGATACAACTACACTAAGAAGAGCTTTATTTAACTATGTCCACTGTATGTATGGAATCAGGTATGGACAAAAATTCCCTGGCTTAGGAATACATGGTAAAACTATGTAAACAGAAAAGTAAACCATGTGTTAAGCATCATTTTAGGTTGGGTGTTTAAAGTGGAGATGGTGCCTCTGTCTGGAAGTTAGAGTGGTTTTGCTGGCATATCAGTATAATTTCTCCTTCCAGTGCAGAAAATTAGTCAGGATGGAAATGTGCATCCTCATGGAAGTCATTACAGAAATGTCTTCACTGAAGCCAGCCTGTATGCTTCATTTAGGAAAAACAACATCCCTAAGCAAGTTCACAGACAACACCCAGCTGGGGAGGAGTGTTGATTTGCTGGAAGGAGCTAGGAAGGCCCTACAGAGGGCTCTGGATAGGCTGGATCAGTGAGCTAAGGCCAATTGTATGAGGTTCAGTGATGCCAAGTGCTGCCTCCTGCACTTGGGTCACAACAACCCCAGGCAGCACTACAGCTGGGGGCAGTGGCTGGGAAGCTGCTCAGTGCTGCTGGGGGTGCTGGACAACAGCAGCTGAACATGATCCAGGGTGTGCCCAGGTGGCCCAGAAGGCCGGTGGCATCCTGGCCTGGATCAGCCAGGGTGTGGCCAGCAGGATCAGGGCAGTGACCGTCCCCCTGTACCCAGCACTGCTGAGGCCACAGCTCCAATCCTGTGCTCAGCTTTGGGTCCTTCACTACAGGAAGGACTTTGAGAAGAGCTGGAGCATGTCCAGAGAGGGCAGTGGTGCTGGGGAAGGGTCTGGAGCACAAGTCCTAAGAGGAGCAGCTGAGGGAGCTGGAGGTCTTTAGTCTGGAGGCTCGGGGGCACCTTATCACTGTCTACAACAACCTGAGAGGAGACTGTAGCCAGGTGGGGGTCAGCCTCTTCTGCCAGGTAGCAAGTGACAGGATGAGAACAAATGGCTTCAAGCAACACCAGGGGAGGTTTAGTTTGGATATTAGGGAAAATTTCTTCACAGAAAGATTTGTAAAGCATTTGAACAGCCCACAGAAGTGGGAGAAGAAACATCCCTGGAAGTGTTCATAAAATGGTGAATAGGGTGCGTGGTTTAATGGTGAATATGGTTGTGGTTTAGGGTTAACCATTGGATTTGATGATGTTAAAGGTCTTTTCCAGCTTTAAAATTCTATGATCCTACTAAGCCTTTAAGATCCTCTCTTAACTCATGGTTTTTGGTCATGTATGATAAATGTTCCATTTCCCAGGCTTAAGAACATGATGCTGCAAAAGACAGTGTTTTTAGAAAGTTATATCAAGCAGAATGATTGCTTGTGTTATGTAGGTATGATGACTACGATTATGGAGAAGTGAATCAGCTACTTGAACGCAGCCTGAAGGTTTACATAAAGACAGTGACCTGCTACCCAGAGAGAACCACCAAGCGCATGTACGACAGCTACTGGCGCCAGTTCAAGCACTCGGAGAAGGTATGTGCTCCAAAGCCAAAGAGACCCCTGTGCTGTTTGAAAATTAAAATATGAGGACACCTAAAATGGCAGCATCTGTCACATGAACTGTTTTAAATCAGAGAAAAACAAATGAGAGTCATTCCTTGAGTGTTAGATACCAGTTTGACAAAAATACTTCTTAGTGTGCTGGAGATAATTTTTATTGTTATTATTTTGAGTTACTTTTCCATAAAATTGAATGGACAACTGTAAAAGAAAAGTAAAGATACTTTACTTTTATAAAGTTTTAAAGATAAACTTGAGCATGCAGAAGTGATCAACTATGCCAATACTTGGGATTTGGAGATCAAGAAATACCTAAGCTCATATATATATATATAGATATATAGATATAGATATAGATATAGATATATATAGATATATAGATATATAGATACATATATATATATATATATATATATATATATATATATATATATATATATATATAAATTTTATGGTGGTTTTCAGCACTAAAAATGTCAACATGCTTTCAGATATTACATTAAATGCTTCCTGAGAAGGGTTCAATGCATGAGTCCCTGCTAGCTTATCTGGCATGGAAACTGTTCCTTACTCTGTTCTCCTATATAATGGTCACAGGTAGTAGTAAAGATAACCAAATATAATTTAGAAAGAACTAATTCCATTAGGATACAAAAAAAGGTTTAAGGTTGGCTTCTCAGATGGAAGATTGCTTGAAGCACCAGTCCTGGGATGTTGTCCATATTGGCATCACTACACAGATGTCTCTAGAGGACCTATAGTCCTGCAGCAGGGTACAGGGAGAAATGACAAAGTTTTCTTGCAGCTATACTTTACTAAAGAATAGAATTTTCTGCCTAAATGAATAAACCATGCTGCATTCAGAGGTGAGCTAAATGGCTGATGTAATTTTTTACAGGTTCATGTCAATCTACTTCTGATGGAAGCTCGGATGCAAGCCGAACTTCTGTATGCCCTTCGTGCCATAACTCGTCACTTAACCTGAAGCACTCGCTGGCCAGGAGTACAGGGCTTTTACTGCGTATGTAAAGACCTTTCAAAATAGATACACACCAGAAGCTGTTTGTGATGTAGCATCAGGTTATTCAATTCTCTAGTGTCAAAGTTTAGCCGTGCTTCTTGGCGGCTGTAATGTGCAATGACGTGTTTTATTTTCTTGATGCTTAACATTACTAATGATAACAAAAGTAACACTGAGGAGCGCTACTCTGCATTGTTTCCCGCTGGATTTCTGCACAGCGGTCAGGATCCTGGAACTGGTTTTATTGTATCCAATCCTAGCGCTTTGTTCTTTAGGCACCGGAGTGAAGTGCTTAGAGACTTCTTTTTCCAAGCAATCATTTTTCAGATGAGTGGAATCCAGCAGAAGATCAGTTCTGCCCGTCCTGAGAACGTCCCACCACGTCGTGACTCGCGACAGAGACGCACGGGCCGTGCTGCATCGAATCGCCCACTGGATTCTCCTGTGTGTCCCGGAGACTGCTGCCAGTCACTGTCTTACTACAGCAATTGGAGGTGATGCAAGATGTGGATGCAAACATTGAGCACACTTTAATGTGAAATTAATCTTGATAAATCCTACAGCATGCTACTGAAGTGCAAAATTCATTCACGCTTGGTCGTGCCCCTTCGCAAGGAGAAGAGGCCTCATGATTTGCCATTTCAGCCACACTTACTGTGTTTCAATCATGCATAGTCTTGTTTTACTGACAGTCACCCTCAGTTGTCCTGACAACATCCATGCTCATCACGTGTTGCAATTTTTTTAGTTGGCACCTATAAAATTAATACACAGGCTGACCAAAAATAGGGTTGTGGGGTTTTTTGCACTCTCTTCTTTATCAATGTTTTAAATAAGGAAAGTAAAGGAAGGCTAGTATATCTATTCTTTCATATTGGATGTATAGAAATTATTTCCCATAACTTTTTCATAGCATGAAATTGTAATATTCAAAGTTTTAAAAGTTTCTATGCATTAGTGTGAGTGAACAAAAGAAAAGTGCAATATTTAAAAAGAAAGCAAGCTTTTTTCCCTGACATGCCACTGCTAAAGTGTCCTTCTTATATAGCCATAAAGAAATTTTAAAACCAAATTTCTTTAATGTCTAAGGCCTAGCAGTTTTGTTTTAGCTTTTATGGCTTAAGACAACTTGATACTGAGATGCCAAAGCATCCCCAAAACAAAGCATTTTTGGACAACCAGTAATACTGGGGAAGGGAAGAAATAAGCTGCCAAAAATGTCACACTTTTGTGCTGTTTTCTGTTGCTTTTGACTAATTTTTGAGAGCACAAAATGTTGATATTTATAGCTTTATTTTGTATTGCATTTAATGAACCAGTGAAGTGCCTAAAGAGATGCTTAAACTTACCCAGTAGAACACAAGTTAACTGCTTCAAATTGGTCTGTTGGTTTGGACTTTTCATATTTCTTTTGAGGAGGGTGACCTTTATTTCTGTGGTATACATTCAAAACTAACTGGACAGGTTTATTTTTAATGTTCTGTTGGATTGTAGTAGTTAATGCAGGACTTTTTTTTTATTGGTGATTGCAGAATAGTTAGAAAAAAAATACTACCAGTCATATTTTGACACTTTCCATTTACAAAACCATGGACCAGTACTCTACTAAAGTTAGTTTTCTCTTTTCTTCCTTTTCCTGATCCTTGCTTTGACTTTGCATGTTGTTTTTTCTGCTTTATCTGTCCGTTCCAGATTGGAAAGCCCAATGATTGTACACTTTTCTGCACTTTCAGACTGCAGACTCTGCATGTGAAAACCTTTTGAAGAAAAAAATCAGTAATTAATTTTTTTTAAGTGCCATGTTGGCTATTTAGAAAACTACCCAACAGACAGCGCTGGTCTGTCTGCTAGAGAGCATTGGGTAGAACATCAGATTTATTTATCTTGTATAGCTAACGGCAAAGATTTCTCAGACATACTGAGATGCTCTTATGTGTGAACTTAGATTTGCTTTCTAAATTGTTATGATCCTTTTCCCCCCTCCTGTGATTGTAGTGGCCATACCTAATGGCTTATGCTGAGAGAAGTTTTCATGCAATACTTCTGTTTTTTTTCAAGTGATGGGAACTGTTCAGTACTACTTTAAATTTCTTTGTATTGAAAAGTGAAGTAGTCCTCAAGAAGCACAGCTGAGCTCTGGAAAGGAGGTGAAACTAGATTGGAGTAACTAATATGATGGCTTCGTTTCCCCTCAGAAATGCAAAGACTTCTGGAGTAGGTTGAGTTTTACATTTGGAAACATGAGTGCCTTTACTTCTTTCCTTATGAAATATACTTGCCAGCTCAAATGCCTTCATGAGCAAAGTACAGGAGCAGATTTGAAATACAGAAACCATAAATGGATTGCTTCATAAAACTTGTAGTAAACCAGTGTTTTGTTTTGGTTTTTTTAAGTGCCATATCAAGTCCTATATGGCCTGCAAGACATTCCATCACAGGAAATGTCATTGTACAACTAGTTTGCTATTTCTCTCTTTTTTTTTTCTTTAATATTACATGCAAACTTGAAACATCTGGAAATTTTTTCCACGTGGCATTTTTTTGAAAGTATTGCATTTACAGTGCAACAATTTATAGTCTAGTTTTTATACACAAATTTGGTATTTTTAATAGATGTTTGCTCAGAATAGGTGTTTTAAATCAGACAATGCTGCCATACACTTTATGCGTGCTTTAGGTTCACACTGTGCCAGCTTTTAATGTGCAAGTGTTCTTGGAATTCTTTTTGCATTTTTAAAACATGCATGAATGTGAATCTTCACACTTTGTTCATTAATATTTTTCTTAAGGGTACCATAATGATTGGAAGTGTAGATCCTCTCCCTCTGTGTTCCTTCATTGGAATTGGTAATTACCAGCATTCATGTTAGTCCGCAAAATCCCAGCCGTGACCAACATAAAAACAAAGTGTACAGTCTCCTGTCTGGTGAAGAGAAAGCCTGATAGGTACAAATTAACCAGCTAGCACAGGGAACACTGTGAGTAGGGAACAGAGCTTTTGAGCATGAACAGCTTCTTATCATTGCAGAGTCACTTAAAATGTGTGTTGCTGTAGAGTATGTCCTTGCTCCATTTTTTGGTAATGAAGAGAAGTGAAAAAGGTGCCAACTGGAGAAAGCATTTGCATTTCCCAGAACAATCTACCCACAGCTGAATTTCATGAGAGTATCATTATACAAGAACAGAAATAATTGTTAAAACAGAAATAATAATGTTAAATTTGGGTGCAGTTTGTGCAGATAGCTACTACAGCTAGTGCTGTGGTGTCCTATGAGAATTTTGGTGAGCTGTAGATGGATTTATTTTCATCAAGGCTGAACTGAAACATATATCCATTGTCCTAAAGCCTTCCTTAAAATGAAAATCACAGAATCATTAAATCTGGAGTTGGAAGAGGCCCACAAGAGGCCCAACTCCTGACCCTGCACAGGGCAGGCCCAAGAGTCACACCATATGCTTGACAGCCTTGTCCAAACACTTCTTGAACTCTGTCAGGCTTCTCTGGGGAGTCTGTTCCAGTGCCCAACCACCCTCTGGGGGAAGAAACTTTTCCTGATATCCAACCTGAACCTCCCCTAACACAAGTTCAGGCCATTCTCTCCAGTCCTGTCACTGGTCACCAAAGAGATCAGTGCCAGCCCCTCCTCTTCCCTCTCAAAGAAGTTGTAACTACAGTGAGGTCTCCCTTCAGTCTCCTCCAGGCTGAACAGACTGAGTGCCCTCAGCCACTCCTCATGTGGCTTCCCCTCAAAGCCCTTCACATCCTTTTTGCTCTTTGGATGCTCCCTAATAGTTTCACATCTTGCATATTGTGGCACCCCAAGCAGCTGCCCCAGTGCAGAGCACAGTGGGACAATCCCCTCCCTTGTCTGACACCTTGATCCTCGAAAAGTATTTACTTCAGCTGTAAGAGTTAAAGAATTGCCACTATCAGCTCTTCTTATGTATTAAAAAAAAAACTTTAAGGACAGGAAAGTCAGTGCTTGTAAACAATTACAAATGTAAGTATAAATTTAGAACAGATCAGAAGAGAACAAAAGGAGAACATTTTGTTGCTCTATTACTTGGGTGCAGAAAGTCAAAGCACCAGATTTTTTAAGTGTGTTTTTGTTTGTAGTGCTACTGATATTTTCATGGGATTTGAAAAAACCAGCTAGCTACCTAAATTTCAGTGGGGATTTAAGCACTCAGACACTCAACAAAATCCTAGAAGATGCCCATTTGAATGTTTGAGTCAGATTTTTAAAGAAACTGAATCACCTAAATAAAATAGAATAAAATTAATTTCCATAGAGACTAAAGGAATAATATGCACCAGATTCATGTGATTCACAGTGATTGTTAATGGAATGAGTTGTTTTGGGGACCTAATGTAGACTTAGAGAAATCTCTCCTAAAGCAGTTAAACTGTAAGCCACTGCTCTTGCAGAACAGGTTCTCAGTGTTTCTCATGCATGTGTGTTTTCCATGAACATAGGCATACATTTCAGGCTCATGATCCAGAATTTGGACTCCCTTTCAGAAGAGCTGGGCTGTTTAGGCTCTACTTGCAGAAAACATTCATTGGTGGGAGTAAGTGGATAGCATGTGCCTGAACCAGAAATTTTTGGATCAAAAGAAATACCCCAAATCTTGATCTCAAGTGATGTTCTTTCAGTTACTTTCTGTAGATGCTTGGATCCTTCTCCCATAAATAAGGGGTGATATTGCACAAAACAAAGGAAGAGGGAGTGGATTTGTTGTAGATGAACCTTGCCAGAGCGGATCTGACTATAAAGCTGTAAGATTTAGTTGCTGTTAGCAGTCATTCCAAGAGCTGGACAAATTGTCAGTTTTCATTACCTGAACTTCAGGTTTACAGTTCCTCATGTCCCCCAGCACTATGTTTGTCTGAAAAGATGCATCCACCAGCGTTCCTATAGTTGGGAATTTTAAGTGATACATTTTATCTCCAAATGAAAATTAATATAGTATTTCATACCTACTGCATAGATTACAGTTGTGAGAGATGGAGAGAGCACAGTAGTATGAGGAAACTTCAGGAGCATCTTGATCAGTGTTAATTTATTCCTTAGAGCACATTTCCTGGCAGGTGGTTGTGCTGCTGCTCCCCTAGTCTGCATCAGGTCTCTCTTGCAGATATTTAACTCTTTGCTGCTCATCAGGGGAAAAATTGTCATTTTCCAACCTGCCACCACCCCTGTCCTGCATCAAGTGCTTCCTGTCTTCCCAGTTCCCAACCCCAAGCAGCCTTGCAGCTGCAGGGACAACCTCCCAGCCTTAACCTTGAAAACAAGGTTCCTCTGTCACTGCCTGTTGGTAAGGGCAGAGGCTCTTTCTCGCATTTAGAAACACTTAATTGCCGTAGTAGATTATTTCCGGGCAGGAAAATGCTAAATGTGGTTCAAAAGGATGAAACTCAGTATTTGCTTAGTAGTGTGTCAAAGAGTTACAGAGTCAAAGAGTGTGTCTGGAGTTACAGTAAAAATGCAGTGGATTCACTAAGGAAATTCTTTCTTTGGTGAAACGCCCCATGCTTGAACTATCAGCTGTGCAGGTTTCTTCTCAGAGGGACATGTGACAGGGAATTTGAGGTCCCCTTCTGCCAGGCAGGCTTACAGGCCCACCTGGCTGGCAGTCCCTTGGGTGCTTTGCAGCCAGGCAGACCGCATCCAGCCTCTGGAACAAGTGGATCTGGGTTTTTCATTTATCTATAGGAAAAAATCCAAAGGCACGTTGTGGAGCAGCTGCTGGAGGCAGAGTTGGGTGTTCCTAGGGTACTGATTATCATCAGGCTTGTGGAAAATAGAAACCTTGCTCCTGACAGTAGCTAGAGGTACTGGAGATGCCAATTATTACAGTAACTGTGGGGAGCAAGCCAGTCTGTCAGCATTGGGAAGCACAGGCACTCCAAGGGGACACGGCCAGCACAGGATTTGTTGAGGTATTGGTCAGCTGAAGAAACTTCCCCGATGTGTCTGAGAGGTTCTTTTGTGTGCCTGTGCATAGGGGAGGTGGTGGAGGGTGCCTCCTTCCACCGTGTCCAGAAGGCTTTTTTTGGGAGCAGAGCTGGGACCCTTTCCTTACTCCAGAGGTGGAGTAGGGGAAGGGAACCATTCTGCCCAAGAAAAACTGGCTGCTGTTGAGTTGCATTTTCTCATCCCCATCAGCCTTTGAAGGGGGTTTTGAGGCAAAATGGGTAAATCACTAAGCATTGTGTCTCCAGCTGAGGAGTCTGGGGAGCAGCAACAGCAGCAGCTCCAAACAACGACAGTCCAAAACTGTGTCTCATTCCTCACTTCATGCTCATGTCGTGCCACCAGACCCAAACCTCTTCTCTCCAGCCCAGCTGCCATGTGCCCAGGTGGCTGCAGGAGCAGCCTGCTCATGGTGGTGGGTGATGTGGCCACTTTTAGGGGGAAAATAATAATATATAGGCTACGACCCTTGGACTCTGCTAGGCAGTGCAGTCAGAGGTCTTTTCACGACTGTGACCAGAACTGGATATGAACTGTAGCTTAAAAAAATAGGAATTTTGCAAACTTGAAATCTCTGGATTTTACCCTTTTCTCCTTTTGCTGGAAAGCCACACGATGAATGTATATGCTTTACCTTTCTATCCGACATAACTGAAAATCAGAATGCCAACTCCTTGTTTTGTATTAACCTTTTTTTTGAAAAAAAAAAAAAAAAGGAAAGTTTGTGAGCAATATATGTAGCATGCTGTGAACGTCTGTTTTGATCTTTATAGTTACTCTTTAATCCATCAGTATTAACACCAGTTCTTTTTTGTGTTCCCCTTGGTACTTCGTATGCAGTGTAAGCAGAAGCTGTGATCGGCTTTGCAGTCCTGTGCCATGTTACTGTAACTCCTTGATTTTTTAGGAAGCACCTGACTGTGGGCCACCCTGGGGCAGGTAGCGTGCCCGTACACGACTGCCACTTCTCTTGTACTATGTATAGTTCTAAGTAGAATAAGCTTTTTAACAGAATATTGATGCGGTTATTGATGAGTCACGCAGGCTGCAAGTGTCTGGTGTGTGAGAGTCTTTGTATTTATAGTTGTTGGGGTTTGGTTTTTTTTTTGTTGTTTTGTTTTGTTTTGTTTTTAATTCATAAAGTAGCAAACTTGATAAACATAGCCACTTTAAACTGCTCTTGCTAAATAGACCCTGCTGTAGATAAAATACCACTGTAGATACAGGGAGAAGCACCAGCCGACCTCTCTCGACTGTGGGAGCCAAGCCCCTCTCTGCACAAAGCACAGGCCACACAGCCACCTGTGTGTGACCACACGGAGACCCAAACACAGCCAAGGCTGGGGTCTGGTGTCTGTTTCAGCCCCCTGTGCCCCTAAGGCTGCTGCAGGCTGCCTCGCCACACTCTGCTCACCAGTGCACGGGGCACACACGAGCTCGCTGGCATGAGAGGGATGGACAGAGCAGCTGCTGGGCCACAAGCATGCTCATGGCACTTCTGCAGCCAAAAAGCTTCCAAGCCTCTCTCGAGTGCAAAAATTAGCCCCTGATTTGCTGACTGCAGAGCCTGGCACATGAGGGTGAGAAGCAGCACTGGCTCCCTGTGGCAGCTGTGGGTCTGAGCCCCCTTGGCTGGGGCAGCAGGCAGGGCAGCACCGTGCCCAGAGAGGGGCATTTCATTGCATCTCCCACCTCTGCCCCTCCGGACAGGGGGTGAGTTGTACCCAGCCCAGCCCAGCAGCTGTCAGCCCCTGCCTCCCCGTGCTGCGGCCGAGCGGGCGTTTGGGACGGAGGGTGAAGGACAGAGCTCTGATACTGTAGTGCCCTGCCACCACCAGGAAGGGAGGAAGTGCAGTGGCTCTGTGGGTCCCACAGTCCCTACAGCATCCTGTGGGCAGGTGGCACATCTCCTGTCCTGCCTCCCAGGTCAGCACCTGTCCTGAGCCCCAGGGATAGGCCACGGGCTCCTTGCTTTCATGGGAAGTTTGCCTGCAAGGTGAGGCAGCTGCTAGGAGCTCACTGTGGGTTCCCACAGCAGCTTTTGTCATTTCTTTCCTGTTGTTGCTGGTTGGGTTTGTTGTTTTTTTTTCTTTTTTATTTTGAAAGGACAGACTGACCTAGTGGGATGGAATTTTTTGTGTGTGACTTTTGTTAGTTTTTAAGTTACCCGACTTGAATTTATCTGAACAGATGCAGAAGGAACTTTCTTTTTTTTTTGTGAGTTAAGAGACAAAAACGCATTTTTAAACAAAGGAATCATGTATTAACATTTTAACAGCAATTCATAAATCTGCACTTTTTATGAGGTTTTGAAAAATCTATTTATAGGTACGGAACAATGGGGTTTGTTTAAAACTGTATCGCATTTATACTTGCTGAAATTACTTTCATTGTTATCAGTAGGAATTTCATTGGTTAAATAAAATGGATAAAACCTGACTCCTGCTTGAGCCATCATTTGCCACATGCTGGGGAACACATTTCTAGAGCAGAACATCCTGTGTTTTGGGACAAATCCAGGCCTCGAACTGTCCTTCCTCTTCATGCCTTTGTAGTGGGTTTTAATTTATGTATCATTCAATACAGAGATTATTTAATCCCTCTTCCAGGGAGACCTGGGCAAACCCCAGGGCAGAAGTGGGTGAGAGCCATTAAAACAGGAAGGGCAAGCAAAGGTGAGAGGAAATGTGTGCTGAGGGTGCTGGCTCAGGGCAGTGCCAAGCTTACCTGGCAGTCAAATTGTCCCCAAGTCCCCAAACCCTACCCCCTGCCCCATCTATCCCCAGAGAAGGGTGACTTAGTGCTGAGGGATCACCAGGGAAGTTTGTCCTGGTGGACATGATCACTTCCCTCAGAAAGACTGCACTAGTTAACACAAGCTGCAGATCTGGGATATTTCGGGTGTAACTTTGCCTCCAGCTGCAGGATGCACAGATCACAATAAGATAAATACATGTATGTATATAAATATCTGCGCGTATATAAAGTGCTTATTTATTTGCTTTCAGTGAAAGTTCCAAAACTCTGAAAATATCTTTTGTCTTAGGTCTGGGTCCCTGGTACAGGTGGTGTGGCTGTCACCTCCAGTCGCCAGAGCAGCTCAGGACTGGGAGGGGCACCATGTCACCAGCACATGGTGAAAAAGATAAAAATCTTGTAGCATTCCTCAAAGCCAAGGGCTGCTGTGGAATTCCTGCTTTAGCCCTTAGAAGGCCCAGAACATGGATGATCAGCAGGGCAGGACACTGCCACCCTCAAGTGAGCCCTACCCTCATTCTGGTCCCTGCTCACACCCTGTGTGTGGTGTGAGTGCTCAGATGAGGTACCCAGCACAGGAGAGGACAGCCCTGCTCCCCCACACCCCATCCTCACCTCTCCAGCTGGTTTCCCACTGGAAATTCAGAGCAAAAAACATTTGTGTGTTGGTGATTCCCCAAGACTCCTTGGCCATCCTCCCGGGCCACCACTCTGCTGCCATCTATCCCCTGCTCCCTGTGCCCACTCTGGACACCACAGGATGGTGGCAGACCAGGGACCGTGTCACAGGGATGCTCATGTCCCCACACTAAGTGGCTGTGGGATAATCTCCCTGCAGCCCATGGTGACAGCTGTGGGATGTCCCTGGGACCTGGCAAAGGGCCATGGCTGAGATAAAGGTAGGCAGCCCTGCAGGGGCAGCACATCCCTGGGGAGACACCTGGCTGGGCTGACCCCAAGCCTCACCGGGTTCCTCCCTCCTCATGGAGCACAGAGGGACGCCCTGGTGTGCCCCAAGGCCATCAGGTTGGAGCATGGGCACCCCCAGCCTCCCGGCTGGAGCCAAGCAGCCACGAGCAGGGCAGGGTGGCTGGCAGAGTGGTGTGCCACTGCCCATGGAGACTGGCTGCCCACTCATGGCCCAAGCAAGCCCACAGCTGTAGGGCTGGATTTCCACTTCTGCTGGGGTCCCCTTTGCTTCTTCCCAGCTCCTCATGCCATAGCATGAGGGAGAAAGGGTGACCAAGCCCCAGGCCCCTGCACAGAGCCATCGGTGGATCTGCCCTCTCAAGTGTACATTAACTGAAGTGCACCCACCTGCACCACTTCATTTCTGCACTACATGCTTAATTAAACCAAATTTTATGCAATGTGGGGTCATGAAAACTCCCCGCAAAAGCTTTTAGTTGGATCATGATGGTGTTCTCTGGTGAGGCACCTGGGGCTCTACAAACCCAGGGTGGAATTACATAGATTTTAAATAACATCATTCATCATGCCAATGAGCAATTGTAAACATCATTGATTTTTTTGTAAGCTTCTCAATATAAGGAAGACGATCATGGCTAAATTTAAACCCTCCTCATCTTCCATGAGTGTTTTTTCCCTCAGGCTTTTCTAAGGCCCTTGGAGCAAAACTGGAACCTTTCTGACCTGCAGGAAACTGCTTTTGCAGAAGGGAAGCCCTCCTTCTCCTCCTTCTCCTGCCTGGGGCTGGTGTTCAGAGTATCAGAATATCCAGGCAATAAAACATAGCCAAAAAATTAAATACAGCAAATGCAACAAAATATGATTACAGTCAAAACAGAAGTGTTTCAGCAGTGACCTGCAACATTCAGTGCTGACTTGCTCAGGAAGGAGTTCCCCAGCAGTTTGCTGCACCACAAGGTGCAGCACCCTGAAAGCACCGGCAGGGCTGGGCTGGGGAGGTGGTGCTGCCTGAACACAGGTGTTTAATTTGCCTTGCAAAATTACCTAGCCACTCTCTCGGCTCCCTCTGCAATGCATGGAGAGAGGCAGAGACTCCACCAGAGGGTGGCATCTGCCCTGAATCATCTCCTGAGGGACTCTGATCCGCCTTCACCCTCCACGTCACGGGAAACGCGGCTGGGATGCAGAGTTCAGCTCACAGAAGGTGAAACTGCAGCTCACATCTGCAATACAGTAGTGATGCTGAAAATATCAGCTGAAAACATGGTATTAGATTTAAGATAACCCCTAGGCTTTTTCTTTCTTTTTTTTTTTCATGATGAAATAACAAAATAACAAAAATGCATTTTTTGTGAAAAACAGAAACAGGAGTGGTTCCATTGGAGGCTTCATTACCAGCTCTAATTAGTGGACCTGAGGGCAATTCCCCACAACCACAGAGGTCCAAAGCCTCAGTGCTGTGTCCACAGAGGCCCCAGCAGTGCCAGCAGGACGTGTTGTGGGAATGTGCTCAGGGTTCAACCCCTGCATCTGTTCACAGCTGGAAATGGGGGATGGAGATGGAGAAAGAATGAGATTCTGAATAAACCTGTCAGAGAAATAAAGAACAGGGACCAGGTTCCCAGATAGATCCTACATCCTGGATTGGGAATGGGGGCATGATCTGAAGTATTACAGGATCTGGGAATGAACAAAATTATCCTTCATCACTGGAGCCTGAGCCTGTTCACTTGTCTTTGATCACACATGAAAGTTGATTGTAGCCAGGAGAAGATCGGTCTCTTCTCCCAGGTAGCAAGTGACAGGACAAGAGAAATGGCCCCAGGTTGCACCAGGGGAAGTTTAGTTTGGAGATTAGGAAAAATTTGTTTAATAGAAGAATGGTCAGGCATTGGAGCAGACTGCTTAGGGAATTGTGAATCATCACCTTGGAAGAGTTCAAGGAACATGTGGATGTGGCACTTGGAGACACAGTTTAGGGGTGCATTTGGTAGTGCTGTGTAGGACTCGATGATCTTAGAGGTCTCTTCCAACCTTAATGATTCTGTCTGAGTAGTCATCCTCAGCTGCTGTGGTGATGAGCCTCAGATTTGCAGCCCTCTGACACCAGGACAGCCACAGTTACCATTCAAACATCTTCTGCAGCCATGGGCTCTGTGCCCTCACAGACCCCTGGGAAAGCAGCCCCTTGCCCTACATCAGACACTCATCTCATTTTTTCAGGTGTAGTGGTGTTTTCAAGGGCAGGTTGTCACCTCCAGTGCAAAGGTGTACTTCCTGCAGATGCCTGAGGGTGAGGGATGAACTCATCCAACCCACAAATGCACATGTTCTCCATGAACTCAAAAAAATTGGGCCAAGTTCTTTGGGAGCTGGATTCGTGCCACACGGGTCTGGCCAATCTGTGTGGTTGAGGTGCACACTGTGGTTAATCCCATCTGTTTCAACAGGGCTACACACAACCCCCACCACCACCCAAATGTGGCTGTGAGCACTGCAGGTCATGGCCAGCAGCACTCAGGAGGCATCAGGCCCTGATATTAGTCCTACCTGCATGGAAGGATTTATTAACCCCTTCCAAGGGGCTGTGGGAAACACCATCCCACCTGTACCATCATTTGGCTGAACCATATCAATGGACACTTCAAGGGTGATGGGACAAGCCCCATCAGCCCCCAATCCCAGCCAAGATTCACTGGTCCCAGCTTCAGGCATCCAGCTGAGGGGCCCAGGTGAAAGCCATGTGACACATTTATACTGAACACAGGGACCCCTGTGCCTGCAGAGAAGAAATTTTAAATGGCTACATTTAGATGGCCTAAATCCAGAAAGCGATGTATCCATGAGTCTATTGTATCATCCCTCTGGAGCTGCTTCACTCACATCAGCAGCTGGTCGGTGTCAGATCAAGCAGAGACCATTTCTCAACCCTTACTGTTCACTGCTTAGCTGCTGGCCTTTTGGTTTCACAGAGCTGTGGAATGCTTGGGTTGGAGGGGACCTTTAAGGGCCACATAGCTCACTGGGACACCTTCAACCACATCCTGTACCAGGGTTTTACTCACTGTAATTTACCTTCATTTAAAAGGAAATTTCTTCCTTTTATTTATTCTGATGTTCTTCTCCCATATATCTTCCCCTGCTCACCAGCACGGTCCTGCCCACCTGCTGCCGCCAGCAGGTACTGGGGATTTGGAAAAGTCACACAGTGACATCTGCTCCAGATGTCCATTCTTCACCATGTTAAATAAGATTAAAACATCAACTTATTAATAAATATGATACTGCAGAAGAATTTGAAGCCTGTGCTTCAGTTTTGCAGGCAACTTTGCTGCTTGCTTAGTAGAAAATGGCTTCCACCTCCCAGGAACACTGTCACAATTTCAGTATTTTTGGAAAGGAGACAGGGTTTTTTCACCCTTACAAATGGAATAAAATCACACATGTGCTAAGATGGGCCATGGCTGAAGGATATGCCTCTGAGACAGAAAGAGCCACATTCACATGCCAAACCTGCTGTTAGGCAGGAGTGGGTGCTGAATGTCAACATCCAAACTGCTAATCCAGACCCTGGACTGCTCTTGGATGTTTCCTGTCCTTGTTCCAACCTGGACTTGAAAACTATTTTCCACTAAAAATAGTAAATTGCCATGAAAAGAACCCTGTATGATAAATCACCCCATTCTGACAGAATATAATTCCTTGGAGATTTTCCAGCCAGCTGTAACACTAACACCACTGGAAAGTCTTTAGGCGTTTCTGCCTGGCTGGAAACACCAGTTGTGTGGAAATCAAAAGCAGATGTTACCCAGTGTGAGATCCACCAAAGTGAGTCCAAGAGCCCAGGAGTCTGTGCAGCAAAGAGAAATCATCCCATGCCAAACCCACAGTATTGCAACCTCACTAATACACACACACCCTGGACACACCTCACACTCCTTGCTCCCAGACAATCCCTCCTGGCCAAACAAGTTACACTGGTATTTATTATCCAATACCTTTTCCCCTTTCTGGCACTGGCTACACTGGAGAGATAACCTGTGAGCAAGCATGGCTCAGTTCCCTGCTGAACAGGAGCAGCTCCCTGACCAGATGGAGGGACAGAGCTGCTGATGGAGCTCCATGCAAGGTGAGCAGCTTCAAAACGTGCAGTGGTAGCAGAGGTGTGACCCAGAGGGCCTGAGGGGCTGTCCTGCAGCACTACTGAGTCCCTCTGCCTTTATGGGTGCCCAGCTCCAAGGTGGATGCAGCAGAGACAAGGGGCACCTCGAGGTGCAGAGACCCCTGTGTCAAAGCTCAGGGTGATCTGGTTAAGGCAGTGACACCTTCCACTAGACCATGTTGATCAAAGCCCCATCCAACCTGCCAACTTGATCTTGACCATTTCCAGTGATGGGGCATCCACAGCTTCTCCAGGCAACCTGTACCAGTGCCTCACCAGTCCCTGCAGACTTGAGACAGACACACTCAGCTGCAGGGGTTCATCTGCCCAAAGAGAGGTACCTGCAAAACGGAGGTGCCAGCATCTGGTTTACTCATCGCAGGACCTCCATACCTTCAGTACCCCTGTTAGAGAAGGTAAGGAAGTTATGATATGGCCAGTCCAGGGACCAGCACTGCACAAGAGGGAGTTTCTCAGTGAGCTGAGAAGAGCTGTGCTGCTGTGCTGTGATTTCTGTATGAAACTGGCTATCATGCTGCACTCCAGGTGCATCTCACTGCATCTCACAAGAATAAAACAATCCCCTCTCCTGGCACACACACAGTCATACTGCCTGCAAAACCTCAGCTTTTACCTACTTATTCTGTAGCTTAATTAATTGAATCTTAGAGCGCTTTGAGAGAGGAAATGTGTTTAAAAAGCACAAAAGAGCCATTAATATCAGATGTCAAGCTGTTACAAGGAAAAACTGTGTTGCTGCTGTTTTCTTGATTAATCAGGACACCCTAGGTTGTTATCTCATTTGCATTTCTGTGACAGAAAATGATACCAGTCCCTCTTAGGAAAAGTCGTTTTATTTTGTTGAAGCCATACGTTTCCAAGGATAGAGTAAAGCTCAGGAGCCATAAATCATGCCTAGATAAGAAGAATCTCAAACAGTGGTTTTTTGCAGGATGTTGCTTGTTCTGTGATAATTGCTTGATGTTCAAGGCAGATTTCCCACTGCCTGCTCAGACACGCAGCACAGAAGAGAAATGCCCCATGCCAGTTACTGTTCTTACCATTTGAAATCTGAGCATGTTAAGACAATTTTAATAATACTGTTGCACCTCTGCCCAAATCCTATAGGGCTGCAGCGCCCTGGATTTCAAGGACTGTCCACTTGCTGCCAGAAGTCATGGCTGCAGCAGAGACATGCTGGCCTGAGCTAGGTGGGGTACCAGTGATGGTGGCAAATTGACAGTGCAGACCTCCTGAGGTGCCTCAGCTCTGCTGCTTATCAGCACACGAGCCCCCATGAAACTGTGACTGCAGAGCTGCCCTGGAGATGCTGGTGGACCTGGGATGCAGGGGCTGCTGGGCTCAGGTGTAGGGAAGAGCCCCAGGAAGTGCATGACTGGCTGCTGTGCAGTGCCATGCAGCTAAAATGGGCCAGAAACAAGGTCACACAGAAGGTGCAAGACAGCTGTGGGGGGCAGCTACCCCTTCTCCCCAATGCTTGGGCTGCATTTGAGAGCTGCCACCATCACACCTGCCTTCAGAGGCTGATGGGGATCCTGTCACCCCACCCTAGCATCCCCTGGGACTTGAGCTGGCTTCTTGCCTGCCTTGACAGCTGCCACGTAGCCCATGAGGAGTACCAGGATTAAGACAGGGTCTCATGAAGGAGTGGGAAATCAGCTCCACATCTGTCTTGACAGCAGACCAGGCATGTTTGAGTGGGCAGACATGCAAAGTTCATTTTGGAGAGCATCCACTGGCTGCTCTCTGCCTGTTAGGAGCTGTGACTTTGCCCCTTGCACCCAACATTCCTATAGCAAAATGCCACTGATTTTACCCAACTGCAACCCATACTGGCATCCAAAAGCTGCTTTTCCTTTTGAACAAAGCCAGCTCTGCTTGCAGCCCCTCTTTCTCCATGAAATAGCAGTGGCCCATGAAGGGCGAGGCAAGGAGTCATCCTCTCTTTCCACTCATGCCACTGCTTCCCCACTTCATCACCTTTGTTGGCATCACCAGCTTTGCCATTTGCTGAACAGGGTGCCACCTGGCCAGGTGTGCTGGGCTGGGATGTGCACACACATCTGGTTGCATTGAGCACAGCCCCTGAGATAAAGAAACAACTCTGTCCCATCATGAACCAGCCAAATCTCCTTTTCCCTCTGAATCCATCCACACCAGCTCAGCCTTGCTGCACGATGCAGAGAGGCAAAGCTGCCATGTTAGTAACTGAGTTCTCTTCAACCCAGGACAGGTCACCACCAACACAGCACTACTGGGATGGCAGCACCAGCTTGCTCACTCCTGGGACTCATTATGGGATGCTACAGTAGATCAGGGGTCCACACCAAGCTGGCGCTGGAGGGAGAGACACAGATGGGTGTGAAAGGAAGGAACCATGCATGTAGGACTCCCAAACACCTCGTGGAGTCCCACCAAAGTAAATGCTGCTGAGACAGGAAGCCTCCCTCCTGCAGGCAACTGCACCAAGAGATCCAAAGCCCCTTGCTGAGCCCCAGGGAAGGGCAGCACTCCTGTGCCCTTCTCCAGCAGTGGCAGATGTCTCTGTGCCCCTCATCTGGCTGCAAACACTTGCTGGTCCCCTGCAAAGCCCTGACATGCATCCCAGCTCCAATTTCACAGATGTTGGGGGACATGACTCATGCTCGCAGAGGGAGGAAGGGGTGAAGAGTGAGCAGAGAGGATGTGCAGTGCAGAAGAGGAGTTGGTTCTGCCTCTGACATTAGGGTATCTCTTTGTGTGTGGATTTTCACCCAGCAAAACAAGTGCTGCAGCCCGAGATCCCTCCCGCCTCTCCTCCCACCTGATAGTCCATAGTCCCCTGCATGCTTCAGGAGCAGTCAGCTCTCAAGGGAGACAAGGCAGTTTGCTAGAGATTTGAATCCAAAAGTGTGGCTCCCAGACCTGCTGGGAATTGAAGCAGACACGAGGGCTTCAGGGCTAAGGTATTTGTGGGTTTAGACCTTCAGAGAACACCACATCTTGAAGATTCAGGGCTCAGACCTTCAGTGGTCACCAGACAGCAAGGAAGGGTTGGGGGAAGACAACCTTGGTATGGCTAAGGAAAAATGCTTTCCCACCATGCAAAAAAAATGGGAAGTGGGTCCTTCCTTGCAGCAAGATCCATGCAATTTCAGATTGGAAAGGCCAGAAGACTATGAGATATACCCAGCTGCATCCCCTCCACCAGTGGGACTCCAGAGAAATAAGCAATGCAGTCAATAGCAGGACCTTGCCCCCATGCCACTCTGCTGTTTCCCACCCCAAGTCCTTGCACTCTTGCCTGCCTCTCCTTTCATCAAGTCCCAGTAACCCCCTGTAACTCATGTCCTCCCCTAACCACCACCACCTGTTCCTTGGAAGGGCTGGGCTTCTGCAGAGCTCATTGCCACTGCATAAGTGTCAGTGTCATCATAGCCAGAAAGAAATTACCTCATACCACATTTAGTGTGCATTTCTCAGAGGAAGCCTCTTGACACCTGCAAATCACAGAAACTTAGTGGCCCGCACCGATAAAACCCGAACATTTGACAACAGACAGAACTCTAGTTACAGTGGTGGCGGCCCCGAGCGACATTGCCTTGGCCCTCCTTGTTATTCCCCAGTCAGTTCATTATTATTAATGTCACTACAATAAATACCAGAATGAAATTGACAGCATTTGGCCACGTATCTTAAAGCATTGCCCCACTCCTCCTTTATTCCATGTATCTGCAGCCTTGGTTTCTGTTCCTCTCAGTCCCCAGAAGAGCCTTTAGGCACAAACCGTTTGAGGATGTGCCAAGCCAGGTAATAAACGCCATGCAGAACCGTGGCTGTGGCATCGATGACCAGCAAGAAGGTGCCCATGATCCCAGTGGCCAGGTCGTGAAGGACAGAGGGAATGGCACAGATGGAGCGGTAAGGGAAAGCAGCAAGGTGAAGGACAAATCCCACGGGGATGCTCAGGATCCTGTAGGTGAGGGACATCACATCTTGAACAATTTGCAGGAAGCCCAGGAAGATGTTGACGATGACCCTCCCAACATCATAGGGGATGCTGATGAGCACCATGCTGATGGCTTTAAGGTAGGACACCATCCCATTCCATAGGCTGCAGACTCCACCCAGAATTGTGCCAACAACTCGCTTTACAACAAGCCACAGAAAATAAAACACAAATTTCACCAGTTCCACAAAGATGTAGATGAAGAGTTCCAGAAGTTTGATGAAAGGGGTAGCAATGATGCCAGCCACTCTTCCCACCAAGCTATTCTCTTTGGTCTCCTGGTTGTTATTTGTTCCTTCTTGCTCTCCAGAGCGGATCTGACTGACAGCTTGCAATACTGCTTCTCTTTTCTTCTGGCTTTGTTTGTCTTTCCCACAGTTGCCCTTGAACAAGTGAACTCCTGGTAGAAGCTGCTTCTCCAGCTCTCTCACCATGAGGTCTGCCAGGCTGTTTTCATCATTGGTTTTTTTCACTAGTCCCAGGGACCATCCCTCTGGAGCATCACAGCAGGCTGCCAGCCAGAGGCTCTCTGGCACTGACACCTTGCCTTTAACTTGGACACGGGAAGGAACTGCACCTGCAAGGAGATATAGATGATCCATCTTGGAACAGTGAGGGATCAGAGCTTGCTCCACTACCTTCCCAATGTCTCTGTGCCAGCTTTTGCTCAGAGCTGGGCTCAGAGGGACAGCATTTGTGAGTGTGTAAGTGGCCATCTGGAAATCCTTCTCATTGAGCAAACTGGGATTAAGAAGGCCTCTCTCGTAGCCAGAGCCCACGTAGTCTGAGGTCAGGGCTTGATTTGCACCAAGGTTGGCCACAGAGCCACCAATATCAGCTTCATGCACCATTTCATGCAAGTCATTTTCTGGATCATCTATCTGAAAGAGTAGAGAGAAATATAACTGCATGTAATTCACCTTCCTAGAAAACAATGTGTAAAATGAGCCCTCACATATACTTTTCATTAGCACTACTAGTACATGCCATGCCTTGGATTATATCCTGCATCCTCTCATTACTTTCCTTGAAGTGCTTCAGAGGAGTGTATTCTCTACTCAGCTTCTCAGCCAAACACATTGGGTTAGGCTCCAAAGGGTATTTGCAGCTCTCAGCCTGGTATGCAGCACAGCACAGACTTAAAAGTCTCACCAGGCACCACATACCAAGCCTCTGACTTGTAATTTGTCCCAGAAGAGATTTTTAAGACCAATAGATGGCTGGATTTAGGGTCATGTTTTCACCTCCTACTGTGGTGGGACCTGCAGTTCACTTAAGAACTTAACCATGGTTTAACTTAAGCCCGTCTGAACTATCAAATCCAAGTCATGGGGAAAGAAAAAAAAACAAACAAAAAACAAAAACCAAGCAAGCCATGGTGTATAAGATGTCTAGAGAAGGCATTTACCTCTCACTGCTTATTGTGTAAGAAGCAAGAATGAAGCCAGACATCATGTCAGATGACCTGAACTACCCCACCTTGAACAGGAGACACAGCAGTGAGCTCCTAGGGCTGTTGCAGGGCTGGTCATCAGTAAGCTGATCCTCATGTCATTAAGAGTCTGAACCTCATCCTTAATGACCACCTGGCATAACATGGGTGAGGGTGCCATCACCCAAGGCCCTCGATGGAATCTATGCTACCTGCTTGCGTCTGTGACTCCCATGCAGAGGAGCCAGAGGTAGCAATTACTGCAGTGGGAATTTGTCCTGGAGCCATGCATGAGGGAAGGGAGCAGGCAGGGGAGGTAAAGAGCAGTGGGAGGAGAAGCACTAAATAAATGTCAGGGTGTGTTCAGGTCCTTCTCAGGTGACCACAGCTCTGTCTGATCCATAGTCATTCCTATTGACACTGCCTGCAGCCGCTCCAGAGGGCTGTGCCAAATTGTCATTTTGTTCCTCAAATTAGAGGGTGAACACATTGCTAGAAGTTCAGGGGGGGCAGATGATCTCTGCAGTCACTGCCTCCTGTAGTCTCTGTTTCAGAGGGTGTGGCCCTCAGGTCCCTGCACTGTGCTGGCCCAATTAAACCTTCTGCCTTTGCCCCTGGCCCATAAATTGTTTACTGCGCTATATAATGTGCACTTTGGAGACACCTATGACAGACAGCTCATAGTCTACCTTGAATCACTGCCAGGTCATCCATCCTTGTCTCCTGACCACCCTGTAGTGCACTTGGACAGATACCCAACTATGCCCTTGCAACCTTACATAGAGTTTGCATCCTCTTAATGGCACATGACCTCCTCACAGCTCTGCACAAGCCTGTCAGGGTGAAAGGGCCAGCGACAGCAATTGTCCATCACCCTCGCCTGGGAGCTGAGCTCTGGCTGGCCTCCTGCACCAGGCAAATCCCTGCAGTCAAGGCACAGGGCTCCCTCTGCACCAAGCCTGGTCACAGTGCCAAGCCTGGCCATTGCAGAGGGCTGCATTGCCCCACCTCCTGCTAAGGAGGTTTCTTGCTTTTTTTTTTTTTTTTTAAGTATTTGGTGCTTATTGCTTCAGGAGGGAGGATCAGGGTGAGTCCCATGTGCTGATGCACAAGTCACAGCTTTTTCTAAATGCACCACTTAAAAAGACTTATTCTGCACTTTACTGCCTTATTCTGCTCCTCTTGCTCCAGACATTTTGCATTACACAACATCACTGTCTCTTCCTGTCTGTCCTCCCTTCACTTGCCATTCTCCCCTTTCTGATGAGATGACGGCCATGGGACAAGGGATGCACCCAGTGTGTTTAATAGCATGGAAAAGGTGAGGGGGATTGGGCATAGATGTGAGGCTGTGTCCAGGAACTGTCCTCAGTGCTATGACCCTTTGGAGTTTGACACCCTCTCAGAGACACTCATCCCATCTCACTCCCATGGTGAGTGCTGCCAATCTACAAGGACACACAGACCTAAAATGGATCAGCTCTGCCTCCTGGCAGGAATTACCAACCTACACGAAGCAAAACAAACTCTCCCTATGAGCTGCTGCATACAAAACTTGAGGATCCTAACAAGAAAATGTGTCCCTGGTTACCTGTCCAGTTGCAGGCCTTTGCACTTACTATCAAGATTGTTTGGGTGCAATTAAAAAAGAATATGACAAAAATGCAACTGTGTGCTGCTCATGTGTCAGGCTCTGACATCACCTAACTATGCTTATAATAATTCCTATTATGGTATGTCATAACTAATGTGCACCTGAGGTTTCCATGCCTCCTCCTGCTCAATCCCAAAGGCAGGCTGTCTCAGCAGTGCATCTAATCTGCATTGCAAGATGTCTTTCCTCCCTGCTTCAAAAGGCTTCTGGCTTGTGTCACCCCAAAACATATCTGTGTTCATGGAGTCAGCCATGAAGCCACCTGTCCAAACAACCTGGAAGAGCTCAGGGCAAAATCTAAGCAGACAGGTAAACTCCCTATCATAGAATAGGGGTTTAAAAATAACTAACGTGCCTGCAGCCTGTAAGGATGTCAGCACATAACAATATTGATGTGTGTCACTAAGTGGAGGGTGCAGTTTGACAGAAGGGACGGAGGCAGAGGGGGATTAAAAGTACGGCAACACACAGTTATTAGGGCAGGCAGCTTCCATCGAGTTTGGTCACTTAACAAGGCAGGACACTGCCACCACCCACCTTCCCCACCCTGCTATGTAGGATCCCTGAACTTCAGCTTCCCTCTCCCACCACTACTTCCTCTAGGCACCTTTGCACCTTTGATGGAAGTGGAAATGTTTGATCCAACCTTAGCTGGGATTCATACCTCAGGGAAGAGGCACACTGCACCTTACACTGAAGTTTCTGCAGTAGAACATTCACCAGTGGCTCTAGAAGTGCCTGTTCTCTTGACTCTACCAAGAGAGATTGCAGGAGCAGCTCAGAGGTAGCTGCACTATAGCTGGGCAAGAATCCCACCTTGGTTGTCTGCCTGGTGGTAGCCAGTAACCAAATGAAAACACAAGGTGATTCATCCAGCCCCTCACAAATTAGGATGGAAAAAGCAACTCCGGAGTTTTCCGTCTCTCTCTAAGCTACAGAAAGAATCAAACAGAGATTTTCAGACAACCAAAATGGAGTGAGGTAAAAGACACTGAGTGACTTGCTCACAACCCCTAAGTTGTGAGCAGAGCAGGTTTGCAGACCTGTGCCTGGGGGAGTCCCATCAGTACCCTGCTCAACAGCCTACCCTTCCTGCTCTCTAATTTTTCACTAATTGCTGAATTAATTCATTGTTTCCAGCTGCCAATCTGCAGTGGGTGGCACTGACATTCCTCACACTTCTCACCCAATTACTGCCTCTGTGCTACATTTGGCATTTGTTTCTCTGGCAGACATTCCTGGGGAGGGAGTGAGATGGTGCCCCCACCGCTTACATCATTATCCCAAAAACCGCGTATGACAACTTTGAGGCCCTCACTGGAGTGGTGAGAGTGTTTTTATAGTGATTTCTTTCCGTTTGCTGTGTGTCTGCATGTCCATGAGCAAGCACATGTCACCGGGCAGCTGAGCCAGCCCCTACCCAGCTATGCCTGTCCTGGCAAGGAGATTACCCAGAAAATCGGCGATACGATACGAGCTCACTGGGCTGTGCTGCAGAGCAGGTGCTGCTGCTAAGGGCTTCCTCAGCGCTATCTGACCTAGCCTAGGTAGAACACACACAATGGGTGTGAAAGCTCTTCCCCACTCTCTCCTCCAAGGGGCACTGTGTGAGAGGGCTGTATGCACTTATTTCTTGAGTTATAGGAATTTTTCATATTCTTGATTTCTGACTTCTTCCCATGACATACTCTTTTGCAGATTTTTTTTTTTTTTTGTCCTAGTACTTTTCTGTCTCAGTCAGAGGTTACTCCAGGGAAATGCAGAGTCGCTAACTCCTGCCTCTGAGACATCTGCATTTCACTTCTGGATGAAGGAGACCCATTAGGGTCAACGAAGAACTACTGTCAACCTGTGAGGCTGCTCTGGAGAAACCAGATCAAATAAAGGCAGCACCTACCGTATTATTTCTGAGGCCACAGAAGGTTTTGGTGACAGGACACATAAGGTTTGGGACTCTGGAGTGCTGGCAGGAACCAAGACAAGATGAGGGGTCAAAAGGATGGAGCAGGAAGGGCAGAGAAGCCAGATCAAGGGAGGTCCAGGGGAACCAAAGTTACAGGGTGATGGTGGGGGGAGCTGGCCACTGTTCCGTGGCAGGAACAGCTCCTGAGCCTACCTAGGAAGGCTGGGAGAGCTGGACCACAAGAAGCAGGAGGAGATATGGGGGCTAGAGGTAATGAAGGGTGTCACTGGCCAAGGCAAATGGGAAAGGATCTCATCTCTGCTGCTTTACCTTGCTGCCTCCATGGCACTGACCAAAGATTCTGCCAGCCTAGGTCCCCTTTGCACTTTAAAAATTTGCCACCCTTCCACAACTCAGTAATGACAGATTATGCAAAAAGTTTCCTCTGCTTTAAAAGGGCAAGCTCCCACAGCTTACCTGTGAAGTGGAAGGAGCTCAGATCAAAAGGCCTTTAGAAACTCCTGCAACTCAAAATCCAGCCCAGAGAGCCAGAAGACAGTCCAGGCTAAGATAACCACTTAATATCTCCTGTCTTCAATGCCTGTTGCCTTGTGGCCTTAGTATCTCATCACCACACATGAGAGAAATAAGCACAGCATTCTCCTGGCAGAGGGGTGAGCTTCACCCCACTGGGTTGTGGCAACATCCAGTAGCTGAGAGCCACACTCCCAACACACTGCTCTGACACTGCAGCCACTCCTGCCCTAACAAAGCACACTTGCACACTGATAATCTCTCCTGAGCTCAACAGATGGGGTAGCCTGATGTTGCTACAATATTCGTCATTATCACTGCTGAAAAATCTAAAACATGAGGTGGGGGAGGGAGAAGAGCTAAAATTTTCTTACAGAACCACCAGTTTTTAAAGGATTTCCATTAAATTGAACAGCCTGAAGGCCTTGCTTAAACATGCCAAGTGACAGGGAAGACAAAAATAATCGAGGCTCTGGAAAAGTTCATTTTATACTGCATATTTCTGACCTGACGGAAACCTGCACGCCCCACAACACAGCAGCTCATTTTCCTACCTCAGTCTGCAACACTGGGACACACTGAAAAGCTGCAGCATCAACTTGGTGAACCACAAATGCATGCTTTATCTCTGCTCAGTGAAGCTAAAGAGCCCCTATCAACACTGTGATCATACTGGCACCAGAACAAACTTGAACTTGACACTGCGATGTTTAACCCACCAGCAGCACTCTGCCCACAAGAGCTGGCTGGGCAGGACAAACACATCACTGGTGTCAGAGAGGGCTTTCCTCTCCCCTGGCACTGCACTTTCATGCAGCAGCCTCTCCGCTTTCATTACAAGCTCCCTGGGACAAGAAACTATTTGTTTGCTCAGTTCCAAGCACAAAAATAAGTTTGGCTCATGCTAAATTCATACCAACAGAAGTACAACAAGCAGACCTCCTGCCTCCTCTGCCAAATTTTACCCCCAGCTTCACCCCAGAGGAAATGTTCTCCAGGAAGAGTTGCTTTTCAGCAAAGGAAAAGCTGCCTTACCTGCGGTTCAACCAGCCAGTTCTCCTCCTCACTTTGAGCTGGCTTTGTAAACTTAAAAGCCGAATAAAGAGGGATTTTGTCCTTAGTACTGTAGAGGGTTGCAAAGCGCGGCTCTTTGTTGTACTGCTGACAGATTTTCACATGGAACGGCTCCGTAAATCCTTCGGGTGGGACTTGTCCGGAGAAGAACACGTTACACTCGGCAAAACCAGTTTCATCCTTTCTAACAACTCTGCCCTGAGAAAAGCCTGGGAAAACCGAGATGCAAAGCAAGAATACAATTGACGTCTTCATGGTGCACTCCCTGGAGCCGAGGGAAGCGCCGTCTGCCTCCGCTGGGTACGGCAAGGGACCTGCGCTCAGAGTCCATGCAGCAGCCAGGCCCGAGAGCGTCTGGAATTGGGGTGTAGCGTGCGAGGGGAATGAAATCCGAAACCGCGGCCGATCCCTGCGGGCGGCAGCGCGTTCTGCGGGCGGCGCGTTGGGACACGGAACGTGCGCGAGGCGCTCTGACACACGCTGCGGACGGGCGGACGGCGGCTGCCCGCGGGACGGGATGCCCAGCAACCCGCAATCATCGGCGCTCCCGGGCAACGGGAGCAGCAGGAGGGACGCCCGTGGCAGCGGCAGGGCTGGAGCTGAGCAGCAGCACCGGCTGTCCAGGCTGGGGGTGTGGTGTGCTGCATTGCAGCAGTCCCCGGCAGGAATTTTGGCTGACACAGCCAGAAATGTTCCTGAGGCTGTCAGAGGGGATGCTGCAAAGTCAGATTCCACCACCCCTAAGAAGGTATTAGCAGTCCTCTCTCCAGATGTGAGCCTGGCCAAAGGAAAGGGAGAGAAAAAAGAGAGGTGGCAACATTGGAGCTGCTGGGAGCCCCCTTTGTCCCTTTTTGGGGTGTCTGTCGTCAGCATTGCTGCCAGCCAAATGCTGCTTAGATGCTTGGGAAAGGCATTCGGCTCATATCTCTCCTGGCGCTGTATGGGGAATTCAAAACCCTCCAGCATCACCTCATCTTGGGAGACCCTCTCTCAGAAGAGATTAACAAAAGGCAGAAGGCTGAGGACCCTCGGATCACATACCCCTAATCAGCATCCACCACAGAACGTTTTGGCCAAACCTATGGAACTGGCAAAAAAAAAAAAAAAAAAAAAAAAAAAAAAAAAAAAAAAAAACAAACGGAAATGAAGCTGCTCCCCTGAGTTTATGTTCAGCAGAGTAACCATCCACCCAATAAGCAGCTGCCTATGATACCTTGGCTACTGCTGGGTAAAAGCAGTATTCCTTCAGTGACTGGGAAAATTAATGTTTTCAAAATAATGGAGACAGAAAGGAGATTACAGAGCAGTACCTTGGAGTCAAGAAAAGGTAACTTGTTCCCACCCAAGAAGTGAGATGTCATCAGCTGTGTTGCCAACAATTTTTTAAAATCCTTGATGCCAATAGGGCACAAGTCCCTTTTATAATACAATTTCCAAGCAAAAAAACCTCCCAAGTGCTATCATCCCAAAAGTACTTAGCAGACAAGGTAGGATTATGTCCATACTGAAAACGATGAAGTGGAACAGTGAGTGGTTAAAGGTGGTGAGCCTGCCCAAGGGCAGAGAAGGAGTCTGTGAAAGGCTAAAAATAGACCAACCACACTGTATGACTATCATTCCTCCACTCAGGGATGACTTCTGGAAGTATAAAGACAAGGAAATATGTCAACGCCTCTTGGTGTGATGATATCAGCTAGGGGAGACAGAGGCAGGCTGGACAGGCTGGGGAACAACAGGAAATGTAGTAAGTGGGCTTGGGTTTGGTCCAGGCAGATGACTGGTCACCCAGCGCTGCCAGAAAGAGTTAGTCATGTTCAGGAAAGGTGATGGAAAGGAAAGAACAGACATAAAATTTCATTTTCCTGGATGTAAAAAGGCTCCTGGAAAACCAAGAACTGAAGCTGAACCTTTGCTGTTAGGTGCTTTTCTGATCCCAGACTTGCAATTACCTGGGCAGGAGAAGAAAATATTTTCATAAGCCTGGTAAGCTCTACTACCAGGCAAAACTAGGTCAGACAATGAATTTGAACACCCCACTTCAAGTCTGACATGCATTACCTCAGGATGGGCATGGTCCCAATCCAATGAAAAAGCAGCATGAGATGCCTGAAGATGTGCATGACACCAGGCACTAGCACACTGAACAGATCAATGATTTCCACCAGGAAACATCCTGTCTCTGTCCTACACCTGTGAATCAACCTCTTGCCTCAAAGCAGCAACTCTGACTCATCAGATGTACAGCCCCAAGTTGTCTTCTGAGCCTGAAGGGCTTTTATGGGCTTTTGGGAAACTCTGAGGAGTTCTTTCCTTTCAGGGTGTGAGGCTGGGGTCTGTCTGCCAATTTAGCCCTGCGTTTACCAGCAAACAGATAAACCTGACTCATCCTGAAGAGCAGGAGCTTCAGGTTCTCACTTCCCATGAGGAGCATCAGTTGAAAGCCAGCATGGAGCTCCCAGTTTGATTTTCTGTCCAAACGAGGTGCCTGTCCAGTTTCTATTTCATTTAAGATAGCTGTTGTGGCCCTTGAACACAGAGCTGTGTATTTTTTTCTCTTGCTAACATCACTATTACTAAAGAGACTCGGGCCATCATTGTGCTGTGGCACTCATCATGCTGAAAAGACAAAGACAAAAGTCTCAGGTTTCGGCTCTTCTGTCTCTGCTCCAAGACGCGTGGGATGGTTCTGAGGGAGCCCGCGCTCAAAAGAATGAGACTGGACTCCTCGATTTTCAATCTTCAGGTTGTTTATTATTTCTTATCTACAAAATTTTCTTTCTGCCCAGCCAAGATCTGAACAGCAAGGCAGCCAAGGGCACTCTGACCGCCCCTGAGGTGGCGTTGTCTTCATATGCTACAAATTACATACATTGTATTTACCTTTACTTCCCAATACCTATCACCCATGTTAGACAGTGCACCTCTATGCTAAACCAATCCCCAAGTGCCAACATCACCACAGAAAATGGATGACATGAAGAAGAAAGAAGAAGGACGAGACACGCCCTGTTCCCTCCATCTTGTCTCCATTATCCCCTATACAAAAACCCCTAAAATCTATATTTTCACCCTGTAAATACATCATTCCTGCACCATTCAAACTTGTGTGGCCCTCATGTTCTCATACACAGGTGGCAAATCCCTAGAAGGATCAAAGTCAAGCCACCAGGTGCTCCTGGCAACATTCCAGGACCTCCGAGCCCTCCAAGAGGGTTCTAGGGAACTCTGGACATCTGGAGTGATGTACTGCGTTCCCACACAAAGGGACTGCCCTGCCCTAGGAAGGTTACATTCTCAGCCAAGGGACCACAGCCAGAGGGCTCAAACACAGTGAGATGGAGTTGGCCAGAGGTTTTGATGACCTGATGCTGCAGTAGCTTATCTGCTATCAGACACTTTCATAGACATCACAGGGAGTGATGCCTATAGGCTGTGATAGCGAGCGATACCTATAGGAGCTGATGCCAAAAGGACTATTATGATCAGATTCAAACAGCCCTAAGGCTGTTGATGTGAGCAGAAGAGCTTTGGCAAAATACACTTTGGGTTGGCAATGGACACCACCAGCTCACACTGGTCAGCATGAACTGTGGCAGCAGTGTGGCCCTGGGACCTTGGGCTGCCTTCTCCAAACCCATCAAGGAGTGACAGTGCAATAAGCTGAGCAGTGTCAACAGTGCAGGCAAGAACCTGATGCTTCATGTGATGGAGCAGAGGGAACCCAGGGAGGATGCAGAGTGATGTGACCAAAGGGATACAAGAGAAAAGTGATCATAGAATCACAGAGTATCTCCAGTTGGAAGGGACACACAGGATCATCAAGTGCAACTCCTGGCCCTGCACAGGACACCTCCAAGAGTCACACCATGTGCCTGAGAGCATTGTCCAAACCCTTCTTGAACTCGGTCAGGCCGATGCTGTGACCACTTCCCGGGGGAACCTGTTCCAGTGCCCAAGCACGCTCTGGGTGAAGAACCTTTTCCTGATATCCAACCCAAACCTCCCCTGACACAGCTTCAGGCCAATCCCTTGGGTCTTGCCACTGGTCACCACAGAGAAAATGTCAGTGTCTGCCCCTCCTCTTCCCTCATGAGGAAGCTGATCACTCAGTGGCAGGCAGAGGTTGTGGGAGAGAAGAGAGGCTATAGACAACAAACTGTATAGACACAGAGTTTGCAAGGCATGACAGAGGTAAAGCGTGTTGGGGAAAATTAAGAGAGGCTGGAGGGAAGAAGGGAAGAAAAGAGGTAAGGATCCAAAAAATGGCATTGACCAGCAGGAAAAGGAAGATATTGGGTAAAAATTAGAGTGGAGGAGGATCTGCATTCCTGAAAATCTAGGATGCTAAGAAAAGGTGAAGAAGGAAAACAAATGGAAATAGGTGTGAGGAAACCCAGGACACAGGTTGTGACAGATCAAGTGAGATGATGAGAGAAATCTGAGGAAAGTCTCTGGTATAAGAAAATGAAGAGAAAATACAAGGAGGAACAAGGGGAAAGGAAAATGAAAGGTTTACATCCATCTTCATTGACCTGCCATAGATGAGCAGTGTTCCTGTTCTCCAAGGGTTGAGAGCAGGACCAAGAACAAGCATCAAGAATAATGTCTCAAAAGGAAGAATACCTTCCTGCAAAACAAACCTGAAAAGCATGTCAGCATCCAAACTCTCTAGCCATTAAGAAGCTGCCAGGCTTGTCTGTCTGCTTTCCCACACTGCTTCTCCAGCCCTGTCTCTGTTCACACGACTGACACTGGATTTTCTACAAATAGAAAATCTATCCCCTCACATGCTTGACCCCTCTACCCTAGCCTTTCAAAACATTCTTGACTCCAAATATTTTTCCAGGCTGGATCCCCAGTTGCCTATCATGGCCTCTGTGAGACTCAAGTGTTGCATGTGACTGTCTCTTTCTCCTGAGAAGAAAAGGAAGAAGACACTATCTCCAAGGGCAAGCAGTCTCATCAGAGAGACACCATTTGTTTCAGTAGGCATACCAAGCTTGGACTTGGAGCACAGCAGTGCCAGCAGACATGCCATGGCATGTCAGAGAGCACATCTGCCTCCTCACTGTCTCATGGGGAAACAGTCTCTTTTTAAAATCAGTTTAAAAACTTGCTCTGGGAAGGGAGCCCAGTGCTGAGCTACAGGGAAAAGCAAGAGGGAAACAATTTTCCTATTGTAATGAAGAGATTCAAGGACAAGGGGAGGGGGTGGGCAGACGGACAACGAACTCTAGGGAAGAGCTTAAAAACATGTTTTTTGGGATTTTGAGTCCCACCTAAAATGAGGTTTTAATGCCAATCTCTGCTGCCTTTTGTCTTCACACCTTCCCCATGGTGTCCCTGGTGCTGGTGAGGAATGGTCCTCCACTGGCATTGCTGCTTTGTTGCTCAGCTCTGCCATGATGCTCACTAGCAAGGGTGGCCTGGGAGAGGCCACGAACTGCCTCAGACTGCCAAGGATGCTGATCTGGCTCCTCTGCTTCTTTACTTGCATTTTCTCCTGTCCAGACTCAGTGTCCACGCACAGCACACAGTGGCTGCCCTGAAGCGGTCTTGCAGTTGAATTCAGAAGAGAAAAAGAGTGTGAAGTTTTAAACAAAACATTATAGAGAAGGTTGTCCACAGTGTACAATCAGAGGAAAAGGTGACAACTGGGGAGAGTGAAGCCACATTGCTCTATGGAGGGTAACACCATTAGGACAGAGACATATTCTCATTTTGTACAAAAACTTGCACAGTGGAAGTCTGACAGGCACCTTGTAAAGTATAAATGAACCATGCATCATGAAGTATAAATGCATTGCATAAACACTGAAAAAAATTAATAAAATCCAAATGCTGCTTCCTTTGGTGTTTTATCACAGTCTTCATACCCAAGAGATCTCTGTTAATCTTCAGACTGTCTAAAAGAAGCACAATGATAATCCCATACTAGACAGCAAAAGCAGGATGGATGTAGATTATATTTTTAATAGTGCAAATGATTATCTGTCAAAATGAGCTATTTAGAGATGTGTTGAAAGCTCCAGCATGTCCGTTCTTTAAATTAGGAGATGCTTTTTAACATGATAACAGCTAAAAAAAAAAAAAAAGAAATGATGTTTCAACTGTAATGGCCTTTGTTTTACAGATTGTCAATTAGTCAGAGCCACAACAGTTCTTCCACACTTTAAATCTGTTTTGGACAGGGAAGTTATCCACTTACATGCTTTTCTTCTAGGTATTAATATTGATTTTTTTACTTTTTGTTTTATTTTACATTTTCAAAAGTGTGGTGTGATTCAGTCAATGCTGAGAGCTTGCTGTGCTGCATGCTGCCCAAAACAAGGTGTGAGAGAGCTCCTGACAGTCTGCATTGACAAAAGACTGGTGAGTGGGAAGAAAATTAGAAGTACAGGCTTGTTAGGCTTGCATCATCTTCAGAGTAGGGAAGGAGAAAGCCATAATCCTTGAGAAAGCTAAACCTGCTGGCGGATCCAGAACCTCTAATCAAGAGGCAAGATAGTAACCACACCCAGGACTGCCTGTCTCCAGAAACAGCGCTCTGTTTTGGAACCAAGGAGTAGTAGTAGGAGTGAGATGTTCTGCATTAAAGATTTGGCCAGACCTGATAGATGGCTCTGAGGTTTCAGCTGCCCCCCAGCTCCAGCACCCTCTGTGCCACTCAGATTGGCAGTGGAGATGCCCCTATGGAGCCCACTCATCCCAACAGCCAGAGCAGAGAGGCAGGCACCACAAGGCTCTGACTTGCATCACTCTCATAGCCAGGTGAGGACGAGGTGGCACCTCCAGATGTGCCTCTGTCTCTGCACCAGCTTTACAGTGAACCCAGGATGTCCACATCCAGCTGGTCAGACAAACCTCAGGCAGGATCTAACATACTCCTGCCACCACAGAGACTTAGTTCATGAAAAATTAAGTGCGTTGGCTGTGTGAGAGAAGAGTGAGCAGCTCTTTATCCATTCTTGTTTCAGGCCTTGGCTTGCTACTGAAATATATATAGCAACTGCTCAAGGCATAAATGTAATATCATATTTTCCACATATGTTGCTTCTTGGCCAGTACTGCCTAGGGAAAAATTCAGATGTGAAAAACACAATCACCAGTCCCAGGATCCTGTCACTACCATGAATATAGGGCTCAGATCCTGCCCTGAGAGTTCACAGAATAGCATCAGTGAATGACAGCCAGGACAGGGTATTTTTGTAAAATAAAAAAGCAGCAGTGCTTTTAGTCACACTGACAGCAGGCTGGAAGGAAGTACTGGCCTCAAATTAGACCTCTAAACAAACAGGTGGCTTTTGGGACTGCAGGTAAATTACAAGTGCAAAACCCAAAGCCCCTGAGGAAAGGTAACTTTGTCAGTCTCTCTCAAGCTAGTTTGGCATCTAGGAAATCAAGGTTTAGATCTTATTTCCATCAGGAGGCAGAAGAGGTTTGGCCTCAAGTGTCTCACCCCTGCAAGAGCCAGTGACAGGAGTCACTCTTCTGCTGCCCTGGGCTGCTTGCCACTGAATTTTGCACAAATAGTCAGAAGGAGAATCACCTTCTGTCCTTTAGCTCTGTAGTGAAAGCACAAGAGCAAGAGTCTCACAGTGCAGCCTGGACCACTCTGCTTACAGTCCCTCTGAGCAGCAGCCCTGTGTCTGTGCCAGGACATGGTGCTCTCAATCTCCTGCGTGCAGCAGCCAAAGGAGCCAGAACTCCCTTGAGAGCACCACAGCCTTCTAACCTCCCTCCAGCACAAGGCCTGTGTAACCACTCTACATGTTCCTAACTGAGCATCCTTACACCTGATGGGAAGAGCTTTGAAGCATGGACTACCAAGCTCATGGCTGGTAAACACTGCAGGAGCTAGAGTTGCTGGAGTAGGCAAGGTCCAGCACAAAGAAAACTTGAAGGGGGGAGAGATGTAAACAGTGAGGCACATTCATCACACGCCAAACATTCCTGTGCAGGCCCTACCCCCACAGGCACCAGCTCTATCGGTCTTCCCTCCACAGCTGCCCGCAAGCTGCTGTGCTCTGGTGGGTGGGACTCCCCACCAGGGGGATGCAGCACCTTGCACAGGACCAGGACTCCTCCCTCTATTCCTGCTTAAATTTTTACCTCCAAGGATAGCAAAGCCAAGTCATTAGGGGCACAGTAAGATAGTTCTGGATAGGAGCAATGAGGTCAAGCTGCTCACTGTGCATGTTTTTACAAGGACAGAGATGTGGTTGCTTTCATCATGCTCATGACAGGCAACTGGACAAGGAGATCAGGAAAAGGGAGGGAAATGCAAAGCTTGGATGCAATTCCTAATGCTCAATAGCAATGATACAGAAACAGGCAGTGTCTTGCCAAGATGAGGCACGTCTGCAGCGGCATTTGCAGCACACACAGCTTCTTGGTGTGCCCCAAGTCTTCAGAGGAGCATGCAATGCCCCGTTCAAAAGGCCTCCTTCTTACAACCATGGTGGAGCTCCATGTTCAGCTGAAGGAACTGGCCAACAGAAATCCTGAACCAACCAATTCTGCTAATCATGTTTTCATACTCCTAACCAGTATTAACCACTTAAACTTCAGCTGAACCCCTCCTGTCTTTCTGCACAAATCACAAAGCAGAGATTAAAACCCAGGAAGAGAACAAGTTTTGCCAGGCTGGTGTAATCTGTAAGTGGCATAAGTCAGGGTTACTGATCTGGCAAGAGAAGCCTGCTTTATCCTTAGTCTGAGCCCCACAACAGGACCCAGTTCACAAGTCTTGCTCAAATAGAGGTGATGGTTTGGATGGTAAAATTAAATGTCAAAGCCCTATGGGCTTTGTAATATGGGATATAAAATTTCAGAGCCTGCATTTAAATGGGGCATTACATCTACAAGTTGCAGAGCAAAAGCCCTTGGTCCATTATTTGTGATTTTACAAAAAAGAAAATGCACAAGACTTGTGGGAAGGGGGTGACTTTATCAAGGTCCCCTGGCTTGTGGCAGTGCTAGGAAGAAAATAAGAGTTTCCTGAGTGCCAGCCCTCTGCACTGACTTAGTTCACAAAAGAAAAAGGCTCCCTTGAGGCCCCGGCAGCTAAAATACTGTGAATTTGCAATCAAGAACTAAAAGAAAAACAACCGGCTTGATCCCACTTGTGGGGATTTCATTGTTTTTCAAGCTCTTATTCTCTGTTTCCATCTGAATCAGAATAAACTCACTTCTGCCCACGTCTGAAAGAAACAATGTGGCTGATTAAAACCCTTTCAAAGCCCGAGAGGCCTCATTACTGGCCAAACCCTTTACTCAGTGTGCTAGTTCAGTAAATAAAGGATAACTAAGAATAACTAAAGGTTATCACAGTGGTTAAGAGAACTCACTACTGGCTGATACCAGCTAGAATCCTTTTAGGTAGGAACACATATTATATTTGTGTGGCATCTTTGCAGGTAGTAGAAATTGATCCTATGGCTGACCTTCTTTCAATTGGTTTGAGGACTGCACTACTGAGATGTTGCTGGAAAGGAACCTGAATTGTGTTTTAACTTGGTCAGGATGACATAGAGCTGTTTCACTTTTCTTATAAACTCTTCCTTGTATTCCTGGTTTGGAGACTGGAGATAAATTAAAAGATTCTGTGCTTCCACACTGGGTTCTCTATTCCTTAGAGCCCTGTTTACAAGAAGTACTTACCTGCATCTTGAAGCTTTCAGTAACTAAAATTTTGAATCCAGAAGGATCACATTTAACTTAACCTCATCTTTCTAGATAGCTTTACATTGTAAACTCCACATCTTCTGGTTGCTTTGTAAATTACTAATGAAATATAAAGCAGGATTTTCTGGAATTGCTCAAGCAAGGGAGTGACTCACCTGTCTTGAGGTGAGGAACCTGTCATTGTCCACTGAACAGATAAATGGCCCTAAAGATTTGCCTAGACTAGATATCTCACTTACCTGGAGTGGTATGAGAGTAAGCCTAAAGCTAAGGGAGAGATGCACATAGACTGAGGACTGATTCAGACAGAAGATATAGATAAAACATTAAAACACTAAAAAACTTCCAGAAAAGTATGTGTACCAGCTCCTGATGTTATTGCTAAAAGTCATAGCTGCAGCTGACTCTTACAGAGACAAGGTCATCTCCACTCCACCCTGCCTAACAAACTCACTTGTGAATTACTTCACTGGTTGCTTTATTCCACACCTACACAAAGGGAGAGGTAAAGTGAGCAGGTTCAAAGCCAGAGCCACTGTGGTACATGGACAACCAGCCCCTCCTTCCTATAACACCAGTATTCAAAATCTGGGCACCGTGCTCCTGAGACTCCTCCCAGTCAGACTGAGTCATTGTCAGCCAGCATTAAGGAAAGGATAAAATTAGCTTGGCTGTTAGAAATGTTTGGTTAATAAATAAAACAGTAGGACACTTTTGCTCAACAGTGGATGCAACCATAGACAGAGGTATGTCCTGGCTGCTTGCCTGGATGTAAATAGTGCATGGCTAAAATTATTTGCTTTGTCCAAGCTAAAAAAAAAAAATCCCTTCAACAGAAACAAGAGAGCTTCCATGGAGCTGAGCATGCATCCAAGACCGTGAGTCCAGGAAGCATTAGCTGCGTGTGTCTTGGGGCGGCACTCCTTCCTGCAGCACCCTCCCTTCCCCAAGTCCCTGAGTGCCTTTTGGCTGACATCACGTCTCACGTTGGAAAATCACTGGGATCTCAGCGGAGAGCCGCGCTGTGGGGAAGCAGACAGAGAAGAAACAATTGACAGAAGATGTATTCAAAACCCAGTGTGTTGGACCTGCAGCACTGGTCTGGCTCGTTTAATGGCTGGCTGAGGAGTCACAGTCTGGGTTGTCTGATTCAGGTCATCACTGCCTCGGGGAGGATCCAGATCAGCTCCTCATCCTGTGTCTTTTCTTCCAGGGAATTCCTGCTCATTCTTGGGATTTTCCCTCTGTGGTGAAGAGCTCACAATCTAGGTCACGTCCCTGTTGCTGCAAAGCAAGAGTCTGCAGCTGCTAAATGCACCCATGACAGGAGTACTGAAGGCACAAAAATCCCAGCAGCCCAGGGAATGGAATGGAATGGAGCGCAGAAGCAGAGAGTTGGAGAGATGGTGCAGTGGGAGGAGTCAGGGCAGAGGTTAGAGGCTGGAATGACTTTGTGAGCAAAGAGAAGCAGCAGTAAATGGCCTTTACTGTCCCATGGCAGGCAGCAGGGAAGGTGTGGCGGAGAGCAAAAGAACACAACATCGCAAAGCAGCCCCTGCTGACTCATCGGCTGACTCACAGCCTTGTCCAGCTTCTATTCTTTTTCCAATCAAGGAAACAGCAACTTCCCACGAACTTCTTTTAAGGCTGGTTTGGATGCTGAGCATTCCTGCACCAAGTTTCCACTCTTGACAATCCCCTGTGCCCTTCTGTATCTGTTTCCTAGCAGGAGACACAAACCTTCAAAGCACACAGCGTCCTGAGGGAGGAAGCGGTGCTGTGGTGCTGTGGCCACTCCAAAGCAGAAACAGGATTTACAATTTACTGCTGATCGGCCATGCAAGCTGTGCCTCAGTCGGCCAAAACCAGGCTCTCTCAAGAAAGGGGAGGCAAGGGGAAAATTCAAGCTGGGAGATTTCCATTCAAGCACTGAACCTCTGCCCTGCTGGGGAAAATGCTCACCTTCAGAGCACTGCTTTGAAAGAGGAGATTGCACATTGTTCTGCTGTACTTTAAGGGTGGGAAGAAGACAGCCTACAGTGAGAGACATGAAAACTCAGGAATTACAATCGCTTCAACTAAATGCCGTTCTGGATTCAGAAAAAAAAATCAGTGAAAATCAATAAGTAAGAGGAATGCTAGAGATTGAAGAAAGGGGAACCAAAACCCAAAGAATATACATTGAACGATTTCAAGAACAGAAAAATTACACAGGAAACAGGAAAAAATCCCTACACTGGCAAGACTAAAAGGGAATTTTTAAAGTCCATTAGGAACATAAACAATCTTCATAACACTACAGGCCAAGAAGTAGATGAGAAAAACATTAACAAGGCTCCAGACAGGCACAAGGTTTTTAGAAATATTTTTGTTCTCTGTCAGGACACAATGTCTTTTTCAGTCTTGCCATGATCTCAGAGAAAGACCAGCACTTTGGTGAGACCTACATCCTAAAGCACTGGAATAATCAAAGAATGTTGGTCTCCTGGTGTGATCCACAAGCAAATACAAAATTGCACTGAGAATGTGTAAAGTACCATAAAGGATTTGGGACACTAAGAGGTTATGCCAGTGACACTAGCAAAGGATTTATTTTTAAGACCGATGGCCTGTAACACAACCAAATATGTTTATTTGTTGCAGCTCAAAGAGTACATGGAATTTTCTAATCCAGAAAATGACAACTCTGAGAAGGATTCAAGAGTCACCATGGACATATACCTGGATTCAAGCCCCCAGTGCAGTGGTGTGGGTAAAAAGGCCAGCGTGATACTCAGATAAACAACCACATAGAAAGCTGTGGTAGGAAAGTGATTATATCTCTCTAGTTTACATTGATGGAGCTGATGCTGAAACAGTTTTTATATTTTCGTTGTTGATGGATTGGATAGAGAGCAAGAAAAAGCCCAAAAATAATTGGTGTGAGGAAGAAAACAATCCCAAGACTAGAAGAGCCCAGGCAGCAGCAAGACTAGATTACAAAGTATAAATACCTAGTGGGAACACAGGCTTTTAAAATTACCACAGAAAGGCACAAAAGCTACCCGTGGTTAGAAACAAAGACAACTGAAATTAAAAATAAGGTGCAGTTTTAAACTGTGAGGATAATTAATCACTGTAGGAAATGATCATGGGAAGTGGTGACTTCTTCTTTTCATATTTTCCATGCAGCACACAATACCTTTCTAAGCATTGCCATAGCCAAATTGCTCAGCAAAGACTGGAGCAGCCATGGGAAGGGGGAAGATCTGGGGATTTGTTATTGTCTGCTTGTTTACATTATCTGATGACATTTCAATGCAGAATCCAGAACACAGGAATTCACACTTGTCACCTTTACCACTGAACCTGAGTGGTGTCCCCTACTACATCCCTGCACTTTGGTGGATCTTTAATCCCTTCCCTTAGGCTTGGCTAGTCAAAACCAAATGGAGAATATCCCTAAATGTCAAAGTCTGCCTGGTGGGGCAATAACTCTCCATGTGTGGGGTGAGCCCTGCTTGGAAGGAGCTCTGTGATGTGACCCAGAGGGACTGAGAAGCTGATGGTGATATTGATGAGTGTGGCCATGCTCTGAGAACAATTACTGGATGAAGGCTCTCTGAGCACTTGAGCTGGGGAACAGACCAGCTATCATTGATAGGCCCTGGAGACAATATGGTGCTAAACTTCTTACTCCTAAACTAAACCTAAACAAGTTCAAGTTTGGGAAAAACTCTGTGTGATTTGAGATCTTTAAACCCAAAAGTTGTGCACCTGTGAAGGTTAGTTGCTTCTGCAACAAAACTGAGTTTGTATTTTTAGGAGTCTGGGCTCAGGCACCTCCACTTCACCAATATCCTTCTTTAGTGCTCAAGTCTTCTAAGGAAATCAAGCCCTTGACCATAAAACACATCTTGGTACACACAATCCGGGGGAAGGGAAGCTCCCCTGGGGAACAATTTCGGCCAAAGACACAAAGCCATTCCTTTACTGTTTGAAGAATCTTCCAATATGTTCAGAGCGGGGACTGTGGTCATTTTTAACTCACAATGGAATGCTGCCTTTTCCTCTAGCCCAAGAGCAGGAGAATCTCCCTTCAGTTCTGGAGGTCTTTAATCAAGACTTAATACCTTCTGCCAGATGGATATTACAACTGGACAGTAGGCACTGCCTTCAGGACATGTTGCTGAGCAAAACATGACAATCTGCTGCACTATGACAGTCAAATCAGCATAACAGTCAGTGCCTCTTGATTTAAAATCCACAAATCTGTAATCTAGGAATAACACCACCAGAACAGAATGATGCACTCAGTTCAGGTTGCTGTGAGCTGTAGCCCAACAACACCAATTTCCCAAAGCCAGACTTCTCTGCAAGGTTTGATCTTGAGTTTAATCTGCCTGTAGTGGAAAAAAAATCATAAACCCATTTCACAGGGTGCTGATAGAGGCTTGCAGATGAGAAAATGCAATGCTGGATACTTGGTTACTGACAGGTGTAGCTCTGAGGACGTGACACAGTAATTACTGCCACTGTTTATTCAACTTCAGAGCCAAGCTTAACTTGCTTAAAATACTTGGTTTCTTTCTAGACTAAAGATCCAGTTCTTCCAAGTGCTTTCTCTGACGGCTCCTTAAGGCAAAGGGTGCAATCGCCATGGTTGCTGTAGCTCCCTGACAGCGATATCTGTGGGACCTCTTGTGGGCTCTCTCCTAAATTGCATTTTGGATGTCCAGCACTCGGGAAAAAGTTTCTGTGCATCTGTAGGTACATCTGACAGCCTTTTACTTCACATGTCTAAGTGTGGATTTGCAGAAGCTTGACAATGAAGTGCATCTAAAAGGAGCAATAAACACAAGGAGGGAGTTGCATTTTAAGAGGGGGAATTTAATTCCTTAGTGATTGTCATTAGTGCTTTGGCTTCTTTTACACAGACAGCAATGATTATAGAATCACAGAACACTTTGGGATGGAAGGGACCTTAAAGAGCATCTGGTTCTAACCCCCCTGTCGAATGGCTCAAAGCCCCGTCCAGCCTGGCCCTGGATGCTTCCAGAGATGGAGCATCCTTGGCTTCCCTGTGCACCCTGTTCCAGTGCCTTGTGAAAAATGCATATTTTATGATTGGCTTTTTGCAAATATTAAAATGAATATTATATGTGCTGTGTTAGAAAGTAATGCTGTATTAATTCTCTAAGTAGTGTGTTAAATATCGTTTTCGGTTATAAAAATGTTAAAATAGAAACTATGCTATGTAGGATAGTTTTTTTAAAAGAACTCGCAGTGAGATAGCAGCCACAGGACACCTGAATCTTTCAGAGAAAAAGAATTTATTGCCTTCTTATCAGAAGAAATGAACTTCTTCCAGCCTTGAAGGCACTGTTAGGATTCAGAGGAAGAAGTTGACGATGACCTGTATCATAAATTCCCTTCAAAGACAGAATCCTGTATTTGAAGGGAATTTATGCATCATGTATGAAATGTATGAATATGCAACAGGCTGTTGTTTTTAAGGTTTAATCCTTTGTTAACGTGGGTCCTTTTTCGGGCTTGTGCCGCCCAGAAAAAGGTACCCGGACGTCTGTAACTCTTTGTCTCTATTGTCTCATATTGTCCTAATTAAAATTGTTCAAATTATTATTACTCTAATTGTATTACTATTTTTATAATAATTTGATTACTATTAAACTTTTAAAATTTTAAAAACAAGTGATTGGCGTTTTTCACAGCCTCAACACTGTCACAGTAAAAGACGTCTTCCTTACAGCCAATCTAAATCTATCGTATAAACATCTACACCGTGTAAAGGACTTCTTCACAAGGAAGGCAGGGACAAGTCAGACGTGACTTGCTATCTTACAGTCAGAGTTAGGATGATGTTCCTAATACACCCCGTCGCATAAAGAGAATGCCTAAGGTACTCCCTTCTCCTCCGCCTGCCATTGTTTCTATCCTCCCCTGTTATCTCTCCAAGGCTACCAGCCCGCCTTTCTCCTAACCCCATCCCTCCTGCCGCTGAGCCCGCAGCACAGCCGCCATTGCCACCGAGGCGGCGCTGCCGCTCCAGCACTTCCGGCCCCATCATGGCGGACGCGCTCTCTATGCCCGTCTCTATGGTCAGCGCTCCCGTCTCTATGGCCCGCCGCGGGGCATTGTGGGTGCCTGGCGGAGTTATGGTGGCGGTGTAGGGCTCGGCTGCGCGGGGTGGAGGAGGCTGTGCTGTGAGTGCTCGGGAAAGCGGCAGGGAGGCTGCGGGAGGGGTCTGAAGGCGGAAAGGCGGCTCTGAGGCAGGGGGGGTCGGGGTGGGAGGCGGTAGCGGTGAGGGGCCGGGCCGCAGCCGGGCTTGACGCTGCGATTTGGATCTCCCGGTCAGGGCTCAGCCCAGCAAGGCCAAGGCAGTCCAGCTGCGGGCCGAGCTCGGTCATTCCACCTTGGCCGACAGCTCCTGGTAGTGCTAAAGAGGCTTCTTCAGGTGTTGCTGAAGTCTGAGAGGTTTAAGGTTGAGTCTGGGTCTTTGAAGGCCAAGTTGAATCAGTCCTGTGAGGAGCGGCTGGGGCAGCTGCGGTTGTTTATCCTGGAGAAGAGGAGGCTCAGGGGAACCTCATTGCTTTATTACAAGTGCCTGGAAGGAGGTTGCAGCCTGTTGGTCGCCCTCTTTTCCCAGGACAAGAGGAAGTGACCTGAAGTTGTGCCAGCGGGGGTTTAGGCTGGACATTAGGAAGAATTTCTTCACCGAAGGGATGATTGGACATTGGAATGAGCTGCTGAAGGATAATGGAGCCGTTATCCCTTGAGGTGTTTAAGGAAAGACTGGATTTTGGCACTTAGTGCCCTGGTCTAGTTGACAAGGCTATATTCGGTCACAGGTTGAACTCAACTTGGATGTCTTTTCCAACCTGGTTAATTCTGTAACCTAAGAGAAGCAGGGATGCTTTCCAGATGTTTCGTGAAACTACTGCAGCTACACCAGATCTTGTTCTTCACCTGATTTCAGGGATCCCCCTATTACACATAATTAGCACAGATAATTTATGGGAACAAGTGACTTTCTTGGATCATGGGTCTGGCAGAAAGTGTGCCAAGAGATCTAAAATGGCTCACTGATCTTCAGCTGACTGGTACAGCATCACTGAAAGGTGTCAGCTGTCCTTGATTAAAGAAGCCAAGGCTAGTTACCATCTCACTTCTTTTTAAAGATGTTGCCCTCTGTTAATTTTGTTATTTCAGTAGTAGTTCAGTGGCAGTAACTGTTTTGCCTGATGGGATGTTACTTTAAGCCACACATGATATTATCATTTTGATGCTGAAGTTGGGTATTTTGTGGTCTCATTCAGAGTGACAAACTAACAAAATAAGCTTGGTTTGGGCTTGCAGGGTCTCCAGGTCCTGTCAGGCAGTGCTGAACATGGTGTGTGCTCCCAGGGTGGCTGAGGCTGCTTGGAGCCTGTTTCACTCTCATGCACAGAAGAACTGATAGTAGAAATTTGGGCATCTCCCAGTTTGGTTTTTATGACGTGCTGGGTTCCTGCAGTTTCTGGGGTAGAGCTGGTGATATTTTTTCCCTTTATCCAAGCTTTTTTTCTTGCCCTTTGCTTGTGTTGCCTGGTGTTCATGAGTGGTTAATGATCAGCAGCATCCTAGGCACACTGTGTCTCTGTGAGCAGGGAGTGCTCTGGGGAGTGATGAAGGGCTCAGCCCAGTAGGCAGTCATTCTTGAGTGTGGTTTTTCAGGAGGAGGAGCAGTTTAGTTACCAGACTGTACTGCTTGCTTTAAGGATGGGAGATCAATTCCTGGCTGGTGTTATTTACTTTACAAATGTAGTTTCATACTTAATGAGAGTCCATGTATAATTTCCCAAGCATATTGGAAAAGACTCTGTTGTGAAACCTGAATAGATTCTGCCAGTGAAACGCTATTTAAACTTTGAGGATCATGAGCTGAGTGACAGCTGGTATACCAGCTACGTATTACCACTGGGGCTTGTCCCTGCTTCTACAGTTCCAGGAGCAGAGTAATTCCTAGTGAGTGTCTTACCCTATGAATTGTAGTAACAACTTGTTTCATCCCTTGGTTCTGTAGGAGTGAAGATGACGACAGCAGCCAGGCCAACGTTTGAACCTGCAAGAGGAGGAAGAGGAAAAGGTGAAGGAGACTTAAGCCAGCTATCCAAACAATATTCTAGCAGAGATCTTCCTTCTCATACTAAAATCAAATACAGGTTAGTATCATTTTTTGAGTGTCAGGGCAAAGCAGGCTGGGAAGGACTCTTTTGTTATGAGTGGTAGTCTTAAAATTTTCTCAATATGTATTGATGTGCTTGACACTGAGCAAGGTCCAGAGATTGTGCAGGAGTGCTGAACAAATGGGATAAAAGTGAAAGTCTAAAGCAGGGCAGGGAGTTCAAATGCATTGTAGGTGATTTGGGGAGGTTTAATTTTAGTGATAATTTGTTCCTGTTTATGTACCTGAATTATCAGAAGATGAACATTGGAGACTGAACTTCTTGGGCAGTGAAGTGGAAAGTAAGTATGGCATTGTGGCTGAGTGACAGGGAGCAGTGTCACTTGCAGAGCAGGTTGGGATGAGAGAAGTGAAATTGAGCACATCTTGAAAGCTGGAAAACCACATCATGTATTTGGCAAAGGACTGTGTAAGGGCATTGAGAGGAGGCAGGGGAGCCATGGAATAGCACTCAGGTAGTGGGATGTGTTGGAAGAGCTGATGTTAAGCTGCAGGTGGTTTACACAGGTCCTGGGAGAAGAAATTTCTTTAACCAGTGAGAAAGATAATATGATCTCAGGAATATTTTCCTATGTCTGAAATGCATAATAAATTATTTTCTTTTTGAAAGAGTAAATAAAGCCTGAAGTCCGCATAATAGAATTTAAGTTAAATGTGTCAATCTAAAAAAATGCTCGTTTTATCTAATTGATGTTACTCTTGTCAGTGAAATTACTGTTAAGGTTTTACTTTTGTACTTTTCCATGTAAATATTTACCCTGCCACCTCTTCCCTCCTGCCCCTTTGGTTTTCAAGAATATATATTCATAAGGAAGCTGAGTGTTTTGGAGAATACCAAAACAAACAACACAAAAAGTACTGCCAAATATGTTTGGCTGTTATAGGAAAAATTTCTGGTGGTTTGTTTTGTAAAAAAAAGTGGGGTTTGGAACACCAGTCTGTTGCTTTGGAAGATGTCTGTGGGGACAGGAATATACAATATATGTTTTAAATCCCTCCTTTTGTGTGAGAGGGAGAGATGGAGGGAGCATCAAGTGTCTTCTCTTCTTCCTCCCAAATAACTAATAAAAAGTTGTCTTGTTAAATTGCCAGGACTGCATCACTGCAGGAAAAGTCCAGTGTTTCAATCCCACTCATATTTGTTTGCATGGCACAGGGTTTGGGGAGATTTTGCAACTCTAACAATGATTCCAAATTCAGTTTTTTAATTACAAAAGCAAATTAAAGGCTTCATCATAAAGATGGGCTGTGCACACAATGTGTTTATAATGGCTGATATCTGGGTTTCTTGCAGGCACTCTTACTTCCAGCACTGGGTTCAAAGAGAGGTGCTTGTTTTTATTCACTAGTTCTTTTCAAGATATCCACAAAAATTTCAGCAGCCTCTAGGTGGGATTTAATCTGGCTCAGATATATGTAGTCAATTGCTTTTTGCCAGTGTGTTGTTGTATAAAAGAGGAGTGACATCTATTTACGAGGTGTATTGCCTGTTCTCCCAACTTTGTTATTATTGGTCATGGCCTGTGCTCATGGAGAAGAAAAGGTTCATGGGGACCATGTTCTAGTCTTGGTCTTACCTGTAAGCCTTAGAGATTTGGTTTGCAGCAGCAACTTGGGGTGGTAAAACAATGATGACCATGATTGGTTTGTAGATGTCTGCTAGGACACTGGATTGGACTGCTGGAGAACAGAATATTTCAGCCTAGTGAAATGCAGACAGATGTTACCATCCTGTTTTGTAGGAATTTATGTAGGATCTTTTCATCCATTCAAGAGCCTCCAGGAGGAGCAGGGGTGTGTGGTGTGGCAGGTCTGTGTATGCAATGCATACACACACAGCAGGGCTCTGCTGAAGAGAGAATAAACATATGTGTGCGTGGAACCCAGTTCTTGTTCCCTGTCCTTACCTGTTCAGCCCAGGATTTACTGGCCTCCATTAAGCCCTTGTCCCCAGCTGCAGTGTCAAACTCCAGGCTTTCTCCCTGTTTGTGGTTTTAGACAGACCACTCAGGATGCTCCTGAAGAGGTGCGTAACCGGGATTTCAGAAGGGAGCTGGAGGAGAGAGAACGAGTTGCTGCCAGAGAAAAGAACAGAGACAGACCAACCAGAGGTAAAAACCAAGAAACAAAAACTTTAACTCCTTTGTGAAACATTGCTCTTGCATGAAATTTGGTGTTGTAAGAAGTTTGGAGTTGCAGACAGCATGTCATGAGAGTAGAATTTAAGGTATTGGCCTGATAGTTCAGAGCTGTTGACCTGCAAGGGAATGTCCACTGGCTTTCACGCTGGCTTCATGCTAGCAGAAATCTAGGCCAGCCTGTAGAAAAGCATGCCCAGCTGATACAGTATCATTGTAATGAATTGGCAACAAGTGTGTATAGCTAATAAAGGGCTCTTTTTTTTGTACTTGGACCAGCAAGACAGGAAGGAGAAAGTGTAATGACTCATCTTCTGCTGTTACAGCACCAGTGTAACAATAAATCTGTTTGAAAGTATGCTATTCTTTTCAGATATGGTGAAGTAATAACAAAATCAAAGAACCTTTTGTGAAATACTCATTTTTAGTCTTTAAGTACAACCTCTTGTACTTTAGGTTTAGGTGTGAAGCTATTGCATGGCTTTCAAATTCACAGAAGAAAGTAGGTGTGGTTTGGGCCAAACTAGCCGACAGTAATGCTTTGGGATCATCCTAAATGGGAACCCTCCAGATGGATATATGTAATAAGAATATTTCTCCACATCTGTTTTTTATTGTTTTTCTCTGATTGAAATAATAATGACTTTAAAAAACTTCTGGAGGCCGAACTGTAAGTTTGGGATGTTATTGCTACTCTTGAGGCTTCCTGGGGGAGGAATTAACATGGACATTAAATTTAAGAAGTGAGGGGAAAGTAAGCATAAGCTTGTTTCTCTTACTCTAAGGCAAGACAAATTGGGAAGATTTTTGCTTTCTGACACTAGATGCTGTTAAATGAAGTGACTTAGATACTTTTTGTTTTTACTTTTACACTATAGAACATACAACATCATCTTCTGTGTCTAAGAAGCCTCGGCTAGACCAGATTCCTGCTGCAAATCTTGATGCAGATGATCCTCTTACTGATGTATGTATCTTCTTTTCTGTCTTCTTCCCTTTTGTTACCCTGCCTTAAGGATTTGCTGTTAATGCTAAATGTACTTCTAGGTTGCCTAAAGATTTCATACAGATTCCAACGTATTTTCCTTCTACAGTTTCTGTACTGTGGTGAAAGTCCAGAGTGGTTCAGAGGATTCTGGTCCATGCTGTAATGGTATTCTTAGAAAGCACAAAAATCTAGGAAACTGAAAGTACCACTTAGAGTATGGGGAATTACCACTGGCTTAGTAAGAATTCCCCAAGGGTAGAACAGTTGAGGTACCTGCAAATGACTGTCTGCATGAGCCACCAATGCATGCCTTTGACTGTGCTTCTTGTTGCTGACATCTCGGAGTTAAGTCAGAGGCTTGACAATAATCTCTGGGTTTTTTAATCCTGTAGTTTTTTCCAGCAGTACTGGACAGGTTAATCAGGCACACAGAATGACTTGTATCACAATGATTGGAGAGTGACTGAGGACACCTAGTCTCTAGAGTCTGTCAGTTACATAGCATTTTTAATTGCAGTCATCCCAAAAGCATAAACATTTTTTTCTTTTGACTTTACTATAAAAGAGCAAAAACCCTATTTGTATTGTATTTTTTGCTACCCAAGTATTTCAGAAATCAGCCAGCAGCAAATTGTAGCCTTAGTTGGGCAGCCCAGGGCCATTTTTTATTAAATTAAATGAGCAAGCTGATTCTTGCTTTCCATTTGTTACTATTAGGAAGATGATGAAGATGAGGACTTGGAAGACAGTGATGATGATGACACTGCAGCCCTTCTGGCTGAACTGGAAAAAATCAAGAAAGAACGAGCTGAAGAACAAGCTCGAAAGGTAAAATCTAACACATTTAAAAGTACTTGTTTTTTTGTGAACTGGTGTCTGTTAAAACTGGTGTGCCTGAAGTACTTGGGATGAGTGAGAGCTGGTAAACAAAGTGCTGTTCAAACCTCCTCTCAGACATGGATCTGTTTTTCTGTCGAATAATTATTGGGGTTTTTTTCTATATAAGATATATTGAATGTTTTACCCACTGAAACATTTTATTCCCTTTTCCTACACTTTGTACAGGCAGTGAGTAAAGATAGTCTTGATTTCATGTGTAAGTCCTCTGCACTCAGCTATCATACCAAAGGATACAGTGTCATTAGTGAGCTGCATGCAATCTGGTGTAATTTAGTTTGCTAGCTAGCTTTTATGAAACAAGAAATACTATTTTAATTTATAAAATAACGAGTGTGCTTTTTGGTTCTGCTTCTTATGGCTGCAGGTTTTATACAGTAGTTGTCCTTTTACAGCTTTGGTGCTGCAAGGAGCTCCAATTTGAGCTGTAAGACCAGAACTATTTTCATGTGATTATACACAGGCAAATTCATTTGAAAGTTGTCTCTGCAAAACCAAATAACAATACAGGAGTCTTTTCAGAACAGGGAGGCTCAATTCACAGGTAGCTTTCATGCCTCTCTATAGTCTCGCTCTCTACATCATGTTCTGCCCTTGAAAGGGGAGGAAAGTCCCTGTAGTTACAGATGTTTTCCTGTGAGTGGGACTCAATCCTATGCTAGTGGTCCTTGGTGTAAGAGGGATTGTTGGTGTGGAGTGCATTGGCGAAATTCCTAACTATTGATTGGACTTGTAGGTACTGGGAGTTTGGGCTAGTTTCTGGGAGTGGTTTGTGTTGTCAAACTTACCAGGTTTTAAGTTTGTATTGGGTACTGGTTCCAATATCATCTTGCAACAGAGTTTAGAGTCTGGGTATTTCATCTGCACTGCTGAACTACTCTCCTCTGGTGGTGCAACAGAAGTAGTGGGTATGTGCAGCCTTCCCTCATCTGCTTTTACTGAGTGCTTTCTATTTTTGAGTAAGGCTTAAATAATTTTTAAGTGCTTTTGTGAAACTTTAGTTCCTTCGCCTGGAGTGGTTTTGTATGTTTTTATCATATACTCTCCATTCATGTAAAACAAAACAAATACCCCAAACCATCAAAAAGTCTGACAGAAAACCAAGCCACCTGTCACCTGTGTATAAACTTATCAGAGGTATTTTTTTCGAACATGCTATATAAACACATTAGATGCTGATCAGGAGACTAATCAAAGGCTGCTTTGACAACATAATGCTTTAGTGCCTCTGTACTTGCAACTTTTCCTGTAGCTTAACATACAGATTCATAGTTCTGTGTTTTTCATGAATGCTTTTCTGGCAGTGAACAGGGCTGAGCTTCCAGCAGACACTAGGAGCAACTAGGAAAGGATAATATTTTAACTGTTGTTGGCAGCATTGTAGTTGTGAGCCTGTTCTTGCCTAACAATATAAAAATTTACCTTTAGAATCAACAAGGCCTGTAAAACAAATGAGCTCTGCAGTTTTGCACTTAAATAGTATGCAAGGTTAAAAGCTGTACCATGCTGCTTCATTGCAGAAATTGTGCTGTACAAGACTTGCTACTTGATTGCCCATCTGGCCTCAGAAAACCTGAGAGGTTTTCTGCATTAAAAGATGTCTGAAAGCATCTCTTGTGTCTTTATCTAGGCATTTGAGGCACATCATGAAGCAGTGAATTTGTCTTTTGTAGTAACAACATGGTGAAAATTACCTAAAAACGCTATCAACAATTCGACCATGTATTCCTATGTGAAATGTACTAAACTAAAATTAAGTAGCCATGTGTAGGAAAGATTTTAACTTCACTTGTCCTTGCACAGTGCTTAAATTGAAATTGTAGGTCTGTGTAGATTTTCCACTTTGCTTGATAGTTGAAGTTATGCATCAAGATTAAGCAGCATAACTTGTCACATTTCAGTGTAGAAAACTTGCATTAGGAAAATAATAGTTAGTAAATTGCAGCTCAGATAACTAAGGGCTTGCTTCTTTTATCATGCCTGGAAAGGAGGAATATCATAATCTCTCTGAAATTCTCATTTTGTCACTAGATGGTGCTAAAAGCCACACAGTATTTGGGATAGCACTTGTTTTGTTTCGCTGTCTCTTACAGGTATTCTATGTTACTTTCATGTTCTCTTACCCAACAGCAGGGCTTGTAATGTCCAGTGCTGCATGCATAGTGAATAAAATTGTGTTTATTTATTTGCAATAGTGCCCACTATGGCACAGTCAGAATCTAGACCTACAGTGTTCATCCTTTCACTGGTTGGTGGCAGGTAGTCTCTCTTCAAAATTGGCATCTCCAATAAATAGAGGGTACTCTACAGGTACCTGGAATTTTATTTTCTTGTAGTTTTTTGGGAAATAGGAAACTAAGACTATTTTGATGGAAAAAGTAAAAGCCAGAGTGGGCCACAGCCTTGGAAAGAGTCTTTACGAGTAAGGGTCATCTTTGGAAAGAAGTCTTCTGTTTGTTGGCTTTAGTGTGCAGTCTGTTCAGTTATGCCTTGTTTTCCACGGCTTTGGAATAAGGTGTCACTGGCTAAGAGCATTTTAGAATTATTTTATATGAAATCCTTTTCCTTTAGATTCATGTTGTTTCATGCATCTATGTACTGCAAGCCAAAATTTAGACTTAATTTTGTAAGTAACCTTGTATTAATAACTCAGATGACTTCAGGATGGCATCTCATGTGAAGTCTTAGCTGTGCAGTTGCTGTTAATCCAAATCCATGTACAGGAATGCTTTGCCTGCTGAAATGCTGCTGTCCACAGTAGACAACGTGGGTAAGGCAGTGGCCAGGCAAAGAGAAACTGGAGTGAATGAATACCTGTTCTGTCTTCACACTGATCATCATTCTCTAACCCCATTGTTACACAGACACATTAATGTGTCTCTTCTTGTCATCTCCTTGGAACATCCCAGGGTCTTAACAAGATTAAGTGGGTAAACTACTGTAATATATCCCAAACCTGTGCTATATGTAGATTTTTTTCTCTGATACTTGAGTTATTTTGATTACTTCTGAAACTTCATTTAGAATAAACTGTATTTTTGTTAACAGTCTTCTCTCATAACTTTGGTGTCCATTATTTAAGTTGCCATTAAAGGAGAATGGCTTCTTTCCAAATGTATCTGTGCTGAAGCAGCAGTTAAAAACAAAATATGAGAATCTGCTTTTTATGGGGCGTCCTATTCTCTGCTAACTTCCCTTATGGGTAACACCAATTTCCATAGGTTTCAGGAAACATTTCAATATTCTAAATTAAGCTTTACAATGCTCTTGTTTTTCAGTTTTCAAGTGCTTCCTTAGAAAGTAAGTTGAAATAATTAAAAAGAAACTTCAAACCAGTGAGCAGCTGAATGTATGTGTGCAGTTCTGGCAAACTTGTTTTAATATCCAATTGTTCTTTGCTTAGCTGAGAGCAGAAAAAATTTTCAATTTGTTTTCGAACAGTTTTACTTCACCAAGTTTCTCTAAAGCGTTCCTGTACATGGATTTGGATTAACTGAATATATTACTTTACCAGTGGTCAGAGTAAATCTTAGCTCTGCCCCCTGTTTTAGCCATGTCACAAGCTTTCAAATAAAACATCAGAAAATGAGTCTTGATAGCTTTTAACATTTTCACTTAAATCTCAAGGGTCTGACTAAAACTAGAAGATCAAATCAGTGATTAAGAAAATTTCAGTAAAGAGGCAAAAGCACATGGCAGAGTATGTTTCTTCATTCAGTGTTTGAGACATGCCAGGAACACTTAAACCTTGACAAGAACTAGTGATAACATCCCTTTCCTTGTGGACAGAATCACAACAAAGCTGCATGTGGACACTGCCACTGTGATTACTTGGTGCTCTTTGTTTTTGAAGTTCCAATTAATTTTTTGAATCTGTGTTGCACAGTTAGTAACTTGCACAGGATCAGATAACAGGGGTGTGTCTGTGCATTCTTGAATTTCATTCCCTGCTGCTAAAGGCAGTGCTGTCATAGTGTGTCATTCAAAAATTGGCATTTAAATCAGATTATGCAATTTATATTTTTAAACTTTTTTTTAGCCTTTGATGAAATTAGGTATTTCAGGTTTTCTTTCAGCTGCTCAACATCTATAAAAGCTGAGTAGGATAACTAACTTTTATACAATGGAGTCATTTGGGGAATTTCAGCACTTTCTGTAAAAGTAATCTTGCCCTGTGCTAAGGGTAGGAACTATGCTCAAAATAAACATGGTAATGATGTTTTTCTTTCCTTTGCAGTCAGAAACAGATATGCCAAGGAAAGAAATTCCCAAGATTGCCTCTACCACTTATTTTATCTGCCACTTCCCAGTCCCCTGCAACAGTAGTTGACTTAAGTCAATGCAGTTTTTTTGCTAGCAATAATTCTGTAGACAGAATTCAGTTGAGCATGAAAAGCCAAATTTTTGGGGCTGGTGTACAAGTTGTGTCTTGTAGCCTGCATGGTGGTGCAGTGGAGATGCAGTCAGTAGAGCCTAGAGTGTGGTTGATCTCCTGTGTCATAATTTAGTGTGAGCTCTAAAAGCTGTCTTGGCTCCCTCTTGTATCCCCTAAGCTTACATCTGCCAAGATGTGAGCTCAGGTGCCTATGGGACCATGTCCTGCTGTTGGTGTCTTAACCTAGAGCTAAATCCCTCTTTTAAAGTAACAAAGTGTTATTTCAGCTTTGATTTTTTTTTTCCTATCACCACATTTTGTCGCTTAATGCTTTTCTTTGTTACTAGAAATTGAACTATGTCAGACTGATTGAGGCTGAAGGATATCGTGTGGGTTATGTCAAAGCAGATAAAGGTTAGGGTGATGTGCAGCATGCCTTTTAGAAATCTTAGTATAGAAAATTAGAATGTGCAACTATGTGTAGGAAGTACATGGGACTACTGTATGCCTATTTTATGGTTCTTAATATTGGCTTTATGTTTCTCTTGTGATTCTGAATATTTCCCATTCAAATGACTGAGTGCTTTTTGCTTCTCTTCATGCGTGGTGGAGAGTGGTGGAATTGTCAGCTTTGTAGGAATCTATGAGATTAAATCTGAAATGGGGAAAGGAAGCACGAGGAATTTCCATTCCTCCTGAAGAGGTGCTGGCTGACTCCAGTCGTTTTTTGACCACTAAAAAAATTGTATGCAAAGTGTATTACAGTTCTCTGTATGTCAGTAGTGTGTGGATTCATTTTCATGCATCATAAAAACCCAAACCTAAATACTCAGATAGGGTAATGCATGATGCACAGGTTCAGTAACTTTGGATCATGGCTGAAGTTAATGCCTTAGAGGATGAGACTGTGCCATGCTCCACCTGCTACCTTCAGAAGAGTTCACCTGGACTCCAGCTCTAAAATGAAAAACTGCTGCATCTGTTTGCATATGGAAGCTTGGAACAAGTTCTCTCCACAGAGATATTTTTCAATAGAGGAGTATTAATTTCTTACAATGGTCTTAGTAGTGCTGCCTTCTCTTGATTAGAAATTTTTTGTTTGTAGGCTTTTCATTTGCTCTCAGTGTTTTTCCCTGGCCTGTTGTGTTTTCAAACCCTCACTTTTAATGGAGCATTGGAGATTAAAATTAGTGGTGCAGAGCCACCTCATTTTGGACAACACAGAGAAAACTTCACGTGCTTGGATCCAGCTGTAAATTTGCTAGTGGCCATAAGCAGTACCTGATCACCTCCTGGGAGGTACCTGAAGATCAGTACTGGGTTTTTGCTTGTTCCAGTATCCAAGATTTTGCTTGGTTTCAAAGCAGTGCTTTGCATGCATGTGCTGTACAACTATCTGAGGGCTGCTGGACTTCTGATGGGAACACATGGAAACAGACTGCAGTAAATGGGATTTCATGGCTCTTGGCTGTTCCACGTTACGTGGAAGGAAGATGGTAAATCAAAGGTTGGCATTCTGTGCTTAAGCAGCTGCATACATTTCTTGTCTCTGATCCACAGAGAAAAATATAATTTGAGTTTATATTTTTAACATGGGAGGAAATTGCTGTTTCATATCAAATATTTTTGTTCTCCATGTTTCCATACTTACTGGGGTGATAATAACAGAAGCTGGACTGCAAATGTTAGATTTAGAGCTGTTTGAAAATTCAAAACCTCAATTGATTTGTGTTAATAACTTCTAATTATTGTGGTTTGTGTTAAAGCTCCATGGATACAGTAGCAGGAAAGAGCAAGTTTTTCCAAGGCATATATTTTAATAAGGGCATTACAGGGCTTGTCCTGAAGCTGTGCTTTGCTGTGCTCTCATCTGGAGAGCTTGTCCCATCCCACTGGCAATTAATTGCAGCTGGTTCTACATTTTGTGAGAAGCAGTGTAATGGTAGGTGTTTTTTCATAACTAAAACTTGAGTAGATTTTGAAAAGTAAAATCTTTGCCAGTGATCCTGCATCATCTGCTATTTGTGTGTACATTAAATCCATGTTCTTGAGAAAGCAGAGGTATTTTAAAAGAAAATGTCATAGAATCACAGAATGATTTGGGTTGGAAGGGACCTTAAAGGTCATCTCCTTCCAACCCCCTTGCTGTGGGCATGGACACCTTCCAGTAGACCAGGTTGCTCAGAGCTCCATCCGGCCTGGTTCTAAACACTTCCAGGGATAGGGCATCCATCCAAAATTTCACATGCCTGATCAATTTAATGGAAAAATACTGTAAAGTTTTTAAATGGTTTGATTCTCCTGCAGTGCTAATGAGGTTTCAGTTCATTTTTTAACCAGTGTCTTCATGCCATACTTCAGAGTAGGAAACCTACTTAGTCATCCTAATTTAAAGAATTACTTTCTTTCCCTACTAGTTCTTTCATCAAAGAACGCTCCCTGCAACATTTGTGGAAGCTTGTGGAAAAATATGTAAAATTAATATTAAATATTAATTTTGAAGTCTGAAAAGATTTAAGTCACTAGATGTGCTAATAGAGCTTGAAAGTGTGGGCAGTGAAATTACTTTGTGTTACTTGTAGTGCATTGCTTCACTTAGCCTTGAGTTATATGCATTTGACAGTACAAGGACAAGAAAATTTGTCTGCTTCTTAATATTGAAACTCTTAAATAGTCTTATGACATCCTCTGTTCATTTCACTGTGGTGAGGTTCTCAATATTCTTTTTAATTGGTCCCTAGGGAAGTTGTAGTTGTAAAATCCAAACAGCTGCTGAAAATAAAGAAGTTTTAATATGCTGTGTGTTTTCTTCTGCCTACTGAATATTGTATGATGTACTGTCTTTTCTCATGAGGATAAAGAAAACCTTATAATGTGTATACAGTTTTTAATACAATAAATATGTATGTGGTAAAGCTAGAATTTACCTGAATATTTGATGGCACATCAGATCTAAGTGGAGCCGATATGAGTGTTGCTAGTTTGACAGTTCATTAGCAAAGTCAAGCTCTGTACAGTATCTCTGCTTCTGTCCTTAATCTCCTTATATGCAAGTCCCAAACACTCTGAAAAATCTGAGCTAAGAATTAAAGCTCCATCCGTGTGAGTGTTCAAAGCTAAATAATGTGTATCTCTACCAACTATAGGAGAAAAGTGGCCTAGAAAAATAATATATCCATTTCTGGTTCTCAGGAGCAAGAGCAAAAGGCGGAAGAAGAGAGGATTCGGATGGAGAACATCCTGAGTGGTAACCCACTGCTGAACCTCACTGGGCCAGCACAGCCTCAGGCAAACTTCAAAGTGAAAAGAAGGTACTGTGCAGTCTGTTCAGTGACACCCATCCCCTTGCTGACTCTCACTGTTCAGATCAGAAAGTGTTATCACTGTAGCTGGTTTCTGTTTCCGTCCTCAGATCTTGTCACAAGTGTGTAGGAGATAGCTTGGGGTAGAAAAACAGGTCATCTTTTCTGAAAGACTAAAATCTAATCCTAATGACTAGTTGTTCTGTAAGAGGGTCAAACTCCATTTATATGTTTTTGTATATCACACCTAATTTTCATGCAAGCTTACTGAAATTAAAAACTTCTGTTTTCAGGTGGGATGATGATGTTGTCTTCAAGAACTGTGCCAAGGGGATAGACGAAACAAAAAAGGACAAAAGATTCGTCAATGATACTCTACGATCAGAGTTTCACAAAAAGTTCATGGAAAAATATATCAAGTAGTACAATTTTATGTGCAGCAGTGCAGAAGGACTTGGTAGGTCATGGCCGTTCCCTCCCTTTCCCTCAGAATTTAAGGCTGAATGTTTGGTCATGGATTCTCAAATGCTTTTCCAAGATCAGCAACAGCTTCATAATTAATAAGTGATATGTATCTGGAGTTTTTATTCCTGCATATTGTTTTCCTTTACAGTTTTAATTAAACCAGTTTGTGTCTCATTAATGTTTTTTTTCTTCATGTGTGTTTACTTTTACTGTCCACCTGTAAATGGTAAAAGAGAGAAGCTGATTTGCAATAAATACTGCTGATCATTTAAATTGCTTTCCAAAATGCCCTGTATTTGTAGTGATGATGGTTTGTAACTTACACAACTTAGATAGATGTCAGTATTAATCAAAGGTGAGGAAGAGCTGAGTATGGGAAGCAGTGTGAGCTGAAAAGAACTATACTTTCTGTAGCAAACTGGACTTCCTCTTAAAAGCTAGTTAGAAACTTAGTTAATCTTTGTTTTTAGCTTCTTTTTTTCAGTCTGTGTGTGTGCCCTTTAATGGTGGTAATAGAATTGTCAGAAACTTGCAAGTGCTTTTATCAACAAGTGATACCCAGATACCATAGTACGCTTTGTTTTCTAACGTCTGTGTTAACACTTAGGATGGTATAAAATACGAATGACTGCCAAAAAAGCTAAAATGTGAAGGTTTTATTTTTTTTCTGTTCTCCTGTCCTCTCAGTTGCATTTGAAATTTTGGCCAAGTGATGCACTGGATAGGAACATAACATTTTCAAAATGGAGCAGTTACCTCTCTGCCTAGGAGGTGACAGTGGCAGACCTCAGATGTATTTATGTAAAATTCTTGCCCTTTTCCTCGCCTATATTATCCTCAGTTGAGTTTGTTCTCACGGATGCTGTTTCTTAGTATTATTTTCAATTTCTTAATTTGAAAACTTACCTGATTTTCTTAAGAGAGTAAATGTAGAGCACAACCAGATTTTTGTTTGACTGGTATCCTGTAAAAGCTTTCCTTAGCTTTAGCTGTATTTGCCACCCTTTCACTAAGCCATGCATAGCTTACTAATGCCAGCAGCTCATACCCGCCTTTACTTGGAAATGAGATTTTCAGCATGCTTGGGGTCATGTGAGCTACTGGAGGAATGTGTTTGTGTTATTTCTGCTGCCTGCCTCACGGTAGAAATGATTCTTGGGAAGCAGAAAAATGGGTGTACTTTGTAAGTGTCTAAAATAAAGTGACTAAAATCTTGGTATATAGACAACGTGTTTAGAAGGTGGGAAGAAAAAAAGTCAAGGGCTGTACTTGTCAGGGCCTGGCAGTGGAGAATCCAGCTGCTGCTTCAGGTCCAACCTAGCAGCATAGTTGTCATGGCAACAGCAAAAAAATACATTGGTCTTGCAGTATTCTGAAATATAATTGCTGTGCCAAAGTGAGTGAGCACAGAGTCCTATTTGATTGGGAGACAGATGGAATGCCAGTTCAATGCCCTCGTGGAAAGTCACACATGCAAAGTGACAATCATTTGTGTTCCTGAAGTCACGTAATTTTTCTTGGAAAAAATCACTTTATAGAAATCAGATGGCTGGGGTTGAATGAGGTCTTCCACAGGCATGCAGGCAGCTGTTCTGCACACCTGAAGGAGCATCCATTCCTTAAAGTGAGGCATGACTCAAAGCTGTGCTGGGTCATTTCTCCCAGTAGCTCCCTCCCTCACAGGTTCTGGAGAAATTTCTGTAGGGACTGTAGAGCTCCAGGCTGCAGTTTCATTTGAGGGTTTTTGTTGGCATTGATATTCAGCTCCACCACAGAATTTGCAGATCCTATCTCTGATGTTCTCCCTCAAAGCTTTTGTATTTTAGCCTTCTGGAGTGTAAGCTGACCCACAGTCTGAGGACTCAGCAATACACCAACACAATATGCTAATTAAGGAATCTCAAATCTTACCTATTGGTGGGTTTTTATCATTAATTATGGAACCTTCTTTACTAGTACTGGAAAATCTGAAGTGCTCTGTGATTTTTTTGTCAGGGAAGTGCTTTCAATATTGATGTTTAATTTTCTACTGTCCTTCTTGCATGCATCCAGGAAAAATAAGCAGGTCATTTGTTTTTGTAAAACTGCAGCGTGACTGTGAGTTCTTAAAAAAAAAATCAGATTGACATTCTACACCTCTGCTCTCAGCAGAGTTTTTTTTCCAGGAACCCCTGTTCAGTATGACAAATAGCTTTCAACTAGGACAGTGGCCCTGGCAAAGGCAACTTGTTCCAGGAGGTGAAGTGGAAGAAAGTTAATATTCAGTACTTCAAGGAAGGCATTTCAATCCCGGCAATCAGGATTGTTCAGTCCTGTGTTTTTGTAAGCAACACCTGAATTTATGTAACTGGTAGGTATAGACAAAGCCTGTCTGCTTTATAAACAGTTTCCCTATTGTTTATGGCTACCTTTGGAATAGCTTTGCAACTGAAAACTAGGATCTGTTTTTCTTGGGGGCTAACAGCTAACAGTTAAACTAAGGTTTTTTACTAAACCTTGTCTTTCAAATTTTTCTTGGAGTATGTTTTATTATTCTGAAGGGATTAATAGTATGTGGAATAAAGCCTAATGACAGTCCTGCAGCTGGAAGTAATTGTGCTGTGTGTATACAGGGTTCTAAAACATTTAGTGTCTATTTGTCTTCCTCAAGTACATGGTTGAATATTACAGCTTCCTACTACAACCAGCAGGATTGCCATCTGCATTTTTCAGGATTTCTCATTGTTACAGGTACCAGGTAAGCATCCTATGAATGCCTGGAAGGAGTTCTTTTTTTTTAAAAAAACCATCCAAACAAACCTTTTTTGGTGAGTTCCAGTTTCTCTGTTCACTTGTATTTTGTTGGAAGTAAAATCCTGGGGCAGGGGTGATCTGGTACTTGCTCTGTTTCCCTTGGAGTGTCTCATGGGCAGCCCAGCTGGTGCCTGCTGTGGTGACAGCCCAGTGTCTCTTTTCAGCCAGGCAGGTATCAATTCCCACTGAGGTGCTGAAATTGCTTTCTACAATACAAATACCTGAAAGTCTTTCATGCTGGAGGAGAGATCTGAACACAAGGTCAAAGCATCAGATGCATGGGGGTTGTTGCCCTCAAGTGTTTTACTTCAAAGAAATCTAGGATTCAAGCCTTGAAGGGATGAGCTGATGCTCAGAAAGTGCTTCAGACTCAAGTGTTTATTCATATCTGCAGCCAGGGCTAGTTGGAGTTGTGAGGCTTTTTTGTTTTTGTAAGGAAAGTCAGAATCACATGTAGGTGCTTCTTTGATTTTCTTTCTTTCTCATGGCATAGTGCTCTGTGATACAGATTCAGGAGGAGGGAAAGGAAGTACCCACAGAAATGTTTTCATTCCCTCCTCATTCCATCTCCTGTTAGCTTCTAGAAGGGAGTTTAATTAGTTGTTATTCAAAACCAAAACTCTGTCTAATTTTGTCATGCCTGTTTGGAAGAAAAATTTTGGGAAGCTTCTTCCAAGGAAACAAAGTCTTGCTCTGAGTTTTGTTGTGAGTTCAGCTGTATCTTCCTTACCAAGGCAGACTGAAAAATCTTATCTAGTGATAGAAGCAAATAAAGCCTTGCTACCAAACTGTATGACCCAAGATACAGTGCAAGCAGAGCATAAATGGGCACATCTGGAAAATTCACATTCCCTAAGAAAGGCTTCTCTGAGCTCTCTTTTTGAATTGTGGATAAGCAGAAAAAAAAGCAATACTTCCGTACATGCCCCAGTCACTCATTTGAAGTAAATAAAAAAAAAAAAGGCAAACAAACAAAAAACCCAACACATGGAATTCTTATGTTGTTCAATCACAGAGAGATATTACCTTTGTGCTGCTTTCCTCCTTGGACTGAGGTCAGACAGGTTGGCTTTTCTGTATCTCAGACTTGACTTTGTTTTCTTGGCATAGGTGGGTGTGTCATGGGATGTAACTCAAGAATGACAATAATACTGTGTCTGGTGGAGAAGAATGAAATAGTGACTGTCTACTTTTAAATTGCTTAGTTCAGAGTTGGAATATACCAAAGGGTTGTGTAATAGTTTTCTTTCCCCGTTGTAGCATCTGACCAGTAGTGCAGGACCAGAACCTTTAAGTCACTGATTTTACCAAAACTTGTAATTTCAAGTGGGGAACTTGTATTATAAAACAAAACCAGACAAAAAAACAAGCACTAAATTGCTTGGAATTCTAATGTGCCTAGTGCAGCTCTAATGAGAAGAAAGGGTCATATATATCTAAACAAATTATGTCTCGTAATCCAAATCCCAGTTTGCCACCAAGCCTAAGGAATACATTCTGAAGTAGAGGGAAGGAGCGCTGTACAGGAGGTGAAAGAATAGAACAGAGAAATCTGATTGCTCTCTGTTGAAATCAGTATCATCTGCATAGGAAAAGATTATTTCTAAATTGCATACGAGAGTATCATTTAAAAGACCACAATGGGAATCTGTTCTGATAAGTTTTATGGAAATGGAGGCTGTAAAGCAGGCTGTATTCGGAAAACCTTAAATGCTCAGCATTGAGGGTGAAGGGCAGAATGAAAACAGGGTGTTCAGTCCCACAAAAAGCTGTATTTGGATGCTGAGTATTGAGCTCTTCTCCCTTTGGTGGCTGCATTACTTACAAATCTGCTGCTTCAACCAGGTCTTGTCTCTGAAATACTCCTGTTAAGAAATTGGGCTATTTCTGTTTTTTCTGAGTTGTTTCCAGTGGATGGGATTTCAAGCAGTTTGGCTTTCTCCAGTGAAAAATGGTTATTTCTTCCTGCACTGGGAGAACAAATTGTGAATTTGAGTTGGATGAGGGTGAAGGATACATCTGCCAGTTAGTTTGCTTGCTTTCAGATGGGGTCCCTTGTGGCTGGTCTCTTTTTTGGGGCTGCCCAGTTGAAGTTGGTGGCACATGGGTGGTTGGGATTGGTGGTGAAACCAGGCAGCAACAGAGGTTGTCAACACCAAACACAGAGTGGAAAAAATTGGAGTCCTGTTGGGTTTCTTTCTTCTGGTGATGAGAGCTGCCACTTGCACCCCTAAAAGGACTGTGTTAAACCAACTTCCCCAATTACTCTTCCTAGCAATAGATGGATTCATCACATTTCTCACTGCAACACTTGTTTTGGGTAGTGCAGCATTATGATTTATTTTAGAAGGTAACACTTCATTGGAACTTCTTGGCAGTTTGAAACTTTTGAGTGCTGAATTCATTTCATTTGGAGCATAGGTAAGCTGATGGTAACAACAATAAATCATGTTTTCTGAGAACTATAGAAATTATTCGTAGATGTTGAAATCTCTAGCTGTTTTATGCCCACCTCATATTTTAATTTTTGCATGCTTTTGAAAATGTATATTCTCTCTTTCAATGCATCCTCTTTTCAGGTGAGAGAATGAATAATTTTAGAAAATTCTGGGGCCAAACTGAAGCGGCGGGCTTTTGATGACGTCCCGGCTAGCACTGCCAGCACCGCTCCAGCCCAGGGGGCACTCTGCCGGCTTCACTGCCAGGCACAGCGCCTGAGGCCAGCACCTTGCACAGAAGCAGCAGGGCTGCCTTTAGTGGAGACGTGGCTGCCTAGAAGCTTCCTCCCACAGGAATGAGAGAGAGAGCGCTCTCCTGTTAGTGGCGAGTCTGGTTTTTTATTGGGGATCCGAGGAAAGCCAGGAACCGAAGAACAACCGGGGCGGCATTACATGACTTATCAAGGGAGTGGGCAGTAGGGGTGGAACCGATACAGGGACAAATAGGAATCCAGGGGGGAGTGGGGTACACAGGACTGACATTAGGGAAAACCCAATAAAAATAACACGAAGGAGGGACCCCGGCTCCTGAACCAATCCCTCTACGTCCCAGCTGGAAGGTTTTGGAGGGTGCATTGAGACTGACAACCGGGGTGGGGTCAGGAGATGAATACATTGGTCTCCGGGGAACCGGGGAGGAGTAGGGGACACTGGCAGAGAGGGATACATTGGTTTCCAGGAAAACCAGGGAGGGGTTAAGAATGGATAGGTAGACATATCAACCTGGGCAATTGACAGCTACTGGGAGGAGGGGGAGAGCAAAGGCAGAACTATTTTAAAACAGAGGGGGAACAGAACAAACCAACACACCACAACACCAAATAATTAAAAAAAAAAAAAAGCAAATAAAACTCCTTCTTTATGTAATATACCTTTCTACCATTTGTTCCAATATAGAATAAAAGCCAGATGGTGTTATGTGGGCATTAGAGCAGGGGATTGTAACCAGGGCTCTGGAGTCTTTGCAGCCAAGATGGTGGCCTGGATTTTATTGCTCTTGATGGACTTGTGTTGCAAAACTTGTCATATTCATGGAGTTGGACATGAAGCAAAGGGATGAGGCAATGATTTTAGCCCTGCTCTGAGATGGGAGGGAAGCAGGGTTCAGGTTTTGGCTCTACTTCAGCTTTTGTGAATTTACAGGAGTGGCCTAGGCATGTAAACTCTTCCAGTCCCAATCCTGGATCTTAGGAGAGAACAGAGTGCTGGCATCCCAGCTCTGATCCTGGTGGAAGTGGCTGTAGTTTACCCTTGTGGTGCTGGACCACTTGGAGCAAGACAAGCACCCTCCTTAGAGCATAAGAGAGATGCAGAAGCTCAGAGTTAACGTTGCTCAAGGCAGGGGATAGCAGGAGAAGTGCTCAGCATTGGTCACTTGAGGAAGTTCACACTTGCCAGGTCAGACTCCTGCAGGAGGATGGAGCTTGGGACATTCCTTTGACTGCTGAGACATCTCTTAGCTCTGTCTGGAACCAGAGGGAGAATGCCTTCGGCATGAAGATTTCATTAAAATTCCACATTTTCAAAGTCAGTATTTTTCATCAATTAGCAGTGATATGTATCAGAAATATTTTTAATTTTACTCTTCCTTTTAATAGAAAGCTACTGGCAATTGCTGATTGCACATGGGAGCGTGCATGGATAAAGTTTCTCCATTCCTTAGTGCTGTAGCCTTGCTGGCTCCTCTTCAGCAGCTGTTGGTTTGGAGTGGATTTGTTACTTAATTTCATCCCTTTTTTTCCCCCCAGTAATTACTCCTTGCCAAGAGTATCAAATCTGAGAACTGGAGTGAGTGTGTTGCAAGGAAATGGAGAGATGCCACAAAGTGCCTTGGTACAAGGGAATGTGAGGAGGGATTTCACAGAAGACCTGGAGGGTGTTTGGACTGCACTCAGCTGGAGGGAAGCACAGTGCAGAACTGGCAGATGCAGAAAAAAGATAATAAAATGGTGAAATTAAGTAAAGGGAATAGATCTTGAGATCTATAGGGAATAGATCAGAAGGAGTGTGAGGGGTAAGCAGGAAAGATGAGGAGAGTAACAAGGACAGAAAGAAGCTCTTCCCACTCCTGCAATGTGCTTTAGGCAAAGAGGTGAAGCTCACTGGGTGGGCCCAGGTGGACTCTTTGTGTGCTCTCCAGGGCTCAGCAGCACTTGTTTCAGCTGCCCCAAAGAACGAGTTCCAGAGTCAGCACAGACAGGTGCTCCTCAGAGAACCAGCTCAGGGGCCTGTCCTTCAGCCAGGCTTTCCAAAGGACTCAGTGTCTGTGGGAAATGATGAGCAACATCTGAGATTGTGGTCAGTTAAGAGCCATCTGAAAGGGAGCTGGAAGATTTTAAAGCTCTAATTTCTGTCCTAGAATGCTCAAAAAAACAGTGCTCTGAGATGTCAGTCCTATGACTGGCATGGCTCTGGTTTTATCCCAGTGTTTTACTGCTACCTGTGGTGGAGTTAGTCTTAGTCCTTGCTGTTGTAAATGGGAGAACAAGACCAATCTGTTTCTAAATACCTGGATTTTTTTTTTGTTTTTTTTTTCTTTTTTTTTAGTGAAATACAGTCTCTGGAGTGAAAATATCAATAAACCAAAGAGTTTTTTTATCCTGGACATCCTAAGAGTCAGCTATGTATTTTCCTGCCAAGTGCAGGGAGTCTGGTAGGATAAGCTGCCCCTAGCAGCTGCAGGGACAGTGAATAACTGTGTCTGAGAAATCATCTCCAAACCCAAGGTGGCAAGCTGGGCATAGGAGGGGTGGTTTGATGCTGAATGGCATCATTACGGACAAACCCAGAAGCTGCTCTTCCTAAGAAAAGAGATTTGTCAGGAAGCTGAAAACTCCCCACAAGTTTTCCTGGCCAATGCAGCAGAAACAGAGTGGAGACACTGGGGACAGTGGAGTGGGAGCTTGAAGGACACAGTGGGACAAGCATGGGGTCTTCAGGAAAACCAGCTTCTGGAAATGGGGGAGTGAGTTCAGGGCTTGGTCTTTTTGAGTTTTTTTCATCCAGCATTCAGTAGGCCAGAACACATTTTTTTCAATTTCATTTTGTGGCATTTTATTTCCTTTGCTGTCTTTTCATTTCATGTCATTTCTTGATTCCTCATTTCACTTATTTCATGAAATGAAATCTTGACATTTCAAATAAATAATTTCAATAAATGAAGAATTTTCATGAAGGAATTAAGTGAAAACAATTGAATGGGATTGGGAGAAAGGAAGTGCATCAAAATGAACTAAAATAATGAAATAGTTTTCATTGAAATCTCGAGATTTTGTTTACTTTCAAGAAATTAAGGGGTTTTGTGCAGCAGGGTACCCATACTGCTCACTGTATCCTTTTTTAATCTAGCCATGGTGATGTGGACCTCAGCAGCAGCAGCAATAAGCTGCCATTAGGGCTTGGGTTAGGATTGCTGCAGAGCCTGCAGCTCCAGGGACACTGGCACTCAGAAAAGCAGTGCAAGGGCATCAGGGCAGCGTGCTGCATTGCCAGCTCAACACTTTTTAATCTGTACACCTGTGGCAATGAGAACCTCTGCCTCAGAGCCAAGCTGCCATTAGGGGCAGGTGAGGCTTAAGCTTAGGCCTAGGGTTAGGGACAGGGTTGAGAGAAAAGTCTCTTCTACTTCAAGCCCAACTTCAAGCATGTTTTTCACATGGGAAAAATCTTGCTGCTAGTGAAAGATCCAAGGAGAAAGCTGACATGGGTGGGGTGCAGGCTGTCAAGTGCTAGGAAATGTTTGCTCTAAAGGGGTGTATGAAATTCCTCTCTAAAACAGAAATGAACCTGCTCTGTGGTAGCTGTTTTGGGTCTGAACAGTTCAACTGGATGATGCACAGATTGCTCTCACTCTCAGGGGCTGTGTAATAAATTAGTGTTCAAAATGCAGACCCAGTTCCCATGATCACACAATCCCATTTTCTTGCTGCAAGCTCAAAGCACCATGCTTAGGTCAAGCTTTTTTACCTGGAAAGTTCTACATTTGAACAGGCCTGGTCACAGCCAGGGGTCACTGGGGGTTAACAGAAAAATTTCCCTTAGCATGAAAGTCTAGCTCACTCTAGAATCAAATTCTTTGTATTCAAAACTTTCTTCTGCCACAAGAGGTGACCAGATTTATTTTTCTTCTTGTTCTCCTTCTTCTCTTAATTTTATTACTCCCCATAATGAACCAATTTTTCTATTGTGCTTATTCCTATTCCTGTTTTTCTTATTTTGTTCTTCTGATTCCTATCCTTATTTTTTATTTATAGCTTTATCATAGGATGGTTTGGATTGCAATGGATTTTTGAAGGCCATCTAGTCCAACCCCCATCCAATGACAGTGGACATCTTCAGCTAGATCAGGTTTCTCCTAGTCTGGCTTAGTTTTATCCCTCCTGCTCTCTCTCTCCATCTACTACTGCTGCTACCATAATTGCTGTAACTATTATACTGCTGGTATTAGCATCATGATCACGTGCTGGACTCACCCTGCCGACCAAAAGCCCCATCCCAGCGCCCTCCCAGTTTCAGTGCCAGGTAAGAGCAGGCGGCATGAGCCAGCAGAGGGAGTGGTTCCCACGCAGACGCCTTGTGCCAGCTGGCTTTGCCCAGGAGTTGGCCCATGGCTCCGGAGAATGGCACGGGAGGGGTGGATGGGGACAGGGATGATGTAGGCTGGTGCTGCAGTCCTGTTCGGGGTCGGGTGAGGCTTCAGAGCCCTGCAGGCAGAAGAGCCAGCACACACAGCCATCTGGGTAACACGATAAGGCACTCATGGCATCTGAAAAGAAAGGCTCAGCCATCTAAAAAAAGCCCTGTGGTGGGGATAAGGCATTATTTAACACCTTAACTGAAAGGGCTCTGACCTGTGCACCAGATTTAGGCTTGAGGAATGTGTACAATGATTTCATTTTAAAAGCAGAGGTGCACAGAGCTGGCATAATAATAATCTTCAACAAATATCCTTATTTACAGCTTCCAAGTATGATCTGGGGCTACCACACATGGCCCCACTGTGCAAGGCACTGTACAAGCACCTAGATGAGGGTAGCTCATACCTCTTAAGCTGTTCAGTCTTAAAACTGAACAGTAAAACTGGTGGCACATGAGAAACCGACTGCCTGGGCTTTCATTGCCTGCTTCTGGCAGGGTTGAGCTGGAAAAGATGTGGGAGGCAGCAGGGTGAAAGGGTGCAGCAGAGCAGGGTAGGATGTGCACTGAGAGGATGAAAGCCAGAGCTACAAGAGGGATGCTACAAGAAAGCCAGAAAGGGAGCTTTTACAAGGGCATGTAGTGATGGGACAAGGGGTAACTGCTTTACAGAAGAAAAGTTTAGACTGGACATAAGGAAGAAATTCTGCATTGTTAGGATTGTGAGACAGTGGCACAGGCTGCCCAGAGAAGGTGTGGATGCCCTATTCCTGGAAACCTTCAAGGCCAGGTTGGATGGGGCTTTGAGCAACTCGGTCTCACAGAAGGTGTCACTGCCCAGGGCAGGGGTGTTGGAACTACATGTGGTCTTTAAGGCTCCTTCTATGAATTCAGATGGGATTTACACCAAGCAGCTATTTTTTTGCACACCAAATTGCATTGCAGTTTTAATAGCAACCCTACCAGAAAGGGTCATCTTAAAAATGCTCCAAGTAACTGGCCAAGCAAGAGAGCCTCCACCTCGTCACACCTTACAATACCGTTCTTCCTTCTGGAGCTTCCTCCCTGCAGTATTTCCCTACCTGGGCTGCTCAAGGCCCAAACCAGGGACCAGCAGAGGGATGTCAGCTGCCATCACGGTCCTCTCTTCTCATTTTGAGCCCAGCTGTCCTGGAGGAAGCTTCACATGCCTGGAGGGTCACGGGCTCTCCACAGACACAGGGCACACAGGCACCAGGGGAGCCATGAAGAAGGAGTCAAAGAGTCCACAAAGCAGCTGGAGAAGCCACCACAATGGTCAGGTCAGGTGTGAGCATGACTTCCTCAAAGGTTGTAGCACTGCCATCCTCCAATGTTCAGCTTGCCAAAAGCTCCATCGCTGCCTCATCATCTGGTACTGGGGGAAAAATGTTCCCTTTCAGCACTAAACTTTGCTGCAGGTCTTCAGCCTCTCACAGGATGGGGGCCAACACAGACCTGGGGCTCATCTCTTAGTTGCTGCCCTGCTTTGTGTCAGACTGGAGGGCACTGGCACAGGATGGGGTTCTGGACTGCAGCAGGGCCATGCAGGGTTACTCTGGAAAATATGCACACTGATACTTTGTTCATCTAAAGCTGAAGCGGTCGGTAAGAAAGAAAATAGCTTGTGGTCTTCATACCTCGAGTCAATGAATTCCTGGGCCTTTTATAGCTCAGGAATGCTGGGCACTCGTGTTTGGTTTTACGAGGCTTCGAGGCCGCAGCTGAAGGTCTGGATGAACATTAATCACAGCGGCACGACGGCAGCTGCTCGTGTTTTTGCCCCTCCCTCAGGTGGGACTGCACTGTGCACACTGTGCTCTGCTTTCCCCACTTGTTTGGTTTGCAGAGAGGGGGTTACTGCCTTCAGGCTCACTTACCTGACCCAGAGTGGTCGAGGAACACAGCGGGGTGCTCAAGACCAGCCCGGTTTGTTGGACTGCATCCAGACCCCAGCCTGGGGATCCTGATGACAAGCAGGATTGTGGCAGCATCCTTCCTGCCAGGGAGTCAGATCTGAACTTTTTATTTTCCACTGCAACGTACTTTAAGTCCAGACCCAGAGGGTATTTAATGATGTGTGAAATCACAGCTTTTTCCCATGAATGCACCTTGCTGCTGTTTGTATGTTTGCCCCTCTCAAACTCTGGGAGGAGAAAAGCTTGAAAATGGTAACAAACCAGCACAGAAGAGATGACACAGCTGCACAGTGCACGGAATCCAAGTGAATCCTGAAAAGGTCCTGTCATTTTGGATGGGACTAGATTTTTGAATGCTTTTAAATGGCAATCTTGCTAATATTTTTAGCTCTTCTGAGCTCTTTCTTTACACAGTGCAGGTCTGTTACTTACTTTTGGAATAATGAACTTTAATGTTTAATCAAACTGACTCTGGAAGTTTGCTTCTTTGCATGTTTATTCCTGACATTAATATGCAAAATATATTTAACTTGCAGACAGTGTTACAGTGACATTCTCGTTTTTGGCCAGAGCATCTCTGGTGAAGACACAACCCAAAAGTGGAATAAGCCCCTCCTTGTTGTACCTGAACACAGCTGGCGCCATGAGGCTTTTCCCATCCTTATATTGGTTTGGCCTCTGTTAGTTTCCTTTTCTTCCATGTTTTTGGCATGTATCTTGAAAAACAAGATACATGCCAAATTTAACTGTCAAATCTTGACTTGAAGGAAGTCAAAAAGCCACAATCTCAGCAATCACCAAACTTGTGTTCTTGGCACAAAAAATACTTCCAGCTGCCATATCTTGAAGATGGAGTGATCAGATGGGTCAGGCCGACCTGTGCTTGCATGAGGAACACAGGGTGCTGGGATCTGGGTCAAGCAAACTTCTCCTCAAGCTTCTGCAACCCCCCTGGATCTTTGCTGACACACTCCTGCTCAGGACAGGTTGTTTCTTTTCAATTGTGCAAGGATCTGGAGAGAGAAGGTTGGGACAGGCAGAGAACTCATAGGAGAGAGAGGCCCTTAGTGGCATTCATGCCTTTCATGCCTACAGCTCCCTGGGACCTGATTCAGGAATTTTTTAACAGACACTTTCAAGAGCATGTGAGAGCCTGCTGAGCAAACCTCCCTAACTCAGAGCCAGACACTTGGCTCACTTTTGCTCCCTTCCCCCCATTTATTTCAGTTGCATAAACAAACATAGGAACAATATTTCCACCAGGCTGGAGCATTCCCCTTGCCAGCACTACAGCATGAAATGGGATCTGATCTTTATTCCTTACTGAGCACAGTATATAATTGAAGAACACCTGATATAAAAAATTATTTAGGTACCTCACTCACACTGATCCAATATCTGTCAAATAAAGAAGCCCCAGTCCCTCAAGAAAAAATAAAATTAAAAAAAAATCAGTGTGAGTTCTATGCTTAGCAGGAACACAGGCCTAAAAAAATATTAATATCTTCATCAAAGTATCTCATTAAGTTTCCCCTCTCATTTCCTTCCAGTGAAGGCAATTCACTAAAATCATATCTCTTCTTGACCATCTCTACAATCATGCTCTTCTTGCTTGGGCAAGCTCCCAGTTTGATCCTCTGTCTTGGAGACCCACAGATTTCATGCCCACATACACCTACTCGTGTCAGCTGCTGTGGGGCCTTTCATTAACACCTGTGAAAAATGGAGAAGATGCAACCTTAAAAGTCCCTGAGGTATCCCCTCTTAGTCCTAACACATTGTTTGCAAAGCCTCAAGAAATTTTTTTAAGTTATTTCTTCTGGAGGACTGAATGTATTCACACTGGAAAAGTGAGAAAATAAACATGTTTATACATTTATTATCTACAATAGTAAGGCACAAATTTAAACAGCAAAGAATAAGAAATCTTTGGCTGACCAACAATATCAACATTTGCTGGGGGTGACACATAACATCCTTCATTTCCCCCCCTATGTACAAATAACCCTCCAGCTGTAAAACACTGTACACAAACTTCTCTATACAACCAACAGCAATAAAAAATGACAGTATTTTACAACTAGTTACCACTGACATCACCTGGAATGGCTACAGCACAGTTTCCCAAAAACACAAAACAGTTCAAAGAGCTGGGAAAGCCAGCACAAATGGAGCTGGGCCGCTCTGCTCAGCGGGGCTGACATATGGCAGTAGTACTCCATCCAAGTCCTGCTAGTGCTTGGGCTGGAGGGAGATACACCTCCAGACCCTCCCTCCAGGAAAACTAACATCTCTTGAGTTCAACAGAATTGGTGAGAATTTGGTTTATTTGAGCTGTTGCATTCACACTGTCTCTAACAGTTTCCTGTATCTGGGGCAGCATCAAGTGTAAAGCCAGCTTTGGATAGCAGCACCTGGAGAGACTGCAGTCTCCCCAAGGAGGAGTGCTGTACTCTAGCTGACTTGGAGAAATCGAGCTGAACCACTACCAAATATAACTGAGAGCTGATCCATGCTGATCCAGCACTGTTTCTCCTGGACACCTCACTGTCTGCCTGCACACAATTTACTGAAGAGTTTCAGCAAAAGAAATATTACAGCTGGTAACAAAATGCTTAGGGACTTCCAAGCACCTGGGTATCCTTATTTCTTGAATAAAAAGTGATGCCATTAAAAATTCACCAACATTTTACTTGATTTGTCTTTCTCTTGCCCCATTCCTACCCCAGATGCTTGAGGGAGAGCCACGAAAGTGGGTCAGTGGTGATGTCACACGCGGTCCCGGCTTTTATGCAAACAATTACAACGTTTAAATTAACTTTAGAGGGGAAAAAATTATCTTACAAGGCATATAATAAGCTGCATAACATCTTCCAAGGGTTTTACACCTTTGGTTTCACAATGCAAATCTGCTAATACTTGAAACACACAGTTTGCTTCCTGCACAACCTACCTACCACTACTTTGTTTAACAAGTGCGAAACTCAGAAAGAGGGTGACAGCAACATACGTCTAATTCTAGGTACACGCAAAAATAAGTGCATAGCTTTAACATAGCAATTTTGTTCTTTTTAAAAACAAAAGGTATCAGCCAGGCAGTACTGAGCACAAGGCTCTGGCCTGTGAAGGCTTTGAGTTCACAAGGGCTTCAGTTTTTGGCAAAAGCCGAGTTTAAAATGCCTGGTGCTCTCAACACTCAAGGGCTCTGATTTGTTGCCTACGGGAAGAGGTGACCTCGAGCCAGCCCTGAGTGCACGATTACTTCTAGAACCCATCACTTTTCCACTCTGGGTAGCTTCACATTAAATCCCATTGTTCCTTTTCCCAAAGCCAAGCTCTCCTTAAAGTGCACCACAAGCAGGAACTGCAAAGCCAATACAGAAATGCCTCACAGAGAAAAACTTCCCCATCGGCATGTGCAGTGCACGAAGCCACGAGTAACACAGTGGATGAGCTGGCTGCCTCCTACGGAATTCAGGGACAAGGCTGAAAATAAGAAATGTTCCACCCTGGGTAAAATAAGGTGAAAAGAAACCGCAGCTCAGCACAGAAAACACACGATGCTCACGTACTGCTTTGCAGTTAAACCCTTCCCCGCCTGCTCCTGCACTCCTTAATATCTAGTCCCACATCAGCTTGAACAGCAGGTTTGTATGCTCAAAGAAGCTAGGATTTGGCTATAAGAATTGAAAGTATGGAAAAATCTTGTTCTTACCACAAATACACAGATTCTTTAAATACGATCAACCAGTGCCCAGAAAGAGGTATCTTCTGATCTCACATGGCAACCCAGCTAAACTCCTCTAAAAACAAACCCATGCAGCTCCCCTCTGAGGGAACTCTATAACTCACAGCCCTTTAAGGAGCTGCTGGGATCCTCCCCTAACTTTCCCTCCTGAAACTTTCCTATGGTTACAACAGGGTTTGCTTCAGCAGGGTCCTCCCTCCCACTTCTACATTCATCCACCAGGAGAATTCCAGCCAAAAACTGCTCCTATCAAAAAAAGAAGTCTCAGCAAGCTCTGAGGTTGCAAGACATGAATATTTGTACTGTAATTTCAGCTCCAAGAGAAACACTTGTCCAGCCAGGAAAGAGGCACCTGACCTGCCTGCCCAGGAAAGCCACACCAATGCCACTTTATACAAATACTTACAAGAACCTGCCGTGTACATCTACAGACCAATTATTCACAAAAATTAAGAAGTGAAATTTTTGAGACTGAAACCTTTGAGAAATGCATTGATATGGAGGAAGATGCAAGTTTTTCCTGGATTCCTGGTATATGCAAGTTATTCAGAAACTTTCTCCGGCCTCCAAAGAGACAGGATTTCACTCCCTGTCCTCGTTGCTGAGGCAGGAAAACAGAGCAGCAGCGTGCAACCAGTCTGTCACTTCACTACTTTCTCTTTATGCCAGAAAACACAGTTTCCTTTTTCCTCAACACTCCCCTTCTCACACTACTTTCCATTTTCAACGACCCTTTCTGTTCAGAAAATGTCAGACGTTCATTTCATCACTCCTCTTCAGCGCTCTTGACTTCTCTCCTGGTGAAAAGTCTCAACATGTCAGACTCTAGCTTCAATTTGGGAATAAACTTTGTCTTTTTTCAGACTCTCAGGGTTAGTTTTCAAGGTTGGCACACCGAGGACCATCTTGGGCCTGGCTGTACACACACAAAACCCCAGAGATGCTGTCCTCTGCTCAGATGAGGACTTCCATCATGTCAGTATCTGGAAACTCAGGCTTGTGGAGCAGGCTGCTCACTCTGCCTTTGCTGTCAGGCAGCTTCCCGTGGCTGGAATTCTCTGCAATGGAAAGAAGGGAAAGTTGGTCTTCAGTCCAAATTCAAGTTGTTCAAAGCAAATACCAACCCATTCCTTGAGGGTGGGCCATGTATTACCTGTACACCCTACATACTGGAAGCCTATTTGTTCAGGACACAAAATGTGTGTAAGAATGTGTGATGCTGAATTCCCCACACAATAACAGCAGGTGTGTCAGTGTGCACTGACCCTGAGGTGGTATTTAAGAGATACACCCCAAAGAATTTCTTTAGCTAAAACCATAGAATAGTCTGGGTTGGAAGGGATGCTGAAGACCATATAGGTCTGTGATAGTCAGCCCTTTTAATGATACATAGCATGTTTTTAGAGGGAAAACTTGTTTTTGAGAGGAGATGAATGTGTAAGAAACAGGTTCTTTCAAAACAACATGCATAAAATAAATGTCTCCTCTGCCAGGACTGCAAACCAGCAGTTTCCACCTTTCAAAAATAACTAAAATTGTACTTCCTCACCGCTCCTAAATAAAAAAGATCTCCACTTTCTTCTTACTATTGCCCCCAGCTTTTCTTTAAAAACTAGGGAGAAAATGGTGGTTTAACCAACCATGGTTTCAGTTGAAAAAAAGAGAAGATTTTTGAGCAGGTGGGGAGAGTTTTCAAGGTGTGAAAATCTAAATTTTATATCTAGCAGCATAAATATCTAGCCTGCCACAGACGAACAGAGCTTTACAGAAGCTGCTGAGCACAAAGCTCTGCAAAGCCACCCTGGGCAGCCTTAGAAAGTTCTCTCTCTACAATTTTAGTTCCCCTGAAGAAACCTCCACCATAGCTTATAAACTGTGGCAGCATTACATACCCACACCTTGCCCCCATTAATACTGATGTGTGTCTGGGGATTGCTGATAGCCCCGGGGGTGGGGGGGGGGGGGTGCTGACATTTTGCACTGACAGGGATCTGGCAGAGCTCACCCAGTTTCTCGCTGGCCACTCGTGTCCCCAGGGGCCGCGGGGCTGGGCTGTGTGACGGGGTGGCACCCAGGCGTCCCCGGCCAGGGAAGGAGGCAGTGGCGGGCCAGAAGAGCTCCGCGGTTTTGTCTGTCTGGGTGCTGCTGTCTTTGCTGCCCGTCTTTGCGTGGGAGGCCGCTGGCACTGGGATGGGCATGCAGGACAAGGAGGGCAAAGGAGGAGGCAGAGAGGGGCCTGATGGGTGGTCATGGTGCTCCTTCCCCAAGAGCAGCCCTGAAAATACAGAGAGGTCTGTCACATCCTGGCTCAAATGCATGTGCTGTCCCGCATCCCACCCCGGAGCTACAAGATGCTGGGTATGGCTCCAGTCATTTCATTTGGCTTAGCTTTTCCCCTTGATGCTGCTTTTTCTGGCATCCACATGGTACTTTCCTACAAAACAGCTTTTTGAAAGCAGCTTCCCCTCCCTGCCTCCTCCACACCCATCCCAGTGGCACTTACTCCCAACACTGCCTTGCACACCTCCACACCCCCATCCTATGTGGTCCCAAACAACAGGCAGTCCTGCACTGATTTTCCCATTTATCTGCCACATCACATCATTGTCCTATCCAAAGGGATTCTCACCCTCTTGATTAACGTTATTATTATTTGGGCTTTATTTCTAGCCCAAATTTGTTATTTACTCCCATAAAGTTACAAACATTATGCGCTTGTATCTAGGAGGCCTTCCCTCAACTATGGCTTTCTATAATCAGTGCAGAATGATTTAATATGATTTAAAATGCAATTAAGATACAGTGCAAGGTTAAAGAATTACTGGGGTTTTTTTACTTAAGCACAAGGACACACATCCTGCCCACAGAAAGTGCTCTGGAAATGAGCAGTCAGGGCAATGTGTGCCAAGACACTTAGGCTAAGCTCAAGCAGAAGGATTAGCATGAAGTGATGGATGCACTAAGGCAAAAGCAGAACTCACCTATGCTTCCCTTCCAGAGCTTCTCCTCCTTCCTCTCCTCAGCTATCTGGCTGCTGGTGAGCGAGGTCTGGCGCGAGTGCGTGCCGGCAGCGGCGGCGATGGAGGGCACGGAGCGAGCCGGCCGCAGGCTGGCGCTGTCAGCTTTGCCAGGGTCCTTCCGCGACCGCTGCTGAAGGACCTTGATCATGGCATCCTTCTCAATTATTTTGGCGTGGAGATTCTTTATTCTGCCAAGATATGAATGCTCTGCTTACAGGAATGGAAAAAACATTCATATGGACAGGTCCCCCCATCTGGAGGGAGACGCCCAGGCAGATGCCCTGCTGCTCTGTCCTCTCTGTTTTTGGGTACTTGGGCAAGACACCTCCCAGCAGCTCCTCCAAAGATAACCAGGCACTTCAAAACAGACAGCATTTCTAGGTGTTAAGCCAAAACCTTTCTGCAAGGTTAATTGCACCCATCTATGCTATGGTTTTACTAACCCAGCAGGAGCAGTGGGCAGTATCCTGACCAGGCTGCACAGTGCTACATTTACAATACAAACACATAGGCAATTCTCACTCCTGTAATGCACTGGGGCCAAATCTGGAAACTATGCTTTGGTAGACTGAGATAACCCCAGGATTCAGGTCGGTTGTCAGCTGGAGTAAAGACCTGCTGAAATGAGTTCATTTTGGTTTCTCTAAGAGGTGGTCTGGGCTCTTCCTTCTCCCTCACTGCTGCAAAAACAATCAGCACAGTGGTGTTCAGAGCTGGGTAAAGCTCGCTACTTCTCTCATACAGACCCTAAAAACTCTCAAATCACTAAAAAAATGGGATTATCTGAACTCTTCTCCAGGGATGATTAGCACCAAATCATACTGAACAACTACAAAACTATGTTTTTCAAAAATCTGTACATTTTGACAGTCAAGCTACTAGCCTGACCGTGCCATACAATATATAATACAATGCAGGTGCATTTTGTGAAGCAGTGGAAGCATTCGTTTTCATCATCACATGTTTAATGAGCAATTTAAACACAAGATGCTAATCTATATTAATGAAGGCAGTGGCAAAACTCCACTACTTCCTTGGAAGCAGGATTAGCTTGCATCTGTGAGTGAAAAACAAAACCCAAACCCAGTAAAAACAATCACTGGTATTTTCCACAAGCAACAAATACACCTTTTTTATAACAGTGTCTGCAAATTTGTGTCCTTGCATGCCAGACTACTTTTAATAGTGGAACAGCCTCTGCTTTGTAAAAATATTGGGTTTGCCACAGAAGGCTTAACAGGAAGGTAGAGAGGAAGTTATGACAACAATTCTTTAATCCCTGTTTGAATGCTGAAGAGCAAAACTAAGTCAAAGTGAAGCCAAGCCCATCCCTTCCAGGCATGTAGGAAGGAACAGAAGGGCATCCTGGTTTATCTGAACCCAGCCCCAACACCACAAGAAGCAGGAATGGCAAGGCATATCCCTTACGTGTACTCCATGTCCTGGCAGCGGCGGTTGGCTTGCACGATCTCCTCCTCCTCCTGCCAGCCCCGCACCTCCAGCGCCGTCTCGCCGTAGCTGCCGTTGTGCGAGTGGGTCGGGGCCGAGGCATCCCTGGCAAAGGGTTCACCACGGTCAGTCAGGCTCCTGAGACTGTGGAGCTGCCTTTTGCAAGAGACATTGAAACTTGCAAATAAAACCCCAAACCCATGTTCAAAGAGCAAGCCAGGAATGCTGTCCATCAAGCGGATGGATACCCGGCACCGGGACATCCTGTAGCAGGCTACTCTCAGCTTGGGCTGGGTCATTAATGCCATTTATTTAACTGGGTTAAAGGAACAGAGAGCATGCTGGAATCATGGGTGACCCACACAGGGATAACAGCCACTCCTGTCCATAGAAGGACAGGGTCAGACATCAGAGGGACCCACGCACCAGATTCCCTCCCACTCAACAAGACTACATCATGAACCAGGAACAAAGCTCTACGCTTTGGAAGTTGAAAAACAGCGCAGTAATTGCTGCCTCGACTGGAGTGTGAAAGGAACATCCATCCTGAGTCACATATCTAAACACATTTCAAAGGGAAAACTCACTTTAGGATGTTTCCTGGGGATTTGGTTCCTAAGAAACTGGGTTGAGAAGTTAGCTATCCCATCCTCCTGATCACTGGTAAGTGTCACTGCTTTTTGTGCTTTTGGCCACCACATTTTGACACAGACAAACTGGAGACAGATATCCAGACATACACAATGTGAATGGGAAAGGGTTTGCACTAGGGTATGTCAGGAATGGCTGAGGGGAGGAAGCTAGTTCAGACCAGGGAAAATACAACAGGGAATATCTGTCTTCCAATATTTACAAGGCTGTTTAAACATCAACAGTGGTCAGTTGTTCATCCTGTATGCCTGGGAAGGACAAGAATCAATGCAGATAACTGGCAGTGAAGAAGTTTAGCTTAGCTATCAGGAAAAACATTTTAGTTTGAAGATTAGTGAAGTGGTGAAAAGGGCTATTTAGGCAATAAAATTTCTCTTACGACATGTTTTTAAAACGAGGTTAAACAATCTTGTTGCAGGCTATGGGGTGTGTGCAGCTATATCCCATGTCCCTGCTCACTTTGCTGGGGTACTGGGAGGAGCTGCATTACCTGTGCTGTGTAATTTGGCACCTTCAGACTCCCAGAGGCCATTGCTTCAATCTGATGCCTAGATTTGATAAGCCTTTGGACCCAGTCAGAAGGATAAATCCTGTCTCAAGCAACTATTCTATCTCACTGGCATGACACCCTGGAGAAGTGCATCAACCCTGGCAGTGTGACTCAGCAGGGCAAGGCAAGCAACATCCAGCCTTAAGAGAACACCCACTCTGTACTATTTTGCCATGCTGTCCATGTGAACAGAGCTGCCTGCTTGCAGCAAGGCCATCTTACCTCTCTGTGGCAGCTGTGGCTGCAGCGTTCATGGCAAAGTGCCGGATCGTACTCTCCTCCAGGTACTTCTGCTCCCACTTGGTCATGTCAGCTTCCAAGGCCAGGATCCTCTCCTCCTTCTCCCGCACCAGCTCCATGAGGGCCGGGGCATTATGCTCTGGAAGGCTGCTTGCCTGGTAGTTGCCTTGCCTCTGCCAGTGGAAACAGTGACAGATAGTCATGCCCTGCCAAGCATGGCATCCTGACCCTTTTTTCCTCAGTTTTCTGGCACATGCAAAGACACCTCCATGTCTTTTGACAGGTGGAAATCCCAGGCTAAATCCCTTAGCTTGCAGGAGAACAGGCACATTGACCATATGTACAACCCTAGCACACGCTTCCCCAGATCATGCTGACAGAAGCAGGGATATTGCAGCTACCCTGGATGTGCAAAGATTTCCTGGGATAACCCAAGCCAAGGGAAAAAGTAGAAAAAAACGTTGATTGGAAAAGAAGCAATGGAGCTTTAAAATACATTCTTCTTGCTGGGACTTCATGCCCATGGCTGGGCAGTTCTAAGTATGGACAGGCAGTTATTACCAGAGGGTTTATATATTAAAGCTGAAAAAAAGCACCTTGTGACCTAGTTACATGTACCCTGTTTAAAACAGCAGCTGGGAAAATATCCCAGCCATGTATTTAAGCTTGTCCCTTCTGGCACAATAGTTCTCTTGTGCCCTCAGGGGATGTTTTCTGTGGTGTAACAGCTAACATTCTAACTAGAGGGGCAGAAGATTCCCATGCACCTGTGGGGTGGCTCCCATGGGATGCTGACAAGCAGCAATGGGTGCATAACTCTTTCCATCTATGCTGCAAGAAAATGCTTGTCCAGGCAGGATTTATTCCACCCAGTTACAGCACTTTAATTTAAGTCACCTAAGCAGCATAGGTAGCTACCCTGAGCTCCTCTCACTGCTGATAGGGAGGCAGAGGCAGATCCATTCCTTGGCTCAGCACAGGGATGAGTGCACAATGAGGGGAGAGGCATGAAGCTCTGGGAGAACTCAGTAGAAATAAATTGATTTAAAAAAATGCAAGAGATTCGTTATACTCCATGGTGAATGGTATTGTGCTAAAGAGGAAGCTATGTCTCAGGAGCACTGGCTTCTCATTCATGCTGCACCTTGAGGTTCCACTGGCACAGCTGTACCACTAAAACTAGAGATACCAGGAAAGGGCTGCAGCCTTTGCCTCTGGTGCAGTAACAACATGTTTGGAAGATGCTTTCTGGAAATGCAGTATGGAGCAGCCCTTGGGAACAATGGCTGTGACTCTGCTCCTGCAAAAATATTGTCATACCTCTGTCAGGAAGGTAGTATTTTGGAAGTGTGGTCCTGATCTACAAATGGTATCCTGGGACATCACAGGAGCTTGTAATCTTCTGAGTCAAAACATCTGCCTGCCCTGCACATTGAGCCTGCAGTGCTGACTGGAAGGGCTCGTTTATTGTTCCCAATTAGTGTGTCAGTGATAAGGAAGATTTGCCATTTGGACTCAGCTACCAGCAAGCCAGGGACAGATGAGATTCTGGCTCACTGTCTCTTTGTGTGCTGGGTCACTTCCGCTCACTCTGGTAAAAATGAGAAAAGAAAATCACCTTTTTTCTCTGCAATGAGAAAATGTTTCAGTAGCTATAACTTTGATTACTCAGAGAAGACAGCTCTGAAGCAAAAAGCTGGGATATTTTGAAGTGAAGTGAGTCTCTGCAACATTGTGGCTCATAAACAAATAGTATAGATAAAAATAGTAAAAATACCCCAAAGTTTTCTCCCAAAGCTTATAGGTGAGACAAGAAGTTAAGACTCTTATCTTTCCTCTTAAAACTGACTAGATGGAATGGGTGCAGGCATTTGAAAATTATGCCAATCCAACAACCAATTGCTAATTACAGTACTAAAAAAATTTAAAAATAAACAATCTGTAAATTACAGAAGAATTTTCTGCCAAAACAAACAGACATAGCCTGAACTCACAAGACAAGGATTTCAGCAATAGTCCATCCCTGTTACTTAATATATCAATCTGTCTCAGCCTTGGTTCTAGTTTTACATTCACTTGAATTTTAATTGTATTTTTCTCAGATGTTCTTTTCCCAAATGGCATTAGCATGTTATATTCTATGTAATTCCTTTGTTAAACTGGAAGAGAGCTGGCTGAGGGGGAACTGAGAAGATTTGAACACCAAGCCCATGGTGGACTGGGCAAGAAAGACTTAAAACACTTCTATGGCAGCAAGAAAGAGTAGAGATGAACCAGAAGGGTCTGCAGGGAGCAGCAGCAGAGAGATACCTTGGGCAGGGTGCTGGGGGACCTGCCCTGCCCTGGGACTGCCAGAAGGAAAGGGATGCTCTCAGGTCTGGCTGCTTCATGATTCTGCAAACTCCTGACACTGACCCTGACCGTAGAGCTATTTCCCCATGGCATCCTGCCAGCAGGATCAGCCCCTCTGCTTTCTGGCAGCACAAGCTCTGTGTAACAGCTGCTTTGGTGTCCACTAATGGCTTATAAACAAGGAAAGGTTATAGTAGCAGATGCGTGCGATGACAGATATGGGTGAGTGCTTCAAGAGTTTCAAGAGTTCCAAGAGCATCATGCTTTGCTTATGTTGCTGCTTTTTCCCCAGGCTGTAGTTTGATACATTTAGCATATCTGCTCACTCTCCTCCAGGGCCAATGCCCATGTATTTGGCATTGGGTGCAGGTTGCAGCCTGGAAATTCTCCCTGCAACCTCCTCTTTTGTTTTCCTATCCAAGATGACTGGCCTTTCTGACTTAGGGATGAAGGTGTTATAACAAAGGAGTAACTGTGCATAAAATACAAGCATAGCAATACCCCTCTAAGGACACAAGGCTGCTGAAAAACAAGGGGACACATACAGAAATTCAAAGCTATACTCCTGGCCCATTCTGGACTGGACTGATATATAAATAATTTATTGTCTGAAGATGATATCACTTGGCTCCAGATCTGTCATGGGTTGAAGTTTCTGTGAACCACACACATCAAGCTTTGCATAGAACAAATATGGGCCTAGATCTTGCTCCTACCAGATCCCATATCATCCCACTTGGCCTTTTCAATGAAACATCAGCTAAAATTTTTGGGGTGAATCTCACATGTACCGCACCCTTCCTCTCCTCCTTCTGTGTGGAGTTGGTTTTTGCACAATTGCTAGAGAGAGAAATATGGAAGGACATTTTCCCCTGCCTGCCCTTGGGCAAGGGAGCCAGGACATCTCAGCTCAGCAGCAGGCAGGGTTCAACTGTATCCAGAGCTCCACAGCAGAATGGCCCCACCCTCTGCTGAAGATCAGGAATAAGAATCATAGAATGATTTGGGTTGCAAGGGACCTTCAGAGATCATCTAAATCCATCCCTCCTGTCATGGGCAAGGAAAACTTCATGAGTTCAAAGGCCCATCCAACATTATCTTGAACGTTTCCAGTGATCAATGATCCAAAGGAATGGTTTAGGAGGAAAGCCCAACAACCCAAATCAAAGACAAGGTATCACCTGGCAGGGCTGCAAGTGACAACCTCTGTTCAAATCAACACCAAAGGCCCCGTGGTGGGGTCCTGCCCACATCACCCTGTGCTCACCTGCTGCATCCTCAGCGAGTCCAGCTCTCTCTCCAGGCGTGTGCGCAGCCGCCGCTCCATCTGCTCCCTCTTCTCACAGGCTGCCTGCAGCTGTGTCAGCGCCTGCTGCAGCTTCTCCACCTTCTCCACGTAGGCCTGCTTCCTGCGCAGCTGTGGGGCACAGGGCTCAGCAGGCTGCAGGGCACTCTACCCCACCCCGGGCCTCTTCAGGCACACACTGAGCTTGAGCATGGCTTTGGTCATTTGCTTCAAGAGTTCCTCTAGGGAAAGGATGGTGTCTTTGATGGGCAGGGAATATGCACAGCAGGCATTGCTGGGACATAGCTGCCCTTTTTGGAAGGAATGCTGCCCCAGATCTTCCACCCACTGGGGATCTGCTAACCATGAACCTCCCAGGCCATTTCTAAGCAAGAGCTCTGATGTTGGTGGACACCCTTTGGGCAAATATGCAGGACAAACCCAGTTAAGAGGAACCCCCGTGGGACTGCTGACACTCAGCACACTGCCTGCACCCAGACAGAGAGGTTCTTTCTTCACTCCTGCATATTTGCTCAGCACAGGTGCAACAAGTGGAGTGCCAGCAGCCAGAAGTACTCCCACCTACTCTATTGGGCTCACAGGCTTGTCCATGGTGATCTGTAGATGGGATATCCTGGCAGTTAAAGCCAGGCCCTCATTACATCTATAATGCAATTACTGAAGGGCTAAACATGACACAAGGGTTTTGCAATGCAGTGTTTTACAGCCAGAGATTGCTCAAGCAGCATACCCCAAAAGGGGTACAAATTCCTCTTCTGTCACCCTAAATCCATCCATGTCACAGGTGACGTGAAATACAGGCTTGCTCACAGTAAAAGCATAGCTTGGTCTAAACAAACCTCCCTAATGCCTGGCACCAACAACTGGCAGAGTGACCTCCTTAGCCCTGCTGCAATCTAGGGTAATGCTTACAGCTCCCTGGGCTTTCCCTGAAAATTAATGAGATTATAAACCCCACTAGTCTCTGGCAGCAGCATGAAGACTGCATTCCTTAGGAGCTCACGACTTGGCAAGACCCACCCAGCAGAGGCTTCTTGCTGAAAGTGCTATTTTGGCAGTAGGAAGGTGTTTGTGTCACCTCCAGCCACACCAGCATTGACAGAGAGGGTTAGGGAGCTCCCCCAGGGTCTCTCTTTGGCATTTGCTCTCCCATGTCCTGCCAAATGCTGCAGGGTCCATCTGTATCACAGCAGCCACAACTTGGCTTTGGAGCACCCTCTGGACCCCAGGGTTCACACTCAAACACCTCTGTCCTTGTGGCTGAGGCAATGCTCACATGCCCACCACTGCCTTCAAAAACAATTTTACAGGAGATATGCAACAAGACAGTTCTCATAAACATTCATAAGTTTATAGGGAGATTCTCAAGCCAATTCTGACTTCTGTATGTAGATTGATAAACAAAAAAAAAAAATCACCAATGCATTTAAAGCACAAAGTATAAAATATTGTAATCCAAATTAATTTGGGTTGCCAGTGAAGCATGGATCCATAAGGGAAGGATGGCTAAAATCAGAGACATGTGATGCTAAGCTCCAACACTTCACAGACGCACAGACTCAAAAAAACCCCAAAACTGGATGGCAACTGGAGAGGTACCAATCCATCCTCCTGCTGCATGGTAGGATCAACTGTACATAAAACCTGGCACATATCTCTATAAGCTGTTTACAAAATCACTCAGGGGTAGGAATTACATGACCTATCCCTGGAAACTACTTCACAGTTTATTTTCCTTCATTGCCAGAAAACTTTTACCCTAATGCCTAATCTGGCTTTCTCTTATGCAATTTAAGCAAATTACTTCTTGTTCTGTTTCCAAACTGTGATCTACCAGAGCAAGAAGCATTTAATTAAACAATTCACTTCTTCACAAGATCAGCAAACTTGCCTGAACACTGCCCTTGTTCTGGGGATTAGGAAAATAAAGATGAAGAAGAGCTAAGGCTAAAAGGAGATCATCCAAGCAAATAAATCTGAGTAAAGATGAGTGGTTCTTGGAAAAATATCTGTGCTAGAAATGTAACTCCAGTTTGAACAATTGAATTCTACAGATATGAGATCTGAATGAAAGACTGTAAGGAATGGAGAATCCACTATCACTCTAAGTAGATTGTTTCAGTGTTAATTACTCTTAACTCTTTATATTCAGCCTGATTTGCTCAGCTTCAGCCTCCAAACACTGCATCTCATTATTTCCTCTTCTGTTAAATAGAAATGTTTAATCTCTCTACAGCAATCTCTTCTTCATCCATCCCTGGATGGATAAAGGGAGAGCAGTGGATATCATCAACTTCAACAGGGCTCACCATACTGTCTCTCACAACATCCTCATGGGTAAACCCAGGAACCATGGATGAGTGGACAGTGAGTTAAGAATTGGCTGAACAGCAGATCCTAGGTGGCACAGGGTCTGGCTGGAGGCTTGTCACTAGTGGCGTCCTCCAAGGTTCAGTATAGGGCCCAGCTCTGTAAACATATGAATCAATTATTTGAGTGAAGGCACAGGTGCCTCCTCGGCAAGTTGCCTGCAGACACAAAGCTGGGAGGAGCTGCTGATAGCCCAGAGGGCTGTGCAGCCCTCCAGAAGGACCTCAACAGGCTGGAGAGATGGGCACAGAGGAACCTTCTGAAATTCAACAGGGGAAAATGCAGAGCCCTGCACCTGGGGAGAAATAAGCCCATACTCAAGTACAGGGCTGACCTGCTGGAAACCAGCTCTGCAGAGAAGGACCTGAGGGTTCTTTACTATGTGGGTGACCAAGCACTGGAACAGATTGACCAGAGAGGTTGTGGAGCCTCCCTCACTGCAGATAATCAAGAACCCACCTGGACACAATCCTGTGTCATGTGCTCTAGGATGACACTGCTTGAGCAGGGAGGTTGGACCAGAAGACCCACTGTAGTCCCTTCTAATCATAACCATTCAGTGATTCATGTTCATGTGCACAGACTTAAGCTCAAACAACTTTTCACTTTAATTCTTCCCAGCAAAGAACAGCTTCTGGACCCCAAATAAATTGTACAGCTGCTTTCTGAGCCCTCTCCAATTATTCAGTTTACTATGCAAAGCATGGAACAGACATGATTCCAGTAGCAGTCTGCTAAATGACATGTGGTAATAATACCACCTACACATTTTGAATTAAATCCTTCTACTAGCAGGCACTCAAGGATAATGCAGATTTATAAAGAACACTATCTTATGTTAATTCAACTTACTCGCTACTGCTTATTTCTTAAGACTTGATTTAAAATGCTGTTAATTACATGCTGGTGGTAGAAGAAATCTGGGCAGATTTACAAAGCAGTGTATGAGCTAGAGCTCTGTTAACAATAATAACAGTCATTTTGATTTGACTGAATTTGTGTTTTCCTCAATATATTCCAAATTATAGTAAAAATCCCTGGCTTAAAATGAAGGTTTAACACTGCAGCTTATCTTCTGCATGTGTCTAAATAAGACCCAGAAACATTGCAGACTGTTGAAAAGGTGCTTGGATTCAGCCATGAAAAGAGGACAAAAGGGAAAGTGAGTGCTGGAGCTTGGGCACGTGCTGGCAGCCTCAGATTAACTGAACTTCACCCAAGCTGCCTGACATGGCCTTGAACAATCAAAACACACAGCTGGACTAAAATTCATTTGAACTGCCGCTAGACAGAAAAAGGAAGTTAAAAGGTACCAGATCAAGATGGGTTTGTCAGGTTAAGGACTCTGATATACTCTGGCAAATACCAAGGCATCACTTTCATTTGTCACCTCTGAGACCTACCATGCCCAGGGCAGGAGATTACCACTTCTGTAACACCTACAGTGCCCCAGGCAGGAATTTACCACCTCCATAACTTCTGCCATGCCCTAGGCAGGTTAGGAGCTCCCTAGAAGGGAACATCTAACCTCTGCTCAGCTCTACCAGTCCACAATCCAGGATCCAGCAGAGGCACATTTACATTTCTGTTGAATGACTAGACTAAAACCTGACTACTGCCAAGCTCTTAGAGCCCTAAGGCTGCAAACATACAACACAGCAGGCACAAGGTAGGTTTTTGAACCACCTGCCTGGAGATCACTGTATAAATGTTTCTGCCTTCACTAGTCTCTACTCAGCAAGTCAGTATTACCTGCCAGTACCACACTGGCAGTCTGTGGACCAGACACAAGCTAAACACAATTTCTTCCCATCCCCTCCATGATGCCATGAGTGTAGAAGCAGGCATTGCCACCTAAACCATTCCTTTATTCAGCCCTTTGTAATGAAATGCAAATAGAAAACCTCAGGTTGCCTTTCAGCCAAAGAGTGTCAAGTGAATTATGTACAGATTAAAGATATGCTGGCTCCTGCAGCTACCCCAAAGGGACTGCCCCAAATACACCCAGATGGTGAGCAGGCTTTAGTCTAACTAACAAAGGAGCAGTTAACTTAAAGTAATCCTCTTCTTGCTGCTGAGTGCATCCATCCAAGGAAATGGAGTTTTTAAAATGTTTCTAAACAGGGAGTCTGAATAGGCTATTTCAGTCAGGTACAAACCAGCAATGTCTTCAGCACTCACATGTAGCACTTTAAATCCTCCAGACTCTAAGTAACCATTGGTTTAACCTGACAGGGACTCTGTCATTGTCATTTTACTGTCAATAAAAAACATTCAAAAATCACAGAGGTCAATTCTCCCTTCATCTTTCCAAGACAATGAATGGCACTTAAGTTAATTGTAAGTATTTGAGAAAGGCTTTCTCTGCTCCCCACAATACCCCTTGCATCCCCGCTCCCCTGGCCAGCCCTGGGGAGGGAGCAGGTGGAAAATGAAGCTCTGAAGGGGAGCAGAACTGCCCAAGATCCTGCCAACAGCCTGTGCCAGAGTCTGAACCTCTACCTAATCTGCTAGGGCAGAGGGTCATCAACAGCCTTCCTGTCACCAATGACCTGGCCACTTATGTAGTAAAGATCAGGTTCCTTTAACTTCCCATAAAACATTCTCCCTCTGCTGGTCCCAGGGACAGAGATTTTAGGGGTCTGAAAGGTCAAAAGGGCCTGTTTTGACAGTTTTACCCAATCTGCTACCATGCATTGACTTTCAACCAGTTACTAGATCCACACTTCCTGATTTGAAGGTCCTTAAGGAATACAATAAATTGAGATTTTCTTCACCTGATAATGTCACTCTTAGATATAGTTAAAACTGAACATTATTTCCACTATGAATTTCTCTAGTTTCGGCTTCCAACTACTAGGTATTGCCCTGTCTGTCAGTTAAAAGAGCACCTGTGCCTGGCATTTCGCTTCCTCTCTGAATACCTATTTTCACTATCAGGCTTATATGATCACTTATTGGGATTTTTGCACTTTTTGGGTCTCATAGTATGATAGGTTCTCTTCAGCTCTCAAATAAAACCTGCAACTCTAAATCCTGGTCAGTCAGTCTGCTTCCAGCCAGATCAGCCAGATATTTTAAGATGTGAAGTCACCAAGTCCTGCACTGCTGTGTGCATCTCAAAAGCTCCCTGGTACTCTTTGGTGACAAATGGGATGCACTAACACCACATGTCTCTATTAGTCCCAGGCCAGTGAGTAGTCAGTTTTTTATTCAATTTTTCTGTTAAATCCTACCATTACCTCAGCCACCAGCTAGTTGAATTTAATCTTGTTCCTGGCTCCATGTTGAAGGCTTTGCTCTAGACACAACTATGGTCTCCTTTGCTTGCTTGTTTGGCTCAGTATTGTGTAACTACACATTTTCTCTATAAAAGGGCAAGTGCAAGGGAAACAGGAAGACCTAGCACTCTGTGGGTAGAAGAGAATCAGGACTTGGATGGAGAAAGGTCTAACCATGAGCCATGTGTATCCTCAGAGCACGGAAATATTGTCCATGCCTCACCTCCTCTTCCAGCTTGATAACCTTGGCTTGTGCATTGTTTAGGGCCTGGTCAAGGATTTCAATGTGCCTCCGCTGGTCCTCATTGGCTGAACGCACAGCTGCCAGCTCCATCTCCAACTTCTCCTTCTCCTTCAAGTTCTCTTTGTCTGAAAGAAAGACAAGAACAAGAGCCACACCATGAGGACAGCTCACAGGCCCAAGACCACACACTAGAGGAAAGTTTTTGCCTCCCTAGAAGAACAGAAATTATGAAAAGCAGCAGCGAGCAGGGCCTTTACAACACAGTGCTGAGACACAGCAGGCAAGGAGCTTCTACTGCCAGGGCTCAGCCCCTCAGTACTCAGCCTTACACCAGCAGTAGAGACCAGTGGCAGCTTGGGCTGCATCTGCACCAGCAGAGCTTGAGGCCCCAGCACTGCCTCACAGCTTTCCATTCTGCTGAACTGCTAGCACATTCCCCAGAAACATGTCGGCTTGCACCAGGTACCCCTTTTTTACACAACACCCTACATCAAGAGCATCTGATAGCTGCCAGCTTCAATTCTGCTGCCTTCTGTAAGGTGCAAGAAACCTCAGCTCCATGGATGTGGGCTGTGCTGTGCCTCAAACTTTTTATTTGCAAAGATGGAGATCATGACACACAGAAAACTGAAGAAGCCAAATGGTAAACACAAATCTGTGCTGAAAATGGAAAGAGGGGAAAACAGTAACAAAGAATATGATAGGAGGCCTCTGTACACACTTCCTCTGCCCATGCAAAGAAAAGGGAGGCTGTGGGAGCCATTTCAGGCCTATAGGGGCCCTGGGTGACCTTCCAGACCTGTAGGACTTAAGGATCCAGTGACCAGTGCTTCCCTTCTGTTAAGTATTACGAGTGAGACTGAAGCATGTAGATAACCTCTCTGCTGAAAAATCATCCCTTTTTTGGGTAAGATTTAAAACAACATTCAAAAAATAAACAACTGGCTAAATTCAGTCTGCTCTGCTCACATCTTTGTCTTCAGCAGCAAATTGCAGGCCCACCATTGACTTTGCTGGCAAGCTGCATGGGGAAATGCTTGGCTCCATCTGCTTCTGCCCTGACAGTGCTGAGAAGCCATTTCTGGGAACACAAGAGTCACAGGCCAATCACTGAATCTGATGTCAGAATACAAACAGTTAATGACTGAAGTGAGCAAGGGATCAAGGTTTCTTTCAGTGACATCTGAAATTCCAAAATTTGGCCTTTGTTCTGAATGACAACAAAGAAGAGATACTTGGAAAACCTTCAAGAAGTAAAATTTCCTCCAAAAATTTATTTCGCATCAATTAAATGTTGCTGGTTTTTTTATTTTTAAAACATAGCATTATATATCTTATTATTTTTTAACTGAAGTGAAAAGTTGTTTCAAAAACACTGAAACATGGGAAACCTGCCCCAAACACCCAGCCCACGCCACCCACATGTGGCCAGTCAAGTTGGAAGCACAACCATCCACCTTCCCCCAAGCAGGGTCAGAAAACTTCTCATGGCCAAAGCCATTCCATTTTAGACCTGAACTACTCCCAGCAGGGCCACATTCTTCCTTAGTGTGAGGTGGGATGAGAACAGGTTTAATTCACACACCATCAGCAGGTGCCTGCAGCGAGGTGAGATGGACACAAGCTGAGCCATGTGTATAAGGAAAAAGTGGACGAGGTGAGCCCAAACCAACCCACCTGTCTTCTCATTTATCCTACCAGGAGGAACTCAGCACCTCATAAAAACTGCTAGCAGCAGTATCATCATGCTGGTCACTGCAAAGCCCACAGGCAAAGCCCAGTGAGTGCTGCGGACACCACACCACTGACTGCCACCATGAGCCATCTTGGGATGATGGTGGCCTTCCTCTTCCCTTGTTGGCATGGGATTTTATATCAGACATGCAGACATCTTTCTTCAATGCAAAAATATTTACTTCAATCAGATTAGCCAGAAGGAACATTAGTATCTATTGTAGAAAAGTGTAAATCTGGGCAAATTATCAGCGAGCTAATGTCATTAGAGGGTGAGGAAGCTGGAAGACGAATGCTATTTCAGCCCTCCACTCACCACCTCATGCTGGGACCACACATGCTCTGCTCTGGATTTGAAACCCGTGTTTCACATTACACATGGGGATAACATAGCAAAACAGGACGTGGGATCTATCTTCATTTTCAATTTCCATTCATGGAAATTGAAGTCCTCAGCCTACCCTGTTGCATTGTGCTTTCTATACTGCCAAGAGGACTAATTATACACAAATACACAAAATAATCACCACTAGAAAGCTGGCAAGAACTATTTCCTGAACAGTTCTCAACATTTCTCCGTGTCAGCTTCATCCTGTAAAATTCTAGACGTACATTTTGTAAGTTCTTTACTTGCATTAATTTTTAGTGATGAAGGACTTAGTTGAACATACCTTAAATTCTCTTCAAATGCAAACAAAGTATCCTTAAAGTGTAAAAACACTGTTTTACTGCACTACCCTTGCATACACCTTTTTAGGTGTAACTAAAGGACTCTAATTAATAACTATTTCTGTGTTCTGCTGGGTCACTGCCATACCCCATTATAGAACAGTTCCCAAAAGGCTTCACTGTTGCAGCTCACAGTTGTAATCTCACAGCTTTCTACAGACTGCCTCTGACTGTTGCACTTCCACACACCGTGGATATTACACTTGTATTTCAGCTGAGTAGAGGAAAGAGGACGAAGCAAGGAGGCTGCTTCAGTACTTCTCAAACAGGCTTTCTGACTTGTCAGGCTGGGAAAGTGCATCAAAAGTAGACAAGTCTTGAATCTGCTTTGAAATGGAAACTTTAGACAAAAAGATACAGGTATGAGATGACACAGATTCAGTGTAACTCAGATGTGATTCCCACCTTAGCACACATTTCATCCGAGTATCAACTTATTTGACCATCTCAATACATCCCAAGCTGATTTTTGCCTTGCTCTGATGCTGCAGAGTGGCAACATGGACATATTTTAAAGACAGTCCTTGCTACTACAAAATGACCACTGCTGGCAGAAGAAAATATATCAAGTTACAGCAGCTGGAGACTAATTTGGCTGCAGGAGATTTCCTGCAAACAAGAGTGGTTCCCATAGCACATCCCTTGCAGCACTCCCAATAATTTCTCTTATGCAGGTTTTCATTTCCCAGTGGTGGCTCTTCACTCACAGCTGTTAATTCCACAGATGCCTTCCAGTGACCATGCCTTTCCTCAGTGAAACCTGAGGGACTTCTTTAGCCTCTCGTCACTCTTGCAGCTCTTGACATGGCAATTGTGTGGAGAAGCTCTGTCATCTGCCATCCCTGGTCACAGGTGCACACCATGGCAGCTGCTGCCAGTCACCCTTGGACCAGCTGATGTACCAGGATGGGGCACAAAAGTCACCTCTCCTGCTCACCTAGATCAAGCTGTGTCCCAGCCAACTCTGGTGGCCCAACCTTTCCAAACAGCCATGGCTGTGAGACAGGGGATTAAGAGCAGGATGGGCCCTCATGCTCCAACAGCCACCTCAGACTGACTGTCAGAAGGAAACTGAAATGAGGACAGGACTTTGTTGCCTGCTCCAAAGGCCTCTCAGCAGCTGGTATCCACCCCATAATAATAAGTAAAATAAATCAATCAGTATGTATACTAAGCAGCCAAATAGGAGAAAGGTTTTCCACAGCTTTACTACATTCTCTACAAATTAAATAGACTCAGGTTGCCAGGCCCAGACATTTCCCTGCAGAAGAGCAGCAGAGCTACTGTCCATCTGTCCATCTGCCCAAGCCTCACTCAGTCCTCTGCAGCTGTGGTTTGATGCTGACAAAGCTGGGCCAAAGGAGGCCTGGAGCAGCAATGCAGATTATTTCCTGATTATTTCCGGTCTGGAAATGGGAACATTTCTTTGCCTGGGACATTTGGGACAGAGATATATGCACAAGGTCATGGCACATGAACTGAACACTCCCACAAAGCGTAAGGCTTTATCAACACACTGCTAAAACTGTCCATGTATCCTCACTAATAGATGTGGAGCCATGTGGATGGGAACAGACCTCAATCTTTCTCAGACACCTGAAAAAACAGTGCTCCCATAGTTCAGAAATTCCAAAAAACCAGACAGAATTCTCACACTCCACCAAAACATATTTTTTCCAAGATATGAGGATAATAAGCTGCATTGTAAGCTTTCTCTCAGCCTTATGTCCTTGAAACCATCCTCAATCTTCCTGCCTCTTCCTTTCCACAGCATCTCTCAGCCTCCTCCTAAGTGTCTCTTCTCTAGTCTGTATGGGCCTATATGCCTCCATCAGTCGCTGCTTCATGGGTTTCCTTAAAAAAACCCTTTTCCCTGACAAAACATCACATAATTATCTTTAAACTAATATGGTGTGAGTATTTTCCAGCCCTGCCTAGCACTCAATACTTAGAGGCATGTGGCCTGGTTTTGTCTATTATAATTGCAAAGAATAAGATCTTTTGTCACCTGCAGTCTCCATCTCAGAGGGCATGACTGCTCTGCACTGCTGCACTGTTAATGGAAAGCTCTGCAAGGAACTGAGAAATGATCCTTGCATATCCTTCCTTGCCAGATTTCTTTTTCTTGGAGTCTTTCCCAATACTGGAGTTTTACCATAAAAAAATTGCTATGCAGTATTACCAGCTTTAATAATCTTATCTTTCTTCAGCTCATCACCAGAGTGGCTTAAAAATGACAACTTTGAGGAAACTGTGGATGTTGGAGTCTTCTTATATAACTTGGGTCATGTTTCCCAACTGTCTTCCAAAAACATAGGGACTAGAAATCTGCTTTTGCTTTCCTAATGAAAATTTAGATTTGCACTTACTAACCTGCTTATTATTTACTTAATAACCTGCTACTCTTTGGAATAAAACCAAAACATCACCTTCACAACTAACCTTTTTCTCTTCTTCTAAAATGACTATGTCAATCTCAGTGTATTTAAAGCAGCTAAAACTCAGTTTCCTTCTTCTCAGTTTTCTGCCTGTGCATCCTATTAAAAGACATAAGGAAGATACAAAATTGTGCTTGCAAAAACCCCCAGGTCAGCAGTGAGGTACAGCCGAACCCCAGTCACAGTCTGCCCCAGCGGAAGACTCAGACACACAAACATCAGAGTATAAATGCAGTCAGCAACAGAGGATTTCCAAGCAGAACCTTTTATGGACTCTGAGAGGGGTGTTTGTTAGGCAGACACCCTGATATCGAGGTCAGTACTGTGCATGTCCCAGCAGCCCAAAGAACATGACTGAAGAGGACCTGCTTTACATGTGCCCATTTTTCTATTCTTGGAAGCACTCTGCATTGCATTAGTAACATTTAGCTCACTGGCCTAGCCAGGAGACACTCCAAGCATCCAGACCTTCTTACATGACAGGATCCAAAAAGCTATATTTGTTTGTAAGCTGTGAATTGATTGCAGCAATATGCTGAGTGCACAGCACAAAGTTTCACTGCTAGATATTTATCAGCAGAAGCAGAGAGCATGTTTATGTATTGGAAAAGAACTCAAACCGAGTCCATCCTGGGGATTTAACTCCTCCTTGTAGCTAATAGCACATGGCAACGCTGCCAGGCTGTCTCTACATGAAGAGAGCAGATCCCAGTCCCTTAATTTCTACTGAGCAGCTTATCCCATCTGAACTCTTCCCGAGGATGACAAGATTTATTCAGCAATGCCATTTCCTTAAGAGATCATCCCATTGCATTTGCAGCAGTATCTGCACACCTTTATGCCATTTGCTAATACAACAAAGCTAATGTGTCATGGAAAAGATCACTAGATTCTCTCCTGGTTTGTGCACATGTGTACCAAACAATCAGCTGGGTTGGCATCATTGCTGCTGGTGGGAGCCAGGAGAAGGCTCTCCAGCATTTGGAGCAGCTGCTGGACATTGCAGGGCTGGTGGTAAGGCATGTTGAATAGTACCAAACTCTGCAATGCTAATGGAAGTGGATAGTTCTGCACTGTAGTCACAGCTCAACTTCCAAGGAAGCTCTTGATGTGGTAAAACAGAAGGATGGGCTGTACACAGCAATGAGCTTCACTGGGATTTCAGCTCACAAGATACTGCACAGTTTCCAGGTGGCCAAGCCCATCTGGAAGCATGCTGAAGATGCTTAGGATACAAAAGAAGCCACACACATCATCCAGCTGCTCAGGCTGGATGGTCACACACACATCAGTGCATGGCAAGGAAATCAGCAGCACTAAGGCCAGTCATTATTGGAGCCTACAATGCACTGGGAATGAATGCTTCCATAGCAATAGAAGCTCTTGCTTCTTTGTCACTTTGACAAATCTTTGTCACTTCAGTCTTTGGTAAAAAGCATGGTTGAGCTCTGCTCTTTCTGATGTTAGCCAAACCATGGCACTGATAACTAGTCAGCAGAGCTCGTTCTGAGCTTCTCCCAGCCAAGAGAAGAATCTGGCTTCTCTAAAAAGCATGCATCTTTAGAGATTATCTCTGCAAGCAACACTTCACAATTTCAGATAAATATTTATCAAAAATAAGCTAAGTTGTGTTACCATTAACTCCCACTGCTTGGTTCTGGTGCTCAGAGGGAAAAAACCTTACCCCAAACAATCCAGTCTGCAGCTTAAACAAGACTGTGTGATGAATTAGCTGAGTAAAACCAAGCCACAAGCAGAATAACAATTAATAGCAAAGTATTCACCTCCACTCCACTATGTATATATGTGTGCATGTATATATGCACTATATATATATATATATATGTATATATGCATCTTCCAAACAGATCAGCACAGTACTCACTCTGAGTGGCATAAAGGCCCTCTGTTGCCTTATCCTCGTGCCCATCGAAGTCTCGGCTGGCCAGCTGCCTATTGGCTGTCTCCAGTCGTTCTGCAAAAAACAGGAAATACTTCAAGTATAAATATATGTATATGAAATTGTAGGCCAACCAAGAAAATAAGATGCATGCCAGCAGAGAAGTATAAATAGACTCTCTGAAGGAGGATATTAAAATGGAGGCTGACACATACATAAAAGATGAGGCCTTTGACCTCTTCCATGAAGCTGTGTTATTCAGATTCACAGAAACTGCAAGAAAGTCTCTGCCATTCACAGCTGACATGCCCAGGCAATCATGTCTCACACTACTCAAAATGCACAAGGCATTTGCAATCTGAATTACCCAACTGTGTAAGGAGATGGCTGCTTTCCTGCAGTGAAGAGCTGCCCCTGGTGCAGCAAGACATCCTGGGGAACAGGAGCCCCCAGCCCAGTGATATCACTCCTTGGGGATGCCTTGGGAAAGAAGGCATTTTCTGCAGCCAAGGACAGCATCCCCTGGAAAGGTCCTGCCTTCAGAAACTTCCCCCCTTCAAAAAGACAATGTGTCCCACTTACATCATTGCAAAAAACGTAAGTCAGCTTGAAAAAGGCACCTCACTGCAGGAGCAGTGAGTACCCAAGTACCCCCCATAAGGAACCTGGAAGGGCGATAGTTACCCAACATATCCTCCATTTCCTTTCTCAAAAGGATAAATCCTCAAATTTAAGTTTTTTAAAAAAGAGATAATCTTTGATACTGGCTACCCAACCGGTGAAGGCATTGATCTTGGAGATTTATGGGTAACACAGCACTGTTCTACATTACAATTTGCTCTTTAGCTCTTTAGGTGTGGGCAGGTGTCTCAGTTTGAGACAACAGGATACTGTGACTGGTGGCCTCGCTGTCAAATCCATATTTTCAAGTGTTAAACACAAAGGCACCATCTGGAGCCGATTCTTACACTTTGCCAGAAGGTATTTTTGCCACCAGGAGGGTGACAGCAGTTTTGTCTAATGCCAATGAGCAGGGCCTTATTTCTCATGATGTGTATCTAAATATATTGTGTGAAGCCACTCCTCTAAAGCCTGCTGCTCTGGAGCCTGTTAGTGAAACACCATGTCAACCAAAGGGGGAAAAAAACCACAAGCAACTGTAACGTACCACGGAGATCCCTGTTGAAGTCATGAAGTCTCCTAATTTCTCCTTCCAGTTTGTTTCTCATGGCTTTGTCCAGGGACTCCCTCTTAGTGGTGGTCTTCACCAAACCTTCATAAGCTTCTGAAATCCTCTGAATCTCAATCTCAAACTGAAAGGAGAGAGAGTTCCTGTTAAAGCCCTGCAGGAATGTGTCCCATTCCAGTGTTTGCCCAGCACATTCCAATAACACAAGGGGTCAGGCAATGCTCATGTCCAGTGTCATGCCAGCCACCAATTCTGCAATGACCGATCTCCCTGGCAGACAATGGCATGAAGCCCCAGCAATGCTGGTGGCTCCTGCACTGGGGACCCCCATAAACACCCTGTGGGGCAGCTCATCATGTCCCAACACCCCAGGACACCCCACCGGCAGCTCCCAAAAAAGCTTGAGGTGGGCTAGACTTGATAGAACTGCTTGTTTGCCTTTGGTCTATGACCAAGGTGACTGCTTTAATGCCACCCAAGAGCAGAAAAAACAAGAAATGGTGTGCTTGTGCAGGCTGTATTCTCTCCTAGAAAGGGTGTAGGAGGCAACATTTATTGTTCAACAGGTCCCTGATCCAGAACTTATCCCTGAGCTCTGAATGCCACTAAAAGTATTTTTGACTCAGCCCTGGCCTCCAGTCACTTTTAAACTACTGTGATCCATTCCTTTCCATCCTTGACTGAAGACTGCTTTATACAAGAGAAACTCTCTGTAACAAACTGAACCAATTGTTTTGTGTTTTTAATCTTCTTAACTTCACCTTCCTGAAATCTGGCAAACTGCAGGCAAGGTATGCAGAGGAATCCCTTAGCAGTGAACTTGCATTTTAAGACCTGAGCTCAAAAGACTGACAGAAGAATAGTCCTGAGTAGAGTTTTGCTGTTCAGCTCAATCCATCCAACTCTTTTAATAAGATAATATCATGTTAAGTGATACAGCTTTGGTAAAATTATTGCTGCAGAGATGATCAATGCTGATGTGGGAATCTGTTCCTGCATGCCTGGCCCTTGTGTTTGTGGAGAAAGGCTTGATCATGTGCACAGGCTGGAAAACTAAAAGACACACATGGCCTCCCATGTACCTTTCTAAATCTGGTGCTTTTTTGGCCTCTTGAGTCATGAGTGGAACAGATTCATGATTTTTGAAGCCAGGGTGCAAGCTCACCTCCACTTGCCGAAGAGCTAGGTTCCTCTCAGTAAGCTTCAGGCATGATTTTCCAGCTGCAGCACTTGCAGAATGAAAGCTCCAGGGACACTGGAGCTGTCACCCCATTGGGTGTGTAGGAGCCCACAGTGAGGCTCCAGCAGCCTGGACCTACAATGCTGGAGCCGCTGTCAAGGTACAGCCCGTGGGCAGGCAGCACCTCCAAACGACGCACCAAGAAAGCCTGAAGGGGAAACCTGATTACCTTCCCCAATTTCTGCTTCCAGCTTGTTCACAAGCACAAAAGCTGAAACAAGTGGGGAGATTCAGACTAGCCATGAGAAAGCATTTCTTTACTGAGTGGGTGGTCAAACCCTGGAACAGGTTTTCCTAGAGAGGTGGTCGATGCCTCCAGCCTTTCAGTGCTTTAGAGGGATATGAACAATGCCCTTAGTAAGATGCTTTAATTTGGTTCTCTCTGAATTGTTCAGGGAGCTGGTAAGCCACTATTTGCAGGAGAAGATGCTTTCTCCAGACAGCTCCTACCACAGCAGAGCAGATTTGCCAGCACAAAAGTGGCTTTCCACAGCCTAACAGTCTGGCCCAATGCAGTTGGTTACCACAAGGGCTCTGCTTGGCCCTCTATATGCTGGTATTTCCCAAAACACATCACCACACCGCCTGCAGCCCTGGAGGCAAAAACTTCCTGTAGCAAGTGCTCCATCAGCACTGAACAAAATTAAAGGAGAGCAGAAGAACAGCCATAAATTGTGTTGGCGTTTCTCAACAGCTCTGGGATTTTCTTCTCCTTCTTCCATGGAGGAAAAAAAACCAATTCAGCCTTTTCTTTGCCTGGTAGCTCCTGGAGCCAACCCACTCAAACAACCCACACATGTGGCATGGGGAAGAGCCAGCCCAGCCTAGCAATTAAACTTCAGCAGGTAACGCTACTCAGAAAAGGGAAAATCATCCAAAAAGCTCACAATTAAATGCACCCAATTCCTCTTCCAACTTTTTTTAGGTAAGAAAAAAAGGCAACTCATCAAACAGCAGAGGGACTCATCAGCACCTTGTACCTCTCTAGAAAAAAGTCTGTTCACACACAACCAAGAATGTGACAACCCTCAGAACTGAGCTGTTTGAACAAATGCCCAGGGAGTCAGGCTGACTTTCTCTAACTTCTTCCCCTATTCTGTAATGAATAAAAGTGATGGGAAGGTCATCCTACCTAGAATAAAATTGTTATTCACAAACAAGAAGCACTCATTCCTGACCTTTCCACTTGCAACAAGAGGGAAGAGTTTTCACATCCAAAGTACATAATTTAACTCAATCACATTTTCAGAGGCAATGTTTGTGGGAACTGAGGAAGACCTGCCCTGACCTTGTGTTCAAGCACAGCAAAGGCAGCATGGGAGGGATACCATGTGTTAGAGATTTGGTTTCCTGAAGAAAGAATGCACTTGAGTATGTGTTTCACTTTAATACTCCGCTTACATTCCCCCAAAGTCAATGGGACTCAAGTCTACACTTTATTGACTGAAGTAAGAGTTCAGTCCATGCTTGAATACCTTTCTGTTGGTGCCTGATGCAATAGACTTACAGGGCATCCAAGATAAAGAGAGAACCATTTCTGAGGGTGAAAGAAACCAGAATATTTATAGGGCATTACACTTAAATACCTTTTACTGAACAATGCAGCTTTTGTAAAATTAATAGCTGGAATATTTCTTTTTGCCCACAAAGGCCACAGGAAGTCAGTAATAAAGTTTTTGCAGATTTCTTCATGAACAGTTAACGTTGCTGCAAAATTTTTTTTAACTAAGTTTAGGAAATTCTGGGAATAAACTCAACTCATCTTGTTGCAGAGGAGGCAGAAAAGACAGCAGCCACAAAACACTTGGTCTTTTTCCTAATCTGTTTCTTTTTGCTAATCTGTTTGAACAGCTTGTCACAAATTTCTCCCAAAGCTAAGGAGAAGCTTCTCCCAAAGCTGGGACATGGTCTCTGAGAGTAGCTTCTTCTTCTCTGAAGGGTGTCTCCCTGATCCACACAGCATACAAAAAAACCAATGAGCTCCTATATAGACTCCTAAATTCAGAGAGAAAAGATCTGCAGTCTAAGCTCATTCGTGTATAAGTGGTGGGAAGACATAAATGAAATAGTAGTACAGGGTCCTAAGTAAGTTATTTGGTCTGAGCTCTTAGGACCCAAAGCCAGCAGATCTGGGAAGCATCTCTAATTTGCCTTCAGTGAGTCTCAGTTTTAAGCAACTTCTACTTCATTGGATACAACTTTTCATCTTCTCACCCCAGGCAGTGTGCAAGACATCACCCTTCTCCACTGGAAAAACCTGCATTTTTATAGAAAAGAGCATTCAGGATCTCTTAGAAAAATGAGTTTCAAGCAAAATCTTTATTAAATGGTTCTTTCAGATAAGGGAACAGTGCTTTTAGAACCAACATGTTCAAATGGATGTCTAACATCAGTTCTTGGAAACTCAAGGAGCAGTAACTGAAAGCTTTTAGGACAACCCAGTTCATCAATTTCATAACAATGGACAACCCCACTGGTGGCTGTTACACTTCCAAAGAGTGTGGAGCACCACATGAGCTTATTGTGGTGGATGAGACTGCCTGGGACAAATAAGAATGTGCTCTTCGTATGGTTCTCACCTGCATCTCTAACCCCTGTGCAAATGGTGCAGGACCCTGCTGTACCAGGAACATATTGCCCATGGGAGACTTCCAGGGAAAGCTCCAGTGAGGCCAGCATGGAAGATGGAAGGGGAAAATACCCAGTTGAGAGATATCTGATGGACTGCTCTGTTTCATCCTAAAGACAGTAGAGCCCACAAGGCTCTACTGTGAGACCACCACGGAGAGGCAGTAGGTAGAATTGGCCAGCGGTGCACTCCCACTGCAGTGACACAACTATGAAGAACAGTGCCCAAAAGCAGAAGCACTAAGATGGTTATCCTGGCCAGGGATAACAATCCCAATCTCTACACCTACCTTCTGCAGCTTGTCTGCCTTCTCGTAGTAGCCCTCCAGCTCCTGCCGCAGCACGTGGTTCTCCTCAGAGAGCATCTCCACCATCTGCTGCGCCCGCTCCACGATGGCAAAGGCGTCGGGTGTCAGCTGCTGGCCTGGCAGTGTCGGGGTCTGGGCAGCCACGGGGGCCGGCAGTGGGGGCAAGGAGCCTGGGAGCAGAGGGCCAGCGGTGGCCTGCGAGGACATGGGGCTGTGCTGCTGGGCCGGTGGCGGCGGGAAGGGCGGCTGGCATTGTCGGCTGTGGGAAAGCACACATGGGGGAAGCGTTAGAGCCGCACGCCCTCGAAATGCTTACGGGAGCTTTCACCTAGTGACTGCATGGTTTATTAATAGTGTTCTAACTGGATAGTCACGACTCCTAAATGCCAACAATCGCAGCAGAGACTGGGTAAATTGCCTTCTTGCCTGCTCTTGACAGTGGCATACATGTCTGCTATGAGCACATAAAGGAAGCACTGACTCAAAACCAGCATTTTTGCCTAGGTGTGCAGCTAATACTTCAGCAGCTACCAGCCTCTTCCTGCCTCCCCTTCCCACAAACACCATGGCTGAGAAGCATAAGCTGGCAGGCTTGAAGAAAACACAAGGGATGCATTACTCACCCTTCGAACACCACTCCCTGCCCAGAGCAAGACCAGTGGATCAGCTGAGTTGGGAGGCAAAAGGAAGTGATGTGAGCAAAGCAGCATCCCTGAGTGGCTCTAGCAAGTAGAAGAGGAAGTGCTGCTGCAGAACTGCTGGAGGCACAGCCCCATTTAATCACAATGAGCCATGAAAGCCATCCTCCAGTGGCAGACCTCATTGTGTCACTCCCTAATTAAGGGCATCTATCACTCACCGGACTCATATCAGGGAAGAATAAGCAGTGAGCTGGTAGTGGATCTGCTTGTGAGCTAGGCTTTCTGTCAGCAGGCCGCTTTTTAATACACTCAAATCATAATTTGCAGTGGCTGGAAGATAATCCAGGAGGATATCTCAGCAGTGAGGGTAAGGCTGGAGCTGACAGCCAGCTGGGATCAGAGTCCCTCACCCGACCCATCTCCATCCCTCCCTCCACTGAACAGGCAGCCCTCAAAGCTTCGGCCAGGGGAAGCAGTCCCAGGCAAAATCTCACTCTGCACAAGCTGAGCCACTTCTCAGCCCTGATGCCAAAGTTCTGAAATTTCTACACTGATCTTGCTGAAGAGATTCAACCGACACCATGTGGTACCTCAGCGTCAGGGCCCAGTTTGGCGGGAAAATAAGTTGGCTGCTGGACCCCACCTGAAGTCTGGAGTCAAGCACCTTCTGGATTTGTATTTCAATGTAACCACAAGCTATTAGGCTTGCTGTGGATACCATTACCTTTATTTCTGTACCCTACACACAGCACAAGACATAATGAATGCACATATTTACCCCACTGGGCCTCAAAGAACCATGAATGCTTTTTCTTAGACAGACAATTTAGTGCTATATAAATACACAGTAATTATGGTTACTGTTGTCTTCAGCACCTACACAGCTTCTCAAAATAGGACTTTAGAAAGTTTTCAGCATTGGCCTCATTCTACTGACAATAACCCACCACTTTGTTCGACTGCAGCAGAACAAAGCTGAAAAGTGAAGGCAATTTTAAAATCCTGCCCTAGAAAATCAACAGCACTGCTCCAACAACCTTGTCCCTGCCAAGCCACACAACAGCAAAGAAAGCCAGCAATTCAGCCTTAATCTTCTGTCCAAACTAGAGTGAAAGCAAATCTCCAGGCTCCCAACACCACACACACACAGTCCCACACTCTTATCCCAGCTTTGCTCAATGCATCCACTCTGGTACAGAAAGGTACTGAAATGGAGGAAACACCGAACACAAGTACACTGCTAACTTGATCAGAAGTACAGATCAGTGTCCCTGGGAAGAAGATCCCAGCAGAGCTTCATGCAGCCAGCAGTGAGGAAAGCTGTGCTGAGCTCAGTCTGACATTGACATGGCTTTGACCCTGCCTACCACAGACATGCTCTAAGGCTGTGTCTCTCCTGTAAATTAAACATCCATGGAGGCGGCTCATGAGCACAGGAGAGAGGCCATTCACCCTGGCAGCTCCCAGGGCCAGAAGGGTTTGCTCTCAGTCCCAGTCATATTAGTTCTCTGGCAGAGGTGCACAGCATCCAGAACTTCTCTGGGCACCCTCAGCATAAAAACTTTCTTCCTTATGTCTAATCTAAAACTACCCTCTTCCAGTTCAAAGCTATCTCCTTTTATCCCATCTCTAAAGGCCTTGGTAGAACTGTCCTGCTCTAGCTTTCTTATAAGTCCCCATTAAGTTTTAGAAGGTTGCAGTAAGATCTCTCTGGAGCCTTCTCTTCTCCAGGCTGAACAACTCCAACTCTCAGTCTGTCTTCATAGAAGAGATGCTCCAGCCCTCTGATCATGGGCATAGTTCTCACACCATCCCCACAATCCCCCTTTCCTTCTGGTGCTCCAGTGTGCAAACCTGGCAAGGGACCTGATGGCCATCATGGGCCTTGAATACTCTTTTGCTCAAAAATCTGAACAATAAATAACATCATGAGTGAGGGATGTTACTCACAGTGCAAAAGATGCTCCACAAGTGAATGTGAACTCAGACAAGCACGCAACACCTCCTCAATGCTGCTGAGAGCCAGTCTGCGCTCACGTTTTACCACAGCAATTAATTCAGTTAAGTGTGAGCTTGTTTGTCTTTACCAAAAGAAAAGGCACCACTGGTTTTGTGAAAGTAAAAGCCCAACTGTCTGGATACAGTTACACCCCTACAATGACACTTAGTAGAAAGCAGAAAATTTGGAAGATTTGCTGCAGATACAGATTTTCTCACTTCTTTATGGGAATAGCATAGAGCAGTAGAATTAAATTGATCTCTGAATCTAAACCAGTGGAGATACAGCAATCTTTCTTTTTCATTATGAAGCACAGGAATCTTTGTCCATAGATACACCCTTTAGACCCTTGCATGAACTTTTGACACTGTACTTTTGGGAAATCTCAGCCTTTCCTCAATTTCATCTTTTCTAGTCACTTTAGTCTGTCTAGCTTTACACTACAGAGGAAGGGAAGACCACAGAGATCTCTATTTTCTTGAACTGCAAATTATTTTCTGAGCTCCTAAAGATTTACACCCTGTAGCAGCTGCCAGCCACCAGAGTCTCAGCAGCCATGGTCACAGGAGAGATTCTCCAGTGTTTTCCAGCTCAGAAACTGAACAGGTACATCTGACTTCATATCTCTTGAAGCACAGCTATTCAGTAAAATTAATGTTTCCAACTTTCTTTTTACTTGTTTAATCTGTCCCAGTTTAGTTCTGACTTAGCCAACTGCAAAATCTCTGAGTACATACGTAATAAAATAAACACAGCAATTCACATTAACAAATCAGCATTTGCAAAAATAGGAATGTTATAACAGCAGCTTAGTTCCTATCCAAATTCTCGTGTAAAGCTCCAAAGAAACGCAACAATCAGGATTATCCTGAGGTCCTTTGGGCTTAGTAAAGAATGACATTCTCACAATGCTTTTACTGTATTCTAAATGTTGCTCTTACTCTGCATTAGAGCAGGTTAAAATCTTTCAGCCAAACATTCTAGTCAACAATCATCCTTCTTAAAAGCATGCAACAGTGGAACACTATGAGTTTTGGCTATCTCTGCGTTATTTCAGCTACATTTCTATTAAAAACATATTTTTTGTTGGCATTATTGTAGATGTAGGGCCCCCATAATCTTCTGCAATGTATTGTAAAGAAGGGAAAAGAGAAAAAAAATAAGGAAAACAGCTTTCTGAATAAAGAGCACCAGCAGGCCATGAGGCTTTCAAGGGCTACTGTGCTGGGGTCACCATGCACTCTCTTTTTTTTCAGAGATATAGCATGCATAATAGCTTACTACCTATAGCTTGCAATACAATGTCTTCAGCAAAATAAGTGACAATGGACCTCACTTTCATAAGAAACTCCTCAAGATGTTGGGGCTGCCCAAGCCCCCAAATTTAGGCATGGTCTTAATAGTCCTCTTATACTGGACCACCTGGGAGCAAGAATTACCAAGACAGAGAAATTTGGGGAGAATTTGTAACTTTACGTAGAAATAAAAAACCTGGAAAGGAAAATTAATGATAAAGTCCACTTGCTGTTGATGACCAGGAAATCATAAATACAACAGAGTTGTTGATGGATAAAGCAGTGCACTATTAGTAAATGAAAATGCCTGTAAACGTTCTGGAAAGGAAATTCCACCTCAGCCTTGCTACAGGTACAGTGAAGCTGTCCTCTCTTCAGGGATGGAAAGGGGCCAGTAGAGGAAGGACTTTGTTTCCAACACACCCTGGCATTTACATTCATAATTAAAATGCCCTCCTCTAACCTATTTAGCTCATCTTTCTCTGAATGATCTGCCTTCCTTTGCCTCTAGGGCAGACTGACCTATTTCATCTTTCAAAGACTGTCCCAAGGAACTTTATCTCACAACTTCATGCATCTTCTGTGGATGCTCTGGATGAGTCAGCGATGAGAATAAGGTGTTTCTGGGGTGCAGCTCTTTGAAGTTGCCTTAGGCTTTTACCTTACAATGAGAGTAAAAAAGTGTGTGAAATGTGCTTATTCCTGCCCATCGACAGGGACCCTTCAGTATCCTGACTGATACTGAAGGAATCAGGTGTCTACCTGATTTCATTATGATTTCTGCAGTCACAAAGTAGACTTCAAACACTACTCTGTCTCACTGGGAATAACATGAAAGAAACAGTATTATGACCATGCAGGAAAAAAACAGGATCGTGGCAAAGTCAGGAAGCCAGTCTGATGGTCATGGTGCAAGGAAGCACAATTATATATCCATCACTAAATGGCGGTACAGAAAGAAATGGGAGAACATTTGCCAAAGCCCAGACATGGCCCTCATAGATGGAATCAGCAATAGTTGCAGCAATAGTTGCAGTGTTCGTTTCAAAAAACACTCTGCAGACTTGGGACTCACATCTCTTGAATTCACTATTTTGTTGGTGACATTTGTTAGTTCTGGAAAGACTTGGCCCAGCTTCTTTGGCACGATTATGTGAAGATTCTCAGGGCAAAATGATAATCTAAAAAGACATCTGCTGCATCAAACAGACCCCTGATAGCAGAGAGGGACAGGATACTGTATTTCCTCACAGAGATCCACACTCAGAACAGATTCTCAGCATAAAGAAAAGGTGCCTTCCTGAACCTCTGCACTTCTAGAGGAACCAGCGGGGATAATAATAGAGAAAGGTAAGGAGAAATGACAGGGCATCATCCAAGCTGTGGAAACAGCTTAATTTCACTTTCATTTATTTTAATGTAAGGCATATTAAACCAGAAGGAAAGGATACAAAGCAAACTCTTCTGCAGGGCTGTCAGATGGAAGTGCAGCCTCCAACCCATGCTCATGCTTGGGCTATCCTTGCCAGAGAAAAGCCAGGACAAGTCAGTTTGGGTGTAACATCCTTCAGCTTGTCCACAGTGCCAGCAAACTTGCCTGCCTGGGCTGTCTCAGGCAAGAAAACGAGCTCCTTGTGTCCTGACAGCAGCCACAGACATGGCTGAATCTCTAACTATCAACAGGTTGTCTGAAAACAGCAGTAATATGTGTGGGGGAATAAATACACAAATATTGGAGAAGCAGCAGACTATTTCGGCAGTTAATTATAGACTTCTACATCCTGGCAGGGTGGAATTTTATGAGGCACATAAAAAATGGGATGTATTTAAAAACAGCCCAGACTTATTCTTTTCATTGATTCTGCATGCTGATTTTGAAAATGCATGGATTAAATCAGAATGAAAAGGTGCCTGCATGATTGTCTTCTGCACGTACCACAAATTAATTCCCCTCAGTAAGAAGCAGAGTTTCCAGTTCAAGGCTTCATTTGCATTATACACACTTTTTATTAATAGCGCAGATAAAGAAATCATTCTGAATAAAAGACACCAGGATCTGACAAGAGCCACTGGGATCAATGAAGAGGATTCATTGCACTGAGTGATCTGGATCACAGTTTAAGCACGACACGGAGATACAGTACCGACTTGAGCTGGTCCAAGTTCATCCACCCAGGAATAAATACAGCAAGCTAAAGTGAAAGGGTGGAATATACTATCCTGGGCTGTGACAACCCTCACATGCCTGACTGGGTAACAAGCTGTGTGGGGAGATCCCAGGGTGCCAACTGCAAATGTTAATGAGCATGTAAACAAGGAACACTGAGTCAAATCAGAGGTGTTACTACACCTGATTAGCCTCTGGTCCAGCTGGTACTGAACCAGTGCTCAGGTTGGCTTTCCACAGTGAAAAAAAGGAATTTTGACAATAGTGAAATAAGTACAGGGCTCCGGGCTCCATCTGTTAAATGTATTAAAGAACTGATAGCACAGGTCCCTTCACTGTATTTGACAAAGATTTTGCAAAATCCCTGGTAACTAGAAAACACAGGCTGAAACTAAAATGGAGATCTTTGCCAGAGATGGCAATTAGCTAGTGGAACAAGGCTATAAAATCCGTGATGGGTTCTCCAGATGGAGATTGTTATACTCATAAGGACTGAATGTTTCACAAACTGGAATTAATTCACGGAATCGTGCAAAAAAACTAAATTAGATTAGTTCCAAGCCCTTTTACCTAACAAACTGTGACTTTCTGAACCTACACCTAAGGAAAGTTAGCAAAGACACCATTCAATAATGGCTGCACATCTAGGAAAGGAAACGTTTTGTAAAGATTATTATACTTGGCTAACTTAAAGCATTCAGAAGTTGTGAGTCAGGGCCCCAAGCATCAAGCAACTGGCTTAAAAATACTGACATTTTAAAAGGAAAAAATATTGGTTCATTTTTATTTGCCTTCTAGTTGTTTTGCCCTTTAAGCTTCAAGGTTCAAATTCTGGTCTGCAACTGTGATGTCCATAAAACAGAAGTCACTAAATCCAATTTATAAAAATGCTGAGAGTACAACATCATATGACTCTAGGATTTCTTCAGTACAACACCACCAATTAATTATTGATAATGTAATAATTCATTTCACCCCAATGATTATAAAGGCGATGTCTCCTTTAAAACCAGTCATGTGCAAAACAAAAAGTCAAACCAAAAAACGGAAATTAAGCAGCAGCTACAGTTATTCCATTTTCCTTCAACAGCTCCTGGCCAGCATTAGTCCATTTCCAGCAACATTTCCCTTGTCAAAGAAGGACAGTGGGGAAGTGGGCGTTCAGTGACCCTTTAAGTCTTTTCCATCCCTGGTACCTGTGAGTGCTTTTTCTGGATCAATGCTCTCTGTGTTTCTCCTCTTTTGAAGAACATAGAAGACTCTCGCATGGTCCCTGTCCAGAGGATGAACCTGCACTGAAGGATGGGCTGGGGAACTGATATGACCAAGAGAGGGGGAAGGAGATGTTGGGGTACATGAGATTCCCATCTGACCACGAGCAAAGTTCTGTTTCCATCAGCTTCTTTCCCAGACACTCATGAGACGAAAGCTGACATTCCTCACCTCACCTGTTCCTCTAACAGAAAAACCAGCCCCTCCAAACCCTACCCCTACTGTTAATTAACCTTATGAAACCAGGCAGTCCCCTATCTCAACCTCTTCTGTCACAGTCCAACATGCCAGCCAGTTGCCTGGCAGTGAGCATCCCCAGAGCCCAGGCAAGGGGAGAAGCAGTGATCAAGTGCAGGGTTCACAGGAAGGTTTGTGCTTGGGAACAGCCCAGGAGTGTAACACAGTGCTCCCCCTGCACCCAACTCCTCCAGCAGGCCTCAGACAGTGACTGCTGCCCAGGCAAATCCTCTAGTAAAGACAGGGCTGACTGACATCCCTGAACAGGTAACCTGCCTTTATTCTCTCCAAAGACTGAAATACTTGTCATAGAGACCACTTGATGAAATTCCATTTTAAGCAGCGCAGCCATGGGCAAGCCCATCCTGTCATGCAGCCCAAGATGCATGCAAGGATGCACTGGAGCACAGCTGCTGAGACAGAGAAATGACAAGTGATGAATAAGCACACAGGAACTAAAGTTGCCTCCAAAATGCTTTTGTCAACCAAATCTTCCTGGGTGACAGGACCATACAGGACCTGGGACCAGTTATAAACTGGGATGAGCGCAGAATAAACTAAGTGAGTTTGTTTTCTGGTTTTTTAGTGACAGCAGTTCATAATAATTGAGAAAAGGCAATGAATATTTCAGTGTGCCGAAGGAAAGTGAAAAGTTGACATCCTCGTGTTAAAAAATACAGAGAAGCCTGAGATGAGGATGAAGACCATCACTTTGCTGAGACCCCGAGGCTCACTGTCTGACATCTGAAAACAGTCAGATGTTCCCCCATTCACTGACAGAAAACCTCCCCAAAATCCAGGCAGCACATGAAGGGAGCCAAGAAGGACCTGAAAATGATCACCTGTACATCAGGATACAGAACTGCCTTAAATAAAGCTCAAGAAACACCACACACCTTAGAGTAAACCCTGATTTGGTGAAACAAGCCCAGCCACGCCAACCCCCTAACCTACATCTGTACAAGTTTGCTGGCATAGCCAGGGATAGCAGACTGACAAGTATTAAGGCCCTTGCTGAGTTGCAAGAAAGATACCACTGAAGATTGTTTTAGTAACCGTGCAAAACTTGGCTCTGCTCTGCTCTGTCACGCTGCCAGTCCTCTGCTGCACAGCATATCCCTTCCCCTGGTGCCCCAGGACCTGACAAGAGGGAGATTTCTCCAGCACCATGCAAAGAAAGCACACAGGGGTAGCAGACATCCTCTCTGCAGTGTGATTTGGGGGTAAACGATGCTGCCTTGCCAGGAACAAGCAGTGACCACCATCATGAGCCAGTGGATTTCTCCCCACAGCTGCTGGGGTGATCCAGCCTTTGCTGAGGACTGGAATGCAAATCTGCACAGAATCAAGGAAGTTTCTCAGCATTAACCTTGCTGATAAGGCAGCTAGGAAAAGCTCTGGAAGTGGCCCCCAAGGGTTTTCTGCTTGACTCCACCGATGTTCCCAGTTAGCTGAAGCAGTGCATGCAGCACCCAGCTCCTCTCACTTGCACAGACTCAGAACACTCTGTGGCTATTGAACCAGCATTTTCCAAGATAAAAATACCCAAACCAGCTCCTTTTCTGTGCGGATGAATCTGCTTGGTGCTGGAGATGCTTGTTAGCATCACAAACAACTGCAGGAAAGCACGGCCCCAGTTGCCCTCACATCCCCATAGGTCTTTCCTTGCATAAACAGGCATTTCTGCTGAGGTCTTAAAAATACCATCTTGATCTGAAAAAATGGCATAAGCTCTGCACAATGGCCATACATGTAGCTGTAGAAGGACTCAGGGCAGGTCTGCTGCTTGTCACAGCCACCTTGCCCCGTCACTGAAATTACACTTTGAGTTTCTACCTGTCTCAACATAAAACCCATCTTTTCTGCAAACATGGAAAAGCAGAGCATACCCTCCTGCATTTCATGCCTTACAGATTTTGGACAGAAAGAGCCAGGCCAGTTGCACCACTTTTTCTTTGTGTCTGTGCTGTGGTAAAATAACTGTGCAACTTGAAGTGATGCCTTTGGGGATTCTGGGATCAGTAAAGGCCCAATGAGGCAGCTTGCAACATGGAAACTGCTCACATTCACACCAAATAACTTCAGACTTCCAAACCCAACAAAATAACTGTCTGAGAAGTCAAAGAGACAGGGATGAGACAGGCAAACACTTGCATTGAGCTACAGCAGGGAAAAGGAGCCCTTAACACACCACCTCATCTCCGAAGGCAGGACCTGCACCACTCGCAGGGATCAGTGCACAGCCAGCAAGCACTGGATTATTTTTAATGCGCTTGGAATAAACCTGTGCTCACAGGGAGGCCTGGCATGAGGGGCCCAGTACCGTGAAAGCCCCACGTGAGTTCTGTGGGGAGATGTAAGCAGCACATAGTGGAATATAAGCTTTATAGAGTCCTCTGGGAGATGCAGGTGCCTCCACCAGCCAGGCCTGCCATCCCGGCCACAGGATGTTATGTCCCCACTGCAGGGTGTGATGTCCCCACCATGTGCCTGGAGCTACACCTCACTCTGGCCATGTCTACACGAGGCCCAAGCCCCACAGACACCCGGGCAGGACCAGGTGACCCCGCAGACCCCCCCAATGGCCATTACCTGCTGAGCCCGTACTCTGGGGGCGGCTGGTAGCGCACAAGGGCCAGCTCTGCCCGGGCGGGCTGGGGGGCGGCGTAGGCGGCCTTGAGGACATCTTGTGACGACTGCTCGCCGTAGAAGAGCCCGTGCTCCTGTGCCTTGCTGCCTGGGGCTGCTGCCTTGCCTTTGTAGGGGTACTCAGGAGGCGGGCCCCGTGGGTCCGCGGCCTTGCTGGGTTGTGGGGCTGCCTTGAAACCCTTCCCACCTCCTGGGGCTGGGGGGTGCTGCTTGGCCCCGTTCCTCTCCAGCGAGAGCTGCATGATCCTCTCACTCAGCGAGCGGACGTGGCCCTGCTTCAGCTCCTTCAGCGCCTCATCCTTATGTGCCTGCCCGCTGTTGGCCCGGTTCACCGTAGGCCTCCCCTCCGTCCTGGACTTTTGGCTGGAGGAGCCATAAAAACCCGGCGTGGTGGCAGTGGCTGGTGGTGCGGGCTGGCCACGGAAAAACTGGGACTGAGCCTTGGCCTCCTCGTAGGTGGGGAGCTCCTCGGTGCTGTGTGGGGGCTGCGGGGCCCGAGGCTGCTTCTCCATGGCAGCACCGTCCCCCTGGTGCTCCTGCCCCTGTGGTTCCTGCCGCCCTGACGGCTGGACCATTGGCAGGTCTTCGGGAGCAAGGTTTTCTGCGGAAGAGAGAGTGCTGGCAGTGCTGTTGGAGGGGCCGGCGCTGCCCGTCGCCTGGTGCTGGATGGCCAGCAGGTTCATGTTCTCGCTGGGGTTGCCATACCTCAGCCGCTCCTGGATCAGGCGCTGCAGGACGGTGCCAGCTGCCACCTCCTCCGCCCCTCGCATCTCCACCTCTGGCACACGGCGGAAGCTGGGCGGGCGCAGGGTGCAAAGGGTCTCCTCGGCTGGGCAGGGAGAGAAAGGCACCCATTAGCTCGGCTGTCCGGGAGCTCTAATTCCCCCTGCTGTTTCTTCCCTTCCTACATCCCATGACGGTGACCCCGTGCCCAGGATGCACCCCCATGGGCAGTGTTCTGCCAGGATTCCCCTGGCAGTACAGGGGACATGGCTGGAAGCCAACGAAGGAGGTAGAGCACTGCTCCCTGCTCATCATCCACCCCTACACCCTAATTCTGTCTGGCAGTGACCCCTAGGAACACATTACAGTCCCCTCCCTGGCCTTCCCCTCCGTAATATTCCATGCGTCCAGTGCCCACAGCTCTGAACCTGCCTCTAAGTCAAAAAGGACATTCCATGTCACAAGGAAATTTGGTATTTTCTAACATGGTTAGGTTAGGTTAGGTTAGGTTAGGTTAGGATAGGATAGGATAGGATAGGATAGGATAGGATAGGATAGGATAGGATAGATCCTACAATGGTTATCTCATCCTACTGCTTGGCCAATTCAATGCTCACAATAAGACAAAGCATTTTATTAAGGGCCTTGTCCAAATGCCTCTTTAAACACTGAAGGCTTGGAGCATTGACCACCTCTTTAGGAAGCCTGTTCCAGTGTTTGACCTCTCCCTGGAGATGGCTTGCACAACTTACAGAGGCAGCCTGCAGGGCAACACTAACTACTCTATTTTGGATGGCCAATAGTATAAGTGAACTGTGTGCCATGACAAAATAAAAAGTAAGATGCATCACAGAAAAACTGTGAAATGGAACTGAAAATGAAATGGTCCTAAAGGTCACAGAATAATCTGTGCTCTGGCATCTTCCTCTAAAACGGCAATTTCCCTTCTGGATGAAAACACTATTTCTAAGGGAGTCAATAATAGCTGTTGTGATTTTACAAGGAAGGTATTATGGTTATAGATGTAATGCCAGCATTTAAAAAAAAAAGCACAGACAGATTAGCTACACAACCCTAACACAGACTACCAAAGTTATTCAGAGCGCATGTTTGCACTATAACATGGCACCATGTTTGCGCTATATATGCAGTGGAGCTTGCCTGGAGCTAAGCATCTAGAAGCATTTGGACAAAGCTCTCAGGCACACGGTGTGATTCTTGGGCTGTCCTGCACAGGGCCAGGAGTTGGATTTCATGATCCCAAAGGGTCCCTTTCAACTCAGCATATTCTATGATTTAACCATGGCTGAGACCCCTGGAGCCCTCCTTCCATCCTGAAAGTGCTGTAAGATGTCTATCTGAACACTGTCTGAACTCAGAGGAATGTTCCTGAAAGACTCCGGTGCAGACAAAAGTGAGAAGCATCTTCCAATGTCCCTAGGCAAGAAGGAGGTGCTTTCTGCAGTTTGGTTTCCTGAGGTCAGTCTTGGCAACGAAATTTCTCCTGCTTTTCCCAATGCTCAGAAGAGTTTGTCAGGACTTACATATGTTTCCTGGCATTTGAAAGCAGTTTAAAAGCAAACTTTCTCTTGAGGTCTGGTCATTTCCCTGAGGTTTCACCAGTTACTACACATGCTGTGGGATAACTTATATACAACCCAGATGCCAAAGGGAAAGAAAAGCCTTTGACTCTTAACAATGATAAGAGGTCATTTCCGCTAACATTTCTGTGGCAAAGCCTTAAAGATGATTGTGTGGCTCAAGAGAGAGAGAAGATTCCCAGGCTGTTTCATTCCACACCTGCCCTAGCAGATATATCTCTCCTGCTTTCCCTGAAACAATGTTATCTGCCTGCCGGCCTCACTCACTGGGGTTGGTTGCAGTCTGGCCACCAGCTCTCAGAGAGTCTGTCAGCTCCTGGGGATGGTGTTTGAGGCAGGAAGATTCACAGACACACAGTGCATTTCCATCTACCTGTCTGCTCAACAGCCAAGTCTCCCGCTGCTTTAAATGTCCCTGCAGTTACAGCAAACTCTCGCTGCTTTGTTCATGTTATCACAGCACACAGAAGCCTTATCACACCGGACATTTTCACAGGCCAGCAATAATGTCTCCCTAACACACCAGAAAGCATACAGTCTAGGTTGTTAGACAGTGCCTGAGAAAAGCCTGAGAAAAGGGGATAAAGCCAACATCACACAGCCCAGGCAGTTCTTTATAACACATCAGGATTTCCACTTCCATGCTAGTCATGTTATCATCCTTTTATCTGGGAGGTGTACTTTAAACTGCCTATTATTGAAGTCCAGAAGGATTGACCACAGTGAGCTTTCCACAGTGCCTATGGTCTTGCTCCATCAGCAAAAGAGCCATGGAAATTGGTCCAGCTGTGTGCTGGAAAAGCAGCCATGTCCTGAAAACACTAGCAGAAATTATGCACCCTCCACAAATACAGGTGTCAAGTGACGGTGGGTCACAATACACAAGTCAAAAGTAACTTTGACTCTATGAAGAATGAAAAGCTGGCCTTCAACACTCTAAATATTACTTGTAAATTATTTAAACTGCTCAATTTATACTTTGGGAAAAACCTGGAAGAAAAGGCAGTGCGTTCATACAGAAGGGTGGCCGTGCACTTACCAGCTTTTTCTTTGGCACCGATCACTTCAGCTGTTAGTGGGGACACTTCATGCCTGCCAGCAAACAACTGGTGATCCTGGTAGAGAAAGCCAGAGTCTTCCAGTACCTGGACTGGGCTGGTAGGCTTGTAACAAACAGATGTGGAGCCTGTAAGAAAGAGGAACAGAATACCAGTAAAGAAACCGCATGAATGACAAAATGTGAAGCCATGACTTATGACAATAGTCAAAAAAAAATCTTGAGCATGGCTAGGTGCTGAGAAGCCCTTCTGAGGCCAGTGAGCAAACCAACTCTTCAGTCTGCACTTCCCAAATTACACATTAGCTCTGGAGAACAAGAGGCAAAACACCAAGTCACCACTGCTGTTTCATGCATTGACCCAGCCTGGTCTACAAGGTGCTCAGTCCAGGTACAAATAAAGGTTTGTAGGAGCTAACAGTGAAAAGTCAGAAGCTCACAAATCAAGGCATAGCCCCAGGACATGAAATCAACAGAGCCATAGTAAAACTGAACAAGGGAATGGGTAAAAAGAAGGAAAAGTGAGGACATGGCCACACATTAAATAGGACTATAGTCTGGAAAAGGTCTTACCACAAAATCTGTTCATGAGTAATAGTTCAGCAATACAGAAAATTGCTGAGACAGAAAATATGACCAGTGCTATCAAGGGAGAGAGTTTATAAATCACTTTGTCCAGATGTTCTTAATACAGTAAGGAGCGGGTGTAGCTGGAGGGCCATGGGAATTTGTGCTGCAGACCAACTGCACAGGAGCTGCATCCCCCAGCATCCCACAGACACTGATGGCTGCACTGCACTGGTTTTGGCTAGGACAGAGTTAATTTTCTTCTCAGTAGCTACTGCGGGGCTATGTTTTGGATTTGTGCTAGAAACATTGTTGATAATACAGGGATGTTTTAGTCTCTGCCGAGCAGCACTTACACAGCATTAAGGCCTTTTCTGCTCGCAACTTGGCAAACAAGGCTCATCCTAAATCTCTACTCAGGGGCACTCGTTCTAACAAACTGATACAAAACGCATCACAGCAGTCAGTGTTAAGCCAGGAATGACATTGGCTTGACCCTATATTTCAAGCCACAAATGACATTGGCATAATCCTACAATTCAAGGAAGACACAAGACTGTACAGGGTCCAAAGGAGGGCTGCAAAAATCATTAGTGGGCTGTAAAACTTGTTCTGAGAGGAAAGGCTGAAGGAATTTGGTCCTTTTTTCCCAGAGAAGAGAAGGCTGTGAGGGACCTCTCAGTACAGTCTCGTAGCTTTTAAAGGGGGGCTACAGAGAGGAAAAAGGGTCTCCTTTCACAGGGAGCTACAGTGAGAAGGAGCAGCAAGCACAAGTTGCACTAAGAGATGTTTTATCTTGACATAAGGATGAAACTTTTTACAGTGCAAACAATCACTCACTGAACAACCTCCCCAGGGATGTGGCAGACTCCCCATCACTGGAGGTTTTCAGTATGTGATTAGACATTGTCCTAGATAATCTCATCTACATGGTCTCCTTCTCTCAAAAGGTTAGACCAGATGATCTGTGAGATCCCTTCCAACCTGGTCTGTTCTATGCCTTTGTGATTTTTACTTTCTCACTTTTCTGAGAATTTACTAATTTTGTAAAGAGGCTTCTTGAGATTCTAACTTTGGAAATGAGCATCTTCTGGCTGCAAGTACCCTGGCACAACAGGCACACAGCAGGTTCACTCTCCACTCACCCCACTAGTTGTCACAGGTTTTAGGCTGTGACAAAGGGAATGGTCATCAACCTCCAGCCACTGCCCAGGACTTGCTTGAGCAGGAGGCAGACTGCTCAAAATGGCATTGGTGATGCATCTGGCCATCCCTGTGGGGCAGGAAGCCCACAAGAACAGGGATCCATAGCACCCCACTCTGCAGGAAAAAGAGCCATCCATGAATGACCTGGATTTATTAATCCTGACTGCTTGGTTTGTGCTCAGCTAACTGCATGCTCCCTGCATATATTACACAGGTCATCACTAGCCCCATGCAACTGCATGGAGCAAGGCAGCAGGGGGATGACAAGGGGGGGCAGGATCCAGCCTGTCATTTCTACAGGCACGAAGATACTATTTTCTTCTGTGCCAAGAGGAGAGGAAATAGGCATTTCTGCAAAATGTTAATGAATTCATCACTTTACCATTCATATTATGCATGAATGTGTATGGCAGTTATCTATATTTAGAAAGCAAGAGGGAAAAATTGCTTGCTTGAGTAGATCTAAGCCATATATGTACATGAAAACAAGTATAGGAGACTGGTCTGTAAATTGTGCTGATGCTGACACAGACCCAAGAAAAATCTCAAGTACACTAATTTCCAAAATTATTGGCCTATTCTGGTAGATAATAGGATTAAAAACACCCTTCGTTGCTCCTCCACACACACAGTCCTGCCTTGGAATTTGGAATCCTGTATGCAACCAGTGTACTTCAAACCTGAACTTGTTCTATGAATAAAAAGTAGATTGGGGTGAAGCAAAGAAAACCTGCACACCCAAGGAAGAAGACAAGCAGCTTCAAGCATTACAGGCAACATGGGCAGCCAGCAGATACTGGCTTGGCCCCACCACTCATCAAAGAGAATTCAAAAGAAATAAACTGTTAGTAAAATTGCAGCCTTGCCTTCTGCATTTCGAGTCTGTAGGCACCTTTGGGTCATGGTTTCAAATTTTACAGGATGGAGAACAAAGACATGTTTTTTTCTTTAATAGGAGCAGAAATTCTCACCTAACAACTTGTCCTTGGTTGTTGTGGCAGAGCAATATTCTACTAAAATCAGGATTGGTAAATGCCAGCATCTGCCAAACTGCTTAGTTTCTGATCTCCGTTAATCACAGTCAAAATCAAGTAGCCTAAATCCAGGCAGAAACTACTGGACTGTGCTGTAGCCATGTTAATGTTTTATCATCATAAAATGATTTAATGATGTTTTATGATATTAAAAATGACATAACAGTATTTTATGTTGATTCACAGTAGGTTTTAATAAAATGCCAGCTGTAACTGACACAGAAAACCAGTTTCTGTGTAACACAGAAAACAGCTGCCAGTAGATCAGTGCTTGGCACACAGCCTCAATCCAGATCATGGGCAATAAAGCCCTACTTGAAAGCTTAGTGGAACCTCACAAGCCATTTGGAGCAAGGCACAAGTCTTATTTCTTTCTCCCCTTGCTCTCATTGGACCCTTCCAAATCCCAGCTCTCCTCTCTGCAGGGAAAGGCTTTATTACATCCAGCTCTGACATGGTGCAAGGCACCCATCCAATGGTTAGGGCCTTGCTCCTTTCCCAGACCTCCTCATTCCTCTACAGTGGTCACCAGAAGAGCAATTTTCATCCCTATAACTGATTCCTAGTGCCAGAGCAGTAGTGCCCAGCAGCCAGGAGTTAAGAAGCCAGTTGAGAGCAACCCAGAATGAAGATCATCACCCTGCCAGGGGCGCATCCCTGGGGAATGGCTTTCTACCCATATCTAGCCCAAACAAGCCACAAACCACAGCTGCTGCAGCTGCTGCCCCATGTTTTGTGACAGCCACTGCCAAGAAGAACCGACCTCATCATGCCTGTAGGTGCCTGCAGGCAGCTGCCAGCTGTGCTGTGCCCTCTGCTCTCTGGCCCTCTCAAAGCCAGGCCAGTCCCCTCAGCCCCAGAATGCCAGGATGCAGTCCAGTCCACAGACATCATGCCTTCAATTGCCATGTATCTAGTGTCTCTTCCAGCCATCTCTATAAGACATGAGCATATTTCTGGCCCAGTTCAGTCCTTGCTAAATTGGGCAGCTGCTCCAGACCTTCATTTCTGCATCTCTACCAACTCTCCTACATCTAAGGGACTGCCTGACACCAATTCATTTGTTTTCCTTTACTTTTAGATAAGCAAGCATTCCACTGTACAGAAGCAGATGTATTATCCTGGAGGTTACTGCACAGCAGTGCAATTCATTTGAAGATTCAGAACTATTCAAATGAATCAGTTGCAAAGATTAACACCAGACAGTCAGCCAGGACCCAGAGACAGTGGAGCAACACTTAAATATTTCCTGTTTCTGATGTGGCTTCAGTCTGGTTTTGAAAAGGATCTAAAGCAAACCACATAGGAAGCTCATTGCTGGGACATGAGAGGAAAGCCATGTTTGTAAAGCAGTAACAGCATCCCCAAGAAACAAATTTACAAAAACAGTCAGAGAAATGGTTTTCTTACAGCCAAAATGTACTACTACTCTCGTCTTCAGCAAAACACCGAAGATGCCAGCTGTGAAAACACAGCTTGCTGTTATTTAGAGGCAACTCCTCAAGGCAGAGCCCAGGTAATGAGTTTCTGCATCACACCCACTGGCCACCCAGGTAACATAATGTGGCTGCCCGCAGTACAGCCCATGCTGCTGGCATGTATGACTCCTCTTCTACCACCCAAAAGTCACCCAGCCAAACAAAACCACAGAGCTGACCTTCAAAAATTTCTCTTTCAATCTGTACTCTACTGACCGAGTGGTTCAAAAGAGACTGAGGTGCTTCAAATATGACCCTAAGCAATCATCTGAAATTAAAAAGTAAGGAGGCTTTACACTCTCCTATAAACCCTGCCACAGTATGTAAGGGAAGTTCAAAAATGACAGGAGAAAAATGACATCATTTCCAAGCCCACATCTGTCCTTCTGTATCACAGCTGTGCCGAAAAGGAGGATAAATACCTTATTCGACATTTAAAATATTTTCTCTGCCCTGCTGCTGCATAAAAATTTCAGGTCAAAAAAGGAAGAGAATTATTTAAGGGAAATAGCAATAGAACAGTAAAGCACTCCTTGGTCCAGGGGGCTGCATGAAGGCTGTGCCATGAATTGCCCAGGGTGCACCAATCAGTCCCCGCAGTGGGTCACAGGAACACTCTGTCCAGGCTGGACACCCCCCCATGAGCATCCTGGCCCATGAACCCTACTTTCTCCCCTAAGCATTAGCCCAGTCTTGAGAGCAGGGATTGCCATACCCCAGCCACATAGCCATGCCACTCTCCCAAAGCTGGGAGGAAGATTTGAGTTTCCTTTGGCACAGAAAAAACTAACTCGTGTGTCTCGCTTATTGGTTTAAGTGTAAAAATTGGACTCCTAACAATGTCACAAGGGATGCTTTTGGTACCTCCAACAGTACTAAGATTCTTTTGCAGCCACAGCTCCAAGGAAGTGCACGGACTCAGGCAGCCACTGGTGATTATTTTCCATCAGCACCTCCCCAGTCAATGCACAGGTTTTCTAGGTCACTTCTGGGGTGGCTGACCCATCCTCACACCCCATAATTCTGCCTGTGAACCTTGCATCTGCGGCCAGGGCTCCTGAGCCCTGCAAGGACTGAACAAGCATCACTAGTATCACTTCCACAGGACCAGAGCTATATCTTGCAGGACAAAAAACCAACAAGCATAATGCATACCAGATGTGAGTGAGCAGCACCTCTCACTTCCCACATGAAAGCGAGAGAAGCTGCACCCCTGTGCCTGGCAGGATTATCAGACCGAGCTACGCCTCCGCAACTCACCGCTCTGGGGAAAGAGATCCTCATCCCAGTATCACCTCCAGGATCCACGTTGTGCTATTCCCCTGCTCAAGAAGAGTTTCTGGAGTCACCCATCCTTGGTACTGTCATTTCACTCTCCAGAGAATGCATTGTCCAAGAAAGCACAAGAAAGACTAATGGGACTAGGCAATGAAGTCAGCCAAACCCCATCTCTCCCAAAGAATTGTGCTAACACGTCCAAATTTAACTGCCTACAAGGATGAACATTCTCCGTGAAACTTCAGCCTCACATGCTTATTTTCATATATGCTTCCCTTCAGCAAAAACCAAAGCAGGGGAGAATAAAGCCTATGAGAGAAGCAAAGCAAATGTGCTTGGAAAGCAGCTCCCAAACCTGGCATGACATCAGATGGATACAGGCAAGAGTGGAGCCAAGCCTGCCTCCCCGGGAGATCCCCTCGGATGCCCGGGCTTCCCCACCTTCCCGATGGAAATCAGGTGTGTAGCGTGTAGGGGCAAACAGTGCCCATCACCACTCTTTCATCTCAGACGGTAACAGGTTTTATAATGCTAGAATAACATGCTAGTTTTTACTCCCTGACCCAGGCACACCCCAGAAGAGAGGCAGGATACAGGCAGAGTATTCTCATCACACCTCCAGGTGCCAAACATTACCCGGGCTGACAGAGGAAAAGATGCATATTCCTTAGGAAGCTGTGCTAGGCTTTGCAAAAATATGTGCATTTTTAAGGTCTCTCCATGTTATAAGCAACACATTTGCCTTCGCAGCTATAACATTGAGTCTACAAATATATCCAGCCCAAATTTATTCTAAGAATTGAATCAATAATTGAAACTCTTGCTTTGATCAAAGTACCAGTGGCACAATGACAGCTCATGTCAGCATTGCTGCTCTGAGATGAAAGGATAAGTATTATTCAGAGCTGAAAGTAAGGGAAGAAACTCCCTGTAAAAAAATGAAATACAAAGGCTGACATGGAGCTTGTGAGTGAGACAATACTTCTTCTACAGCCACACAACTTGTCAGCCCAGCAACTGTCTGCAGACATTCTGACTACACTATAAATTCTGATTTTCAAGCAATGAAAAACCCTCCAAGATAAAAACGCATCACATACATTCTTAGGTATGGAAATCTTTTCCCACTGGGGGAAAAAAGCAAAATCATCAATCAGCTACAACTTACAGACAAGACACTTGTAGAGCAGGAGTTTAAGTCATGATAAATTTTGCTGTACTTACTGCCTTTAAAAATGATCACATTACAGAAAAGCACTGGCATGATCCATGTCACTCTGATATTTAAGCCCTTCCATTAATTAACCAGAAGTGAAATAGGACCTAGGTCTGTGGATCATTCAGTCGTAGTTCCTCGTTACTTCAAGCAACTAAGTTATAAAATTCCCTTCTTGAACTGAATAAACAGCATCCTGAAGAAGAGGATTTTTTTTTTCATCCCATTTGGAGGAGGTTTTGGGATCTCTCTTCCTCAGACACAGACAAACATTCCTCTTGGTTCCCACTCACAGTCAGACATTGCTCTTTATCCATCTATGTTGGTTTTTTTTGCCAGTGGTGTCCTTTAGGTTAAATAGCTTTCTCCCTGAGTCATTCCCACAAGCTTGCAGTGTACAAAGGAGCCTGGGATAAGGACAGAACAAAAATAGTACAAAGGCTGTACAGTACTCTCTAACTGAAAAGGCGGGCATTGAACTCTATCGTATGGATTTCTAGAGTGTTTCCATTTTTTTAACACAAGCAACAAGCCATCCTAGGGATCTACAGTTCTTCACTTGATCTGTGTGAAGAACTGCTCGTTTTTCACTAAGATAACCCTACACTAAGCAGAATCTTTGCACAATTCTTAAATGTCATAACTTAATGCAAAAAGAAATTAAACCTTCTTCCCACCAGAATATATATTACAATTATGATCCTTCCATTATTAAAACATTACATGCAATTTATATTCAGCCACTTTTAAAATGCAGAAATTTAATAAAGGTATTATACGTAGAAGTGCTAACAAGATAATTGCCTGTAGTTCTTGCTCCCAGATGGCTCAGCTCAGATTTAGAACTGGGAAAATCACAGCAACAGCCATCAGTGTGGAGCCATCATCATACCAAAGGCAGCTTCAAAATGTTGCTGGTCACAAGCAGGACACAACCCAAGGAATGGGACATGTCACTGGCAGGGACCTTCTGTCTGTCCCAGGTAGCCGTCACAGGGAGGAATTTCACTAAAAGCATTCAAAATAATTAAATAATTCATTAAATGAAATTAACAATGTCATTATTTTCCAGCCTGAGACTTGATCACTGGAGTTACTGCTGTCTAAAGCACGTTTATATTTGTGTTAACCAACACGGTCAGAGCAGATAATCCAAAGTGCTGCTCAATTATTTAACCCCATGCTGCATGTCCTTGAGATGGGGCATGCCCCTGTAGATCACGCCTCTCCTCGGCTGGGGCTGCCTTGACACATGCTGGCTGCCACTGCCTGGTGGCACAAACATGACATGCTACAACTTGAAGATAAGGGACAGACATGCATCAGGAAAACCACAGCCACACACCGTGGTGGGACACATCTGACCTGGACAAGGCCACTGGAAGCCAGCAAATACTCCAGGACCTCCTGCTGCTAATGGGATACACCTGACTGTGTGGCCAAACTCTGCCGTCGCATGCACCAATCCAAACCTGGGGCAGTTTCACTGGCTTCTACAGATCTACCTGAAATTTACACCCATAGTAGCATCTCATCTACTCAAAAAGTCACTAAAATGACCAAATATGGACACATACATTTCCTAAATGCAGCATTTGGACAGAAAACTTGCCCTAAGAATTTTTTTTAAGAGGTAATGTTGTTCTTGTTACTATTATTTTCTACTTCCATCTATTTCTACTTCTGCCCTGAGTGGAAGGCAGGCCGTTCCATTTAAAAATTCAGGACACAAATGGGGACCATTACATCTATCCCAAAGCTGCCAAAAAGCAATTGCTATATGAAGCCAAAAATCCTACTGGGATTTTTCTCAAATCCACAAAATATTCCCAAGCACTAAACTTTCCACTGGGACTATTACATTAGCAGATAGTCTGTGTGTGAAAATCCAAGTATGCAGCTGTCCTCCTAATGGTTTCCAGGACAAGAAGGCTGCACAGGGCACACACTCCTGCCTTAGCACCAAATAACATTTATACCAGACTTGGCCTTTAAAGCAAGTTACACGCCTATCAGTGAGAAAAAAAGGCACCAAGGACTCTTTCCTGAAGGAAAGCTGCAATGGTCAGCAGTAACATCTCCGCATAATCCTGAAACCAGAAGAGTCTGGTTGTGCCTGACCCTCCCCAGGCTGCTGCTGGGATCCCTTCCATCCCCTTAGGTGTGTCTTTGCAGGAGAAAGGCAAAGCCTTTGGCTCTGTGCTGGCTCATAGAGGAGCTCTTGCAAGGAGCACCAGAGCTGTATCCAGGCATCCATCTCTCCATCCAGGCATTGATGCACAGAGGGCTTGGTCCAGATCGTCGTGGGAGACCAGGACTTGGAAACTGCCCTCAGGCCTGTCACCAATCCTGCGGCTATCTGGACTTAGGAGAGGCCACACATGCCTATTTGGATTGAAGCTGCCCTCCTCCAGCAGCTGAGTGCTTTCCAAAAGAAGAGGGAAAGCAAAGTTTCCCCGGCCAAACATTGACAGGGAGAAAAGGACATCAAGACAAATGAGAACAGACATGCAGGTGATTGGGGGTGTCCCAGTGGTCCCATACAGCCTGGGGAAACTAGGAAGCCCAGCCCCAGCAGCACTGTGGGGGCACATACCTCCCCCATTTAACAACCCAAAAACAGCCACCCTGAATTCATTCCCTCACACCACTGCTCCAGTTGTGGCTGGGGATGAGGAAGGCTGGGCAGGACACAGACCCTCCATGCAGGGCCATACCATGCACTCAGCACAGCCTCAGAGGGGGTTTTACTACAGGCTCTTGCCAACCCAATATTCCCTGCCCTCACCACTTGGACATCTTTGATAAGGTATTTATACAATCCTTGGAAAAGCTTTTCTGGCCTTTAGAAATGACTACATATATATACACATACATATGTATAAAAGTAAATATATACACATGGTCTGTATTTTATTTATATACAATATATGCAGTCATATATGTCTATAGCTATGTAAATATATAAAAATACATAAACATACCTCTACATATATTTAGTATCTATATATATAGCTATATACATGCACACCTGTTAGCAGGAATGGCGCTGCCAGCTAGCTGTGCTCAGGAAAATTCACAGCGCTCATGCTCACTGCCACTCTTCTCTCAGGAAGCTTTTAGGCTTATTTCTATACATAAAAAGGTATAACCTGAACTCAGTGGATGCACAAGAAGGGCCTTGCAGACCCTCAGCCATCCTTGTCTCTGGCGGCAGCTGCCCACAGCTCCCGGGATGCTCGCACAGCACCAGGAAAGAGAAAAAAAACCTCTTTCCATCGAAAGAGGAAAAAGCCCAAGCAGCGACCTTCCTGTACTTAAAGCTATGAATCACAAAACCTGGCAGAAGGATTCGGGTTAAATTCACGTCGTGGGTTTAGGGGTTTTTTTGCTTTCAATGCTGACTTTTTTTTTTCTTTAACCGGATTTTATCTTTGTTCCCTGCATGGGTAGGAAGGTTAAATACAAAAAAAGTTCCCTCTCACCATCCTCCTGCAACAACAACGTGAGAAAGCGCTCTCCCGGCGTGGGAGGCCCCTCCCGCGTGTCCCGTGCGGCCGGCGCTGCCGCCCCACGTACCCGCGGGACGGGACGGGACGGGGCCGGTGTCCCCGGTGGGTGCTCCAGGGCCGCTCCGAGTGACAGCCCGGCGCTGGGGACCGCGGGGACGCTGCGATCGCTGCTGCGGAAACGGCAGCGGCCGCTCCGAGCGCCGCTGGAAACATTCCCCGCGCTCCCGGACGGCGCCTGGCTCTTCCCGGGAGCGCCGGGGCGGCGGACCCCGGCGTGTTCCTCCGTCAGAATATACTGCGGACACCCCGCTCCCACCGGGGCTGTTTCGGGGCGCGCCCCGCGCTGCTCTGCCTTCCCGGAGCGGGGAAGATTCCCGGGGAGGACTCCGGGAGCGAAGGAGCGGGAGCAGCGGCGCCCGCCGGGCCGGCGGCTCGGGTCTGCCGGAGCGTCGGGCGGCTCAGCACGGCCCCGGCCCCGCTCCCGCACCGCCTGCGGGGCAGCCCGCGGCAGCAGCGAGGCGCGCTGGGTCCGGGAGCCGGCGGAAGGCTGCCCAGGCCTTCCCGCATCCTGCCGAGAGGGCGGCGGGGCACGGCTGCACTCACGGGTGGGCATGAGAAGCGGCACCGCGCCGCGGCAGCCCCGCACACCCCGGCGCGATCCCCCGCACACACGTGGACACGGGGACCCGCACCCCCACGCAGACAGACAGACAGACACACGTGTGCGCGAACATGTACGCACGGACACGCAGCCGAGCGGAGACACACGGCCACCGTCTCCCTTCCCCGCCATTACCTCCGGCTCCGCGCCCCGCCGTCCCCGGCAGCACGGCTGCCATCCGCGCCGCTCCCCGCCGCCGCCGGGCGCGCTCCGCCGGCCGCCGCGGGCCGGGCCGGGGCGGGCACAGCCGGGGGCGGGGGCAGCCGACGGGGCGGGGCCGGGGCGGGCCAGGCACCTCCCGGCATGGGGCGGGCCCCGCCCCTCTCGCCCCTCTTGTCGGGGGTGGGGGGAGGCGCGTTCTGGGGAGCCTCGCACCCCAGGTTGGAGCCACTGAAGGCACCAGGGTGAGCCCGGGGTGAGCCTGTGTGGCTGCACGGCTGCCCCGCCTCATGTCTGGGGATGCTCGGTATCTAAATTCCGACCTAGAGACCGCCACAGACTCCCTGGTCCCTTGCGGGACAGTTCGTGGGGGTTGCGCCGCGTCCCAAGCCCGTGAATTAACCCTGGGCATCCTCCTCGTCTCCCAGAGCTCTAGCTTCTCCTTGAGCATGGAGGAGTCGATGGCTGTCGGGGACTGACTGGGGATATCATTTCGTTCCTAAACTCAGCACCACATTCCTGAGCGCAGCCCCTTGCCCTGCTGCCCACCTGCTCTACACGTCTTTGTGATTTGGCACACCACCTCCACGGGATGAGCGTTCATTAGGGCCGGAGTGACCCACTGCTCCATCTCCCCAGACCACGCCAGCCCTTCCGCAAGGGTTTGGCAGAGGGGACATGGCAGAAGAGCTGCTCTGGTGTTTGCACAGCACTTCATTCACATCCCTGCAGCCATGATGTGGGCACAGGCTGGGTTGGGCAGTCCCAGCACACTCTATTCCCAGCACTGCCCCATAGGGTAGGCATCTTTTGGGATGAGTGGCACTGCCCGGACACTGCTTGGGTTTCCCCATCTCAGTGCTTCAATCTCTTTCAGCCTAGCAAGCTGCCCAGTGATGCCAGGATTGTCTATTGTATTTGTACTTCTTTCTCCCAGGGACTGATAGGTGACTTCTCCTCCTCAATACTGTGCCAAAAGGATAAAGACAGGTAGGAAGAAATGCAGCAACAGACTGAAGAAACCACTCACTGTCACCACAGCCCCATAAAGGGGCACAGCAAGAGAGGAACTGGCCCAGTGCCACAGCCACGGGACTGGATGGATGCAGAGAGGGCTTCCAGGAGCTCCAGGCATCGGGAGAGTGCTGGGGTTCACAGCAGCCTGAGGCATTACTTTTTTGCATCACAAAACCCAGATTTGCTCAGAGTTTGAGTTTTGCTCAGATGCAAGACAGAGGGAAGCTATAGGATATGGGAACAGGAAAAGAGGGATAAAATATTTGGTGGTGAAATCAGGTTCCTCAGTTCTTGCATCTGAGCATTCCCTGCATCTGAGGATCTCCCATGACAGAAGTTATCCCAGAATGATGTTTGCCATGTGAGCTGGGCATCCTCAGAGGTGCCCTTCCCTCCATGCCTGTGTGCAAGGCAAGGTGCCAGTCAGGTGCTGCAATGTCTCTCTGAAGCTTTGAAACTCAACATCTTTTACCTGTCTCCATGAAGTCACCTAACACAGGCTGGGGTTATGCTCAAACAGGGGAGCACTGAATTGCAAATATGCTGCTTTTTGAGGTGGTGGCAAGGGGAACCATCACATTATTGACCACTTCAGGAGAAAAACTACAGGCTTAGGGTACCAGACTTGGATTAGACATAGATTTTCTGTTCCTTTGTCATCTGCAGATGCCCATAGCGTGTAGGAGAAGATTAAGCCCAAATTCAGGTTTTTGAATGTCTACATCCTCTGCAAAGTCATGGAGAATCTTGACAATAGAGTTAGACACCTCGGTCCCCAAGAGGAATTTGCCTTGTATTTTTCAGATTTTCCTACCTCCCACAGAGAAGTTAGCTTTGCTTATGAGCACAGGTGAAGCACGAACCAGGTCAGTTTTAAAATGAAGGTGAAATTTTGCCCTTGCTTGTTCAGTTCCTGTTCACTGTGCCAGATGAAGTGGGATGAGGGCACTGCTGTCCAGTGTGCCCACTGAGTCCAGTTCAAAGTGGCAATTCAAGCACTACATTTTTTCGTGTTCCAACTGGATCATTTTGTTTGGGCAAAATGGGACATATTATTTTGGTTATTCTGCTTCCCAGTCTGTGTCATGGGGGCCTGGGCGCAATCTGGCTGTACTGCCCTTGGTCCAGCAGATCCAGTCTCTTCAAGGGCTTATTTTTGTTTCTCATTCTGGCCCCAGGGTTTGTGCTCCCCTTTCACCTAGTGAAAGTGATCAGTGGTGATTTTGGTGCTAGAAGAACAAATCAGTCAAGAAAGAAAATTGTCTGCCAGCTTGTCTTTCAGTAGACTTGCAAAGACCTGGTGAACCATGCTGTTAGATTCCCAAGGAAAAGACTCCTTTTTTTCTCCTGAAGTAAAAGTATGGTTTCAATTTTCTCTCATGTTATTCATTTTCTGGTGTGTATTTCCACATGATTTTCAAAATCTTTTTTCCTGTTCAATTCCATTTTGATTTGATAAACTGGTAAGTGGCCACAAAGGATGGCCGATTGAAAAGAGAGTTCTCTAACCCCTTGTGATTTGATACATCTGATAACCTCTGGGGAGCTGTGTCTGCCCAGGAGGGCAAGGCAACTGCCACCCAAGCTTCCCTCCTCTGCAGCTCCAATATTTTAATAAATTTCATATGTACTTAATAATTTGTTTATACATTTTATTAAAATTTATTGTTTGGTCAATTTGGGAATAGCTCCAGTATTTTAATACTTCTTTGTGTGTTTGTTTGTTTGCTTCATGTCATTCTAAGGAATTTGGGGCAGGAAAGAAGTTTGTTTTTCACCCCTTTTGGTTCTAACCTGCTCAACCAGAACCAAGTGCCATCAGAACTCCAGTTGTAAGGTCAGCAGATATGATATGACAGTGATACCTCTTTTCAGGCTATGACAGTTCCATCTCTTTTTACTGCCTCCCTCCTGCTTCTCCCTGGTAGCCATGGACCCAGGACACCTGCATTATCCACATCTCATGTCTCTTATACCCTGCTAGGGAAAACAAACACCTCTCATGGATATCCCAAGCATTTTAGTGAGCTACATGGGAAGGGAGAAGCATTTCCAGGTGCCACCACAGCTTGGTCCTTAGCAGCCCCCTGCATCACTCAGCATCCCTGCTGCATCCCAAACACCTGCTGGCCAGGGAGCTGTGAGCAATTGCTACTGACAGACCTGGGGCTGGACCCCTGAGGCCCTGCAGCAGGGATGCAGCCATCCCAAACCCCAAGCGCACACGGGCATTGATGCTCGTTACATTCGCAGCCATCCATGCGTGTAATCCCACAGATTCCAAATGCTGCAAGCAAACAAATAATTGTCCCGCTCTGCCTGACACTGCGGCAACCCCAAATGCCTGCACACAATTCCACTTCTTGCTGCCTCTGCTGCTTTTAACAGTGGCTGATGGGCAGACTCGGGGTCCAGCCCCGTTAACACCACCTCTGGGGATGGCACAAATAGCTGTCCTGCAATGTGGAGACCACAGGAAGAGCTGAATCAAGAAATATTAATATACTGCGTAGAAACTTCCACCCAGGCAAATTCAGTAAATAAAAGCCACAAAGCCTTTGACATAAAAGATGTTCTTACCATTTCTCAGGTAGAAACCCTCTCTCTTCTTGATAGTTGCAGGCTTTACCGGCCCTGCAGAGACTTCTAGCTACTAGGCAGAAGCAGATCCTCTTGTAGCATTGGAGCACCACTTTCTAAATCACATCTAGAGGAAGTTTTCAAGTAATCTGGCAGCCAGTAAACTCAGCTCCACTAAACTTGGAGCCCCAAAGGAACCCATCCTGCTAAATAATTAGCCACTGTTAAGATTTCTACCCTAAAAACTGCACATATTTATCAGATCGCCTCTGATACACATTTCATAGGCAGCATTGTATTTGGAGGCAGCAGAAATGTCTTTGCACATCTGTTTTTCCAGTTCTGCCAAAGAGCTTTCATTTTTCTCTAATAACTTGACCTCTTTGGTTTCTGGCAGAAGACAGCTAAGCAGAGTACTCGCTCCCTGGATTTGCTCCAGTATGGGATGAGGTCAGGACAAGAAAGAAAAACCAGCTGGATGGTTATGAAGCAGTGGGAAGAAACAGGGCAGGGACCAGGGCTTTTTCTTTCCTTCCCTTTTAAATCCAATGGGATTTCATTTCTGGGCGTGTTTATTCCCCATGCAGACAGTATCACCAAAGCAGTGTTTCCTGCAAGCCGCTGTTGTGGGGAACCTCCTCCAGCAGCTGACCATGCCCAGGGTGCACTTATAAATAGCACAGCCAGCTAATTCCTCCTCTGGTCGGCTGTCAGGAAATGTGAGGCGCAGGTCCTAGGGGTTTCCACTGATATATTGCATCTCCTGTACATATTCATCTCAGTGTTGGCAGAGAGAGGTTCATACCCCCCACTCCCACGTTATTTTTCCATTTAATCACATTCTCATTACTCTGCCCAGGGCTTTCTGTGCTGGGGGCTTTCACCTCGCATTTTTTATTCTGTCTGCTTCCTTTTTTTCTGATATTCAATTAAATCATCTTTAAGCAGCAAGCAGAAAAAATGCCAGTGGGGTGGGGAGGAGGTGAAAAAGAGAGGAAAGATGAGGAAGTGGAAAATGGGGAGAAGATATGCCAAGCACGGGAGAGACAGAAAAGTAGTCTGCATATGTTCCTCTGTTGGGATAGTTTTTCTCCCCCTGATCTCACTTTCTCCATAGCCAGAAATTCCACCTCAGGATTTGCCAAGGCGAAAATGGAGCATTTCTCTTCTGGGCCACAAAGCAAGTGTGAAATGTTCTGTTTTAATCATTTACAGAACAAAAGGAACACAACAGTCACCATCTGATTCATATCTGCTGAAATCCAGCAGCTAAAGCTGTGGGAGAGGAGATGAAGAAAGGAAAGGGTGGTTTGTTTTTTTTTTTTCTTCTGGTTAGTCACTGTTGACCTAAGACAAGGAGGACCACATTGGATTATTGCAAAGTTTAAGAGCTCCTAGTGTCCTCTCCAGAAGATGACTACAAAGAAAATACATAGACAATTACAACTGCTGTTTCCTCTAGTACATGATCCCATTTCCCTTTGTGAGCCAGAAGGTTTAGCTGCATCATCAAGTTTGAGAGCCCTTCATAGACCTTTCTCCCATTATGTTTTCTAATCACTTTTTGAGCCCATTCATACTTTTGGCACCCTGGACATTCTGTGGCAGCAAGCTGCACAAAGGAATTGTATGCTGAGTGAAGACATACTTCCTCTGGTCTGTTTTAAGCCTTTTCCTCTTTCACAGAATCTCAGACTGGTTGAGGCCAGAAGGGGCTCTGCAGGTCATCTGCCTTAACCACCCTGCTCAGGCAGGACCACCTAGAGCCTGTTTCCCAGGACCATGTCCAGATGGCTTTGGAATTACTCCAACGATGGAAAGTCCACAACCTCCCCGAAAAAAAAACCTGTTTCCTGATATTCAGAGGGAACCTCCTGTGTTTCTGTTTGTGCCCATTGCCCCTGGTCCTGGCACTGGGCACCACTAAAAAAAGTCTGATTACAACCTCTTTACAACATTCCTATGGGTATTTTTATACATTGATGAGAGCCAGCTCCCTCAGCCTTTGCTCACAGGAGAAGTGCCACAGTTCCTTCACCACCCTTGTTGCTCTTTGCTGGACTACATCCACTATGCCCATGTCTCTCTTGCACTTATTTATTTCTATGCCATTCATAATTCTTGTACTGCTACTGTACCTTCCTTCAAGCATCTCTTTTCCACCTAATTCAGCTGTAATTTACTCAGAGCCTGCTTTCATGGAAGCCGCTCTCTCTCTCAGTCACTTTTGCCTCCCTTGCTGGGTACTTTGCCAAGGAGCGTCAGAAATGCACAAGGTACAGGTGAGCCACTGACTTACACAGCAGCAGACCTCAGAGAGGTTTTCAAAGGTCAGGTATGGCAAAGCAGAGTACAAATCTTTAAGACAAGGAGAGTAAGAAGAGCTAGGAAGGGATTTCCCATTCATTGTCAATTCCATCATTGGAAGCTTTGGAATCACCAAAATTTTTGCAAACGTGTAGAAAAGGAGAGTATGAGAAACATCCAGCATAGATTCAGCAAGAACAATGCTGTCAGACTCACCTGACCTGCTGCAATGAGGTGATAAACCTGGTAGATGAACAAGAGAGAAGGTGCAGATGCTGTGTGTGCTGGTGTATAAGTGTAACTTTGGGTACTGTGTCATGTGGTGTCACTATATGCAAGATAGGAACACCCGGGCTACAATAAAATATGAAAAGATGGATGTGTGTCTGCTCAAAACTTTTCTTAGAGATTAGTTACTCATGGTACAATGTGATGCAAAAAACCTTGCATGAATCTGTCCCAAACAGCGTTTCCACAAATAATGCAAAATCCAAGGACAGCTTTTTACATTTGCAGTTGACAGCAAGCTGGGGCAAGCTAATAGAAAGCTGGACACAGGACTAGAGGTCAAGGAAGACATGATGAGCAGGAAAAAAGGAATAAACTCCACTGATCCTTCATTGGATGCCCCCTTCAGCCCCTGCAGAGTGGACAAGAAACTCTCAGTCTGACCCTTGGAAGGCCTTTTTTCTGCTCATGCCTGCCTTTGGCTTAAATTATGGAAATGTAATTAGACACTGTGGAAACCGCTCCAGGGTAGCAGAGTACTGGAGTGAGTTGCCTGGGAAGGCCGCTAGGATGAGGTGGTCCTGCACACAGGGTGATGTGTGAACAGGAGCCACTATCCCTGCCTCCAGGCAGAAGTGAGATGTATCTGTCTTCCTGAAGTCCTGCTCAGACCTGCCTTTCTGTGATTTTTATCCTTATGATGCTTTATTACAATATTGATGTTTTGTCATAGCATGTTTTATTATAACATTCCTTTATCTGCTGCTCCACTACTAATAACTCCTGCTGTTCAGGTGGCTGGTTTGACCAGGGCTTTGTATTTTTGACCTGGTATTCTTTGGTTAACAATCACTTCAGCATAAATCCAAGGTGCTCTGGGATGGCCTTGTCCTCCACCTCTCCAACCTGTGCTTGGTCTTACCACCTGCCTTACCTGGCACTGCAAACCAGACAGCTGGGCCTGACAGGCCAGGGGACTGATCCAGCTGAAAACTCACCAGCTGGGAGCAAGGCAAGAGAAGAAATCATATTTCCATTACTTGTTCTGCTATCTCATATCCTTTGTCTAGTCTACCTTGGATAGAGTAATCATGTCTTGTGCTATGTTTGGAAAGCAGAGTGGAATTGTAAGGTGATATAAGCACTGGTTTGGATAATCTTTTCCAGACTGAGGGATGTCTAAACATTTGGGCAGAGGAAAGTGGTGTCTGAGCAGTTCCTCCTAAAATCGACAACTTGTTATTTGGGAAAGGGAGCTTTTTTCTTTATCACTAAATACTAAGATCTAGAGGGTTTGCCAAAGATAGAAGAAGTGGGCACATGCCCCTGAGGAAAGATTCTGGTCAAGGAATAAGAGAAGGAACACCAAGAGGATAAAAGGAGTTAGTGTAAGTTCTGTCACAGAAAATGCATTTTACAAGTATTTGACGTGTTTTAACCACAATCAGGTAATGAATGAGGCAGCCAAAGGAAGGCTCTTGGCTTTATGCCCACTCCCTGTTAAGACACTCCTCTGGGTGAATGCATGTCAGAGCAGTCTCTATCCTGACACCAAGTGGAGAGAACTCACACAAACTACTTTAAAATGTGATTTTCACTGCCAGTGAGGACAACCACTCAATGTGCCACCCGTTCTAGAGCCAGTGAGCCATACAGTTTTTAAGCATTTTTGTATTTCTAGGAATTTTTTTCAAGAACCTGTCTCCTAGCAGTGGAATTATACATTGGAGATTGTTATACTTGATAAAAACTGCTCTCTGGACCCCTGCAGTTTTACCCTCCTATCCCAAGTTTCCACCAGTGCCATACATGGTGAGTACCCAGTGGATGCATGTGGATCATCTTTACTGGGGTCAAGGAGGGTTTCAAGAGTGGCAGGGTAGTCACAGAATCACCAAAAGGTTGAATTTAGCAGGGACATTTGGAGTTCATATGGCCCAATCCCCTGCTCAAACAGGGCCACCTACAGCCCATTTTCCAGGTCCATGTCTAGAGAGCTTTTGAATACCTCCAAGTGTGGAGAATTTCTTGCCCTGAAAATGAAGAGGAGGGTGCCTTTTCCTTGTGAGGAAGGGCCAGTGCTCAGTCATGCCAAGGTGATGCACACTGTAGTGTGCTGTAGCAATCCCACCATGCCAAAGAGCAAGGCAGGGTACCTAGTCCTGAGACTGGCATATCTCCCAATGTATCTTATTGCACAGCATGCATCTTTCCAGCATGCTCTTCTCAGGAGGGGTTGGGAGCTGGTCAGCTCTGGGCTCCTCAGTACCAGAGAGATGTGGAGCTCCTGGAGCAGATGCAGCAGAGGGCTATGAGGAGGATTAAGGGACTGGAGCATCTCTCTTACAAGAATTGGCTGAGGGCCTGCTCAGCATCATGAAGAGATGACTGAGAGGTGATCATATCAATGTCTGTGAGTATCTGAAGGGAGGTGTCAAGAGGATGGAGCTGGGTCCTTCTCAGTAGAGCCAAGCAATAAGACAAGCTGCCACAGGCAGAAACTGATGCACAGGAAGTTCCACCTGAATATGAGGAAAAGTTTCTTTACTGTGTGGGTGACCAAGCACTGGAACAGACTACCCAGAGAGATTGGGGGTTCTCTCTCACTGGAGATATTTTGGAACTATCTGGATTCAACTGTGCAATTGATGGCACTTCAGCAGGAAGGTTGGACCAGATGACCCTACTGTGGTCCCTTCGAGCTTTACCCATTTTGTGATTCTGTGATTTTCCCCTTTCCATGCACATCAGACCTCCAGTGCTGGGTGGTCAGAAACCCTCCTTCAGAAGCTTTCCATCCTGCAGCTCCAGTCTTCACCATACTTTATCTAGAACACCTCTAACTCATCCTGAGAATCACACCTCTTTTGACCTTGGCCCTGGGATTAAGGGGAGATCACTGCCAGATAAGTTTTCCCCAAGGATTCAGCCTCTGAAGCCGTCAGCTGCCATTGCTTATTGGAGATTGTTTTCTCTCTGACTGTCTTACTCTTCTCTCTTGCTTTACACATCTCTACTTCTGCCTCCCAGGTGAAGAAAAATCCCTCATCATTTTGCAAGGTGCCAGAAAGTCACAGAAACTCCAGTACCAGCCACTGGCTAAGCCTCAAACTCCCAGCCAAAAAACAACAGCATCCTATTATAGTGCTCTGCACCAGAAAGGCAACAGCTTTTCTCCCAGGGGAAAAAACCCTGCATCAATTTAACACAGAAAGCTATCAAGCACATCTAGTGTCAAGTTAGTCCATCCTTATGATGGATGGCATTCAAAAACACCACAGAAAGGAAGGACTGGTGCTGATAGATTTAAAAGCATTTAGCAGTTGCCCTGTTGTTTAAGTCATCTCCTAATTACTCAACATTAAAAAAAAAAACAGGCAGAGGAAAATGCGTCGTGCATGGACTTACCCAGCTGATCCAGAGCAAAGAGGGCTGGGGCACCTTCGGAGAGCTCATTGTCTGAGGGAAGAAGAAAAAACGCTAGGGAAGTCAGCTGGGGAGATAGATGAGGACAGATGGGGTGACAACGCTGTTTTAATCACACTGCAGATAAGCCCCTGCTCAGCTTGCTTCCAGTTCACCCTGACAGCTTTCATGTGCTTGTTGGGGGTTTTCTTTCAATTTAGATATTACCAAAAAAATCTCTGAACCAGCTCAAGACAGAGACTTGTCAGGATGAGCCCTGAAGAGCAGAAGCTCCGCTGCTCCATCTGTACCCTCCCTGGGATCCCCAGTAGTGCTCCCTGCTGTGGTTTGTTTGTCCATACCACAGCTCTTCACTCCCTTTCTTCAATGTAGCCGGTGGTCAGAGCATGGCCAGGAGCACCCTGCCTGCAGCAAAGCTTTCCTGCATGCTACAGTCTCCTCCAACAACAGCAGCTGAAGAAGGTTTAACCAGCAGGAGCAAGAATTATTCGGAGTCTGACAAAACCTATGAGTTATCTTATAGCAGCACTGCAGTAACTCAGTGCCTGTGACAGGTGAGATCACAGGCTCTGGAAATCCCTGAGCTGGTGCCATCTCCCACCAACAATTTGTACGGGCTTACTTTGCATCCCATAAATGAGCCCAACCAATCTTGTCTGCTCCCTGTGTGCACAACACACACAGATCCCTCACTACCAGTAAGATCCACAGCCACACAGGAGCATGTGACCAAGCACTGAATTCCATTTGTGCCTTGTAGTTAATGGGGATTTTGCTATTTTCAAACATTTCTTGCAATGTCAAAAATGTTGTTAAATTGAAAAACCCAAGGAAAATTTAAAAAAAAAAAAATTGCAGAGGGTAGGGGGTTTTGTGGTGTTTGGTTTGGGGGTTTTTTTTCCTTTATGATTCATGGCATTTTTTTCAACAAATGGGTTTGACTTAAAAATCTTTTGATCTGGCATCTGTGGATCCCTATATTCCTAGGGGTTCCAGAAGGACATTTGAGAAGGGCAGGTGCATGGTACCCTACAGCAATCCCACACCTGTGCCCTTTTAAAGTGATCTTGCCCCCTGTTATAAAATGCTCTTAGGCCAGATGATTAGAAAACGTTGTGAGCCACGAGTTTAGGATAGCAATGGGCTGCATACAAAACCAAAAGCCAATGTATAACCACATTCAATTGTTCAACTGGTTTGGGTTTTTATGAACCCCTGATGGCAGTGACCCTGCCATCCTCTGCTTTACAGACACAAGCACGGTGCAATCCTGAAGCCTACAGGCATTTAACCAATACAGTTATAAACAATAACACAGACCATGCACATAGCAAAGACTTTTAAGAAACAATAGAAGCAGAGATTGTTCTAATGGGAAAGAAGAGTGGACTAGAGCAAGCTTCCCTGTGCTGTTGCCCTGGAGCCACCCTGGGGGGGTACATGCAGAAGCAGCAGATGCTCTATCATAAGAATGTTGCCCAGTGGTGCTTTGCTGGGGATGTTGAACCCAGGACTCAAAAGCATAAATCTACTTATGGGTTCAAAAGCATAAAGCTACTTATGTAATTCAGCTCTCACAGAAAAGGAGGCGATGCCACATCTTGGTTTGTCCCTCTCCCTTCCCCCAGCATCTGCGCTATCAGCGGGAAGCCAAGGGAAACAGATGGAGATAAGTGAGAGCTTTACCAAAGCAAAGTGTTTCCGTTCCCAAGGTGCTGCCATCTGGAAGGCTGCAGGTTTATTTTGGTTTTAGTCTGCGGCACAGCACATCCCAGACAAAGAAGGAACTTTGCCCAGGGAGGGACAGCTTCTGCTGGCCCGGGGAACAGGGACCTCCGGTAAAAAGATGACCTGGGGCTGAGCAAGGAGCACTTGTGGCTACTCCTGCCAAATGTTCAAATGGGGATTAAAAAGCAAGTAAGAGCAGCTGACTGGGAATTAGGTAGAGATGAATTGATAGAGGAAATAGGACTGCTGGCTACTCTCATTGCATCTGCACCAAATGCTTACCTGAAACAGGGAATTTCTAGAGAGCAATGAACCCCAACCTTGAGATGGGATGTCTTGTGTCTGGCTAAGGTGGGCTGAAGCCTTGAACAGCCTTTGCACAGGGAGCCCCAGTTAAGGCAGCCCCCTTGTCATTGCCAGGACAGCATGTATCCCTGCAGCCAACCTAAACTGTCCCACACAAATATGATTGAAGAGAATATTTTATCAGGTCTCCTGTCACTCCTTCCCAACCATGGTCATCTGCAGAGTCCTGCTGGTGGAGAGTGAGGGTGGTTATATCTATCACAAGTGGAACATTAACTGGCCAAAAGATGGGTGTTGGGGCCTTTTTTATTTTTCATATATATATATATTTGGTTTTTGAAAGTCCACTCCAAAGCAGGAAAACAAGCTGCAGACCAAGTGGCTGTGTCAGTGTGACAGTTTGGATCTGACCTTTCCCACCTTCATACCAGGTACTGCCTGGCTCTGGACACAGCCCAGCAAAACCCCTGGGACTACTGCAAGCATAGTCAATGGCAGCAGCACATTGGGAAGGTTCTCAGCACTTTCACTGGGTGGATTTAGAGCCAGCAATCATATCCTACCTCCTTTCACATTGGAAAAGGGGTGGATCCCACCATGAGACAACCAGTTTGTTTCATCCAGCTTCCAGTTTTCACCAGGGTCCATCTCTGATCCACAGCATCAAAGATCTGCTTGCAATGCCTCCTGCTGCTCTCTCTGGGGAATAACCAAAAGATACTCTAAGCATCTGTCATGTTGCTAGACCATAGCCAGCTGCTGAGAAGCTCACCTCAGCAGAGGAAAATCTTGTCAATGTTTCAGGAAAAAAAAGGAAATTATTTTTTAAAATAGGGGAAAAACTCACATGGCTCACAGGGAACTCTTGGACCATAGAGCTGCTGACTCCACTCAGCTTATCAAGCCTCTCCACTGCATCAAAAGGCCACCAACACTTGGACCTCCTAAATTTCAGTTAGCAGTCTGACCTACACTTAGAAATTCCTAATCCATCATGATACTTGCAGGGATGGTGTTTTATCTCTGAGTGGGATGATGTTTCACAAGGACATCCATCAGGGATGTGTGTCTTGGCTTTACAGGCCTAGCCATCAGGTCCTGGCAAGTGAGAGGAGTGGGCAGGCAGGCTTGCTGACCCTTGTTCCCACATTCCAGCTCCTCCATGGACAGGAATTGTAGGCTGGAAGTCTCAGTCAGATATACATTCCAAGGCAATCTGCCACTGGCCACTTGGTTCTCACAGAGCAGTGGCTGTGAGCCACCAGGGAAGGATGGGTGTTATGGAGCCATTAACACGAGAGATCTCCACCCTAAAAAGTTCCTTTCTGGTGTAGACACTGAAATATTTTCCTGATGATCAGTTATCCAGTGCAACCCACAGGTTTGTTGCACCTGGGAATCCTCATGGAGACATTTTCCTTCCCTTGACTCCTTGGACCTGTGCATCTGGGCAATCCCAGATGTGAGCAAAGACTCTGAGAATAACTCATGGAGAGCATCCCTGCAGAGGACTTGAGGTTCTCATGGATGGACAGCAGGACATGAACCAACAGTGTGTGCTCACAGCCCAGAAAGCCAACCTCAGCATGGGCTGCAGCCAAAGCAGCATGGGCAGCAGGGTGAGGAAGGGGATTCTGCCCCTCTGCTCTGCTCTGGAGAGACCACAGCTACAGTGCTGTGTTCAGCTCTGGAGTCCTCAGCAAAAGAAGGACATGGACCTGTTGGAATGAGTTAAAAGGAGGGCCCTGAAGATGATCAGAGGACTGGAACATCTCTCCTGTGAATATAGGCTGAGAAAGCTGGAGTTGTTCAACCTGAAGAAGAGAAGGCTCCAAGAAGACCATATAACACCTTCCAGTACCTAAAGGGAGCTTATAAAAAGGTTTAGATTAGATATTAGGAAGAAATTCATTGCTGTGAGGGTGGTGAAGCATTGGAACAGGTTGCCCAGCTGGAAGTCCTCAACACCAGACTGGATGGGGCTATGAGCAACCTGGTCTGGTGGGTAGTGCCCACAGCAGGGGTGTTGGAACTAGATGATCTTTAAGGTCTCTTCAAAACCAAGTAATTCTGTGATCCTATGGTTCTATGATCCCTGGTGGGGTAGCACATACAGGCATTTAATGCATTCCTAGGGCCTTCAGGATTACATGGATTAGGAAGGGAACAGGATCCTTGTGGTATCAGCAACCTCTAATTTATTAAGGAAGCATAAAACAGTGCTGTGATGTAACAACAACTTTTTGCCTCTGTTGGAAGATGCTGAAAAGGAGGTGACAAGGACTTTCCCTAGAAATGTCTGAAGCAAACCCAGACCCTAAATGGCAGCAATGGAGCTGATTTCATAGTGAGATGAATCCCGTGAGACCCACCACACTGGCAGCTGGTCATGACTACTCAGCCTCTGATTTCCTTTGTCATTATTTGTAGGAATTTTTTGTAATTAATGCTGTCATGACCCTAATTCAGGACACTCCTGGGAGGAATAGGCAGTTAGCAATGGAGGGACACCACCACACCAGCACCAGCTCTCACCAGCATGAAGCAGGAATGTGCTGGTGCTTCCTCGACTGGCCAGACCTGCAAGAAATCATTTCACACATCCTCTTGCTCAACACCTTAATGAGTAGAATGAAATACTTGTCTGTATGTGTTTGGTGAGCAGCGAGCAGGACAGGTCATTGCATGCACAGGCAGAGCTGGGCTGGAGTTTTTTGATGTAGCAAATTCACCTGAATTGCAATTAAGAGGTGCTGAGACTTCAGGCAAATTTGGGTGGACTAAGTAATTAGTTTAAGCTGAAAGAGAAGAAAAAGAGTCCTGAGAAGAACAGCAAGGCTCCATCTTGACATTTTAAAAACTGATTTTTTTTCTCTTGTTCTTTCAAGTGCTGGGTTTGGCTTGAAAGTGACCTAGTTTGCTTCTTCTTTTCTTTTCTTTTTTCTAATTTTTTTTAAGTCATGAAAAGCAGTAAATAATCTCAAACCAGAATGTTTCATGCTATGCTTATGAAAAGAAATCAAAGAAGAAAAGAAACATTCTCCTTTAGGGGGTGATCCAAACGGAAAAGTATTTTCAATTTTTCCCTTCAGCCACTGAAATGAAAAACCTATTATTTGTACAGTTACACTACTGAAAGGCATCACTTCAATATGTCCTGCTGGCAATTTCTTCTTTCTACCTGCCAAGGGAGGGGTTTGTCTTCAAGTTCAATAAAAGTATAAGAGAGAAAGAACAAAAGGGCAATTTATCAACGTAGAGAAGAGATAAAATGGCTTTTCCATATTTACTTGTTTTTCTGAAAGAAGGACCCTCAGCTCTTTGCTGGCTGCCCCACTCTGCTCAAAATCATATAGACATTAAATCCTACAGACACAAGTCCTGAGCCCTCATCACACAGAAGATTAATTGCAAAGTGAAACCTTCTGACTTCACTGACATGTAAGGCCTAACCAACATTAGAGAAAGCAAAGGTCAAAATTTATTTGGGTCAATAACACCAGCAGTGACCAACACCCAGAAGATCACAAACCTCAGTCCTTGCTGTAGCTTTGGGGCATCCATCTCCTCCCTTCACAGCAGAACCTGATGCCAGCAGAGGCTGCTGGTGTCAGGTGTTCAGCACCAGCATCAGAGATCAGAGATGGGTTTGTGGTGCCTGTCTCACCACAGAGCACACACTGTGCCCACTGTCTGCTGTGGCTGCCCAACAGGATGGGATGGGAGGGAAAGGGATGGGTGGAAACACAGGACAAGGCCCACTAGCTGCATTTATATTCATGCTTGCTAAAATACAGAGCTGGAGAAGGAGACATCGCTGCTCAGGCTGGGGTCTCACCAGGCTGGGGTCTCACCAGGCTGGGGTCTCACCAGGCTGGGGTCTCACCAGGCTGGGATCACAGCTCCTGCTGCTTGAAGGGCTCAGCCTTGCTACAGTCAAAAATCAACACCCATTAACTCCATCTTTCAAGAAGACAAATCTAATGTGAGATTTTCCAAAGGGCCTGCACTCAGGTTCTGTGTGCAGTCTTCATCTAGGGCAAGGGGTGCTCATTTTACACACCTATAGCTTCCACCATTCCTCTGAGGAAAAGCATGGTGAGAAAATACCCACATTCCTCCTATATCTTGATACAATATTTAAAAAATAATAGGGGTTAAATACATTAAGACACATCTCACTCTGTAGCTTTCACTGTACCAAAAATCAGCAATGCAGATCACAAGGACTGTCCATTTTCAATCTAACCTGCAAATTTCATCCAAACAGCAGGAAAAAATAGCATCGTATTGGAATGACCATTTCACCAATGTTTTACAATCCCTCAAATCTGTCAGGAGTGGCTGCTGGAGCACAAACCCCCATTAAGCTCCTCTTCTGGAGCATTTCCAGTTCAATACAATCTGCCACACAGCCTCTCAGAGCACTCACAACTGCATGGGGATTTTTTTTTTTTTAGTACCATAAGCTGTAGAATTCACATGGCCAGAACAGCAGGAAAATAAAAGTTAATGACCTGAGATTAACTCAGACAGAAAAGAGTTTAAAGCATCAAACCTTAAATGCTACAGCATGCAAGGGCTTGATCTGCTGGACAAGTATAGGCTGGAAGTGTTTGCCCAAATACTGCCCTTAAAATTGGCTCCAGCCACGTGGCTCAGGTGCTGCTCAGTGGAGATGCAGATGCTGTGCAAAGGATCTCACATTTCTCTGAACTATCATGTCTCCTCACATATGGTTCAGCTTTAGAGCTCTAACTGCATCCACCGACTTGACTGGGAGTAAAATTCAGTGGCTCTTTCAGAAGACACAGACTCAGCTACTTCTCCTCTTCTCCATGAGGAACAAACAAGGGCACAGTGTCATGAGATACTCAATTCAATCTGATCTACCTAGATCACACCAGGACTGGTCACCACCTGAGGCTGGTGATACTCACATACCCCCTTGCTGCCCTGAGCCCCCAGAACAGCACACTGGAGCCTTTTGCATTTAATGATTTCTTGATTTAGATGAACAACCTTTCCAACACCTTGTAGCACCTAAGAAGAGTTCACATGTGATCCCTTCTGGATAACATCTGTCCTGGGGGAGCCAGGCAGTGTGGGGTACACACAACTGGTTCCTGGGATCACAGCAGCCCCAAGCCACACCATCCCATTGCTTGGTGGCCAGGCCAGGGCTCTGGTGACTGCAGAGCCACCACCAGTATGTAGCAGCTGGTGAAAGTGTGAGCTTGGGCGGGGATTGCAGCCAGAAAAAGGCCACACAGCAGCTGAGGTGGTCACAAGTCATAGGAAATCTGCCAGATGGGGCAGCAGGGAGCACCAAGGAGAGTGGGGTTCAGTATCCCTGTGGAGAGAGAGGCTGGGACAAGGGAGAAAAATCCACTTCTGTCCATGTTGCAAACCCTGCAGGGGTGGTTGGACACTGCTAGTGTGTTCCCCAGCAAAGACAGGGCACTGATCCTAACACAAGCTTCCAGGGAACTTTTGGGGTTTGGGAGCAATATTCCCACACCAAAGAGATGATATTTGCAGCCAAGGCAGAACTGAGGCTGAGACCAGAAGCAGGGAGTGAAGAAAAGAGCTTGGTCCAGCTGGAGATGAGGAAGAAAGCTTGGCCAGGCTGTGGGAGAAGGTCTCAGGCAGCAGCCTTGCACATGGGATTAAATGCTGTGAGACAGACCCTTCTACCTGTGATGTTTCCCAGAGCCCTGCAATAATACAAGGATAGCCTTCATTTCATCAGGCATGCGCTGGGAACGTCCCTCCCCGTGCTCACCAAAGGGGCCTCATGGTGCCTACACAATAACCCAGACCCTTCCCAATCCCAATCAGTCCAGAGAAGGTAAAGTATCCCCTGACCCATGGTTTTGCCCAGATTAAAAACTGAATAACTTTTGACAACTTCTGTGCCAAAAAGGCCATGTACTCAGAATGTGAGGGCAGTGCAAAGGGGAAGTCTCATCACCTGGGCAAGCAGCAGCTGCTCTTGGGCAGGGATCTCTGCTCTGTGAGGGCACTGCCTTCCTGCTGCTGTCCATCCACCCAAAGGCAATGTGAGCAGGAATGGGAAGGTCTGAGTGAGCCTTACAGAGCTGAGCAGAGCAGGATCAGGACTTTGAGGGGGACATTACAAATTTGCTTAACCTGGAGCAGCGTGGGCACAGTGAAAGGCACAAGGTGATAAACTACTTCCACTGTACCCCAGAGCTCAGCCTGACGGCTGCCTTTAATCACCCACAGCTGTTCTTTACTGCCTTGGATGTGCTCTCCTTTAATTAGCCCAAAAGGTGACTAATGAGCTATTTGTTAATGTCATCAATCAAAAAGCTCTTTTTGTGGCTGGTCTGAAAGAGGTTTTTTTAAAAAGCATCGAGTTTCAGCCAACTGGCACAGAGCATGATCACAAGCTAATTACATGATCTCATGGCAGTTATCTCAAACTAATACATCATTAATCTGATCTTACGACAGCTAAAGGAGAAGCCCAGAGCCAAGAAGCACTTCAACACTCTACAGTTCTCAAGACAGGAGCCTTTTTTATAAAAGCTGCAGGTTTACACACAGCAGGCACATGTCAGGGCAAGCTGCAAGTTGTATTGCTCCCTTACCCTGACAAACAAAAACATTCACAAGCCAGGAAACACACGCTCTCCTCCAAAGAGAACCTTCCCTGAAACATAGCCACTATCCCCCTGACACTGCTCAGGGCTGCAAGGATGACCAGAGAGGGAAGGGGCTCAGGGTCAGGATCCCAACACTGCTCGGGAACCCTAAGGCATTTTTGATAAGCTTTCTGTAGGATAAAACCCTTTTGGAGGACCTGTCCCAGTCTGGTCTCAGGGGACAGGTGGGTAGTTTCAGGTCACCTGCACTAATGGGGATGGGCACTAGAAGTGATTGTTATAGCTAAAATGTCCTGGAAGCT